>OX276327.1:37640497-38909697 GCA_946251845.1 Andrena fulva
CGTTATATTTTTGTGGATCCATAAATATTAAATGAACTCAAAAATTGTACGGATTTGTACGGATTTTAGTTTTGTTTTTTTATTTATTTATTTGGTTTTGTATAAATAATTATATTTTATTTTGTTATACGTTTGTAATTCAATACATATTAAAAGAACTGAAAATTTTTAAAATAAGTATAAATATTTATTTTCTACTTTAAATATATTTTTTTGTGAAAATTCGAAAACCGGTTTAACCGGTTTTTTGGAAATAGTAGAATTCGAAAACTGTTTTTTTCAAATGTCGGTTTTTGTATAAACCCTAGCAGCCATTACTCATATCGATGTACAGCAAGTGTAAATATTCCTCCGATTAAGTTGTTTCTTCAGTTACAAAATTTGTCTGCTGGTAAACTATTAATTTTGAAGTGCAACGAATCAATTAATTCACATAAACGGATTCGAAAATTGAATGGAATACTATAGCAGTTAAAGGAAATAGTATCACACTTTGTGTCACGATATAACTGCGTACAGAAAAATGGCGACCATATGGAGAATTTATTTATACCTTTTATGTGCCATTAATAATGCTAGACACGGATACCTTTGCTAATTGTTTTAATATTATTTGTTTCATTCAATATGCACTTTGAATATTACGGTGACGAAGAATTGAAAGAAAATTCCACACAAATAAATTCAAAATATAATGCATTCGACAACATTTGGTAACACCTCCAGAACTTTTTATTTAAAACAAGAATTGTATGCAATGATAGGGAACATGTAAACAAACACATATGCCTTCAATTTTTCAGAAAAACAAGTATAATGTAAATTATAAAATTTCTCGGAGAAAGCAAACCAAATATTGAAAATTAAAATACATCAGTGTTTTAACTTCTACTATTTTTATACAATAGTATGATAACATAGTTCATGATACTAATGGTAAAGAAGCAAAAGTATGTTGCTATCACAATGTAATATATTAAATCGATAAAAACGATCGTGTAAAATGATTGTGGGTACACATATTGATATATATATATATAAGAAATTTTATATAGCGAAGGCCTTAGATTGGCAAGAATGATTAAAAGTGTAAGGATTTCATGTTTCTAAGAACAAAAACCTTCCACCAATTTGCTCCCATAATTTTTCTCGCAAAAAATCCTTGTTACGTTCTTACACGTTTAAATTGCTTACGATCTACATTTAATTATCAAATAATTGCTTTTCGTTGACCGTTTAAAATTGCCTAACATTTTTATAATCAATGTTAACTGATTAGCTCCCTAGCAAAGTGTATATACAGGGTGTAACAGTTCCATGCACTACAGGTTAATATTTCGAAAACTAAACGAGGTACGAAATTTTGATTTTTGCCACCTCTTTGGATCCGAAGGTCACACCGATTCATTAAATTATATTTATTTCTATGCGAAAGTATTCAGATAATATCAGGGCATCTTATTTTTTTTAACGAAACCACATATTTTTTGTAATATTATTGTAAAACTAGTAACAAGACAACTTCGTCCACGTGTGGCTTTTTAGAAAAGTAAGAAACTGTCTTATACCTCAGGGATCAACGTGATCACTTCAAATTCAATTGGAACCCAAGAATTTTGAAAAAGTTTTTTTATCTAATTTTTGTGTTTCAGTAATTCTTATTAAAAACTCAGTCAACGTAACTAATTTTACAATTAACGACGTAATTAATAAATGAGTAGGCTTGTATTGAAACTCAAGTTGAGAGGTGGTTCGAGGATTTCTTCTCGGGAAAGACTTCCACGAAGGTACTATGTTGGTCATAAGGGTTAACATCACTGCTGCAATTTTGCAAAAAAAAAAAAAAAAAAAAAAACGAACGTAGAGATGTTGCAGCAACATCATGGTATTCCCAATCTTACATGGAAATACTGTGAGGTCTCCGCAATGTTGCCTGCCGTATGGTTTGTTGGACATTCGGAAAGTAAGCGATTACCCAAGAAACAAAAAATTTCGTATTCCACTTCCTGTTAGATCACGTGACATTAGACTGTAATGTACTTAATGTTACAGCCTGTATAATGTGTTACATATTCGTTTCTAGCTTCTCTGGGTCTTTAATGTTAAAATACTTCATTCCACGTATTATAATCGTACACTCACGAACTTTGTATTCATCGAATGTGTGCATGCATACGTGTGTGTCTTACAAATAAGTTGAGAAAAAGATCATGAGTCCAGAGAACATTTTTTGGTTGCGGTTTTCTTAGCTACACGATAGGCCATTCGGCACCAATAAGTCACCCTATAATAATCAATTGAATTGGGAAATAAATTTTTGGCGCGAAAATGATCACTAATACAACAACTCAGACATGTATGGATCCCCAACGAAATTATATCGCAAGCTGAGCAATCAGCCGGATGATCAAACGGATGGACACCTTGTTTACGAAAATTTTAAAGTACTTTGCTCTGATATTATTGGAATGAAAATAACGGTGAACTGTTTCTCAGAGAAGTGTAATTCTACAAATAGCCGCCAGGTGTTTGAAGATACTATAGAATTACGTGCGCGGGTTATCAATAAACTTTGAGCATAGACTGTACGAACTCAAGAGAGTTTAAGTACACAGTGCTCAGTGCTCAGGAATTTATTAATCTTCGCGCACGCTACACTTTACAAAAGAAAAATTCCCAAATTGTTTAACGAAAAATGATGAACAGCTGAAACATAAAAGACTCCGTTTAATGCTACCACCGTATAAATAGATTGTGTATATACCAAATGCTTAAAAAGTCAACTAACTATTTGGGTTTTTACCTCAACCGTCTAATTGCTACTTGACGTTTCTAACACGAGAATTCAGTGAAAATGGACGCCGCCGTTAAGACGGAAACGTTATTTGTCAATACTGGTCTTTCCTTAAAGTGATGCTTTCTAAAATTCATTATAGAGACATACTTCTCATGCGCTACTCGTGTTGAAAGAATTTAATAAAACGTAGCGAGCAGGCAAGCACTATCATTCTCTTAATATTTTCAGGAGAAATAACCAAGGGTTTTACAAAAAAGATTTTTAATATTCGCTTCTACGACTTGATCGACCTGGAACATCCATCGAATACGACGCTGGCGTCTTTTTTTAACATCTTTTCAATATCTTTTCCCTCTTGTTTATCTGAAGCATCAGGGAAATGATACGCTGCTTCGTGGCTAACGTTGTATGGCAAGGTAAACGATAATGTTTAAAAGCGACCAGATGAAAGGGAGATAATTAGGTAATCTTGTGAATTCGTGAATGTTTACAGCGTGGTCAGGTAACACGTTCAACAAATGAGAAACATCTCTAGCTTGACCACAAACCGAAAACCGAATATTTTGACGTTAGAAAAAATGCATGTTCCATTTTTGTTTTCTCTTCGCTTCATCATCACATTCGCGAGAATTTAATTTATGAATATATGTTATAAAAACAGATTAATCCTATTTTAGGTACATTTTATTTCAAAATAGATTACTCTGCTTGAATAACCTTTCTTTTTACGAGTTACTGTGTAATCTTTGGAAGCAATCCAATATCTCAGATTGGTATTACAAACAACCTATGCAGCTCTTATGATTATACATGGCGTACACGGCGCTAGTAACCAGCGCTTTTCATGTAAATGAATGATATAAGAGGAAAAGACACAGATTTTGGTTCTAAATTCGGCATAAACTTTGCTTTATAAAGGCTATTCTCAATTTCCTTTTCGAATAAAAAGCTATAATTACATCGAATATTCTGTAAAGAACAGTGGAACCTATTGACCTCGCGTTTTTTTCGACCAACCACGTACAAGAAAAATGCTGGGTATTGATAACGTGGGGACGTCTGTGTATTTCGAGATAGAGTCGTCTACATTAGAACCCAAAAGAATTCTGTTGGTTTTGGTGATACGAGAAAATCTCAATGGACGAAAACGTTTGCTGCAAAGAGGCAAATGACAAGATCGAAATACTTTCCTCTGGATGGCACAGTGTTTGGTGCTTCAAATTCGTTAACAATTACATGAAATTTATAAAACTCTTCTGTAAATTTATAAATATTTATAAAGTCCTTTCGTAATTTTTGTAAAATTTACAATATTACTGGATGATGTTCCTATGTTTATTAGGGACCTACTACAATAATTTAAACGCGTATGTCATGATTTCATAGGCACAACTTATCCCGAAGTTATTTAAACGAGAATATGTCATACGCAGTGGCGGATTTAACAGGGCGGCTGATGAGCAGTTGCCATCTAGGCCCCTGCACATAAGGCCCCCGCAGGGCCCCATGACAAAAAAAATATGATTAGGTATAGGTATCCAAACACTATATTCTTTTCTGTACTACTACACGTGGCCCGATTTTAGTATACTACCTCTTCATTTTTCCGAAAAATGGGCCCCTGCCCAGAAGGCCTCCTAGGGCCCTATCTTAAAAAAAAATTATGATTTTAACCAAACACTATTTTTTTCTGTACCACTACACTTAGCCCGTTTTTAGTAAACCACCTCTTCATTTTCCCGAAAAATGCGCCCCTGCCCAGAAGGCCTCCTAGGGCCCTATCTTAAAAAAAAAAAATGATTTTAACCAAACACTATTTTTTTTCTGTACCACTACACTTAGCCCGTTTTTAGTAAACTACCTCTTCATTTTCCCGAAAAATGGGCCCCTCAGAACTTTCGCCACCTGGGCCTTTTTTCTTAAATCCGCCACTGGTCATACGTTAGTGTAATTGCCTTTTTAGAGGCTACACCACTGTAGCAATGGCAATGGGTTCATAAGATCATTAAAAAAAGAAGTTCGACGACCTTGAAATCTGAAAAATGTGATAGTGCAAAAACATATAATATTCTTTGCCCTTCTCATACAAACATTCCTGCTCCTCGACATTTTCTAGTAACACTAAATCCAATGATCAACATTTTACGCTCTAATGTTCAGTGATTTATCCTATTAAACATGTGTATGTAGGAGCATGGAAACAACTAATAAATCAGAATTGCCGTCAACAGAAACGAATATTTCCATGTGATATTACGATGCCAATTGATCTGTTCCATGTATGCCAATAGAAAATACTAGCAAGCATGCTGTTCTCCTTATTTTCGATCAGAATACTGATAGCATCAGCAGTTGGATAAAAATATATCAAATGAATGTATACACATTGGTTATAAATCGCTCGATTGTATCTTAATTCTATAGACCTATTTTGTACAATTTTGTTTATTATCTCGTAAAACTTAAATTTTTTTTTAAACAAACTTTACATTTATAGCCTACACTACCAGCGAAACAATCACTTTAGATAACAGACATACCGAACCCTATAGATACGTTACTAAAGCTGAAAATTAAGTGCTTCGTTGGATTTACTTTCATAATGTGTTGACTCAATCACTGTGTTTCCATCCACATCGCGTACGCGTACGAACTTAAATAAATTATAATTCCCTGCTTTTTCAGATTCTAGGAACACAATATTCTCAATAACAATTTTGCATCCATTTTGTGATAAATTATGTTTCGATATATTGGAGGATGGCAAATGAAATGAACATCAAGTGTTTGTAAAATATCAGAAATTTTTCCGAAAAATATGAAACTCCGTCCGTTAGAAAATAATCTCGATACATCTTATTTCTTAATTTCAATTGAAGTTTTAATTAGTATGCTTCCGTCAGAAATGGAATGTGAAAGTATATTGTGCAATAAACTATCTGACCTTCCTGCCCGCTTCCTATTTAACAACCTAAAAACTTGCTACTTTCATAATCGGTTAAAAAACAAAACACAAATTCAACGAAACCCTTAATAAAATCCTCCAACACCTTCAAAAATGGCAACTAACAAAAATAAGAGATTTCCTTCTATAGACATCTTGTATAAATGACTTTGCCTTTGCCTGCAAGTATATTAACCCTTCGCGGTCACACGGGGTGTATCGCACCCCAAGAGCAATTTTCGATTTGAAATGTCGCACTTTTACGTCTCCCAAAGGGGATTTATCGCAAAAAAAAAAATTTTAAAAAATGGGTTTTTTCCCTCAACTGTGGAAAATCGCTCATTTTCAACTACAAATTTTATCATATCAAAATTTACATTTCTAGAAAAAGACTATTAGACCATGACTGTATAAGTATCACGAATGTACAATTATCACTGACAAGTGAAAAGATTCAAAAATACGAAAATGGTAACTCAAGAAATGACAAAAAAAATGGCTGGGGTACAGTAAACCCCGTGTGACCAATTTGTGATTATAAGTAGGTGTGACCACGCAGGGTTAAATCACTAATATTCAAATATTCCTAGTCGTATATGTAGTACACAAATAATAAACTGAAGGTACGCTTTATCGTAGAGAATATTCCTTTCTTTACAGATATATATGTCTATTTTGATTCGTACGAAAAAAGGGGGGGGGGCGGAAAGAACAAAGAAAGTCAAGCAGTTGACTAAATTCATGTAAGAAAAGAAAGACATGTGACAGAGAAACGGCGTACATTCTCGCCCCTCGGTCCCGGCAAGAACATTTTTCTCGACTTGGCACTGAAGGGAGCTATTTAGCAAGAAAGGACGACCTCAGCCCGGCCATCGTCGGATCGCATCAAAATAGGCTAAGCTTTGTCCTCAGGAACTCCTTGATGGGGACATAATATTGGTTTCTTAAGGCCACCATTTCTGGCGTCTTGCGCAGACTGTTGAAAAGCGTCGTGTCGGTCTCGAACACCAAAACGATCACGATAAACAGAACTGTGATCGTCAGCATAAAGGCTGGAATGAAAAGTCTCACTATTCGGAGACTTTTGTGTCTCAATTTGCTATCCAGGCGGCGACTAGACTGCTGGTGGTGGTGTTGGTGCTGCTGCTGCTGAAGACAGAGTTTCGAGTTCTGAAGCTTCTGCATCTTGGGCACAGGTGTCACTGAGCGACTGTGCGATTTGCCGGGCGGGTCCAATAGCTGGCTCTCCGACGAGGAATGATCGAAGGAATCCCTGAAGTAGTAGTCGTTCACCTCGCCCTCATGCTGACCGACTGAAACAAAAAGGTTTTCATGCTTCAGCTGATATAGACTGTGCTGCGCAGTACGTGAGGTTAAGGTACGGGTCTGCATTCGCGAGTACTCTTTCAAATTAAATATCGGAACGAATGAAAACCCGAATAGATAGGTATTGCTTTCGAATTCTGTTCAGGATCGTTTGATGTGACATGTGTTGGTGCTTCTTCTTTAAATGAATATTGCATAATGTGAATCACTAACTCTGTCTACTTTAAATACCTCGGCTATTCGAAGCATAAGTGAAGAATTAGAAATACAAAGTTTTATGGTTTTGCGGAGCATACAACGTAATGGTAATACAGTAAGCCCAGGATCGTTCGTACACTACGAGGGCTAGGTGAAATATCTACTTACAGGGGATGTTCGACAACTCGAAACTTCAAATGAATTTGAAAGTTCGCAGAAATGTTGTTCAAGTGATGCTGATATCGCAATCATTTTTGTTTCGGCAATAAAGCGGTCCAAGAGGTGAAAACACCCCCTCGAAGGTATAATGAGATTTCATATTACCGCGAATAGCTGCGAAACCGTAAAAGATATCGAAAAAAAAATGGATTTAAGCTTTATGGCTTTTGATATTCTACAATATGGTGATAAAGAATTTTTGAAAAACAGGTGCTGGGGATAAATTTGGAAAAAATTAATGTTTATCGAAAATTCTTTATCACCATATGGTAGGGTACCAGAAACCATGAAACTTTGAATAAAACTTTTTTTCCACATCTTTTACGGTTTCGCAGATATTCACGATAATATGAAAACTCACAATTTCTATGAGGGGGTGTTTTCACCCCCTAGCACCGTTTTATTGCGGAAACAAAAATGGTTACGTTATTAGCATCGCTAGAATTACATTTCTGCAAAGTTTAAAATTTTTTTTAATTTTCGCGTTGCCGCACATCCCTTGTTAGGTAGGGTCCTCATTATTTTACGCGCGGCCGTGTCTTCGCTCGAACCTCTTGAGAAGGACAGAGACTGGAATAACTCGCTTGGGAACCAAAAGCAGTAGGCGTGCGTGCGGCGTATGTTATTCACTTCTGAAAATTTTGAAATTTTTATATTTTTTATTACATCTTCATGACAATATCATTATTGGATTGTCTTCGTGGAAAGGAATCCAAACGCACCGTAATTCGGACTTTTCAGTAATTCTTCTCAATGTGTCAATTATACATTAGACATGTATAGTCGAATTAACGAAAGAAGGCGCCTGGGCGGCCCGTAGGCCGGCGCGCGTGGCTCGGGAGAGACCCAATGCCTGCTCCGTACTTCGTGCGACGTTGCCACGTTGTGTAGCAGATCGGACGTCTCTTTCTATCTTCAAGCGCAACTGTGTCTCTCTCACTCGCTCGATAAAACAGATTCCTTCATCTACAAGTCACTCCACGCTAAATCGATCACATTTTTAGAGACTTTGATCAGAATGCAATATGTATTTTGTGAATTGCGTGAAATTATGGAAAGGTTTGAGTCATTGTTTAACAGGTTTTGAACTTGGTTACAAAATATAGGACTTTGAATTGTGCAATTTCTGCCTATGTTCGTGAAAAGATGCTGTATTTACGAATTTCTATCTCGAAAACTATCAACAGCATTGCGTTACTTTTCTTTTATTTCAATCGAGAAGAATTAATCTTTCAGAATAAAGTTTCGAAATTGTAAAATTATTTTTCATTTCATTTCCGACAGAAATCCGATCCTTTAAACACGGCTTAAAAGTAATTCGTTCCTTTAAAGATGGCTTAAAAGTATTACTCTAGGATAACACCATTAAAATTAACGTGAAATTTGCAGAATCAAACTTTGGTTATACTTTTCAAAATTACAAAATTAATTTTTCAATATAAAAAAGAGTATTAGAATAGCCCGCACTTTCCAGATTAAAATGAAAAATAATGAATTCAATACGATAAAGAGTTTCCGAGATAAAAATTGACAAGTACAGCACGGTTTCATGAAAATAGCCAAAAATTGAACAATTTCAAAACCAGCAAAGTGATGACTGAAATCCCTTCCTATAGATATACTATTTCAGTTTGAACAAAATCCCTGACATCGAGTGCAAAAAGTGATCGATTTGCTGTGGAATAACGCTAAATAGAATAAGAATGGCGCATGCCGCAATAGCCAATAATATTCGACACTCTGTCAAATCTCTACGGGAAGGACGTTGGGTTCGCCCTCTGGAAGAGGATAGCAATATACACCCGACAAGGACAACGATTACTGTAGGTCGACAGGTAAGTAGTCGAAAGTTATTGGCCAAGGCGTAGGGAGCCGCGTAGGGGAAGCACCAATCGCGAGCCTGGAGTAGCGGCAACGCCGCAAATTCTGGCCCCGGTCCCAAGGCGCCTTCTTTCGTTAATTCGACTATACGTAAAAAGTGAATCGAATTATTGCCGTGTTTTGATTTATTCTCATAGAAAAACCGTAAGCAATCAGTTAATAATACTCCCACGAAGACTTAATGGAAAATGGAGTAATATGAACTTTTACCTTTCAGTTGTAGATGACTTATCTTACGCGGCAGGCTTATTGCTCTCATTATCAGCTATCGAAAGCCGACTACACGTGTAACATGTCTCTGGGGCATACACCGAGGGTGAAAAGCGAGCTCATAAAGAGGGGATACTGTATTAGTTGTACCCAACAAGTGTTTTACGTAAAAAGGTCTTAGGAATTTCCAAGATTCGTACAGCTGCTGGTATCTAAACGATTTTTTACATCAACTGTGGATATGGTCTCAAAAACTGTAACGGATAATTTGGGGTTTCTTTTATCATGTATTATTAAGCAAATTTTAATGAAAGTAAAATTCATATTGGTTGTGCGTAAAATGAGTATGTTAGCATTGCACAGTTTCTCACACAGAAGTATACAATTTTTACAGAAAATATTAGGGTAACTGTACTCGTAGTTGACAGTGTACCAATAGTTGACACTTTTATTTTCAGTCACGAATAATAAGCTTTCTATTAAAAAAATGTTTTTGACTAATACTTTTTCAAACAGAGTATTAGTCAAAAACATTCTTCTAATAGAAAGCTTATTATTCGTGAGTGAAAATAAAAGTGTCAACTATTGGTACACTGTCAACTACGAGTACAGTTACCCTATTTAGTGGTTTTGAATGTAGGAAAAATATCTCGTATAGTCAAATTACGTGAGACCCTCCGTGTATTGCAGTAATTCTCACTGATCATTTTGTACAACGAAGTACTAAATTTTGTCAAACTATAAACGCACTCCTCGTTTTTATATTTTCCTCTCTATATTAATTATATATTTTAAGACTTATCCCTGGTATTGTATACTATAATAAATAATTAAATGTCGATTGCACATTCACTGAATTTAAATTGATATGAATTTGACATTCATATTACGATATTTTATACTTGATACCAAATGGAAGTATCGTGAATGCAGACCCCGAATGTTACAAGTGAAACATGTATCTTTGACTATCCCACTCCGTACGTATGAACTAATTACCTTGCACCATGTTTTACCACAAATGCCAGTACTTGATATATATTTTTTAATTTGAAAAAAATTCAGTTTTCCATAATCAGTATCGCATATTTTGATTCGCAGAATCGTACTTTTTTCTTGTTTAAAGCATTTGTTACGTTTACGTATTTATATGCTTGTACTATTATGTTATATAAAGATTGTAAGAAGTAGGATGAACCTAGAATTGGGTAAAGTAAATTTTTATAAACAGTAGAACCATGATTCCGTTAAGTGTATATAGTCGGGAGCAAAGAAATAGCACATTTCATATTTTTTAATATTTTGTAAAATCAGTAAAATATGATTCTATTTCAATACAGTTATATTGTATGTTTCTGTAAAAGTGAACATATTGAAAACATTCACAATACAATTTTCGCTGAAGTTATCAAAATCAAGGAATAAATATAACAGATCGTAGAGCGTACACTTTTCCATTGAGGCTGAAAGAAGTTTGTGGAGAATTAAAAAATATTGGACGCGTAATGTTTTATTTTTGCTAACAAACAGTGTAAGGGGATGAAACAGCCCCAAAAATTTCGCCAACTGATCTGTCTGTAATAAATCCCAAATTATTTGCCAAAGAAAAAGTGTTTTAGTAGAAAATAGTTAAACACTTCTGCTTATACTTAAAAATACTTGAACTTCCACCTAATACAATTAATTTCAATTCGATAAATGAAGCAAGGGCTACGTGAGTTTTACGAGAATGATTAAAAATGAAAGTTTCATTATATGTTATAATTTTATATTTAAAGCTGAGTCATTTTCATTTAAAACATTTTCGAGTCGTCAAATAGTTCGGAAATAATTACAGAGAAATTATATCAGTCGAAGAATTTTGAAATTTGTTAGCACTAACAACAAAATACATGTCTAAGTACTATTAATTCTATACAAAATAATGCCAATTTCAGTGAAAAACAAGCGATAATTTGAATAGTAATATAACACTTGCAAAATTAATAATACAATATTTACATAAATACAGTTGTGTACACATTATATTCGAATAAACTTGTGGGAAATGGGTGGTAGAAGCAAATTATTCAGTTCCCACAATAGTCATTATTTAGCGAACGCCAGAAAATTACGAAGGAATCATGAAAAAGTGAAAAATTTATAGGAGAAACAAGAGTTCTGGGCAGTACGAAATTAGATGACTTCAAGGTAAACTATTGAAAGTAATAAAAGTACGAAAAGTAATACCCACTAATGAAAAAAAATTAAAATAAGAAAACCTGCAGTATGTAGTATTAAGTTTTATTCTCAAGACTTAATAAAATAACAAAAAATTTTGAACCATCTTTGTAGCAAAACAATAATGAGTTGAGCTAGCATTGGCTACTATGAAAAATGTGAAAGATTTATTGCAACTCTAAACACTATTATCAAATATATAACATTTATTGACGAACAATTATACGCACATGTCACTTAAATTGCTAGAAATAATCCAGTGCCGTTGCAGTGCAACATGGCAATGTTACAAATCAGCCTATGACGACAGTGGAAAATTTTTTTATATAAAAAGAAATTGAAATTCTAGGCCAGCCAACAATATATCTGTCTTTTCTAAACAAGGAAACTTGGAAACATGTAATAGAACTTAAAAGTCAATAGGGTCTGCTATTTCTCTGTCGCCGACTGTATGCAGCAAGAGTTCATCAGTCAGCAGTTGCGCAAGCAAACTAAAGAACAAAATCAATATAATCTTCTATTTGTAACGCGCTATTCGCTAACAAAATGTTTACCCACTTCTAGATGTGATATATAACTAAATCTAACATAACGTGCATTATTAAAGACTGATCACAGAAGAGACCGTTCCAATCCTTCTTATTTCCACTAGATGCAGGCTCATGCTGATCGCAGTCTTATGTAAAAGAAGAAATGGAACATAATGGGATCTAACGAAGTACAGTACCAGTATTCCTTCCCTATAGAACCGATGATTTGGGTCCGCTGCCGAATCTACAGGGAGGCTATTACTTCCTTATTTCGGCTATTAAGCAACTCATTACTTCACGTTTGACTGGGTCCTCAGTTTGACCGTTTAACAATGACAGTGGACGCCAGAAAGCGAGCGACATGGAGCACCAGCGAAAAACCTTTTACCGACACCTGGTGGCTGAGAGGGACAAGTTAATGAAAATGAAAATTTTTACACTTTTCATTCAATCTTGTTGGGAGTAGCACGGTTGGTTTGTTAAGATTTTCCCAGTAAAACTGAGTCAAAACATGGCGTACTTTACAAATTACACACCCCAGTGTGTGAATTACAGTAAACTCTCTCTATGAGCGCATTTCAACTCTGTCTCGCTTCGTTTTCCACGTGCCTACGCTCTGTCACCCTCCCGCGCCATCGGCGGCTCGGAATCGTCGACGCTATTCGTTGAGCGCTCGCCGCCAGCCCCGAGCGCGCGCCTATTTCGAGAGTTTACTGTACACATCACGCATAATTGAAAGTAGGCCTTATTACGTCGCGTGTGGATTCACTTTCATTGCAAAAATCTCGACAATCCATGGGTAATATTACCAGGAAGATTTAATAAAAAATGCCAAACCATGAACTTTCACTTTTCATTAGTTCATTGCTCTAGGACAGACATGTTCAACGAGCGTCGAGGAGCGCTAAGCCACGCCTTTAAGAGCAACAGTGCGGAGTGTTCGTGAGTGAGGAGCCTCAGGCCCCTTAAGGGCCCCATACACCAGCGAGCATGCTCGTTAGTGTGAGGGATCGACGGTTAAACTGCTCGGTCCGTGAGATGCTCCGCTTGCTGGAAATTGTCTATGAGCCGAGCATCGAGCTTGGCATAGTTAAGGCTCGTGGAATATGTTCGTATAGTGTGTGGACAATCACGAGTATGCGACGAGCTTCACACGAGCTCCTTGCGAGCAGGCTTCTGGTGTATGGAGACCTTTAGAGCTAGCAACGAGCTAGCTCTTGATCACCATCAGTCCCGCCTTACCAAACAACACTCATACTACGGTACCCATTAAACAGGGGGGGGGGGGGGCTGCGCTTAGCGTTGCTCTTGGTCAGCGTTACCGGGAAATACCCTCGCAGTGGCAAGATCATAATGAGGGGGGAACACTTACAGCAGTGGCGGTATATGTGTGCGTGAGACGCCATGATGGGAAACGAGCCGCCGCCAGCGCCAAACCAAGCCAAGCTAGTCAAGCCAAGACCAACCAGCGCCGCCGAGAAATAAGTTCTCGATGCTGGTTGGCCGTCGCCGCACTTGGCTTGGCTAGCTTGGCTTTATTGGCATGGCTAGGCTAGCTTGGCTTGGCTTGGCTAGCTTGGTTAGCTTGGCTTGGTTAGCTTGGCTTGGCATGGCTAGGCTAGCTTGGCTTGGCTTGGCTTGGCTTGGCTTGGCTTGGCTTGGCTTGGCTTGGCTTGGCTAGGCTTGGTTTTGCTTGGCTTGGCTTGGCTAGCTTTGCTTGTCTTGGCTTGGCTTGGCTTGGCTTGGCTTGGCTAGGCTTGGCTAGGTTGGCTTGGTTTGGCTAGCTTGGCTTGGCTTGGCTTGGATTGGCTTGGCTTGGCTTGGCTTGGCTTGGCTTGGCTAGCTTGGCTTAGCTTGGCGCTGGGGTCGGCTCGTTTCCCATCTTGGCGTTGATTGGTTTGACGTCACCGCGTCATCACCCGCATACGTGGCGTGTTCCCCCTGCACTATGATCTTGCCACTCCTAGGGTATTTCCCGGCAACGCTGCTCTTGGTTCTGCTGGCGAGCAACCAAGAGCGCTGTTGCCCGCCACAACCCAGTTGAACAGGCCTGCCCTAGGGCTACCTGGAGCAGGATGCTCGCGTGATGCGAGACGCTCGCCCAGTGTAAGCGAAACAGGAGTGGTGGGCATGACTCGAGGCTACACAGCGAGAGTGAATAGCTGGTTTATAGGGAGGAAATACTGTATACCCATCAAACAGCTGTTAAAACAATCGTGCACATAACGAAGGGCAGTTAATTGGTAGCAATCCAATGCAGCATTATAAATAAAATAGAGTTGGTCCGATATTAAGGATTGACATACGATCCCGATCCATTAAGGAGAACCCATCACCCAATTTACCTGTCCCTTCCTGACGTTTCGTCGTTTCAACTCCGTTTCTAACATCTTCGATGTCAGTTCTCGCCGGCGCAATGCAACCGTTTGCTGTTTTCTTCGTGGCAGTCATGCTCATGGGCGATGAATTCTCGTCCTCCCGGCGAGCGAGCATGCTTACCTGCTCGTTGGACCTGCGCAAGATGGTCCTGCCAGTGTTAGGATCGTAGGGGCCGTCGATCACCGTGGTAATGATCGTCCCCGAATCGGCGGTCGGGAATACATACGTCTCGTTCGCAATCTGTTTACCAGCTTTCAGCGATTTCATCGGCACCTTAGAGCTTTTTATTATCAACGCCGTCGATCTGACCACCTTCGGACTTTTCTCGAGAGTGTTTATACGTTGTCGGACGATGTTATCGATGTCACGGCCAGCTAATTCCTCCGAGCCTATCACTATCTTTTGACTGTACAACGGTTGTGGTCGCTTCAACGTGCTCTTGGGGAATTTCAGCCTAACTTTCGCACAATTTGTGGTGGTGTTGGAAGTGGTGATGGTAGTGGTGGTGGTGGTGGTTGCGGTGTTGTGGGTGGCACTCGCATGCGTATCTTTTTCGTCTACGGCTAAACGAACAGAAAGAAAAGGAAAAGACAAATCAACGATCTAAGAAGCCAAAGAAGCTGCGATTTCTAGAGAATTGTTTCAGTATATACAGGGTGTCCCGAAATATGTAGTACCGGCGGGTAGGGTGTGATTCTTCGTGAAGAGGTAAATAAAGAGTGTAGGGCGAAATTTTCTTCAACGAGGCTCCGTTTTCTCAGAAACTCCACCGAGCACACGTCGACTAAACCACAATACAGTAGACCCTCGTTGTAGCTGCACGATTTTCACCCTCGCTATAGACTCCGGAGTCGTTCCTACGATTCTCTCGTTACGCTTATGCCATGCAAGCGAACCCATCGCACGCGTGCAGCCATCTCCTGGCAACCGAGAGTAATGAAAGTTTATATGTTTTCATTTTTGAAAATAAATCTTTGCATGGGTATTGCCAATGAATTGGTGAGTCCAAACATCTTACTGGGACTATTGTTTAACTGTAAAGACTTCTGAACTCGGAAAATCAATCGCACATTATATACGATGAAAACAGGTTGAGTCAGGCCAAGATTGCACTCATTTTCATTGGGAAAACGCGACCAATCGCTCGTTAGGAGATTCATGAAGATTTAATGAAAAATATAAAATTTTTTGTGAACTAAGTCAATCGAGATCTCAGCCAAGCGTGAAATAATGATGTGCTAAGTAAGCTATGTACCCTCTCTATAGGCACCCCAGCAGATCTGATCATTGTCCCTACAGCGAGGGAATTATTGATTTGATGAATATTTTCTATCGTATCTACTATCTTACCGACGCGAGCTAAAAAAAAATTTAATACGGCAAAATTTTGACTCCTTGAAACTTTTATTTTATTCCGAATTACAAATTGCTGAAAGTGTTGCCCATTTTGCCGCATACGTGCGCGTAGCTGTGCCCTTTGCATTTAATTTCTATGAACTCCTTCTAATATAATACTCACTTTTACCGCCTTAAATACAAAAAAGCTGCTCCATGTATAATACATCGCAACGATAAAGCAATGGAAACGATAAATAACAAACCATGACCTTGCCAACGTTATGTACAAAATAACATAAATAAAAAGGGAGATGCTTACATGTTCGGTGGATTTGAGAAATTAATTTTCTCGAAAACAAAACCTCATTCAAGAAAAGTGTTTTATACTTTTCATTAATTTTTTCATGAAAAATCACCCTCTGCCCGCTAGTCCGACGTTTTACGGGACATACTGCTCATATTTCGCGACTCGTCAGTCCATAATTTTTTTCTTTTTAATTTTTACCTGAGAACCATTCCATATTAGAGTTCATAAAAAATACGTCACTGTGTACCGTAACTCGATGTACAGGGTCATCGTTTAATCCTGCAACCCGCGCTCGCGCGAACTTGTAAAATGGCAACAGCGCCACACGGACGCATTCCACTACCACTATGGTCAATACTTCCGCCATCTATGAGCAGTTGATGAAAGCGGACGGTCTTTTAGATGCCAGTAGAGAGCGCAAGGTGCTTTTGGCTTTCGCCAGAGGATATATTAGATTTGACGTAGCAGACGGGGAAGAAAACGGTAGCCATTTTAAGAGTGCAATCGCACCGGTCCCGTTCTGCGTGGAAATATCTACCTTTGCGACGGCCCAGCTGCGGTATTAGACCACGCTGACGCGATAGTGCCCCGGGTTGAAGAATTTGGGGCCTTTTTTGTATAACTTTTGAACTATAAAAGACATCGGAATGCAATTTGCGCCGCAAAATGGGGAAAAATTATCCCCTCTTAATGATAGATAATTTAACATATTTTTCGTTCACTTAATTTTCCTTTTATCAATATTTTGACCATAATTACTGTAAAAAGCGGTTGCAAACTGTTTATTTGATACTTTATTTAGTGCTCTTTATATAATGCATGGGGTTGATAAACAATAGGCTGGTTGTTTCTGTATTATTGCTTTCATAAATTGAGAAATTAAATTTTTATTCAATTATATATTGGTTCTGCAGGTCCCAGAAACTAATTCTCTGGTTTTCTTTTTTATGATTTTATCTTTAAGGAGGGATTCTCGTCTAACAGTCCCAAAAGTAACTTATATTTAAGATTTTTTTTCGAAAAAACTGTTCGGCATATTGGATTAAACTCGTTTGTGATATAAGGAGGTATTTTTGAACTTGCAGAAAATATTTTTTTTATGTCGCTTCATCTTATTATTTATTAGTTATTGTGGAATCTTCTCCACCTCTTCGACGATGTAACTCCTGTTGGCGGGATGTGTAGCACCTGTCACAGTCATCTGATTGCAAAAAAAAATAGATGTTTCTTAAAGTTAGATAATTTCCGCGGGGATTGGTCCACTTTGAAGAATAAAAAATGAATAATTAAATGAATTATAGTGTTCGAGAGAAAAAGTAAGTTTTTTCCTTAGACAAATTTTTCATATTATTCCGTACACGGGCATAGCGTCGCGGTCAACCATGTCGTAGCTAAAATTTTTGAAATTGATACGGGTACGAGACCATTCGACACATTGTTTTCAAACCTCGTTACAGTAATCTGGGGTGCGAGTAATAAACCGATCATAAAAGCGGAGCGCGCCGGCTCGCTTACCTGAGCCGGGGAATTCCGAATAGCTCTAATTTGAAAGAGACCATCCTAAAATTCTCGTAGCTCGGGCATCCCTGCTATCCAGCGGTCGCTGGCATCTCTGAACGCCGGGCCGGTGCGTGAAGTGGCTTCGAGAAGTGTGCCTCCGTTTGAATGTCGAACTTCGGTCACACTCGAGCCTCGTCGTAGGCAGACACCCGTTGCCTGGTTCGTTCGCGCACGGTGTTCGGCCACGTTCGGAACGCATCGCGTCACCGATCGTGGGGGGGTCGTTCCAGCCCGAACGTCTTCAAATAATAATAACCTGAATAGAGGGACGAAGTGGGAACTGATTTTTGCATAATTGTTTTGGGGAAACATTTTAACATGTCAGCCACACGTGAGCCAAAGACGGGTTGGCAAAATTAGGGTGAGATCTCGATACCTCGAGATTCTCTTCAAATTCCGGACGAAACTTTCGAATTCGCTTCGAATTTTATTCGAATTACATGTTAAAATGTTTCCCCAAAACAATTATGCAAAAATCAGTTCCCACTTCGTCCCTCTATTCATGTTATTATTATTTGAAGACGTTCGGGCTGGAACGACCCCCCACGATCGGTGACGCGATGCGTTCCGAACGTGGCCGAACACCGTGCGCGAACGAACCAGGCAACGGGTGTCTGCCTACGACGAGGCTCGAGTGTGACCGAAGTTCGACATTCAAACGGAGGCACACTTCTCGAAGCCACTTCTCGCACCGGCTCGGCGTTCAGAGCTGTCAGCGACCGCTGGATAGCAGCGATGCCCGAGCTACGAGAATTTTAGGATGGTCTCTTTCAAATTAACGTCGCAAAGAGCTATTCGGAATTCCCCGGCTCAGGTAAGCGAACCGCGCGGTCCGCTTTTATGATCGGTTGATCAGATGACTGTGACAGGTGCTACACATCCCGCCAACAGGAGTTACATCGTCGAAGAGGTGGAGAAGATTCCACAGTAACTAATAAATAATAAGAAGAATCTACATAAAAAAAATATTTTCTGCAAGTTCAAAAATACCTCCTTATATCACAAACGAGTTTAATCCAATATGCCGAACAGTTTTTTCGAAAAAAATTCTTAAATATAAGTTACTTTTGGGACTGTTAGGCGAGAATCCCTCCTTAACCCTTTCGGTACCAGCGCCGGATATATCCGGCATCCATCTGATGACCTGTGTGTACCAGTGCCGGATATACATATCCGGCGTCACAGAACGAGCCGCCGTTCCTGGCGCCGACTTTAGTCGGCATCTCCGATAGTTTACAAAAGAAAAAAAAAAATTAGTTAAAAGCACTTTCGCGGAAATGTACGCCGTACTGAAAGGGTTAAAGATAAAATCATAAAAAAGAAAACCAGAACATTAGATTCTGGGACCTGCAGAACCAATATGTAATTGAATAAAAATTTAATTTCTCAATTTATGAAAGCTACAGGGTGTCCCAAAAATGTCGCGTTTCCTTGAAAGGGGTGACTCAGGGGGTGATTTGAAACAACTTTTTCCTTAGCGAAAATATTGTCCGAAGCTTCGTTAAGGAGATATTAAGCAAAAACCCCGACCAATCAGAGCGCGCGCCTTCCGCCTGAGTTCCCGCGGTAGCGTTGGCTACGAGGTAGGCGACCGCGCTTGTGCTACGAACGTACGAACAAGCAAGTCGGCATGCATCGAAGGAAACCGCGTTACACATTTTTTTTTTAAAGCAGAATCTTAAATAAGAATAATTTGAAGTGAGAGGACAAGAAGTACGTAAATTTCGTTTTTAAATAAGGCATAAGCGAAAAGCTAACGTAACAGAAAATGTACGACAAGTGATCGTAATTCGTTATTGAGGTAAAAATCCGTAGTTTAAGAACGGCCAACACAACTAAATTTAAAAAATAATATTAGGGGTATGAATAAATTCTTTCCGACTGGAATTTCTATCGCGGTGGTATTCAGAAGCTGCCAGAAAAATGGCAAAACGTAATGAACAATAATGGAAATTATTGCGATGATCGAGTTGTTTTCATATTTTTTAAATCGAACTGTTATTGTAGCCTAAAATCGGAAAGAATTTATTTTCACACCTAATAATCACCAATAAATTAAACAAAACTCACCCTTTCGGACATTCCTTTCCTTGCTTTCCTTCCCTTTTCGGAAACCTGTGTCACTAGGCCACTGTACCGATCCTGGTCATCGGCGTCCAGTGCTCAGCTGATCGCAGGGTCAATGTACCGAATATTCACTTCACTGCACGGCTACTAACACTGATCACTGAATTTATTTTTCACGGAACGTGTTGTTCCTACGTTATAAAAATTGGTGGCCGCGAAAGGGGCCGATTACTGTTAATTACTGGGACGAGATTACTACTATTACCCGGCGAAAGAAAACTCGTGGCAGACTGTCTCGGGCTGTGCAGTCCGCTGCTGTGCAGCGATCAGATACGGATCCGACCGACGATCGTCAAAACAAAAGCGTAGGCTACGCTTGGTCAAATCGCTCTATCCCACTCGATCTCGTGTTTCGTTCGATCTCTTCGTCGCGCGGTGTGACAATGTATGTGGCAACTTCAGCCAATAACCAAAATACGTGTGCCCCGTCTTTAAAAGTGTGCCCAAATAGGTGACTCGACCAATCGTCACAGCAGCGGACTGCACAGCCCGAGACAGTCTGCCACGAGTTTTCTTTTCGCCGGGTAATAGTAGTAATCTCGTCCCAGTAATTAACAGTAATCGGCCCCTTTCGCAGCCACCAATTTTTATAACGTAGGAACAACACGTCCCGTGAAAAATAAATTCAGTGATCAGTGTTAGTAGCCGTGCAGTGAAGTGAATATTCGGTACATTAACCCGGACGCAGTGTGATCAGCTGAGCACTGGGCGCTACCCAACCATAAATCTTTTCGTCCACCGATAACCAGGATCGGTACAGTGACCCAGTGACACAGGTTTCCGGAAAGGGAAGGAAAGCAAGGAAAGGAATGTCCGAAAGGGTGAGTTTTCTTTAATTTATTGGTGATTATTAGGTGTGAAAATAAATTCTTTCCGATTTTAGGGTACAATAACAGTTCGATTTAAAAAATATGAAAACAACTCGATCATCGCAATAATTTCCATTATTGTTTATTACCTTTTGCCATTTTTCTGGCAGCTTCTGAATACCACCGCGATAGAAATTCCAGTCGGAAATAATTTATTCATACACCTAATATTATTTTTTAAATTTAGTTGTGTTGGCCGTTCTTAAACTACGGATTTTTACCTCAATAACGAATTACGATCACTTGTCGTACATTTTCTGTTACATTAGCTTTTCGTTTATGCCTTATTTAAAAACGAAATTTACGTACTTCTTGTCCTCTCACTTCAAATTATTCTTATTTAAGATTCTGCTTTAAAAAAAAAATGTGTAACGCGGTTTCCTTCGATGCATGCCGACTTGCTTGTTCGTACGTTCGTAGCACAAGCGCGGTCGCCTACCTCGTAGCCAACGCTACCGCGGGAACTCAGGCGGAAGGCGCGCGCTCTGATTGGTCGGGGTTTTTGCTTAATATCTCCTTAACGAAGCTTCGGACAATATTTTCGCTAAGGAAAAAGTTGTTTCAAATCACCCCCTGAGTCACCCCTTTCAAGGAAACGCGACATTTTTGGGACACCCTGTATAATACAGAAAGAACCAGCCTATTGTTTATCAACCCCATGGATTTTATAAAGAGCACTAAATAAAGTATCAAATAAACAGTTTACAAACGCTTTTCACAGTAATTGTGGTCAAAATATTGATAAAAGGAAAATTAAGTGAACGAAAAATATGTTAAATTATCCATCATTAAGAGGGGATAATTTTTCCCCATTTTTCGCCACAAATTGCGTTCCGATATCTTTTATAGTTCAAAAGTTATACAAACAAGGCCCCAAATTCTTCAACCCGGGGCACTATCGCGTCAGCGTGGTCTAATACCGCAGCTGGACTGTCGCAAAGGTAGATATTTCCACGCAGAACGGGACCGGTGCGATTGCACTCTTAAAATGGCTACCGTTTTCTTCCCCGTCTGCTACGTCAAATTTAATATCCTCTGGCGAAAGCCAAAAGCACCTTGCGCTCTCTACTGGCATCTAAAAGACCGTACGCTTTCATCAACAGCTCATAGATGGCGGAAGTATTGGGCATAGTGGTAGTGGAATGCGTCCGTGAGGCGCTGTTGCCATTTTACAAGTTCGCGCGAGCGCGGGTTGCAGGATTAAACGATGACCCTGTACAGTTCTGAGGAAGGGGTACACTTCGCCAGGTACTCTGAATTTGTTTTTAATATTACGAAATTCTATTTAGCGGCACATTCACAAAAACTTTATGATCGAAATGACGAAAAGTACTACTGAAGAAAATTGAAAACGTATTGTATCGAAAATATTTATTTAATGCTTCTTAAATATCAATTCATCGTATTAAATCGTATAAAGGCAGTCATATATAAAATAGTTTCAATAAACTTAAAATTTCATTGAAATAAAAGTGCCGAATTAAATTTAATAAACGTTAATGCAAATATTTGTTTGCTTAGAACGTTAAACGTTTTTACAATATGTCTTGAATTTGTTGCTGCAGATACAAACAAATAGAACTGATTTGTGAATTTTGCTTTTCCTACAAGTTGTATTCACGAGTATTGACGTGTATATCGGATCAGTCAAATGTTATTCACATCCGGGTGCAAGGCTTCTTGACAAAAATAAACAGAAGAAATAGGGGACGTTCTGCGATAAAAGTGTAGGAAATATATTATGAAATAAATACTATACTGGTTTTCAAATATATGTAAATATTCACAAAATAACCATAGGGAAAAAACAATTACCCCAATGAAATAATGGCTAAAAGTAAAAAGTATATAATCGAATGTAGAAAAAAGATATACTTGTGCATTTGTAATTTTTTAAACATCAATAATAAGCATTTCTTTAATATAAAAAACATTATAATATTGTACTATGTGTACTCTAATGTTCTTTGCTTTAATTACATAACAAGTTTTTCTTTTATATTAAACTCGATTTTGGATAAATTGTTATAGATATATTATGAATAAAAAACGAATTACTCTTGCATTACTCTTGAAGAAATAAGTAAGAATTCAAACAATGCAGGCAGAAACTAATATCGTGTGTTGGTGTACCAAGCAATAGTGAGGCTTGTAGATGAAGTTAGGAGAACAGGGTGAGAAACATTGATTCTATTTATATCGAAACCTCGAATCTCGTGTATTTTCGATGTCTCAGTATTGCTCGGTTTACCTATAATTATGTAGTGTGATGTTTAAACACGAAAGAAGTCAAAAAGAAATATTAAGTATCAGGTAGAGCCAACATGGGTGTAAGAGCAATGTAGATTTGGCCTTGTGCAACACTCATTCAACACTGGAATGGAAGTTGATGTCATTGCATACCTACATGAAGAACATTATACACAAAGTATTGAAATGTAGAAAGAATAAGCAACTATTTAATATTGTCATCTACCTAATAAATTACAGAATAGTTCACATTCTCAAACGTAATTGTTTTTATTAATTTTATATACCTACTGCTGGGTTCTTCGAATTCTTAGCTTGGATCAACTACTAACATTCGTCTCATCCGTATTTGTTATTCAGTGAATACTTCATTAAATTAAGACCAGTACACAGTAATGCTCGTTAGTGTTCTGCCACGTTCTTTTTTTATAGTTGTGTTATTGGTTGAATAATGCAACGATTTCATATTTTACCAGATTTTAGCGTTGCATTTAATTATTGCTCATTTATTAATGATTGAGCGTTCGATGGATTTTTATAAGATTTACAAAATCCAGTATAGAGAAGAAGCGAACAAATATTTTGATATTTATTTACAATTTTGCTAATCGTCCAAGCCTTTCACCCGGATAGTTGAACAGTCATGCGATACTTGTAATTCGTTGAAAACCAACTTGCACATGCAATCAAGTCAATTCCGTGACTCGAGTCTTATGATTAGAATATCATTTGAACAAGGATGCCTGTGTGTTTATTTGATATACAGTCCCTTTGAATTGCGCGAACCAAGTATGTAATCATGAGTTATAACTTATAATAGTACCTTAACAAAACGCATTTTTTTCAATGATTGTAATTACAGCTTATACATGCACGTATGTGAGTGTTCGCGTCGCAATACATGGTTTCTCTAAATAAGCAAAGACAATAGAAATCGGAAATGCATGTGTATGTATATACAGCGTATTTGTGTAGGCTTAAATTAGAGTTCTGCAAATCCAACTAGATCCTATCAGCTCTGATTTATAGGTGGAGTATCATCTCCTCGCTATAAGCTTCTCGTTATCGGTGCAATTTCTGGTACAACCAGCTCGTCTGATTCTGCCCCTATCAACACAAATGCATGGCAAAGGGAGTGGCCCAACTTCGCACCGTTGTCGTCAGGGTTGCCACCTTATCACCACATAAATCCCGGAGTGCTGCAAATTTCAACCAGGAGATTCGAATATAAACCCGGAGATGGAAAAAGCAAAAAAAAGTTTGGTTCTCGAATATCCGAGAAACAGATGTGCAATTCTTTCAAGCTGATACAATTCAGAATTTAAAAATATCTGTTTTTTTAATTAATAACTTTTATCTATCTTCTATACTATTATATAAAGAGAGAGCCGATTTTTATGTTCGCGCAAAACTCAAGACCTATTGAACCGATCTTCCTCAAATTTTGACACGTTATTCCTGCATACACTAGGATGGACATAGGCTATGTAGCATGTCTCACAAGGGAAGTTTGGTAACCCGGAAATTCAGAAAATTATGAAACTCGGTGTGCAAGTAGAGTAGTTCATCCGTACCGCAACTCTATTTTTTGTTGGTGCCATAATGCAATTTTTGGGGGTGAAAGCACCCCTTGAAAAAAATGCAGAATTTTCTTTTCCGTGGAATATCTCGAGAGCGGTGAGAGATATCGAAAAACAGTATAAACAAATGTTGCATCTTACTTTTGTATCTACAAAATTGCATAAAGATAATTTTCGAAAAATCCATATTTTTCAAGTTACCCCCACCACCAATCCTTAATTCCATAATTACTTTTACGCGGTTCTGTAGATATAAAAAAAGGATGCAATTTTTGTTTAAACTTCTTTTCGATATCTCTCACCCTTCCCGAGATATTCCACGGAAAAGAAATTTCTGCATTTTTTTTCAAGGGGTGATTTCACCCCCAAAAATTGCATTATGGCACCAACAAAAAATAGAGTTGCGTTACGGATGAACTACTCTACTTGCACACCGAGTTTCATAATTTTCTGAATTTCCGGGTTGCCAAACTTCCCTTGTCAGAAACGCGTTATTAACATGTAATTTATATGTTAACATTTCATGTGTACGGCTGCTTTGCAGACCACGTGACCCGTGTATACGACAGTCTACTTCGCGCGCGCTTGCGCGTATTCGGCCCGCGCGGTACTTCGCCCGTAGCAGTACCGCGATGTTACCACCAGGTGGCGAAGCTTCTCGAGCGCTTTCTCGCGAGAGACGGGGGACGCTATGTAGAGATAAACACGAATCAGGCTGTGTTCCGATTCACGCATAATGCAGCATAATGCGCATGAAGTGCATAGGGTACGTGACATATCCTATGCAGTCTATGCGCAGTATGCGTGAATTGGAACACAGCCTTGGTCACGCTAATAACTCAGGCGAAGCCGAGCCGGGGCATGCTAGTTGTATATAAAATTGATACCATTGTATAATACCACAATTTCTTATTATTTCATTATTTTTCTACAACCCCGGAGATTTTTCCAGTAAAACCGGAGCGCGGAAATTTGCTTCAAAACCCGGAGTCTCCGGGCCAAAAGCGGAGAGGTGGTAACCCTGGTTGTCATCCGTTTGTGAGTACTTGCACAATATTTCGTAAATACCTACATATGTTTCTAAGAAGGAACCTACAGTTTGGTTCTGCCCGCGAAACATATTCGCAAAATATCGTAGAAGTGTTCACGAAATGGACCATTCTCCAGGCTATAATCTGTCATGAATTTGTGTTAGAAGAAACAGAATCGAAAGAACCGGTCCTATGCTTATGCGAAGCGAGCAAACAAGCTGTATTGCCGAAAACGAGAGTGAGAGGCAAGCGGCCGCCGAAACGTGTCCCTTATATTAGGGTGTTTCATATTATAGGGTTAAAAGTAAAATATTGCATTTTTCTTTTACTTTGCTCATACCCTGATTCCTATTCCCATACAGCACACTTCGTGGCGGCAACGTTGCAGGATGGTTGCAGTAACCTTGCAGTGTTGCATGGTTGTAGCGCAATGTCGATGTAACGTGGCTGCGACGTTGCCGTGCAACATTGCACGGGCCGGACATAGAATTATTGCTGCATAGTTGCAGCAATGTTGGGTTGCAATATTGCACTGAAACGATTCTGCAACTTTGCTGCAACGTTACGCGGCGGTAAAGTGTTCGCCTACGACGCTACAGGTCGCCGGTTCGATTCCCCTTGGGGGAAAAGAATTTTCTGTTAGAAAAAAAACAGGCTTTATAATTCTATGATTCTGTATACATTCAATATATATATACCGTTATTTATATTTTTGGGCCTACTGCCCGAAACGTTGCAGGAGGCGGACATAGAATTGTTGCTGCAACGTTGCGTGAAACATTGCAATCTTGCACTGCAACTTTGCTGCAAGAGTGTGTGCTGTATGGGTTAATATAAAAAGAATATTAGACAAATTTTAGGAAGAGGAATGAGTAATATTTAGAGGTTGCACACTTTGCACACTAAATAATATGTAGTAGGCTAAGGAAACACGATTTCCAACGATAATATTATTTTTCTTCTCAAGTCCTTAAAAAAGAAATTAAACTTCAAAGAAGACTTAGACTTAGATAAATTTACATTTTATAATAAAAATTAATTTTAAAATAAATTTCTAAAATTTATAAAATTTCTGGACTTTATTATTTTACTCACATTTTTAAAACCGGAAAAGCGAAAATAAGTAGAGTAGACCGGGGCGGTAGTAGCAGGGAGGGGTGAATGTAACATGATAATATCTCAAAACATATAATGGATATTAACACCAATTTTAGATATATGATAAACAATGATATTTGGAATACACACATTCATGTCCGAGCAGTATATAATAGTAGAAACGCAATAGACATGGATAGTGAACAAAATAACTTTTCGATACCTTAAAGTAACTTTTTCTTATTGACTTATAATTGTAATGTAAACACTCCCTTTGCAAGTATGTGCTTTTTTAATCTGTAATTTGACGTTTTTTTTTAAGTAATACTGATCGTTACTTACAAGGGAACACCGCGAACCCGGACTCACCGATTGAAACGCAACTTTGTGGGTTTTTAGAGTGACTCAAAACAAGAACAACAGTGTGTTTCATTTGGGCCCTATCGGCCTTTAAGGGGGTGAAAACTAACCTCAAAGTCAAATTGGCACTTCCACTTTTTCGCGTATATCTCTCAAAGTACAACAGACAGAAAAAAATGTTTCGAATAAAAGTTTAATGGTGTAATAAGCGCTACAAACTTCCGTTAATAAAATATTTGAAAAAGTTTTTTTTCGTGAGATATTTTTCTTTTTAAACTCTTTTCAAAATTTTGTTAACGCAAGTTTTCAGCGCTTATTGTACCATTAAACTTTTGTTTGAAACATTTTTTTCTGTCTGTTGTACTTTGAGAGTTATACGCGAAAAAGTGGAAGTGCCAATTTGACTTTGAGGTTAGTTTTCACGCCTTAAAGGGCCCAAATGAAATACACCGTTGTTCTTGTTTTGAATCACTCTAAAAACCCACAAAGTAGCGTTCCAATTCGTGATTCCGGATTCGCGGTGTTCCCTTGTTAGCACTTTTAAGTGTCTCCTTAGTCACAATTTATAATTGAAGTTCAAAAGCATGGTCGGAGGCGATTGTAACATCGGCAGTCGGGGTCGGTTGTACCGCAACAGAACCGAATGGTGTCAAAGATGGCGAATAATATTGTCTTGCTTGCATAGAATCCATTAAGTGTTACAACCGGCCCAGGATCAGAGACGGTTGTCACACTTTACACTGTAACGTTAGGGCTATAACCTGGGGTTCCCAGGGATTCTTTGTGGACAAACACCTATAGGAGTGGTGGTAATGTGTGCGTGAACTGACACTAGCGCTAAGTGGCCCCAACGCGAAGCCAACCACGGCCAACCAGCGTCGCCGGGAAGTAGATTGTTGACGCTGGTTGGCCGTGGTTGGCTTCGCGTTGGGGCCACTTGGCTGCTTTGGCGCTAGCATCAGTTCACGCACACATTACCACCACTCGTGTAGGTGTTTGGCCACAAAGAATCCCTGGCAACCCTGGCTATAACACTCCGCTTCTCATTTTTTATTATTAACTTGGATATTACTTGACATACAGCGAAACTGTTGTGACTCAATGATGTCAGATAAGTAAGTAACATTTCCGTATAAGAGTTTTTGTTGTAAATGGAACAGTTCTTGCGTAATCGTATTCCAAAGTCAAAGTTTTACTACCGCCCCAGGTCTACCCTAGTGATAAAACTGTGCAACCCCTAAATATGATTAAATTTGTCTAAAATTTGGCATACAGATCACTTAGATTGGAAAATTGAAACACCCTACCCTATATTGTCCCCGGCTGTAAGCTCGCTGTTGATCGTAAGTCGCGAGCTTATAGCGAATAAATACTTTATATATACAATATATTTGGATTTGTACATGCGGTTGACTGATTTATCATCACCCTGATAGCTATGCATATTGAAATTGTAAGTACACGTTTCATGCTGCTAACGTTTAATATAGTTCCTTAGATCAGTTCTTAGATATATGTAGTTCCAGCAATATAGTGGCTGCAAATTGTTTCGTTGTATATTTAAAATATACATAAGAATATTTTTTTCGCTGATCGAGTAAACGACTAGCGACTTAACAGTTTAGTTAGAGCATTCGCCAGTTGCAGAACTCTACTTTATATGACCAGTATTAATAAAAACCGATTAGAAGAATTAAGAGTTTCCAAAGTCCAGGTTTCCTAGTAGAACGCTATTAAACTCACATGACTAAATCCAGGAATACTTACAATATGTTCATAAAATTTGATGTAACGTTACAGTTACGCGATACATGTACGTTCAGGTGTTAATGATACTGTGAAAAGTACGTACAGCACTGTTCTTAAGTGTCAGGATACTTTATGCATCTCTAAATCTACCCTAAAGAAAGTATTATGAAATTAACCCCCAAAAATATGAAATTAATAGCTGATTCAGAAGAACGTGTTCTTGTTTGATTATTATGTATATGTATCAAGAGTGTTAATTATAAAAGTACATACGATCCCTGAGGCATTCATTTCGAACTGATAAAAAAATATTGAATACAAAACAGTATCTGATTTGAAAATGTACCAAATTGTAATAAACTGTACTGAAAATTCTTTTTTGCAATAAGAAATCTACGTCACATGTTTTGTTGCACTGTCTTAGAGCTGATGCAAATATGAATTTAATCACTTGTAATATTACGAACCCGAGATAACCTTGATCCAATATTCACACCGGAAGTATACGGTCACACCAATTTAATATTAATATTAACAAGAATAACAATACGAGTTTAATACACCATATAAAAAGTACAATAACCAACAGAAAATCACAGCATAGGTAAATAAAACAGAAAGGGAAGATTTTAAAAAAAATATAAATAGTTGTGCAAAGGGAAAGATTCTGTGAAGTCAGATTACGCTGTTATTAAAAACCACGAATTTCTACCGCTGCCCTCCGATCTAAAGCCGATTTTACTGATCATACAAAATGTTAACGAATGCTACAAACCACTTTTCAATTTAACACTATGAGTGGCGTAGACGTGTTTTCACGCCGAGAGATTTTCATCCATTACCTGGCTGTGACGGGTTTTCGTGTCAATATTTTCTGGAAAGCACCGATTATTATCACCTGACGATCAAGCCCGAGTCGAGTACTAATGAAAGGACAATGATAAGTCCCAGAGGAGATTACTGATCTACTATTCGTGGAAAGAAGACTCCTGGCGGGCGGTCACGGGCAATGCAGTCCTCCGCTGTGACGATTGGTCGTGTCACCTACTTGGGCACAGTTCTAAAGATGCGGCACACGTATTTTGGTTATTGGCGGAATCGGCCACATCTACTTACTACAATGTAACAGACGAGGGTTCAGGCGGAGCTAGCGGCGGTGTGTACCGCCCGCCAGGCGTCTTCTTTCCACGCACGAATAGTACGAGCGTGCAGCGATTCTTATACACAGTTCGGAAGATCTCGTCAAGACGAATCGATGTATTCCATTTTTATCTTCGAAATCACACGCAATCACCTCGAAAAATCTCACAGCTCGAGATTTTGCGGTTTTGAACAAAAGAAACTAAAATCCCCGCTGGCCTGAGGGACCTCGGGTAGGCACCTGAGGAAACACCAAGGGATGCAAGCGACATTCTAACAGGATGGGGTGGCAAATGTGTCTCATGACCTACTTTTCAGGGCCGTGTTGGGGGTACGTTTGCCGCATGGGCTCCTATCCTAATGCTCAGTACGACATCGCCAATGGATCAGTTCAAACGCAAACCCAACACGGCCCTAAAATGAAGGTCATGAGTATCATCCTGCTGGAGTATCGCTTACATCCCTCGGGTTTTCCTCAGGTGCAGTGGCGGATTTAAGAAAAAATACTCAGGTGTCAAACGTTCTGAGGGGTCCATTTTGAGGAGAAAATAAAGAGGTAGTTTACTAAAACCGGGCTAAGTGTAGTAGTACGAAAAAATGTAGTGCTTGGATACCTACACCTAATCATAATTTTATTTTGGTCATGGGGCCCTGCGGGGGCCTTCTGTGAAGGGGCCTAGGCGACAACCGCTCATCAGCCGCCCTGTTAAATCCGCCACTGCCCAGGTGCCTACCCGAGGTCCCATGGACCAGATGGGATTCTCCTACCGGTTCCTGTTGTTCAAAACTACAAATCCTCGAGCTTTGAGACCATTTTTCGAGGTGATCTCATCTTATTTCGAAGTTACAAATGGTATCAATCGAGTCGTCTTGGCGAGATCTTCCCAATTGTGTATAGCACGCCTGCCCTTTAGGGTGCAAATACCTCCTCAAGTTCTGGGACCCGGGCAACAGCCGGGCGGAACTGTTACGTTGCTAACCACAGCATGGGCTGTGGGAGAACTGAAAGACTGTGCGCGCGTCCATACTGGCTCGTACCACAAGTCTATATAGCTGGGCCTCGCACGTATGGGCGTACACACACTCTTGCAGTTGTCCCAAAACCCACCACAACGGTTAGCAAGGTAACAGTTCCGCGCTCGGCTGTTGCCCGCGTCCCAGAACTTGAGGAGGTATTTGCATCCTAAAGGGCAGGCCTGGTGTAGAGCAATCGCTGCACGCTCGTAGGTCAGTAACCCCCTCTAGAACTTAACATTGCTCTTTATATTTCTATACAGGGTCTTCGGCAACGGGTGTCAGAATCATTAAGGGGTGAATCTACATGCCAAAATAAGACGAAATTACGTTTGAGTTGAAATTGCTGAAAATACGCGTCAAAAGCGTCAGACCCGAGGGACTTACACTACTGCCGGGGTGCGTTAGGCAGGCCAGGGACGGTGATGCAGTAACATAGCAACCTCGATAAACCCACTTACTTCGTAGTCAAAGTGATGAAATACAACGCCACGCGCTACCCCGGTATATATATATATATATATATATAGCTCATGTGCCTGAATGACGGAGCATAGTTGCGGGACGTTGAAGCAAACGATGAAAGGGGAACCGCCTGTTTCAGCCATCTTGGGCCGGTCAACTTGTGGTGCAGTCTGTAGGCGAGTTTACTTATTAGTACTAGCGTGGCTTGACGTTTGGCGTGGATTGGCGTGGATTGGCGTCGTTTGCTATAGAAGTATACAGTAATTGTTGGCGACATCGGTTCTAGTGCAATTATTTATAAATCCAATCGTAAAAATGCCAGTTTGCAATGTGAAAGGATGTAAAACTAGGACTTCCACGAAAAGTTTAAGACAAGAAGACATAAATGACAGCACTAGTTGACCGGCTGTAGCGATCCGACTCTGGATCGTCTGCCGTGGGATCACCCAAGAGGAAGCAGGGACCACCCTAGACAGGGAAAGGAAAGAGCGTTTCGTTCTGGGTCCGCCAGAGGACTCGTCAGTAAGGCTTACCTGGCGGAACCCTGCCTTAGACACGCTGGGTATCAGGACTGGGACAGAACTCTTATATATACCAACCGGAGGCCATGGAACACCAGCGAGAAGCTCTCGAGCCGGTTAGCCCTCTGGTGGCGTGTCGATGAACACTACCGGATCCCTACACCGCACAAGATGACTAAAAGAGTGAACCCTACCCCTCGCCCGAAGGCTTCACTCCCCCGTCCATATGGTCTAGTTTTCATCTCCTAGTTGCGGGCAACCAGCCGAGCGTCAAGCTGTCCCAGCCATATATACTCATGCGTCGAGCCTACGAGCACGCACGTGCAGTTCTTTTCGCCGATTCTACCCTTGGCAACGGGACAGCTCGACCGCTCGGCTGGTTGCTCGCAGCGTTGCCGGGAAATGGGTGCCTGGGTAAACTATTCGTAGTGGAGGGGAACTGGGAACACGCTACGCATGTGCGTGAAGACGCCGTGACGTCAAACCAATCAACGCCAAGATGGGGAACGAACCGCCGCCAGCGCCAAGCCAAGCTAGTCAAGCCAAGCTAGCCAACCCAAGTGACGCCACGGCCAACCAGCGTCGTCAGGAAATAGGTTGTCGACGCTGTTTGGCCGTGGCGTCACTTGGCTTGGCATGGCGCTGGCGGCGATTCGTTCCCCATCTTGGCGTTGATTGGTTTGACGTCAAGGCGCCATCACGCGCATGCGTGATGTGTTCCCAGTTCCCCCTCCACTACGAATAGTTTCCCCTGGAACCCATTTCCCGGCAACGCTCGCAGCTAGGAGGAAAAACGGCTCCTTGTGCACCTCTGGTTAGAGTCTAGATGGCTACGACACTGCCACCGCTGCGCCTGGCCTGGCTAGCGCGCGCCGACAGTAGTGTAAGTCCCTCGCGTCAAACGCTCTTTGCACGTATTTCCAACAATTAATAACTTGGACACGAAGCCTCGAACGCTATTTCGTTATTCGTGATTTTCGTCTTATTTTGGCATGTATAATCACCCCTTAAAGTTTCTGATACCTGTTGCCGAACACCCTGTATATTCTATTTGACATTCATTAGAGTATTAGGAATAGATTAACAATGTTTCCCTGGTGAAAATGAGTCATTCCTGGTAAATGATCTCAAATTTCAGATTTTTATTGGGAACAGTGGCCTAAAAAATACCCTAAAACTTACAGATAATACATATATTTAAAAGTGTTAGAATATATCAGAAGGCTGTAACAAAAGATTCAGTTCTCTTTGTCAGTTGTTAAATATTGCTGTTACAGCGATATAATACTTGTTTGAATATAATAAAACGTTTCAATTGTTTCAACTTAAACAACCCAGCAAAAACAACCTGCATAATTTTCCACCGTAAATTTTCTTGATTCCTATGGAAGAATTATATCAAATATATGTACAGTATTTCATGTAAAAAAGATTATTCATACAATTAAAAATTCCTCGCTTATCAAATATATTAATATCTATCAACTCGAATGTTTTACTCTTTTAAGAATGCATTTGATAAAGTTGCTGCGCTAATCATTTCACACGATCCTTTACTTACGTCTTTCATTATTCCATGACATACTGACTCCAAAGGTATTGATAAAATTGCAAGCCATGCGTCTCGAATCAGCATAAAAGATCGCAAGTCGTAAACGACAAAGTACAAAGTCTGATATGTAAAAAAAGTCAAATGGGACTACACATAGAGAAACTAACCGTTGTTTCTCCTGCCATGAATCTCTTGATCCTCCGACACCGTCTCCAGCAGTGGCAGAGTATTATCTGGACAGTAAGGCGAACTGAATGGCACCCCTGTACTACCTTCTGACATTCCAGCGCCATCTAAACCTGCGCTATGACAGCTACGCGGTAGACTGGAATATCCTGTAATGTAAATGTTTCCTATATTTTACTATGTCTATATTTTGTATGCGTCGTATATCTGGAATATTTCATTACAAGACAGTTATATTGATTTTTATATTAAGGGGGGGATGGATTGCGCTTTGTCGGGCCGAAGAATAGGCAATTCTTTGTGAATTTTTGGCACAAAAATGGTTCGACAAATTAATTTCAGGTTTGGCAGGCTGTTTTTTTTTGTATATTGAACTATTGTTCTGAATTTTTGTGCGACAGAGAAAGAAAACATGGCAGATACAGAGAGAGGGTTGCAAAATAATCGGATGACCCTGGCGTTGACGAAAAGTACTGTAAGGGTTATCCGAAACACAAAAAGAAAGAGATTCTTAAACTTTATGAATGTGGCTATGGGTGGTAGTAGATGCGTTAAGAAAAATAAAAAAATGTTAAAATGGCAGCCCTTTGAAGAAAATGAAGCGCCCTGATTTGAGTCTGAGAACAGTTTTGCCTCGAAAGCGGGAAAACTTCTTTAAATAAAAAATGAACGGTAACAGATACGGCAATAAATCTACTACCACCTATAGCCACATTCATATAGTTTAAGAATCTCTTTTCCTTGTTGTGTTTGCAGATAACCCTTACAGTACTTTTCGTCAACGCCAGGGCCACCCGATTATTTTTCAACGCTCTCTCTGTATCTGCCATGTTTTTTTTCACTGTCACACAAAAATTCAGAATAATAGTTCAAGATACAATAAAACAGCCTGCCAAACCTCAAATTAATTTATCCAACCGTTTTTGTACAAAAAATTCATAAAAAATTACCTATTTTTCGGCCTAACAAGGCGCAGTCCCCCCTTAAGGGGTTATGCTCAGTCAGGAGGCCGAAAAAGAGTGATTTGGGGAGTTTTTTTACTCGAAAACTGTGCGATCTTTTTCAAAAACTATTTTCGTATTTGAAATTGTGTATTTTGAAGAGTATTTCCACATTTTTTTAACTTAAAGCTATTTATCAATAGCGAAATTGTGGCCAATTTCCTGAAAGTCCTGTAAAAATCGTGTTTTGCTTAAAAATTCAGAAGGATTTATTAATATATTAAATTATCTAGTCTTCGAATGAAGGACTTTTCGAAATGCTAATTGGGACAAAATCGTGGACATTGTAAGCTAAAGTTGAAAATTTTGAATAAAAAGTCGCTCGTTTTGAGACAATAAAAAAATATGCAAGGGAGAAAAAGTACTTCGTTCAAAGACTAGATAATTTAATATATTAAATAAATCTGTTTGAATTTTTAATAACTGTACCGAGCAGCAGTGGTCACCGCAAAACACATCTTTGGGGAGAACGTCCGAAAGATCGGCCGCAACTTCGTTATTCATAAATAGTTTTAAATAAATAATTTTATAAGATACTCTCTAAAATACACTATTTGAAATACGAAATTTTTTTAATAAGGTCGTACAGTTTCTAAGAAATAAATTTCCCAGAAATTACATTTTTCGACCTTCTAACTCAGCATGACCTCTTAATTTTTTTGCAGCGATGTCCGTTGATAGGGCCTCTTACGGACTTTTAACCCTCTCTCGTTGCCGCATTTGGTCTATACGTACGTATAGACCGTGCACAAAGCACGCAGCGTCAGCTACTGTCAATATGCATGACAGCAAAACCAAAGTGAGGCAAAAGTGGTCCACTTCGGAGCGATTTATTGGACCAAATCACAAAATTTAAATTTTTTGTTTGACAAATTGCTCTAACTATTTGAGTTCTCGTCAAACCATCACCATTTCTTTAAGCTGTTAATGTTAATTAAGCAGATTTTAAATTATAAGTAGCATGTAACTATTTCGGTATCTTACTTGAATTTTAAATTCCTTGATAATTAACTAAATGAAAAAAATATGTCTACTCTGGACATAAAAGAGAAAAAATATGGATTTTGAAAGATTAAATAATTATGTCACTGAACTTATATTCCCTTCTATCAGACGTTAGTGTATTTATGAATGAATTAATAACACATTTAAAGTATTTAAACTCTATAAGATAATTTTAATTTTTTAATTATGTAAGTGTTTCATACTCTACATATACCATTTACTATCATGTAACGATTTCACTAATATGGTCCATTAGCATGATTTGATCTGCCAAATACCTTTAAACGATAGTTATTTGGAAATATACATAGACTACATACAAAATATTACATTAATCTTTTAATGTATACCATTATTTTAGAATGCTTTATTTTTATAATTAAATTATTGTAGAAATTACTTTCATTATATCTACGCGTACCCTAGAAGTGGGGACTTCGGGAAGGTCACAGGCGGAGCTAGCGGCGAACTGCACCGCCTGCCAGGGGCATTCTTTCTATGCAGTAATAGTACGTCACTGAGTTCCAAGTTGGAACTTCCAATAGCTGTTCCCCATCTACTACTCCCTACTGAGTTACTGATCGTGAGCTCCCTACGCGGCCATTTTCTTCCTACCTCTGGCAACGCTGGTGGGGCACCTTAGGCACTGCTTCCGTTTCCAACCAGGGATGTCAGACGTACCGGGGCATATGCCGTAGTAAGGAGTAGTGGAGGAGAACCTCGCATGTATAGAGCTATAGTCAAATTAACGAAAGAAGGCGCCTTGGGACCGGGGCCAGAATTTGCGACGTTGCCGCTACTCCAGGCTCGCAATTGGTGCTTCCCCTACGCGGATCCCAACGCCTTGGCCAATGACTTTCGACTACTTAGCTGTGGGCCTAGAGTAATCGTTGTCCTTGTCGGGTATATATTGCTATACTCTTCCAGAGGGCGAACCCAACGTCCTTCCCATACAGATTTGACAGAGTGTCGAATCTTATTGGCAATTGCGGCACGCGCCGTGCAGAATGAATAGCGGACAAGTCGAGGAATACAGGCTCATAGGATTCTTATTCTATTTAGCGTCATTCCACGGCAAATCGATCACTTTTTCCACTCGATGTCAGGGATTTTGTTCAAACTGAAATATTAATAGGAAAGGATTTCAGTCACCACTTTGCTGGTTTTGAATTTGTTAAATTTTTGCCTAATTTCATGAAACCGTGCTGTACTTGTGAATTTTTATCTCGGAAACTCTTTATCGTATTGAATTCATTCTTTTTTCATTTTAATCTAGAAAGTGCGGGCAATTCTAATACTCTTTTTTTATATTGAAAAATTAATTTTGTAATTTTGAAAATTATAACCAAAGTTTTATTCTGCAAATTTCACGTTAATTTTTATGGTGTGATCCTAGAGTAATACTTTTAAGCCATCTTTAAAGGAACGAATTACTTTTAAGCCATGATTAAAGGATCGAATTTCTGTCGGAAATGAAATGAAAAATAGTTTTACAATTTCGAAATTTTATTCTGAAAGATTAATTCTTCTCGATTAAAATAAAAGAAAATTAACGCAATGCCGTTGATAGATTTCGAGATAGAAATTCGTAAATACAGCATCTTTTCACGAACATAGGCAGAAATTGCACAATTCAAAGTCCTATATTTTGTAACCAAGTGCAAAGCCTGTTAAACAATGACTCAAACCTTTCCATAATTTCACGCGATTCACAAAATACATATTGCATTCTGATCAAAGTCTCTAAAAATGTGATCGATTTGGCGTGGAGTGACTTGTAGATGAAGGAACCTGTTTTATCGATCGAGTGAGAGAGGCGCAGTTGCGCTTGAAGATAGAAAGAGACGTCCGATCTGCTACACAACGTGGCAACGTCGCACGAAGTACGGAGCAGGCATTGGGTCTCTCCCGAGCCACGCGCGCCGACCTGCGGGCCGCCCAGGCGCCTTCTTTCGTTAATTCGACTATAATACGACTTGTGCACACCATGAACTCAGTGACGTAGTAGGGAGTATTAGAGGGGGAATTCTCGCATAGTCTGCACATGTCGTATTAGTATACAGGGTGTTCCGAAAATGCTGCGGTATCTTAAAGGGGGTGATTCGGGGTATGATTGCAAACAACTTTTTCCTTTGCGAAAATGCCCTCCGAGGTTTCGTTAACGAGATATTAATAAAAAGCACCGACCAATCAGAGCGCGAGCCTTCCGCTGGAGCTCCCGCGCTAGCGTGGCCGCGCGCCGGGCCGCGCTGCGACTACGAACAAGCAAGGCGGCATGCATCGAAGGAAATTGCGTAGAATGGCAAATGAAAAAGACGTAACAAGAAAATCCAACCTTTTGCCATGGTTTGTTTGCCATTTAAAGTGAATAATGAATAAAGGATAAATGGATGAAAATCACGTGTAACGTAAAAAGACGAATACACATGTTTTTTAGAAGATTCGAAAATAATAATTATTTGAAGTGGGAGGATAAGGAATACGTAAAATTCCTTGTGTTAATAACATATCCACGAAAAGGTAATGTAACGTATCCTCGCTTAGTATTTCGATATTGGGATATTCTAGCGCAAATGCTCGCGCAGCAGCACTCTCGCGAGGATACGTTTCGTCGGTTAGCGTCGCGGCTTTAAAACGTAGGAACAACACGTTCCATAAAAAGTAAATAAGGTGATCGGTGTTAGTAGCCGTGCAGTGAAGTGAATATTCGGTACGTTGACCTGGACGCACCTGACATTGCGACCCTTAACTTTGGGTAGTGTCGTATACCTGGGATCAGCTGTGCACTGGGCTCGTTCATCGATGACCAGGATCGGTTCAGTGACCCAGTGACACAAGTTTTCAAGTTGCAGGTGAATTTTCGACAAGGGTGAGTTTTAGTTACTTTAATGGTGATCATTCATTTTTAAATTTAACGCAAGCTATGGCTTATTTCCGGCGATAATTCTCAAAATTCTCGTACGAAAATATTTATTCGGGCTTTTTAAACAGACTTATTCGTTATCAGCAACAGTGCTGGCCGTTATTGAGTTACGGATTTTTATCACAATAACGAACTACGATCACTTTTCGTTAATTTCCTGTTACATTACCTTTTCGTGGATATGTTATTAACACAAGGAATTTTACGTATTCCTTATCCTCCCACTTCAAATAATTATTATTTTCGAATCTTCTAAAAAAAATGTGTATTCGTCTTTTTACGTTACACGTGATTTTCATCCATTTATCCTTTATTCATTATTCACTTTAAATGGCAAACAAACCATGGCAAAAGGTTGGATTTTCTTGTTACGTCTTTTTCATTTGCCATTCTACGCAATTTCCTTCGATGCATGCCGCCTTGCTTGTTCGTAGTCGCAGCGCGGCCCGGCGCGCGGCCACGCTAGCGCGGGAGCTCCAGCGGAAGGCTCGCGCTCTGATTGGTCGGTGCTTTTTATTAATATCTCGTTAACGAAACCTCGGAGGGCATTTTCGCAAAGGAAAAAGTTGTTTGCAATCATACCCCGAATCGCCCCCTTTAAGATACCGCAGCATTTTCGGAACACCCTGTATATATGCGAGGTTTCCCCTCCACTACTCCTTACTACGTCATATGCCCCGGTACGACTGGCAACCCTGTTTCCAACCAATCCTTCCTCACACTACATTGTCAGAGAAACCGCGCGACGCTAAAGAAGTACATACAATTGGTTCGCTCTGACCACGTCTGTCACTAAGCACACGCCATGTTATGCGTCTGAACATCCTTGTCGATGGAGGCGCTAGCCTGTCATGGTCGCCCCGTTAGTGTCGCGCGGTATATATTCCTGACGACGCGGATGGGAGTGGGAGAACCCCCAAGGGCTCACGAGTCCTGATTTGGACAGCGCTAATTGCGGGCTAGATGAAAGTTGACAAGTCTCACTGTTTCTCGTGTGCGCGGCTCACGCGTGTCACGCATGAAGAAAACTTTGTCGTTTTCGTGCGCCGGCCACGTGCAACGGGGAGGGGGTAGCGACGAAATCGAAGTGGATAGCTGGCAACCAAAGGTATTCCAGGATTTCTTTCTCTCCGATCCCTCTTTTCGACTCCACCTGAGTGGGCTACAAAACTCACTCTGTCTACCTATACCAGCGCTATCGAGCGGTGGGGCCCCTCACACGCCTGCTTCCCCTTCCAACCGCCCCGCCCCCACACAACACAGTAAACTCTCGCTATGGGCTCGTCTCAACTATGCGTTAAACGCTCCTCGCTATCCCCTGCACTTCTTGGAATCATTCGGTCGAGAGTGGGAGAACCCGAGAGCGAACGAGGGGGGATGAATGAGTCGACGCGACGTTACCCTCGGCTACGAAGGAGGGAAAGTATGAAACTCTGTCTCGCTTCGCGTTTCACGTGCCTACGCTCTGTCTCTCTCTCTCGCGCGCGCCATCGGCGGCTTGGAATTGTCGACACTATTCGTTAAACGCTCGTCACCAGCCCCGAACGCGAGCCTATAGCGAGAGTTCACTGTATTCGCGAGGAATATGTAGTAGTAGCATTGGCTCGCTGTGGCGACGTGTGTCACTAATACACACGTCATGCGCGGTGTCATGGTCGCCTCTTTAGCGTCGCGCGGTATCGGTGACGACGCGGACGAGAATGGGAGAACCCCACAGAACACGCCCGCTCTGGCTTGGACAGCGCGTCCTACATGTACTCACAATAAGCATGGTCATTGGTCAGTGCTAATTACTAGACAATTGACCATATAAAAACTTACGTGTGCTATTAGCGAATCGTTATTTAGGAGTCCACCTAAAATTGTCGGTCCTCGACTGATAATTATTAACAATCAACGTCGACTAATGCCAAGAAAAAACAACTTATCTAGGAAGACTCTATATGTATACTAAAATTATGTAACATGTATGTATGCAGTATAATTGAACTGGTTCCATCATGCTTTTGTTGGTTGCATTATAAAAAGAGCTAAGACAATACTAAGTGACCATGAAATTTCCAAAAACCATGATGTCATAAACACTTCCATACTAATAAGAAAAATTAATCCTACAAACCAAACTATTTCCTATGTATTTCCTAATCATAAAAACCTACAAAAGTTAAGTAAGGTAATCGAAATAATCGTATGCCCTTGTAGAATTGATTGTCTCACAATCATTTAACGTGCATGCTAAACTAATAGAGGTTTCTGTTTGTTCAACACTTCAAGTAGCGTCGGAGTGTCTTCACACCGAGGAATTTGCATCTTATGAACACCTCTGAATATTTACTTTGAAAACAAACCACGCAAGGAGCTTGCTCTTTGCGTTTCGCACGAAACTTCTCCGGTAGAGACGATCACTCCGCCTCGGGACCAACTTAGAGGCATTTTTCCAAACGTTTCGCCACTCAAAGTGTTAATACAGTCAGGGTTAAATATTACGCTAGTAAAGCCTGCTATGATTAAGAATAAAATGGGAGTATACTAACTTATTTCAACGAGATCTTGGCTAGGTGTACTTGGAGTGGCTGGCACGCTACTAGCTTTCCTTCTAAGACACGTGGTTTGACATCGCTGTATAGGTGGCTCCTCCGTTCGAAGTGGACCCGTTTCTTCTAATACTTCCCTCTCCGTTCTTCCGGTGTACTTGAATTTCGTGCCCCATGAGAATATGGATCCACCGCTTACAACCGGTGCGTCCGACGCTCTGGGTAAACTGACGAAATAATCGCTCATTTAGTCCCTTGATAGCTGAGTGTACCAAACGTGTGATTTATCAAATGCATGAGATGTCGCAAGAAAAGAAGTTTGCAGGAAATAAATACGTTATTTCAACCCCAAAGCAGAGTATCAATTTTCTATGTTCTTTGCATTGGCGTGTTCCTTATTCCTTGGAGCGAGGACTCCATACACTTTATTTCTCTATCGACCATCATAAGGCGCTACATTGTCATTTATTATCAATTTTTCAGTGGTGATCTATCAAATGATCAGATGTACTGTTTATAATCAGTTTGTAGTATTTATTTGAAGTGGGCTCTCGCTAACTGCGTGTGGCTCGGCAAGGCTACGCGCAGTTATCGAAACCCTGGCGCGTTTCTCCTCCAGGAATTTTTCTCGATTCAACTTGCGCTGCAGCTGGCCCTAGTGCCTAAGGATGAAAGCGAGCGAAAAAGCAAACGTCTGGGCTGCTTGCACACATAGCCAACAAAAGATGTATCATTAATTCTATGTATGGTAAATGAAATTTCCCTAAGTTTTCCTTCATCTTCGGAGGAAGGTTTTTAATTGTTTAGCAATGGTTTCTTTACAAATGTGAATCCAAGCATGGCCCCAATGGAACTAATTTCATGTTAGACAATTATGTATTCACTTGTCGAAAAATGTTGGAGATTTAATCATTCTTGGAATGGCGACGGCGTATTTTCACGCGGAGAGATTTCCAGACCCTGGCTCGCGTTGGCGTATTTTCACTGTGATATATTTTTTTTAAGGCATAGAAAATATCGTCCGATTGTCTCCCGAACGTTTGCTTTCAAAGGAAAGAGTACTCGGGGATCGCTTTTTTCAATCGCCTGGCAGCCGAGTTTACGACGAGTCTTATAATAAGGAACATTTAAATTTCCATTTTCACTAGGTCTTCGTGAGAGCATTGCCAATGGATTGGCGAGGTTTTTCTAACGAAAATGAATATAAACTCGTCCTCGTTTGGGCTGTTTTCAATTGTGTGCACGTAATGTGCAACTTGTCCAGAAATTCAGAAATGATTCAAATTATGTAGAATTAAAAATAGCCGGTTTGAAGACGTATTTCGACTCATTTTCATTTTAAAAACCTGACCCATCGACTTGTATTACGGTTATGAAGATTTAGTAGAAAATATAGACGTTAACTTTTTATTAGTCTCCGCGTGTGTCCCACGCGAGGACCAAACTTTTCTGATAGAAGAGGTAAGGATGACACGTAACTGATGAGTCCCTTCTCTACTTATGTTGTTAGTGAGGAAAAGCAACATAGATTTAGAAACTTCATATAAAATAGCATAACAAGAGCTCTCTATTCTGTCAATTCTATCGTAGGTGTCTTGCGGAACTGCCAAGACATTTATACTTCCAATGTACTATTTACTTATATATTGACCTATGAAGAATTGTTCTGAAATAGTTATGAAGAACAAAAAAAAATGGTCTGCATAGAAAAGATTACTAGAATATACACAGGGTGTCCGCGTTATTAGTCCCAAGCGTTATTCATTAGTGATAGGCGTGTGGAAAAAAATCAACGACGAACGTGTATCATTACATTTTCTGAGTGATGCAATGGTTAAAATCAATTTCTTGAATTTGCACTAAATTTCAATGAATAGTATTCACTTTAATTTTTATCACGCTTAGAGGATACAAGATGTGCACTGCCCTTTCTGGTCATTCAATATATCAGAAAAGTCAACTGTGGGAAATACAACTTTTTAAAAAATGTGAATTTACATCAAATACTTTGCAATGCACAGAATATTTTGCGACACATTAACATAATTTCTAAAGAGATTGATTGGAACGCTTGTAATTTTAAAGAACAGGGTCAAATATGACAAACATTTATGTAAACCGTGTTTATAATACGCGTGCTTAATTTATTTGCGTAGTTATACCTAGACGTTATGAAGCACCCTGTATAGCAGTTACTACTTTCTGCAATGAGGACTGAAAACGAGGAAACTCATGTCGTCCTTTACGTGTCAAATAGAACGCGGTAGCTTCTTAGACTTTCTGAAGTTTAGCTACATAGGATAGTATCTAAATTAGACATTTCTTTATTCCGTAGTACTATCTACCTGTCCTATAAGTATCGAACTCTTTTTTTAACACCCTGTATTAAGTATACTGGAGACAACAAGACCTTCCAAGCTGTTAGACATTAAACCTAACAGTGCTGGGTATACAGCGAAGAAAAGGGGATGTTTAACATACAGGGTGTTCGCCTACATATGGGAGAAAATTTACGGGGCGATTCTAGACACCTGAATAAGACGAAAATCAACAATAACGATATTGCGGTTGAGGCTACGTTTGTTAGTTATAAGCGATTAAAGATCTGCACGAAAGCAGGCAACCCGCGTGCGCCGGTGTCACACGGGTGAAGCTAGGAAAAACGTGGAGTAGTGGGGGATCATAGGCAGCGTTACCGGGAAATACCCTAGCAGTGGCAAGATCATAATGCAGGGGGAACACCTACAGCAGTGGCTCTACAAAAATGTAAATAATTGTATAAAATGTAGAAAATGTATTCAATGTCAAAAATTCAAATACAAACTATTAACCTCTACCTATTGCGTTGAATTTTACTGCACACTATTTTAAATCACTTTAAAAAGATAGATTGGAATGTAATTATAAAAATTATAAATAGTTTTTTTTAGTAAATTTCATATCTTTGGTGTGCAAAAGATACTCGAATTCTTACATATATCAACATGGATTCTGAAGAAATTGATAAAGCTTTAGCAGATTATTTCTTTGGATGTAACATTCCATTTAGTATTATTGAATCTGACCACTTCAGGAACTTTGTTCATAAATTGAATCCAGCTTATAAAATTCCAACTCGAAAGACATTGTCAAATAATTTGCTTAACGCAAAATGTTAAGATTACAAAAAATCAATAATCGGTGTGGAATCCAAAGATGCAGTTCTGTTTTTAGATGGTTGAAAATTTTATCATCCAACAATAAGTATGTTGTTGCAATTCTGAATTTAATGAATACGGCGCATGTACACTAAGGGACAGAATCGGCTTCCCTTCGGAAATTTGGCAACGTTGCATGTCACTAGACATAACTCAGTGGTTCTAGTGACAAGCAACGTTGCCAAATTTCCGAAGGGAAGCCGATTCTGTCCCTTAGTGCATGTCCATGCAGGTTATGGCGATCCACAGTCTGCAACGGTTTTATCAAACAATATGATTTTATACAGTAAAATACATGAACGTAATACAGTTAAGCTATTTACTACGTCTTATTCTACACGTAGAGAATTCACTTTTCTACGTCAGGTAAAATACGGACCCACCACTGGTGGCGGTACATGTGGGCGTGAGACGCCATGGTGGGAAACGATCCGACGCCAGCGCCAAGCCAAGCCAAGCTATAGTCGAATTAACGAAAGAAGGCGCCTGGGCGGCCCGTAGGCCGGCACTGCTCCGTACTTCGTGCGACGTTGCCACGTTGTGTAGCAGCTCGGACATCTCTTTCTATCTCCAAGCGCAACTGTGTCTCTCTCACTCGCTCGATAAAACAGATTCCTTCATCTACAAGTCACTCCACGCCAAATCGATCACATTTTAGAGACTTTGATCAGAATGCTATATGTATTTTGTGAATCACGTGAAATTATGGAAAGGTTTGAGTCATTGTTTAATTTTTCAATATAAAAAAAGAGTATTAGAATAGCCCGCACTTTCTATATTAGATTGAAAAAGGAATGAATTCAATACGATAAAGAGTTTCCGAGATAAAAATTCACAAGTGCAGCTCGGTTTCATGAAAATAGGCAAAAATTGAACAATTTCAAAACCAGCAAAGTGATGACTGAAATCCCTTCCTATATAATATTTCAGTTTGAACACAATCCCTGACATCGAGTGCGAAAAGTGATCGATTTGCCGTGGAATGACGCTGAATAGAATAAGAATCCTATCAGCCTGTATTCCTCGACTTGTCCGCTATTCATTCTGCGCGGCGCGTGCCGCAATAGCCAATAAGATTCGACACTCTGTCAAATCTCTATGAGAAGGACGTTGGGTTCGCCCTCTGGAAGAGGATAGCAATATACACCCGACAAGGACAACGATTACTCTAGGCCCACAGCTAAGTAGTCGAAAGTCATTGGCCAAGGCGTAGGGAGCCGCGTAGGGGAAGCACCAATCGCGAGCCTGGAGTAGCGGCAACGTCGCAAATTCTGGCCCCGGTCCCAAGGCGCCTTCTTTCGTTAATTCGACTATAGTCAAGCCAAGTGAGGCCGCGGCCAAACAGCGTCGCCGATAAATAGGTTCTCGACGCTGGTTGGCCGTGGCCTCACTTGGCTTAGCTTGGCGCTGGCGTCAGATCGTTTCCCATCCTGGCGTTGATTGGTTTGACGTCACCGCGTCGTCACGCGCATGCGTGGCGTGTTCCCCCTCCACTACGAATTATAATCTTGCCAGTGCTAGGGTATTCCCTGGTAACACGGATCATAGGTACTCTCACGGGGTCACCTCAGGGAAGCTGTGACGAAATTTACGACAATCAATGGACTACAGTGGATATAATGGAAACAATTGCTCTTAGCGAGTAGGCAGGTCCTTTAATTTTGCATTCAACGATACCCTTTAATTTTGCCTTAAGTGTCGCAGAATCGCGTGACCATGTCGAGTGCCATAAATTCAGTCACATCTTCTCCGAGATGAGTAACCTCCTGCGACAGTGGGTTTGACTACCACTGCTCGACCCCTCGCCTGACTGGTCCCGCGCGCACCGCTGCACGCGGGTTGCCTGCTTTTAGGCAGACGTTTAATCGCTTATAACTAACAAACGAAGCCTCAACCGCAATATCGTTAGTCTTGATTTTCGTCTTATTCTGGTGTCTAGAATCACCCCTTACTCTCCTCAAGAATCCTCAAGAATCACCCTCACTCCCACCTGTAGTCCAACACCCTGTATACATATGTTTCCAGAGAAACATAGGCAGTTTCTTAAAGAGACAAGAAAACTACCCAGCCTCGAAAGAAAATTGATATCAAGTTTGATTGAAGACCTTATTATCTATTATGACAAGACTATCAAGACTCACACTAATTCGGATGGAGATATAAAATCATATTATCGCAAATACTATTCTGATGGAAACCCACAGCATCATTTCTGCAGAATTTAATGAAATAGCTGGTGTACCAGGCAGGAAAGAATAAGAAAATTGTGCATTCCTATGTCCACAAACGCGAACTATCTTTGGAGGTTCAACGCCATAAAACCAATATATGAACACCTTACCCGATATGAGCTGCTGGAGAGATGTGTGAGGGGATACATACTGTACAAAAACGAGAGTTTAAATAAAATGATATGGAAGCTTGCTCACAAACACATGGTTGAGCGGCATAGAAACTCTTGCAGCAGCAGCATGCATGACAGTAGCAACATTTAATAATGGCTGCTTATCCTATTTCCAAACATTGGAGGAACTATGGTGTCTTGTGGGGAAAGCATGTTAGAAGTGCTGCGTGGTGTGCTTGTACTGTATACAAGAGACGATGAAAAGCACACAATCAGTCAGAAAAGAAGCTCGTAGTGAGACTGGGAGAAAGAAATAGAGGCAGAAAAATAGGAAGGTGCACTTTGATGACCAGAAAAAGCTGATTGAACATAGTAATAAATTTAGACAGCTAAAACATGCAATCCTTATCGATACTCGGTAAGTAACATGTCCAAACTTTCAATCATGACTTATCCATAATTTCTGAAAAAGAGTATTTACCACTAACACAAGGTTCCCCACTTAAAACAATATACCTTATATGAATTGCTTTATACGAAATTTGAGTGGTTGCAAAGAGTGAGGAAGCTGCAAGGAAAATTTTTATCAGACTTTTCAGGGTTCGGGTACTGTGCTCCGACGAGAAGAAGTCGGCTGAAAGGCAAAAGGGGCAAGGGGGTACTTCGCTAGCATTGGCTGACGTCCCGTCGACGTTGTCGTGTCGGCCAATAGGGATATACTATTCGGACCTGATTCGGACCCCAGAGTTTCTCGCCGACTTCTCATCGGAGCACAGTACGTGGCTACATCAAATTTGGTAGCCCCTGCCTCTCATATGCTCGGCTCACGCATATGCGTCTGAAAACCGCTTTATCGATGTCTAGTGCCAACCACAGGCAATGGTGGGTATAGCCGCAACATAATAGTCACTGGTTGGAGATCAAAGACACTTCAGGATTTTCTTCTCCCCGAAGGTTCTTTTCGACTTCCTCTAAATAGGGTCTGCCTTGCTCAATTTAGTCCCTGGAAGGCCGATGTTGTTGAGGAGCCATACGTCTGCCTATTTTCCTATGCCTGTGGACCATCTCCTACCACAGCAGATAAAGACATTCCGTTTCCACACTTACAAGCTACCAGCAATTATGGTCATCAACCTTGACTGTTAACCGCTACAGTTACCCCCACCGGACACCCGCCCTTCTAATAAAACATATAAACCATTGAGCCCAGCCGCCTAGGGCAGTTAATCCAAGATACTATACGTGCAACGTTACTCTGAATAAAAAGCTTACAAGGGGAGGACACCAAGTGTTAGTCATCGATTTTGATGAGCCTTGGCACGATGGATCTATGTCGAAAATAAGTAAATAGGGCCCTAATAATAGAGACATTTACATGTAAATTATTAAACATTTCATAGCGCTCATGTAAAACATAAAAGCCATAATCTCTACTCCAAGATATGCCGTGGAGCGTTCGGTATGAGGTCGGCGTGGTGATGTTGCGGTCGTGAGTTCGATTCCGCCTCTGTCTATGTATTTTTTTAATACTTTATTTTTTCCACACATTATTTTTTCCACACTGTATGAACAGTGAGAAAAAAGGTAACGGTAGTAACGTTCATTATTAATTCTTTTAAATGTATAAATACAATTAAAGTTTTTTTTTTAACATGGGGAAATCTTCGAAAGACACCCCGACACCTCCAGAGGGGAATCACCTGAGGGCACCAGGGTAGTGTTGGATTTTTACCCACTAAAACCCCACGGTCTCCATCGCGCGATTTCCCCACGTAAAAAAAAAAAAAAAAAGAAACTTTAATTGTATTTACACATTTAAAAGAATTAATAATTAACGTTACTACCGTTACCTTTTTTCTCACTGTTCATAGAGTATGGGAAAAAAAAAAATATATAGACAGAGGCGGAATCGAACTCACGACTGCAACCACACCACGCCGACATCATACCGAACGCTCCACGGCGTATCCGTAAATAGAGATTATGGCTTTTATATTTTACAAGAGAGCTATGAAATGTTTAATAATTTACATGTAAATATCTCTATTATTAAGGCCCATTGGCAGAAACGCTCGGACACGTATTTACTTATTTTCGACATAGATCCATCGTGCCAAGGCTCATCAAAATCGATGACTAACACTTGGTGTCCTCCCCTTGTTAGTTAGCATATCCTGATCTTACAATTAGATCACTTGCCTATCCATTCAAACAAATCTAAGTTACATTAACTTCGGGTAGTTAATAGTGAATTAAATATCACAATCGTAACACCAAGTGGTGGACCATAGCTGGGTCAGTTTAGACCCGCGCGCACCTCTCTATCTTTTCCTACCACTTTTTGTTAGAAACGTTAGGATTCTTCTCTAATAGTAAGTAAAATTTTGAACGGTAGATATCGTTTTAAAAAACTAAATCTGTATGTCTGATGCAAGCCACTACTTCCTATCTTCGTGTTGCAATTCTGAAGACTGATCACAGAATTTATTTGTCGAGACACGCCGATCGCTATAGACTTTGGTGTAAATAAGTGTCAACTTATTAAAGAGGATCTTCCGGTTTAAAAGTCGATTTTTTTTATTTCATTTTTCGAATGTTCAACCATCTAGGAATACGTGTTTAAAAGGATTTGTTGACATTCGTAAAATTCCCAAAGTTATAGGCATTTGAGTAGCGGCAAATGCATGGGTCAGAATCGGCCACTCGGCGCTCACGTAAAACTTTAAACGCGTTTTTCCCGAAACAGTGTTCTCAAAATCGGTGGGATTTGTATTTCCAAAAGTTATTATCCGATTCGACTGAAACTTTTTTTATTTTGAAGAATATACTTCTGGCTAGGGAGGAAACCAGAAAAAATACAAAAAATTGAAAATTTATAATTTTTAAAGGCGTTGAAAGGACGAAAAATATAGGGAAAAAGTGATTTCAAACTTCACGTGTCGTTATTTTCTAAAAAAAATGTAATTTTTGTATTTTTTTTCTGGTTTCGCCCCTAGCCAGAAGTATATTCTTCAAAATAAAAAAAGTTTCAGTTGAATCGGATAATAACTTTTGGAGATACAGGCCCCACCGATTTGGATCAATTTTTTGACGCCTTGACTTTAACGACTCCCCAGTGCCGTCTGCAATGATGAATTATAAAACAAAAAATATATTTCTATGATTTAAGACATCCTTGATACAATGCAAAAAGTCCCATTATATTATATATAGTAGTTTTCCTGTAATTAATTCCTAAAGATCACCTATCTTTTTGGGCTCTAGACCAGAAGGTCCCCTTAAGGGGGTAGTGGACTATTAGATACGTAAAATCGATAGTTTCTTTAACGCTAAATTACGTTCATACCAAATAATCGTTATAGTCCTGCTTTTCACAATCTATTGTGGGCACGTTTGCGAGTAATTACCAAAAAAAAAATCGTTGGAATGTATAAAATTGTCGAAGTTATTAATCGTTGAAGATAGCCTTGTACGGCGCACCGCTGCAGGTGGTGTACATCGATTCAGGTGAGCCAATCATTTGAAAGCAAAATGCTTTGGGGTGAGTACTTTATACACCAAAATGTACAGAGTGGAACTTTGGCGATGAATTTGAACAAAAATTGTGGAAGTTACGCACGAATCAATTTTTCCTCGACATTTTTACAGAAAAAAATCGTCTTTAATCAGTTATAAAATGTTTTATAAACATCCAATGTTGATGCGGGAATTCCACTCTGTAGAAGAAGGAATTCTACACGTCCAGTAAAAATTTCAAGTGAAAATATTCATTGGTTCAAGAGTTATGATGTACACCGTGTCTGAAAATGGTGTTTCGAGAAAAACGGCTTCAAAGTTAAGTCCCCTATGCCAATACCGCTCTGCGAGGCCGCGCACTCAGTTACGTTCGCTGCTATAACTTCTACAATTATTTGAATTTCTTCATGACATTTTGTTTAAAATGTTCATAAAGGATAAGACTTTCAGAATCAGTAAAAAAAAAATCGATTTTTTGAAGCTGAAATAGTTCACTACCCCCTTAAGTCAGCCAACATGAATTGAGGAGTTCAGCGAGACACTTGACAACGTGATAAAAAAAATAGACACCCCCTTTTATCCCTTCCCTTTCCTTCTCTAGGTCTGCCTTGCTCCTTTTTTTGGCCCCTATAATTCTCTAAGAATTACTTAACCAAGGCAATTTTTGCGGAAATCGGCTACGCACTATTTCCGTCGTTATTTGCCATCTGCTATTGTTGTTTAATAAATTGCGTGTTGCTCTACCTTTCTCCCCACAAACATATACAGAAAAGATAATCGATTTATAGTAATTTTCACTGAATAGTAAGGTTAAGAATTTAAAGCAAATAAAGAATGTCACATACTCCCTAGTAACATGAGAAAAAATAATTAAAAAAGATCGTATGCAATGCAAGAGATGCCAACGCATTGGTCATGCTGCATTTAACTACAATCTGAATTACAGATGTGTTAGAGTGCAACACGAACCAGGAGAGTGCAACGCCATATTACAATAAATAATGAAGCAGCGGGTGCAGAAATGTGGCCCCTTCTGCATTCATTGTAAAAGCTTCGGCCATTCTGCTCGCATAGAGGGTCCGCGAAGCTTCAAAATGTCTAGCAAAAAAATGGATGAGGAAACATATGTAAAAGAAAAAAATAAAAACTGTCACTAGAAATAAATAAGACATGTAATACATATAATACGTTTGCACAGATAAAAGCATTACGATAAATAAACGTCGAATGTGTATCTGCGAGAACACGTAAATAACCAAACAGAATATTCCTTTATTGAAGAAAAAGCCATTTCAAAATTTGGTAACCTACAACTAGCCCGTATTGCAAACATTGTATTGTAGGAATAAATTCTAAAATATTAACATTATCGCTGCAATACTCTGTGTAGAACTGTAGACTTTAAAAAACAAGGTTTATGAACCACTATGTTTAGAACAATGTTCAGAATAACATAAATAAAAAGTAACTATCAGCTATATAAAAATAATAAAAATCAATAAAAACAAGCGAAAGCAACTTTAAAAGACCTTGCAATGGACGTTGTCTTCTTACCGAAAACTAAAGTTCAGACCAGGGAACGGCGGAAATGCCGTGCGCCCGTATCAGGAATAGCGGTGGGGGAACTCCACGCATGCGCGCGATGACGCGGTGACGTCAAACCAATCCAAGCGCGATGACGCGGTGAGGTCAACCCAATCAACGCCAAGATGGGATACGAAACAGCGCCACCGTCAAGATGGGAAATGCAACGACGCCACGGTCAAGTTTCGTTTCTTGGCGTTGATTGGTTTGACGTCACCGCGTCATCGCGCTTGGATTGGTGTGACGTCACCGCGTCATCGCGCGCATGCGTGGAGTTCCCCCACCGCTATTCCTGATAGACCAGGGTTGCCAGGGATTCTTTGTGGCCCAACACCTACAGGAGTGGTGGTAATGTGTGCGTGAACTGACGCTAGCGCCAAGGCAGCCAAGTGGCCCCAAAGTGAAGCTAACCACGGCCAACCAGCGTCGACAATCTATTTCCCGGCAACGCTGGTTGGCCGTGGTTAGCTTCACTTTGGGGCCACTTGGCTGCCTTGGCGCTAGCGTCAGTTCACGCACACATTACCACCACTCCTGTAGGTGTTGGGCCACAAAGAATACCTGGCAACCCTGGTTTGGACCCATCAAATTCTTTTTACGAGTTCCACATACCTCAAAATTATATAAATAAAAAAATGTGTGGTTTTTGTGTATGAAGAAGCAGAGAAACTATTTTAAATATATATTCAAGACAAATAAAGTACAGTTGCATCAGCACCGTCGATACTCTCGATAGTACAATGAATATTACTGTATCTTAATATATAAAGCAGAAAGTGTTTGTGTATTTGTCTCTCGTCTAAAAACTTTCGAAGGGTAAACTCTGGGGTCACGAATATGTTCCAGCCCATTAAGCCTAACTAACCCAGATGAATGCAACTATTTTCACAAAAAAATAAATAAATTTTTTTTTTATAAAATCAGAATCTAAATTTCGGGTAAAGCCGAGTAGTAAAGCTAGTGTACAATATTTATCTACACATGGGTCCTCTCACGTGCCAGGAGTCAGTATACGGTGCCGCGCATTTAGCCACCCAGGATTTAAACAGCGCGCCACGGAAGTTGCACTCCCAACTTTTAATTTCTTATATCTCAAAAACGGAGCATCAAATTACGAAGTGGTAAAGAACTTTTCGATTTCTTTTAGTATAAAGAATTTGTATATTTTGACTTGTTGTATAATTTTCTAATCAAAAAAAGAAAAAAAATAGACGAGGAGGGTGCAACAAAGAAGCTATTTCGGTCATATATGTTCATTGTCCAAAGAATTTATTTTTCAAAACTTTAGCTATCCAGGGTTGAAACACGAATCTTCATCAGTAAATGAAACTTTTTAAACTATATCATTTTGTATTTATCTTTGGCTCTTGTGATACAGTCACGTACCTACAATTTAAATGGTTATTTCCTGGAAATTACTGGTTCAAGGTTAATTGAACGGAATGAAATATCTGCCAATAAAATATTTATAAAATACTCCTTGACGAATAGGGGAGACCGGGGCTGGTTGGCCCCAGGGGTAAGTTGACTAATTGTTAATAACTTTTCACTAACGTGTGCTCTACTGCGGAGCGATGTTCTGTAGAAACAAGTCACTTCTACTATGTCATTCATTTGTTTCCGACACCACCATTACACGTTGTTTGGAAGTTACCAGCGTTTATCGAAAAATTGGCTATGTAAGTAAATATGTTTTCTTAAAGATTTTATGTTTCCACGCTCTATATAATTACAGTAGGATTAATGCGAAGGGACTATTTTAAAGTTTGTTTATTAAACGACCTACTGAGACTGCGTTTTTGATTTTACATAAATAATTAAAGGTTATATAGAGTATTGAAGTCAAAATGATCGTTCGGTGCTGGTTGACTAATAACGTTCGGGGTTACATGACTAAGCTGGTCAACCAACCCCAGTGATATTAATTTATTACGAACTTTTCGTTACTAAAGGTTAGTTAATAACTTATTTTACCGAACAATGAGGACATATCAAAGAAAGTCAAATAGAGGTTCAACTTCAAAAGAACTTATAGAACAAGCATGTCGTGAAGTACTTAATTCTTGAAAAGAAAAGCATTCATGCAGCTGCTGTGGAACATAATATACCGCATAAAACACTATATAGATATGTAACTAAAATGCAAAGTAAAATTGAACAAAATCCAAGCATCCCAAGGTCACAGATAGTTTTGGACAGAGTTGGATACCAGAGAAACAGGCAAATTTTTACCGACGAAGAAGAAAAAGTTGTTATTTATTATTAAAAAGTAATAAATATTTTATAATGAAATAACTCTCGTGACATTGTGCTATTTTATTACCATTCAGATAAGTTGCTAACAACATTTTCTTCACTGATTGCACCTATAGTCAACCTACCCCATACTGTTAGTCTACCAACCCCGACCACGGGGCTGGTTGACCAGCATGTAAGGTGTTAGAAAAACATTAAAATGCCTTAATTATTGTCACATTTAGTCAACTTTAATAATTTAATCAGATAGCCAAATGTATGCCCTATCAAATATACTAACCGGTTTAATGATATTTCGTCCACATAATTTATTAAAAATCAAAAACTGAAAAACTGGCCTACCAGCCCCGGTCTCCCCTACTCCCGTCAGTGACGTCAAATGTGGATTGTACAGGGTGTTAAAAAAGATGTGTAACATTTTTGCAAGATTGACTTTACACATTTAAATAATGAAAAATAATCCTCTACATATAGTCAATAATAAAAGCATCCATACATCCATCAGAATCACCGAAACTACCATATTTTTATACTTCATACTTATAGAGGGTATATAGACTTTTGTGCCTAATTATATGTACGATAATCCATTGTTTTTTAATAATCAGCAATTGGTTAAATACCAAACGATGCATCTGGAAAAGTGTAGCCCGAGGTACATCACTAATTGTCAGCTTCCTACATTTAAGCTCCCCAATATTATTAAAGTCTTAATTAAATTTTTAGGAAATAGGCTTTGGATATTCGTTGACTAGGCGGGCACTCGATTAGAAGAATCGAATCCACGTTTCACTGCACATTTTTATTTCTATTCTATTATGAATTTTTTGCGCTTTTTGGATGTTGCTATTGTTATTACATATCAATGCTTTCAAACACGATATCCTATAGAAATGCTACGCCATAGAGAGATATGGAAGTGATTCTTACAAATTTGTAGTGTATTGCACGAGCTTTCAATGCGTACATCTTGAGTTGATTTGTATCGAAACTGAAGCCTTATATAAACAATTTTGTTCTAGATTTTCGACTTGTTCCTGCACGAGAAATAATATAGCCTAATCACGGTTGCACCATAGTTGTCGTCACATCGTGTATACTCGTCGAATGTAATTAATACACGACTATGAAACAAGTGAAAATATTTTTTGTCCCCAAGACACATATTTTCAATAAATAATCATTACCCACAAATCTTAGCCGAAAATGTAATAAACTTATACTTTCCTGAAAAACCTGACAACAATATCGTTTTCGTGACATAAAGAAAGTCAGATAATTGAAAAATATATCTATTTGTAATATTAGTGGTTTTATAGATGCAATTTGCAACATATTATATGACACCATGTGTGCTTCACTGTTTGTATTTCTGCTAAGGCAAATAAGTTTTGAAAATTGAAGGAGCATTCTCCTTTGAATTTTAATTCACAAAGCACAATACACGGTTAACAATTTTATAGAGTAAATAATTAAAATAAAACGAGAAGAAAGCGAATACAATAATTTTCATATTTTAGAATTAATAAAATAGTGTTATTTTATAATATACCGTTAGTGACATTAAGTGTTTAGAAAACGTTAATTAGTTGTACAACTATGATTAACCCGAAATAAGGTAATTCAATATTTTTCATCGAAATACTCATTTCATTTCTCGTATTTAGAAAAATATTTGCTGTTTTTAATCACTGCGCTTATTTTAATGTTTCAGTACTTTTTTTATTTTGTTACACTATTAAACGAAAATTTGCAAACACTGTTACGCACACGAATCCGGTATAAATATAGGATTACACATTGACACGATATAGTTACACATTGTCTAAAAAGCATATTGGAATACATTGACGTGTGTGCACAATACACGCGCGTCTGCGCGCGTGCATTCGTGCATACCTTCACATTTATCTACGTACAAAAGAATCTTGGATCACTTTCGAAATTTACAATCGTTTCCTCTAAATTTTAAACACGTTTTCTTCTAAAGAAAAGAAGAAACGTTACTGTAACACTTTATGATAATTGCACAGTTGAATACAGTAGTGATTAGAAGAGAATTTAGAAGAGGAATGATAAAAAATTTATACTACATATAATTTAACCGGGAGAAACTTATCTATGTGGCAAAAAGTCAAGGGGTTTACATTAGGGTTTAAACAAAACTCCACTTTTGAAAAAAAAACGGTTTTCGAATTCCACTATTCCCAAAAAACCGGTTAAAATAGAAAATAAATATAGTATGTACTTATTTTACAAATTTTCAGTTTTTTTTTTAATATTTAAGGAACTACAAAAATATAACAAAATAAAATATACTCTATCTATACAAAACCAAATAAAAAAAAATTAAAATAACTAAAATCTGTACAAATCCGTCTAATTTTTGAGTTTATTTAATATTTATGTATCTACCAAAATATAACCCAATAAAATACACTGCATACAAAACCAAATGAAAAAAAAACTGAAATAACTAAAATCCGTACAAAACATAAATTATAAATCTTTATTTCATTTAGTACTTTTCTTCCGAAAATATGAACTCATGAAGACTAGTTTTCCAGTAAACTGTTACCTACTACAATATGCTTGTGTCCGACGCGATTTCAAGTCAAAATGTTAACGTTTTTAATTAAATAATTAATTAATTTTTACATATTAATAATTCCAGTATATAAAGCCGTTTTTTTTTTAAATTTAAAAACCGGTTTTCGAATTTTGCAAATTTATAAAAGAAACCGGTTTTTAAAAACCGACAAACCCTACTTTACATCCCCTGTCATTTTAAATAATTTCAATTCAACGATTCAATTTAATGTTACGAATAAAAATTCCAAATACATCATTGTTTCAATGCTGTACTGATTTGATCGTCTCAGCTTACGATATTTCTTCAATGATCCAAGATATGCAGAAAGGATAAGGTAGCATTCCAATTTTCTACGCTGTTTCGTATAGGTACTTAACGTTGGAAAGTGTTTGAAGCGATAAACGACCGTGCTAAGACATTAAAAGCATTTCAGCTGAATAACGGCATACATACGTGAAAAATAACATTTGCTCGATGGCGCATCTCCATACGTGGCGGCAGTTCGACCCCGTGGGACACTTAAACCCAACAGTGTGCTTTTTCTGAAAATTGCGGGGAAAACGTTGCACTAAAAATCTCTACACTATGTACGTTGTATTTGAGGGCTACTTCTATATATGTATATATAGTTACACCATGTAATTGCGTTAAACAATAAAACAGTGGAAAAAAAATAATGGAAAAATTACTAAGATCTCTTACTAAACACTAACACCTTTTAAAACGATAAAAGTATTTCGAACAGGGGGTCGAATTATCGCATGTAGGTCAACTTTAGTTTAGTAATTAATAGTTAAAGCAAGAACATGTACACTGTACAGACAAGTTGCCAGGAATATCTGACACTTTGCGCACTGTCTTGTCGACTCTGCCGTTAATTTACGTATGAGCAATAGAAAATACTTCGTTGAAGCCGTAAAAGTTAACGAAACAGATTTTATAATATACATTACTGCTCGAAAATTTTGGGCACACTCTTCAGTGAAAACAGTGTAATATTAACACATGCAGATTTCACACATTTTTCGAATAATATGTATACATATTCTGGGTTATGTAAAATTTATTTTTAATCGAGTGCCTTCTCTTTGTTATTACTTTACGTAGCTTTGATATTTGCATTACTATTTAATTTATTTTATTTAGAAAATGATAAATCCCAAAGTCAAAAATTCATATAGGAGCATAAGGAATTATGACAGCATAAAGTGGGAACACCTACAGTTAGAAGTCAATTAAATGCTCTTATGGTACGAAAATCATTAAGTAAATATTTAAGGGTTCAAGTGCAGGCAAATGTTAGACTTTGAATTTTGTGTACGCGTACGGAATACAAATATAAGGCGATAAGAAATATTACTATAACACTTCGTAACACACTGAACATGATATACAGGGTGTTCCTCTACTAGGTGTGTGATTATACAAGCAAAAATAAGACGAAAATCAAGAGTGACGAAATTGCGATAAACGCTTCGTTTTCGAGAAAATTGACTTTGAATTTCACGATAAATGCGCGCGCATCCTTGGCGCTTGGGGGGCACGCGGAGGGGAGCGGAACGCGTCAGCTGTCCGTAGGATGCTCCGCTCCCCTCCGCGTGCCCCTCAAGCGCCAAGGATGCGCGCGCATTTATCGTGAAATTCAAAGTCAATTTTCTCGAAAACGAAGCGTTTATCGCAATTTCGTCACTCTTGATTTTCGTCTTATTTTTGCCTGTATAATCACACCCTAGAGTATCGACCACAGGTAGAGGAACACCTTGTATGTACGAACCAAAAGTTTTAAGCAGTAATGTACGTTTTCTTTAATAGATATCGCGTAGACGGTATTTCGAACTTAATAGTGAATACTCTCACAATAAGAACAGTGTTCCGTTACTTATTTGTTACACACGCTAACGCCGAAATTAAGATACTGACATTAAAAATGTTTAAAGAGAAATAGTAATAAAAAAAGGCACAGTATTTGAATGTCGATAGAACAGACTCTGTGTGACAATATATTTGTTTTTGAATTTGTTCTTTAATAGGAACGACAGAGAAAAAGCAAGTTACCGATTTAAAAGACTTGAAACGACTACGTCGTTTCATTGAGCTGTCTGGTCACGACAGTTCTACTCGTAGCTTTCAGCAATAATCACACGATAACCTTCTCTATTCGCACACTGATGATCGAATTATTATTAAAAATAGTTCGATCGCGTTACGTGACGACACACAGTTTAACATACACGTTTAAACTAAGTTAAGAAACACGAACAACCCGTGCAACTGCTACGAAACGACTCACCTTCGTTCTCACGTCCTGAATAGGCCCAGCAGTGGAAAATAATAAGATTAGTCGAACTCGTAACTATATCGAGCGTACAATACATACAAAGTCTTAGACACGAGAGTTTGGTATAACAAATGTTTCTGGTCTAACACCTAGACGAGCAAGGGGATGAAATATCTGGCGATACTACGGGGGCAACCCTTCGCAAATTTACTCGTTTATTTATAATAACAAGTAACGCTAATCGCATTAAGAAGAGCTTTATTAATATAAACTTGCAAATAGTTTCTAGCAGTTAGAAGTGGCATTAATGCAATTTTCTGTACAGCAAAAAGTTACGTGACTGAAAATGTTTTGTCTCTGTTCGTAAGACATTCGTGTTACTTTTTTTTTTGTGAAGGAAATTATAGTAAACGTTAAAATTATTTTGAAAATTTAATAAATTAACATGTCATGAAAGGCTGTACAAATGGTAACAAGTATTATAAATAAAGTTATATATAAGAGAGTTATCAAGAACTGTATTAAATAGTGACGAGTTTTTTGTCCTCAAATGCCAGTCCCTATACTATATATTTGATACTTATCAAAAAAGTCAGTTAAGCCAGATAAGTATTTTAAGTGTATAAGTAATTTTGTAAATTAATAAATATTATTTTTATGTTTCATACTATAAGTGTACCAATAAATTTGTAGAAGGAATCTAGAGAAATGGTAAATACATGATTTCACACGACGTCTTTGGATATAGTAATATCTCGACAGTAGTAGATCGCCTGATAAACAAAATTTGTCATTTCCACCACCATTTGGAGTAAACTTATATTTTTCCCGTACACAAGTTTCTTCTTGCAAGGAAACGTTCCCAATCGAAAAATTCTGATTTTGATGAAATTTCATTTGAAGGTAAAGCATATTGGAGTGTGCAAGGAGCAATTTCTTTTTCTGCGGATATTAAGATACTTAAAATTATCTTTTAATAACTTTATTTTTCTTTCAATTAGAAGAAATGATTTCGGCGCACTGGTGCGGCCATTTAGTAATTAAATAAAAGCTATTTTGCGATTTTGAGAATTATCAAATTCTCCCGTTTCGGTCAGTTTCGGAATTTGATAATTCTCAAAATTGTAAAATAGCTTTTATTTAATTATTAATTGACCGAACCAGTGCGCCGAAATCATTTCTTCTAATTGGAACAATTTTTACGGTCGAAATTTAAATTATATTATTTATTTTTCTTTTGGTAGTGTGATAGAGCATAATAAACTGAACAATTCTTATATTTAAAGTTTCGTTCTATCTCGCACCGTTACAAAGTTATAGTACAACCACAGAAAAACGCGATAACTTTAAGGGCTGATTTCACCCCTTCAGAGTGAATTTCCGCAGAAAAAATGCTCCTTGCGTACTCCAATATGTTCAACATTCACACGAAGGTTCGTTTAAAAATTATAATTTCCGGGTTGGGAACGTTTCCTTGTTAGTATCGATAGATCTTGTACAAGCAAAATTCCTATTTGTTTGATCATTTCCTTTACTCATTTTGTACCATGTTATAATAAAAATAAACAAGAGAATTATGGTATTGAATTATACCCATTGTTACAACTATTTAATCTTCTAAAGCAGAGGTGTCCAAAGAACCGCTCGGATCCGGAGACCTCTTTAAGATTCTAGGCGCCGCCACGCTCGGCTCCTAACCCGGCGCCTAACCCGGCTCTTTGTGCACCTCTGTTCTAAAGGTATGTAACAATATACAGTGGCGGACGAAAGCAAGTTTACAATCTTTAAAATTGCATAACTTCTTTAGAATTGGTCCAAACGTCTTGAGTTTTTTTTAGAAGATAGAAGGATTAGTTTGCTAAGTGACGTGTTTCGTCGTTTTGAAAAAAATGCATTTGGTCGGAATAGCAAAAAAGAATAGTAAAGGTTGTTTTTACTATTTTTTTGCTAATTGTAAGTGATGTGATTCATCGTTTTGAAAAAAATGTAATTGGTCGGAATAGCAAAAAAGTGTTAAACAATTTCTTCGAACGGGGTACAATCCTAGTACAAACTGATACAACATAGACTTTTTAATTTTTCATAAAAAAAATTTCAGTAGTGCGAATCGACACTTTTCTTATTTGCATTTTTCTCGGAAACCAAAAGAGTTTAACAATTTGTTTCGAACGGTACAGTATTCGGTTGAACTATTACAATGCAGGGCAATCGACAAATACTGCATTTTTCAAAAAGGGGGGGGGGGTTAGCCTGAATTTTTCTTATCTCATTTTCTCGAAAACGGTTTCGAATTTTTGAAAACTCTCAACGGTACAATGTTCGGTACAACTAGTACAATGCAGTACAATCGCGAAAAACGTTGTTTTTCCAAAATGGGGGGGGGGGGTCTGTAAATTGGTTTTCAATTTTTTTCGAATTTTTGAAAACGCTCAACGGTACAACACGGTAAAAACCTAGTACAAACTGGTACAACAGAGACATTTTAAGTTTTCAAAAAAAGGGGAGGTAACTTCACACAGATCTCTGCGCACCGTTACTCGACGGTGCACTCAATTACGTTCAGCGCTATAATTTCCGTAATTAATAATTACTAATTATTCGAATTTCCTCACGATACATTGTTGTAAATGTTCACAAAGCATGGCACTTTCAGAATTAATAATAATAAAAAAATCGATTTTTCGAGATTTCAATAGTCCTATACCCCCTTAAGGATGTGAAAACTAACCTCAAAGTCAAATAGGCACTCCCACTTTATCGCGTATAACTCCTAAAATACAAGTCGCAGAAAAAAAAATTTAAACAAAAATTTAATGGTGCAATAGGCGCTGCAACTTGCATTAACAAAATTTTGAAAAATTTTGAAAAAAATACCTGACGAAAAAACTTTTTTTTTTTTTAATTTTTAACGCAAGTTTGCCGCGCTTATTGCACCATTAAACTTTTTTTCGAAATTTTTTTTTCTGTCTCTTGTACTTTAGGAGTTATACACGATAAAGTGGGAGTGCCTATTTGACTTTGAGGTTAGCTTCCACATCTTTAAAGGGCGATAGGGCACGAATGAAATATAACGTTGTTCTTGTCTTGAGTCGCTCTATAAACCCAGAAAGTTCCGTTCCAATTGGTGAGTGCGGGTTCGCGGTGTTCCCTTGTACAACAAAGTAAATTTCATTCGGTTGTACTATTGCACGATGAGAAGAAGAACGACTACCGACAAGCTGAAATGTCACAGGGGCAAGGGGAATCGCCCGCTCGCTCCACCCTATCCCCTCCAAGAAGTCCTACTTTTCGGTTCTTAGCGCCTGTCCATATCCGCGGATTGTCGGGATTGGTTTTGTTTACGTTCTTCGTCACGGGACGAACTGTGTTGGAGGGGATAGGTTGTCGCGAGTGGACGATTCCCCTTGCCCCTGTGACATTTCAGCTTGTGGGTAGTCGTTCTTCTTCTCATCGTGCAATGTACTCCGCTGGGACAAATTTCTTTCTACCTCAATTGGCTATGTCTTTTATTTGTATTACACTCCTACTAAATTCCCATCATAGCTACCTTTCCTTCTGTATAGTCTGCATGTATTGTAGAATGTTTTAACGAACGATCGCTTGTCGCCATTTCAGTGGATAATGAAAATCAACCTTACTTGTGTGTGGCGCACTTCCGAGCTCTCGACTACCCTATTATACGAATAATACGGTTATGGTTACTCGAACACTAGCATAATACCGTTAACCAGCGAAATCCTGTTAACCGCTTAATATAGTGGATCACAATACATATTACAATTGCCTTGTATTTCTAGTATGTCAACTATTTTACTATATAAGTATAAAATAGAAACGTAAATTCTTGCGCAATGTAAATTTTCAAAGAAAGTGATGAAAATTCTTGTTCCAGCAAAATGACGAAAATTACTTTATTAAACTTTTTTATCAAAGCCTTAAATGATACAACCAATTAACAATTACTTACAAGGGAAGTTTGGCAACCCGGAAATTCAGAAAATTATGAAACTCGGTGTGCAAGTAGAGTAGTTCATCCGTAACGCAACTCTATTTTTTGTTGGTGCCATAATGCAATTTTTGGGGGTGAAATCACCCCTTGAAAAAAATGCAGAATTTTCTTTTCGGTGGAATATCTCGAGAGCGGTGAGAGATATCGAAAAATAGTATAAACAAATGTTGCATCTTACTTTTGTATCTACAAAATCGCATAAAGATAATTTTCGAAAAATCCATATTTTTCAAGTTACCCCCACCACCAATCCTTAATTCCATAATTACTTTTACGCGGTTTTGTAGATATAAAAAAAGGATGCAATTTTTGTTTAAACTTCTTTTCGATATCTCTCACCCTTCCCGAGATATTCCACGGAAAAGAAAATTCTGCATTTTTTTCAAGGGGTGATTTCACCCCCCAAAAATTGCATTATGGCACCAACAAAAAATAGAGTTGCGTTACGGATGAACTACTCTGCTTGCACACCGAGTTTCATAATTTTCTGAATTTCCGGGTTGCCAAACTTCCCTTGTTAGTTGTGCAATCAATTACGTCAGCTGAGTTTATGACAAGAATTCTCGAAACATAGAAACGCCTGCCTCAAAATTCAGTAGCAATATCAAATTCGACAAATGCTTGGACTTTTTCATTATTTGTGTATGCCTTACTCAACTCTGGAATTATCCTCGCGTGATATGAAACATCCTATACTGTGTATAAAGAATTATCAGGCGATATAAATGTATAAAGTAAAATTTTGATTACCTATTATTTCGAATATGATTTATATATATATATTTTGAAAATTTGAAAAGTGTTAGATGCTACGGTGACGGAGAGGCTGAATATGACCATGCCAAACCTATTGAAGAATGTTTTTAACAGACAGTTGCCCGTCACTGGCTAGACGAATAGTGAGGATCCACCTTTACTCGCATATCCATAACACAGCGTGGCGTCAGCCAACGTGCGTGGCGTGGTAATAGAAGCCGCGTGGGGGAGCGCTTTAAGCTCCAGAGCTTTAGGTGGTTGGAAGACTCGTTGAGTTGGTAATCCTATAAACTGTGTGCAGTCATTGGGTCAAGGTTGATTCATCGATCAGATTCAGAGAATGCTCAAACTAATAACCAGCACTATTCTTTACGTGATTCTTATTACACACGTTTCTAATTTTTTAAATGACATCGTGCAAGTAGCAACAGAAATATACAGAGTGTAAAAAACATTACTGATCGAGGCTTTCAGACGCGAATTTACATACTTGGATCTGTGCAGATGCGAATTCAAGATTAATTATTCTTTATTCTCACGTAGCGTACGCGACAAGAAACAAAAATCTTTAAAAATAATTATGTATGAAAAAATAAATCAAAAGTGCAAAATACAATTTCTTTTGGGAGTCTTTTTAAGAGTTTCCCAGGAACTCACTTTCTTGATTAAATATTAGCAGAATGCCGCAATGAATTTGGTACAATTACACATGGAATAAATAATATTTCTTCTGTAAAAATAACTCAAAGTTGTAGAATTTTTCTTTTTGAACGGCGTTTTGTTTTCGAGAAAATTTGTCGATTACATGCGCACATAACTAAGGATGCTAATCTACAATTCCGACCTGCTTTTGCAGAAGGCTTTTTTCATTCACAGTTTTACCATATTTGCTATTCTATTCTACCCATTGTTCGCGAAGTGTACGCATAACAAATGAGTTTTCAAACACGATTTTCTGAAAAATGTGAGCCAGCCCTACTACTCATTGTAGGACATCCTTTATTTTTTAACAAAATGAATTTTTAGTTTCGACCGTAATAATTGATAGTAAATTTTTAGTTTCGGCGCAATGGTTCGGTCAATTTGAACTGATAAATCAAACAGCTATTTTGCAAATTATATCTTACACTCTTTCGACGTTTCGATCTGGATTTAGATCATCCTCAGGAAAGAATTATAAATTATATTGCTATTGCTATTAATATTCGATTAATATTCAATCACAGTGTCATGGCACTACGTGTGAATCGCGAGTCGGTTGGAGAAAGACTGACATATACGTGAACAAAACGTCTGCTTACAGAAAGGTGAATACAAGGTAATTACCGTTGACATATAAAAACATATTTAAACTCCTTGAATTTCAAAATTAAAAGATATACCTTTTGCAGTAACAGAGCAATTCATGCCATGTGAATATTAATCGAATATTAATAGCAATAGCAATATAATTTATAATTCTTTCCTGAGGATGATCTAAATCCAGATCGAAACGTCGAAAGAGTGTAAGATATAATTTGCAAAATAGCTGTTTGATTTATCAGTTCAAATTGACCGAACCATTGCGCCGAAACTAAAAATTTACGGACATCCTTTATATTGCACGCTACCAGTTTTCTTATGAAACGTTATTAACAATTGGAGTGGCGTCGGCGTATTTAATAAACACTATTTATACGTCGAAGAATTTCCATCCAGTATGCGGCTTTAGCGTGTTTTTCCGTTGATATTTTCTAAAAAGCATCAAAAGTATTGTTCGAAAGTCACGTAATGTTTGCTTTAAAAACAGAAAGTTCGCTTCATTTTTCGCTGCATCAGTGACTCTTCGCTTGCGCAGCAGTTCAGCCACTGATGAGTCCTCTAAATAGTAATGAAGAATTTCTGTATTTTTCTCCTGATGAAAATGAGCCCAAACTCGTACCTCACATTTAATTGGCCTACAGAATTCAGAAGCGACTCAAATTGTGTGCCTATAATTAAAAAAAATCTGAATGATGTCGCATTTGGAGTTATTTTTAGCGCAAAAAGCTCGCTCAACCATTGATAATATCTACTGTTACGAAGATGCCAGAGAAAATGCAATAATTTATATTTTCATTATTATCGGAATGTGTTCAAAGCGGGGAGGCGGTGAGATGGACAAAGCTTTCTCAGCAGAAGTGGTCATATGAGAAGCCCTGACCAGCTTGAAACTTTATATGAATATTATTATATATATATTATTTTTTATGAATATTATTTCGCCAAAATTATGAGCCTCTGAAATTATTAAAATTTCCAATCTAATTTTTTTCGCGGATACAGTTTTAAGGTTTTCAGCCCGGTTAAATTTACGTCATATATTCTTATCACCTTTCTTGTATATTTCGTGCGAACGACTCTTCAGCAGTTGTCAGCAATAAGTCAACCATTCAGAATATCTATGCGTGAATTATAATTTTTATACTTTTCATTGAATATTCATAAGAGTATTATTAATGGATTGACAAGATTTTTCTAGTGGAAAATAAGTCCAAACACGACATCATCTATAGTTCATTTATAGAAATGACTTCACGTCTTAATAAAAAAATTGGGTATAAAGTTCGAACATTTCTGAGAAAAACTGTACGAATAGTAACTATGCCAGTATAATTATTAGTGGGTACTGGAGATAAAAATTCATTCACAGAGTCAAGATATATTTTTTGGAATTTTGATTAATCATCTCCTTAACTACTGATTGTGAGTTATGACACTACATAATATAGTCACATTGCATTTTTTATTCAGAATCATTGCCGAAATGGATTGGTAAGTTTTTGTATAAAAAGTTCGAGGACACCCTGCAGACACATGTGCGGTACACTCGACAACAAGTATCATTCCAACTACGGCAAAATCCATGTTGACATGGGCGGCGCACAGTGGTCTGGAATTAAGAATATGGTGACATTTGTCTATAGCTTTTGAACTGTGAAAGATAAAAATAGGAAAAAATATCCCCTTCTAATTATGTATAACTTAATATTTTTTACATTTATTTATTTACTCTTTCTCCAATTTTCTTAAGTTAATTGATATATATACAAAAAAAATAAAAGCTGTTTATTTGGTACTTTATTTAATACTCTTTTCAGTGGTTTAAGTCGCATGTTGAGGAAACTTTTCTGTTTCCAAGTTGTAAGGAAAGTCAAATAGTAGAGCAAAGTAGTCCAAATCGCTTTTTTTTTTTAAATTAAAGAGCAGTCTTGTGCGATAAAATGTCGTCTTTTAGTAGTAATTAATGTAAATAATCCATTTAAAAAATAATGCTGAATGCAGTATGGTAAATTTGCGAGATTCTTTACTTTAAGAGAGGATATCTTTAAAGTCCCAAAGAGTCCCACATTCTAACCAAATGAAATATTTTCAGCATATCTTCCTCTACATAATCACGCAAGAATCATTTCCATATTTGTCCAACTTTTCAAACTATTACAGTTTAAGGGGACATTCTACTCTCTCGACCGAAAAATCGGCCACTTTTCGGTGATGGTTTTTATAATGAAGTAAACACTTAATGTTTTCGAATTTCTGGGGGTATATTTTACCACTCTTGAAATACAAGAAAAAATCTTTGCTGTTTGTTTATTTCATTTGTTTACACAAATATTTCGCAGTGAAGTTGGCGGCATCAGAATTGCTGGCGGTTGAAATTTCGGACGACCGGATCATCGGAAATAAAAAGACCAAACATATTTTTAATTCGCAGGAGTATGGTTATCGCGCTTACCACGAAATAACAATTTTGGACCAAAATTATTAAAATGGCCGTCGATCAAAGTTGAAAGTACCGAAAAGGGCATTTCTTTTCTGTTTAATAGATATAAAATGTGAGAAAATATTAAAAAATCTTAAGATATTTGTGCTAAGCGGGATAGCCACTAATGTGTAGAATAACATATTAAAATTTTGGATTAATTGGTCATGGAGTTTTTTTTTTTATCACAACCGCCAACCAAGAAAATGTTGTTTCGAGAAAAACGCGTTTAAAGTTTTGAGAACCAGGCCGCTGACGCTACGAATACCTATAACATTGAAAATACATCGAATTTCGCTCCAAAAATTTAGGAGGACATTGTAGAAGGTGCATTCTTCCGAATTCAGCAAAAAAAATCGAATTTTTTGAGGCCGAGAGAGTAGAATGTCCCCTTAAAGCCGTCAGTGTTACGTCGTGTCGCGTCGTTTAGACCAGCTTCTGTCCACAAGATATTAATGCATGGTGCAGAAAGCATAGAACACGCATTATTCTCAACTGTACAACTGTCTGAAGCGTCACAGGAAAGAAGTCACAAAGATTTTAAAAAATTTAGAAATTGGAATACGAGCAAAATGTCAAGAAAATCAACAAATGAAGATATATTTCATAAACTTCTATTATCATCCGACCTATATATATATCAGCAATCCGAATAAAATCATGTAATAAAAAAAAATCTAGATCCCCAAGCTGAAGAATTAATATGTAAATAACAGGAAAGATAAATGGTATTCTACAAATGCATGAATTGTCACTAAGTTTTTCGACCCGGAGCACTTTGTTTTCCCGACTACTTTCCTTATCACTTGGAAACGAAAAGTTTCCTCAACATGCGACTTAAACTACTGAAAAAAGGAAAAAGCTGGCAACCCAGGTGCAAACAGATCCATTACTAAATAAGATATCTTTAAGTATATTTAGAATATGTATTAAGATAATTAAATATTACTGAGTTAGACTTATATTCTGAAATACCTATTTTTACTGTGTTTTCTTTATCTTATTAAATTTACCTTACGTCGCAGGTTATTTGAATAGCCGCCTAAACCCCCAACGCTAACTCCCTGAGATCTCTTTGTTCAGGGATAGGCCGTTCCTAAACGCCGAATGCCTGCCTACACCATACGCGGCCATTTTTTCCCTACTTCTGGCAACGCTGCATAACTGCCTGTGAAATCTGTACCGTTAGTAATTCCGTAAGAATTAAGAAAAAGAGTTTAAAATAGATTGAAACTTTATAAGAACGGAATATGAATTTCTTTTTTGTCATATTTTTTTTATTTATTATTGGTGGTCGTAATTCTCTATTTCCACGATTATCCTCTAATATAAAAATTTAGGTACAAGTTATTGGTTGTGTCAAGCTATTTGATACTTAAGTTCGATTACATTACTTTGCACCATGTTTCTGCATTCTTATCATTTGCATATATGATAATACCAGTGCAGATTTTCAAAGGGTAAGGTCCAACCATTGGTTATAAAAGTAGATATATATAAAAATATATTCCTTAGAAGTGATGGGTATGATACAAATTAAAGTGTTAGAATGACAATTTACTGATTGCTGACAGGATAATGGTCTATGTCCTAGGGTGGTCCTTATTTTTCAACTTTTAAATTTGTATTGTCTGACCCTCCTAAAATTTTCTATTCGACAAAATAACAATATCTGCGGGTTTTTTATTTGTATATTTTGATATACAAATGTCGCTCAAGGACTTTATATTTCGCATGTACCACAAGTTTGGCGACTGAGACTTTCCATAATTGTCACTTGTCAATTTTAATGACACTGGGCCCATATTTATATATCAGAATCCGAAACCATGCTTTTATCTGTGCCTGAATTTTAATGTTATACTCTCACTTAAAAGTTAATAAAATTATTTTGTTCTTATTGCAAAAATTTCTATCAATTTATACCAAAATAGTAATATTTCAATGCCATTGAGCGACCTTTAATCCTTAATATATTTTAACAAAATTTTAGACGAAATTCTTTTAAACTATTTGGAAGCTTCTGAGACGGTCAGAGGAAAATTTTAAAAACTTTGATTTTTTACCATACATATAAGGACCACCCTACTATGTACACATATCAGTTCCGTGACGGTTCAGAGCCGTTAGTGTCAATGATCCCTTTGTTTCAGTGTCAGTAACTGAGACGCACAAGTCTGAACTGGTCCATTAAAAAAAACAGCGAAACGATGTATTTTATCACTGACACTGACGGCATTGAATATTCAGGGAACCGATATGTGTGCGTAAACCTTAAAGCACGTTTGGCCACTTCGGTCCACACTATTGAGCGGCCGGCGGCAGAATAATTTTATGCGCACCTATCTTGCGCGTGACCAATCGCGGGAGCTTGGAACGCGCTTAAAAAGAGGTAAATGCGTTCTTGGCCTTATGCATGGGGTGGTTCGGAAGGACTTATTTGTGAATACTGCGTTAGCGTTTGTGGAGTGTTTGAACCAATTGTAAGTAGTTTTGTCATACTTCCGACAAAAGAACTGAATTTCACTTTAAATTCTTAGATTATCAAAGGTTTCTTAGTGTCTAGTCATTCTTTTCATTAAATTAATGTTCGCACCATAGTATTTAATTCTGCTATGATTCCCCCAAATTAAGTATTTCCCATACATGTACAGGGAGATTCATAAATGCATGTCAGTACTTCAGGGGATAAATCTACACAGTGATATACGTAAAAACGGCATATGGACATACATGTGTCCTATATACCAGAGATGGGCATTATTTAAATAAAAAAATATTTACATAACTTTTCAAATAAAGAGACTTTATCTTTTTCCGTCGTCGAATAAAAATCACCCGAGTTATCTTTATTCGAAGCGCAACAGATGAAGCTGTTTATTCGACGGCAATTCATCCGAAGGCGAAAGATACTTTGTTTATTCGAAGGCCTTTCATCTTGGGTTTCGAATAATCTTTCATCTTTCATTGTCTCTTTATCCTAGAAACTCGAATAACCGGCGATGTGTCATCGATTCTACAGAATCTGAATTTGTTTATTCTTCATCGTATCAATATGAATGTGACCCCAATGGATCCCTGGCATTCTCCCGGTTAATTGGACTGAGAATAATTTAAATCGGACTATTTTTAACGAAACGGGTTTTCAACTCTGGAAATAAATTTTTCACGCAATGTCCTTAATTATGGTGCGAATTATATCCATTTTGGGGCCAATTTGATCGATTACCTAAAATAAATGAACGATGGCAACGTCATATATTTACGACATATATTTAACTTTTTCCATAATTAATACCGCTGAAAATAAGCCTCCATTTCATAAATGATCCCATCAAGAGAGCTCATACGCAGTGTTCACGGGAAATTCCCACCGGATTTCGGACTCGCCTCGTAGAGAGGGGGAACGCATGCGCGGGATGACGCGGTGACGTCAAACCAATCAACGCCAAGACGAGAATCGAAACGGCGCCACCGTCAAGTCAAGCCAGCCAACCAGCGTCGCCGGGGAATCGGTTGTCGACGCTGGTTGGCTGCGGCCTCACTTGCCTTGGCTAGCTTGGATTGGCGGTGATGACGTCGGGACGTCAACCAATCAACGCCGAGATGGGAAACGAAACGGCGCCAGCACCAACTCTAATAAAGGGCAAAATTCACAAAAGTCTGTCTCGCGCGGCGTTTACAAAAGTTGACAAAAGCACGATTCGAAAGCGTGGCGTCACGAAGCGTAATGCTAATGGCGTATTGGCGGCCAACACGTCACTCGCTCGGCTTCGCGTTCACGTGATCACGTCGGTTGGCTTGACTAGAGATGTTGACAAAATATCGATATATCGATACATTGATATTTTTTTCGCGCAATATCGATATTTTCGGTCGATATTTTTCAATCCGATATATCGATAGTTCGATATTAAAATCTCAATATTGGCGTCGATATATTTTTGCCGTTTGACGTCACGACGTCATCACGCGCATGCGTGGCGTGATCCCCCTCCACTGACAATTTCTGAATCAGGAACATTCCCGGCAACCATATTCCTTATATTTCCTTTCTTCCTTTCCTGTTCCCCACTCTGAGTACGAAACAGTTTCCTGCAACTCCTGGCAATTATTCAATTATTAATTATTTAATTAATTTTGTATTTTTTTCAGTACCTACCTACTTACTTTTGTATTTTTTCAGTGCCCACTTAATTTTTGTACTTTTATATTATCTATATTACTTAATAAACGTAATTAAAATAACATATAATTTGTTTAAATTCTACCTCAATAATTAAAAAAAAAGGACCGATATATCGATATTTCTTTTCGATATATCGAGATGCGATATTGATATATTTGAAAAATATCGATAATTCTAAAAATATCAACATCCCTAGGCTTGACTAGACGGTGGCGCCGTTTCGTTTCCCATCGTTTCCCGTCTTGGCGTTGATTGGTTTGACGTCACCGCGTCATCGACAGAGCGTGCCCCCTCCATACGATGCGGCTCCGAAATCCGGCGGGAATTTCCCGTGAACACTGCTCATACGGACCAGACTACATTTCCTACCTCAACTACCTATGTTACCATATGAAAAAGAAAATCTTTTCATTATTTTTTATAGCCTATCGTGGGAGCAAGAATCCAAAACGACTCATCGCTCCAGCACAGTCGCACATAACACTAAATACAGCCAAGGAAATTAGCTGAATAAAAATCATCACGATGACATCTACCTCAACACGAAGGAAAGAGATTACCAAAAGTTAGAAAGTGGTGTTAGTGCAGACGAGCTTGGTTCCGACGGAATGCAGCAGTAATTCACCAACTTTCAGAAAATCCTAGATCCATGGATATGAAAAGGAAGCGCACCCCGCTACATGAAAGCGTAGATACTAGACTACGCGCGTGGGTTCTGGAGAAACAACCGTTAGGGTGTACTTTAACGGATAGTATTCTGCAGGTGAGGGCGATAGAGTTGCACGAAGAATTTGATGGTTCCTCAAATTTTACTGCAAGTAGAGGTTGGCTCTGGTGTTTTAACCTTCACTCTGTGTACTAATAGTTTAACGTTAACCGTGTACAGGGGTCTAATTGGACCCCACGCGTTTTCAGTCCCAAATGTACAGAAAAAACTGTAACTGCTTAAGTATTTGTGAAGTTTTATTAATTTTTCAGAAGATAAGTGTACAAAACAGTAAACCATTTAATTTAAAATACAAAAATGAACACAACGGAGAATAGTTTCTAAGGCACCTGGCCAGCGCGCAACGAATCTGGAGATCGCGGGTTTCGAGTCCCGTCTGAGGCTTTTCCCTTTTTCCGTGATCCTATATAATTTACTACAAAAAATGACTAAAAACCCTATATTTTAGGCAACAGGAATGTAAATACAAAACACACTGTAGAAAAATACTAACGCAGCTGCTTACAAAAATTGATTTTTATATGGGGAATATCGGGGTACATATGGACCCCTGTACACGGTTAAGCGCTCAGGTGCCTTTGAAGGCTACTACTGCATTCAAATTCAGCGATTTCAATGAAATTTTTGTCAAATTCTATGTGAAAAATATCAGAGGTAGCATTCCTAAAAGATACTGGGAATGTTTACATTCAGTAACTTTTTATTTACGTTTTTATTAGCTTGGGGTCCGTTTGGACCCCTGACCACAGAGTGAAGGTTAAAAAGAGATACAACTTGCATCTTACAAATGCCCAGGAAGAGAGGGCTGACACAAACGAACTTATTGCAGACAAATTCATTGATAAATTGTTAGATCTATTAATTCAGGACGACATTGCGGAAGAAGACATATATAATATAGATAAAACAAGTTTACTGTAGAGAGCCCTTCCACGAACAATATCGACGCACAATGTTGACCTTGACCTACTGCTGAATAGCCGAAAACTAAGAAGCAATCGCGTCACTGTAGCATTGTGTGCCAATGCTACTGGCACAAACAAGATGGCGCCAATTCTTATTAATGAACAGCCCAATCCGCGAGCTTTGAAGCACTGCAAACATATTTTGCCAGTTGTATATAAAAGCCAAGATCATGGGCTGGTTGACGAAGCAGTTTTCAATGATTGGTACACGAATCACTTCACACCCAGTGTGAGACAGCACCAGCTACAGGAGCGCCGAGAGGGAAATGTTTTGCTGGTAGTCGATAATATCAGGGGACATATGCTTCCTAAAGCAGCACGGTGTAGGAGCCGGAAAGAAAAAGGAAAAGCACGGTAACGGGATTCGAACCCGGGCCGTCCGCGTGCTGGCCAGCCGCCTAACCGATTCACCCACGCCGACTTCCCGTGGTCTCTTAGTTCCGAACTCCTGTAGCGATCCGACTCTGGATCGTCTGCCGTGGGATCACCCCCAAGAGGAAGAAGAAGGGGTCACCACCCTAGACAGGGAAAGAAAGAGCGTTTCGTCCCGGGTCCGCCAGAGGACTCGTCAGGAAGGCTAACGTGGCGGAACCCTGCCTTAGACTCGCTGGGTATCAGGACTGGGACAGAACTCTTATATATACCAACCGGAGGGCGATATACCAGCGAGAAGCTCTGGAGCCGGGTAGCCCTCTGGTGGCATGTCGATGAACACCTACCGGACCCCTACACTCCTACTTAACCGTCGCCACCTATGGGCCAACTCGCACCATAGGCCGTCTTCTTTTTCTGCGAGCGCCAAGCGCCTACAACGGGAACATTCCCACTTCAAAGTAATATTTTCGCCATCCAATACGTCTGCCATTATTCAGCCAATGGAGCAAGGTGTAATTCGGAAATGGAAGAAATTGTTTCGCCACAAGATATTCAGTCAAGTGTTCCGATATAATGATTGAGTTACGCAACTTCACGCCGAGTACGACGTAAAAGGCTGTATTAATTTAATCAGCGAGGCGTGGTCCGGAATAACAGCGGTGGACATTAAAGATTCCTGGAGTAACCTCCTGGGTCGACTGTCTCCAGCTGAGGCTCCTGAAAAACAGGATTCCGAAATTAATAGTGAGAAAGTTTTAGAGCAATTTAGCAGTAACATTTCTCCTAAAGAAATAACTGAATGGATTTCGAAATGCGAAGAAGAAAAATCGACCATCGAAGACACCCCGGAGAAGACAGAAACGAATGCACAATCCCATTGTGAAATGGAGGAGCAAGAAATTTATCGTATGTTGTATTATTTAGAAAAATGGGCTGAAACAAAACCGAATTTGTTAAAGCCGCTGCTAAAACTGTAATAAAGTATTACAATAAAAATTAGTATTAAATATGTAGGGTAGGGAGTTTTTCAAGGATAATGGCACTGCGTTGTTTCGAATGGTTGAAAGGTAACCGTGAATCGTTGTGTTTGTATGTCTATGGAGGTGAAGTCTAAGGGTGGCTAACGTATGGTCAAAGTGATTCTTTTAATCCTTGGAGAGCACTCAGAGAGAGAGAGAGAGAGAGAGGGAGAGAGAGAGAGAGAGAGAGAGAGAGAGAGAGAGAGAGAGAGAGAATACAGTAAACACTCGCTATGGGCTCGCGCTCGGGGCTGGCGGCGAACGCCTAACGCAGCGCTGTCCAGCGTAGGGGCCCCTCACGCGCCTGCTTCCTCTTCCAATCTTTCTTGCGCGCAGCGTGCCTTTCGTTGTCAAGGAGACTGCGCGACGCTACGAAGGCTACCATGGCGGGCTAGCCGGGCTAGCGTCTTCGCGGCAGGGTTTGGCGGAAATCCCGTGCGCCCGTATCAGGAATAGCGGTGGGGGAACTCCACGCATGCGCGCGATGACGTCAAACCAATCCAAGCCCGATGACGCGGTGACATCAAACCAATCCAAGCGCGATGACGCGGTGACGTCAAACCAATCCAAGCGCGATGACGCGGTGACGTCAAACCAATCAACGCCAAGATGAGAAACGAAACGGGCCACCATCAAGATGGGAAATGAAACGTGGCCGCCGTCAAGTTTCGTTTCTTGGCGATGATTGGTTTGACGTCACCGCGTCATCGCGCGCATGCGTGGAGTTCCCCCACCGCTATTCCTGATACGGGCGCACGGGATTTCCGCCAAACCCTGCTTCGCGGTTAGCGTCATGCGGTATCCCTGACAACGCGGACGAGAGTGGGAGAACCCCGAGAGCACGCGTGCTCAGGGTTCGGAGGGATTGTTTGAACCGCAACACCTACAGGAGTGGTGGTAATGTGTGCGTAACTGACACTAGCGCCAAGGTAGCCAAGTGGCCCCAACGCGAAGCCAACCACGGCCAACCAGCGTCGACAATCTATTTCCCGGCGACGCTGTTTGGCTGTAGTTGGCTTCGCGTTGGGGCCACTTGGCTGCCTTGGCGCTAGCGTCAGTTCACGCACACATTACCACCACTCCTGTAGGTGTTGGGCCACAAAGAATCCCTGGCATCCCTGGCTGTAACAGCGCATAGGTTCTCTCACGCGGTATAGGTAAAAGTATTATGGCGGGTTATTCGGATTATGAAAAATATTTCATCAAAATAATTTCATCTAGACACTCAAGTCTTTCGTCGAGTCATCAATAATAAACTGCTTATAATTTTTTAACATTATTTATAGTGTTATCAATACTAATTCTAATGGACCATTCCCCTACAGCCCTGACATTGCATGCTTGATTTTAAACCATTTTCTAAAATTAAATAGACATTCGAAGAATATTATTTTTTAACTAATTAAAGGTCGGGCCGAGGGATTGTGTTACACACCCGGCAAAAAAAGTGACAAGCCTGGTTTAATGATTCATTCTATCATATTAAGAAACGTATTCAGCATAGTGAGAACTACTTTGAAAAATACAATATTCAAGCTTTTGTAAAAATGTATGTATAAACCGAAAGGAAGAAGTAATTCAAGGACTTCGTTCCCATAATTAAACACGGCCTTTAAATGACCTTCAGTAGAAAAATTCGTGTATACATGAACTGAAATATTTTTCAGCCAGAATCGATAATATAACGACGTCTTTTAGGCCGGTATTCACAAACGTGTCTTAAGATTAAGCAAATGCTTAAGCATGCGGCATCCTCTACTAACCCTAGTAGCTAGTAAAGGATGCCGAATGCTTAAGCATTTGCTTAATCTTAAGACACGTTTGTGAATACCGCCCTTAAACCAAATGTTTTATACGTTACTCGAATAGATACTTGCGCCATCTGTTAGACTACTACACACAACTTGACCGGCCTGCTCTGAAACGTCAGTATGGAACATGGCATTTCCAGAACAGATATTTTCGTACGGAAGGTCATTTGCTTATTGTAGTCATTAACTACACCGATTACTTTACACAAAATTTTATGGAAAACTAAAAACATGCCAATATGCTGTTTGTGAAATCAGACAAAGTGAAGGTGAAATGTCTTTATCAGTTTTGTGAATATTAATTCGTTCGCTTGTTATAAGTTTTTAAGCGGAGCATCTTTTGAATGTGTACATACGAGGAAAGTACAACTGATTTTAATTGAATGAAACGCAATATAGATTAAGGTTATATATCTGAACAAGTTTTAGCGCAAATTAGAATAGATTACTGCAACAATTGTAAAGTATTATTCTGATTAAAATATCAGTGTGGGATCAGGAACCCCGATAACATAAGAGGCGGATACGGAAGAACGAGGATGGGGAAGTCGGCGGTAGCCGAGGTGGTTAAGGCGGCTGGCCAGCGCGCAAACCTAGAGATCGCGGGTTCGAGTCCCGTTGAGGCGACTTCCTTTTTTCCGTGATCCTACATTTGGGGGCTCGTCCGGGATGGGGGGAGCACCGATCGCCACACGGAGCCGAGAGATGGCGTTTGTGGTCGTTGTCTGCGACGCGAAAAATAATAGACATTGTGGTCGTTGTCTGCGACGCGAAAAATAATAGACACTGTGGTCGTTGTCAGCGACGCGAAAAATAAGTGACACGCCGAAGAGTTGTGCGACAATGACATTCGAGGGCGAATGTCGTCGCAGGAGGGCCGAGTGTGGGATCAGGAACCCCCATAACATAAGAGGCGGATACGGAAGAACGAGGATGGGGAAGTCGGCGGTAGCCGAGGTGGTTAAGGCGGCTGGCCAGCGCGCAAACCTAGAGATCGCGGGTTCGAGTCCCGTTGAGGCGACTTCCTTTTTTCCGTGATCCTACATCAGTTTATTCGTGTTTTTAAGTTACGAGCTGAAATTCTAATAATAAATCGCATATGACTGCATCAAACAGTATAAGAAATAGCAAACGTATGAATTTCACGTAATGTTACCTCGCTTATCGTTAAATGCACGATAAACATTTTTCCCTCGTAGTTAATCTTTTGAACCTCCGGCCAGCGGAAATGATTTGTTTTTCGTGATCCTTGGAACGTTAGAATTCCACAGTGATTAATACCGAGATAGAGTTGCACGCCTTTCTGGTCCTGAAAAATTCGAAAAGAATTGATTTTTTATTGAATAGGACCCGGTTCTTGAATGATTAACAAATTTGGATATAATTATGACGTTTGAAATTCAATATTTCAACAAAGTTTTGATAGTTTTGTACTTTGAAGGATAAACTAAATTACGTTTTCATGTCATGATCATCTGTTACATGTCGAGTGAGTTTCGAAGCCATTTAAAAAAATGATATCGTAAATCTCCCTTTTATAATTCAAAGCAAGTAATATGATTACAGGAATTATAATACAAACAACAATTATTGTATATACACATATTTATCTCGTAAATTCGCCTTTAAGATATTATTTGAGACAGCAACAAAATGTAATACTGATCGTTACTTAGCACTTTTAAGTGCCTCGTTAATAATTTTCTTTATTGTTTAATGGCATGTGCATTCAAACAAATCAAATGGGGAGTTTCACCTTTAAGCTGGAAATTTTAAATAAAAACCCCCAAAATATCTTGGAAAAAGTGATTTGCTCTAGAAACAACACATGTGAACATTTTTCCAAAATTTTTTTGCTAGTTCTTTAATGGAAATTTGGTTACCTAATTTGCCAGAATAATGTAGAAATTTTCAATTTAAAGCATGTATTTTGTACTGAGTCTTAGGGCAGGAATTATTGGAACGAAACAGTTTTTATCGTTTTTCTCAAAAGCTGGAAAATGTCACATACGTCGATTCTGAAATATCCGATTCAATTGCTGTGCCAGCAGACAGAAGAGTTTAAATAAAACGGTTCAAATTCGATTTAATAAAGTAATTAATATCTTACCTTAACGGGATGTGGGTCAACGGCGTACGTGTCCAATTGCGACGCTACCCTAAGGAAGTGTGTTTCTGCCTGCTCTGGTGTGAACCCTTTCAACTGTGTTTGATGCAGGTCCATAGCTTTGTCTTCGATAGTGTCCGTCTGTTTAAGTAGTAATTTATGTGCGGAGATATAATTTCCATCATGAATTTCAGGATCATAGTCCCCTAATTCACCTAAAATTAAAAATGGTACGGAATTAGTGCGATAGGTACTCATAATACGCGTAGAATTTATATTCGAAATTTTTTGTTATGTAGCTTCTTGTATTAGGCCACAGTTCACTTCAATGTTTTTTTATTAATTAGAGGCGCGGTTCAGAATTGCACAATAACACGTACTAACGAATAAAATGAAAATAAATATTAAACTGAAAAAATTTAATTTGTTGTTACGTATGGAGAATATTTTTCTGCGCGCTATCTCCCCCTGAAATCATTTTCGGGCTCACGTTTTGGGAAAGGAAAACCTAGAACCTCTTCTGTTATATCTCAAACTAGCAAATATACCCGCGCTTCGTTTCGGGCCTAAGAGATATTAAGGACTCCGTGAAAACACAGTTTACCCCCTTTCACCCCCTTAGGGGTTGATCAGTGCAAAATCCTGAAATTGTTTTTTACGGATTTCTGTCTACTGCTGTATCACACTTGCGAGAAGCGCTCGGCCCGGTGGCCACCTGGCGTTCGCGTCACGTATCGCAAGCATCCCCACCACTGTGCGGGAAACCGTCACGCGCATCTCTTACGCGCAGAACGGTAGATGCCATGTAAGATAAGGTCTATCTGCCTCGCTTCACTATTTCGCTTATTAATCAGTCCCATTTAGTAATATCGAGATGATATATAGCCTTAAACCTTCCCTGAGAATTGTACTACACGCTAAAAAAAAGCCGCATCGAAATTGATCTATTAGTTCCTGAGTTGTGTGGGAACAGGAAAACATACGTTTTCGTTTATATATGTAGAGATAATGTGGGGAGCATGATCTCGACCAGCTGTATGGCAAGTAGAAACAGGAACACGACGTGGGGATTCCTAAAGATCTACTTATATGGAGATTTTTAGCGAATCCCCCATTCATTTGGGCGCTACATAAACCCTGTAACTTCAACCCTTGCCGGTTCAGAACTGTAAGGTAAAAGTACCAATACCTGGACACGTCCCAATACTTGGACACCAATGACATTTATATTTTTACTAAGCTTCATAGAAAGTTTAGAACAATATTGTTGGGAATATATTTTATTTTGCAACTTGATCTCTTACATAAAAAATTAAGAAAGTCCTAGATGTAAAGTTTAATATATAAAACAGCCTTTAAATATCGGAGGTGCATGCACTTGAATTCTGCGTAGATTTCTTAAGTAATTCTTAAGAAAAATACAGTTAGTTGTTAAGGTAATAATAATCGTTATACAACGTTTTTCTGAGAAAAAAACGTATGTACAGAATCTTAAGAAGTTTCTTGTTACATACAAAACAAAACATTGATCGGTTAATGTTTATTTTAATTAAAAATATACGTGTTCATGTACCGGTACATAGTAATCTTGTACTCTGCACGCTGTCCCAATAACTGACCAGCCGTCCAGTTGGTCGGGCTGTCAGAATTTTGAACGCTCATGGGAAGTCCCAATACCTGACCGCATTGTCAAACCGATAAAGTGCCTGTGTTTTCTAAAAATTTTGTACATCAAAAGCGTAAGTACAAGTATACTGTACATAAATTAACAGTTCTTTATTTTCAAGTCATATTTTTAGTCAATTGCATGCTACATTTTCAACATAACCTAAAAATTCGCGCGCAAACCATTCACACAAACACTAGTGGCGCCCTCTGCGCCGAGCTTCGCGTCATCTGCCCCATTGACCAGGTATTGGGACACCAAAAATGGGACGCTGGGACAAAGCAGAATTCTATTGTGCATGTACTAGTACACATAACTGTTTTTACTCAATTTAATTAAAATAACGCACTGAAAACAAGTCTTTAGTAGCTCATTTGTTAGTGTTACGAGCCGAGGCTGAGGGCAATGAGAATGGCGGCTGCGAGGCCGAGGATTGAATTTGTTTGTTAGAGTTTGTTAGTAGCGGACGAACCGGGGTCTGGTATTCCCGGGAGCCGCTAGGAAGGTGGATATCGTGGACGAACCGGGGTCTGGTATCCCCGGGAGCCACTAGGAAGGTAAGCTTGTCTCACGGACGACTCGGGGTCTGGTATCCCCGGGAGCCGCTAGGAAGGTGGATATCGTGGACGAACCGGGGTCTGGTATCCCCGGGAGCCACTAGGAATGTTAATTAGCCTCGTAACTTTATAATATGATACACCTTGAGCGGTAAAGGAGTATCTATGTGGGTTGGTCTCGAAGAGGAAATTCAGATGCTGATTGATTCAAATAAAAGAACTCTGAATTAGAAATAACTAATTATATTCTATAAGTTCAGTCTTTTAAAGTTGTTTCAGTGTTTGTTTGTCGCGGTATCTAAGTCCACCTCTCGGTTTTAACGCACTGAGAAATGCGGGGGTCTCAAAGAGTTTAATGATTACAACACCTATCAGCAACTCTACGTACTGTATGGTTAAAGTTGAAATAATACTTGAAGGAGAATGTTACTCGATCCCGTAAGACTCTTTCGTCTAAACGTACTAAACTTGAAATGAGCCCACGAGTGTGGATTCGTGGCCCTTTTTATACAGTGAAATTCGGCTAGAAAGTAGTGGGGATATGAGTGCCTTCATTGAATATTAGGTTTTCGGGGAAAACTCGGATGCATCACACCACTGCAGGAAACGGTGACCCTACCGGGTCACGTGCATTCCGGACACCCGAAAGGGTTAAAAAGTCAAAGATAGATCTGCGTACGTAACATTAGAAAGAAGTAGCAGTTATCTGAATATTGACACTTTTGTTAAAAAGAACATTTATTTTTAGTCCATTTTTAAGATTTACTACTTTGATATCCTTATGTGTCCAGTTATTGGTACTTTTACCTTACAGTTAAGCGCAGAGTCACGTTGTATCAGATTCGTTAAGAGTTGGTTGTATCCAGTTAGATCGGGCTCAGATTCCCTTTCGAATCTACAGTTAACTCTATCGAATCCGCGGGGTTCGGTTAAAATTCTATTCAGCAATTTCCTCTAACTGCTCTTAGACCCCGCATCGCCAGTGCGTCAATACCGTGCAATAATTGGTAATTTAACCTTTTTAATTATTTATTGCGACGCTAAACACTTGTAGGTACTCAAAAGATCGACTTTTCAATATACAGAATAGTTATTCACTGATACAATCAAGTAAATTATTGAAACCCATTATTCCACTTGGTAATCCTTATAACGACAGTTGAACGCATCCGCCGATACAACTTTATCGCTCGAATTGTTTCAAACTTTAATTTAAAGTTGTGAGGCATAACTAACATTTCCCGCGACTCCTTGATTTCGTATCAGGCTCGTTCGCACGTTTCGCCTATACAAGGAAATTTTTCCAACCCAGTGGCTTCCCGATTACGCATTGGGTTCGTTCACGAAGTTTAACTCCCCGGCGGCTCCCCTGATTATTAAAGTTAGGTTTGGCCGCGTTCGATTCCATTCCTAGAGGCTGCCTGATTTTACAATCAAGTTCGTCTTCTTTTACAATAATCCTAGCGGCTCCCTGATTACGCACCGGATTCGTCAGTACCCCTAATTAATAATAATAATAATAATAATTTATTTATGGGACAAGCCCGTAATTATTAACGAGCTGATAAACTATATTTGGGAAATACCCCCTTCGCCGGCCTCCCGCGTTGCTACGGCCCTGGCTCGTAGCAATGTAAATATATATTTTCAAAATAACAACTTTCTGTTAAGAATTATTTGTATTTAGCGCCAGGCTACTCGTGTCATGTTACGGACGCGACGTGGTCGTAATTGTGGGGGCACGATATGTTGCAGTCTCACGGTTGACTTCCAGTATTTATCTGTTATCCCGGAGTGTTTTGCATAACTTCCTTCCACATACTAAAAATTAGAATTTAAATGTAGCATTTATCCTTGGTACAGGAAATATTCGTATGCTGCATAAACAACTATGATTTTTATGTACTTTTGTTGTAATTTGACTAATCGTAATGAAATAACAACGATATGAGTGATTAAAACTCATTGGTCACTTGTAAACATTTTTAGTAGAATTTTAAAGCGATTTTCATTCCTTTCTGAAAGGAGAAGTTATGTAAGATTTCATTTTAAGAAACAAATGTATAAATTTTTTGGATTACCGCCAAACCATTTTGTCTTTATAGCCACGCATGGAAAAAGTAAAAATGAAATCAATAAGAATATTACTGTTAACGATGTTGGTAACTGATTTAATTCAACCACAGGGTGTCCCAAAGTTGCGGGACAGTCCGAAACAATATCCTGATGCAAAAAGACATCGAAAAGTCCTTTACCGGTTTGGGATCCGAGGCTTCGTTCTCGAGATATTAACAGTTGAATATTAGCAGTCGAACTTCCGGGCCGCGCAGTTTAAAGCCGAAACAGCTGACGCGGAGCGGTGGCCCCCACCGCGCACACGGAGGAGCCACCCGCGGATACTGCTCCACACACACAGTAGAGCCGACCGGGCTGGTTCACACCGTGAAGACTGAAAATGAACTAGCGTGATCGGCTCAACTGTGTGTGTGGACCTGGATTCGCTGCCGCGCGCTCAGCTGGCTCGGCTTTAAACTGCGTGGTCTGAAAGTTCGACCGCTTACTTAAACGCTACTCGAGTGAGTAGGTATGTACTTTTGCTGATTTAACCGCGGACTCCCACAAACCGTCAAAATGGGATGAACAGGACGGAATAAAGTGCCAGTTGATTATTTCTGTTAACATGTATGATGTATAATGGGGTTTGACGTGACATCGGAAAAAAACGTGTAATTCGCGTAATTCCAGGTCGGCACCAACAAAGTTTGTTGCGTTATCCGAGTTATGATGCAATATAATATACATACAATGTTGTCATTAATTACTGTAAAGATAGATGTGACCTTAAATAAAACAAGATTAAATAAAACGTGGCGGGCATTAAGATTTAGTCCAGCATAGGGTTGAACAATAACTGCTTCACAGTTTTACAAGTTGGTACTATAAAGACTAGTTTTGTTCAAGATATTAGCCGTTAGTACCACACAATCAAAACACAGATCTTTGAGTATTACAGTGACACACGAAGAATCAGTACAGTAATCCCTTCCTAAATGCACGCAGCAGACATGACCATCGTGTCTATAGCGAGGGAATAATGTATCTAAAGGCTCGTATAGACTGGGCGATAATCGCCGGCAACTTTGTTGCCGGAGTCGCTGGCGAGTCGGTGGGATAACCGACTTGTATCTGGCGACTTTTATCCGGCGACTTTTATCCGGCAACTGTGTCTGGCGACTCGTCCTTTAAGGGTAAAGAGATACGAATATACCTAGGAAAGTCGCCGGAACCTGTATCCGGCGACTTGCAACAATCGCTGTGGGATACAGCAACTCGACCCTTGCCTCAAACGGCCTTCTAGAAATGACTGTTGGCCACATGTTCCCGAAAAACTGTATTCAAGTGGACGGTGAGCAACATCGCCCGAGTGTCTAGGGCCTGTATTTCTGTTTCCCGTTCCGAATGGGAAACATCACCGACTCTGTGGCAACACACCACGCACTATATATATTGAAGTACATTCTATAGTAAATGTATACGTTAAAAATTTAATATATCTATAAATATATGTATATATATATATATAATATATATAATAAATTTTTAACGTAAATATCTACTATATGATCTACTGCGTGGAAAAACACCACACATATACATATTTATTAAAACATTAATTTATTTCATATATATATATATATATATATATTAAACGAATTTATTATATGCGGACACTCCCTTGACGAGGCTCTCTTCACAGCAATACATATCTCCTCTTCGAGGCCCACCTTCTTTCGCACGGAACAGGTCAACGCGTGCTCTTGTTTTGCAATTGAAGCGCGTGTTTTTACTCGAGAGATAAGGGATCCGTCTCGAATTTGCTGGGAAGACGGCGCAGGCCTATATCTGGCACATTTAGGTAAAAACTGAAGGGATTGGCTTGTGTGCCACGTCTGGTTCCCAAAAATTAATCAGGCTGATCGGCCAGTGTGTTCCGCCAAGGTGCGGTTTATGACCGTATTGTCCCACGAGTAGCGGTTGACAACGGTACCTGCGCGTCGGATGTCACCGTGTATACCACCCATTATCGACATCTGGTAGACAAATGTTTCCCAACGAACACTTCGAGAACAAGCTATTGCCTAGTCGTAAAGAAATGAAGAAATTTTGCTTCAAAAATACTAAATTGCCAGCTGTAAAAGATAACTGAATTCGGACGCGCAGGTAGCGTTGTCAACCGCTGACTCACGGGACAATACGGTCATAAACCGGGACCCTGTCGAAACACTCTGGCCGATCGGCTTGATTAATTTTTGAGAACCAGGTGTGGTATACAAGTCATCCCCTTCAGTTTTTATCTAAATGTGCCAGATATAGCAGTTAAAAAGTATTATCCAACATCAATACGCCTTGCGGAGAGAGAGAGACACAAGAAGAAAAAATGGTAGCCCGCTGACTGCGCGTGGTCCCGCCTGCGCCGTCTTCCCTGCAAATTCGAGACGGATCCCTTATCTCTGGAGTAAAAACTCGCGTTTCAATTCCAAAACAGAAGCGGCAATGAACGCGGCGCCAACACCCATAGCTATTGACGGATCCATGGCTACTAAAAATAAGATTTGGAATGGACGCCGAAGAAGGGTCTTGGTCAGTGATGCCAGATTCGAGACGGGTTCCCTCGAGAATTTCCCCCACCTCGCGCATACTACGCCGGAGCAGCGTATCCGTGAGCTCGGCGCTTCGGAGTCCAACTCACGGACACGCAGCTCCGGCGTAGTGTGCGCGAGGTGGGGGAAATTCTCGAGGGAACCCGCCCCGAATCTGGCATCACTGGTCTTGGTCATAAGGTGGGGGACACAAGTTGCCGAGTCGCCGGACATAAGTCGCTGGATACCAGCCGCTCGGTAAAAATTGCTGGAGACAAGCCGATGCATCCCAGCGAGTCGCCAGGCGATTATCGCCCAGTCTATACGAGCCTTAACACTTTTGCAAGTCAGCTATTTAGCACCTGATTACCTACTTCACGTCTGATTGAGTCCTCGATAGTAACAGTGAGCGTGATAGAATAATAGCGAGAAAATCTCGACCTACTGAATTACCCATTAATGAAAATTTAAATTTTCATATTTCTCATTAAACCTTTATGGGAATAGTATCGACGGATTGGCAAGGTTTACCCGATGGAAACTGGTTTGAACATGACCTAGTTCAGGCTATGCTAGATTATACATAATGTGCGACTGATTTCTTAAGTTAGGTCAGGCGTGTTCAACTTGGTTGCAGCGGGAAAGAGCGCGCTCTGTTGCTCGCGAGCAGAATCAAGAGCAACACTATGACCAGTTTCCCCACCCTGTTTAACCCTTTCGGTACCAGCGCCGGATATATCCGGCGTCACGGAACGAGCCGTCGTTTCTAGCGCCGACTTTAGTCGGCATCTCCGATAGTTTAAAAAAAAAAAAAAAAAAAAAAAAAAAATTATTCAAAAGCACTTTCGCGGAAATGTACGCCGTACTGGAAGGGTTAATAGCTGCCGTAGCGTAAGTGTTGTCTTGTAAGGCGGGATTGATGATGATGAGGGGCTTTCCAGTACCTATTGAATCGAAACGGGGTGAAATCCAAAAAGTTGACTATCTACTAACTTTCTTTTTCAAAATTATAGTCAATTTTAGGTATCTTATCGTTGAAACGGACCAACAGTATTTTGTCGCGTTTACGTATATCTTCTATCTTCTATCTTCTATCTTCTATCTTCTATCTTCTATCTTCTATCTTCTATCTTCTATCTTCTATTTTCTATCTTCTATCTTCTATCTATCTTCTATCTATATAAACAAAAATGTAAATGTTCGTTTGTTAAAAATCTTAAATCTCCGAAAGTTCTTCACCGATTGATTTGAAATTTTGACACAACGTTGCATTCGAATACGCGCGTGTCTTTAAAGAGAGAGGGAGAGGGAGAGGAGAGAGGGAGAGGGAGAGGGAGAGGGAGAGGGAGAGGGAGAGGGAGAGGGAGAGGGAGAGGGAGAGGGAGAGGGAGAGGGAGAGGGAGAGGGAGAGGGAGAGGGAGAGGGAGAGGGAGAGGGAGAGGGAGAGGGAGAGGGAGAGGGAGAGGGAGAGGGAGAGGGAGAGGGAGAGGGAGAGGGAGAGGGAGAGAGAGAGGGAGAGGGAGAGGGAGAGGGAGAAACAGATTTTGACGTGTTTTCGTTACAATCATTTTTACAATGCAAAAGCTATAAGTAAATTATTCTGTCATTTTCGATGGGAAATCATATTTTTCCATTCAGGAAACAGTGAAACACATTTCTGTACACTTGTTTCTACACATTTCTGTACACAGTTTCTCGGCACAGTGTTTATTCGCTAAGGCGCTAGCGGTGAGCTCTTAAAGCCCCCATACACGAGCGAGCATGATCGCCGAGCAGTTCACCGAGCCGCTCGCGTAAAGCTCGTCGACATGCTCGCGGGAGCCTACACACGTCGTGAGGGAGCCGAGCATCTCAGAAGCCGAGCATTTTAATCGCCCGTCGATTCCACACACCAGCGAGCATGCTTGCCGAGCCTGCAGTTCGCGAGCGGATCGCTCGTGTATGGTACCCTTTAACGTAGAGGGGACACGATTCCGAGCGGTTGCTTCTCACTTTTTTCTTGCCCGAGGTGAGAGCGAGTCAGAGGGACTGAAAGCGTGCGAGGAACGGTACGAGACAGACCATGCGTTGATACTTTGTCTCGCTCCATCTTTCGGACGTCTGATACTCCGTCCTTTGTCCGGCCGTTCGAGTCAGCTGTGGCGTGAGGGGGCCTGCGTCGAGCTCTTAACGAAAAATGCGGTGCCCTTTTCGTGTAAGCACTCACGCATCATCAGTCCCGCCTTACAAGACAACAATCACACTACGGCACCTATTATACACACAGGGTGGGCGAACTGCTCTCAGCGTTGCTCTTGGCTATGCTCGCGAGCAACTGAGAGCGCCCTTGCCCGCCAGAATTCAGTAGAACAGACTTGATGTACAGTTACTACCAAAAGCATCCGCCCGTATTACATATTACATATTTTACTTATGGAAGCAATGTTAAATTCAGAATTACTCGTTACAATTTACATTAGTATAAACCTTGATTTATTTTTAGTTAGTACCACCATCTATCAAAGAAATGCTCAAAGGAATTTTGTTAGAAGAATGGAACAAGATAAGCCTGAATTTCGCAGAAAATTAGTTGAATCTATGCATAATAGAATAAAGCTCATAATAAAATCGATGGAATATTAGGAGAACATTAAGCTATTGCAATGATGTTTGTATAAATTAGTTATTGAATTTGAGCAAATATTTTTTTGCACGATATTTACTACTTCTACGGATAACAATACTTTTTTAAACTATGTACAATTTTTCAATGGAATGCACCCAAACGAAAGTATATGAATCAAGGTTTACATTAATGTGTAATGGAATTGCCAATTCTTACTTTGAAGTCGATTTAATATGTAAAGTATGTTACATATAGGGTGGGCGGAAACTTTTGTCAGTGCTTGTACGTGGTACCAGAGACTGAGTAGAAGATAACTATGCTTCAAAGCTTCAGTTGAGCAGTTTTGTTGTATTTGTTGTATCTGGAGTATTGAAAAGTCTATCATGAAATGGCTTTCTTAACATTTTGAGTGGCGCAAGGCTTTGAAAAATGTCCCTTTAAGATCGCTTGAGCTAAGAAAGTTTTGATGTTAAAAAAGTGATGATCACTGCTTTCAGGGGTGAATCTACACCTCTGGATCGGTGGAGATTTGTAAAAAAAAACTTGCCACAAAATTGTTTATAACATTGAACATTTATGTTAATTTTTTTTACATCATATTCTGCTCGCTGAAAGGACAAAACGTTTGAAAGGAACTATATGTCGCACACGCACTGTTTTCTCAAAAAAATGGTTTCTTCAAATACATGGATCACTTCATCCATGCCAAAACTTCATCAATTTTTTTGTAGGAAACGGTGCGTTTGCGACACATGCGTTCCTTTTAGACTTTTTCTCCTATCAGCGAGTAGAATATGTTGATGTAAAAAAAATTGAAATTTACTCTTCGTTGACATTCTGGGTGTGAGCCACCCATTAACTGATTTTGACGCTCTGTACCTTCTATATGCAAAATAAATACCTTTTATCCAAAGCCGACTTACAAACTATTTTTTTTCTCCAAATATTATATCTGAACAACAACTCTGTAGAGTTTTAGCTCCTAATATTGAAATTTGTAAAAGTTATAATTTGTCGCAGATTTTCTTCGTTTTTTCTCGACATATGATAATGTATAATTTTTTCACAAAAACTGTGATAAAATTTCAATAAAAAATCTATTGGAATACATTCTAGAGACCATGAAATTGACTCATGATTTTTTTCAGTAAGATTGGATCCTTTAGATGTGAATGGCAGTCGTTCAAAAATTGCTTTCGGTATGGGCCACCCAGGTATGTCAAAGTTGATCGAGGTGTGTCAACGAAGGGTTAATTTTCAATGTTATAAACAATTTTGCGGCGTTTTTTTTTACAAACCTCCACCAATCCAGAGGTGTAGATTCACCCCTATACGCAGTGACTATCCCTTTTTGAACACCCAGCACAATGAAAATATTTTCATTCTAATAAGTAAAAAGGTCAAGTTGAAATAAATGTCACCTTGGTTTATTTACATAATATGGTGTAATTTTTTAAATACTACCTGATAACTACCTACAATTCAAAGTCAATGAAGATCATATGTGAACAAAATTCTCCATATGATTTTCCAAATTCACAGGAAAGGACATCTTTCACTTTAATTTCGTTTAAAACAACTCTCAGCCACTAAACTATTGACACATTGTATTATTTTGAGAGATGGCAGTAGAGCGTAAACTACAATAATTCGTTTTTTCGTATTCTGTTCTGTTGTAGACTTTTTACTACGCTCCAAAGAAAATAAGATAAAAATGCTGTTTAGGGGGCCCACCTCCAGTGACCTTGACCTTGACACGTTATAAAAGTTACTTATAACAGTTATTAACAAAATAACTTTTCAACAAACAACGAGCGACGGTCAAAACCTTCTTAAGGAGAGTGAACTTGACAACAGATGTCAAGCTCAAGGTCATTGGAGGTGGGTCCCCTAAGCAGCATGTTTACCAAAAGTAATGTCAAAGAGTTAAATCTGAACATGATGCTGACCAATTTTCGTTCCCAATTATATACTAGGTATATCCTATATCGGTCACACCAGGTTTACAATAATTAGTGATAATTAAAAGTGAAGGAAATAATTGAAGCGACGAAGTTAAGTGGTACGTTCTGTGTGGACAACTGTTACTTAATTGTGATAATCAACACATTGTGACGTGAGTGAAACGAAATAAGAGATCTCAAATCATTCTAACGTATAGCATCTAGGGTTTATACAAAAACCGACTTTTGAAAAAACCGGTTTTCGAATTCCACTCTTCCCAAAAAAACTGGTTACATCGGTTTCCGAATTTTTATAAAAAAATATAATTAAATAGAAAATAAATATTTGTACTTATTTTAAAAAATTTCAGTTTTTTTTTAATATTTATGGAATTATAAAAATATAACAAAATAAAATATACTCTATCTATAAAAAACCAAATAAATAAAAGAAATTAAAATAACTAAAATCCGTACAAATCCGTACAATTTTTTAGTTCATTTAATATGTATGGATCTACAAAAATATACCTAACAGAATAAAATACACTGCATCAGAAACCTAAAAAAAACTAAAATAACTAAAATTCGTACCAAATATAAATTTTAAATCTTTATTTCATTTAGTATTTTTCTACTTTTAGTATTTAGGAAGATTAGTTTTTCAGTAAACTGTTACATACTACAGTATGCTTGTGTCCGAGGCGATTTCAAGTCAAAATATTAACGTTCTTAATTAAATAATTATTTCATTTTTACATATTAAGTCTAGTATATAAAACCGTTTTTTTTTTAAATTTAAAAACCGATTTTCGAATTTTACAAATTTATACAAAAAAACGGTTTTTAACCCTTCGTGGTCACACCTTCTTATAATCACAAATTGGTCACACGGGGTTCATTGTACCCCAGCGTCATTTTTTGAGTTACCATTTTCGTATTTTTGAATCTCTTAACTTTTCAATGATAATTGTACATTCGTAGTAGTTATACAGTCATGGTCTAATAGTCTTTTTCTAGAAATGTAAATTTTGATATGATAAAATTTGTAGTTGAAAATGATCGATTTTCCACGGTCGTGGGGAAAACCCGATTTTTTCAAAAAAAAATTTTTTTTTTTTTGCGATAAATCCCCTTTGGAAGACGTAAAGGTGCGACATTTCAAATTGAAAATTGCTCTCGGGGTGCGATACACCCCGTGTGACCACGAAGGGTCAAAAACCGACAAATCCTAATAGCATCGAAAATTATTGCTTAATACAAGATCGACTTACTTTGCACGATGCACGCCGCCAGCAGCGCTGCTTCACCTGGACTGCAATAGAGTCGTCCATGAAGAAGGTCCCTCTTGAGCTGCTGGTAAACCTGATACCTAGTTATTTCTTCCTTCAACCTTAGAGGATCTGGTGGGTAGAATTTCACACGAAAACTAAACAGAATCGGGTCCATGTCTGGAACACAGTCATGGTGAGAAGCGGGACGCGCCTACAAGTATGCTTTTGCCTACGTGTGTAAAAAGAATATTGTTACTCAAAGGTTTTTCTTGGACAAAACAATCGCAGAAGGCTTGTTTAGTTTTTAATATTAATAATTAAGTATACGATCTGAAATTAAATTTTTCCTTGTAATTCGAACGACATGAAAATGTCAGATTTATATATTTCTCGTCCTTCTTTGTGTTTTTTTCAATTGCTGGATCAAGGTCTTCCTAAACTATTATATTACGCGTTCCACTTATTTTAAAACATAACGAATAAAATCTTTGCCTATTTTCGAAAGCGAATTCAATTCGTAAGCCTAACTTTTTACAGCGATTCATTCAAGTTTCTTTACCGAAATCAACGCGTACTGGATTTCGTCAAATCTACCTGGCCAGCACAGTGGGTCGTTAAAGTTTAAAACTTTCATGTGACATCGACCCACGGTAACTGAATATAGAGGGAAAAGGGGCATAGCAATCGAAGCCTTGGTCACAGCTGTTCACTGCTACATACAATCCAATTTACGTGCTTTCTCCAACATCACATTTATTCTACTTTGTATAGGCAGCAGGAGACGAATTAATTTTTGTCATATTTAAAAATGTAGTGTTTAGTATTTACAGTATAATTATAAAAGAAAAGATGTAATTAAAACATAAACGAAATTAGAAGAACGGTGATAAAGTAATGTTATTGCATTTAAGTGGCTGCTCAAACTTTCCTACAAAATAATTAATAAAATACGTAGGATTAATTACACAGTATTCTCACATACAACGTAATGTTATTTATCAATCCTACCAGTACGTATGTCACGAATATCTCTGTTGCTGTTGATGACACCAAAAAATGCTTGCAGAAAAAATTAGGTAGGCTTTGAGAAGGCAAATAAGGCAATAGGGAAGGATTGTCGTAGAAGCCACTTTTAAGGACATTTTAAAGATATTAATATTTTTTCTTAAGAGCATCAATACATTTTTGGGTTTTTGTGTATTATAGCTAACACCAAGATGAGTTTAATCGTGCATCGTTATAATATCTGAAATAACCTTGAACGGCTTGAACTTACACATTCTAAATGAGTTTAGAGCTTAGAGACTTATTATTAAACTATCATTCACTTTCACAAGAATACTTATCACATTTGCGTTGTGTTCTACTTTCAACTTTCATACGCTTTTTTGTTACCAATGCTATCAGTTGCACGAGCTTTTTTAATTATGTTCGAATACACAAAACTAGGTGGACTATTACGGTTACAAAATCGCTCTTCTTACAGTTATAAGGTAAAAGACCCAATACGTGGACACGTCCCAGTAGTTGGACACTGGTGCAAATAATACTGATTAGTACATTTAATATTCCCTTTATCCAAAAAAGAACTATTTTATTCAATTATTCAAATATTTAGTAAAATATATTCATATATATATATATATATATATATATATATATATTTGGTATATTTGTAACACTTTCGTAAAAAACAATTTATTCTTTTGAACTGTCCGGTTTACAGCATTTTAGTATTGGATTTATCTGATTTGCTAAGCAGTCGATGTTACACACGAATACACATAACCTTAAAATTAGTCATTCAATAATAGATTCTTTTTACTCAAGTTTGTTTACTGATTTGAATAAATTACTTATGCAGAAGAAATATGCAAAAAGAAAAAACTATTGTGTTGTTTTTTTTATTTAATTTCTCTAGAAAACATCCAAATTGCTGATGTTTCATTATGTGTCCATGTAATGGGACAGTAAAATCGGGACGCCGGGACATACCAGTTAAGCTGTCCAAGTATTGGGCCATTGTAAGGTCTATGAATTTTCAATATTTCACAAAATTATTCACTCCTACAATATGTGTGTTTTTTTTAATGATAAAGTACACAAGATGCCCCATGTAATTGCAAAATCGTTTTTATATAAATCGATTTGTATAACTGAAAGATTCTCAAATGTGTGTACGCCGTACCTTAAATGTCCAGGTATTGGGACATTTACCTTATTACTTTTTTAAACGGTGTCGCTATTTTCCATAAAATTACATCGATATTGTTTTTATTTGAGTAACGTGTAGTGAAACGTTTATTGATAAATTAATAGAGTATGTTAAAGAATCAATGACAACAGATTTTTTAAAAGTAGGACGTTGGCGAACATGCAGTAGTAGAGTTTTAGAAGTGGAAGATCAATGTCATTTTAAGGTTATGTTGCGCGGTTTGACTCATTTTGAGGTTAACGTCAATATGTACTTAAGAGACAAAAATTTGAAAAGCTTCTGCAAAGTTTCAGATTTTTTTGAATTTTCCAGTTGCCGAACTTCCCTTGTTAGTTATCGACTCTATTGGGAAAGTTGTGTGTAAAGTACAAAAGCAGATTCCTTGATTGATTTGTTTTCGAAGTAAACATTCGGGGATTCCCGGCCAAAACTGTGCACTAGGTTGGCCCTTATTTTCAACCTGCGATTTCTTTTGCTCTGGCCCCCTAGTATGGTTCCATTTCATAAAATAATAGTGCCTGAAAAAGATTATTGCAATCGGACGACAGTAAAGGGTGCCGCCTACCAGGCCTGAAAGTTTCGAATTCATCAATGGTTCGAATTTGCAGAATTTCTCAAAAATGGTAAGCCCTATCGAAATTTTGTTCAAATAACATTAAAAGAGCATTAAATTTTCTACAATTACGGTACATATAATTTTTATGTGCTTCCAACCATTCTTTAGATAATAGCGTTTAAATATAGAGACGTCCGCACTTCGCGCGTCCCACCTGTACGGCGTGACGTATTGTTTATACACGCGCGGTGCTGATCTCTCTATATTCAAACGCTATTATCTAAAAAATGGTTGAAAGCACGAAAAAATTATATATACAGTAATTGTAGAAAATTGAATGCTCTTTTAATATTATTTGAACAAAATTTCGATAGGGCTTACCATTTTTGAGAAATTCTGCAAATTCGAACCATTGATGAATTCTAAACTTTAAGGCCTGGTAGGCACCCTTTCCTGTTGTCCGTTTGCAATAAACTTTTTCAGGGACTATTTTCTTATCAAATGCCACCGTTCTAGGGGGTGAGAGCAAAGAAATTAAAAAAAAAAATGTTCGACACGTATAAATAAGGGCCACCCTACTGTGCACAGAATGGAAATCCCTCAGCGTGAAATCACGCCCATGCCACTCACAGTAGTAAGGGTAATTCCCCCTTTTTATCTTCAAATTTGGCGCCTTAAACTGTATAATTTTTTTCTTTATACATTTATTCGTGTTATCAACAGGAACAGAAGAACTTCGAGTACTCAACACAATTGGTACACCCTATATGTATATGTATATATTAGAAGGTTAGGCAAGATGGGATTATTGTTTATTTCCCGTTGTTATGTTACTAAAAACAGGCACAGGAAAAAGACAGCGGAATTTTGCGCGACACCAATAGCTACAGCCAGTTTATAGCATCTTTATGTATGCGTTTTGTGGCCATTTTTCTGTTTCTAACCGTTTCTAACAATTGTGATCTGCCATCTTTTGAACATCAGCAAGTGCATAACAATCCTCAATCATATTATATCCTGAATATTATCAATTATTGGTGTGCTTATGAATGTTATTCGTAACGAAATAAAGATATTATCATTCAACGAGTCTGGATTTAAAATTCGGAGCAAGATGGGGACATTTTCGTAAACGATAATTTTTAGATAAAATGGTTCGGACGTTCAGAAAAAAGACAGCGACAAAGTTGGACCAAAGAATCAATGAGGAAAGCCGTTGAAGCAATTGTGCAAAAAAGGGCTATCGTAATGCAGCTGCAGCTTTGTTCCCAAAACTACATTTGAGAGAAAGGTGGCACTCTATCGAGACTAATCCTCAGCAGATGTTTTTGACTAGTTTGGGACCTTGACGAACTGTGTTTTCAGGAGAAATAACTAATAGTATCTTATGTAAAAGAAATGGAAGGCCTATTAGTTGGCCTAACCACAACTGATTTAAGAAAAATAGCTTTTTTCAGTTAGCAGTAAAAAACAACAAAAAGCATAGGTTTCATTCAGCAAACGGGGAAGCTGGTTTGGATTGGCTCGCAGGTTGTATGAAGCGACAAGATTTATCTCTTCGGAAACCGGAAGCTACTTTAGCAGCGAGAGCCAAATTGCGGTTTCGGAATTTTTTTAATACAATCGCGATGAAACAGGCATACCCTCAGTGTTAGGGTTTATACTAGAGCTATTCTTTTGGCCCGGGTATCCGGGTACCCGGGTACTCGGGTACCCGCTGAGACCCCGGGTAGACAAAAATTACCCGGCTACCCGGGTACCCGTAGAATACCCGACTACCCGGGTTCCCGTGCGATACCCGGGTAAATGATCATCGATTTGACAGCCGATCGTCTTTCGACTTCCGATCATTTTCGGCTAACCTCAGTAATGAACGGAATAAACGTCAAGCAATTGAATGTGTGTGTGCACGTTAAGATTATGAATATTATGATAAAATGTTTAATTGCTTGAAGTTTATTCCGTTCATTACTGATGTTAGCCGAAAATGATCGAAAGTCGAAAGACGATCGGCTGTCAAATCGAAATTCTCAACTACCTCATCACATCTAATTTACTCGGGTATCTCATGGATACCCGGGTAATTTTTGTCTACCCGGGTAGCCGGGTAATTTTTGTTTACCCGGGTAGTCGGGTATCTCACGCGTACCCGGCGGGTCGGGTAGTAAGAGCTCTAGTTTATACAAAAACCGACTTTTGAAAAAACCGGTTTTCGAATCCCACTATTCCCAAAAACCGGTTAAACCGGTTTTCGAATTTTCACAAAAAAATATATTCAACATAGAAAATAAATATTTATACTTATTTTAAAAATGTTCAGTTCTTTTAATATTTATTGAATTACAAACGTATAACAAAATAAACTATAATCTATCTATACAAAACCAAATAAAAAAAAAACTAAAATCCGTACAATTTTTGAGTTAATTTAATATTTATGGATCCACAAGAATAGAACATAAGAAAATACACTGCATTCAAAACCAAATGAAAAAAACTAAAATAACTAAAATCCGTACAAAATATAATTTATAAATCTTTATTTCATTTAGTATTTTTTTTTCCGAAAATATGAACTCATGAAGACTAGTTTTACAGTAAACTGTTACTTACTACAATATGCTTGTGTGCGAAGCGATTTCAAGTCAAAATGTTAATGTTTTTAATTAAATAATTAATTAATTTTTACATATTAATTCTAGTACATAAAACCGGATTTTTTAATTTTAAAAGCCGGCTTTCCAATTTTACAAATTTATAAAAAAAAAACTGTTTTTAAACCCGGATTTTAAAAACCGACAAACCCTACTCAGTGCCAAAATCAAAATCAAAAGCTATCTCCTCAAAGGGCAGAAAACAAGTCGGGGCTCTGACACCAGCAGAGAGAGGACAGACAATAACTACTGAGGATGAAGAACGAATTAATGAACGGTTCTGCACCCGGAGCTTGGGCAGTGTGTGATCCTTCAGGTTGCATGCAGTCTGATATATTCGTCCTATGATTTAGACGATTTGTGCAGTTTACAAATGCTTCCACAACTAATCCAATTCTATTATTGTTTGATGGCCATGCAACGCATACGAAGGGCATGAGAAAATGGCGTTATTTCGCTCTGCTTCCTGCCACACACCACTCATCGCCTTCAACCATTAGACATAACACTTCGGGGAGACCGGGGCAAGGTGAACCTCGGGGTAAAGTGAGATTTCTTAATTTATTCATTAACAATAGAATATATTTACAAACTTTGGTGACGTAATAAAGGTGTGTAATACCACAAAGATAATTATGCACATTCAGATATCAAAAAATGGAAATTCATTTAAAAAATTAAAAATGAAGTTTCAAACACTTCCGATTGGTTTTCTTTTCAATTTAGCTTTTTGGATAAATGAGTCTTAAATGTGTTATTTTAACTCCAAATTTTTTCTGCGTGTTTATAACAAGCTTATAAACATACATGTACACGCGTTTGAGAAAACATTAATCCTAACATTATTAAATAATTAATTTTCCATTGAGTACATATTCGGGGTAAACTGAGCTGCAAATGGCTGCAAAGAAGAGATGCGCAAGTGAGGTGCGCAATAGCCTAACCGTCAGCTGGCTAGAAAGCCACGCGGCATGGTGGAACAGATACTAACCTCAAAAAAATTTCCATAGTTTTTGACAACCACGGTGCAAAAAATACAGAAGCTGCATATACGGAGTAAAGTGGTCGTTTTGGCTTTTTCTTTTCAAGTTGAATTTTAATATATAGTACTTTATTGCGTCCCCTCAGGGTTTACAATCCACATTTACAACTTCCCTTACATCTAACCTTACATATTACCCGCTCTTACATCTTACATCTTACATCTAAATTCGCCCGCTCGCACGCTCGCCCTCGCCACGCACGCTCGCCCTTGCCATGCACGCCTTTCCTCCCCCTCCCTTCCCTACCATCCGACCCCCGCTTCCGATCGCCTCCTTCCACTCTCAATCCTTAAACTTCCATTCCTCCACTCCCCCCTCCCCCCTCCTTTCTTCCACTCTCCTCATCCATTCCTCTCCCCCTCCCTCGTCATTCAACACCTCTCTCACCACTTCCTGCCACCCCATCACCTCCCCCCAGTCCGTACACACTTCCCATACGTGCTCCCACGTCTCTTCCCCCCACCCGCACACCCTGCATTTTCTGTCCTCCTCCCCCCCCCCCCCCCAATACCTCCCTCCTCTCATCTCATTCCCCAACCTGAACCTCGCCACTCGCCTCCACCTGCTTTCACCCCACCCCTTCTTCAGGTATCCCGGCACCCCCACTCCTTTTACCATTCCATACCACCTATTGTACCTGGAATCCCTAATCCTTTCCCATCTTTCCACCTCCTCTAACCTCCTTCCCCTACACACCAACTCCTCCCCCCTCAACTCTCCCCTCCCCCTTATCAATTCTACTCCCTCCACTGTCCACCCCCTCTCCTCAAAAAACCCCTTCCTTTCCTCCTCCCACCCCCCCAGCACCTTTCCCCTTCTCGCCCTACCTTTTATCTCCTCCCAACATTCCCTCGCTAACTCCCCCCCCCCTGCCCCTCCTCCAACTTCCTCTCATACGTCCAAGCCCTCATCCCCGCCCTTCCCTTCAGCATGTCCCGTTGTAACTCTTCCCGCACCATATACCCTGGTGTGCACCAATCCACACCCAACACCCATCTCAGGTATCTCTCTTGCAAACCCTCCACCCTCTCCCTCTCCTTCCATCCCCATATCTCTACCCCATATCCCACCGTCGCCCATACTAATCTGTCAAACAGCCATACCCTTTTTCCCCAGTCCTTCCCAAACTTCTTCTTCCCGATACCCCAAACTTGCCCCATCATCGCCGCCGCTTTTCTCACTCTATCCCTTACGTGTGCCTCCTGCCCCCCATTCGCCATCATCGTATACCCCAGATATTGAAACTCCCTCACCTCCTCTATCGCCTTTCCCTTCCACCTCCATACCACCTTCTTCCACCCCCCCCCCCCTTTCCTACACCTCATTATTTTCGATTTCCCTACATTCAATTGCAGCCCCTTCTCGTCCATGTATCTTTCCAATCTAGCCATCATACCCTTCATCCCCTCTTCGTCTTCCGCCACCACCGCCACATCATCGGCATATGCAAGCGTGTATACCCTCTTACCCCCCAACCTTACCCCTCCCCATCTCCTCATCTAAATCCGCCAACATCAATGTAAACAAGCTCGGGCTGAGAGGGCATCCTTGCCTTACTCCCCTAGCTGTCCAGAAATCCCTCCCCATCTCTTCCCCCACCCTCACCCTGCACACCGTTTCCCTCAAAACCTCCTCACATCTTTCTACCAGCCCCTCCCTCACACCCATCTTCCGCATCGCCTTCACTAGCACTTCCCTGTCCACCGAGTCAAAGGCCGCCTTCAGGTCAATGAAGAATATCACCATTCTTCTTTCCTTCCTCGTAACCTGCCTATTTATTAAATAGTTTAGCACATATATGTTGTCAATGCACCCCATTCCCCTCCTAAAGCCGGCCTGACTCGGTGGCAACAGTTTCTTCCCCTCCACCTCCTCTCTCAACCTCTCTGCCAACACAGACGCGTACACTTTGTACGCTGTCTGTGTCAGCGTAACCCCCCTGTAGTCCTCTACCCTCTTTCCCGCCCCCTTCTTCCCCACAGGTACCACTACCCCCTCCCTCCAATCCTCCACCCAACCTTCCCCCTTCCACACCCTATTGCAAATTTCCCATAACCAATCCTCTACCTCCACCCCCCCATACTTCCACACCTCGTTTGCTAACCCATCCCCCCCTCCTGCCTTACCATCCTTCAGTTTCCTCACCACCCTTCTCACCTCCTCCTTACTTAACTCCCCCTCCTCGTCCTCCCCCCTCCTTCTTTCCCCCCTTTTCTCACCCTCCACTCCACTCCTCCTAACAGCCCCTTAAAGTATTCCTCCCACTCCTCCATTTTTATCCCCTCCTCCACCCTCCTTCCTCTCCTCCTCTCACTATTCACTACCTTCCACACCTGCCCCTCTGTCTTCACCCCATCCACCTCCTTCTCCCACCTTTCTCTCTCCTTCCTCTTCTTGCCCTCACACATAATTGCATACTCCTTTTTCTTTCTCCTATACTCTTTCCCATCCCCACCCTCCCTCCTCCATCTCCTCAATTCCTTTCTTATCTTACCTTTCTCCTCCTTACACTCCTTATCCCACCACCCTCTCCCTCCTCTCCTCTCCCCTCCTTGCCCCACCTTCTCTATCACCACTTTTATCCTATCTCTCAGCTCCTTCCATTCTTCCTGTATTCCTCTGCCCCCTCCATCTCTCTTCCCAAATGTCCTTACGAACTCCTCTCTCCCCTTCTCTGACCAATTCCCCCTTGCCGATCCTCTTCCCTCCCCCCTTTTTTCCCTTCCCAACCCCCCCCCCCCTGCAATCCCCCTTCAACCATACTACCACTGGGTGATGGTCCGACTCCACCCTTTCCGCCACCTCCATTCTCTCCACTCTCTCCCTCGTATCCTCATTCCCTAAGATATAATCAATTACCGAATTCCCTCTCCCTCCTGTGTACGTCCATTCCCCCTCTTCATCCCCTTCCACGTTTCCGTTCATTATCCCCCACCCCCTCTCTCCCAAAAAACTACACAACTTCCTTCCCTCCCCATTCACCTCTCTGTCCTTCGATCTCCTACTTTCCAATCCCTTCTCTTCCTCATCTCCCCCCAATATCTCCCCCCCTTCACCCCCTGTCCTTGCGTTAAAATCTCCCCCTATCACCACCCTCACCCCCTCCTCCCTTCCCTCCACCCACTCCTTCAACTCCTCCAGCTTCCTTTGCAAATCCTTGTTAACGTACACTCCCACTACCCTCCACCACTCCCCCCTCATCCTCACCTTCTTCATCATTATCCCCTCCTTCTCCCCCTCGCCCCCTTCCCTTGTTTCCATCCCCTTCCTTACCCCCATTATCATTCCCCCTATTGCCCTCCCTTTCTTACTCTCCCTCCTTGCCCACTGCTTCTCCCACACAAACCCCTTTGGCATCTTATATCTCACCTTCTCCCAGTCTCTTTCCTCTACCCACGTCTCACTTAGCACCAACACATCCCATTCCTCCAGACCCTTCCAGAACTCCACATCCTTATTCTTCACCCCCGCCACATTCAAAAATGCCACCTTATACCTTCCTTCCTCCGCCTCCACCCCTCTCCCCCTAACCTATCTCCCCCCCTCCTTTCCCCCCTTTCTCGTTTCCCTGCTCCTCCATCCATTTCTCGCCTATTTCATCCCACCTCTTCAGCCTCCCATTCACCCACATCTTCATATACCCTACCTGTACATTCCTCCCCCTCCTCCTCTCCTCCTCTGCCTCTCTTTCTATCTTCCACTTCCCTCTCCTTTCCTCCTCCGTGAGGTCATCCTCAATCCTCTCCTTCCCGACCTTCAATTTTTTCCTCGCCTCCATCACTTTCCTCTTCTCTTCCCTTCCCGCCAACTTCACAAGCACCATTCCTCGTCCATCCCCTCCCGCTCTTCCTATCCTTGCTACTTCCTTCATACCTACCCCCTCCAGCCCCATCCTCTCCCAAAGCTTCTTCACTCCTTCCTCCACTTCCCCTCCTTCCCTCCCCAATCCGCGTATGACTACATTGTTCCTCCTGCCCTCTCTATCCTTTCTATCCTGTTTTATCTCCATCTTTCTCAACCTCAGTCTCCATTCCTCCACCTGTCCCTCCTCCACTCCTTCCTTTCCCTGTCTTCCTCCCTTCTCCCACCTCTCCACCTTCTCCATCACTTCCACCATTCTCCTGTCTCTTCCTTCCAACTTTTCTAACTTTTCCTCTATTCTCTCTCTTTTCGCCTTCTCCTCCTTCATCCACTCTTCCCACTTTCTTCTTTCCCCTCTCCATTCCTCTTCCACCCTTCTTCTTTCCTCTCTTTCTTTCCTCATCTCCAGTTTCATCTCCCTTATCTCCCTTACCATCTCCATCATCATTACCTCTATCTCCCCTCCCCCTGCTCCACCCCCTCTTTGTCCCCTTTTTCCGGCGACCTTTCTGTTTTCCCACTCTTCTTAAACCCTCCCCTCCCCTTTCTCTCCATCGTCCCCACTTCCTCCTCCCTTTCTCTCTTTTTTCCCCAACCACTCTCCGTACTCCCCACACTGCTCCCCACACTACTGCCACTATCCTTCCTATACCTTTCCTTTAACGCTTCGCTCCCCTTTCCCTTCGCCACCCCTTTCCCCCCCTCTCCATCCAACTGCCCATCTGCCCCAGTCCCCCCAGCCCCAAACTCCCTGCTCTTCCCTTTGAACACGCTCATCTATCCTTTTCCCCCGTTCTAAAATTCCCGCCTGTACCTCCAACACCTCTACCTGCTTTCTTCTCCGACAGGTGTCACCCCTTGCACTTCTCCTTGCTCTTTCCCGCCAACTACTCTCACCTCTATCACCTAACCTCCACACCTTCACTTCTCCCTTCTAAATCCCTGTCACCCTCAACCCTCGCCCTATCCCTCTTATCCCTATCCTTTCCACACCTCTCCCTCTACCTCCACACTCGCACTCCACTCCCCCTTTCACCTTCTCTCCACACTTTCCCTACACCTCTCACACCACTCACTTCCAACACAACTTTCACTCACCGCTACCGGAAACGGAAGTCCAAGTTGAATTTTAATATACTTCAAGTTTATTTTAAGTATTGCTATTCGTCATTTATCAATAGTAATGTTCAAATTATGTTATACATCTATTCCCACACATTTTTATTGAAAGGGAAAAATTTTATTCGACTTCAAACTTTTTTCGCGTCACTTTGCCCCGGTGTCCCCTACGAAGCCTCTCAGCACTTATTACGATGTTGAGGTGATCGACTGGGTACGGTCGAATCCGGGACGTGTTGTCGCGATATATCAAATTGCAAAATTGAGAATGCATTGTTACGAACCGCCTCAATGACAACAGCCGCTAATGGATTTCGCAGTACAGGCATATGGCCAATAGACCCTCAGGTCTCTCAAGATAGTGAATTGATGCCTTCAAGAACTACAGACAGATCATCTCCTGAAGACACCGAAGAAGTTGGCAATTCAACATTTTTAGAGTCTGCAGCAGTCCAGAAAGATGCAACTCCTGATTTGAAGCTTTCAGACTCAGTGAATGAAACAAGTGCATTTCAGAATCTTTTTCCTAGAAACGCAATGCCAATTCCCCACGTTGCGAAAACTGCAGTTTTAAAAACGGTGGAGATGACGCAGCCCAGGCCATGTGCAGGGTTGCCGGTTTGTTGGTTTGGGTTGCGGTAGAACCAGGGCGCTGCCACTCGCATTTGCGATTTTGGGACAGTGTTTCGACTGCCACCTAGGCAGTTTCAATTTTCTCGAACTAAAATTCAATATGGCCATGCACGAGTGTTTATGCTAAAAGGTATCGTATCGAACTGGAAACTCCCATTTGCTTATTATTTGAGGCAGTCAGAGCAACAACGGACCAACCCACATTAAAAAATTTTTTTCCCTATTTTATATGGTTAGTAGAGCCTATTGGAATACATTATTGCTACTAATTCAATTTCGAAAAAAAAATGTAGGTTAGTCCGTTGTTGCTCTGACTGCTTTATTTCACAAAATGCAAGACGTCCTCAAATCAGTTGATGCACCGCATCAAAACTGTTGTAAAAGCTGCTGAAGAAACAGGACTCATCATCCTCAGTATGGTTTGCGATCAAAATACAACAAACGTTGCAGCAATTAATAGATTATTACTGGATTCGCAGGCTATGTTGGACGGCCATATTGAATTTTAGTTCGAAAAAATTGGAACTGCCTAGGTGGCAGTGGAAACACTGTCACAAAATCGTAAATGAGAGTGGCAGCCCCCTGGGTAGAACAAACGACGGTTGGAAGAGGTTTAACTCGGCAGAAGCGTCTGCGAGAGAGTGAGAGCGGAGAGAGAGAGGGAAGAGAGTGTCGATGCGCTGGTGACGATGAAAGGACGGTGTGCGTGGAAGGTGCCGAGAAAGCGGACATGGCGTATAGAGAGTTGGAGACGGTCGTGTAGAGGTTGTGTGTGTGTTGAGAGTACTATATAGGTTGTACTATTTTTACTTTCTTAAAACTTTACCCATTATATTTAAACCTTGGGAAACCTTGTTTCCTACACCACTATATTATGCAATATCTTTTATAGATACAACATCAATAAATATAGTATCCTGGAGTAATTTCTTCTTAGCGTTCCCATCTTGACCTCCCTTGCCCTACAGCGTGTAAAAAATATATATGGGATAAGGTAAATGTCCCAATACCTGGACATTTAAGGTACGGCGTACACACATTTGAGAATTTTTCAGTTATACAATTCGATTTATATAAAAACGATTTTGCAATTACATGGGGCACCGTGTGTACTTTATCATTAAAAAAAAAAACACATATTGTAGGAGTGAATAATTTTGTGAAATATTTAAAATTCATAGACCTTACAATGGCCCAATACTTGGACAGCTCAACTAGTATGTCCCGGCGTCCCGATTTTACTGTCCCATTACATGGACACATAATGAAACATCAGCAATTTGGATGTTTTCTAGAGAAATTAAATAAAAAAAACAACACAATAGTTTTTTTTTTTGCATATTTCTTCTGTATAAGTAATTTATTCAAATCAGTAAACAAACTTGAGTAAAAAGAATCTATTATTGAATGACTAATTTTATGGTTATGTGTATTCGTGTGTAACATCGACTGCTTAGCAAATCAGATAAATCCAATACTAAAATGCTGTAAACCGGACAGTTCAAGAGAATATATTGTTTTTTACGAAAGTGTTACAAATATACCAAATATATATATTTGGTATATTCTCTTGAACTGTCCGGTTTACAGCATTTTAGTATTGGATATATATATATCCAAGTATATACGTCCCAGTAGCTGGACACTGGTGCAAATAATACTGATTAGTACATTTAATATTCGCTTTATCCAAAAAAGAACTATTTTATTCAATTATTCAAATATTTAGTAAAATATATTCATATATATATATATATATAAATTATTCAAATATTTATATATATATGAATATATTTTACTAAATATTTGAATAATTGAATAAAATAGTTCTTTTTTGGATAAAGCGAATATTAAATGTACTAATCAGTATTATTTGCACCAGTGTCCAGCTACTGGGACGTGTCCACGTATTGGGTCTTTTACCTTAGTTGACACAGGTAATTCTATATCTCTGGATCGATGGACATCTGTTAAAAATATGTACGGCAAACTTGAGCATGACCTTGAGTTTCATAGCCAAAGTTTTTTTTTATTGTAACTTGTCTGACTGACCAAAAAGAGTTTCAAATGTTTCAAACAATGAATGACAAAAATGACACTTCTTATCCTCCGAAAGAGTAGAACCCAGTAAAATAAAAAAATTGAATATTGAATTTCGAGGACAAGATCAATTTTGCGACATATTTTCTCAACAGATCTCCATCGATCCAGAGGTGTAGAATCACCTGTGTGAACTATGACATATAATTTTTTTTACTCCCTGCACATAACACTTAGAACTGACAAGATTGAATGATAAAAACTGTTGTGAACGAAAGTATAAATGGTAACAGTACTGCAATATTCTTCTTAAAGGTTTACCTAGTTCAGATTTGTTTTATTATACTCTGCCATCAAATTAGAAAATGTCGTTATAATTATCGTTTCCCAGAGGAACCTGACTTTTCACTGAAAATAACGTACATTTTCTGTGTAAACTGTGTTTGAGAGAATACAATTTAATGATTATAATAGTATCGAAATAATTGTATAATTGGATCTTATTTTATTCCATATTCCTTTGTATATATTTTATATTAATGAAATAAATTTTACGTTTCCATTAACCGTTGTATGTGAGCGATGACTAAAAACAATAACTAAAACACCTAAAACAGCTTAAGCAGATATCTTGTTAAATGAGGTCTTTGTTAAAATGATATTGCAATAAAAATGCGAACCAACCTTTTACTTGCTTAATCGCCGTTTTTGCCAGATCTAACCAATGCTGAAACAGAATATTTTGATGTGTAGTGTACAATATAACAAATATAACAATTAAAGAAATTAAGTAAATAGAAACCATTATTTGGTTATAAAATATTGAAAGCGTTGTGACTTGCAGACAGTATAAGAATTATTAATCGTAGAGTGGTTGAAAAGTATACGCGAGTAGCTTTGAATTAGAAATTCTTCGGTTAAGTTTGTAGCCCAGATCAAGGTCATCGATTTACGATACACCATATAAGGTGGAACATGCACACTCTTTTCACATAAAGTTGGTCTACAATGCGAAATATAATTTTAGCACAATGGGTACAATAGAATAAACAGAGTGTCACTCTTATCTTGGAACATTCTAATTATCATCATTATTTTTTATGGTACAATAAAGATGTAAGAGAACGAAAATGTGGTAATTAAGGGCACACCGCACCGATTTTCATGACCTTGAAATATGTTGTAAAGATCATCATTCTGAACAACGTTTTCCTATACATGTTACCGTCGCACAGTGGCATGTCCTGTACAAAAAGCTGGCCAAAAGTCAAAATTTTTTTTTTTCTGATTTTTATAGATCTATGTATTGCATTTCATTTATGACTTATCAAAGCATAATTTTCCACTAATACCAATTTTTATTGTACGATCCTCTTAGAGATATGCGATCTCAAAGTTGCTAGTGTTATGATCTGGAACTTTTAGACCAGAATTGAAAGTAAATTTTACATTGAACGTGGAACTATGATCTTTTTTTTGTGCTGGCAGCTATCTGACATGCTCCAAGTTAATATAGATTCTGGTTTTATTGGTTTATTTCACTTTTTACAACTATGGTAGAGGAGAATACACGATCTATATATTTTTTTTCATCACCTAAGCAAATAGTTATGTTACAAACGTGCTCAAGCGGCAATTTTTGTTGCAAAATAAAGTTTGGAGGTTCTTGATGAAAGGCCCGTTGTATTTTCCTGCGATAAATTGCGATCTTATGAGTTATTGTCATTTATTTGCCGTCCGCACCGTTTATGGAGGGGTACATTTATGGCACAGGATCGGAATATCGTGTTCATGAAGATGAAAAAGAAGAACAAGAAGAAGAAAAAACAGTAGAAGAATATTATAATTAATTAACTACAATATAATATTATAATTAATTAATATAATGTGGGATCAGGAACCCCCATAACATAAGAGGCGGATACGGAAGAACGAGGACGGGGGAAGTCGGCGGTAGCCGAGGTGGTTAAGGCGGGCTGGCCAGCGCGCAAACTAGAGATCGCGGGTTCGAGTCCCGTTGAGGCGACTTCCACCTTTTTTCCGTGATCCTACAATAATATTATAGTTAATTAATATTATATTGTAATTCATTAATTACAATATTCTTCTTGAGAATGATGTTAATTACCTGTACCTAAGTATAAAAATGTAAAATGCATTCCACTTCATATTTATTATACATTATTAATTAATTAATTATATAATTATTATACTCTTAATTACAATATTCTTCTCCTCGTAATATCTTCATGTGTTTTAAATTTTTATAGTTATAGTTAATTTCATTATTTTTATATTTAAACAAAATATTTTTTATATTTAATATTTAACATTAAAATAGTACATTATAATCATTTTAGAGTCATAGTATTGAATTTTATTCCAAGAATTTATCTTAGATTCAAAAATATTACTTTTGGCCAGCTTTCCACAGAAACACGCCACTGTGCGTCGCTCGGCTTTAGTTTTCGAGATATTTGCAAAAAAAAACTGTGATCGGTAGTTGGTGCGAGTTGGATGGTTTAGCGCCCCCTGACCTTTCTATGCGGTCATAAATTTCGAGAATTCAAGATCACTTTCATTTGCTTTAATGGGAATGTACAGTAAAATCTCGCTATGGGCTCATCTTTGGGCGCAACTTTTGCTCTTGCCTTCGAAGAGCAACCGCGGGTGGTTGAATCATAGTCAGACAGTGAGTTGGAATTCAGACACAATACAGCGATTTATAGCTACTAATACAATGCTGACAGTGATAAATAGTGCTGAGAGAATGACGTAATTAGTAGACACAGACGTTTAGTCGAAAAGAGTCGCTGCCTAAAACTCGCGTTGCGTTGAGGGGTGCGTTAAAGGTGGATTCACACATATCAGTTCCGTGACGGTTCAGTGCTGTCAGTGTGAGTGATACAAATTAAATTTTCCCGGTTTTGGAATGGAGCAGTTCACATGGCAAGACCTAACACAGCTCATTATGTCTAGCTAATCCAGATGAATGTGATTATTTTCACAAAAAAGGTAAATAAAAACTTTTTTTTATAAAATAATCACTCTAAATATCGGGCGAAGCAGAGTAGTAAAGCTAGTATTTCATAAAATATTCGAAGCATTCGTACCGCTCGATACGTCCAAGCTTCAAGCTACTCGACACAGTCGGGCTGCCCGAACATTTCGATCTGCCCGAAGCGGGTGAACTTAAATTCGGGCCGTTCGGTTCTTTCGGCCCGCTTGGAAAAATTCAATCCACTTGGTTCTATCCGAGCCGCCGTTTTTCGAGCCGAGCTAGGCTCGGCTTGATTTTCCCGGGTACTTGAACAGCTCTACAGGTTAAAGTTTGTTCGAAGGTTTAAGGTCTGCGCACACATATCCGTTCCGTCTCAGTTCCGTGACAGTGTGCCAGTGGTAAGAAGAAGAGACCCTCTACGCCCCTCTTCTTCTTACCAATGGCACACTGACGCGGAACTGAGACGGAACGGATATGTGTGCGCGGACCTTTAAGCTACCTCGACGATTGACTGACGTTACTCGACTACACATGCATAAACCATTTCAAGTCAATATGCACAAGACTTGGCACCACAGTTACCGATTTTTTTTTCAAATTCAAACCATTTATTGAGGACCTCAGGAAACTAATTTGCATGAAAGTCTAGCTACCTAACTTGAAGAGTTTATGAGATGTTAAACAAAAGTTGTGTGGTGATGCGAAGATAGTCAGTCCCCTGTATGCCATTCAACAATTCCCTTTATCAATGTCTTGGTATCGCCAGGTAGAAAAGAGCTACAACTAGTCTCTGTTTAATACAATTAGGCGTAAGTTTTGCTAAAGAATTGATTATGTAGCTCCTACGGATGTTTTTGTAGGAAGTGCTTCAAGCGATCATCACTGTTTTGCTTGAATTTGATCTCCTCTTACATGGCCCCCTGAATGGGCATGTTCATATTGATGTGACTTCTTATGTCTTGGATCCTTCTGATAGCGGAAAGAGAGCCGATGAAGATTACAAATGCGAAGTTATGGAAGTTATTTATGCATTTGAAGGCTTTAAGGCGTGCATATTGTGCAGCTGTTGGAATGCTATTGAAGGGGTTGAAACTGTACATAATAGCATCATTTCCAGTAACGACAGCAGCTCCTGTGCCAAATTGACTCTTAGGGCCACCAATAACTACACGCGAGGAATTATGATATTTGCGTCACATTGTTGAGTATAGATTTTTCCATCCTGTAGAAAATTATGTTCCTTTCCTGGTCTCACTAAGCGAACAGTAGACTATTGGAATATTCAACGTTCATGGAGGTCATTTATAAGTCCCGAGTTCTTCCATAGAAAGCAGTTTGTATTTTAATTCACTGAATAAAATGACTCTTGATAATGCTATAAACTGTTTCGACTTCAAGGTTTGCAGTAAATACACGTTGATTATTTGCAAAACTTTGCGTACATGAGTTTCAAGAATGCTAAGGTATTTCTAAATTCTTTGACCCCAGTTTAACCGCGTAGCCAACTAATTAGATTCAGATGTAGGTACCTCCACAGATGTTTCCTTTGCAACTTTGTACACATGTAGATCTCGCCATACCGATGCAGTGTATATATGACTAGCTGACCCATTACCCGGTTTCACCCGGGAATTATTTATGATGTTTGAAAAATAAAAAAGCCTAAACCAAAAAAATAAATAGCCTATAATCTAATCTAGGACGTGTGTAATGTATATTCAGAATTTCAATGAAATCCGTTCAGCCGTTTAGGCGTGAAAGAAGGACAAACAAACAGACAACGTTTCACTTTTATATATTAGTAAGGATTATAGGCGTAGACAGCTTATATGTGTTTAGATATTTAGTTTCAAACATTACTGCAAGCGTCCCACATTTCTGTCTAGAATTGTCGAAAAATCGATTCTTTTTATTTCATTTTTGGAATTTTTCGAGTGTTTAAAAGGATTATTTGAAATTGGAAATTTCCTGAAGTTATAGACATTTAAGTAGCGACGAATGCGTGGGTAAACCCGAACCACTAGGCGCGCACATAACACTTTAAACTCGCTTTTCTCCACACAGTGTTCTTCCAACTGGTGGGACAAATATCTCAGAAAGTTATTAACCGATTCGATTGAAACTTTTTGAATTTTGAAGAAGAGTAGAAGAATATATTTTGCGTTGAGAGGGCGAAAAACACAGGGAAATAGTGATTTCGAATTTCAAGTGTCGTTATTTTAGCAAAAAATGTTATTTTTTGTCATTTTTAAAGGTTTGCCCATTAGAGAATTGCATGCCCTTTAATAATCTAGCATTGTTTTTTATTTGATACCAATGGTTTGAGTGCTTCACGGCTCACCGTTTGGGATGAATTTTCGGACGCCTGGACTTCAACGACTCCCCACCGCCATTTGCAATGATCAATTACCAAAAGAAAAATATATTTTTATTGTTTAAGACATCCTTATCACAATGCAATAAGTCCGATTAAATTATCTGTGGTAGTCTTCCTTTAATTAATTCCTAAATCTCGCCTATCTTTGTGCGCTTCAGACCGGAACATCCCCTTAACAGAAATGTTTAAAGCTAAATATTTCAAAAAGTATAAACTGTCCACGCCCATAACTATACAGGATTATCCACATAACTCAGAACGCGCGCGAGAGAACAGATGCCGTCGTGGCCTTTTTCAAACAATCGCCTCAACATTGGTCCTCAGTCTTAGGGGAAAACGACGCAAAAACCCTGAGCAAGGCGTTGGTACATCCAAAATCCAATTTCTTCTTTAGGGCAGGAACTGACTACTTGCGATTGTGCATCGGTGAGGTAAGATCTACAAGTGCACAAAGTCGCATTAAAATCCGGGACGGTTCCCTTGTATGCAGGGCCGTTCCTGGGTTTTGGCCGCCCAGGTGCAAAAACAATATTGCCGCCCTTATTAATTCAATATTCTTTAATTAAGAATTTAATATGCAGTGTTTACTTTTATCTGTATACATACATAATTTTAAACAGTTATTGTGCAAAAAAGTTTCGTTTATTATTCTTATTAATCAAAATTTTACATATAATAAACGGCCTGGGGCCGCCCCTAGGTTTGGCCGCCCAGGTGCGGGGGCACCTTCTGCACCCCCGCCTGGAACGGGCCTGCTTGTATGTTATGGCCCTTATGTGTCCAACATTTGAATGGGCTACAAAGCATAAAGCCCATTATTTGACATTGCTCGAACACAGTAGCCGAATGTAATACGGAGGTGAAACTTTCCAGTACTTTTCTCAGTCATAAACTATTTTTAGGACCTTCAGGCAAAATAAAAGTAGCTTCTTGAAAGCTGATGTTTCAGTGTAAGAGAGTAACGATGTTTATGACATACTCTATAAGCCAGGTAGACAGTTACTCATAAAAGTATCCGCTCGTATTACATACCTATTACATATATTTTACTTATTTAAGTAATGTTAAATTCGGAATTACCTATTACAATTTATGAATTTATCTATTATATTTTTAGTTATTACCATCCACCAAAACAATGCCCAAAGAAATTTTGCTAGAAGAATGGAACAAGATAAGCCCGAATTTCACAGAAAATTAGTTGACTCTATCCATATTGCAGTAAAGCTTGTAATAAAATTACAGGATTATTAGAAGAATATTAACTCATTGTAATTATGTTTGTATAAATTAAATATTGAATTTGGACGAATATTTTTTGCACGATCCACTGCTACTTCCACGGATAATAATACATTTTTAAATGAACCGTATACAATTTTACAATTGAATGCACCCAAAGCAGAAGTGTATTTTAATCAAGGCTTACCTATATTAATGTGAATTAGATATTGCGAATTCTTACATTCAAGTCAATGTAATGTGTAAAATATTTTACATATCGGGTGGGCGGATATTTTTGTGAGTAACTGTATCAGGACTCACGTATGGATAGACGAATATCATCGCTAAGATCTTTGTAGAGGCAAGCCTTCATATGTACTCTGATTCTGAGCATTTTTGGTGGGGAACGAATACGTTCACTGCTCTCACCATCTGAGGGCTGACCTCCTTTCCTGATATCAGAAAAAGATATCATTTCCGGTTTGTCAGTGTCAGGATCTTTCCTATCACACTAGAACATCACGATGAGACCATCGAAGAGACCAAAATGATCGCTTGCGACTTTTGTGGCATAAAAGAAAATAACGTCATTTTCCCCTGAAATCCATTGATGGACAACTTTCGTGCTCGGATTTCACCCGTCTGGAATCCGAGGAATTCCTTTTGCATGTATTTTTTTTAGGCATAGCCTGTGTCAGGTTTCATTGTATAAGTTCATTCACAAGGCCGATAGAATTAACTAGTCATCGCTCGCGATATTTCTATGCAATTTTAAATCCAATTTTGTCGTAATTTTCGATCTTCCAAATCTTTTTTTTTTTTTTTTTTTTTTTTTTTTTTTTTTTTTTTTTTTTTTTTTTTTAAATACTGGTGGTATCTCCAGTAGGCTTTACCGTCGAATATACAGCGTTGGACGAAGTATCGCATTTTCTGGCAATTCTTCTTAAAACAATATCTCCTCTGTACAAGCAGTTTCTGTCTTTATAGGTACACCGAGCAATAGTGAAATGTCTAGTGCGCATGCCCAAACGAAATCTAGAAATGTAGGTGGAGCTGTCGGCCTCCTCCGATGCAGGGCCGTCTTAACAAATTTGAGCGCCCTGGGCTAAAAAAATTTGACGCCCTAACCCTTCGTATACCAACTCTATACACCGTACAGACGACAGTTACTTCCCAATCGGTGCAAGACGGTACATCGTATGGACTTATAACCGAATTAACGAAAGAAGGCGCCTTAGGACCGGGGCCAGAATTTGCGACGTTGCCGCTACTCCAGGCTCGCGATTGGTGCTTCCCCTACGCGCCTCCCTACTTTCGACTACTTAGCTACGGGCCTAGAGTAATCGTTGTCCTTGTCGGGTGTATATTGCTATCCTCTTCCCATAGAGATTTGACAGAGTGTCGAATCTTATTGGCTATTGCGGCACGCGCCGTGCAGAATGAATGGCGGACAAGTCGAGGAATACAGGCTGATAGGATTCTTATTCTACTTAGCGTCATTCCACGGCAAATCGATCACTTTTTGCACTCGATGTCAGGGATTTTGTTCAAACGGAAATATTATATACGAAGGGATTTCACTCATCACTTTGCTGGTTTTGAAATTGTTCAATTTTTGCCTATTTTCATGAAACCGAGCTGTACTTGTGAATTTTTATCTCGGAAACTCTGTATCGTATTGAATTCATTATTTTTTCATTTTAATCTAGAAAGTGCGGGATATTCTAATACTCTTTTTTTATATAGAAAAATTAATTTTGTAATTTTGAAAATTATAACCAAAGTTTTATTTTGCAAATTTCACGTACGAAATATTCTTTTCACGAACATAGGCAGAAATTGCACAACTCAAAGTCCTATATTTAGTAACCAAGTTCAAACCCGTTAAACAATGACTCAAACCTTTCCATAATTTCACGCGATTCACAAAATACATATTGCATTCTGATCAAAGTCACTAAAAATGTGATCGATTTGGCGTGGAGTGACTTGTAGATGAAGGAACCTGTTTTATCGACCGAGTGAGAGAGGCACAATTGCGCTTGGAGATAGAAAGAGACGTCCGATCTGCTACGCAACGTGGCAACGTCGCACGAAGTACGGAGCAGGCGTTGGGCCTCTCCCGAGCCACGCGCGCCGGCCTACGGGCCGCCCAGGCGCCTTCTTTCGTTAATTCGACTATAATATTCTCCTTTCGTAGAATGATTTATGTTTCCGCATCTACCCTAAAGATGCGGATGGGACCACCTTCTCCGACCAAGTGTCGCCAGCGGCACATCTGTACAATGTAAACCTTCAACAATTGGAAAGACTCCTATCTTCCGGAAACTGTTCATTATTGTGTTCGGAATGAAAGTAGATGGCCAGGCTGGAGCGAGCAAACTATTAAAATTAAATCTGGTGGGTTTCTCTCCAGGATGCGAGTGCATAAATTCGCCCAGTTCCTTCTTCCAATAGCTCTTTGGAGGTTTGTCAACATACAAACAACATCCATCATCCGAAGGCTGGAGAATGTGCGTTGTGTGAGAAGGAAATGTCACAGTATGCACGTCATTGGTTGCTGCAAGCTTTAGAATCTTTGGACTTACGTGACTACCATGACTGTACATCAACAAAATAATTGATCTAGCTGGTGGAATGTTATTCGTAAAACGTTTGAACCACGCAATAAACACTTCTGTATTGATCCAGCCTGTTTTCGACGGACGGTCAAGCACCCAGGAATCATGTTCTCGTCCAGGCCATCATCAACCATTCGAACTCTTTGAAATATTACCGTTGGAGGTATTGACAGCCCAGATGCATTGACACACCCCAACACAGCTGTGGTAACACCCCCTTTCAGCATAACTCTGTTTGTACACATACTTTTTTCCTACAAAAGTTACTACATATACATTCCAAAATCGCCCTGGTAAGTTTGTCACCACCAACGTTTCTGCAAGCATTTTCAGCTTCCTGTAGAAGTCATGTAAGATTTCACGGTTTGCTCCTGATGCTTGATGCACTGCTAGATTTTCTAACTGTCTAAGAGTAAGACTATGACGATTTTTTAAATTTCCCCACCAGTACCACCTAGCCATTTGTGTGGTTTTGTTAAAGGGTGTGCTGATCGCTCTACTAATTTATAAGCAATATGTCTTGCTCGGTTTATTGTTATACTGGGCGAATGATAATGAGACACTCCTCTGTACTAGCTTTAATGAATATATATTTCTTATTGAACAGGATTAAGGGGGTAGGTCACCCTCGATAGCCCTAGAACAGGCCTTTTTTCAAACGCAAATTGTAAAGTGATAAATAACAATAGAGACAACGTTTTTTTCTAGTTTTAATCGTTTTTCTATGAGCTTTAACACAAAACAAGAAAAGTCTAAACATCTCTATGTACATAAAAGTTGTGATTAAAAACGTAAAGGCCTGTACGCGGTGCATCGTTTGATGGTGTACATAAAATCTCGAAAACCGCTCCAACGATTTGGATGAAAATTTAATGAGACATGCAGAAAACTATTCCCTAAGGTGTGTCGGGAGTAGAATTTCGAGATAAATTCTTAAAAAGGAGATAAAAAATATTTTTCATACAAGAAATCGATAAAATCGTATTTTTCAACATAAAATTGTATTTTTTTTTTTTTTTTTTTCGAAAATCTGCTCCCGACACATCTTAGGGAATGGTTTTCTGCATGTCTCATTAAATTTTCATCCAAATCGTTGGAGCGGTTTTCGAGATTTTATGTACACCATCAAACGGTGTGCACCGCGTACACGCCTTTACGTTTTTATTCACAACTTTTGTGAACATAGAGATATTTAGACTTTTCTTGTTTTGTGTTAAAGCTCATAGGATAACGATTAAAACTAGGGGGAAAAACGTCTCTATTGTTAGTTATCACTTTACAATTTGCGTTTGAAAAAAAGGCCTGTTTTAGGGCTAGCGAGGGTGACCTACCCCCTTAAACGTTAAGTTTCGTCTCGCAAAATATCGTCGTGCACACAGCACCGACCACACAACAGTCGGTCACAACAGTGGACTCTTCTACAGGTATTCTTTGGATGTTCAAAGTTTATTTCTTGAAGGTATCAGTTGATCCTGATGTACAGAGGCGCAGGAGCACTGGAATGTTTTTGTACTCGTCCCGGTAGCTTGCAGGAAAGAGATTTCCATACACAGGATTAGAAGACGTCGAGGCTATCGCAGTAACATAGATCAGACTTAGTTGTTTGCTTCCGTGATCTAGTGGAGATTCACCAGCTTCAGAGAGAATGCTGCTAGTTGGGATTAGAGAAAAAAGCACCCATAGCAATTATCAATCCAGCATTATGTACGGGGAGATCATGTCTAAGGCGTTTGGTTTGGCCGAGTTATATATTACGGGGCCATAGTCCATTTTGGATCCCCATTTTCTTTTAGCGAGGGTTTCGATGATGTTCAGTTTCCTGTTACAGTCTGATTTCAAGTATTTGAGGTGAGGGGCTAAGTGAGTGCTTGATCAAAGAAGAGCCCCAGATTTTTAATTGTATCTACTACCTCCAACTCATGGTTGTCTAGATAGAGAGTGGTGTCCTGGTTATAAGATTTATATTTTAAACCAGTTTTCCCAGCCTATTCTTGGAGGTTATTGAGACACTCCTCCACTGCTTCTTGCGTAACGAGGAGGTCTTTTCGACTGTAATGAACTGTAACATCATCAGCGAATCACAATCTTTTTAGAGGCTGGGGAATAGGTTTAGTAATGTCGTTAAAGGTTATTAAAAAGAGGGTAATATTCCAAATAGATCCTTGAGGCACTCCTCCATTCTCAAGTTAATAAGGAAGTTTCCCTTTTAATATGGAAAGATTGTTTCTGGTATTTGTCTTCAGATTTTCATCAAATAAGTGCAATCAGAAACGCAAGCTCAGGCACGCGAACAATAAGAAATTAGTGTAGGAGCCGGAAAAAAGGGAAAGCCGCGGTGTCGGGATTCGAACCCGGGCCGTCTGCGTGCTGGCCAGCTGTCTAACCGATTCACCCACGCCGACTTCCCGTGGTCTCTTAGTTCCGAACTCCTACTTAACCGACGCCATCTATGGGCCGACTCGCACCATAGGCCGTCTTCTTTTTTCTCCGAGCGCCAAGCGCCTACATTAGTTACTTTTCATAAGCAAAAATATCACTGATGCCTCACTGCATGATTATTTTAATAAGTCTTGCTAAAGTGTCATTGCACCATCACTGCAGTTTTAATTTTCTACTGATCACACTAACTTCGATTTACTGTCTGTTAGTCTTTTCTTGAACTAAATTGGGTCTGGTAACTTCGAGTTAGCGACGACTGAAAGAATATCACCGGGTAACCAGTATCCACCACAACATGCACTAAGGAATGGCAACATTTCTATGATGTAAACGATCTTACTCTTTGTCTACAGTGATCCACGTAGCGAAGCCCAAAATAATCCGTTTCCATGATGTTGAGTTGCTTGCATACGTATTCGAGGATGTACTTTCCTTTGTGCTGAGGCTGCAACAAAGAGAAAACTACACTTAATCGAAACACATGGATTAATTTTACTTGCTGGATAGATTTCACTATTTCAAAGTCAGCACCAAATGTCGATAAAGTCAATGAATGAATAATGATTACTAATTATTATGAATTATATTATGTAATAATTGCCCACACGATATGATACAAAATCTTTGATGTAAATACTTGCACTCTTCTTAGAAGAATATCAATTTTATTTGAGGAAATGACCTTACAACTACAAACAATAAAGGTATTGTTCTATTTCGAAAAAGGGAAAATAATTTTCATATACCCAAAACATTAAGACACTCAAGGACTCGCTCGAGCTTGATCGGTGTCACGTGGTGAGCAGTTCTCTACTCCCTACGGGCTGAAGCAGTGCTTTGTGCTTTTCTCTCCTTATAATTCTGTATACTTTACAAAATTTTAATCTAGGAGAAAAAGAACGGATCTATCAGATTGTAGGTCCGAAACTGGCTATTAACCCTTTGGGTGCTATCCGCACACATATACGTTCGTTCAATGCATGCAGTGAGTGCGGAGAACGCTCATGGGCGTCCAGCAACTATGGTTAAGAGACGCAACTGTAGGAGGCCCGCACGTGGCGTATGGTGAGCGTTCAAATCGTCAGCACCGAACGAGTTAATTCTTCAGCGTCAACAGCAACTCAATCTTTTCACATCTATCTACGTTACTGGGGCGCAGTGTTACCGGGTAATACCCTCGCAGTGGCAAGATGATAATTCGTAGCGGAGGGGGAACACCCCACGCATGCGCGTGATGACACAGTGGCGTCAAACCAATCAACGCCAAGATGGGAAACGATGGGAAACGAGCCGACGCGATGCCAGCGCCAAGCTAAGCCAAGCTATACTGTATCCATCCTAAGAAAAACGTGTCCGCGCAGGGATGGTTCCGAGGAGGCGCTGATTGGTCCGACTCCCCACTTAACCGACCGCCTGTTATCTCTCTGTCAACCGTTCCGCAACCTGCGGTGTTTACATTGACATCGGTCACGTTCCGCCCTTGGACGACCAGGGAAACCGGCAAGGAAAGCGCTACGATCAATCGCCTGCGTCGGGCCCAGGGGGCTGCCACTCTCATTTCCGATTTTGTGACAGTGTTTCCACTACCACCTAGGCAGTTCCAATTTTTTCGAACTAAAATTCAATATGGCCGTCCAACATAGCCTGCGATTCCAGTAATAATCTATTAATTGCTGCAACATTTGTTGTATTTTGATCGCAAACCATACTGAGGATGATAAGTCCTGTTTCTTCGACAGCTTTTACAACAGTTTTGACGCGGTGCATCAACTGATTTGAGGACGTCTTGCATTTTGTGAAATAAAGCAGTCAGAGCAACAACGGACTAACCTACATTTTTTTTTCGAAATTGAATTAGTAGCAATAATGTATTCCAATAGGCTCTACTAACCATATAAAATAGGGAAAAAAATTTTTTAATGTGGGTTGGTCCGTTGTTGCTCTGACTGCCTCAAATAATAAGCAAATGGGAGTTTCCAGTTCGATACGATACCTTTTAGCATAAACACTAATGCATGGCCATATTGAATTATAGTTCGAAAAAATTGGAACTGCCTAGGTGGCAGTCGAAACACTGTCCCAAAATCGCAAATGAGAGTGGCAGCCCCCTGGTCGGGCCCATAGGCAGTAGTGGGGGCTGCGCAGATCGGTCGCAAAACGGTATGGGCGTTAGGGTTTTTCTTAGGATGGACTTAGTACAGTCAAGCCAAGTGAGGCGTGGAGAACCTATTTCTCGGCGACGCTGGTTGGCCGTGGCCCATGGCTTGGCGCTGGCGTCGGCTCGTTTCCCATTGTGGCGACTAACGCACACATGCAGTCGCCACTGCTGTAGGTGTTTCCCCTCCATTATCATCGTGCCACAGCGAGGATATTTTCCGTTAACACTGCTGGGGCGGTACCGAGCTGTCTCTTGCAGCTCAGCCGATCCCCACTCTAAGCATAGTGTTTACTTATAATGCTATGCGCCATGCCCTCTCTATAGGCCCGTTTGTGAAGTCTGCTTGCGTGGTAACAGAGAGGGAAAGACCAGCCAGGTCTGAAATTAATTATGTGCTATAGTCGAATTAACGAAAGAATGCGCCTGGGCGGCCCGTAGGCCGGCGCGCGTGGCTCGGGAGAGACCCATTGCCTGCTCCGTACTTCGTGCGACGTTGCCACATTGTGTAGCAGATCGGACGTCTCTTTCTATCTTCCAGCGCAACTGTGTCTCTCTCACTGGCTCGATAAAACAGATTCCTTCATGTACAAGTCACTCCACGCCAAATCGATCACATTTTTAGAGACATTGATCAGAATGCAATATGTATTTTGTGAATCGCGTGAAATTATGGAAAGGTTTGAGTCATTTTTAACAGGCTTTGAACTTGGTTACAAAATATAGGACTTTGAATTGTGCAATTTCTGCCTATGTTCGTGAAAAGATGCTGTACTTACGAATTTCTATCTCGAAAACTATCAACAGCATTGCGTTAATTTTCTTTTATTTTAATCGAGAAGAATTAATCTTTCAGAATAAAGATTTAAAATTGTAAAACTATTTTTCATTTCATTTCCGACAGGAATTCCATCCTTTAAACATGGCTTATAAGAAATTCGTTCCTTTAAAGATGGCTTAAAAGTATTACTCTAGGATAACACCATTAAAATTAACGTGAAATTTGCAGAATAAAACTTTGGTTATAATTTTCAAAATTACAAAATTAATTTTTAAATATAAAAGAAAAGTATTAGAATAGCCCGCACTTTCTACATTAAAGTGAAAAAATAACGAATTCAATACGATAAAGAGTTTCCGAGATAAAAATTCACAAGTAAGTACAGCTCAGTTTCATGAAAATAGGCAAAAATTGAACAATTTCAAAACCAGCAAAGTGATGACTGAAATCCCTTCCTATATGATATTTCAGTTTGAACAAAATCCCTGACATCGAGTGTAAAAAGTGATCGATTTGCCGTGGAATGACGCTAAATAGAATAAGAATCCTATGAGCCTGTATTCCTCGACTTGTCCGCCATTCATTCTGCACGGCGCGTGCCGCAATAGCCAATAAGATTCGACACTCTGTCAAATCTGTATGGGAAGGACGTTGGGTTCGCCCTCTGGAAGAGGATAGCAATATACACTCGACAAGGACAACGATTACTCTAGGCCCACAGCTAGGTGGTCGAAAGTCATTGGCCAAGGCGTAGGGAGCCGCGTAGGGGGAGCACCAATCGCGAGCCTGGAGTAGCGGCAACGTCGCAAATTCTGGCCCCGGTCCCAAGGCGCCTTCTTTCGTTAATTCGACTATAGATATACCAACTTCCCCTTCTATAGCAGACTAAATAATCGAGCTTACTCACATGTCTGTAGAGACAGCAGGCAACGTATTTTGCACTTAATTAATTTCACGTCTGGCTGGGTCATCAATCGAACTATTCGACGGGGACCCGGAAAAAGGAACGGGTTACACTGAGACAAAACGATGCCGGGTAGCTAAAGGCGATTAGAGACGTGGTTACTGAAATAACAATTAAAAGCTGTCATTACCACCCAAAACGTCTATTACTCTTTTGAAAATATGGAAAAGTGTGCGAGGATGGATTTATTTATTTTAACCTTCACTCTGCGTACTAATAGTTTAACGTTAACCGTGCACAGGGGTGTAATTACACTCCACGCATTTTCAGTCCCAAATGAACAGAAAAAACTTTGGCTGCGTAAATATTTGTGGAAATTTATTAATTTTTAAGAAGGTAAGTGTAGAAAGAATTATGACATTTAATTTAAAATACAAAAATTTAAAAGTTGTATATAAATAATGAGAAAAAAGTTTAAGATGCATCGTCTGTATCGGTGTGCATTATTTCTTCATCATCATGAATTTTGGTGTTCATGCATTTATCGCAAATATTGTGGCTATGATTTTTACACGCTGGTTTTTGACAAATGTAGGAGCTGAAGCTGGTCTTGATGCCACTAGACCGAGGGCACAGGTAGCACCTGCGTTGAGATCTCTTACTTCTCTTGCTGGTGCTGGGTTCGGTGGAAAGAAAATAAATAAACACACTTTGAACATATGATATTGTACTCATTAACATCATCTTTACAATAAAGAAACACTATAATTTACCAAATACTTACCACTAATTCAATAAAAAAAAACCTCTTACTTCTTTGAAAAGTAAGCAAAGACCCAACTGAAACTGCATCAAATCATTTTAGAGATAATGACTAGGGCTGTAGCTGTGGACCGGGTACCCGGGTACCCGTGAGATACCCGGGACGAGGAAAATTCCCGGGTAGGCGCTACCCGGGAAAACTATCCGAGATACTTGAGATACCCGAGAACTTACAGAGTACAGAGGGTGATTCTGGAGCGACGCCTGTCAGAGAGATGCCGTCTGGCACCCCGTGGTGATGTCAACCCCCTGCGGTACCTCACCGAATTTTATGGTACTCTATGAGATCTCGTGTGTCTCGAGTATCTCGGGTAGTTTACCCGGGTAACGCCTACCCGGGAAATTTTTTTCTTCCCGGGTATCTCAAGGGTACCCGGGTACCCGAGCTCCCGGGAATCAACAGCTCTAATAATGACATTACGCTGAACAGAAAATCACTAAAAACCATATATTTTAGGCAACAGAAATGCAAGTGCAAAGCACACCGTAAAAAAATACTAACGCAGTTGCTTACAAAAATAGATTTTTGTATGGGGAATACCGGGGTGCTCAGGTGCCTATGAAGCCTACTACTGCATTCAAATTCAGCGATTTCAATGAAATTTGTATCAAATTCCGTGCGAAAAATCACAGATAGCATTCCTACAAGAATACCCTGAAAGTTTCCGTTCGGTAACTTTTTATTTATCGTATTTATTAGCTTGGGGTGTGTTTGCACCCCTGGCCACAGAGTGAAGGTTAAAGAAAGACCTATTATGATTATCGAATCGTTTGTTTCGATGTAACAGTTTGTATGATGTGATTATATTTATCTTATTACGTTATGATTATTTTAATAAAACATTTGAACGCCTACAGGTTTTCTTTCTGAGTACAAAATAAATCCATTAAAAAATACGGAAGAATTAATTAGAGAATAACATTTTCTGTGGCAGCCCAAAATAAATTATCGAAAAAATAAGTGTAAAAATTCCACTTATTGTTAAATTTGAACAGGTAATTTATGAATGTTCGATCTTAGCTTCTGTAAAAGAAATGAAGTGATCAGGATTATGTCAATAACTATCGAGTAATCATCAGTGAGTTGCGTGCTAAGGTGCCTGCTTTATTTACTGTGGTACCTACATTCATCTACGTGCGGATCCGGGGCTGCCCCAAGCCACGGCAATGCAGCGTGTTCCGTAATACATGGAAAGTACTGCACTGATGGATTCAGGACACAAAAGTAACAAGAAAAGTTCGTACCAGAATGTGTCCAATATGACCGTGCTTCGGAGCTTCAGCCTGTTTCGTGTTTCAACAAGTATTTGCCTACCTTCAAAGGAAATACTCAAAATGCCAACACAGATGCTTGAACGCGCGTCATCATAGATTGCCTGTAGTGTTAAAGAAATCTGGTACTGCTCAGATTTGTTTGAATTGGCTACTCTGGTAGATACGAGGTCACTATTTTGGGACAAATTGATTTTTACTGATGAAATTGCTGCTAAAATAGCTATTAATATTCTTATTAACTCGTTATATCCACTGAACTTTTCTATTAAGTAGCTTAAAGGGGGGACTCTCGTGTAACAACCCCCAAAATTTATGAATTTTTTTAAGGAACTATTGTTAATATTACATTAAACTCTTTTGGGATATGAGGAGGCATCTTTCAACTTGTAGATTTTTTTTGTACGTCGATCGTTCTTATTATTTATTAATTATTGTGGAATCGTGTGAACCTCTTCGACGATGTTGGCGTTAGGTGTAGCACCTGCGACAGTCATCTGATTGCGAGAAGAAGAGAATTTTCTTAAAGTTAAATAATTCACGCTGGACCTAAAATTTTAATTTTTGTTTTTATTTATAATACTTTTTTCGTCGATATAAAGAATAATGTGAAAAATTTGCCCCAAGAAAAAACTTACTCCTTACTTCAAACGCTATAACTCTTTCAATTTTCCATTTTTTTTCTTTAAAGTGGACCAATCCCAGGGCTAACTATCTAACTTTAAGAAACTTCTATTATTTCCGCAATCAGATGACTGTGATAGGTGCTACACACCCCGCCAACAGGAGTTACATCGTCGAAGAGGTGGACAAGACTCCACAATAATTAATAAGTATTAAGAAGGATCGACATAAATAAAATATTTTCTGCAAGTTTAAAGATGCATCTTTATATCCCCAAAAAGTATAATCCAATGTGACCAACAGTTTTTTTTTTTTTTTAAATTCTTAAATTCCAGTTACTTTTAGGGCTGTTAGACGAGAATCCCCCCTTAAGGGGGGAGACCACTGTAAAAAATCTGAAAAAACGATTTTTTCTTTTTACATTTTCTGAAAGACGTAGGTTTCAAGAATGCTCTCTCCAAATTTTATGAAGAAATTCGCAAAATTGACGGAGATATGATATTTTTCGTGAAGTGGTGTCAAACGCGCTACTGAGCCGCGCGGAACATTGAACGCGGTTTCCTCAGAATGACATTTTTCCACCGCGTTGACAGTCTACACTCTACAGAGAAAACTATACGTCCAATTAACATGATCAAGGACATTTATTGTACGGAAAACCCGTCGCTATTACGTGACGATCAGTTTTTTTTTTCAATTTTCGACCTGCTTCTATTTTTTTATTAACATTTCCCCAATTTTGTACCCCGAAAACATGATTTTTTTTTCAGTGGTCCGCCATTTTGTAATTTTTTACAATTTTGACTTTTTTTATTGTCGCGTAATAGAGGTAGGCTTCTAGTTTCTAAATATTATTCTGTTTTTGAATTCGGATTAACCATATGGCCTGGGCACTGTCAACGCGACTAGCATGTTTTTGCCGCAGCGCAAATTTGGACGAAGAGTATACAGGAAACGGATTTATGAATTTGATTGACAAAAAAAAATTTCTTACCCTTCGATATGTGCACTATAAACTATACTGAGCAATACATTGATTTACTTGCGTTGTTTGGTTGAAATAAAGTCCCGAAAAGACCCTTACATTTCGGACCGTTACAGTGGTCTCCCCCCTTAAGGGGACTAGGCTGTCAGAAACTCGATATTTTTTGTTGCATTTTTCGAAAGTCCCACCCTTCCCGATTAAAATGCCGTATGTTAAAATACCTCAAAATTGAGGATTTTACTGCCGAAAAGGTCGAGCGCGCCATAAACCGTTTCTGCGCGTACGCAGGTAGACTAGATTCCTCTTTCGAAACTTTAAGCGCGTTTTTCTCGGAATCATATTTCCTCTTCGTTTTGCAGTGATTGGGAAAAAACGGAGGTATCAGTCGATTTGAAAAAAATTCAGCATATATAAAACATGTCTAATTACGACCTGAACCTACGCATAAGTTTGTAAAAACTCCTAGTTTGTCAAAAAAAAAAAAAAAAAAAAAAAAAAAAATAGAATGGCTCTTTTCCCTGGTGAAAAATGACGTTTCTTTAAAATTTGCCGTTTTGCAGCCACCATTTTTATAATTTTGATTTTTTTCTTATTCAATAGGTTCAGGGCAGAATAGGGGCCAGGGCAAAGTATAAATTTCAGAGGATATTTCACAATTAAATTTCTTACGGCCCGAATCACTGCAACATTACAGCGGCTCCCCAAAAAACGCCTACATATCAGACGACTGTAGCGCTGTCATACATAGGTATGTATATAATATTCAAATCATTTCTTTTTTACTGTTTATAGTATTAATAAACATTACCCAAACGTACTAGTCACAATTTGTGTTCATCTCCTTGTAATTAATTCGCAAAAAATACTTGATATTCGAGCGATCTGACTGCCTAGTCCCCTTAAGGCCGAGTTTCCTAGCCGCGATCGGCGGCGGCGGCGGCTGGCGGCGGTCCCACTAGTGCAATGGAGAGGTATGCATCTGTGTCTCCGTTGCGCTAGTGGGACCGCCGCCGGCCGCAGCCGCCGATCGCGGCTAGGAAACTCGGCCTTTAAGGGGACCTTCCGGTCTAGAGCCCAAAAAGGTAGGTGATCTTTAGGAATTAATTAAAGGAAAACTACTATATATAATATAATGGGACTTTTTGCATTGTATTAAGGATGTCGTCAATTATAGAAATATGTTTTTTGTTTTATAATTAATCATTGCAGACGATACAATTGACAGGGCTGCGCCAAAATTCTTACATCTGATCGCACTGCAAAATCACAACTTAAAAGTTCTCGGGGTCTCGGGTACCAGATTTATTAAGAAAGAAAATCGGCTCCCGAATCGCAAATCGGGTCCCGTAATTTCGGGTACCCGCACACCCCTATTTATTTGAATAATTTGTTCGACTAACGATTGCAAAATAATTAGAATAATAATACTAATAACTGATGGTTCTTCCGTTTCAAAATTTATAAATTCACCAGAGATTAATAAAGTTTCAAATTTATCATTTGAAAAACAAATAACTTTAAGGGCCAATATAAAAAGAATTTCACGATAGAGTGTGAAAAAATATTTCATGCTCAGATTCCTATTCGGTACGATCCGAAATTCGATCACTCCGAATATTCCAATACTCCCAATTATTCGACTATTCGAAAACATCCCTATTCGAAATTATTCGAATTATTCGAATATTCGATCATTCTCTATACAGAATCAAATTGTTACAAAATCATTAACAATATTTCCCGACCAAACGAGTTCGTTTGCGACATATGATTTTTTTTTAACATTTTCTCCCCTGAACACGAAGAATACAGGGTGTTCCAAAAATGCTGCGGTTCCTTGGAGGGGGTGACTCAGGGGGTAATTGCAAACAACTTTTTCCTTTGCGAAAATGTTCTCAGAGGTTTCGTTAACGAGATATTAACAAAAAGCACCGACCAATCAGAGCGCGAGCCTGGCGGCCGAGTGCCAGTGCTAGCGTGGCTGCGCGCCGCGCTGCGACTGCGAACAAGCAACTCGGCATGCATCGAAGGAAATTGCGTAGAATGGCAAATGAAAAAGACGTAACAAATAAAATCGAACATTTTGTCATGGTTTGTTTGTCATTTAAAGTGAATAATGAATAATGGATAAATGGATGAAAATCATGTGTAACGTAAAAAGACGAATACAAAGGTTTTTTTTTAGAAGAATCGAAAATAATAATTATTTGAAGTGGGAGGATCAGGATTACGTAAATATCCTTGTGTTACTATCGTAGCCACGAAAAAGTAATGTAACAGGAAATGAACGAAAAGTTATCGTAGTTCGTTATTATGAAAAAAATCAGTAATTCAATAACGGCCAACTCTGTTGCTGATAATAAATTAGTCTGTTTAAACAATCCGAAGAAATATTTACGTACGGAAATTTGGAGAATTATCGCCGGAAATAAGCCATAGCCTGCGTTAAATTTAAAAAATAATAGTCATACCAATAATGTAACTAAAACTCACCCTAACGTAATATTATATTAACGTAAAAAAATTTACATTCATTTTCAATGTTGCAAATAATTTTGCGGACGACTTTTTTAACAAATGTCCACCCATCCAGAATGTGTAGATTCAGCCCTGAAAGCCGCGACAAATAATTTCTTTACACCCTGTACATAGAAAATTATCTTCAAGGTGATAGCCGTCATTATGTAAATACAACTTTTTCACGCGCATTCTGAGAATTAAACTATCACTCTGTCCTACTGTGTCACACTATGCAGATGAAGACTCCGCAAGCGTTTACTTGCTACGATTCGTAGTTTTTGCTGAAGCGCGTCTGGCTTTAGCACACCAACTGTCTACCGCATTACGCTGTGGTAGTACCCAACACAACTTCACGACGAATTACTTCTATACGAAGCAACTCTCTTAACAGTATGGACGTATAGAATTTAGTTTTGGGCCTGTGCCAAAAAAAATCAAGCACTGACATAATAGAAGGATTTCCGGATGAAGCCCTAAGAACAATAACGGCCACCCGTTGGTATATAGTATACCATCAATAACCAGACATTACATAAGGCTCTCCGCCCGAAACTTGCCCCCGGTATTCTTAAGTGGGTACAGGACTATTGAACGACTAAAATCGACGGTTTCTTTTGGGTTGGATTGCTTAACCCTTCGTGGTCACACGGGGTGTATCGCACTCCAAGAGCAATTTCCAATTTGAAATGACGCACCTTTACGTCTTCCAAAGGGGATTTGTCGCAAAAAAATTTTTTTTTTTTTAAATCGGTTTTTCCCCACGACCGTGGAAAATCACTCATTTTCAACTACAAGTTTTATCATATCAAAATTTACATTTCTAGAAAAAGACTATTAGACCATGACTGTATAACTATTACGCATGTACAATTATCACTGAAAAGTTAAAAGATTCAAAAATACGAAAATGGTAACTTAAAAAATGACGCTGGGGTACTGTGAACCTCGTGTGACCAATTTGTGATTATAAAAAGGTGTGACCACGAAGGGTTAAATACCAAATAACACTATCCAACAGCCATTTTGGAATGTGACATTCAATAGGCGTTTCTTATAGACTGTTGTGCGCTGAAAACGAATCCGCGAGCCGTTTGTCGCCATCACCCTCAGTTTTCGAGAAATTCGATTTTGAAAAAAAAATGCAAAATTTCAACTTTGGACATATTTTGTGTTCAAACAGTAATAGTTATTCGGATGCTTGGTCCGTCAAATTATTGTATGGACCTTCGCGAACACAGCGATAGAAGTTATTATTGAATTATAAACATTCAAATACGTTTAAACAACGATCAAAGAGAAAATGACACCCGAAATGCCCCATTTTTTTGCAGATATCTTTCTATATATTTAAAAAACTAAGGGTCTATGAGAAAATCTAACTACTCCACGCGATGCAGCGGGCATTTTTCCTCCGGAAAGCATCAGCAGAAGTGGTAAAACGCATTTGGTTTTCAATACAGAAACGAAAGAGTTTGGCAAAACGTGCGTCGCGGGCAGTGGTAGTCACACGCGTCATGCGGTGCTGTGACGCTGAACGGCCCACGCGCCATTGACTGTATTTTTATGGAGAATGTAGTTTAGAGGCTACTGTAAAAATGTCAAGTGAATCGAATAAAATTTGTTTAAGTTATGCTGCAAGCCAATATGAAAAACGTGGTTCCGAGAAAAATGCGTTTAAAGTGCCATTTTGAAAAAAAGAAAAGAAAAAAATAGCTTGGAACTACTTAAGATGTGTAATAAAGGCGATACAACAGATTTTCGACTTATTTCCTGGTTTACCCACAAAACAGAAAAGAAAAATAAATAGCTTGGAACTACATATGATGTGTATAATAAATTGCGGTTAAACAGATTTTCGATTTATTTGTTTGTTTACCCACAAACAATTACCAAAGGTACACTACGTTTTTGTGCCACTACAGTGGAGGTACCCCTTAAGTGTTGACTTATAGTTAGGCGCATTAAAAGTTTCAGATGCCGCATTAAGGGGACCTTCCGGTTAAAATTTTTCAGCAAATCAATTTTTCTTATATACATATATTTTTGTAGAATAACATCCGAAGAATACCCTGTGAATGTTTCACACCAAAATTCGTAACGGTATAGATTCTACACTCACATAACCAATTCACGCTCCGGACGCAGGTGCCGAGAACACTTTGAACACGTTGTTCTCCAAACACGAGATTTCAAAACGGTAACCACGATTTCAGAAGATCTAGTGAACCGATTAAAAAACACCTTGAGGCATTTGATTCGTAATTAGACTCGCCATCGCAGCATCCTACAACATAATTTTTTTGAAACACGGGTTTTTTTATCTGCACATTTATGCGGAAAATTATCCGCATTTTTGCACTACTTCGCGCAAATGTTCACCAATCATCTTAATTTGGTCCTTTTTGCCGCAACAACGGACACTGCGATAGCCATTAATATAAATTTGAAGAAATTGGTAGAATTTTTTATTTTGGACGATCCTGTGGGTAAATTTTGGCAGCGCCACCTAGAAAATGCATCAAGACCGCAGACATGAAACAAAATTTTTTTTTGGACCCTAACGAGTGTATGAATAAATGCCAAAAATATTTTTTAGGGTATATTATAACCTGTTCCTGTAAAAAATTCATAAAGATCCCCTATTTTTCCAGCATTTTGACCGACGGGTCCCCTTAAATAACCCATCTCTTTTTTTCTTACGGCCTGTACAGTAGCCAACATGGATTCTTTGTGCCGTGTTTTACGCTTTGCTGGAGGAGCAATTTTTTTTTGCTGTGAGAAAGAATGGTTAACCGAATTAGTCGAAGGTCTTGCCCCAATATGGCACAGTGCGAAATTAGGGTACGGTTGGTATGCGATATTGAGGAACTTTGTGCTTGTAGGTTATAAAAATACACATCAACTTTTAACACAGAAAAATTAATATTTTATCTTACATATAAATTAATAATAATTTTGCCTCGTTACATTGCAGGTGATATAATAAAATCGAAGGTTTATACCTGCTTATAGGCAAAAAACGATTTTCAGTCAAACTTGAAAATTATGTAAGTTTACTATTCAGATTAAGAGCCGCCTGGTATTCCAAGGAGGCGCGGCCGTTGTTGTTTGCTATTTAGATATAAAACTACTCTAAGATGCCATTATTTTATGTTTTGCAGCGATAGGATTATAGCTTCGGCAGAAGTTCGGTGTGCCATATTAAGGGGACATTCTACTCTCTCGGCCGAAAAATCGGCCACTTTTCGGTGATGGTTTTTATAATGAAGTAAACACTTAATGTTTTCGAATTTCTGGAGGTATATTTTACTACTCTTGAAATACAAGAAAAAACCATTGTTCTTTGTTTATTTCATTTGTTTACACAAATATTTCGCAGTTAAGTTGGCGGCATCAGAATTGCTGGCGGTTGAAATTTCGGACGACTGGATCATCGGAAATAAAAAAACCAAACATATTTTTAATTCGCAGGAGTATGGTTATCGCGCTTACCACGAAAGAACAACTTTGGACCAAAATTATTAAAATGGCGGTCGATCGAAGTTGAAAGTACCGAAAAGGGCATTTCTTTTCTGTTTAATAGATATAAAATGTGAGAAAATATTAAAAAATCTTAAGATATTTGTGCTAAGCGGGAGAGCCACTAATGTGTACAATAACATATTAAAATTTTGGATAAATTGGTCATGGAGTTTTTTTTTTATCACATCCGCCAACCAAGAAAATGTTGCTTCGAGAAAAACGCGTTTAAAGTTTTGAGAACCAGGCCGCTGACGCTACAAATACCTATATCATTGAAACTACATCGAATTTCGCTCCAAAAATGTAGGAGGATATTGTATGTAGAAGGTGCATTCTTCCGAATTCAGCAGAAAAAAATCGAATTTTTTAAGGCCGAGAGAGTAGAATGTCCCCTTAAAGTTTTGAGAACCAGGCCGCTGACGCTGCAAATACCTATAACATTGAAAATACATCGAATTTCGCTCCAAAAATTTAGGAGGATATTGTAGAAGGTGCATTCTTCCGAATTCAGCAAAAAAAAAAATCGAATTTTTTTAGGCCGAGAGAGTAGAATGTCCCCTTAAGAACCTATGCGATAATGGGGTCCCTTCCCCTATAGTTACAACACGTATAATTGCATATGTGTTAAGCGCATAGCTTGAAACTCAAATGCTTGCGAGAAAATCGAGTTTAAAATTTTTTTTTTTTAAATTCTGTATGTGGATCTATATGTCGATGGCTTATTGTTAGTGCACAAATATTCTAACAAGGCGAGGTTCCCAGGTGTCCGCCTCCGATTTCTTTGGTTTTTGGATATGTTTTGGAGGACCGAAAAATAAGATATACGTGTTTTTTTATAGCGGCCTATTTTCATACTTAGGGGGTGAAACCACCCCTCAATTTTATAAGATTTTAAGGTGTTCGTCTCCGATTGCTTTGGTTTTTGGATATGTTTTAGAAGACCGAAAAATAAGAAATGCTTGTCTTTCTATTTTGGCCCATTTGCATGTGTAGGGGGTGAAACCACCCCTAAACTAGCCGTAATCCGTAATAAGTTAACTGCGCATTTTAGAGAATTGAAACCAGTAAAAAAATTCATAAAATTCTTAAAAAAAAACCTTAGACATACTTTATTCTAGGATGAGACATTAGTGGTTTTATGGCTTCCCATCGCTACTTACAATGAGGGGTGCACCACCTCCTGGGTAGATTACCCCCTAATAACGGTCACTGGCGACAAGAACATCATCCATAAAGCAAGTTATGACGCAAAATCAAATTTATATAACGTTTTATTCAACAGGACTTTGTACCTCTTATGAACTATGAGCGGTGGTTTCACCCCCTAAACATGCAAATAGGCCAAAATAGAAAGACAGGCATTTCTTATTTTTCGGTCCTCTAAAACATATCTAAAAACCAAAGCAATCGTAGACGAACATCTGAAAATCTTATAACTTTGAGGGGTGGTTTCACCCCCTAAATATGAAAATGGGCCGCTATAAAAAAACGCGTATATCTTATTTTTCGGTCCTCTAAAACATATACAAAAACCAAAGCAATCAGGGACGAACACCTGTAAAAACTTATACCCTTTGGGGGGTGGTTTCACCCCCTAAGTATGAAAATAGGCCGCTATAAAAAAACACGTATATCTTATTTTTCGGTCCTCTAAAACATATCCAAAAACCAAAGCAATCGGAGGCGGACACCTGGGAATCTCTCCCTGTAAGTCCACTTTTTGTGAAATTTGAGTTTTTACATGCAAATAAATATATATAAAAAAAATTTGTATTCGTGCATATATCAAGGGACTGGAAAAAGCAAAAGTTGATAGGTACTTGATTTTATCGAGTTTAATATATGTATATTAGCTGTATAAATTGAATCGGTGCCTTTTTTGAAGAAATTGCATCTTTATTTACAGAAAAATGGAATACACTCAATCCTCGAAATATTCGTCTTCATCTTCAATGACTTTGTTCTATCTTTCGGGCGAGTGACGAATCTCCTTTCAAAGAGGTGGCGGCTTTGAGTAGATGAAGCCGTCAATGCATTTTCAGAGCTCTTCCACTGTTTTGGAGTTCGAATCGGCTAGGTGATGTCTAGTGATGGGATCAAGTATATTGGAAGTAGGTTCAAATCTGACTGTATAGTTTCGAACAGTTCACGAGTACTTCGGAAAAAAAAACACTACTTTCAAGTAGACTCGAACCTTGACGGGAAAGGTATGAACTCTCTATAAGTACTTTGAGAAACGTCAGCGGTACTTGCAAGTATAATCGAACCCTGATCATTTATAGATTCGGATCCTTTATGATTACCTACTTTAACCAGGAGTTTTCTATTCGGTGCGAGTGTGTGATTTGTTTTCAGTGAAAATTACCTATGTACAAGTATTCCACATTACATTTAGTTAACTTTATTATCATTAACAATTAATTTATTTTGCAAATACACAAAATATTCTTAACATTTGTAAGGATTGAGGAATAATATTTGATTGACAATTTATTATAGCTTCAACCTATTTCGTTTTTTACTATAACGACATTTCCTGCCTTCAAAAATATTCTTTCTGATGGGACGGAGATTCCCATGGTCCACAGGTAATCACGAGCTAGTTTCGTTAAAATGAGGTACTGAATACAACTGCAATCGTACCAGAACGATTTGAAAACTTAAGTTATATGTTATATGTACAGGTTATGTACAATTTTTTAACTAAAAACTATTCCTAAAACATCAAGCTTCAATATCCAATATTAATTTGCGTTCAATCTAGTACCAAATACGAAATACAACGAAAAATATCTTAAGTGGTACGATATTGGTAAATCTCAGCTATGTAGATTTTTATCTTTCAGGGTTCAAATACTACTTTTACGAGATTCGATTCTTTCAAACGTCGAAGTACTTAGAAGTACATTCTGAACTCTGCCGCTACTTTTTCTGAGGTTCGAAACCGGCTCCTATAACCCAAGTACTTTGGAAGTATATAGAATGAAACGCCAGCTCTTATGAGTAGTATTCGAATTCCATGAAGTGAAACTTTTGTATTGGAATTGACTCGGATTCATCAGTACATATTGAACTTGATCCCATCCCTAGTGATGTCGGAGCCATCGAAATAGATGGTAATCCGGCGGGGCTAGGTCTAGTGAATAAGCCGCGTGACGGAGGACTTCTCAGCCCAAGGAATAAATAACGTTTTTGTTCCTTTTGCTACATGTGACCGAGCCAGGGTTTGGCAGAGTTCTGGAACTTTTCAATAGGCTCCATTTGAAACATGGACCGTGGAACTTTTTGAAAAATGTTCTCGCATTGTAAGGTCCCATGAGAACTGATAAAGTAAAAGTTCTAGTTGGAATGGAACTTATAAAATATGAAAATAAAAATCTCTCTGTAACAGGAACAGATATTTTGTTCATCAATATTAAAATAATTCTCAATCGTTGAAACAAATACTGAACTCTATTCAATGAATAGTACTACAACAATACTGCCCTCTTTAGTTAAAATGTCCTATCTAGCATTTTGAAACAACCGAGAAAACCGAAGTTTTATCATTTACTTTGTACCGTCCTTATTTTCCTTTATTCAAATTAAAACATGTTGTCATTATTTCGTAACAGCCTAATATATTTTTTTGTAATAGGTGTACCGGTAGGTAATGTATTATTAACGTACCAATTAATTAATTGTTTTAGATAGGATATTTTAACCATTTGGAAATAAGTTAGGTTAAATAGATTAGACTGTTTATAAATATTTACGAAGCACTTAGAGTTTTCTAACATTACTTAAAAGGTAAAAGACGTGTGCTACTTAAAATATTTCAACATATCTCAAAAAATGAAAAAATGCTAGATAGGCCAGTTTAACTAAGGAGGGCAGAATAATAAATAATTATTACAGTTAAATTGATATTCTGAATGTGTTATTTATTTGTAATATTCACCCACGTAGATAATTTCTCCGCAGATATTATAGAATTTTTGTGTATTTTGGTTCATGTAAGGTAAGTTATAAAAAAATGTTATTTAGGTATTATTCTTAACAAGTTCTCTTTTCTGTTCAATAATTCTTATGAAACTATTAATTACTTATGTTATGATTTCCATACCATTTATTAAATAAACACGAAGAATGTGATATTAAATTGTTAAATAAAACTGGTTTCTAATAATTTAGTACTTTTCTTTATCTTATGGGACCTTTTTTAATAAATGTTCTAATATAACTGTTTCCATGGAACTTTTATTATATAGGTTCTAAAATATCTGTTCCATGGGAACACTTTCTAAAGAAGTTACTAAGGGTAACATTTCTTTCAATAAAAATTCCACAGGAACAGATATTTTCTTAAACGAAACATATTAGTTCTAACAGAATTTTTTGAAAAATAATAATGAAAAAATTTCCAGAATTTTTTCAAGCCCTGGTTTAAAGAAGTTCGGAAATAGACATTCTAACGTAATCGTTAATTAATAGAAGCATTCGGTTTGGAAAATATACCGCCTGCATAAAAAGCTTCCGGACTGAAGCATTAAACAATTTAAATCTAAAGATAAAAAATTTTTATTAATTAAATATTTGAATATAATCTTGCACAACGCGCCAGCCCATACCGTGGGTATCATCTCGCAATTCTTAGCCAAAAAATCAGTGCCTGTGCTTTGCTAGAAGAAGTGTATTTTAGGAGAAATACAGAGTATAAAGTGAACCAATTATTATTACTAATTTCACTAATGACTGCAGGACAGGAGCAGGGAAGAACAGTAGAATAGGTGAAAGTGCCTATCTTGTTACGGTTTTGTTATGGTGGGTAATTTCTTTCAGCTGTGGTGAAGAGGCCGTGTGAATTTTACAGATGTACATACATATAAAAGAGAGTTTATTCTACTGCCTGTTGTAACAGAGATTGAGTGTACATTTAGCTAGAGACATCTGTAAAAGTAAAACTTTAAAAAACTTGTTCTCTTGTATATCTTTCCTACATGAAGTGTACAATACAATGGGTATCATTCGCTGGTACTACCTATCACTTTTTACTATATTATTAAGGTTAGGTTTAATAGCAGAAAATTCTTTGCCGAGCCTCCCCTTTTACACTGCAACAAACAATTTCGTATAGCATTTTCTAATGTATAATCATTTGTATTCTACACTTGATAGTGTGATTTGTAAGTATGTAATAACGAAGACGTATTATTATTATTATCATTAACATTATCATTATGATTATTATTAAATATTATCGTCGAATTTAATGTTTGCACTGATAACTATTTCGTTTCATGTAGGAAAGTCGGGGTTCCACAAAATGGACAATCAAACACACCAGTGATTTGAGAATAAGCAATATAATAATAAAACATTAAAATAAAAGAATAAAGGAATAAAGGAATACAGAATATCAAGAGACACGGTAGTGTCTCGCGCCAAGTATATATAGGTATATGCGCAGCGCGAGTCACTCGTGGCTATATAACGCCGAGCGGTTTTTGGAAGAACCCTGAGATTACCGAATCTCAATAACGGCAGATCCGATTAAGTTTTGAATGGTCTTAATGGATAGCTTGGGTTTGATTTACATCAGAAAAGTGTCTTCGTTTTGTTCCTACGTGCCTTATGAGCTGAGATATTCGGATGCAAAGTTGCAATTTGCCGAATTTTATGTTAAGAGATTTTTCTCCATCGTCAAGTGTGAGCCAGAGGGGAACATGAAAGGGAGAGGAAATGTCTCTGGCACGTCGTTCATTGGATGAAGGTTCCGGCACTTTCGGCCAATCGCGTAACAAACACGATTTGTTGTCGCGTTACAGCCAGACAGAGAGCACATCTGGCAAGGTAAACGTAACCAGCTAGTGTCAAACCATCATAACCTGCCAACTGTCAAATAAGGTAAGTAGTCAACATTTTTCCAATGTCACGGGTTTTTACACCATATAGGACACTGAATTATTGTCTCAATTAACAAGGTAAGTCGCCAAATATTTTTAATACATTTTTTATGTAGAGCTTCTAGAAACGAAGGGGACGCGACGCACAGACTTGGAAGTTGCCCGGAGAAGGTTCGACAGAGAGATATCTTCTTTCGCACAAGTTTCTGGACATTTATACCAGGCATGTACAAAGAAATAATATATTGTAACAAATTGCATTTAAATTGCCAGATATTTTTATACCAGTAAGCCATTTTTAATTTAGAGTTTCTACAGGATGATTCTGGAGCTCCGCCCGACAATGGATGCGTCCTGGTACCCCGTGGCGAGGTCAAGCCCCGCAGTGCCCCACCGAATTTTAGGGCTTTCGACCCTCGAAGGGGTTGGAGTGTCTATTAAGAAGTGAGAAATCTTCAACTTCCGCATTTCTCATCAGATCTTTGCGAAAACGACGCCAATTGATTCCTTATGTTTCGCCGATGAAACTGACACCAAGAACGACGTAATTCGGAAAATAATGAAGGAAATTCCATGAAAAATGAATTTCCATAACCTCAAGCTAACTTCGTTAATAATAGTCCGATTTACAAGAAATTTGGTATGATTTTCATCGGAAAAACATATGGAATCCACCGGCATCAGTTCCATATCGATACGAGAAAGAATAAAGAATTATTTTTTTCTGAAACAGGTATGAAATCCTCGGTCGACCCCGGCAAATCGTGGTCTACCCCCCGCAGTTGAAGGTGAAAACGTGAAATATTCATTTCAGCGTATTAAAAAATTCTTCATTCTTTATTCTTTATCGTATCGAAATGGAAGTTACACCAATAGATTCCTTGTGTTTTTCTGATGAAAATCATACCAAATGTCATGTAAATCGGACTACTTTTACATTAGGAATACAAATTGCTTGTGTAAAAGTAGTCCGATTTACATGATATTTGGTATGATTTTCATCACATTGGCATGAATCAGATACCGGATCATGTGAACAGTGTACAGGAAATTATATTGTGTTTAAGAATGAATTAATATTGTCGAAAGATATAGTTATTAATCGTTTACTATTATTTTCATTGCAAGGTGATAAAATAGTCAAAGCAATACGTAAATTTAATATACGTACTATTCCCACAACCAAAGTATTGATAGCTAGACAATCATATAAAGTTATGAATGCTATATTTCATAGTGGTTCATGTATTGAGGATGGCCATTACACCAGCATATGTAAAGAAGAAGGAATGACTAGTAGTTGGATTGAAGCTGATGACGTGCAAATTAAAAAAAGACAATGGCCCAGAGGCGCTAAAGATCTTTATATTTTGTTCTTACAAAAAAATGATAGTAAATAAATAAGCCAATTGCGCCAATTAGATAATTGGTCATCAATAAAACTACAAAATGTGTGAAATCCCCACAAAATTACCTTTTTTAAAAAAAGGTACAAAAAAGAGCGCCAAGTATATAACCCATTCAAAAAGAATCGCATTTAAAAACATTGTCGTAAATTAATATAAATTTATTAATGTGCTATATTTTTTAACTTTACAAAAGTAATGATATACTATAATTCCGCCAATTATCACAATGACTATTTATACAAAGACAAAATGTATTAAATAATATTAAGCAGATATATTTTTATACAAATAAATATTTTAATACGAATAAATATTTTATTCAAAATACTTGGCGCTGCTCTCCGAATTGATGTTGCTAAACTGAATAAATATGTATAAATTGCATTAAAATCTTTTTCTTTCTTTCTTGTCTCAGTGGTGTCTTGTCTTCTTTTATATTTATTAACCAAGACAATTAACATTTTTTTCGGAGAGCAGCGCCAAGTATTTTAAATAAAATATTTATTCGTATTAAAATATTTATTTGTATAAAAATATATCTGCTTAATATTATTTAATACATTTTGTCTTTGTATAAATAGTCATTGTGATAATTGGCGGAATTATAGTATATCATTACTTTTGTAAAGTTAAAAAATATAGCACATTAATAAATTTATATTAATTTACGACAATGTTTTTAAATGCGGTTCTTTTTGAATGGGTTATATAATTGGCACTCTTTTTTGTACCTTTTTTTAAAAAAGGTAATTTTGTGGGGTTACAGTAACGCGATCGTGCTCTTCGCGTGCTATTCAACGACTGTCGATCGGCTCGAGCGCCGAGGACCGCCTCGATTCGACCGTCTTCGCCGAACTTCGTTCTCCGCCGACCACCGTCTTCCGTGCGAGATTGTATCGCATTTCGGCCGCTACTACCATTCCTACATACATGATACCTCACCTACTCCGTTTAATTGTCAACTGGTAAAATTAAAGAGGAGTTATTCAGGAGATTCTAATTATTATAGGTTTTTACAGAAAATTATATTTAATGCTCAAACAATTTGAAAATTTAATAAATTATAAATGGTTAATAAGAATTATAAATTAATCCCACCTTCATGACTTTATAGCACTTCAGTACTCTTCCAACTCTCCTTCAATATTTTACGTTGCGCGGTTACCAAACGAAACGCGGTTCCCACTCATTCATATTAACATTTCGTGAATTATAATATTTACAATGTTGTTGCATTATTAATTACAAGCAAAATTTAGTTCAATTTATTTTCTGGAGGTTGTGAAACCCTTTATAGATTACGCCTGGGTAGCATACATACAATTCAGACCAGAATGGATTTCAAGCGGAGATGCATCTGGGAGACCATTATCCACACAAGGACTAAGGAAAGTAGAGCGTGTCGTGAAGTCTGTATCAACTCACCCGTACGCGATATAGAAAACAGTTTCTTGTGATGACAGTTTATTATGAACTTTATTTATTGTACTATACGTGCCAAGTAGCATGCTTGGCCAAGAATGAAAGAAAACGTGCTTAAGGGGGGGGGGGGGGGGGGAAAGCCACTGTGACGGTCGAAAATAAAGGCTATTTTCAAGACATTCTTTTATAATGAAATGTAACTTTCTACGAAAAATCTTTGTTACCAATTGAAAATACATATATTTAACTAATATTTTATGCTCCCAGATTGAAAAAAAATTCTGCAGTATGGCCACAGCATACGATAACGATAGGCTCTGCAAAAAAAAATTACAAAACAGACGCTCGTGTAACTTTCCAACATTTGCTACGAATTGAAAAATTCCAACGGTTTCTTAAAGTATATTACAATAGATTCTTCAGTGAAGCGTACAGATTTAAAAAATATTAATTTTTTAAGAAATGGCGGACTTAAGAAGAAATCTGGAACAAAAGTTTTTTCAATGTTGCGATTAAATGAATTATTCGATCAAAAAAAGTATTACGAATATTCCCTGAAAATTTCAAGTGAATCCGATAAAAATTGATTGAGTTATAGCCCCCCTAGCCTAGCTCCAAACAATACTATATAATACTGTCGGCTGTGAAGCAGTCCTCTGTATAGGCAGATTTCTATGTACAATTATGCCAAGTTTTTTGCAAATATCTCGTAAACCAAAGCCGAGCGCCGAAAAGTTTAGAAGGAAATGTTGTTCAGAATGATGAACTTGACGACATATGTGAAGGTCATTGAAATCGGAGAATCCTCCCCTAATCTAAACCAGGGATTTTAACCCGCCCGGAGCGGGTTACTAGTAACATAGGACAGTCTAGTCTAGACAGCCATTTAACGTACTCTACTACTCTGGTCATCCGGCCGAAAATTTTTTTACTCAATGAATAACAAATATAATCGTGCAAAACTTTTTACATAACATTCATCTACTTGTGCCCTGCTCAACTTTTTGGCCAGATGTCCAGAGTATCCCCTTAAGTGGCTGTCTAGATAAGACTGTCTTATGTTACTAGTAACCCGCTCCGAGCGGGTTACAATCCCTGATCTAAACATTTAACGTAGATATTAAAAAATTTAGCACCGTCTCCGTAATATTTTTAGGATCTCTGCGGAATTATATAGATCCTCAATAATTAAATAGATTTTCCATTTTTGTAAATTATTTATGTAAATTATGGTTAGCTATATTAATTATTAATTTTATTTTTCAAATTTTTGGTTGAATAGTGTTTTCCCCGTTAGATTGTGAAAGCGGCATTGTATAAATGTTATTCAGGCATGATATTTCAAGATAAACAGATGGTGACTGTAAAAATACCGAAATGTAGTATAATAAAAATATATAGGGTGCAGGGCCGGCGGAAGCCATTATGCAAGTTATGTGCCGCATAAGGGCGCCAGCCGAAGGGGCCGCTAATAAACTATACCGCACGCTTAATAATAAAGGAATCCAACTCCCACATAAACAAAATGTTAATGTAATTATTTTTTTTGTACTCCGTAAAGGCAAAACATATTGAATAGATAACAGGGGCAAAAAATTTGGGGGCGCCAAACGTTTTCTTGCATGAGGGCGCCAACAATCCTCGCGCCGGCCCTGACACGGTGTGACCGAAATTATGGTGCAAGCAGGCACGAGGCGATTTTTTGTGCAAAAGCAAATCAAAAGAGCAGAATTAAGATTTATCTTACGCTTTAATAAGATTTTGTTACTGTTGGATTTTGCCGGTTCTTAGTCAGGTGCACGTGAAATTTTCAAAATTGTTTTTTTTTTTCGAAAACGAATCCCTCTACGAAAAAATGTATTCTGCACTTTTGGACTATATAGAGCCAAATGATACCTTATGATGAGACATCAATCACAAAAAATTTTCGAGTTTAGGTGACAATTAGTTTCTGAGATAGGGGACGTCAAAGAAGTGAAAATTCGTTAACGCCTCAGCCCATATTCTTCGATGTACGAACTTCTATGTCAGTCCTATAATTTAAACAATTATTTCCAGGGGGTTTGCTGACTGCTAACAATGAATTTGAACTTAGATTTTCAAAATTCACGAAAAAAAATTACAATAAAAAAATTTAATGTCTGTGTAGTGGGTGGTTTTTTTAAATATATTGTCCACCATATTGAATTTGCCATTGTAAGTTTCGCTGACTGCTAACAACGAATTTGAGCTTAGATTTTCAAAATTCACGAAAAAAATAAAAAAAATAAAAATGTCCGTGTAGTGGGTGCTTTTTTTAATATATCGCCCAGCATGTTGAATCGGCCATTGTGAATTTTGAAAATCTAAGTTCAAATTCGTTGTTAGCAGTCAGCAAATTCCTGGAAATAATTGTTTAAATTATCGGACTGACATAAAATTCCGTATGCGTATGGGCTGATTCGTTAACGAATTTTCACGTCTTTGACCTCCCATATCTCAGAAACTAATTGTCACCTCAACTTGAAAGTTTCGTGTGATTGATGTCTCATCATAAGGTACCATTTCGCATAAAATTCAGTTCCAGAATCGTGGGACCAAAAAGAGGCTATTTCTTGGGTCACTCTCTACTTTTCCACAATATTTACCCTTTCTTTATAAAAATAGTACGAATTGATTGGCGAGGTTTTCTCGATGAAAATGAGTCCAAATACGACATAAATTGGATTATTTTTAAGATTGTGTATAGCGGTAAAGTACATTCCTCTTTAACTAGATATCAATAATCCTAAAAATACTTCAATTTATATTGTATTTGTACTCCTTTCCATCGGGAGAACCTAACCAATCAATTCGCACTACTTTCCAAAATGAGGATGAAATTATGGAAAGTGAAATTTTTATCATTGCACGATACATATGTACAGTAAACTTTCTTTATGCGCGTATTTCAACTATAGGCTGAACGCGCGTCGCTATCGTCACCACTTCTTGGTATCCTTCGGTCGAAAACGAGAGATTCCGAGAGCGAGCGAGGGCGGACGAATGATTCAACACGACGCGACGTTGCCCTCGGCTACGATAAGAGAGAAAGCGTGATACTTTCTCTCGCTCTGCCTCGCTTCGTCTTTCTCTTCGTCTCGCGTCTTCGGCGGCTCGGAATCGTCGACGCTATGCGTTAAGGGCTCGCCGCCGGCCCCGAGCTCTTAGCGAATAAATACTGTATCTATTTATATATTGGTCGCAGATACATCTTAACGAATTTACGAATAGTATGAGTATTTAGGTAAAAACAATAAGTGAACTCTAACTCTACTCTACAAAACGATATTCAATATTCATTATAATTAAATATACTAATTGTCCAATATACTTCATATGATAAATAATTATGTTTTCTACAATATTAAATGTACAAGAAAATTGTTAAGTACGAAGTGTTTGTTTTAACAGAGGATGCTAATTCAATTTAACTTTAAGTTCAGATGGTGATAAAATATTCGATACATTGAAAACGTGCGGTTTATACACAGTTCAAAATGTGACTATATTGCTCATTTGCTGCAACAATGACACAACTTCAACAACACAAGCGCTTTTGAGTTATTGGTATAGAAAGAACGATTCTTACATGTACTTCGTTTTTTCCATTTTCCGGAAATCATGTTTTTTGTGTTATGTCATTGTTGCAGCAAATGAGCTATATATATATAGAGTTTAACGTTAAGAACTTAATTTTGATGTTCAGCAATTCTATGTCCACAGTTCAATAATTCGAAGAATTCTGATCCTTTGAAACTATTTCTCGTGAGACGTAAACAGTAATTTCCTCGTGCAGCACGGTCTTGGAAATCGGTGCGGGAACGTCGAAGCACCAATAAGGGATTTCTGTGCAATTTCCTGAATTCTGTACACGCTTTGCGCAACCGTACCGCAGAAGACAAGCAAGTACGAAGCAGACTCGGACAAATTTTTTTTAAATATAAATTAAAAAATAACGTTTAGAAGAAGTAAGTTTATATTACAGCAAGCCAAATAAATCATATCAAAATAATTATTTATTTCAGTTAGCTAAAACTCTTATTTGACTAGAATTTCAACCAGCAAATAATTTTTTCCTGAATTATTTAATTATTTGGTTACTAACCAATTTTTTTTTATATTTTATTTTATATTTGGATAAGTGTTCGCTGAAATAATCTCGCAAATAATTTCTAATACGGTGGCTAGGCGAAATGTTAGAAATTAAAACAATCCTGTGAGTGACAGCTGGTTCTTAACATAACATTATTATTTCACAATTTCAATATTATACTTTACTGACCCCTTAACTTGTCACAAAATAACGTGAATTTTTTCTAAGATATTTTTAAAATAGGGAAAATAAAATAATTCAAATATTACTTGTTATTATGTATTTCCAGTAATTGTCAACAAAATCTGATAACAAGTTATTTAGTTTACACTCATAGTTACTTCTCCATTGCCTAATGTACAATTTCTGTCGATTTAACGTGTTGCACCATTCGGAGTTGATTTTATTGAAAATTGTACATACAGGAAGTCCTGTTCCTTATAAGTACACGAGTAGTAGGTATAACATTGGCAAGAACTTCAGTGAAATTGCGGATCTCAGATTTAAAATCTAAAATGGTAGGAATTGAAAATTAACTAATATTAGACTGACAAGGAGAGTGCTCGTTGAATTTTGACTTGTACATAATAGATAGTTCATGCCATGTAGGTACACTTGCACAGAAACGTATGAAATACATTTTGACAGAAGATGCAAAACACACGACTTTTATATATTATTAAAGAAAATGCGTTCACGCACTGAAAGATGTTCGATTTCAGTATCAGTATAACATTTCGAGTCAGGACGAAAACGAGTTGAATAAGACACTAGTAAATCAGTCAGAGACAGAAATTGTTTAGCAAGCAGAGATTCCAGTTTTGACGCCAAGGCAAGGAATAGTGAAAGTGATCGGACGAACAATAGACCACAAGAAACTCCATCGTAGTTGGCCGTTGAAACAGATTGGCAGGAAGAACTTCCAATGGAGGAACCAGTCAATATTTCGTGTACATATACTGCGGATGATACCTTCAGTATAACTGAAATCTGTTCGAATCCAATCGTCAGAGTTAATTCTAACGAATGAATTTAATCGAGATAATGGATGTAGGTACATATTAAGGGGGGATTTCTTTTCTTTCGTGAAAAGTATCGATTCTTTTACCCTTTTGGAAAAATGGAAGGGTGTAAGTAACTAATTCGAAACTTTGCATGGGTTAATGTCGTACTTTTGTTAAGGGGACCTTCCGATCTAGAGCCCAAAAAGATAGGTGATCTTTAGGAATTAAATAAAGGAAAACTACTATATATAATATAATGGGACTTTTTGCGTTGTATTAAGGATGTTTTATATTATAGAAATATATTTTTTGTTTTATATTTAATCATTGCAGACGGCACTGGGGAGTCGTTAAAGTCAAAGCGTCAAAAAATTGATCCAAATCGGTGGGACCCGTATCTCCAAAAGTTATTATCCGATTCGACTGAAACTTTTCTGATTTTGAAGAATATACTTCTGGCTAGGGGGGGGGACCAGAAAAATTACAAAAATTACATTTTTTTTAGAAAATAACGACACTTGAAGTGTGAAATCACCTTTTCCCTATATTTTTCATCCTTTCGACGCCTTTAAAAATTATAAACTTTCAATTTTTTGTCATTTTTCTGGTGTCCCTCGTAGCCAGAAGTATACTCTTCAAAATAAAAAAAGTTTCAGTCGAATCGGATAATAACTTTTGGGGATACAGGTCCCACCGATTTTGAGAACACTGTTTCGGGAAAAACGCGTTTAAAGTTTCACGTGAGCGCCGAGTGGCCGGTTGTGACCCATGCATTTGTCGCTACTCAAATGCCTATAACTTCGAGAATTTTACGAATTTCAACAAATCCTTTTAAACACGCATTCCTAAAAGGTTGAACATTGGAAAAATGGAATAAAAAAATCGACTTTTAGACCCGAAGGTCCCCTTAAGTTATATAAATTTTTTCAGTGCGCTTTGCTCACATATGAAGTTCTTATTTACGGTAGACCAGGACGACGCGCGTAATTCCTTAAAGTCAAGAATTCTAATAACGTTTTATTTTATACACATATAGTTATCGTCTGACCTACAACAGCGAAAGATAAATATTTTGTGAGAAATGCTAACTATTCAAATCCAAATTATTAATGTTACTGGACAAATTGTTCGTAACTTTGATGTTTAAAAAAATCTGTGCAACCTATCCTTCTGATTGTACAGTTAAGATTTCAAGTTGGTTGGTCCAGCACTTCCTTCTTAATCATGTCAAACCGGGTACGAAAAAGTTGTTTCGAGAAAAACGCCTTTAAAGTTTGAAATGCATTAACGAGATAAGGAGCCACACACCCTTCAGTACTCAATAACTTCGAAAATACTGTGAATTATAGCCTAAGGTTTTACAAAAACATTTCTAAAAAGTTACACTACAAGATTCTGTAATAAAAACGATATTCTTTACAAAAAAAAAGAAATGCCCCTTAAGTTACTAGCCATAGCATTCTTCATATGGTATGTATAATACTTAAAAAGGGATCGAATAAAATACACAATTTAACCAAATTAATTGGTTCGTTTTTCGTTTCGCTTTTGTCTTTTATTGCCCATAATAAACATCTGCGAAACCAACGACAAGGCCGCAAAAATGTATGGCAGCAATGTAATAGAAATTAGAAACGTCAAATTCGAGAATAAAAAATTACAAATTTTTTGATTTGGAAAAAATAAAACAATTTACCACCCAAATAGCACAAAGACATCTTATGTACGTCCGAACATTCGAACAACCAGTCCGTTTCGGACGTACTGTACGTTCGGAGAATGTCCCGAGAAGGTCCATATGTCCTCTGTACGTCCTCGTTAAGTTCTTTAAATGTCGTAGGAAGGTCCTATTTACAAAGTGGAACGTCCTGAGAACGTGCTGTGTCAACATTCTCAGAACGTTTTCCGAACGTCCGAAAGTAAAGTTAAATACGTCCAAAAGGCGTCTTAAAAACGTTTTGCAGGTGGTTTAAAAGCGCCTTAAAGACGTCTTCATCAAGTCTGGGTTAGGACATTAAGGAAAAAAAATTTGGCGGTGACGGGAATCGAACCCAGGACTCCCAGATTACGAAGCAACTGCTTTTCGCAACTATTCAAGACACTTCCTTGCAAATAATTCCAATTTCTAGGTATATAACGATTATTAATAGTTTATAAAAAATGTGCATTGACGCGAAATATTCTACAGAATATCATCATTCGACCTCAAGACTCATTGCTTAAAATTTCACATTCGTCTCAAGACAGATGTTTTAACGACGACTGAAGACAGAAGTCTTGAAGACGTTGTAAGCTACCTGGGAACATTTCAGCATTTCAGCGTCTTCATTGCACAAAAAAATAGCGCAAAGGCGAGGTTCAGTCGTAAGACTGTTTTGCAACCGAACCTGAATCATCTGCAAAACCTAAAAGACGGTTGTTCTTCGAACATCTGAAATGCAGATCTTCTAAAGATTCACAAGACTTAAGAGACGAATGTTCTCGGAACAGTCGAAATGTAGTCGTGCAAAATAATCACGTGACTTACAAGATTGTTTGATGTTTCTAGAACATCCGAAATTTAAGTCCCAAGAACGTGCGTAGGACTTAAGAAACGGACGTTCCTGGATCATCCGAAATTTAAGTCCTAAGAACGTCCGTTGGACTTAAGAAACGGACGTTCCTGGATCATCCGAAATTTAAGTCCTAAGAACGTCCGTTGGACTTAAGAAACGGACGTTCCTGGATCATCCGAAATTTAAGTCCTAAGAACGTGCGTAGGACTTAAGAAACGGACGTTCCTAGAACATCCGAAATTTAAGTCCTAAGAACGTCCGTAGGACTTAAGAAACGGACGTTCCTAGAACATCCGAAATTTAAGTCCTAAGAACGTCCGTAGGACTTAAGAAACGGACGTTCCTAGAACATCCGAAATTTAAGTCCTAAGAACGTCCGTAGGACTTAAGAAACGGACGTTCCTAGAACATCCGAAATTTAAGTCCTAAGAACGTCCGTAGGACTTAAGAAACGGACGTTCCTAGAACATCCGAAATTTAAGTCCTAAGAACGTCCGTAGGACTTAAGAAACGGACGTTCCTAGAACATCCGAAATTTAAGTCCTAAGAACGTCCGTAGGACTTAAGAAATGGACGTAGGACGTTCGGATATAAACTGGACATGAAAAGGACGTCCTTGGGATGTGCGGTGCTATCTGGGATAAAGAAACGTGATATTTAAAACTCAAAATATACACCTTGTTGTGTGTAAATTAAGCTGTAGTCTCTTCAAAAAGAACTATATCTTAAGAAATGGTGCCACAGCAGCCCCAATGTGAATAAAATTGTGCACGAATATTCTTAAAACTATAATCTAGTACTTGTCGAGACGATTTTCCGATTAGGGTCTTCTTTTGTTGTTTATTAACAAAAGAAGATGAAAGCTTAGGTCGACTATCGCGTGTTTCACTTTAAGTAGGTGTCTTTTTTCAAAAAATAAATTTTTCCAAAATCGGCGCCGACCAGAACAATTTCTATTCAAGTGTACCTGAATTAGGGAATTGTTAAATCATCGGACTTATGCAACCGGCACTCTTAGAGCGAATAGGAAAGGTAATCCTCTAGCCGTTATAAAAAAAAAGGTTCAAAGGCGTGAAGTTGAAGCACGCTACGCTTCGGATGGTGCATGCCTCCTAAAGGCGGGATCTCCTACCTGCGACTGGTCGCTGCCGGTCGCAGCGACCCCACTAGTGCAAGGGAGAAAGAGATGTCATACTTCTCCCTTGCACTAGTGGGGTCGCTGCGACCGGCAGCGACCAGTCGCAGGTAGGAGATCCCGCCTTAAAGCGGCATGACAAGCGAGATGTATTAATGATTTCATTCAAATACGAAGCAAACCTCGCACGAACAGAAACAAAATCTGGTAAAGACGTAGAAAAGCCGGAGATTGTAAATGAATATAATAATGTTATGGGTGGATTTGACCGCGCCGATCAGTTTTTATCATATTATCCCTGCGAAAAGAAAACAATTCGGGGGTACATACGTGAAGGTTGGTTTATATATATTTCACATCATTGGGCGAGTTCCACTTACGCCCAAATCGCCCGTGAGTACCATTAGGGTAGGTTTCCTTATACGCGACTGGACGCATCGTCAATAATTTCAAAGTCGATTTTCTCGAAAATGAAGCGCGATATCGAAAAATTTTATTCCTTCTTTTCGACTTACTTACTTGTTACAAGTCGAAAAGAAAGAGTAACTTTTTTTCATATCGCGCTTCGTTTTCGAGAAACTCGACTTTGAAATTCTCGACGATGCGTCCAGTCGCGTACAGGAAAACCGGCCTTAATGAAAATCACAGGGGATTTGGGCGTAAGTGGAATTCGCCCATTATGAACAATGCGTGTTTGTTACACAGAAGAAATTCAAAAACACAGATGCCATTGCTGAAGTTTAGGGAAGTGGTAATTGACAAACTTATTTATAAGAATTGGCCACGTTTAGATGCACTTTCGATACCAGTGCACAAAGTACATTATTTACCGGCAATGTCAGGCCAGGAGGGAGAAAAGAAGGTGCGGAAGAGATGTAGTGTTTTTTTTAAGGTGTGAGAAAAAAGGGATTATTTTATTGCCCAACGTGCCCAGATAAACCAGGCCTCTGCCTGAACAAGTGCTTTGATAAAATTATACCTACACGACATTGTAACCAATTAACCATGCATCAGTAGTTTATAAGGAAGTCTCTAAACAACAAAAAATTGTATTACCTTCGTAATAGTATTTGTAAATATAAAAACTGTATAAATTTAGTAAATATGTACAATATTAAGTAAAATATTAATTTTACACCTTCGTGGTCACACGGGATGTATCGCACCCCAGGCAATTTTCTTCCAGAAGTACATGTCTTCGCCAATATATCTGTAAATTTTTAGACCTCAATATTCAAATGAAAAATGTTGTGAATTTTAACAAAAAGAAATCGTTTTTTCCACAAATATTTTTTCATCTACAAATTTCATCATATCAAAAATCAATTATTGTATGAGTATTAGAAGATTCGAAAATACGAAAATGGTAACTCAGAAATGACGCTGGTTGGGGTGCGTTGAATCCCATGTAACCAATTTGTAATTATATGAATGTATGGCCACGAAGAGTTAATATAATTTGTTTTTAATTGTTCTTGCCGAAACCTTTACCAGCCTCATAATTTATAGACGCATATAAAAAGGGCGAGCCAAAATCAAAACGAAATACGGGTTGGCCAAAAACCACTATCGTATGGCGGGTGACGTTTGCCTTTTCTTCTGAGAGAAATAAATTATTTTTGGTTAATGTGTTATAAAATATCGGAAGTAGCATAAACGGGTGCATTTTGTACAAAAATCTATTTCCGCCACCTGGGACCCCCACTGACTGTGTTAACATATAAAATTTATTTTTAAAGAGAATACAGCTTAATTTATACTCAACAAGGTGTATATTTTGGTTTTTTTAAATATGACGTTTCTGTACATGAAAAAAATCATGAAAATGACCCTATTATCCGACCTGTCGAAGGTATGTAACCCCTGAAGATGAGTATATAAAGTCTATGCGTTTCTAAAGATTGACCTCCCTATTTCCTTTACACCCTGTACATTTCCACCAAGTTCGATATTCAACACGTAATGCCTGAATAATTATAGATCATTACAGATCATTGGATAGGTGCACAGAGTCCACGTCCTTGGCCTGCACGTTCACCGGACTTATCTTCCACAGACTTCTTTCTGCTGGAATGCCTATATTATATTATCCGCAGAAGCTCTCTAGCAATAACGAAGAACTTTGACAACGTATAACACATGCATACAAAAATGTAAATTTGGTTACTGTAACTGATATGACACACAAGGAATGAATTATGTTTTCAACAATTTTTATACACCTAATTAAAATATTCTATTGTGATGTTTCCGTCCTGTTGAATATGCTGCTACCATATCAAGCTATAATATTAAACTTATAGCATGCTTTTTTTGCTGTAATTTGTCAATAATAATGGCATTACGTGTTACCATTTGATTTCACTTAATACTCTTTGCAGCACTAAAAAGGATAAATCAAGTGATTCCACTTAAGTGGACCTTCCGGTCTAAAAGTCGATTTTTTTATTTCATTTTTCGAATGTTCAACCTTTTAGGAATACGTGTTTAAAAGGATTTGTTGAAATTCGTAAAATTCCCGAAGTTATAGGCATTTGAGTAGCGGAAAATGCATGGTCTCAAACGGCCACTCGGCGCTCACGTAAAACTTTAAACGCGTTTTTTTGCCGAAACAGTGTTCTCAAAATCGGTGGGACCTGTACTTCCAAAAGTTATTATCCGATTCGACTGAAACTTTTTTATTTTGAAGAATATACTTCTGGCTAGGAGGGAAACCAGAAAAATTACAAACAATTGAAAATTTATAATTTTCAAAGCCGTTGAAAGGATGAAAAATATAGGGAAAAAGTAATTTCAAACTTCAAGTGTCGTTATTTTCTCAAAAAATGTCATTTTTGTATTTTTTTCTGGTTTCCCTCCTAGCCAGGAGTATATTCTTCAAAATAAAAAAAGTTTCAGTCGAATCGGATAATAACTTTTGGAAATACAGGTCCCACCGATTCTCAAACGCTATTTCGTCATTCCTGATTTTCGTCTTATTTGGGCATGTAGAGCCTACCCCTTGAAGTTCTCGCCACCTGATGTCGAACACCCTGCAATTTACACGATTGGTAGAATATCTGAAAAAGCCACACCAAACCTGTCAAGGCCGCAGATTCTTTAACCCTGGTTCAAAGGCTTTAAGGGTAGTTTAATTCTCCAAATGACACCCAACACGCCCCATGAATTTTTCTCTGTCTTATCCTGCTGAGCTATGAATTCCTTTGTCAAAAGCGACCCCAGAATGCGCACTAAAAACAAACTGTTGTAAATGAGCAGCGGAAAGATATCACAATTTTGTTTAAAAAAGCAGATAAAAGCTTAACCCTCTAGGGACGGGGATGTTTTAAACTTAACGTAGAATTTTTTGAGCGTTAAAATAGTCTATTTTATACTTCGGATTTGGAAGCTACTCGTTAATTTTTTTTTTTAATTTTTTTTCTTTTTAATTTGTTTATAACAAAAAAAGTTTAATTTCGGGTTCTGATGGTACAACAGTTTCTTCTCTGCCTACTAAAGGTCACTATACCTATCAAATCTCGATCTTATTGATGGAACGTTATTTAAATGTGTTATTCTGAATGGGACTCTGGAGTCCCACTCGTCCCTAGAGGGTTAAAGTGCTGATGCGACATTGGGAGTGAAAAATGCATTTACCAAATACAACTCGCTAGACTTAAAGTTTGTAGCTAAGAGTTAAAATTCGCATGGCGAATTAACTCGTCACGCGCAACCAGTGTGAGCTTTCGCACGAGTTGATTCGTCATACGCAACCAGTGTAAGTTCTGCATGACGAGTTACGTCGCCTTATTATTAGATTAAACGTCTTATGGACCTTGTGAGAATGGGGTCATTTCCTTTATTCTGTCACCTACACCTAATAGCAAAACTATGCAACGTGAATCTACTAAAAATAGACGAGAAAACATTGTAAAACAATAGCGACTTCTGCATTATTCACAATAGAAATCGGCCACGTGCAGACGCGAACCGATACTAGGTATAGACGCTAACTATATAAGTGCTTTTGTCTGAACGCAACCGTCCCGCCACCGCGCCACGTCCGAACGGATAATATAAATCAGCCTTTATGCGTTATGCCCTTGTTCCGATGGTGTTTCAGGAAGAAAGGATCGAGCCTCAGTTGGTTAACCAGTCTGCGGCGAGGCGTAGACTCGGACACTCCATTTTTTCTCGGGAAAAACAGTAAAAAAACAGACCTTTCTCCGAATATACTGGGTGGTTAAAGAATAGCGATTCTAGATGAAAAAATACTAGGAAATGTGGAATAAAATTTGTTCACAGGAGGTTTCGCCTCCCAAAAAATTGATTTTGAAAAATCGTCTGGTACGGACAATTTTCAGTTTGTTTGCTTAAAGAAAAAAAAATTTTATTACTTTAAAATATCTGTAATCGAAAAATTCATAATAACACATCAACTAAAACACAATGTTGTCGTCCAGAAAATTATGAATCGTAAAATCATTTGATAACAATGTTACTATAATCTGGCAACAACAGGGTTGTAATAACCGGAATTACAGATACATATTGTATAAGCTTTTATTCCTTTTATGTCACATCCTGCAATTGCAGCAATTATATTTCCACCACATTTTACAAAATAGTTTGACAGAGCGCGTTGCAATGTACGATGCATGTGTAAATATAGCAATTGTGCATGAGAAAAATAAATAGAAAATATAGACTAAAACTTTTTCAGACATGGCTTCGTTTTGGGGAAAATCAAATTTGAAAACTCGCCTAATACACGAACATTTGGTTAAAAACTGATAAAATGCGGCAGTAAAAATTGTACGATTGCGTATGAAATGAATCCTTATTCAGTAGAATATCGAAATTCTTTTGAATGGCGCTTTATTTTCGAGAAATCGATTGTGGAAAAAACTCTGATGCACACGCCCGCGGCAATTGTAAGAATATTGGCAGGTTATTGTAAAATAAAAATATCGTTCAACCACGAACGAATTAAAATTGTGAAAAAACTTTTTTTTCACTGAGGCTTCATTTCTGAAAAAATTAATTTAAAAGAGAAACCAATTTTTGGCCAAGAACACGCTTACTCGATAAGTTTTCAAAACTGATTTCCTGAAAAAGAAAATATTATGAAAGAAAAAGTTCCTCTCCAATTTCGATTTATTTATTTATTGGTAAATTCTGATAATTGTTAGCCAGATGCACACGTGCCAGGCGAATTCTCAAAATCGATTTCCTCGGAAAGGGAACCCACATACGAACAAATTTCATTTCGCATTTTCTACTTATTTTTTTATGTAGAATCACTAGCCTTTCGGTTGCACCACTTATTAAGAAACACTATATATAATTTATGCATACTACGCTTGCAATATATTAATATACACGTGATTATTTCCTTTTTAATTCGGAAAATTACACCGCTACTTTAATATAAAAAAAGTATCAAGAGATTTTGACAAGGGATTACTCATTTATATTTCATTGCTCTTTCATTTCTTTGTCGAATGATACTAGTAGCGGATTTAGAGGGTTGGCGCCCCTCCCTCAAGGGGAAAAATCCTTATTTTAATTTGCAAAATACTTATTTCAACTTATTGATACTAAAAAAACACTTTTTCATTTAGCAGGAAAATATCGGAAAGGTCCCTGGTTTATTTCTCAGACCTACGCCCCCACCCCCCTCTCAAGATAATCAAGAAAATCCCCAAACCGCCCCTGAATGACACAAGGTTCGTCGCGAGGAAATGTTTCGTTCCTGAGTAATTAGACGTAATTAAACCTACGTTCGTGTCGCGTTCCAAGCCCACGTCACGAATATTGTTAAATTAATTTTCAAATGTGTTATACTTCATCTATGTTTTTAAAGCATTCATCATATACCTACGTGTGTGTACAAAATAGAAAATGACTACAAAAACTTTCAATAATTTTAAATATTTAGCTTTAAATTGCGCACTAACGGTTTAATAATACATGTATAGTACAAGGTGTTCGGCAACAGATAATGGAAAATGAAATGGGTGATTCTACACGAGAAATTGAAAAGAAAATCAACAATAACGAAATTGTTGTGGGGGCTTCGTATCTTAGTTATTAATGTTTAAAAATTCGACTCAGACGCGCCTGAAACACGGCAATTCAGCGATGAGCGGCACGCGTTGCGTAGGTCAATAGAGCCTCGCACAATCGCCGTAAAAAAAAAACAAAGATGCATGTGTAGCAGCTTCGCTCGTAGAAGTAGTAATGAATGCGTTTTGTTTTTTTACGGCAATTGAAGACTTTGATGAAAACAGAAGGCAGCTCCATAATTCGCTGAAACTGAGTTATAAGTAGCATTGCATGTAAAAAAAAATTGGGAATTGATTGGTGCAAGAATGAGGCAGACTCGATAATCAAGTCCCAAGTTATAAGGATGCTGGTACTTGCGCGCTATTATCTGGATTTGATAAAAGAAGGAAACACATTTCGCTATAATTTTTTTAAAATCGTGTAAATTGATGTTTTCTGGTATGTTTCCATGTACAAATACGTAGTTTTATAACATAAAGCGGTGTTTAATGTAATTATTTTTATACAATTTGGTGCAAAAAAAGGGGCATTCGAAATTTTGAAAATTCCTCCCGGCATAGAGAAAATATATTTTTGCTTAGTAATAGCGGTAAATGCTGTGTTAATATGCAGGTTTTGAGTAGGTAAAATACTTAGTTTTCCAAAAGTTAATACATTTGGAGCTGCCCCTTCTTGCTGCAAACCCTTCAATTCTACGTTTCTGACCCAAATTTTTAATCCCAAGATTTTCGCCCGCAAATGGCGCAATCCGCGTTCGCCCGCACCGTTCTCCGCCCGCGCTCAGTCACTCCGACTCGCTCTCGCCTTCGGCAAGAAAGCGAGAAAGGTCGTTGTTACGGTGGACGCGTTTTCGCCCGAAAAATCGATTAGTTTCTGTGTAAACAATAACATTCATCGGTGTGACCCATTTCGGCTTCGTCAATGATATCACGGGATTAAAAGTAGGTAGCATTTACATATCTCACATTCGCCAGAAATCTAGATGTATCTTGCATGACATTTAGGGTTCATACAAAATCCGACTTTTAAAAAAACCGGTTTTCGAATTCCCAAAAAAACCGATTAAACCGGTTTTCGAATTTTCCAAAAAATATATCATTAAAATAGAAAATAAATATAGCATGTACTTATTTTACAATTTTTCAGTTTTTTTTTAATATTTACGGAATTATAAAAATATAACAAAATAAAATACACTCTATCTATACAAAACCAAATAAAAAAAAATAAAAAAAATAACTTAAATCCGTACGAATCCGTCTAATTTTTGAGTTTATTTAATATTTATGGATCTACAAAAATATAACCCAATATAATACTCTGCATACAAAACCAAATGAAAAAAAAAATGAAATAACTAAAATCCGTACAAAATATAAATTATAAATCTTTATTTCATTTAGTACTTTTCTTCCGAAAATATGAACTCATGAATACTAGTTTTACAGTAAACTGTTACCTGCTACAATATGCTTGTGTCCGAGGCGATTTCAAGTCAAAATGTTAACGTTTTTAATTAAATAATTAATTCATTTTTACATATTAATTCTAGTATACAAAGCCGGTTCTTTTAAATTTAAAAACCGGTTTTCGAATTTTACAAATTTATAAAAGAAACCGATTTTTTAACCCGGTTTTTAAAAACCGACAAACCCTAATGCCATTCGCTTCATACTTTAGCTATGGGAGTAGAACATTAGTATGCGACACTAGCGGTTGGTACACGAACTAATAGTAATATTTCACTGCGGTCTACCAATTTTCACAGTATCGACGAATTGTATGCAGAAAAAAGTGTTGTGTAGCAAATTTTAACGCTGCAATGAACAACGATCTCAGTTTAAGTTTTCATAAAAGTGCCAAAGAGTGGAGCAAATAAAATTGGCCACATTGCACGCTTTTACATATTCCAATATCGTGTCTAAATGTATTGTCAACATTTTTACTGTAAGAAATAACTTTTAGATAAACTTTTATACTACTGGCACCATATAAACATATAGTAAAATGTATACCTGCGTCGGCCATATTTGTTACGCCACACTAGCGCCACCATTCCCGCGGCGGTAGTTTCCTTTGCCAATAATCAATAAAATTATCGGCTATACTCCCGAAAGGCCCCAGTGGCCGATCAATATGAGGTTTGAGGGGAAAGGTGGGGAGGGTGTGTGGACCCTAAATCTAAAATTGTTGCTAGTTTGCGCAACGGAAGTTTTCAGCGCTTATTGTACCATTAAAGTTTTGTTTGGAACATTTTTTTCTGTCTGTTGTACTTTGAGAGTTATAAAAGCGAAAAAGTGTAATTGCCAATTTGACATTGAGGTTAGGTTTCACCCCCTTAATGGGCGATAGGGCCCAAATGAAACACACCGTTGTTCTTGTTACTCTAAAAACCCACAATTGTTGCGTTCCAATTGGTGAGTCCTGGTTCGCGGTGTTCCCTTGTTAGTACTTTTGCATAAGGAATGCCGAGCTGCATGGAATAGTTAATTAAAAAGTATATGATTCGGTTTAAAAAAATAAAGTTGACCTTCGTGTGTTCTCTACGCGGCCACATGGGAAAACTTACTCGCATCAGATAATATGCTACCTGAAACCATTTCACTTTCGACTGACACATTTTTTAGTATTATGAACAGTTTCGAAGAAATTCGGGTGGATCGATTTGAATGGGTCACCGTGTATATTTTCATTTCCATCCAACATATCTATCGCTATTTTCAACTTTTCACTTGAAATATCCGTGACATTATTATTTTCCAACAATTTCTCGTGCTACTGTTGGACAAGGCTTGAAACGGTTATTATAAAGATTTCGGTTCTTCAAAGAGTTATGAAGAACCTGAAGGGTCTAGCAGGGTAAGCATGGGCAAACGGCCCCCATGCCGATTCTTGGAGTTGTTATTTTTTAAACAATGCTCCTTGCCAGAAACACCACTATGTAAAGTTTTAGATCGCTACCCCCCGTTTAAGGGTAATACGGGGGTAAACGGCTTTTAACGTTATTATTTTTTTTCTCGGTTACTACTTAAGATATTTAAATGAAAAAAAAATGAAAAAATAGCTACACTATTAACTGTATTTCGTGTATTTTTCTCTAAATTTTAAATCAATTATTAAGGGTAAAAAAAAATAATTTATTCTTTGGGGGTGGTTTTTGGTAACAACCCTTTGAGTGACCACCTTAAAAAAATCAAGAATAATGCTCTGTTATCGAACTATTATATATAAAAACCGGAAAATGGTCGAGATGGTGGAACATAGTTAAATAATTTAAAGAAGATCGTAATATTATAAATATGTGGGGTTTTGTGAAGAGAAAGAGTGTTTCTCGCGAGCCTGACTAGTGACTACGTGTCATTTAAATGCGAATGGATGAAACAATTGCGGTTCCTTTGGGAGATCGAAGTGTGAATGAAGAGTGTTTGGGATTTATTGTTTATGTGTAGTGTCGGGCAAAAAAGCGAGTCGTGGAGTGTGACGTATGTAGGTGTAATCAGTGGGAGCTCGAAAATCGAAGGTAATAACGAGAAAGGTTTATATCATTATTGATTATTATTTATTAATCTTCAACGCTATTTTCGTCAATAACTACCGTTGTGTCTGTTCCATCGAATATATTAGTTAATATTTCGGACGGTACAACTATTTTTAACGTGGACCCTCATTAAAAAAATGAACTTGACAGATAAAAGTCTCGATCTATCGTATTAAATATTTATTGCACTTTTTGCTATAATAATACACGGAATAGAACCTAAAAAATGAAAGTTACAGAACTATACAGGAACCGTAACTTAAATTGATATAGTCTGACATTTAGGTTCTTTATAACAGTTATTCAGAATAAAGGTTCTTCATAATTCTTTCAATCAGAGCCTTTATATAACAGTTTGAAACAGTTATTTTCGGAACCTATCCAACCAGAGATGGACATTATTTAAATAAAAAATTGTATAAATAACTTTTTAAATAAAAGAGACTTTATCTGTATGTCTAAAAAAAATTCACCCAGAGTTATTTATTATTTGAAGCGCCATAAATAATATTTTCAATTTCAATTTCAATAATTCTGGGAATTTTTATTTGCTGAGTTTCGAATAAATTTTTTGCCTTTTATTCGAACCCAATTTTTTATTTAAAATAATTTTTTGCTCATCTCTGTATCCAAGCCCTGCTGTTGGATACATTTAGAATATTCTATTAAATTCGGGTCAAACGGATACTGGCCACATTTATTGAATCCATTTTTTATGGAATTTGCAAGTGTCGAATCATTCACGATATTTTGGAATAACGGTGCAAAATTTATTTTTCTTCCGCTGGAGTTTGCACTTTCTTCCTTATTTATAGACTGCCTGGCAGTATGCTTCCCCTTGGTCTTAAGGGGGCCGTCTCAGCGGGCCTTGAATGTGTGCGTACGCTCACACAAGCTAGGCATGCAGAAAATAAAGCTTTTTGGTTTTTTGTTCTAAGACAAACGGTACAGCCGTGAGATTGAACACCGTGGAAAACGTCGCTCCACAAGATCTTGCGTATCACGGCTCTACCGCCGCCATTTTGTAAGAAAAAAAATACGATTTTTTTCCGGCGAGAGTTGTATAATAACAGGCTTCATATTAAATTTTCTGTTTATTTTATTATCTTCCTAAAAAAAATGCCGAAAATGACTGCAATTTTGCTCCGTCCAAGGTGGCCTAACCCCTTAGTTTTACACTCGCATCCGCAGGCTGCCTGATATGAGTTGTATTAGGCGGTAGAGCGTATAATATTATTTTATTATTGTGACAAAACCCGCTTATTTCTTTCCTCAAATGTGATTTGTGCCCACCGATGAATAAAATAATAGCTGCGTAATAGTTTGTTCGCCAATCGAAACAGTTACCTTATTTGCGACCACCCAGCCTGTTTCTGATTGTCCTAAAAACGATTTTTCTGGCACGTTCTGAGTAACAACATTTGGCGGTACGGGTAAACAGTCATTGAAGGGCTAATGCCTCCATTTGCAGAAAAAAAGCCACCAATACTGTTAATGTCTCTTTCTCACCATTTCTTTTAATTTCATAGATGTTCTTCCGACCTTTCAGAGCTTTTCATCCTGATTAAGGATTCTAGGTCGTAACATCTTCCGCATTTATTTGTTGAAGATATTCGTGTAAATTTGAAAACCATTTCCTGCTAAACTCTTCCGTAATACAACTTCTTCTTTTTGTTATTCCTTCAGATTCGCGAAGTGCTATTTCAGGGGGGCGATTTAAAAAAAAGATTATACCATTTTTTCCCTGGGCGACCAATTTCAAAGGGACTCCTATGTTTCGAATCTAGCACAACTTTTTACACACTATCTAATAAATCCTGTTTTTTTCATGGAAATCCACATTGTGCAAGGTCTATTATAATTTCACTTTATAATTTCCTGTTCTTCGTTTTCGGTTAAAAATTAATTTGGGCCCATTTGTCGAGGAGCTTCCTTGACTCTATCCTGAAGAGTACCGTAAATTCTACTCGATTCCCTAATACTGATCCCATCGCGAGTGGCTTTCGTGGTGTTTTGAATCGCATCTTCAGAATATTGGTGAAATATTTCTGTAATGCACCCTATGAGTTTAATACATTGTTACATATGTAGTGCACTACGTACAGTTACTCTAAAAAATATTCATCTACCCTGTATGTAACCTACTTTACATGTACATTAAATCGACTGCAAAGTATGAATTCGCAATTCTAATTCACATTAATACAAACCTTGATGAATATACTTTTGTTGTCTGCGCATTAAATTGAGAAATTGTACTCGGTTTGTTTAAAAAAAAAAAAGTATTATTTGTCCGTGGAAGTAGCAAAGATCGTGCAAAAAAATATTCGCTCAAATTCAATATTTAATTTATACAAACGTAATTACAATAAGATAATATTCTTCTACTATTCCTGCGATTTTATTATAAGCTTTAATCTGTTATGCATACATTCAACTGCCTAATTGTCTGTGAAATTCGGCCTTATCCTGTTCTAATCTTCTAACGATATTTCTTTGGTAGATGGTAGTAATTAATAATATATTGATCAAGGTTTAGACTAATGTAAATTATAATGGATAGGTAATTCTGAATTTAAGGCGTGGATGGATACTTTTGTGAGTAACTGTAAGGTAAATGTCCCAATACCTGGACACGTCCCAATACCTGGCCACGTCCCAATACCTGGACACTAGTGCAAATAATACTGATTATTACATTTAATATTCGATTTATCCATAAAAGAACTATTTTATTCAATTACTCAAATATTTAATAAAATATATTCATATATATATATATATATATATATATATATATATATATATATATTTGTCTTAGTAAACTTGTAACAGTCGTAATTCTTCAACTCTCCAGTTTACACCATTTTAGTATTGCTCTTATCTGATTTGCTAAACAGTCTCTACTTTTTCTTAAGCGAATATTTTTAATAATGTTTAGTATATTGGTACAACTAATACATTTTTAGAAAAATGGTACCTTGTAGTATTATTTTTTGATTGGAAGATTAAAATTAAAGTTCGTATTAGTTTTTTATTCGCGTGTCTATCTACTGGTACCGTGAAATCCGGAACAGCCCTAAACCTGACCGCGTGTTCAAACTGTGAAATAAGTACGCGTTATTGTTGACACAATAATCAAATACTTATTTAACACCTTAGCAAATATTACTTTGTATTCTTGTTATCTTGTTTTAATGATAATATTTCATTCAAGTGTAAAATTCTTGTGTTACACATGAATACACATAACCTTAATAAGTCATTCAATAATAGATTCTTGTTTTACTCAAGTTTTTTTACTGATTTGAATAAATTACTTATGCAGAAGAAACATGCCAAAAGAAAAAACTATTGTGTTGTTTTTTTATTTAATTTCCCCAGAAAACATCCAAATTGCTGATGTTTCATTATGTGTCCAGGTAATGGGACAGTAAAATTAAGACACCGGGACATACTAGTTAAGCTGTCCAGGCCATTGTAAGGACTATGAATTTTCAATATTTTACATAGTTATTCAATCCAATAATATGTTGTTGTTTTTTTTTTAATGATAAAGTACACACGGTGCCCCATGTAATTGCAAAATCGTTTCTATATAAATCGACTTGTATGAGTGAAAAATTCTCAAACGTGTTTCCGCCGTACCTTAAATGTCCAGGTATTGGGACATTTACCTTATATACGTAAAATTTGAACCAAGTTGATGACCCGCGTTGTGAGAATATGTCAGCCACCAGGCCACAAATTTATTATACTTTCTTCATTCTTCATATTTTCGTTCGTTAAGAGGACCTTCCGGTCTAAAAGTCGATTGTTTTCATTTCATTTTTCGAATGCTCAACCTTTGGAAATACGTGTTTAAAAGGATTAGTTGAAATTCGTAAAATTCCCCAAGCTATAGGCATTTGAGTAGCGGCAAATGCATGGGTCACAACCGGCCACTCGGCGCCCACATAAAACTTTAAACGCGTTTTTCCCGAAACAGTGTTCTCAAAATCGGTGGGACCTGTATTTCCAAAAGTTATTATCCGATTCGACTGAAACTTTTTTTATTTTGAAGAATATACTTCTGGCTAGGGAGGGGGGGGGGGCACCAGAAAAATTACAAAAAATTGAAAATTTATAATTTTTGAAGGCGTTGAAAGGATGAAAAATATAGGGAAAAAGTGATTTCACACTTCAAGTGTCGTTATTTTCTAAAAAAAATGTCATTTTTGTAATTTTTTCTGGTTTCCCCCCTAGCCAGAAGTATATTCTTCAAAATAAAAAAAGTTTCAGTCGAATCGGATAATAACTTTTGGAGATACAGGTCCCACCGCTTTGGATCAATGTTTTGACGCCTTGACTTTAACGACTCCCCAGTGCCGTCTGCAATGATTAATTATAAAACAAAAAATATATTTCTATAATTTAAGACATCCTTGATACAATGCAAAAAGTCCCATTATATTATATATAGTAGTTTTCCTTAAATTAATTCCTAAAAATCACCTATCTTTTTGGGCTCTAGACTGGAAGGTCCCTTTAAATATCTCAAAAGTAGTGATGCTACCTCCAGGTTGTCGTAAACAGAACTGTAAACGCTAAAAATAGACATTATGCTATGCACACTTATTACTCACAACTCCCACTAGGTTCTGAATCAACTACACGCATCCCAGCATGACAATTCGTAAAAGAATCTACCGTGACATTTTCCTTCTCTCTCCTTGAGATTTATTTTTAGTGGAATTATCATATCCATGCTTTCCCTAAAGCCATGTGTTTAAAAACTAATATGAAACTAATATAAAGAAATTAATGCAAAATTGACTTATTACATCATGACTATTTTACGTTCTATATGTTGATTACAAATACAACAAACTGAAATCAGCTTGTATACCTATATGTCTAACTTCTCACAACGTGTACATTAGTCCATGAATTTTGAAACTCAATTTGCATCTCCCATTCTGTTCACTGATATAAAAGCAAAATATAAAATGTCCCCCAAAATGATGGAACAAATCCAAATATGCAAAGTCGTCGTGTGAAGGAAATCAAGTTCTGTGTGACTCTTCAACTTTAGGTTCCGTTCTTCAGACATAAGCAATTATAATTGGAATTCAATTTCCGCCGTATATTGTTTAAGGGAGAACACCACTGTGACGGCCGGAAAAGTAAGCCATTTTTAAGAATTTTTTTCGGGAATAATTTACAGTTTTCATAGAAAAATTTTATTACCTACCTTTAGTACGCTGTCTTAAGAGACTATACAAAAAAAAAATAGAAGAACATCCATAAATTTTAATATATTAATTAATCTTCTAGACCCACCCACGCGAGCTGGTCGAATGTGTAACTATGGAACAGCAGATCCGAAAGCAAATTTAATTTTTTTTTTATAAACTATATTAGTGTAGTTTCCGTTGTGCGTACCGATTTCTTAAACAAATTATTTTTGTAAAAATGGCACGCTTTAGAAGAAAATTTTCGAAAATCCACGAATAAGATGGACAGTTTTTCGAGCGTATTTAAAAAAATTTGTTTGCAATCAAAGAATCCGTACGTACAACGGAAACTACACTCATATAGTTTATAAAAAAAAAATGAAATTTAATTTCGGACCTGCTGTTCCATAGTTACACATTCGACCAGCTCGCGTGGGGAGGTCTAGAAGATTAATTAATATATTAAACTTTATGGATGTTTTTCTATTTATTTTTTTGTATAGTCTTTTAAGACAGCGTACTAAAGATAGATAATAAAAATTCTCTATGAAAACTGTAAATCATTCCTGAAAAAAAATCTTACAAATGGCTTACGTTTCCGGCCGTCACAGTGGTGTTCCCCCTTAATTCATTTTGACAAAAGAGGATTCTATTTATTCGCATCTTAAAATGAGGTTTTAAAATGGATTTTAATGTTGTGATGCTTTAATATTCTTGTTTTCTTAAAAAAAGTGATACTAGTGGTACACTGCATTCCACATTAGAGCATCCCGACGCCCCTACCGATTTGCGACCGATCTGCGCAGCTCCCACTACTACCCACGGTTTGAACCGCATGCGATTGGTCGTGGTAATTTCCAAGGAATAACTGGTACATCCCAAACGCCGGATCTGACCGTTGTCAACGTAAACAGTCCCGCACGAAAATTTAACAGAAAGAGTAGAGGGCCGTGCGACGGAGAAGAACATAGGCGGTTAAGTGGGGAGTGGGGCGTAGCACCGCCTCGTGAGGGTCGTGCCTGCGCGAAATCTGTATGCTCTAATGTGGAATGCAGTGTAAGTACATCAAGTCGTATTGTAGAGGATAGATGAAAATGGAACCTGTAAATTTATATATTAACAAACTCACTCCCTATTATATGTACATAGAATCAGTTAGGGATTGGATCCAAATTCCATGGACATGCGACGAACTTTAAATTCATATAATTGTAGTTGTTTTATATTACCATTAATATGTTAATACATAAATTTATTCGAGTATGCAGATATGTTTCTAAAAAGAATAAATGCAAATTCTATCGTTATTGTTCTGGAACAGTACCTAATTTTAGTTTACATTTGCCGAAACAGAGTTAAAACAATTATGACCTTTAAAAAGAAATTAATAACTGAAGAAATGCAATGTAAAAAATATTACATAAGGAAGGGAGGACGGATATAAAATCTCAAGAATTCTTATACTGGGGGAGGGAGAGTGTAAGAAATCATCAAAATTACCCTTACGTAATTTAGCGATGTTCAGTTGTCGCGACGCCGCACAGTGGGGTATTTGGCCCGAAAACCCGGACATAAATCGATTTAAAAAATTTTGCGTAAACCGTAAAATTTTTGGTGCTCGAGACAGTTCAATATCTGAGGAACGATGTATGAATACTGTTTTTCTCATTTGTGCACTCATGAAGCAGCAGGCTTCGTCGAAAGTTAAGAGATTTTAGAGCTCGCGATTCTTTCTTAACCGTCCTTTGAAACATCGTTGGCTTATTAAAATTTTCTACAAGTTGTAATGAAATGTTGTGAATTCTTGCATTATGGAAGCTTTTCAGGTAGGTATATACTACACTTTCCAAAAGGTTTTACTTTTTATCATATATATTTGCATAGTTATTAAGATTTGAAGATAATCGAGAATTCAGTAAATTTTCTTTACGATTATAAGATTTCATTAACGATTTTGTTATACTGCTAAGCCGTGTTAACTGCTTTTGCTGGTGCCATTACATTTGATAAAGGTTTGTGAAGACAATGCAAAAAAGATTGGTTCCGGATTCGTCCGGATTTAAGTTTTACAGCTAATTTAGCTAGAAATGACAATCGAGAGCTGGTGCGTTTTAGGCCTTCGTGACGTGTTAAGGAACTCTTCAATGAAACTGTTTAAATTATGGACACATATGTATTAACTGAGTAAAATGAAAGAAAAACTAAAATATACTATAGGTATAAGTACGAAAAAAATACTTTGAATATTTCGCCGTGAAGTCTCTGATGGCACTGTTTCAATTGAATGCAGACATAAAGTAGAGGACTTACAATTAGTAAAAGATTTATCTACAGCATAACATAAACATTTTATGAAATTCTGTCTGTACTCAGATGAAACAGTGCCATCAAAGACTACACGGCAAAATATTCAAAGCTCTTTTTACGTACTTATATGTTATATTTTAGTTTTTCTTACATTTTATTCAGTTAAAGCTTTGTTTTGTATAGCCTATATTTAGTGTGTGTTATATATATTTATCCTGTGTTTATTAAGTTCAGTAGTTGAGTTCATATTTAAGTGCTGTTTTGATTTTACTTTTATATTAAATTTCACTTTACTTGTACTTGGTAAGTACGCTTAAACATTTGTCACATGAACTAGATATTTTCCGCTATTGTTATTCAGATGTTACTTATTTAACGAGAATATATATACGTATAGGTATTCAAATGTCAGCAAATTGTTCGGTTCAAGCTGCGGGACCATCTGGAATTAAACTGATGACGCGAGAAAACATAAAATTTATTAAAAAGAAAGCTGTCAAGATGCAATTCCTAAATGAAACAATAGATTTACTTTTCCCCCTGAGCTCACAATTTGTGTAAACGAAGAATTTCTGTAAAAACATTTAAAAATGTAGCTTTTTTTAAATGACTGTATCTTTGTTAAAAAACATCCTTTTTTTATGAGGTTCGACTTATCGTAAAGGCAATGGATCATACTTTCCGATAGTATACATAAAATTACAAAAAATATTGTTTGCACTCCGTAGCACTTGACCAACATCAAGAAACTTTTACAGTTTGGCACGTTCCTCTTTAAGGGCGGATTTTACCCCCTGGATACCGATTTCGATAAAATTGATTTAATGAGTCGAAAAGTAGAAAGTTTAAACTTTAAAATGGTTTTTGTTTCATCAACTTTGGATGAATTTTAACAAAGTTATAGGAGTTTGAAGATTTTAAAAATGCCATGTCCGGGTTCTGGGGCCAAATACCCCACTGTGCGAAGCAGACGAGACAGAAAATGCGTGAAAACGTAGTTTACTTGTAGAAAATTTCAGATCCTCGTAGTTTCTTCCGGGTCCAAGAAATCTTAACCCTTAAGGCGCGGTTAAACATGTGCAATGCGCGCTGCGAACACCATAAATAAGGGTCGATTTTTATGGTTCGGCGCGCAACGTAGGACCTCGTACCATAGGAAATTTTTATGGTTCGGCGCGCAATGCGCGCTGTTGCACATGTTTAACTCTGCCTTTACACGGATTTTGTAAAGTTACACGGATAAGTAAAGATCCAATATCATATATTTGCAAGAAACAAGCATACCAAAATAAAACTCAGATCATTTAATTATAACGGTTTAATATTTTAAGAACTTATTAAATTTCAACAATAATTTTTTGTTAATAAATTGTAAATATAAAATTAAAAATATATATTATTATTATTTATTGTTGACGGTTATTAGTTACTTAAAGATATGCAGGAGTTTCAGTCCAAATAATGCATTAGTAAAGGAGGAATGAGGATTTGTAACTCGATTTTGGGTCAAAATGACACAATTTCCGTACCAGGAAATGTGCGTGAAATGGCGTTTCTTATAACAGTATCTTTCTTTTTAGGTAATGAAGTAAGTAAAGAAAGGAGCCTTAAATAGGTTTTCTTCATTTATTCTTAAATAATTCTGCCAATCTTTAGGTGCAAACTGCAATTGTTTTAACAAGTTTACACGTGAATAAACTTTTCTTCTTTTCACCCTATATTTCCTTTTATGTTACGTTAAGAACGCTCTTTTTCTAGCCAATAATAAGCCCACTATCTCTAAAACGTCGTCTGTCAACGTCATGTTCAGCCGACAAAACTATGACTAGGCAAGAGTGGGGTAATACGGAACGCTTAAGGGGACTAGGCAGTCAGATCGGTCGAATATCAGGTATTTTTTGCGAATTAATTACAAGGAGGTGAACACAAATTGAGCCTAGTACGTTTGGGTAATGTTTATTAATACTATAAACAGTAAAAAATAAATGATTTGAATATTATATACATACGCATGACAGCGCTACAGTTGCCTGATATGTAGGCGTTTTTTTTTTTTTTTTTTGGAGCCGCTGTAATTTTGCAGTGATTCTGGCCGTAAGAAATTTAATTGTGAAATATCCTCTGAAATTTATACTTTGCCCTGGCCCCTATTCTGCCCTGAACCTATTGAAAAATAAATAAAAATCAAAATTATAAAAATGGTGGCTGCAAAACGGCAAATTTTAAAGAAATGTCATTTTTCGCCAAGGAAAAGAGCCATTCTATTTTTTTCTTGACAAACCAGGAGTTTTTACAGACTTATGCGTAGGTTCAGGTCGTAACTAGACATGCTTCATATATGCTGAATTTTTTTCAAATCGACTGATACCTCCGTTTTTTCCCAATCACTGCAAAACGAAGAGGAATCTAGTCTTACCTGCGTGCGCGCAGAAACGGTTTATGGCGCGCTCGACCTTTTCGGCTGTAAAATCCTCAATTTTGCGAATTTTAACATAAACCAAACGGCATTTTTATCGGGAAGGGTGGTACTTTCGAAAAATGTAACAAAAAAAAATCGAGTTTCTGACTGCCTAGTCCCCTTAAGGGGGTAGGTTACCCTCAACAGCCCAAAATCAGACCATTTTTCAAACGCATATTCTGAAGTAATAAATGAATATAGAGATAATTTTTGTTTTAATTTTTAAACGCCATTTCGTTGACTTTAATGCGCAAAAAGGAAATTTAAATATATTTATAGGGAAAAAAGTTATAAATATAAATGTGAGAGCGTGTACGCGATGCACGATTCCGAACAGTTGAATTACCTAAAACACAAAGTAAAGGCATTTTTATAATCTGTAAGACAGTCTCCATCTTGTGCAGGAAGCAAAATTTTGATAAACAAATTAATACAATTTTCATGTTGATGTTTCCGATCCTATCCTTTTTTTTTGTAGGAAAAATATTTTTTATCTTTTTTTCAAGAATTTATATTGAAAATGTGCTCCCAATACATGGAGGGGAATAGTTTCCTGCAGCTCGCTGTAAATTTTCATTCAAATCGTTGGAGCGGTTCTCGACATTTTATATTCACCGTTTGGGAAAACGGAGTTTCTGGGAAGTCGCGTTTAAAGTTGGACATCGTTATCCGATCTCATGTGCAGGCTCGTACATTTTTTGCTGTAATTCCTTCAATTTTTTGAATTTCGGGGACCGGTTGCGCTTGAAATACGTAGAAAAGATGTAGCTAGCTGAATGTGCAAACATCCTAAAAACCAATTTTCCAAAATTTGGAGGGTAACCTACCCCCTTAAGTTTGGAGTGTGTTAACATAAAGTCTGAAAGAAAAAAAGACACGGGACTTCAGTAGGAGTCTTCAGTGGACCTCAGACTTTAGACTATAAGAAAAACAAAGACTTCGTTAAGAAAAATATTTGGCAACGATGAAAAATAAAATTTAGCGGAGGTATTGAAATATTCGCCTCGCTCAAGTGGTGGGGTAAAACGGAACACCAATTTAAAGACACTGTAATCGCACAAAATCTTTATTTTTATGATTTAAAAAGTATTCATTTATGTAATAAACTATAAATATATTTTATACCAAAAACTATATTTATATTTGAAGAAAACATATTTTACCAGATAACACGAAAATTACTAAAAATAATCCAATATAAATATAACATCGTAAAAGAAGGATAGATTAATACAGTTGGTTTATTATTTTATGAATAAAAATCACATACAAATGTTTCATCCTCCTTTTCAGCACTGGTGCAAGCCTCATAGGCCCACCCTTTACATTTGATGCATTGTATCCAACTTGAAAATGCAAGAAAAATGCTAGTGACGAATCAGGGTTGAGAGGCGATGAATTGGAATGAAAAGTGCTCTAGGGAGAAGAATCGAGTGGATGTTTACGTTTGAACGTGTTTCGTTTCAAGTTCGACGTCGATAGAATCATTTCTAAGAATACAAATGGATTTTCACATGAATATCAACACGTGCATGGAGAACACATCTGCATTAAATGATTATGTTATACATTACAATGTTATTTAAACTAACAGTTTAGTCACTGAAAAAAATAAATACAATAAATAAACAAAATTTATGAAAACATAAATTCAGGTCATTTTTAACATAAAAAGAAAACGGGATATTTTTCCTGCAACGGGATCTAGGTGCGGGCATTAAAGGGTTAATCGAAAAGTAACGTGTGCACGGGTCTATGGTTTGACAGGAAATGCTGTGAGGACCGTTTGGTCCCACGTCACATGACACCAACTCATTCCCAGCTCTTATCTAAGAAAAACATTGATGTTCCGTTTTACCCACCCCTTCCGTAAAACCCTACTCTCCCCTACTGACAGGTTTGCCGGAGCGTATGGGAGCACTACGGGCATCCGGTAGATGCACATTGCACAGGCGTACGTGCGCAGGCTAGTCCGGCTGAAGCGTATCGAATGATTTTTCGTATTTGCTCCGGTGGCCTGCACAGGTCAAAATAACTGCACAGTTTTATCATACACACATATCATATATACAGGGTGTTCGACTACTGCTGGGAAAAAATTTAAGATCTGATTCTGTACCCCAGAATAAGACGAAAATGAAAAATAACGATGTTGCGGTTGAGGCTTGGTTTGTTAGTTACGAGTTATGAGTGCTCAAAGATATGTCTAAAAGCAGGCAATCCGAAGGGTCGAGCAGTGGTAGCCAAAGCCACTGTCAGAGTTGGGCATTAGTCGAATAAATTTTTATTCGGCTACATCTTGATTCGACTAAATTTTTATTCGAACGAACTCAAATAAAAATTTCGAATAAAGTGTAGTTATTCGAGAATAACGAATAAATTTTTATTCGACTAAATTTTTATTCGACTAAATTTTTATTCGACTAAAATTTTTATTCGACTAAATTTTTAGTCGATCAAATTCTTAGTCGAATAAATTTTTAGTCGTTATTCGTTATTCGAAGGACCCCCGTGGCGACTAAGCGACACGAATATAAGCGTCGGTCAGAACCCGAGCCGCTCCGTCTGCCAGACAAGCGTTCCCCTTGCCCCATAATACCCCTCGGCCCGACCGGAGGCCGAGGGCCACGGGACTAGAGCCGAAGCGGCTTATTCGTGGCGCCCAGCCGCCACGGAGGTCCTTCGAATAACGAATAACGACTAAAACTTTAGTCGACTAAAAATTTATTCGTTATTCTCGAATAACTTCACTTTATTCGATTAAAAATTTATTCGTTATTCTCGAATAACTTCACTTTATTCGAAATTTGTATTCGAGTTCATCGAATAAAAACATAGCCGACTAAAAATTCATTCGTTAGTCTCGAATAGCTTCATTGTATTCGAAATCTTTATTCGAAGGTCAGTCGAAGAACAATTTAGTCGAATAATGCCCAACTCTGGCCACTGTCGAGCGGAATGGTCATGGTCACTTACCTCAGAGAAACTGCGACGAAATTTACGACAATCGGCATGGCCACGCGATTCTGCGACACTTAATCCAAAATTAAAGGGTATCGTTGAATTACACCAGACCTGTCTACTCGCTGAAATCCATTGCTTCCGCGATATCCGCTGTAATCCATTGTGCTATCGAGACCCAAGCGCAGGGGTCACGCGGCGACCAGTGTCAGCCAGGACACCGGTTCGTCCGCTACTACCAAAGCCCATAAAACAATCTCAAATCCTCGGCTTCGTAGCCGCCAATCTGGTTGCCCCCAGCCTCGGCTTGTAACAGTTCTATAATCTTTCGCCATCTTTCAAGCGATTTGAAAATTCCATTTCCTCAAAAACTATCAGATTTCGTTCGCAATAAATTGACCGAAATGATTTTTTTATTGTTCTACACTATTGAAGGTTTTTCCATTAAATTTTGCAGGGAACAAAATAGGCGATAATAGGATGGTACAGTATCTGGTGAATATCCAGGCAAACTCTAACACTTTTTGGTCAAAGTAACACGTGGTCTTGCATTATCCTGGTCGAAAACCACAGCCTTCCTGTGCAACACCTGTTTGCTAACTCGAGATATGTTTTCTTAATTGCTACCTTTAAGTTGTCCAATGGGGAAGATGACTGCAACTTTTTCCCACCCGTGTCGCCACCAGCACAGGAGTAAAACATTATGGAACTGCCCACTTCATACATTCCAGAAATGAAAAATTTGCGCGCAAACCATTCACGCATGCGCACTCATGCAAAACCGCAGTACATGCGCTAGTGGCGCCCTCTGCGCCGAGCTTTGCGTCGTCTTCCCCATTGCGTTAATTTCTTTGATAGGAACTTATAATATAGGATTCCCTTCCAAGCCCACCAAACACACAACATGATCGGTTTTGGCTGGAGATCAGCTGATTGAATTCCGACCTTGTCCACTTTTTCGATGTCAAAGGTAGACAAGGCATCGGAGTTTGGGGGGCGCCAAAATGCCTGATTGGCCCCTTTACGAGGAGGAACCTTCCCCCTGCGATTTCGGTGGTGGAGGAGGAACCTTCTCCCCCTTGGTGACGTAGCGGAGGAAAAACCGGACAGCTGGCCGCGAAACCTCGCCAAGTCGATCGGCTGGAGCGTCTCGCTAGGGTCGCGGTTTATGACCGTATTGTCCCGCGAGGCAGCGGTGGCCGACGGTATGCGCCGGTTCGAAGTTACCGTATACCACCCGCTGACAGAGCAATCAACGGATTCTCTCAGAGCGAGGACGGTCGAGGTGTCGAAAAAAATGGCACGATGTCGATTGCCGCCTATTAGACAGCTGACAGGCAAATGTTCCCTGAAACGCTTTGAAGGTAAGCAATTGCCTGGTAATAAAAGATCTTGGAATTTCCGCCTCGCTCTGAGTCCCTTTTTGTTCCCGGAAGACGGAACATTCCATATTCAATGGTATTAATGGCTCTCACTTGGAGTACGTACTTTCCTTTGCCGATGACCGCTATCTCATGTAATTAAACGAAAACAATAACTTTGAAAAAAGACATTTTGCAGGTTGAGACATGTATCAAAATGCCCCGAGCGGGGGCTAGTTTTTACGCAATAAGGGGCAAGTTGGTACAGGATTAAATTATGGAAGAGAGTAATCATTATATTTCCTTGGACAAAAACAAATCTATTAATTGTAAGAATCCATTAGATGAAGTATACAAGAAAAAAGTATGATTCACCTATGTTAAAAAAATAAGAAACTATGGAATCAATCACACTAAAAAAAATTTAAAAAATTTAAAAAACCCGACTGCTTGAAAAGCGAACTGAAATGGCAAAAACAAGGCTTAATTTATTTCTGCATAGTATAAAAGTACTGCCTACAAGCTGCTTAATATTATTTATCATAAATAGGCTAATAATATGAAGACAATTTTAATTAACAATTGCCTGCACCATGAAATTTTTGAAAAATTCAAAAATATTTTTTATGTTTTATTTGAAAGCTTAAGGTGTGTAGAATATTGTGTTAAACGGTTTTTTGATATTCGCAGTATTAAAGGAGTTTAGAGAGGGGTCTGGAACCGCATTTGGAAGGAAGGCGCGCGCTCCTTTATTATAGTGAAATAGATGTAGTAGGTATCAAAGTAAATTAGGGACTGTTGTTACCATGTAGGGTTCGAGGAAGCGGAAGGGCCCATGTATGGAGCTGGAATAGCTGACTAGTGGTAATTTTCAAATATTTTAATTTTATCAGCGAACAAACTTTAATGAAAACTTTAAACGCGTTTTTCTCGAAACAACATTTTTCAACCTGGCCCACACTATACCTCCGAAACTTATCATCCAATTTACTTTTTTTTTAAGTTTAAAACACTATTCTCTCCAACCTAGCGTAGGATTTTATTGGTATTTCAATTAATCGACTTTTTACAAGCATTTTAGTGCAAATTTTTATGTAAAAAATTAAACTATACATCTATCTAATATATCATATTAAAGAAAAATAATAAAAAAAATTTAAAGTTGAAGATCAAATCGCCACGGTTTAATGTTACTCGAATAAGCTGAATCTTTACACATCACTATATTAGATCAAATGAAACAAAATTAGGGGGAGTTACACGGAAAATTTGAATTTTTTTTTTAAACAAATGAGAAATGATTAATTCTAACATCTCGATTCAATCGATCTGTTATTTACAATTTCACCGACAGTAAATTTTTTTTTTGTCAAAATAGGCCCTCAATGTCCCCAATCGAATTACGTAAAAATACATATACCGTGAAATCATATTCTTCTTCTATTATGTTTTGCATTCTAGATTCAGCTGCTCTCGATATATTTATGTACGTAGCATCTCAATCCACAGAAAACTACATACATACATCGATACATTCAATGGCAGAGCACCCTTGAAAAACGGGGAAAAGTTTGTCCCATCTCGAGATGATAAACCAATAAGTTCTACGGAACATCCTTCTTCTACCACATGACTGAACTAAAGAAGAGAGGCTTTCACGATATGTGTTTTGTGTCAAATATATGCAATGTGTTAAACAACTCTTGAAGGATACATGATACATACAACACAACTGCTATTCCATAAAGATAATACTATTCAGATATGCTTTTATCTATTACAATAATAAAATTGCTGAGTTTTATTCGACACTAAGCTGTTTTTTTAAACAATTTGTACCATATAAGCGAAATAGGTGTGGAATTAAATCTTTTATCGCGTATCAATGCAAAGCTGTTTATATTCTTATGGCGTCCCGGCTCCACCCCGGTATCGCGACTTAGTGTCGGCGAGCGCCACCAGAGGTCTAATCTTCTCGCTAGTTCTCAATCTCCAAACCATTCGTATATATACAAGTTCGGAAATCATATCCTCTGTGTCCCCGTGTGTGTCTTGGGCAGGGGCCGTCAGCTGTAGCCCTACCGATGAGTCTAGCTGACGGTCCAAAGACGAAACACACCTCTTCTTTTCCTCCTCGATCCTTTAAAGCCAATCCACCCGCCCCGCACAGTTTACTCCATTGCGGCGTAATCCGGCCGGCCTTAGGGCGCGACGGTACGTTGGAGGGCAGCGGGGCAAGACTTCCTTGTCATTGTCCTAACCTCCACCCAGGACGTGACATTCTTAATTTTATTTGCTTTTTATTTTATTAATTATACCTCGTGTTTAGAATATTGTGATGATTTAAGAAACTTGCCATCATAACTGGTTCACAAATTTAACTTGTTTGTGTACATGAAAATGCCAATAAATAATTGGAGAAAAAATAGAAAAAGGTGGCACTGCTTTGCGATCAAACGAAAAGTTACTATGCTTAAGATTAAAATGGTAAGTGAAAAGTGCAGATGCTGAGTCCGTTTCATTGTGCTAATATTGTTGGAACGAATCAAATTACCAACGTCAATGATGTGGAAAGCCAAATTTGTTTTATGAGTAGATACTGTTGATAAACCAAAAATGGCTGTTAGGAAGGTTTCGAATAGTGCAACAAATACAATTTCATGAGTATTACAATGAAAGAAAATGTGAATAATAGTTAAAATAATTATTTAAACTTGCTCTTTTTTAAAACAGAAAACCTTGGACAGAAAAAAATTTATTCCAGACTTCCAACGTATTTTTTTACAAAGAATCAGATATATCCCAGTTGCAATACTTTTTATAAAATGCGTATATTTTGTACCATTTAGCATGAAATATGTAAACAATTATAGTTTACAAAATTTCACTAGTAATTAATTAGTATTCAAGATGCACACACATTACAGACAATTCGATAAAAGATTAAGAAAATAGTTGTCCATTGGGCTTTGTCGCAGGTCACGTTTCAACATTATAGCATGGTAACTAGCACTATATATTATATGTAGATACGTATTGTTTTAAACAAACATACAAATCGTCTTGAACCACAATACCAATATAAGTCATATACTTCATATTATTGGTTTATTGATCATTTTCTTACTATTTTATTACGCACAAATAATTTATATTTTTCTTACTATTTTTCATTATTGTTATTATCTACTTGAAATTTTCAATTTTATATTGTTCAGCTTTGTACTTAAATCTCGTTTTTGACACAACTGTTGTGACAATGTTTCTTGCGATTTCCTTCCTTTTCCTTCGTATTTTATGTGCAAGTGTTTGTAAGAAAAACATATTATTGTTTATTATCATGGTGTCGAGCCGATCGCGCCGCGCTGTCGATTCGTGCAGCGTCGTCTTTCGTCGGTCGCCGGCGCGCACCGTTGCCAAAAAAGAGGCGACTTCCTTTCGGGCGCTTCCAAGAAATGTACAGTGTTGCTGGCACGCAACACATACTAACGATCACTTTCCAGTTGGATTACGCCGCATTTGTAGGATAAATGTAAAAATCGTTAAAAATGGAGTACCTATACGTTAGGTAACTAAATTATTATTACTTACTATATATGAGTTATATATTACTTATCCTTAAAACTCTGCTTAACGAAGGACTGTTGGTGGCGCACGAGATTTATATATATCGTCATATCGTCTACAATTATTTATTAATCAGTACGAAAATTGGTGAAAATCTTCCTTGCATATCAAGGAAAAACTTTGTCGCTACAAGTAATATGTACCTCAAAATTGCCTCGATACTTTTTACGGCGAACGTTGAAAAACATGGATTATGTTCAGTATTACTCCTCAATTAAATATTATTACATTTTTTAACACAGGAGTTTTGTGCATACATTTTACGGCTTCGCTGGAGTTTTCTGAAGTTATGTTTTATGTCTCATAACGATCCGTTAATATTTACTCAAGTTATTGCAATTTATGTTTAAAGAAATATTGACTTTGGACGGCGAAAAATGTTTTGTTTATAATTTTTAGCGCGAATAGTAATGATGGGATAAACAAGCTGTAAATAGAAAAAATATGTGTCGTGACGAGCTTTACAACACTATATTTTTTAAAATACAGTTTAGTACTATTTAATTTTCCAATCTTTCTTAGCGTTTGGACAATAATTTTTCCCATTTTCGAGACGCTGCTGTGCGAAACACTTATTCTGTACCTCCGACTTTTCATAAAAGAATCATCCTCTTTGGGATCGTACCACCCAGAACATGAATATTTTAACCAGATGCTGTTCAAAATGGCACACGAGTTCTAGGGCGATTACAGTACACGAAATTCTGTATGCAGGATGCAAGGTTGATCTTATGAAATTGTTATACAACTGGAGTCAGAAATACACGGCCAGCGATCGGTAATTCGTTGAACGTCCTCGACGTCGCGTCGTGGGACGTGTCCCGTCGTAAACAGTGTATTTTTGCTGGAATCTCTCAGAACTGCTTCGTGTATTTTCCAAGATACAATTTCAAGAATCGACTAAGTCTTCCTCGAACACCAAGGTTCAAGGTTAGAACAGCATTTCATATAGAATTGAAATTTCAACATTGATTAATGCTTTTACTAAAAGTAGATAAACATGGTTAAAAAGACTAAAATTTTCCAAGAATTAATTTATCGTGGCGATTAATAGATGTGAATGTAAGGAAATTACTTTCAAAAGGATTCAGCACAAATTAATTTTAAAATACTTTTATATTGATAGCACTGAACATGTTAATCCCAACTGATCGGTCTTTTCTCTTTAAACTTATTACTGAAGTAACTGATTCTCCATACTTACTGGAACACGTCAATAAAATTTTTTTGCGCCACCTAAAAATATTAGAAAAGGACAAACCTTTTACTGTTCTATGCATACCGTCAAGGACCCAGTTCCTGATCACTTAAGAGTAACCATCGCGGGTTTTTAAACGTGTAAAGGGAAAACTTAACCAAATTTAAAAGATGTTTTGTTATTTCAGTAGATCTATGTTTAATCTTTAATTTGGTATTAAAAAAAATGCAAACATAATAATAATTATTTTATAATTTAACTTTGAAAGTGAAAAATGCAAAGGGAGCAGTTTCTGATCACCTAAAGCATGTCGGGGAGTATTTCGTGATCAGATCCATACCCAATTCCTGATCAAATAGATTGAAATGTATAACTTGCATAAAAAATCATTAAAATAGCATATTTTTATGGCATCTTTATTAACAGAATATAAATATACTAAATATTTTTACAATCTTTTAGCTGGTATTTGAAATTTTTTCAATGCAAAATTTTAATAGTTGATCATTTATGTGCGTATTGCTAACCTAAATGTCTTGGATGATTTAATAAACATACCCTTTATTTTTTAACACAAAACCCTGATTAGAAATTACTCAATTTAGAGTATTACATATTATTTGGAAAATAACAAAAAATTAGCTAGTAAATTTCAACTGTATAATTCAATTTTCGGTTTTCAAAATTCTTGCATCAATAACCTATTTGCTGATCAGGTGATCAGGAATTGCGGAAGCATATAAAAACTGTACCCAATAACTAATCACCACTTTTTTGCATTAAAAAGAATACAAAACATTCATAATTTAGTTATTTAATATTATTAAAGTATCAGAGAAGTTAACTAAGTATATATTACCTAAGAATTTTCAAGAGTATCACAGAAAAGAACTGAAATTCACGACGTGCTCTCTTATCAAGATGCTTGTATTATGTGTATGTATGCACTTCCTCTGTCACCGAGACTTTCCTGTCCATTAGTCATTTAATGTACTCTCTTAATTTAAAATTTAAAATTTAAAATTTTAGGTGGTAGCACTATATAGATATAGTGTATCGAATACTGACAAAATTATATTATTTGTGTAAAAATAAATAAAAAAATTCGAACAAATCTATTTTGCCCAAGGTTCCATTTTCGAAACAACAAAAAATTAATATCAATATCAAACTATTGTAAGTATTTTGTATGCAAATTCTCTCCAATATTGACAATACCTACAAGCGGTACGTTTGTTAAATACAAGCGCACATGGCCTTCGACAATCAGTTTCTATGAAAACAAATCCTCGAACACAGAACAGTTAAGCTACACTGTCGACATATACATACATACATATTTGGCACGCGTAATTTCCCCGATTCTGTTACGAATTTTTCGATGACGCGATTTTTACGGCATTGAAAGTTTCTCGCGTTCTACCATCCCTGAAAATAACCAGCGTACGTTCGCGAAGATTTATTCGAATGTTTACTCATTTGACCTTTGGTTATCCGAGGGCTTGGCGAATTCATCGTTTGGGACAGGAAACTGTTTCGTACTTGCTCTCTCGATGAATGGCTATTCCTAGCTATACAGTACAGTTAAATGAATTTGATTACCTAACATTCATTAATTCACAGGAAAACATATACTGCTATATTTTGTTCAGTTTAGACTAACTATTTATGTATTAGATAATTTATTTATTTTATATTGTTACTTGCCCAATTCTCGTCGAAAATTTGTTGCTCTCTTTCAATAGAAAGTTTATAAAAAAATTGTTATGTAGAAAAATTAATGATATTTTATGTCGTATAAAACTATGTAATCGAATCGTTTAAAACTTGCGGTTGGGAACATTTTACTCTTTAAATTACAAATTTTAAACAATTTGATTATTCAGTTTTATAGAACATTAAAAGCTGTTATGTTTTCATTGAACTAATTTCTTTATATCTATTACAGTTTTCAAGATATACAGGAAAGTAGGAAATCACACATTAACCTTTAAGGTGACCTTCCGGTATAAAGCACAAAAATAGGTGATCTTTAGGAATTAATTAAAGGAAAACTACTATATATAATATAATGGGACTTTTTGCATTGTATTAAGGATGTCTTAAATTATAGAAATATATTTTTTGTTTTATAATCAATCATTGCAGACGGCACTGGGGAGTCGTTACAGTCAAGGCGTCAAAAAATTCATCCAAATTGGTGGGACCTGTATTTCCCAAAGTTATAATCCGATTCGACTGAAACTTTTTTATTTTGAAGAATATACTTCTCGCTAGAGGGGGCGGAAAAATTACAAAAGTGACATTTTTTGGAGAAAATACCGATACCTGAAGTGTGAAATCACTTTTTCTCTATATTTTTCGTCCTTTAAACGCCTTTAAAAATTATTAATTTTCAACTTTTTGTAATTTTTCTGGTTTCCCGCCTAGCCAGAAGTATATTCTTAAAAATAAAAAAAGTTTCAGTGGAATCGGATAATAACTTTTGGAAATACAGGTCCCACCGATTTTGAGAACACTGTTTCAGGAAAAACGCGTTTAAAGTTTTACGCGATCGCCGAGTGGCCGGTTGTGACCCATGCATCTGCCGCTACTCAAATGCCTATAACTTCGGGAATTTTACGAATTTCAACCAATCCTTTTAAACATGTATTCCTAAAAGGTTGAACATTCGAAAAATGAAATAAAAAAAAATCGACTTTTAGACCGGAAGGTCCCCTTAAGGGGTTAGGCCACCTTGGACGGAGCAAAATTGCAGTCATTTTCGGCATTTTTTTTAGGAAGATAATAAAATAAACAGAAAATTTAATATGAAGCCTGTTATTATACAACTCTCGCCGGAAAAAAATCGTATTTTTTTTCTTACAAAATGGCGGCGGTAGAGCCGTGATACGCAAGATCACGGCTATACTGTTTGACTTAGAACAAAAAACCAAAAAGCTTTATTTTCTGCATGCCTAAAACTATGGAAGTACGTAGCGGTTTTGCGATATCTTGAATATGTTCTGTGCAATTGACACTTTTATAAAAAAAAAATGCACTTTTTCTCTCCATGGTCACCATTTCGAGACAAATTAATGTTTCTGGATTTCCCTACGTACTTCCATAGTTTTAGGCATGCAGAAAATAAAGCTTTTTGGTTTTTTGTTCTAAGTCAAACGGTATAGCCGTGAGATTGAACACCGTGGAAAACGTCGCTCCACAAGATCTTGCGTATCACGGCTCTACCGCCGCCATTTTGTAAGAAAAAAAGGTAATGGTATACATCAGCGCCGGTCAGGCTACCGTTTTCAGGGCATGGGCAGCCGCATTTGCCCGGGGCAAACGCTGCGACCAAAGCTCGGGGCAGTGACGTCAGCTATCGTTAGAGCGGAGTGGGGAGGAATGGTTGTGGCGGGAGTACAGGCTCGTAGATGCGTAGGGAGGCGACGGTCCTTGTTCATCCTAGGCATCTGTACCGTATTGCCCGGGGGGGGCGTGGCTTGCGCGCCGCCAGCAAGTGTTTGCCCCGGGCTGTCTGACCAGTTGCCCTACGCGGCAACTCCTGAACGGCGCTGGTATACATAGAGGGCAACCTCACGGATTTTGACGACCTTGAAATATGTTATCAAGGACGTCGTTCTGAACAACTTTTTCCTCTAAACTTTTTGGCGGTCGACCTTCGTTTTCGAGATATTCGCAAAATTATGTTGCTACCACTACATTAAATCCGATCTGTACGTGCATGATGCGGTAGCGTATGCGTCAACACGAGACCACCGCTTATCTACTGTTTCTGCATATATACGTCGCAGTGACCGGCAGGCAACGTATATACCGTGTAAACTAAAAGGTTCGAGTTAACCAATTCCACGGTGGACTCGAGGTGGTCGGTCGCCGGGGGGATTTTTTTATAGTTTTGGCGAACGGCGCGTCTCAAGTTCAATTATTAAGAAAGAAATATTCTTTTAAGTGATAAACTCGAATGCACCGTCCGCCCTCTCACGGCGCTTACGCGCCGTGAGACGGCCAAAACTATAAGAAAATCCCCCCGGCGACCGACCACCTCGAGTCCACCGTGGATTCAAAGGACCCTAAAATCAACATTTATCTACTTTTTTTGCAAATATCTCGAAACCTACGGCCAGGCGACAGTATATAGTATAACATATATAGAGAAAAGTTGTTGAAAATTACGTCCTTGGCACCATATTTCAAGGCCATTGAAATTGGGGGTGGTCCCTCTAGTGCAGCGCCGGTCAGGCTACCGTTTTCAGGGCATGGGCAGCCGCATTTGCCCGGGGCAAACGCTGCGAGCAAAGCTCGGGGCAGTGACGTCAGCTATCGTTAGAGCGGAGTGGGGAGGAATGATTGTGGCGGGAGTACAGGCTCGTAGATGCGTAGGGAGGCGACGGTCCTTGTTCATCCTAGGCATCTGTACCGTATTGCCCGGGGAGGCGTGGCTTGCGCGCTGCCAGCAAGTGTTTGCCCCGGGCTGTCTGACCAGTTGCCCTACGCGGCAACTCCTGAACGGCGCTGCTCTAGTGTGAATATTTACCCAAAGATTTTTGCAATTATCTCGGAAACTAAGGTCGACCGCCAAAAAGTTTAAAGGAAAAAGTTGTTCAGAATGACGTCCTTGACAACATATTTCAAGGTCGTCAAAATCCGTGAGGTTGCCCTCTATGTATACTATTACCGAAAAAAAATACGATTTTTTTCCGGCGAGAGTTGTATAATAACAGGCTTCATATTAAATTTTCTGTTTATTTTATTATCTTCCTAAAAAAAATGCCGAAAATGACTGCAATTTTGCTCCGTCCAAGGTGGCCTAACCCCGTAAGGGGTGTTTTCACCCTGAAAATTCGGAATGTTCGAGTAATCGAACTTCCCTTGTCAGCCATTTAGAAAAATAAATGACCGATTATAGCAAGTCTACTTAGTAGCGTGCACGCCAAGCGAATTAGATATTATATTATAATGAGTGTCCTCCCCCTGAAGGAGACATTACCGAGGCCATTGAATGTCATCGATGCTTGTTGTGTATTAACTGTAAGTATTGTTACATGTTTTATTGATTTCAGTATTAACAATTCAATAGGTTGTAAGATTCTCCAACATTTATATAAATTCCTTTCATGTTGCACAAATTAATGGTAAAAATATTTGACTTTTACGAACCTTGAGTTTTAAAAGCGATACATTTTATTATCCTGATTCCTTATCAGTTTATACTACTTTAAGATGCTAAACAATATGAATATATTTGTTTTAAAATACGGTTACAAGAATGCCAAAATTTAAGGAACCAACTAGCAACAGAGGCAAGTGGGATGGAAATAAGGTAAAAGAAGCAATTTCATGTGTTACGGAGGGCAATCAGTTTCCTACAAGTCATGCTTCCACAGAGGCTCCTTCTGAACCAGTAGCTTCAACGAGCAACGCAACAGATATACAATTAAACTGTTATGAATCACCTTTGCCCGATGCTTCTAAGAAACGCATTGCATCTCGTTCATGGAAAACACAGGAAACGATTAACTTGGTGCAAAAACTATGGCCACAAAAAGTAAACAACTTAAAGCAGAACAAAACATTTAAAATCTTTTTCATCGAGAGGATTATCAGGCACACAATGCACAGTTTGCGGTGAAACCGTCGAAGACAACTGGGTGCAATGCAATAAATGCAAAGATTGGGCAGATGAAGAATGTGCAAATATTGATCCGTCAAATTTATATTACTTTGATGTATGTAGGGATACGGGAACGCCTAGGTGATCGTTGAAAATTATGTCCGGAAATACCCGCCATTTTTGGATTGCGTAAAAACAGAGGCTACTGTTTACAGATTTTTTTCTAAAATTATTTAAGAAATGTGTTCTAGTTTTTATTTTTAGTTATAATGAATCAGGAAGCTCTTATGCTTATCTGCTGAAAGAGTAATTTGATTGCAATTTATTGATTATATATTATTTTATTATCTCCGGAGCTAGCCACTCTTCCCCTATTTCAAATATATGTGTATTACGTGATTTTCCTAGCGAAAACGCATTAAACTAAGGTGCCGGTTATATGCACGCGAATTAAATGGGCCTGCGCGCGTATAACGAAGACGGGTAGTTTCTGTTCGAAAGAAATAATCTAAATTATTTCGCCTTTAAGGGGTCGGTCCACTGTGGAGTCGTAAAAAATTGTCATTTTTAGGATTTTTTTTTTAGTAAACGGAAGGAATTATTTTTTAGTAAACGGAATGTCCAACGCAAATAATATTTGGTCTACTTATTAATACACTTATTGGCAGTGTAAAGAAAATCTATTTTAAATTGTTAACAGTTTTTTTTAAATATATATCTCACTGATGTGAGCGCCTTGAGAAAACGATGTAGTGCTGGTGCAGGTGATCCCGGGAGAACGACGCATTTGGAACAGAAAATTCAAAGTGTGTTGTAATCATTATGAGTGTGGTTATCGCCGGAACCAGGATTATTTTTACTGATAAAAAATTAACGAAATGGCGGAGGTTTGAAGTTTAAGTGTCGAAATACGGTGAATTTTTCAATCATTTTGCCTTGTAAAAAGTATGAAATGGTTAATCAAAAAAGGTTTCCGTGGTCCCGGCCATAGCCACTGATGTGCTGAATAGCGTGTAAAAATTTCAGACTGAGTGGTCAAATCATTTTTTTGCAATCACCTGCGCCAGTTGAAAAAATGTTGTTTTGGGATAATCGTGTTTGAAGTTTTAAAACAAATTTAAAAAATTCTTTCAAATTTTTTTGGTGTAATATAAGAGTAGCTTAATAAATACCAAAAAGATTTATTGCATTATATGTTTTATCTACGGATGAAAAAAAGACCCCTGAAACCAATCACTTTCCTCTATGTTGTCAAGCAGCACGTGGATGAAGCTATTATAAAGCCGAGATGACAAACGTAACTATAACAGGGAGCATTGTACTTTATATGCTTGCCAGCTAGGGATTGTCGGTTTTTAAAAACCGGGTTTAAAAACCGGTTTTTTTTATAGATTTGTAAAATTCGAAAACCGGTTTAAAAAAAAAAAACGGTTTTATGTACTAGAATTAATATGTAAAAATGAATTAATTATTTAATTAAAAACGTTAACATTTTGACTTGAAATCGCTTCGCACACAAGCATATTGTAGTAAGTAACAGTTTACTGTAAAACTAATCTTCATGAGTTCATATTGTCGAAAGAAAAATACTAAATGAAATTAAGATTTATAAATTATATTTTGTACGGATTTTAGTTATTTTAGTTTTTACATTTGGTTTTAAATGCAGTTTATTTTATTGTGTCATATTTATGTGGATCCATCAATATTAAGGGGACTAGGCAGTCGAAAAATCGATTTTTTTATTGCATTTTCCGAAAGTACTATCTTTTCTGAATAAAATGCCGTTTGGGTTATATTAAAATTCGCAAAATTGTTGATTTTGCAGCTAAAAAGATCAAGCGGTAACTTATTGCGTCGCCTTTGCCCAGAAACTTTAAACGCGATTTTCTCGAATCTTTTTTTCTCTTGGTTTTTTCCTGATTGCGAACGAATGGAGGTTCAGATCGACTTGAAAAAAATTACAGGATGTGTAAAACATGTGCCATTTCGCCCCAAGCCTCTGATATGATCCGTAAAAATTCGAGATTTTTATAAAAGAATTGAGGAGTCACCGGATTTTTGCAGCGCACAAATAAGAACGAATTTTTCTCGGAAAAATCGCCGTTTTTCAGCCACCAATCGCATGATTTTGATTTAATTGTTGTTTTTATAGGTTTGGGCGGAAACTATGAATCCAACAAACAAGAATCTCGCCTTTGAAATCGGATTACGTCACATTTTAACACCGATATTAAAGCAAAACGACTGAAAAACGTTAAAATGTTTACCCGTCGGCAGCGCCATTTTTAAAGCACATATATATTTCTTATTACTTTTTTTTCAATCTGTATGGTGGTAATAAACATTGGGTTAAAGCATATATCTGGATGTGCTTTCATTTGTTTACAAATAAATAAAGGACAGAGTCTATTTCTCACGAAAAACGACTGCCTAGTCCCCTTAAATAAACTCAAAAATTGTACGGATTTTAGTTTTTTTTTTATGTATTTGGTTTTGTATAGATAAATTATATTTTATTTTGATATACGTTTGTAATTCAATAAATATTAAAAGAACTGAAAATTTTTAAAATAAGTATATATATTTATTTTCTATTTTACATATATTTTTTATGAAAATTCGAAAACCAATCTAACCGGTTTTTTGGGAATAGTGGAATTCGAAAACCGGTTTTTTCAAAAGTCGGTTTTTGTATAAACCCTATTCCCAGCATAGTCTCGGCGTGAAAATGCGCCAATGCCAGGCAGTGAATGGAATCGTCCAGGCGTAAAAACACGCCCGGGCCAATCGAGAAGGTAAAATATAAGTTTAAGAGTGGCATCTTTTAATAATCAAAATTGACTACACGAAAACAATAATTCTCGAAGCAATTATATTATTTTTATTACTTTTTATTACACTTATTAAAATATAGATGAAAAGGTTTTCCTGTTACATGTCATGTACCATAGTGACAGTCCACTACGTTACATCAAGATATAGTTGAGCTTAAAATAAGGGGAATATGAAAATTTACAAAAGTGTCAACCTTAAGCAGACGCAACAAGTTCAACTTTATTAACGCAAAATCAGTTTCAAAATTATACAACGTTTGAGGGAATAATAATAAAAATTTATTCAGAAAATTCTAACATTTTCAACATAATTGAGAATGCGAATAATATCGTTTTTTTAAATAAAAATTTCCATCTTCTTTTATTAATCGGTCTGCAATTGGCAGCTCGCATGTAGTTTCTCTCAAATAAAATTTGTGATCTTGTAAGATGTGGGTCCTTTAAAAAAAACAAAATAAATATCTTTCACGTTAAAATATTATTTCCAATGCTATTTATTGGTACAATTAAGAAAAATACAAATTATTATTCATGAATATATGTACATACTGAAGAAAAGAACGAACGGAAGATCGACATGAAAATTCCATACCTTATCTTATCACAATATGCAGCATCTGCAAAAACTACTGCATCTGTAGACGCGCATAAAATAGTTGCTAACCTAGGGGATACTGGACACGCAAAAGTTTATCATATTTTATGTAAGAATCTGATAGTGTCGACGAAAAATTTTACTGAATGTCTCAAAACTAGTTTTGAAATAATTCAAGTACTAGCTTCATTAACACTAATTAATGGAAACAATTCGCGAATGTAACTTTTTACAAAATGCTCGACCGATTGCACAATCATATTTATTCTGGTAATAGCAACTCTAAGATTTGTAAATATTCAAAATTTATATAATAATTATTTCTTCTTTTCTAAACATCAGTTGGACCTATTTTCCGGTCTACTTCCATTAGGGTTTGTCGGTTTTTAGAAACCGGGTTTAAAAACCGGTTTCTTTTATACATTTGTAAAATTTGAAAACCCGTTTTTAAATTTAAAAAACCAGCTTTATATAGATACTAGAATTAATATGTAAAAAATAATTAATTATTTAATTAAAAACGTTAACATTTTTTTTAATCGCCTCGGACACAAGCATATTGTAGTAGGTAAGTAACAGTTGAATGTAAAACTAGTCTTCATGAATTCATACTTTCGGAAGAAAAGTACTAAATGAAATAAAGATTTATAATTTATATTTTGCACGGATTTATAGTTATTTCAGTTTTTTTTTCATTTGGTTTTGTATGCAGTGTATTTTATTGGGTTATATTTTTGTAGATCCATAAATATTAAATAAACTCAAAAATTAGACGGATTCGTACGGATTTTAGTTATTTTTTTTTTTTATTTATTTGGTTTTGTATAGATAGAGTATATTTTATTTTGTTATATTTTTGTAATTCCGTAAATATGAAAAAAAAATGAAAATTTTTAAAATAAGGACATACTATATTTATTTTCTGTTTTAATTATATTTTTTGGTTTTTTTGGGAATAGTGTAATTCGAAAACCGGTTTTTTCAAAAGTCGGATTTTGTATAAACCCTAACTTTCATTGTACTGAAACACGAGCAGAGTATCCCATTTAAAAACTGCAAGTGATCCTAGAACCATATGCAGAAACTAAAAAACTGCGTCATCGATAGAACGAGATTCTACATAAAAAATGATGACGGAAAGCTTGCCTATGTTTTCCCGTATCTCCCAAAAAATAATTCAACAACTGTTTCATACGGCTCTTACTAAGAGCCACCCTGTATATGACAAACCTGGTAAAATCTGAAGCTGACGAAATCTCTGAAGCTTAAAAACATAGGCAAAGCATTCACGCAAAGAAACGTATCGTTCAGATCACAAGAGCATATAGCGTGAAAGGACTGTTTACTGGACAAAGCTTCTGTTTCTGTAAATGAAAGATTACATTTTCCACCCTGTGACGCAACAACTGCCTTTGAAAGAAATTTCATTATAATAAAATTAGTTCGAAACAAATATTATAAACAAGTAATGCTCCAAATCTTGAGCAGCTAGTGTGTAATCTAATTATTGTAAATATACTTTCAAAATCATTCCAGCATGTGTTTATGATTCTAAATGACATTGTACAATAGGTCACTGTGTTTGTCACCTGTCTTAAAAGCAACTTTCATATTGCGTTACATAGGATAAAATACAGTTACTCCCAAAATTATCCGGCCACCCTGTATATAACAGATTTTACATATTACATCAGCTTCAAGATTCGAGAATCTAATACACGTGAATATAAACCTTGATTAATATACTTTTCTTTTGGGTGCATTCCATTGAAAAATTGTACACAGTTTATATAAAAAAAGTATTATTCGTGGAAGTAGCGAAAATAGTGCAAATAAATATTCGCCAAATTCGATATTTAATCTATACAAACGTAATTCTAATACGTTAATATTCTTCTAATATTCCTGCGATTTTATTATAATCTTTATTTTATTATGCATGAATTTGAATAATTTTTTTATGAACTTCGGGCTTATTTTGTTCCACTCGCCTAGCAAAATTTCTTTGAGCATTTCTTTGGCAGATGGTACTAACGAAAAATATATTAATCAAGGTTTATAATAATGTATATAATAATGAGTAATCCTGAGTCTAACTACTTAAATGTATAGAATATATTTAACTTTTCATTTGAAACACGATTTTATTTTTAAAGGCTTCGTAATCTACTTAGAAAATAATCATTTTCAAAATAATAATAATAACGTTATTGTACATTGCAATCCGTCCGAATGCGGTATTTTTATAAGAATTTCCAAGGTCTAGAAATAATGGCGAGGATCACTTTACAAAAAATCGTCTTGTACACGCGTACATGTAATATTAAATCCCACAAGCTTCAGATACAGCAAGTGTGTGCTCAGCATGTTTTTCCTTGCATCGCGCAAGAAAAATATACGGTGCGATGTTTAACAAAAAAGCTTTGAAAGTGTGTTTCACAGTAATATAAGTGTGTGTATGACGAATGTCGGTTTCCTAAAATTTTCGATTCTTGCTTTGAACGTACGGGTAATCGATACAGGGTGTCTTTAGATAAATGCCGCTCAAAATAATTGATAAACGGTAGAAAATATGGGAAAATGTAAAAAATCCTTCCTTTAGCATTTTTTTATATGGGTTCTAATACCTATAAAAATACAAGCAGAAAAAATAATTTTATGACGATCATGAAAAGTGTAGAAAAAAATATTATCTCTAATATTAGGTAATTCTACGTAAAGTACGACGAATTTCCTACCATTTACAAACAAAATTACAAAACAATCCTACGAAATGTATCGAAACAAATTGTTTCATTTAAAAATACTATACCTGTACCTAAAATTTATAAGGAGTTGTTTTCAAAATACAACTACGGATATCGTTGTGTATACACAATCACAGATGTATAAAAAATACTTTCATAAATTTACTCTACTATATGTACGTGGGGTAAAAACGAGTATGAAGAATAATAAAAGCCATTATCTACACACTTAACTATTTCGAACAGTATTATTCATCGGACGGTAAATTATTTAAAATCTAAATTACCAAAATGTTATTTCGAAAATATAAAACGAAATTATGGTAATTAGTTATGAATATTGTGTACAAGAACTAATAAGATCTTCTATTCTAATATTCATGAAAATTTAACTATAAATTTTAACACTTTTTTTATAAATTTACTTTAATATTAAATTTAGGACAAATATCTATTCGCGAATTGATAAATGCACACATAAACTGGCATATTTGCAACATTTCCATATGTTTCTTACTATATAAATAAATACTATAAATTATAAATATTTAAAAAGACGCGTGGTACAAAAATCTACAAGACAGTGTGTCTATTAATTATGCTTAATGAGTACTCAACATCTTTCCACGAATCCGTCTCATTAATTAAAAACGGTTAAATAACAGGAAGTAAATGTTCGACAGTCGGTGTTTGGCATTAACAATTAAAACGAAGGTGGAGCACATTCGTGTGTAATACAGGCGAAGCAGGTTTACCTGGATCAATTAAAAAAAGCAAACGTCACTGCTGTCAGTAAGTGCACGTGGTCCTACCACACGAGGCTCCGACATTAGTTTCATATTATGTACCTATATATACATACGTGTAAACAATGAGTGGGCAGTTAAGCTAGGAGTGTACCATTCGTAATTTCGACTAACGTTACGCGGAAGCTATATTATCCTCGCTCGCTTAAAAATTCTAAAATCCAACGAAAACGTAAAATCCAACCAACTTGGTCGACCTATCGCCGGAAATATCTACACAGTTCTCCGACTAATTGCTCTATAAGAGAGTACAAGTCTCCATTGATAGCCGTTATGCGTGCACGAAACCGAGCAAAACAACACTAGCGTTGCACTTGACAGAAAAGGCTTAAAGACATTCGATCTTTCCGCATGAATTTCTTACGTAAAAAAATGATGATCGATGCTGGCATTAAATGCGAAGGCATCTCTTTTGGCAACGAGAACGATGGTGTAAGTAATTTTCTAGGATCAATCGAAACGGTGGTTCCGCTCTAACGAAGCCTAAGTACAAGTGTAGGGAAGTAGAGAGAGAAATTTCCAAGGGAAATGGTGTTTTTCAAGTTCACAGAGTAGCGAACCCTCGGCTTGTTTCAGTGGGCGATCGTTACCGGTCGCTGGAAGAAAAGGGGTAGAAGAAGCGCGTGTACGAGCGTCGTCAATAGCTCGTCGGTGGGTGTCTTACCTGAAAGTCGCAGTGGATAATTTCGGCGTCATCTAAAAGTCGGATAGTGGCGCGATGCACCACTGTAACGTCACTCTTGCTGCCAAACTTCAACATTTCTGCCCTCAAGTCGCCACCCGAATTATCCCCCCGGCCTTCATCGTCCCCTGCTCCACAGCACCACACACTGCCCGTTGATTATACTCGATTCACACGATGCCGTTACGGTGAAAGACGGTAACTGTCGCCGGTACGCGACTTTCCAGCGAATTTTCCGACAACTTGACACAGCGCACCACGGCACAGCACAATGAACGAGAACACATCACAGTAGCAGAACACCAAACTCTCTGTCAACCGGTCCCATCCACTGGCTCACCGTCGCGAGGATGCCATGTTTCCAGCGCAGCGCACCGAACGCGGCGTTGCCGTTCGTGGACGCAGCAATTGGACAGCGTGATTGGCCAGCGGTTCGACTCGTGGCGGGGAGTTTAAAACCTCCGCTCCAAATGTCACAAAAGCCTAATTGTACTTGTGATTGGTACGAGGAGAAGCGTAACAAAGAGTTACATTATGGGGGTATTACAGTCCACTAAGGTAAAACAGTTAAGGAAGCAGTTGAGATTATTGTAATTTTTTTTATATTTAAATAGTATAAAATTATAACTAAATATAATTATTCGAAAGCGAAAAATGTCTACTTTCACATAACGTAACAATAATCTACATTTGTTAAAGCAAAAGTTTTAAATTAATTAAAACATGAAACTGTTCATATGGCCCAGTAATTAAATAAAATTTATAGCGTGTCCCAGTCATTAATTAACAGTGTCCCAATTATTGAATATGTATTTAATTTAACTATTTCTATCAGTTAATGAAAAGAAATCAACTGACTGTAGTCCTTCTTCTTTATCTTTTTTACCTTCGGCATGACTTTATGTCTGAAAAAGTTAAAAAATGATGAAAAGTATATTATAAAAGTTTAGGTTATGTTAATATTATAACGAGTATAAGATTAATTATCCTAATAATTCTTAAACAGTATTATATTTTGGTCTAGTTATTATTAACGTAAATATATAGGATACAAAAAATACTTACTTTGGTTCAATAAATATTTATAATTTTATAACTACTGAACACTGACGTCTGTAACACCGCGGTTAAACAACCATTGAACACACGTTTAATGATTGGTACGTGTCATGTTACCGTTTACTAGTGGATAAACGCAACAATTTCAATATTAAAAACAAAAAATTATTAAAAGATCCAATTAATTTTAAATTCTTCAATGTATAATAAATCCAAAACAACTGTATAATTTCAAAAATGATAAAATAATAATTAATTACAACCTTAACAAAAATATTATCTCGCTTGCTTGAGCCCATTAGGTAAGAAGCGAGATTGAAACTGTTGAAGCTTTACTGTACAATAATATTTTTGTATGATATAACTATTCAGTTATGTAAGCTTATAATTGTATCTATATAAAGCTAATACATTTTGCAATTATATTTCGAACAGTTTAAACGTTGCAAATTAGTGAAACTATTATTATTAATAAAATTTCTTCTCAATTTTTAATTATTGGACCATGTTTAAGGACTGGGACATTTACCTTATGGTGTGTTATAAAATTTATTAGAATTTTTCGTTTTTACAAAATAAAAATACAGTAATGTGTAATTGTTAATAATAAGATGAAAATATGTTGCGTATATATACTTCTAATCTCTTGGTCTATTTTAATATATTTTATTTTATAGTTTATATAATCTTCAAAAAGTTATTAAACATCCAGCAAATATTTAAATAATATTCTGTCTAAAATTGTAAATTATAGATACGTGATGTTCTCGAAAAAATTTCGCGAGATTTCCGGCCTGTAAAATCGAATAGGAAAAAATCGGCTCACAAGATATCTTTGCAGTTTACTATAGGGTGCTTTAAAGTTTCTTAAAATCTGTCTTTTCGTAATAATTTGAAAATATATTGAATTTCGTTAAACAACCATCGATAGTAATATCAAACTCTAAACAGGTAACAGTGGTAAGTAACAGAAACTATTAGGTTAGGTTAGGTTTATTTTTTCTTTGGCATAGTTACAAAAATACATATTCTATACCAAAAGTGGCATTTCAAGAGAACTTATATAGCCCAACGAACTTTAGTCCCTCAACACAAACTATTGTAGTTATAACATAAACGTTTCCCTTTATTAATAAAGATTACTCAATTTCAATATATCTAATCAACTTTGAAGAGATAATTGGAGCATAGACTTCCCGCTGAAAAATATTCGTTATCCACAGCGCTCATTATTATCAATATACACCGGCATTAACTAAAACAGTTCGGTCTTCGGGCTCGCTCCCGTCGTATTATCTGTGCAGTTGCACGGGAATTTCGTCCTTACCGAGGGCAAGTGGTTTCTGGCTTCGCAGAGTGCCAGAAGCGGTTCGTAGCTGGCGCTCGACGGCAAATGACTTGTATATAAAAAGTAACAGAATCGAAGTGGTGGGGGCGAACCCGGGGCATTGAACAAAGGTTGGATTGCGTCGGGCGAGAAGCCGGCGGCGCATTCACGATTCAAACATGGCAGCGGCTACCAGCGTTGTCGTGCTCGACAGAGGCAACAATACCACCTGCACGATAAATTTACACGGTGTGTGCGCGCGTGCAGATTACTGAAAACGGTCGGATCTGCGAATTGGCTATCAGATTTCCTCACCAGTCCCCTGTAATACCGTGCGAACCCGTTACTAACCTAGTCATTTTGCACGGCCAGTTTTTGCTCCGGGAAAGTTGTATCCCGACATCATCAGTTATCGTTGAATAAAGCAAAACAAAAAAAAACAGTAGACTGGCAACAAGGTTCGAATGGATACGTTGCAATGGACTGACAAAGCGCCGCTCCCAGATCTGGCTCGTGTGTCTGAAGTCGTTCGAGGCGACGAAGTGTGTGCGGGCCTTTACTCAAGCCTAACCTCTAGTTTTTGTGCTGTTCTTTACGTGCACTTGCGGGTTCAGATATATTTGCGTATCGGCAAGTTGACCGTTTGTAATTTCCTGTGAAATATCATTGTGTTTCTCTCGGTATAGCTTTCCTCGTGCATTCGGCACGTCGAATATATTTTAGAGCCAATTAAAACGGGAGCCAAATTCACTGGGATGCCGTCGTTGTAAACAGGCCGTAGTTTTTTTTTTAAATTTTCGATTACGAATGACAGTTACGTGACAAGCGTGCGCGGCGGCAGAGTCGAACCGTGTGCGAATTAATACTTACAATTAGCAGCAAGTTCGCTGTCGTTTTCGCGTTTCAGAGGGAAGAAAGTATTGTCGAATCGAGATTCTGATTAAAATTTTTCGTGTTCTAGGGGCCACCGTGGTGTCCTGGAGGGTGAATAATCAGGAACAGCTGTTCGTCAGGTAAGTTCGTACTGTTTATTTGCTTTATGTTAATAAAATAAATTTTCGATAATTGTGTGTGAAATATTATTTCGATGCGTACGTGTGATTGTTAAGGTGCATTGAAAGTTCATCCTGCTTCAATTGAACTAAAAGAATCGACCCAAATGCAATTTATGAAATTAGGAGTTGATTCGAATATTTTACTTGCGTTCAAATAAGAGAGTACGAGTTTGTTAATATTACGTATAATTCAATTTAGGAATTTGATTTTTATAATATCCGGATGATTTAAGGATATGAATAGTTTAAAGGATTTTTCGGAAATTTTGTGTTTCTAAATTGCATATACTGCACGTTTAAGGTGACTACAATAGCAATTCAAATATAATAAAAAAATATTATTAAGATTAATACCGTCTTTATCAATAACATTAGTATTCTCGAATAAATTTAGTTTCTTCCTGCATTTATTTTACAATTTATTGTTATTTTACTACAAATGTGAGTATAACGGACGCTTACACGATCGTAATTAAAAAAAATGTGGAGTAGCCTGAAACATAAAAGGTGCTTCAAATATGTGTAGATACATTTATAGAAAGTTAAAAGCATGCAATGTGTGTATTTGTTTAATATCCACATATGAACATTATTATACACCATAACATTAAATTAAAATTTCCATACTACATATATACTACAAGTCGAACGAAGTAATGTAATTTTTAACGTTACCAAATAAAAATGCAATCGAATTATCGAATTCAATTCGTAGGTATAAATTTATGTTAAATGTCGTTTACCAACATTTTTTAAAAATTATCGAAACATTTATCGGGCATTTCCATGAAAGTAACCTCGCCTCTTATCTCGTTTGTACGCGTTCTCATTAAACGATCTTACGTTCTCCAACCTCTATTAAGTCTTTGAAACATTCCCATGTTGTACTTTGTTCTCGTAAAAAAATTATTAAAATGAGACTTAACGAAACTCGTTTACGGTATCGCTTGCTGTATCGATTTATAAAAGAGACGACAATGTAAGAGAGCACCGTCAAGAATACGTGTAAAGAACTTGATGTTCTAAACGCAGAGTATCAACGTGGATTGGTAAAAGTGTGCAATCGAGACTAGAGCGAGCAGTAGGTTATGTTAACGAGGCGCAAAAGACTAGTTAAATAGATCGCTCGCGACCGGACACCATTTTTGTGTCCAAATCAGGATTTCGTTTTAAGAGTATTTTATCAGCGTATTCTGGAATGTAAGGCTAATAAATCCGGCTCAAATTTTTTAATCGAATTCGATATTATTCAATGTGAATGGAGTTTGAAAAGCCGAAAGAGCTGATGACAACCAGCAATTAAATAAATTACCAATAAAATTAATAAAAAAATCTCAAACCTTAATGTGAATCGTAACGGTTCAAGTTCTTTTTCACTGCGATATTGCTGATCAACAAGTTTTATCAAATTTTTTGAGGAAATTCCAATTATATCTGATCTCTTTTTAATTGAAGTGCTGAATTTCTTAGTTTCCTGCCCTCAAATTCTGCAGCAGAATAATTTTCATATTGCGTTCCACACGAAACCGAATTTAGTTGTCTGATTAGTATTTGTTTGCTTGCAAACTGTTATTCTCAAAAGATTGGTTTATTTTCACCTATTTCCTTTAAGAGATCTCTCATGTACAGGGTGTCCCATTTAAATCAATCCCCGCAAATATCTCCGAAACTGTCGACGATACCGGCAAATGTTTCAAACAAAAGTTAAATGGTTTCGAGGGGGGGCATAATTTTATGTCAGTAGTTTCATTGTAGGTTTATTTTTGGTTATTCATGCTAATGTCTGTTATTTATAGACTTATTTAACGTCAAAAGTTCAGTAACCTCATGAGTAGAATTCCTCATTTCTCGATATTTTTTCTTTCTCGGGAAATCAAATCAGATCACACTTCTTGAGAATTCTCGAGAAATTGGAAAAAATATTACAAAATTTATGTTTTTGGAAAAATGTTGATAATATTTATCAAAAGCACAAGAAAGCTTTAACTAATTGTTCATTCCTGTCTAATCTGCACAAAACTCGAATAAATGAAAAAACAGATATTGAATATAATTGATAAATTTATTTATTTGCCACAAAATTTGTGCAAAGCGAAACATTACTTTTTTGTTTTAAAATAGTTTTTTAATCTATTTATTTTCTTCTTTTTTGTGACAAAATCTGTAGGTGTAGAAAAATTTATTTCGTTTCGAGTGGATACTGGCTTGATCGTATGTAACACATCCAAAAGTTATGGTAAATTGGATGTACTTCTTCCAGTGGACAGAAAAATATGAAATCCTTTTGTTAAAGTTCGGAATTTATCTTCTTCTTGGTTGATACTAAATTCTTGGAGGCTCTCTGCGATTGCTCACTCTAATTCTTTTCTTAATGGTAATTCGTCATTTTGAGGATCCGTAAGTTTTTCACTATTTTCAGGAGAATCGTGGTTGCTGCTATGTTTTCCGAAAAGTCTAGCTATTTAGATTTTGTTTTGCCGTTTTATCCATATCTGTCTCGAATATTAAATGAAAAAACGCGTCTTTTGGATCTTTGTGAAGAGATTCTGAATTATTTTTGTTTCCTCTTTTCGATATTTCTTCTTTAATAGCCACAAGAAACTCATTACTTAATTCAATAGGTATACAATTTTTCTAAATTGTTAAAAAAGAATTTATGAGCACCTACGCCAGTCAATATTTTCTATTGTAATTCATATAGGTTCTAATGTTACTGATAAGATTTATTATAAATTGTAGATGTGTTTATACGTTCGCGATTTCCTAGACTTAAGTTTCTCGAGAAAAACAGTATTTCTCGAGAAATAAAAAATAAACAATTAAAAATTTCCTGGAGAAAGAATTCTCGAGGAGGAACACTGCTCACGAGGCTATTCCTAAGTGGAGAATGTTATTGTAAAACGGAAATGTATACGATAACAGTAGACTAGCCTAAAATTTATCCGCCAAAAACTATCTATCAAAAATTTTATTCATATCCAAAAAATGTCTCCACAAACACACTCACAATCAGTCGCGTTGTTTGTATTCCTAGAATGTTTAGTAAATTTCAAACATCCGTGTAAAATTATAAATACCGAGAATTGTAAAAAAAAGGTATTTAAAATGAAGATTGAAATAAAACATTGAAATCAAACTAGTCCAAGCAGAAGCATGAATGTATAAACTTCTGGTTATGAATCTACTATTTTACCAATTCTGCCGAGTTGAAATACGGCACACTTCCTTTCACTCATAATTAAAAAATTGTTTTATATAAAAAACGCCAAAGCATTTGAGGAGTCAATCAAAATTGCATATAGAGAGCATCTATAAACTAAACACGAAGGGATGGAATATCTTCAAAATTGGATTGTTTTCCTATGATGTCTTAAATTTACTTAGGCATACAATCATTGAATATATCTTATTCTAAAAGTTCTGAGCCTAATATCAGTTATATGATTATTTACATGTACCTACTTTGCATATTCATCTCGTTCATTCATTTGACATTATACCGCCCCTATGGCAATGCAGGAACAAAAGAAACATTGCAGATAAACCCACAGCGACACATGGTCGTATTACTCTGTCTTTTCAAACGAATCGACATTTACGAAGAATATTATTTGCGGACAATTTGGTACGAGTAATGTCAAATATAGTCTTAAAATTAATTACAAAATTCGATGAGTCTCAAATGGTAAAGAGGTCAAATAATTATTCAACTTTTTACTGTCATGGTAGGGTAGAACCCCCAATTACTGACACCTACCTAATTACTATCATCTCAAACTATTTTACTGAAAATAACGAATAAATAAACGTTGTAAAGTCACACACAAAAAGAATTATGTAATTCAACCTATAATCTATACGCTAGAAAATGCACCACTTAATATTTTTTTTTCATTAATTTCTATAAAACGATACAAAATTTTAATTTGATGACAACAGTGGAAATGGCGACTTCCTTACTAGTGAAAGAGAAAACAGGGCACTAAAAAAAGGGCTATAATTCCTATATTTAAATTATTTACATAATAAACAATAATTTTTTAGGACTATATAAGTATCATAGAAAGTCACAACGATTGTAATATAACGATTAATTAAGCCTTTTTAATTAATATATGGGTGATAGTGATTGGTACAAGCGTTTCAAGCATTTTGGTATTACTGTCATAGCAGTAGTTGCTCGTGTACATGATACGACATAACCGTAAAATGAGTAATAAACAGTATTTGGTTAGCTGGCAGTGATTGGGGTGTCAGTAATTCAGTCACACACGTTTTAGAGGTGTCAGTAATAGATCTAGAAATATGTTTTTTAGATTAATGAATTTATATATAAAAATAGAAATTCTAAGACCCACAAAATGTTTTTCATGAAGTAAACATATTAAACCATGATAAAAAAATAAAAAACTTATACTTTTAGTCAATAAATACAGATACTATGCAATAATATTAGAGTCAGTCCTTAATGTGTCAGTAATTGGGGCTTCTACCCTAGGTATTTTACCAGGACAAATGAAGCGTATTGCTCCCATTGCTCAGTTGTAATTGCTCTTATTTAAATGCTATACCGTTAAGGAACTAGTTCTTGATCAGGCATTAATTTTTTATCGGTTCATGAAATAAATCGTTCTTTTAAGTTTATGTCAATAAATAATTGTTTGAAATAATTACTAACATAAAAATTGATAATTCAAAAATATATGTGTTGTCCGTGAAAGCAGTTAGTATTGTTAGTTTTCGTGAAAATAAATGTGTAAGGTGGCCCACTTGACGGAAGCCCCTGTTGAACGCTATCTCTTACTGTTCGAAGTAATAGATCACCAACGACGCCACAGTCGATTTCTTTGCTGGGTGTTGCGGTATTAAAGGTTATTTTCATACATTTTGCTTACAATAGTTTACTTTACAATGTAGAGCAAGAATTTTAGTATTATATGTATCATTTTGCTTTAAAAGTCACTGATCATTATTTAGTTCCAATTTTTTCGTGTGGAACTAATTTTTGATCACCTGAATAAAAAATAGGTCAGGACATTATAAAATTATAAAAAAATTAAATTTAGATGGTATAATACTAAAAATAAGTTTATTTGGTACTTTCTTTTTAATTAGTATCCGATTATTTACATTGAATAGTTCCTTACCTAATAAGAAATTAGTTCCCATGTATTTTAGATGATCAAAAACTAGTTCCTGATCAAAAATTAGTTCCCATGTATTTTATATGATCAAAAACTAGTTCCTAGTCACCTTATTATTCCATACCTTATAAATAATTAAATTATACTTATTTTCAACTTTTTAAATTTTTTCCTCATATTTTAAACATTAATTCATCTTTTAGTATAAAAAAAGTCTATAATTTAAAGTGGTATTAGGTTAAAAATAAATATTAAAGCGGGAAGCCCTCTAAACTGATCAAAAACTAGTTCCTTAACGGTATCGACCATACCATTACCAGTACGGCATTAATCCTCATCATTATGAGAAAAAATTTCCCAGTAAACACTTAGCAACCCTCTTGCACTTTAATGGAATTCTAGTTAGGATATTATGAGATACAGTCGCATAGTTGCATTTCTATAACTGAATGCATGAAACTTGTCGTAAAACTTGGAGAACGCGTGACACTGTACCAAGGTATATCGTATCGTACTTTATACCAGGGATCGACAAAGTTTTGGAATTCTTATTTTTAAACAAAATTCTGTTCGGACTTATATGTTTCGTTTAAGGGGACCTTCCGGTCTAAAAGTCGATTTTTTTTATTTCATTTTTCGAATGTTCAACCTTTTTGGAACACGTGTTTAAAAGGATTTGTTCTCAAAATCGGTGGTACCTGTATTTCCAAAAGTTATTATCCGATTCGACTGAAACTTTTTTTATTTTGAAGAATATACTTCTGGCTAGGGGAAACCAGAAAAATTACAAAAAATTGAAAATTTATAATTTTCAAATGCGTTGAAAGGATGAAAAATTTAGGGAAAATGTGATTTCACACTTCAAGTGTCGTTATTTTCTAAAAAATGTCAGTTTTGTAATTTTTTCTGGTTTCCCTCCTAGCCAGAAGTATATTCTTCAGAATAAAAAAGTTTCAGTCGAATCGGAAATACAGGTCCCACCGATTTGGATCAATTTTTTGACGCCTCGACTTTAACGACTCCCCAGTGCCGTCTGCAATGATTAATTATAAAACATAAAATATATTTCTATAATTTAAGACATCCTTAATAGAATGCAACAAGTCCCATTATATTATAAATAGTAGTTTTCCTTTAATTAATTCCTAAAGATCACCTATCTTTTAGGGCTCTAGACCGGAAGGTCACCTTAAGAAAATATATGTTCCTGTGGAATTTTTATTGAAAGAAGTGATACTCTTAGGAACTTCTTCAGAAAGTGTTCTCATGGAACAGATATTTTAGAATTTATATAATAAAAGTTCCATGGAAACAGTTATATTAGAACATTAATTAAAAAAAGTTCCATAAGATAAAGAAATGTACTAAACTATTAGGTACTAGTTTTATTTAACAATATAATATATTCGTTATGTTTATTGAATAAAAATTATGAAAATCATAACATAAGTAATTAATAGTATCATAAGAAGTATTGAACAGAAAAGAGAACTGATCAAGAATAATACCTAAATAACATTTTTTTATAACTTACATGAACCAAAATACATAAAAAATATATAATATCTCCATAGAAATTATCTACGTAGGTAAATATTACAAATAAATAACACATTCGGAATATCAATTTAAGTGTAATAATTATTTATTATTGTTGTAGTACTATTCTTTGAATAATGTTCAATATTTGTTAGAAGAGTTGAGAACTTTTTTAATATTGATGAACAAAATATCTGTTCCTGTTGTAGAGAAATTTTTATTTTAATATTTTATAAGCTCCATTCCAACTAGAACTTTTATTTTCAAGAACTTTTACTTTATCGATTCTCGTGGGAACTTATAATGTGAGAACATTCTTAAAACAGTTCCACGGTACATGTTTCAAATAGAACCTATTAAAAAGTTCTGGAACTTTTTCGATCCCTGCTTTATACAGGGTGTCGCAGAAAAAGACGATCTCCAGAGAGCTGATTAGGAAGTTAAAACGAAATAATACGGTTCCTGTAAACATTATATAAACGAATTTAACGGTACCACTTTTACCAAGTGGCCGCCACTTTTTTGTACATCAAGGGCGATACGTTGCAAAAATGACGGTCGCATTTGTTGGAACATACCTAGTTGGTGTGATTGCTTTAGAATTTACGAATTTGTTTATGGAGATTGCTTGTTTCGTTGCACCCCAAGGATGAAACATGAAACTCTGGATGTGAACTGTCCAGTGATGCAGGCGGCCGTTTAAAAAATTATTATCATTTATGTTTTTATGTCTTTAATAAATCTAGCAACTCAGTTTACAACCTGCGTAACCACCTCCCTCAAGGAGACCATCTTTTTGTAAATCACATATAAAGTATAAAGCAATGAAATGGAAGTGTAATTTTCTGATTAACCATTGTATGGTCATTAGTATTGTACGTACTTACGCTGCTGGAAATATTTATTGCATCACCCATAAATCTACGTAGTACGCGCAATTTTCATAGCAACTTAGTTTGTCCATGAGCACTAATGCGTAGTTAACAATTACGCAACAATATTTTCTTAATTGTAATATTAAGTGAGGATTTAACTGGTAACACGTGCAATAAAGTGTTGGACGCAAGTAGTAGCTCGGCGTGCGATTCGCCATTGAGAAACTTAGTGGAGGCGTGGCACAGTGGTTCGAGTATACTACATGCTAGCTGGACAAAATTATTTTTTCGCGGGTTTGGGTTTATATGGGGTTCAAATTGTTAGAAAACAAACCTGATTCGTATTACAGTTTATTATTTCACTAAAAATATGAATAAAATAAAAATATGACTAATTCAATAAAGGAAAAAGAACAAAATGACAGTATTGTACTTTAACTATAATTATCAGTTATAACATTATGTCTATTCCCGTAATTTCTGAGTTTTTAAGTTTAAAACCCGGTTTTTGAAATCAGTTTTCTCTGCATCGCTATTAAAATAGTGTTTTACTATATGTTCCACGTCGATCCACGCGACAAGGGTTGAATGTACGGAAAGTAGAGACATTCTAGTTTATTTTAATCAAACGATCGATCTGCAAAAATTTGCAAAACTATATTTTTTTAATTGTTTTCGAGCGCGGCGCTCGGCAGGAGAGATAGCACTGTCGTTTTGTTCTTTTTCCTTTATTGAATTAGTCATATTTTTATTTTATTCATATTTTTAGTGAAATAATAAACTGTAATACGAATCAGGTTTGTTTTCTAACAATTTGAACCCCATATAAACCCAAACCCGCGAAAAAATAATTTTGTCCAGCTAGCATGTAGTATACTCGAACCACTGTGCGTGGCTTAGATTTCAGCGCTGTGGTGGTAAGTTGGCGAACTATTGAAAGTAGGTCCGGATCCCACCAAATATTCCGGAAAAGTACTTATTAATTGAATAAGTTAAAATGTAGTGTTCAAAAAATTTAAGAACACTCGTTTTTCACAACATGTCTACAATAAACACTGATAATCATATGGACTTCGACGGATTTCGACCTACTCTCAGTAGTTCAATTTTCTGCCACTAGTTGGCGTATCGAAATTCTAGGTTTCCCAATACAAACATCGATGACTATTTGAGAAAATTGCCCCTATGTATTTATTTTGTATGAATCTTTCTTTACAACAGGTGTCTCAGCTGCCTATGTACAAAAACAGAACTACGCAAACAAAATAGTTAAACAATACTAATACAAGTGTGTTTTAGAACCATTTTGCATGTGGGTAAAAGTGACAATACACACGTAAAAAACTTAATTTAAAAATTTATTCTAATAAATGAATATCACTATTTGCAAGGAATATTATGTATAAATAAAGTTGTTTACGAGTGTACAACTACAAATACTTTTTCCTCTATCTTATCTGTTTTGTTCATAGTCCAGTGAAATTAGGATCTGTCTGCGGAATAATTCCCAGCAAGCTACATTTTGGCATGGCCTTTATTTCGCCGTCTCAAGCAATATGTCAAAAGTCCCCATCGATCCGACATCCGTTAAAACTTTTACAGAAGACTTGAAGGTAAAAAAAGCAGTTTTTCGCGAATATCTCGTTAACTATCAGTTTTACGATAAAAATAGTTATTATGAAATTTGTAGCTTAGGAAATTCTCGACGCAAAAGGTTGTATGAGTTTTTTTCATAGGGGTAACCATTTTCATGTATGACGGGTTACGAAGTTTCAACCCTTATACTTTTGACAAGGGAAGATTCCGAACCCGAAAATTCAAAAAATTCTGAAACTTTGTGAATACGTAGGGGATTTCCTCCTGATTACAACGCAATTTTTGTTTGCTGCCCAAATTCACTCAAAGGGGTGAAATTAACCCCTGAAAATCCGGCTATTTTCCGATTTTGTGTCATAACTCGCGAATTGTAAGAACTGTGAAAACTGTATGGTACCAAATGATAGTCCTGATTAAAAGAAGTAACTGTTTCCTGAAAACTTTCTTTCTATCCCCTACAGTTTGCGAATAATAACACAAAATCGAACATTTTTCAGCGGTCAATTGCACCCTCTGGGAGTGAATTTGGGCAGCAAACAAAATTGCGTTATACTCAGGAGGACATCCCCTACATATTTACAAAGTTTCATAATTTTTCGAATTTCCGGGTTCGGGATCTTCCCTAGTCAAAAGTACGAGGGTTGAAACTTGGTAACCCGTCACACATGAAAATGGTTACTCCTACAAAAAAACTCATACAACCTTTTGCGTCGAGAATTTCCTAAGCTACAAATTTCATAATAACTATTTTTATCGTAAAACTGTTAGATAACGAGATATTCGCGAAAACAATTTTTTTTACCTTCAACCCTCTCTAAAAGTTTTAACGGAAGTCGGATCGATGGGGACATATTGTTTAAAACGACGAAATAAAGGCCCATACCAAAATTTAGTTGCTGTGAATTATTCTAGTCTAATTTTACTGTAAAAAAATGATCCACAGTTAATTTAAAAAAGTATTACTACCCTTGGAAGTAGCAAAAATCGTGCAAAAGATATTCTCCCAAAATTCAATATTTAATTTCTTCCTACGTAATTCTAATAACTTAATATTCCTCTACTATATTCCTGCGATTTTAATATAAGCCTTAATCTATTAATTCAACTAATTCTCTGTGAAATTCTAACCTGTTCCATTCTTGTAGCTAAATTTCTTTCAGCATCGCTTCGACAGATAATCCTACTAACTAGAAATAAATGAAGCTTTACACTAACGTAAATAATTCTAATGGATAATTCTGAATTTAACATTACCCTAAGTAAAAATATGCAATACGTATGCAGTGGGCGGATACGTTTCCGACTAACGTGTAGCTTAAATAAAGTTCCGCGCGGAGGAAATACACAGGAGTGTAAGTCGTCGAGAGTTTAACGAATGTTTGTGCGTCGAACGTCGCGCTGTGTTAAAACTTTCGTCCAGCACTGTGTTCGAACGACGCGGAAAATATTCCCAGCAGTGTATAACGATTTACACATTTCTTAGTATTGGCAGTGGTAAGAGGCGACCAATGGGAAGATACTAACAGTGAGTAAGACATGCGTGCACACCTGCTGGGAAAGGACCGCGTAAAAGCGCGCTACCCGTGACGATCGCTTTAAAGGCGGCAGTCCGGGAGCAGACGATGAAAAAACTGACGGAGCGAAGGCAAGGGCGCTCTGGACCAGTACATACCTTTTACACGAGGTTCAGGGCCCCTCGCCGCCGGTTGCCAGTCATCGGTTCTTCCGACTTTTAAAGGCGCTGTCAAGACCACCTGTCTGTCCCTCTCGCGTCCCCTCGGATTCCGAGCCAATATCTCTTCGGAAATAAAATGCTCATCGATCGAGAGAATTAACGCAGTCCTGCAAGTGTGTGGATGGAATACAAAGGACAGGGAAACGCGGGTACCGATGACAGTTGGCAAGCGTGCCGTAATTTACTCCAATTTCCGTAAGAAATGCTTGTAAAAGTTACGTCGGTATGCCTGATACGATATGGATCTCTCTTTCTGCGCGACGCGACGCGCCAGAGGAACACGCCATTGTAATACCCGCGTCTCTTAATGCGCGTTTATACTTGGACGTCGTGAGTGCAAGGTTTTTTGTCCCTCGTTTGTCCGACTGTCGCTAGTATGGAAGTTGAGCGAAAAATTCGACACCCTTTTGTCCAGGAAGGAAATGTTTCTAATTAATTTTACAAGTCCGTATAATTTTGTGGAGATATTATTAGTATTCTATAAATTGCTGCGGAGTGCGGATAATAAAAATAGAATGGTTGAAATGAAAATAGTGGTTCGTGATAATTTTCTGCGTTTAATTGTGAAATGTAATTCGAATTAGTTACGTGCATACTCTTATATGCAATATTCTTTTACATAGATTAGGGTTTGTCGGTTTTTTTTATAAATTTGTAAAATTCGAAAACCGGTTTTTAAATTAAAAAAAAAAAAACGGTTTTATATACTAGAATTAATTTGTAAAAATGAATTAATTATTTAATTAAAAACGTTAACATTTTGACTTGAAATCGCTTCGCACACAAGCATATTGTAGAAAACGTTTGCTGTAAACTTTTATATTTCTGCAAGAAAAATACTAAATGAAATGAAGATTTATAAATTATATTTTGTACGGATTTTAGTTATTTTAGTTTTTTTCATTTGGTTTTGCATGCAGTGTATTTTATTGTGTCATATTTTTGTGGATCCATAAGTATTAAATGAACTCAAAAATTGTACGGATTGTAGTTTTTTTTTTATTCGGTTTTGTATAGATAGATTATATTTTATTTTGTTATACGTTTGTAATTCAATAGATATTAAAAGAACTGAAAACTTTTAAAATAAGTATAAATATTTATTTTCTATTTTACATATATTTTTCTGTGAAAATTCGAACACCGTTTTTTTTGGGAAATAGTGGAATTCGAAAAACGGTTTTTTCAAAACTCGGTTTTTGTCTAAACCCTAACATATATGTATACAATAAAGGTACTTCGCGTCTTTATAGCATTAGGTTTTTATGCACCAGTTTCATTTTGTTCGCATAAGATTGTTATATTCGTCCTTTTAAGTACCAGTATTGTTTAAGTACTCTTATTGCAATTTTAAAGTTTCAGAAGCATTTTATTTTACTGCCACCATTACATCAATGAATTGAGTTTAAATTTTGAATGCCATTTTATGATGAAACAAAATCCTTGCATTTAATTTTCACTAATTTATCTGTTATTGTAGCTGAATTGTTATGTTTCTGTAAACTATTACATATAAGGAAAATAGAATCGTTTAAATATAAATTATAAATAAAAAGATGTAACAGTGAAATTCTTTTCAAAATACTTTTTTATCCGCTTGATACGTAATATTGCTTAACAAAAAACAAGGGATGCCAAGAAAGAGATTTTCACAGCATGTTTGCTTCATGAAACGTAATGAAAAATAACTTAAATTTTGAATTTCAAATTTTCCATCTACAGTAAGTTGACTTAATATTTGTATTCGTCATTACACTCCATACGACATTGTTTTGTATGTTTACTTATTGGTTTCGATCTAGAGGCGGAAACATAAAATTTATTTATTTAATTCATATAGTTTTCTACATAACAAGTAATGAACGCAATAGTGTCTAATTTTAACGTCACAAAAATATTCGATTAATTCATGACATACACAGTGCTGGAAATATTTGTTGCATCACTCGAATAAACACGTTATCACTTATACCGCTCTTATCATTAGTACTAGGAAAATTATTATTGCAAAATTTATTAGCATAAATGTGTAGCTCACTCTCTTGGCCAAAAGAAGCTGGGCACAAATCATTTTATCAATCATATTTTCTCTGAAAATTGTGCGTGTGACGTAAATTTGAGTGTGGCGCAATAGGGATAGGTACTGTATATGCATGTACAGTGCTTCACAAAATTTTGCGTCTACCCCAAATTTGGAGGTTTTGATATTTTCAGGTGGACTGAAAGCCTGGCTAGCTTCTCCATGTTTTTATGGGTGGGTTGAAAAATGTGCAACTAGAAAGAGTCGGACCTCTTGGTAGTTTAAACAATGGATATTTATTCAAATATTGATTTTTTACAACCATAAAATTATACGTCCACTTCGTTTTAATTATGTTTAACTCGAAAGAACAGGAAAGTGTTAAATATTTTAATAATGAGAACGTACGAAACTACAAATTTAATAAATAATTAGTAACCTTTCCTTTCTTACTAATTATCTCAAATACTCTATTTCACATACTGAATTAATTAAAATTTGTATTTCAATGCCTTCCCAAGCTATTTGAATTGCTGCTTTCAACTGTTGTACTGTAGGTATTATGTGCTCGATTTCCTGCGTAATTACGGCGCACAATAATGCCCCACACATTTTCCATCGGATTAGAATCGGGACAGCAAGGTGGCCAGTCGAATTAAGTGACTCTTTTATCGTTAAACCATTGCTTTGAATTATTGCTGACGTTAATTGCAGCGTTATAACCATATTCCACTGTCCACTGTAACAATCGTTTTTCAATGTGAAGAGCCTTCAAACCGTACAGTTTCAATCGAGAGGCCCAGTTCGCAATTGCTTTCGAATTTTCTTTGTTGTAAGTGTCGAATTTGAGGCCTCCTTTATAATACTTCTTTTATCTCTGGTAGAGAGATGATGCGTGTGTATTTAATTTTGCTGTAAGGAGCACTATTCCAAAACACTTCCCAAAAAACCGGTTTTCGAATTCTCACAAAAAAATATAATTAAAATAGAAAATTAATATAGTATGTACTGATTTTAAAAATTTTCAGTTTTTTTAATATCTGCGGAATTACAAAAATATAACAAAATAAAATATACTCTATCTATACAAAACCAAATAAAAAAAATTGAAATAACTAAAATCCATACAAATTCGTCAAATATTTGAGTTTATTTAATATTTATGGATCTACAAAAATATAAACCAATAAAATACACTGCATACAAAACCAAAAGAAAAAAAAAAAACTGAAGTAACTAAAATCCGTACAAAATATAAATTATAAATCTTTATTTCATTTAGCACTTTTCAAGCTGAAAAATATCATTAGCTTTACGCAAATACGTAATAAAACTGTGGTGCACGTATAATTTTGAGGATGTAAAAAAACAATTTTTGGATGGAATTTTGGACGGAAACAATTCTCCGCCGAGTATAATGTTCGAGAAACGATTTTTTTTGCAAATCTATGTTTTTCAGCCTACCCCAAAAAACCTGGAATTGTTTCTTAGGTCTTAGGTTCGCCTGAAAATATCAAAACCAAAAAATTTGGAGTGGACGTAAAATTTTGAGGAGCTCTATATATAATAATATGTACTTTCATAGAGAATACCAAAATAAAAGAAAATTAAATTTGGAGTATATTAGAAATATTTTTCCTTAAGTAATTTAACGACTTCGAAGCGAGCTCCATAATTACTTACATTCATTCCCGTAATTACTTTGCCAAACACAACGCGCCTACCAGTCAGCCATGGTGCTTGTTTCACAGTGATAAAAAATTAGAGCTATTGGCATCTTCTCCAGCATTTACCATAAACAGCTACTCACTAGTATCATGTAAATAATAAAAATAATAATGATATTCATATTAACAAACACGGTAGTAATAGGGCTTTATCACACAACATACGAAGTACAATAAACAAAACAGAAATACAGAAAAATAAAAAATTAAATTAAAGAGAAGAAGCGGAGGATTTTAACAGTAGGGACAAAGGCAATGGTGTTAAGGCAGGATACCACCTTTGACTGCGATTTTGGAGGCGTTTTTCATGAATTTTTTTTGCATACAAAGAATGCGCAGAAACAAAATCGGTTTCAGTCATTCATTAATGTAACTTTAATCTGTAATTACACATTTTTTGAAACTGAAAAAGTGAAAAATAATCTCTTGTAGGTGGCGCCAAAATACACTCCTTTGGAGGAACATCGTTAGACGGCGTGTCAAATTCCGCTTTGTACGTGGCTCTTAGAAAAAAAGCCAAAGAATGTCCCTATTAACAACAATATTTTTTAATGCTGTACGTAGGGATTTTACGAAATTTCGATTTTTAAGAAAATGGCGGTCGTTTTAACAAAAAGGTCAATTTTTTAGGGTAAAAAAATTTAAAAAAGTTTATAAAATTGTGCACCAAAAAAAAAAAATAACAACGCTACAGCAAAAGTCCTACGTACATCATTAGGTTATACCACGGGGAAGAATTGTGCAAAGTTTCAAGTCAATCCGATGAAAATTTTAAGAGTAATCTGACACGCCGATTTGAAAAACATCGTTTCGAGAAAAACGCGTTTAAAGTTTTATATAGATTTATATATCTGCTCCAAACCGGTTTTTACACAAGAAAAAGGTTTCGGCCACCTTTCTAATGAATGAATTTCGATTCTATACACTTGAAAGAGTACTTTAAGATAAAAAAAATTTCAATTTTTTCTTAAGAGCAAAGGTGGTATCCTGCCTTAAGCGCCAGGTACGACGCAAACAAATTGCGCTGTTATTAAATCGGACATCGTTTTGAGAAAATCGATTTTCAAAATCCGTTAAATGTGCGTGCACTGGTTTCAGAAATGGTTCTATTTTTCAAATTCGATTTTCTCGAAAATGGAGCCTTATAAGGAAAAATTTCATTGTATATTTCCGCTGATACCACGATTTTGTGAACACCCTGTTCATTTAATGGCAGTACCTTATATATTTGTCATATATTATAATACTTCGTAGTAATATTCCAAATTTCAATTTTAATATGTCAGCCTAATACTTTTATAATGAATCGTTTGAAAAGGTTTTTGGAATTTCTGTAAAATTAATTCTGGTTAACAATTTCCGCATTTCAAGAAAATTATTTATGTTTAACGAATTCAGTGTTCCTAACAAATTAATTCTGTTTAACGAATTAACAGTTTCTGAAAAATTGATCCTGTTAAACGAATTTGGTATTTCCAATATATTAATTTTCTTTAACTATTCCGTTCAACGACGAATTAATGCTTTCTGCATAGTTCAGTTTATAACTGCTAAAATAAATAACTTCCTTCATGGCAATGTATTTATACGTATATCTGGCATCGTGTTCGACCGGTTGTGTCTTAATTTTGACGACACGGAATCTGTTGCTGTCAGCGGAACTGCAGGAGCAAGCAGATGTCTCGTTTCTTCCCAGTTGGCCATCACGGGCTGCCCCCATACAGATATTTCCGTCTATGCCCAATATGGCAACATCTGGGAATAAGAAAACGGAAATGCTAAGTGGTAAAACGAAACTATGAAATAGGAGTGCAATAGATGCAGTACATTAATTTACACAGCGCTGTCTGTTTTATTGAAATAGCACTGCACTTTATTAATGCTTTGTTTAAATTGCAACCAATGGGAACACTTGTGTTTACTATATTATATAAAAAATTATCGTTTCTATATTAGCTTTCCTTCTTTTATTTTACTTCTTTCTGTACAAATATTTTATTTTTCTTTCTTCGTTTACTATCTTGACCATAAAATTCTGATTGAGATTTTCTCGAATCAGAAATATATAATGAGGTATGGAAAAAATATATTTTTTTTATAAGGAGACCTTCCGGTCTAAAATTCGATTCTTTTTTATTTAATTTTTCGAATGTTCAACCTTCTAGGAATACGTGTTTAAAAGGATTTGTTGAGATTCGTAAAATTCCCGAAGTTATAGGCATTTGAGTAGCGGCAGATGCATGGGTCACAACCGGCCACTCAGCGCTCACGTAAAACTTTAAACGCGTTTTTCCCGAAACAGTGTTCTCAAAATCGGTGGGACCTGTATTTCCAAAGTTATTATCCGATTCGACTTAAATTTTTTTATTTTGAAGAATATACCTACTTGTAGCTAGGGGGGAAACCAGAAAAATGACAAAAAATTGAAAATTTATAATTTTTAAAGGCGTTGAAAGGATGAAAAATATAGGGAAAAAGTGATTTCAAACTTCAAGTGTCGTTATTTTCTCAAAAAATGTCATTTTTGTAATTTTTTCTGCCCCCCCCCCCCCCTAGCCAGAACTATATTCTTCAAAACAAAAAAGTTTCAGTCCAATCGGATAATAACTTTTTGAGATACAGGTCCCACCGATTTGGATCAATTTTTTGACGCCTTGGCTTTAACGACTCCCCAGTGCCGTCTGCAATGATTAATTATAAAACAAAAAACATATTTCTATAACTTTAGACATCCTTGATACAATGCAAAAGGTCCCATTATATTATATACAGTAGTTTTCCTTTAATTAATTCCTAAAGATCACCTATCTTTTTGGGCTCTAGACCGGAAGGTCCTCCTAAGGAGCCAGCGTTAAGTAGTTATTTGATTACGAATTTGTGGTCGAAAACTGCTGCCATTTTTTGTAGTTTGAAGGAAATTTTAACATTTTCTGTTGCAAACATGTCACACTAATCTACGTAACAAAAAAGTCTCGTCCAAATTTGAGATTCGGAAATGTATTATTTGTAATTTACAGATATGTTGAACGTTAAACACTAACGAACAATTTTCACCGCAGTAACAAACTTGGAGCATATAAATCTTATTCAACATCGGATCGAATATTGCTATTATCATTATTAATAAATTAAATAAATAATTAAAAATCTTAATTAATTATTGATAAATAATTAATGTGTAAAGGCAATATTGGTGAAGCTGTCAGACTGTTATTAGACCTAACGTTGTAACAGCAGAATACAGATAATTAGGTATAATTGAATATCAAATATAATTACAACAGTGGCAATAAGTTATTGGATTGATGCAAGAGCCCACATCGCCTAATTCGTACATTTTCTAAACCCCTTTCTAATCTTTTAAATATCATCACTTCAGCGATTGAAATGATTGTTTTCAGTTAGTGCCTGTTAGACTCGTGAAGAAAATATATTTGTATGATGATTTTTCAGTGATGATCAAATGTGGTTAAATACTTTAGAAATGTTGGATATATTTATAAAAAATGGTGAATATTAATTCCACCCTTCTAAATTTCAGTAACATACTGTTGTGAAGGTAGCGATGTAAAAGGAAGCAAGAAACTCTAGCCAGGATTAGTGCATATTCTTTTTAACTTTAATAGCAAAGTGACATTTCTAAAATCAATAACTCGTGAGTCTTCTGTAATTACGTATAATTAAATAATCGCCACGTAGATTACAAACTGTTTTGCACAAGGATGCACATGTAAATGTTTCTCATCCCAATATTTAGGTATTCAAATTTTAAAATGGTTGATATTACTTAGGTTATAATATTAACATGCTTGACATGGTCAAAGAATTTTCCTTGGCTATGACATTTCCCTAAGTTTTTGGTAAAAGCACACGTAGGTGTTGTAAAAAAAGACACTTCCGTACACCTAACAGTGAATGAAGGAACTTTTGCACCAACCTAATATTTTGATAGAAATTGCTTCTAATACAATTACGAAATTGCCTCTAAAATCGTAGAACCGATTATGAATCATATAACCCCTTTTCGTCAGAGGCGCTATATTGCATAGGGGAGCAGCGTTGTAGGCAACTAACAACTAATGCTCCCCTTCGCTCCACTATCATTTATTAGTACGCAACTGGCTGTTTGCCATTACTTGACAATGTCCTTCCACTTAATACATTCCCTCGACTATTTATTTCCTAATAATTCACGGAAATCTTGTATTTTATTGTGCAAACTATTTTGCTATAGGTACCTTATACTTGTGAAAAAATGTGGCTAGAAGTAATAGAAACGTGTGTACAGAGTAGTGAGGTACTTTTTCAGGTAGCAACAAGATGTTAAGGGGGTATTATTCTAATCTAGAATGCCATTTATTAGGTCATTTTTAGGACTTTTTCCCAAAGGAACCACAAGTTTTTTGCACACACATTTATTGATATTTAAAGTACATAGATTATTTGTTTGCAGTACAAATAATCAAAATTACATGTGTTGTATTTGGCTTGATGGAGTCCCTTTAACCATTCGTGGTCACACTTCTGTAAAGATTTTCAAACAGTTACCGTACGAACTGTATCAGTCCAATCGAGTCCCAAAAATTATAATACACATTTTGAACATTGTAGAATATGGAATAGTCGCGTTTTATTAAGAACTGGAATGACACCATGTACCCAAAAAATCGGAAAGGTGTAAAGTCCTGAAAAATGAACTTTTTTATTAAAACAATCATACCTTTTTTATTTTTCAATTCATTTTCGTGCGATACTAATAAGATATAGTCGTTTTAGAAAATATACAGTTTCATACTGTGCGTTTCAAAAAAGGTATTTATTTTGAGATCTGAAGATGGTCAATAATTGTGGAGTAAAAAACACGTTTAATTTAGAGATATAACTATTTATTATTATTATAATGATTCTTATTATTATTTTTTTTATTCATAAGAAAGTAATTTAACAATGAAAAAAATATTGTCACAGCCATACAGATTACATTTTATTAAAGTAAATTTCTCGATTTAGAGTAGAATAAAATTTTTCATTTTTTCGATAAACTTTACGGGTTGGTCACACATGGGTCCGATAGACCCACGCTCAAAACCGATGTTTTTGTAACGGCTGCCACTCACCAACGAATTTTCTGATTCAAAAACTGACGGTCTCTACCAGCAGAAGAAACCTCAAACTTCCGTAAAATGTCAAGTCAATGCCATTTCAAAGCCAGGAACTTACCGGTATCATGCTCCAAAGTTGAAAAGCAGGTCCATTGGACCCAGTGTGACCAGGAAGGGTAAAAAAAAGGGTCTTACTGGTGTACACGATTCCGGCCATTCGGCTAATATGAAACAAAAAACTGAAGAAGCATCTTGATCAGTATGAATGCGGCTATGAGGTGAACCAGAATAAACTAAGGATCTTCACTATTAAAAAAAATGGCGGCACTTTGAATCTGGAGTAATGACTTTCTCAATATTTTTTCGTCTTTAGCATGTTAAAGATTAAAAAAAAAAAACAGATTCTAAAAGTTTTGCATCATGCGATAACAGCACGTGTGCTGAAGATTCTCTCAAAGTTTTAAATCAATCGGTCAGCTAGAACTTCAAATATCGTGTACCCCATTTCAAGAAATGAGGTTTCGAGAAGAACACCTTTTAAAGTTGTGTTGTTAAAACATTTATAACTAAGCTAATTTTACGAATTCGAACAAATCCTTTTGCAGACATATTTTCGAACACATATGCCTACTTTAAAAAAATTCAAATATTTATTTTTGAAAGTTCCACATTAGAATACTCCCTTAACCCTAAAATATATGTTTAGAACCATATGAAAAGGCGTCCAGGAAAGGGTCTAGTTGGGAGAGCAGGGACCACTTGCTCTCAGTCGCGTTTATAAAGCTAGCCCCCCATAGTGTAGGGTGAGCTAACTGTTTCTGGGTTGCGGCTTTAAGGATAGGAAACGAGGGCATGAGAGGACAAAAGACGAAGATGAACACAGAACTGCTGAATGAAACGGATGCAGGTATACAATTGCCTACTCCACCTTCGGCAAGGGATGAAATGATGGTTAAGGGTTCTTCGCCTATTTCGAGCACACTGGGAGATAATACGCAAACGCACGTAAACAGTGACAACAATTTCAACGTTGTTTGTTGAATTTGATTGCCATACGTGGAGCATAAGCGTATCTATTCCTGGACTTAGTACCAAGCATATTGATGTTGGGATCTCGGGCAAGAAACGAACCGACTAGGTATATTAACAGTATAATATATCTCGATTTTCTACAAACGGTTACAACTTAAGGCAAAAGTACCAATAACTGGACACATAAGGATATCAAAGTAGTAAATCTTAAAAATGGACTAAAAATAAATGTTCTTTTTAACAAAAGTGTCAATATTCAGATAACTGCTACTTCTTTCTATCAAATGAGCTACTAAAAACTTGTTTGCAGTGCGTTATTTTAATTAAGTTGAGTAAAAACACAAGTAGTTATGTGTACCAGTACATGGACAATAGAATTCTGATTTGTCCCAGCGTTCCATTTTTGGTGTCCCAATACCTGGTCAATGGGGAAGATGACGCGAAGCTCGGCGCAGAGGGCGCCACTAGTGTTTGCGTGAATGGGTTGCGCGCGAATTTTTAGGTTATGTTGAAAATGTAGCATGCAATTGACTAAAAATATGACTGGAAAATAAAGAACTGTTAATTTATGTACAGTATACTTGTACTTACACCTTTGATGTACCAAAATTTGAGAAAACGCAGGCACTTCCCATAATGTATTGGGACTTCCCATAAGTGTTCAAAATGCTGACAGGCGGACCAACTGGCCGGCTGGTCAGTTATTGGGACAGCGTGCAGAGGAAAAGATTATTATGTACCGGTACATGAACAGGTATATTTTTAATTAAAATAAACATTAACCGATCAATGTTTTGTTTTGTATGTAACAAGAAACTTCTTAAGATTCTGTACATACGTTTTTTTTTCTCAGAAAAACGTTGTATAACGATTATTATCACCTTAACAACTAACCGTATTTTTCTTAAGAATTACTTAAGAAATCTACGCAGAATTCAATGCACCTCCGATATTTAAAGGCTGTTTTATATATTAAACTTTACATCTAGGACTTTCTTAATTTTTTATATAAGTGATAAAGTTGCAAAATAAAATATATTCCCAACAATATTGTTCTAAACTTTCTATGAAGCTTAGTAAAAATATAAATGTCATTGGTGTCCAGGTATTGGGAAGTGTCCAGGTATTGGTACTTTTACCTTAAAATTTTTAGTGGCGCCGTTGCTTTATGCGCGACTTTAACCTATTTTCACGTCGATATTCTCTAGAAAGCAGCGAAAGTGTTTTCCGAGAATCCTCAGATGTTTACTTCGCTCCCTCAGCGACCCCTTCGCTCGCTCGACAGTCGTGCCCGTGATGAGTTATGTATTAATAAAAGTTTTAATTTCTATATTTTCTGTCAGATCTTCTTCAGACTATTGCCAAAAAATCGGCGAGATTCTTTCGATGAAAATGGGCCCAATCTCGATCCCATTCAAACCACTTTATGTGTATTTTTTAAATGTTACCCATACTGGTCCCATCGTTGAAATCCCTTCCCTTTTTGAGGGTATTTTAGATTTATTAAACTACTAGCTCTCCTATCCGGCTTCGCCTGGAATTTAGATTCTAACTCATAACTCGGGAAGGGAAGGACTTTGCGGGCTGAAAATAGTCACATTCATTTTGGTTAGCCAGGCATGATGAGCTGGGGCACATTTCGTGGCCCCAGGGTAGTTTACCGTTCGAAAGTTTTCAGGTGACAGACAAGCACACAAACATATAAACTTTCTACTTTGTATATTGAGATTAAGAGTAGGTAAGTGTCGGGATATTTAGAAATGGAAATTTCACAGATATTCCGTAAACTGGGAAACTTCCGTAAACTACTTAACATCTATTAAAAGGGAAAAGGAAAAATATTTTATGCATTTTCACACTTGTAGTACAATCGCAAACGATGCAGTGTTATAATAGGATACCTGAACCAAATTTAAATATGTTAATTAAAAAAATAAAAAATAAAAAATAGACTGCATTGAACATAAAAAGAAACAAATTTAAGTGTTAACGTAAGTTCGGAAGTGGTAAAACTTTAACTTTTTAGGGCTATTTATATATAATGTGCCAATATTACTCGGTTAAGGGGTAACATTGGCAGGTATTTAATATGTATTAAAGAAAGAAAAGGACAAAAATTTGATGCATTTTGACACTTGTAGTGCGTTCACAAAACACGCAATGATGTTATGATAGGATACTGAAAGCAAATGTAAAAATGTTAATTTTTATATTATATAGCAAAATGTTCCAGAAACATGCCAATGTTCCCCCAGCTTACTGTATGGCCATTAAAATTATATTATAAAATTTATAACGGAATTTGGTACGTATCGAAACTTTTGTATATAATGGAAAAAGAGGGAGATGTACCACAGTCCAACGTGACTGCTGGAGATTACTATTCTCGCTTTTGCAAAACATAAAGAAAATGAAGAAGAAGACAACACAAGGATAATAACTCACCCAAACAATTGCAAATATTAATTTTGAATAGAAATCTGTCTCTCTCTCTCGCTCTCGATCTCTCTCTCTCTCCCGTGTCTCTCTTTCGCTCTCTGTCTCTCTCTTTAGTGTTTGGTAAACTTTGCGAGTCGCCGATGATCCTGAACCAATTAGACACATACACACACACACCACTCAATTTGATTATTAATAAACTAAATGACTCTAGGTGCAATTACAGTGTTGCCACCTTATCACCATATAAATCCTGGAGTGCCACACATTCCAACCTGGAGATTCGAATATAAACCCGGAGATGGATAAAGCAAAAAAAGTTTTGCTCTCAAATATCCAGAAAATAAATGTGTAATTCTTTTAAGCTCAAACAATTCAGAATTTAAAAGTATCTGTTTTTTTTTTAATTAATAACTTTTATTGTATATGAAATTGATACCATTGTATAATGCCACAATTTCTTATTATCTCATTTTTTCCCACAACCCGGAGATTTTCCCAGTAAAACCGGAGCCCGGAGGTTTGCTTCAAAGCCCGAAGTCGCCGGGCGAAAACCGGAGAGGTGGCAACCCTGGATGCAAAGTAACGAAAAGAATATAAGAGTGTGTATAAATATTACAATTGAAATTAAGGAAGCGAATAAATTAATTATTGAAACAAGACCAATTATATACACGAAACTACGCGAAGTTTGAGTCGGATTTCCCTAACTTTGAACACAAATCATCTCAACATTTGTCAAAAAAGTTTTTTTCGTCAGGTACTTTTTTCAAACTCCTTTCAAAATTTCGTTAACGCAAGTTTGCAGCGCTTATTGCACCATTAAACTTTTGTTTGAAACATTTTTTTCTGTCTGTTGTACTTTAGGAGTTATACGCGAAAAAGTGGGAGTGTCTACTTCACTTTGAGGTTAGTTTTCATACCTTTAAGAGGTACCACTCTTAAGCCACTAACAAAACACAATGTTAGGGATTTTTTGTTCTTATAAATAAAAATATAGGGCTTGGATTCTTCTATGTAGTTTTAAAGCAACCTTTGTTTGGCTAGAAATTTTTTTTTATAAAAAATTGTACACAATGGCGACGGACAAAATGGCTTCCCGGGGGACTGCATAAAAACTGGCCTACACTCTCAGGAATGACTGCATCATCTGAGAAGAAAATAGTGGAAATACAAAAAAGATACATAAACTGGAATGTATTATCTTCCATCTAGCGTTGGATTTTCTAAAAATTCGAATTATTTTGGAAACTATAGCAGTTTGAAGAATTGACTTTAATTTTTTACATAAAAATTTGCACTGAAACGCTTGTAAAAAAATCGAATAATCGAATTATAAAAAAAATCCTACGCTAGGTGGAAGATAGAGATGTACCGACTAGGGTTTTGGCCGACTAGCCGACTAGCTGATTAATCGGCCCCCAAGAAGCCGACTAGTCGTCGACTAGTCGCCGACTACAAAAGTGGCCGGATAATCGGCCACTATTCAGTACATCTCTAATAGCAAAGTTATAAAACTTGTTAGGAAAGGAAAACGAAAAATGGGCAAATATTCACAAAAAGGGAGCCGATCAATCGGCCTTTTTTGCCGACTATTCGCCGACTAGTCGCCGACTACAAAAGTGGCCGGATAGTCGGCTTAACCGACTAGTCGGCCACTAGTCGGTATATCTCTAGTGGAAGATAATATATTCCAGTCACTCCCGGAAGTGTGGGCCAGTTTATTTGCAGTCCTCCGGGAAGCCATTTTGTCCACCGGCATTTTGTTCAATTTTTCATAAAAAAATTTTTTTTTAACAACGTAAAGTTTGCTTTAAAAGTATACAAAAATCCACGCCTTATAATTTTAATTATACAAACAAAAAATCCCTAACTTCGTCTTTTGTTAGTGGCCTCCGGGTGGGGTCCCCCCTTAAAGGGCGATACGGCAGGAATGAAACATACCGTTGCTCTTGTCTTGAGTCGCTCTATGTATAAATCCACAACGCTGCGTTCCAACCAGTGAGTGCGGGTTCGCGGTGTTCCCTTGTCAGTATCACCACAACCAATTTCTAAAAATTGCTTCAAGTTTCCTTTTTTTTCAATCACAAAACGCAAATAAAATCAGATACCTAAATTATATCTCCTTCAAAATAATTGACCCTAAATGTTGAATCCAGAACTTAATCTTGAAATAACTAATGTTTCAAATGAACCCTTTCATTTGTTTGCGGATTTGAACATTTATGTGAACTTTTCCTCTGGGAAATCTTTTTTTTCGCCGGAAATTTATATAGATCGAAAGCAGGTATCAAATAACATGCAAAAATAACAATTTTGAGTTTAGGAATCTATTCATTCAAAAGTTATGAGGTGAAAAAGTTGCAAAATTTTGACATATTTTCTAACCTGTATTGTGACAGTTACAGTGGTTGTCGCATATGATTCGTTGTTGGAGGTTAGAGGGATAGGAGTTTGTAGTGTTTCTTTGTTTTTCGAAACTTGCAGAAATATAAAATGGTAACGTGGAACTTGTGTTCTTTACCACAGACTGAGGAAAGTGCTCTAGTATGGTTGCGGGAGCAAGGTCTGCTGAGAATTAGTAAAAATTGTGGTGTTCATCGCAAATCGATGAAGTTATTTGAAACAGGACAGCATACACATTCCACTTTCTATTTTGTCCAGGGTATTAGTATTGGTTTGGGTTAGATTAGGGGGGGGGGGGGCGCCCGCTCGCGGGCGCGTAAAGCATGGTAGCTGGTCTATTTTACTTAATAACTTTTCACTGAATAGATTCCTAAATTCAAAATTGTTATTTTTGCATGTTATTTGATACCTGCTTTCGATCTATATAAATTTCCGGTGAAAAAAAAGGTTTCCCAGAGGTAAAGTTTACCCCAGTTGCCGACCGACATCGTGCGAGAGAGAAAGCATCGTGCGAACCGGTTCGAGAGAGTGAAGTATAGAGGAATAATCGACCGTAATGCGCATGCACCGAAATCGTGCGAGAGAGATAATCTACACTTCACTCTCTCGCACCAGTTCGCACATGCTGAGGAGATATGCGCGTACGTACATAAAATAATAATAATTAGGTGACAATAGCCTTTATTATTAACCATAACGGGCAAAATATTGGGCCAATATTGATGCAGTGTAGTATGGGACCACCAGGGCATCGCCCCCTTTCGAATAAAAAAAAGATCATCAAAATCGGTCCATATGCTGAGGAGTTATGCGAGGACAAACATATAAATTATTATTATTATCCATAACTGGCAAAATATTGAGCCAATATTGATTTAGTCTCGGATGGGACCACCGGGGCATCGCCCTCTTTCGAATAAAAAAAAGATCCTCAAAATCGGTCCATATGCTGAGGAGTTATGAGGGGACAAACATATAAATTATTATTAACTATAACTGGTAAAATATTGGGCCAATATTGATTCCGCGCAGAATGGGACCAACGGGGCACCATCCTCTTTCGAATAAAAGAAAGATCATCAAAATCGGTCCATATGCTGAGGAGTTATGCGAGGACAAACATATAAATTATTATTATTATCCATAACTGGCAAAATATTGAGCCAATATTGATTTAGTCTCGGATGGGACCACCGGGGCATCGCCCTCTTTCGAATAAAAAAAAGATCCTCAAAATCGGTCCATATGCTGAGGAGTTATGAGGGGACAAACATATAAATTATTATTAACTATAACTGGTAAAATATTGGGCCAATATTGATTCCGCGCAGAATGGGACCAACGGGGCACCATCCTCTTTCGAATAAAAGAAAGATCATCAAAATCGGTCCATATGCTGAGGAGTTATGCGAGGACAAACATATAAATTATTATTATTATCCATAACTGGCAAAATATTGAGCCAATATTGATTTAGTCTCGGATGGGACCACCGGGGCATCGCCCTCTTTCGAATATAAAAAAGATCCTCAAAATCGGTCCATATGCTGAGGAGTTATGAGGGGACAAACATATAAATTATTATTAACTATAACTGGTAAAATATTGGGCCAATATTGATTCCGCGCAGAATGGGACCAACGGGGCACCATCCTCTTTCGAATAAAAGAAAGATCATCAAAATCGGTCCATATGCTGAGGAGTTATGAGGGGACAAACATAAAAAAAAAACATATGTATACGGGTCGAATACATAACCTCCTCCTTTTTGAAGTCGGTTAAAAACAAGTATGAACCACGAGGTGTGACAATACAGTTCCGAGAATAATTTTGTTTCTGTCAAAATGGCAACAATGTGCATAAACAGTTACCCCCCCCCCCCCCCCCTCTGCCGCGTTACTAGACCCTCCCCCCTACATAATAAAGGTAAACATTGTCAATCGTTTTAGTCGTTGTGCAAGTTGGTTCGCGTAAAGACGCGCGTGATCGTGGATTTCGCACCGTGATAATGTACCCGCACACTAGCCATTCTCGTGAAACAGTTTCTAACCTCAAAATCGATCGCAACGTTGAAACACCCTTCGTATTCGTCTGATTTGTCTCCGTGTAACTTTTTTCCCTCACTTTCTCAAGTATAATGAGTCACGATGGAAACGCATTTTCCATCATTTTCTGAAATTCAAAGTAATGTAACGGTGGTGTTAAAACAAATACCAGAAATATTACGATCAATGGACCCGAACCTGAAATGTGTGTGTACAGTCTCAAGCTGATTACTTTATAGGCGACGGCTTCACGTCTGTTTAATTTTCGGAATAAAATTTTGAAATGAATTATTTAAAAAGGACTTTATTGTCACGCCTCGTATGTAGCAGAAGCCCAAGGCAACGGAACAAATGAAGAAATGATTAGATTCTATGTGCAGGACACTTGAAGTGTGAAGCGCGGGCAATGTATGGTTCACAGTGTTCTGTAGACGGAAAATAATGCCGCCGAGCCTTCGGGACAGAATCCACTTGAATGGGAATGTTGTAGAATGCCGACAAAAACCGCAGGCCCTGGGATCATTAGTCTATGGCCGAGCCTATAACCCATCGCGGTATTATACTGGGTGGGGTGAAATGAGCAAATAATTTCTGTTTTGAAATAATTTTATAAACAGGCCGCAAAGGGTCGCGTCAACTGCTTTCGATACAAACGTAGCGTAATTCAAATTCTGACGTGTTTACTATATGAGCCGTTGTTTTTCAAAGTGGTATATAAGTCCATTTATTCATACATTGAGATATTTAAGGGTTTGCGTTTGAATCAAGTTAAAAATATTCGCATACGTTAATTTATTCGGTTAATGTTTTTAAAACTATAAGCTTGTTAAATTTTATTGTGGAATGATAATCAATAAAAATGTTAAAGAAAATAAACGATTTTTTTAGCTACAAGTGGACTTATACCACTTTCAATAATCACATATTATGAAAAATATAACCAACAGCAATTTTAAATTTATATTTTAATGCAAGTTGGCTTTTGTGAAATGTATTTTTTTATGTAAAAAATAATAGTTAAAACGAAGACATATGTGTCTTCGTTATTTACAAGTAAACGAATAATCGAGTTTATTAAGAAATAATTTCAGTTATATTATAATGAATTTATAAATAAGCTAGTATGAAAAGTAAATTACATCGTTAAGATAACTAATAATAACAAACTTATTCAGATTTCAATCTTATTTCTCCTTTACACTTAGCATAGTGAAGTATTTTTTCCAAAAAATGGACTTATACCACTTTCGAAAAAAATATTCCTGCCATAACATTTTACAGTTCAACTTTTTTTTTTATTAATTTATGAGGACATTATACACCATTGCTTGTGTGATTATAAATATAAAAAGAGGATATCTATATCTGGCTAAAACTAACATTAACTCATTTTTTCAAGAATGGACTTATATACCACTTTCAAAAACAACGGCTCATATTATATAATATGTATAGTTACGCGACGGTGCGAATAGTAATTATTCTATACATGTTTGCTGTAATTTTAAATAGAATTTTAAATAATTAATTTATACTTCACTAGGGTAGATGTCCCAATTACTGCCACCTTAATAAGATTATAACCGCACTTCATTTAATTATTTCGCGTGTTGTGTAACCTAAAAATTGTTTCAGTTTGAAACATTATATTATTTAACATCTTTTCATTAAAAAAAAATAGTTTTATGAATTAAATATGAAGAATTTATTAATAATTAATTAAAATTCGCGAGCGATCCTAGTGTACCTATAACTGTCACCTCAAAAATCATCTTGTCCTAGTTACATATGAGTACATATATTTTTTTATTTTAATGTAAATCAGAATCTCCATTTAATAATAACTATTTTTTGTACATTTCTTTTTATACGTTACGTTTTTATTACATATAATAAATCAAGTGGCAGTAATTGGGACACTGGCAGTAATTGGGACATCTACCCTAACTGTAAGTTTCACTTTCGAAATGGATATTATCTTTTGTTCTTCCCTTTGCCAGAACTTGTCTTTGTAACCCTTGCCCTTTTTGTAAATAATATGTAAAAGAATGAGTTGTATTATATAGCATAATATATTTCTGCAACTTCAAAGTGAGTGCATTAATGTTCACAATTTCATATACATAGGTTCGTTATCACTTCGTTATCACTTCGTTCTTGAGAATTGTCGAAGTAGTAAAATAGTAGGAGACTGGCAATGAGTAAAAACTTTACACCGGAGTAATATCAACTAAGGATGAACTTATTAACTTAAATACGAAGTATTTTACAAAATTTAATAATTTAGTAATGAGTGGCATAACAGTAGAAATAACAATAACCTATCTGAAATAAGAATCTGTTGGGAATTCTGCATACAACAAAACGGTTGTCACATCGAGGATTTATTAAACTGGCTATTTAATTGATGAAAAATTATTTCTGGTGTACTAGAATTTTTTCTTTAAATTGCCTTTAATTTATCTTGATTTTCAAGCGATCTATAACGACCACTCCAAATAACTTCATACTACTCTATCCCTTAATCAATATTATATTATTTATATTTTATAACATATTCTCTCAGTTTGGGTAGCTTTAGAATATGATCTCGAAATTTGTCCGTTAAAAATTGTAGCACCCTATATGATATGAACTTTTTCAAATATTTTGTTAACGGAAGTTTGTAGCGCTTATTGCACCATTAAACTTTTGTTTGAAACATTTTCTTCTGTCTGTTGTATTTTGAGAGTTATCCGCGAAAAAGTGGAAGTGCCAATTTGACTTTGAGGTTAGTTTTCACCTCCTTAAAGGGCGATAGGGCCCAAATGAAACACACCATTGTTCTTGTTTCGAGTCACTCTAAAAACCCACAAAGTTGTGTTCCAATCGGTGAGTTCGGGTTCGCGGTGTTCCCTTGCCAGTTGAAGTATAAACTGTACACAGACAAGCTCTATTGGCTTTCATTCCCACAAGCCTTCGTTTTATAGAAAATGAAGAATGAAGATTATCAAATGGGGCTAGTTATGTGGAATGCTAATAACGCCTCAATGATCTGAAACTGAGTAAATTTAATTTGGAGATTTTAATTGTTAAGGAAAATTAGCTTTATTTCTACTGGCTATATTTTATGTCTTGTTAATATTTTATAATATTCTTTACCGGGCTATGTAATAGTCAATAGTATAATTAATATAATTTTACATTTTCTGTAGCTTTTGATTTTTAAACCTAAAATGGAACTAGGTGTGACTTGGTAGTTTTAATAATTATATAATGAGTTGTTCTATGGGTCGGTAATTTTGTACAAAATAGAGATCACAAAATTATGGGATCCACATTGCGTTCAAGTATTTTTTTCTCATTTTGAGATACCTAAGTATATGTATAACTTCTTACATGAATGCCTCCTATTATTTTTCCTTTGAAATTATTTTGAACTAAAACAGCATTTTAAAAATTATATTTTATTTATCTAGGTATCTAGTTGTGTGTTTTTTTTTTAAGCTTATATAGGTATAGTCATTGGATTTGTCATGATTCGTTCTAATAAAAAAATATTTAAAAAATGCTATAGATTCATTTGAAAAACACAAGGTAACATCCATATCTCCGCAGAAATGCAAATGTACTCTGGTTTACCGAAGTCGTGTAGACTTAAATATAGTCCAACTTTTGTCCAAAACAATGTTTTATAAAGTTCTAGGAAAGCACTGAAATATCGTGGCGACAGTTATACACGCGAAACACCGTGTGTGTAATCAATTTTTATCAATTACAGTTCTAAAGATATATTTAGTACAAGAAACAAACAATCAAATACATGATATAATACAAGAAGGAAACAATCTTGCTTTCCTTTCATTTTTCCAGAAATAAAACACTATTTAAGAGCATAATATAAATAATGAAATTTAGTAAAATGCATTTATTACGGTAAGAAATATTGTTTTGTTTGAATTCATTACCAGCTCACAATGCCACTGGACTTATTTTACCGCGATTATTCTAATTTTCGAAGATTAGAAACATCGACTGAAATGTCAGGCGAGTAGCCGTGACAAGATTTAAAATCACCAGAACGAAGATACCAAGGAATGTAACGGCATCATTCTCGAAGAATTCGCTAGTTTGCGGCCTACTCGTCCACTTATTGTTAGATCGACATTATGTACGGGCGTGTACTCCACAGAAAGCCGCCAAATCGCTCGTTATCACGATCTTGCAAGAAATCCGTTACGCACACATTTCGTAACTAACTAGATCTTGTGTCATGTAACTACCGACTCGAAGAAAATTTTAATTGTTTTTCTACTCCTTACGTCCAGATTATTTTTTTTTTTTTTTTTTGATAATTAACAGTTAAAAAATTCAAACACTTCTTGTGAAAACTTCGATTGTTACACAAAGCTTTATTGAAAAATACAGTGACTCACGACTAATGTTTTCTAAATATGCATTTTCTTAGTAATAATAAGAAAAGATTAATAGAATAATTACGAAACATGTGCTTACAAGAACTATACGATCTTAAGAATCTATATGCTACAAAACATTTAAAGAATATCCAAAACAGAAAAAATATCAAGAAAATATATGAAATATGGAGAAACTGAATATCGTGTTTTATGTTCCACACAGTAATTTATAAGATGACGTAGAGTTAAGGGGACCTGCCGGTCTAAAAGTCGATTTTTTTTATTTCATTTTTCGAATGTTCAACCTTTTAGGAATACGTGTCTAAAGGATTTGTTGAATTTCGTAAAATTCCTGAAATTATAGGCATTTGTGTAGCGGCAAATGCATGGGTCACAACCGGCCACTCGATCACGTAAAACTTTAAACGCGTTTTTCCCGAAACAGTGTTCTCAAAATCGGTGAGACCTGTATCTCCAAAAGTTATTATCCGATTCGACTGAAAGTTTTTTTATTTTGAAGAATATACTTCTGGCTAGGGGCGAAACCAGAAAAATTATAAAAAATTGAAAATTTATAATTTTCAAAGGCGTTGAAAGGGTGAAAAATATAGGGCAAAAGTGAATTAAAACTTAAAGTATCGTTATTTTCTAAAAAAAATGCCATTTTGTAATCTTTTCTGCCCCCCCCCCCCCCCCCCTAGTCAGAAGTATATTCTTCAAAATAAAAAAAGTTTCAGTCGAATCGGATAATAACTTTTGGGGATATAGGTCCCACCGATTTGGATCAATTTTTTGACGCCTTGACTTTAACGACTCCCCAGTGCCGTCTGCAATGATTAATTATAAAACAAAAAATAGATTTCTATAATTTAAGACATCCTTGATACAATGCAACAAGTCCCATTATATTATATATAGTAGTTTTCCTGTAATTAATTCCTAAAGATCACCTATCTTTTTGGGCTCTAGATCGGAAGGTCCCCTTAATAGGTATAATGTACGCGGTGTCTCATTTAATACGAATACCCTAAATATCTTTTTATTGGAAACATTGTGTGTTTCAAAGGGAAAAAAGGATTGGTTAGCCCCAATTTTTTCGGGATTCTACCCTTCGATTTTGTAGGTTATCCGTGTTTTTTTTTTTAAATGGAACTGCACATATTTCTAATAACACATGCTGTAGCTACTGTTTAGATAAATCCAGTGACCCTCTGCAACATGAGTTTCGCAGAACATTGACCACAGAAATCTTCACTAAACCCAATTTGAACAATCTTACAAAGCAACACAATTATTTCTAATTTTGGCATTAGACGGCAGAATCACAGAATTTGTGTAGGAAGTTTTTAGCCAGAAATTCGTATACTAAATTTTTAAGCTGTTCACGATAAAGGGAGAGCCTTCTTCCCGTGAGGAGAACTATTAAATATCGTGTATACACAAGTGTTCCAAGACACGAAAATATTCATAGTTAATGCTGGTGAAATTGCTACATTGGGAATGTTTGAAGTATCACGGAACCCATTTATTTCTTATTTCGAAAAATGTATCGAGGTGGGTGGTCGCCACTTTATACACCCCCTTAGGAATTAACTTGGTGACAAAAATACCACAGTTATTTATTACTCTTTATTTATCTTCAGCTTCAAAATTGATTCTAATATTTTCATACTTAATGGTTATGTGACGGTCATGTTGCAATATGATATTAAATTTATCTTGATGCCAGTTACAACACCTCGTCATTAATAATGCATAATCCCATTACAGAAGAAATTGGGATAATTTTAAAGTTTAAGGTATAATGCCATTCTAGAGCCCGGAAAAGCAGCCTGATTTTGAGAATTTTTGATGCGAGTATAGTGAATGGAATACAAAATCCGTTTGAAGGCCTTTATTGTACATACCTTGAGGTATGATCACAATTTTTTTTAATTTTTTTTATACAAAATGCCGGCGCCACAGCTGAGCAAAAGAAGCTTCTTCTGAAAAACAGTGTTCCGCGGCTGGAAAGATTTCTCCTTCAATTTTTGACCTAGAATAAAAACCAAAAATTTTTTAGTTCTATATAAGATTGTCTCGGGAAGTACACGAGGAAATTAAAGAATACTATTTTTTTTAAGAATGGTGCGTGATTGATTAAAACATTTCAACAATTTCGAGGTTGTGGCAATTCCGTGTTTTGTTCAATCACGCACGATTCTTACAAAAAACAGAATTTTTTAATCTCCTCGTGTATTTCCCGAGATAATCTTACACAGAACTAAAAAAATTTTGGTTTTCCGTTCTTGGTTAAAAATTGAAGGAGAAATCTTTCCGGCCGTGGAACACTGTTTTCAGAAGAAGCTTCTTTTGTTGGGCGGTGGCGCCGCCATTTTGTATTAAAAAAATTAAAAAAAAATTCTAATCATACTTCAAGGGTTGCACAATAAAGCCCTCCGAACGGATTTTGGATTCCATTCACTATACTCGCATAAAAAATTCTCAGAAACAGGCTGCTTTTCCGGGCTCTAGAGTGACATTACCCCTTAAGACTATATGATTTTGAAAGAAGTCTTGCTATATAGTTACAATATTTGCTGCTTTGGCACAAGGTCTTTCTGACTTTTTCACGTGGATGCGTTAAATGTGCCACCCTGTAGAGCACAAGCGCGTGTTGACTTCCAAGCATGAATAGCCTATATTTGATTCAGATTCAGTTACCCAATGACGGCGACTTTCCTAACTACGAAGTATGCCCGACGCGACATCTACTTTTACGTCTCGCCAATTGGTCTGCCCGTTTGAAAGACGAAGAGCGTGTGCCTACACTTGTGCATGTAGAGATAAGAGATAGAGCGACAATTTAGCTGATCGATACATACAATGAGGATAACCTTACAATGGTCTTGAGTATTAAGCTTGGAACGACCACGTCATCGATGTTGCGGGATACTATTGCGTGTTGCGGAAGGCACGTTTCGTGGGGCAATGCATTAGAGAAAGACCAACCCTTTTTGTAATTCATCATAGCAGACTGAAAATTTCAAACGTAAAAACAGGAGCGTCATTACACGCAGCTGGTTGGCGATGTGTAGTAGGGAATCCAGGTAGCTTCGAAAATAAAATAAGATGGCACATTGGTACAACAATCATGGTCATGGAACTTCTGCGAACGTGTCTGTATGAAGAAGTCACGAGGAATGCAGTATACCCTCGCTATATGCGCACATTTTACTTTCCCTATATGCACGCTTTCACCCTCGCTATATGCACGGCAGTCCGTCTCGCGACGTTCCATTTTTTTTGTATACACCGCGCACGCGCAGTCGTCTGCGATCAGGAGTTGAGAGCGATAAGCCCCGCACCTGGAATGAAGATTAAAATCTTATATTCGTCATAATATACACAGAAATATTATGAATGGATTGAATCAGGGTTGCCAGGGATCGTTTGTGGCGCAACACCTACAGGAGTGGTGGTAATGTGTGCGTGAACTGACGCTAGCGCCAAGGCAGCCAAGTGGCCCCAACGCGAACCCAACCACGGCCAACCAGTGTCGGCAACCTATTTCCCGGCGACGTTATAGTAGTCTCCATATCTTGAGGTTTGCCCTATCCTACCGCTGCCACTATTTTTCCAGCTAGGATAAAGGACCCAATTACTGACACCTAACCAATTACTGTCACCTTAAGCTATTTTACTTAAAATAACGAATAAATAAACGTTGTAAAATGTAAAGTCATACATAAAAAGAATTATGTAATTCAACCTATAATCTATACCTATACTATAGATTAGATACTATAGTTTATTTATTTGTTATTTTAAGTAAAATAGTTTAAGGTGACAGTAATTGGTTAGGTGTCAGTAATTGGGTCCTTTACCCTAGCCTTTAAAAACCTCAAGACATTTGCCACCAATGCTCAAAGTCTGCCAGGAAGTCAGTCTTGTCATTTATTCGCTGTAAAGTTCAGAACGTTGTATTAAATAAACCTCTTATTTAAAACGAACTGGTGGTTCGAATTTCCTTATGTCCATTACTTACACCACCAAATTCGTTTAACTGCAGTACCTAGGTATATTCTTCTAATTTTCAAACTTATGTATTTAACAAATACAAGAATGAGCAAAATATCCCTGGTCGAATGACGAGTGGATTAAGTTGGACTAACAACAGGTCGGGGAACTATAAAGGTGGTGTGAACGAATTTCGTAAAATTCTGTGTCCTGTCTGTACAGTCAGACTGTTCATCACCAACAGTCGCAGTCAGATTTATGGGTAGGATGACGCCGCGAAGTTCCGACAGCAATACAACTTTTTGCAAGGAACATTCTCGTTTATCAACAGCTGTTAGGGCCATACTTTGCTCGGAGTTTCAGCCGGAGGTTCGAGGATAAGGGCAACTCCGAGGAGTAGAAGTGGCCACGGACAGGCACTCCAGTGTAAACGTGTCCGACCTAGTATAAATAGGTTTACTTCTTGCTGGCCTTAGTTAAACAAAGTTCCACCGCAGCAGGAAGCGGGTATCGGCCTGGCTGGGGCCAGGGGGCTGGGGTCAGGGGGAGAGCGCTGCCAATCCTGCAGCCTCTCCTGGAACTGCTATTGCTGCTCCTACTACTACCGATGCTGTTGCTACTATTGCTGTGTCAACCATTGAAAACACGGAAACGCAAAAACTATCAGCTCCGTCAGAACTCCGGGCGTCGGTAGTCACTTGGACACTTGCACTGTAACCGTGGTTATAAAACCGTGCGGTCTTGTATCGAAAACAAAATTAGAATCCTGTGTGTCGACTCGCATTTCTTCATACCGTAGGGGGTATATAGGTACAGTTCCTTGCGAAAGTATTCGTCCACCCTAAGTGGTAATATATTTTACACGTTAAATCGACTTTACAGGAAGACTTCGCGATTATTATTCTAATTCACATTATAATATACTTTTGTTTGCTGCGTATTAAATTGAGAAATTGTACAGTTCATTTAAAAAAGTATTGTTATTCGTGTAAGTAGCAAAGATGGTGCAGAAAAATATTTGCCCAAATTCAATATTTCAATTTATACAGATGTAATTGCGATAAGTTAATATTCTTCTAATATTCCTGCAATTTTATTGTAAGCTTTAATTTATTATGCATAGATTCGACTGATTTTCTGTGAATTTATAATAGCATCTGTTTGGTAGGTGGAAACTAAAAATATATTAATCAAGGTTTATACTAATGTAAATTATTATAGGTGCTTCTGAATTTAACAGTGGGTAGTTAAATAAGTGAAATATGTTATACGTCTGAGGTGGGCGGATATTTTTGTGAGTAACTGTACATAATAACAAGGGTGTGTGAAATTGCATGAAAGGCGAGATTTAGCTGAAATGCTGCTACAATAATACCCAACATTAAGAAAGATATATTATGTTGCCATCGAGAATATGGCTGTGTTGATTTGATATATTTATTTTATTTTCGGTAACGTGTAATGAGAGTAAGTTTAAGCTCTATCTATCGTAGGTGAAACTTTTCCACTTCGATTTAAGGGGACCTTCCGGTTTAGAGCCCAACAAGATAGGTGATCTTTAGGAATTAATTACAGGAAAATTACTATATATAATATAATGGGACTTGTTGCATTGTATCAAGGATGTCTTAAATTATAGAAATCTATTTTTTGTTTTATAATTAATCATTGCAGACGGCACTGGGGAGTCGTTAAAGTCGAGGCGTAAAAAAATTGATCCAAATCGGTGGGACCTGTATCTCCAAAAGTTATTATCCGATTCGACTGAAACTTTTTTATTTTGAAGAATATACTTCTGGCTAGGGGGGAAACCAGAAAAAAAATACAAAAATGACATTTTTTGAGAAAATAACGACACTTGAAGATTGAAATCACTTTTTCCCTATATTTTTCATCCTTTCAACGCCTTTGAAAATGGTAAATTTTCAATTTTTTATAATTTTTCTGGTTTCGCCCCTAGCCAGAAGTATATTCTTCAAAATAAAAAAGTTTCAGTCGAATCGGATAATAACTTTTGGAAATACAGGTCCCACCGATTTTGAGAACACTGTTTCGGGAAAAACGCGTTTAAAGTTTTACGTGAGCGCCGAGTGGCCGGTTGTGATCCCTGTATTTGCCGCTACTCAAATGCCTATAACTTCGGAAATTTTACGAATTTCAGCAAATCCTTTTAAACACCTATTCCTAGAAGGTTGAACATTCGAAAAATGAAATAAAAAAAATCGACTTTTAGCCCGGAAGGTCCCCTTAAGTATTTTTGTTTAACCGTGAAAATGATGTTAAGTGGATTTGGTTGGGTAAATTTTTAAATAATGGTGGCACTATATCAAATGAAAATATAAATGAACAGTTAATGTAGCTTAATTCTTTTGGATTTAACGTACAATATTCTATCAAATACCGAGTTAGATTTCCAGTTTATAAAATGAATAGTAATTATATGCCCTGATAAGAGACGGAAATAGTAAAAAATAAATTATTCTATTGCATGTCCCCGTAATTTCATGAATTTTGTTTGAACGATTTCTTCATTCAGTGAGTACATAGTTTACGCGTTGTATAAGGATTTTAATTTAAGTTACTTCCTGTGTATCTAGGGTGAGTCACCCACTACCCGTTATCATACAAACAATTTTCACTTCTTTTAACAATACACAAAAAATGTACGAGGAGAAAGTTATTTGGTTGGAGGATGCAAATATAATTATGACAGTTCATTTTTCTCAAGGTTATATTTTTCGAAATTTAGTAATCAGGACGATGACTTTGTGAATGGTATAACAAATATATGTTTATTGTATACTACTACTACTAATAATAATATTAACAATGTCTTTATGGGACACAAAGTGGAAACTCGAAAAAGGCGAGTTACAGATTTCTGCTGCTATTAACGCAACTTGAACTGTTAACGTAACTGACATTACAATTAAAGCGAATTCAATGAACTTATACGAATGTGGCCCCCTCCTATCTGGATTAAACAATTGAAAAAATAAGGTTTTATTAAACTCTGGAGAAAAAATGCTCTGATATCTTCGAAATTAAATTATTTCTACCTTTTTCTAATCGTCTAAAAAACAGATTTTGGAGGTAATAATGTTAAATAATTCAGCCTTGATACAATTATTACATATTACACACACGGCAAAAGCTTCGCTACCTGTAAATCACTAGCAAATGAAATGATAAATATAATATGATGTAATTAAGAAGTGCTACGTGCAAATACAGAAAACATTTCGAGTTCATGATGAAACATCAAACGACTTTTCATATACACGGTACAAATTTGTTTTTTTCGTTCTTAAAAAATAGTTTCATAAAGAAATTAGTTCTTTAACATAACATTAAAAGTGTGTTAATATCTACACCATGAATCTCTAATATAACCTAAAGAAATATATTTGATTTATTTATACAATTTGAAACTGAAAATAGTAGAGTATTAAACAATGCTCGTGGTAATTTTTCGCAGCACAAATACTTCGTAGTTAACTGCCATGGCTGCTTTTAACTGGGAATAAGGCAAAAACTCTCAGCTGCAGTAAAGCCTGAAGTATAAGAGCTTCAGTATACACCGGGTGTCCGTTTTCGCGGTAATCCCTTCAAGCAGGACGTATCGTGCATGAAGGATAATGGTACAGATTATCTTCCATCAGATTTTATATATTCCAAAGGGAAGTAAAAACTTCATTGAGACTCCGACTAATCATGAATTTATTCTTTCTGTTAACTTCTGTGCAGATAAGTTAATATATACTTCTATAATGCTTCCTCATTAATAGAAAAAATCTTTTTAATTAAAATTACGTCGATCTTTTATTTAACTACTACCCACAGTACAATTTGTAAAATTATAAAACAGTTACTTATCTTCTGCTTTGCTTTGTATGTACACTTTTTTGATTTTTATTAATTCTTTACGGTCGCGCTAGGTACAAAAGTGTTATTAGCGACTTAGTTCAAACTATAAATTACATGTTACAATTTTTGGTAAAGTTTAATTTGTTTTAGAAATGTTAACAGCTTGAAATGTTAACTTGCAATGAAGGATGTGGTGGCCCACAGTAATTTTAGTATCGCATGTGTCAAACATTGGAGCAATAATTAATTTTAAAAATAAAATACAAATTTGTGTTCTAAATGAAATTTACTACTCATCAGAAGAAGTAAATCAAAGTGACGTCGGTCTTAATAAAATAAGATTTTAGTTCGGTTGTTGTTGTTTCTGATACTGGTTTCTACTAAACCTCATTGTAGAGCTGCGCCACTAAAATTCTGCGTACGGCGAACCCGTTGAGGACTTGTACGTTAAAAATCCCGGCCTCCTGTTTATTTTATGAAACAGGCCTCGCTAAGATGTCCCAGTTTTTCCCCTTTGTTTTTATATTTTTCAATCTAGCACACGATCGCCAACGCGCTAACTATTTACACGTCGTTTTCACCTTCAAAAAGCCAACCACAATAACTATGAGCAGAGAAAGTTTCATTTAAAATATGAATTAATTTTGAAGTATCGTATGTTTTAATTTGAACAATTTATATTGTATTTACCCAACTTTATGAGGTACACTTTTGTGTACCTTTTAAAACATTAATATTGAGCTGAAACAGTAGCGATGGGGAGTATTTTGTATGCAACAGTATAAATATTATATTGTCACAAGTGTAATTATATAGTTTTTTTTTTAAACATAAGGTATGAAATACAGAGTGACTTGCACAATGTACATGCCTGTCAATACCTACGGATGTGAATTTACTTACTAATGTAAGCAAAAACTATTATACAAATATAGATCGCACATTACGGTGGACCTTAGTTACTCTTGTCGAAAAATAATGTTGAGATTTTTGGCAGGGACACCCCCCAGGACTGTGCCATTGGGAGAAAAAAATAATGTGTGCAAAATTTGAAATCGATCGGAGAACGGGAAACCGTGCCTCATCGCATTTGAAATTTTTTTATTTTTGTTACTCGCTTTTCTCCATTGTAGTATATCGTTAATATACATTTTTATATATCGTTGAATTTTTCTTTTTATGACCTGTAATAATATAGAATCAAAGTATAAGATCACTTAAAAAAAACATCATGACCTGAAATCTCAAAAATTAACCATAAAAAATACTTTTTTTCGTTGGAATTATATTTACTCTGTCAAACAGTACAACTTTTGTCTTCAAATTTTTTTTTCATATTAACGATATACTACATTGGAGAAATATGAGTTACAAAAATAAAAAATTTTAAAATGCGATGAGGCACGGTTTCCCGTCCTCCGATCGATTTCAAATTTTGCAAACATTATTTTTCCCCCAATGACACAATCCTGGGGGGTGTCCCGAAAAAATTTGAAAGTCGAAAAATAAGGCCCACCCTATCGCACATACATTTTAAATTCGAGCGGATTGATGACCGCCTCAATTTCGTGCCGTAAGTCTCTTGGATTTAGATCCTTGGAAGACCCTTGGAAGGGTGCAAAGATGCAGAAAGGGTTGACAAGCGAGGCAGGACATTTTCCTCAATTGCCTACACTTGGAAAGCTACACTATATACGATTTGTATAGATTCGTCCCCTGGAATGTTGACATCTATTTATAAGTCACACTGTCTTTGAAGTGATATCGACGAGTAATTACATCCACATAAAATAATTCCACAATAGCTGGACTATAAAATCTCTAAAAATAAAAATTATAGATTTGGCTCTTAATATTCTTTAAGACAGTGAGTCCCAACCGGTGGGCCCGCGAAGTGTTTTCGGGGGTGTAGCCACGGTTTTGGTTCTTTTTTTTTTTTAATATTATTAACTTAGAATTATATTCTGAAATACCTATTTTTAATGTGTTTTCTTTACCTTATTAAATTTAAGTTAACTTATATGAGGGGGGTGCAAGTTATTTAAATATTATAAAAGGGAACCGCGACTCAAAAAAGGTTGGGAAACACTGCTGTAAGGGGTTAGTAATATGTAAGTTTCAGAATCTCATGTGGCGAAATTATGAAAAAAATGAGAAAACTTTTTAAAGGCTCTATTCTACATCCTTATGCTATGTAAAAAATTGTAACCCTTTTTAAAAAAAAAAAAATGGCGTTGCTGGTATTTTTCCCTTCTTGCAGCATTTGCCAAGACCCTCCACACGACTTACAGTAGAAGTCTCCTCGCATGCTATGACCTAGGACAAGAAACCGAAATTTTCATTATTTCTATGACATTTACTGTAGAAGTACATAGGGATTATTCAAAATATTGATTTTTGTGAAAATGGTGAAACCAATTGTATCGTGTCTTTAGGACTGTATAAGGTATCATTTAAGACTGAAAAAGAAATCGACCTTTTGATACCTCTAAGGTGGCCTAATTCCCTTAAGTGCATTTACACCTTTATTATACTTACAAATTTATTCTATTGTTGTTGTGCCGACCGCGCTAACCCATTTCACGGTTTCAACCAGCGCGGTCTGCTCTTCTGTGTGCGTGGCGCTGTACCTACGCGTGCCCCTTGCGTGTGCGCGCAAGGGGTCACTCCTCAGCGCTCAGCTGTTTCGGCTGTAAACTGCGCGGCCCGGAACTTGGACCGCTAATATTCAACTGTTAATATCTCGAGAACGAAGCCTCGGATCTCAAAGCGGTAAAGGACTTTTTGATGTCTTTTTGCATCAGGATATTGCATGTTCCGGATTGTCCCGCAATTGATCCGTACAACCAAATATGAATGTTCATAAAAGGTGCTGTGGCAGTTCATATGTTTAGATACAAATATTCTGCTCGAAAGAAAATATGTTTCAAGTTAAAGTTCTCGAAGTTTGAAATTTTTAAATAGAATTGTGTATCATTGTTCACGTGATGTTATAAGAAACGTGCTTAACCATTCATTACAACACAACCTTGGAATGATAAGATCGTATGTGCATATTGATATTGCAGCGCGTGCAGAATATTTATGATCATAGTAGCTTGATTTTCCTACTGAGCAAAGATCTATAAACAGATTCATTCATAGCATCAAAGAAAATTAACCCTTAGATTCTTATGTTGGATGGATGTCAGCAGTCGCTAGCAGATACAGAGTTCGTTTTGACTACTCGTATAATCTCGTTCATACACATTAAGTACTATTACAGTATTTCCTCGCTGAGGGCTCGCTGGTCGGGACAGCCGTTGAGCCCGTATCGTGAACGGAGCCCTAATTCCGAGTGTTCGTTTCTCGCTTCTTTCTGGTCGAAGGGGGGAGCGAGATGAAACGGTATGCGTGCGCGACGGGCGCGAGCGCTCAGCTTTTTTTTGCCCTAGGCGAACTTGTCAAATTACGCCCTTTATTATATTACATTTATTTGAGATTATTGATGACCTTACTCTGAATTTTTATTCGTAGTTTAAGACAGTTGCAGTACAATTTGTAGTATTTCATTTAAAAGTTTATTTTCAACAATGCCAACAATGGAAATACCATTTTGCGCCCCTTGTCAACCTTACGCCCTAGGCAGTTGCCTAATTTTTCAGAGTAAAGTCATAAATAATCTCAAATAAATGTATTATAATAAAGGGCGGAATTTGACAAGTTCGCCTAGGGCGCAAAAAGGACTTGAGCCGGGCCTGCGTCAAGCTTTCGCGGAAGCCGTTTCCGTGTTTACGATGAGGGCTCACGACCATCGCGCACGCAAAGGACGGAGTGTCAGGCGTCAGAAGGAGGGAGCGAGACAGAACATCAACGCGTCGTCTGTCTCCTACCGTCCTCGCTCGCTCTCGTTCCATCTCGCTCTCATCTTCGCCGGACAAGAGTGAGACAGAAGTCGTGGGGATAGCGGAAAGCCCACATCGTGTACGCCAAATCGAGCCCTCAGCGAGGAAGTATTTTACTGCGCGGAAAGAAGGCTCCTAGCAGGCGGTGCAGACCGCGGTTCACGTGGTACGGGCCTGAGGAGAAAGAGGGCGTAGCTTCTGAAAATCGGCCGAAAAGAGCACTTAATTCTCTGGTCTACAAAATACTATCCTATCGTGTTCCGCCATACCGTTATAATATTCTTCGCATTATTTGAAATACAAAATGAAAAATAATATTTGAAATAATAAATTATTTGAATTGCTTTATTTTTATTTTAAAAATAGCTTCGAAATAGTAACTTCATTTTATGCCAAGACCAAATAAATCATTTCAAAATAATTGTTTACTTCAGTGAACTGTGTCAAATAAAATAACACGTGATCTGGAGTTTGAAAAACTGTTTTGAATCAGTGTGAAACAAAAATATAATATTATGGACAAATAACGCAAGGTACAATATTGGAATTCTTGAACAATAATTTTATCTTGAAATGTATCAGCGTTCGCTCATAGAACTGTTCTGATTTCGAACATTTTGTCTGAAAGACCATCGTATCAGAAATAATTTGCGAGATTATTTCAAGAAACACTTATTCAAATATAAAGTAAAATAAACAATCATTTAACTAGCAACCAAAGAAAAATCACTTCTTTGTAAAAATAAAATAAGGGTCGAGTATTTAAAAGTAACCACTAGTCAAATAAGATAATATGTTATTTGAATAATCATTTCTAAAATATTTTATTTGAATAACGCCTAAATATGTATAATATAATGTATTCTGGTACTAATGAATAATATCATATATCAAATACAATCGATATAAGATTAATGCCTAAGTTATAGCAACACGAATTTTATATGACAATAACTTTACGAAGGCAGATGATTTGTGTATTGAAATACTAAATTCCAAAAGTCAACACCGAATACTACACATAAGTGGTGTCATATATAAATTATTTCGTTTTCATGATTATCTATCTGGCCATTCCTTCACAACATTTATTAACAACAGTGTAAACGTTTATCAGTAGTAGCAAATTACCGTATTTGTTCGTGTATTATAATTTGCAATCTCTTATTATTATTTGCTATTTCAATAAACTGATTTTGCGAAGCTAGTATATTACTGCCCTTGTTGCTACTTTGTATTCATTTCGTAACAAACTTGTTCATCACTGCAATTAATTTATGATTATCTACTAAGAACACCTTATTAGCATCACAAAATTATGCAAAAAGGCACTGATGCTCGTAATTCCATTCTGACCGTTCCAGTTCCAGTTTTATATAGAACAGCAATTTTCTCTCCTTTACATCATTTAGCTGAATAATTATATACAGTGTGCTCCACAATGAGTGGTGCACTCGAGAAGGTGACTCTACCTGCAAAACTAAGTCGAAAATGTGGATCAAATTTTGGTATAGGAGTCGTTTAAAAAAAAGTAGTTTAAGAACGATCGCCTGATATAACTGTGTGTGACAAGAATCCTTCTGAAAAAGTAGATTTTCGTAGATCGAAACCCTAAACGGTTTTTCAAAGGATGTTTGGTTTTTGAGAAAATCAGTTTCGAAAATAGAACCGATTCTTATCGTTAGTCGACGATTTTCGAAATCGATTTTGGCGAAAACGATGTGTTCGAAAGAAAGTTAGGTAATTATTTATTGGGAATAGGTTCCTCAGCACCGACTTCCATAACCTTGAAGTATGTTGTCGAGGTCAACGTGTTAAACAATTTTTCTCTAATATAGACGATTATGCTATAAGACGATTATATTTTCGTATTTAATTGGAATCAGGTACACCTGTTTTGATCGTTTTCGAGAAATCGGTATAGGTTTGGAGCTAGATTTGAGGGGGGGGGGGGGGGGGGGCCGCCAGGTGGGGCCACAGCTACATGTATGTAGTTAAAAAAAAGTGTAAAAATGATTTTTATTAATATCTCGGAAACGATAGTCGAATTAACGAAAGAAGGCGCCTGGGCGGCCCCTAGGCCGGCGTGGGACCCAATGCCTGCTCCGTACTTCGTGCGACGTTGCCACGTTGTGTAGCAGATGGGACGTCTCTTTCTATCTTCAAGCGCAACTGTGTTTCTCTCACTCGCTCGATAAAACAGATTCCTTCATTTACAAGTCACCCCACGCCAAATCGATCACATTTTTAGAGACGTAGATCAGAATGCAATATGTATTTTGTGAATCGCGTGAAATTATGGAAAGGTTTGAGTCATTGTTTAACAGGTTTTGAACTTGGTTACAAAATATAGGACTTTAAATTGCGCAATTTCTGCCTATGTTCGTGAAAAGATGCTGTACTTACGAATTTCTATCTCGAAAACTATCAACAGCATTGCGTTAATTTTCTTTTATTTTAATCGAGAAGAATTAATCTTTCAGAATAAAATTTCGAAATTGTAAAACTATTTTTCATTTCATTTCCGACAGGAATTCGATGCTTTAAACATGGCTTAAAAGTAATTCGTTCCTTTAAAGATGGCTTAAAAGTATTACTCTAGGGTAACACCATTAAAATTAACGCGAAATTTGCAGAATAAAACTTTGGTTGTAATTTTCAAAATTACAAAATTAATTTTTCAATATGAAAAAAGAGTATTAGAATATCCCGCACTTTTTAGATTAAAATAAAAAAAGAATGAATTCAATACGATAAAGAGTTTCCGAGATAAAAATTCACAAGTACAGCACGGTTTCATGAAAATAGGCAAAAATTGAACAAATTCGAAACCAGGAAAGTGATGACTGAAATCCCTTCCTATATAATATTTCAGTTTGAACAAAATCCCTGGCATCGAGTGCAAAAAGTGATCGATTTGCCGTGGAATGGCGCTAAATAGAATAAGAATCCTATGAGCCTGTATTTCTCGACTTGTCCGACAAGGACAACGATTACTCTAGGCCCACAGCTAAGTAGTCGAAAGTCATTGGCCAATGCGTAGGGAGCCGCGTAGGTGAAGCACCAATCGCGAGCCTGGAGTAGCGGCAACGTCGCAAATTCTGGCCCTGGTCCAATTAGTGAAAAAAACTTACAATTAGTGAGTAGCAGCGCCGGGGGTTTGTTTAATATCTCCGAAACTAAACCCAGCGGAGGCAACATGTAGGGTGACTGTACCTAATATCGCCAGGCAAAAGTTAAATCGCTGTCGATTGAATAATAATTGATATTTTTCCATGCAGTTCGTTTCAAAGTAAAGAGAAATTATTCATCTTTCATGTAGCATATGTTAGAATCATTGAAACCTACAAATTGTTAATTAGGACTCAAAAAACGTAAGACATGCAAAAATCGGGTCCTGAAAAAAGTGTACCTAATATCGCCTACTCAAGAAATATTGATTAATTCATGTATATATGAGTTTTTAAAGTCATTTTCACATGTGCTTTTATTATTTCTTGCTCTATAAATGTATTTTTATCCATCTTTGATTTCATTTTTATTCGAATAATATAGAAATTTGAAAATATAGATTTTTAAAATATTTTATTTTTTACGTTCCGATGTACATATTGGATAAATAAATTTTATTTCGGTTGCTCCGCACATTTCGTGACCTCACCTGTAACAAGCATTACATCGAAACCGTTGTTCTCCGGTAGGCGGTATTGGGAACACGCATACTGCTAAAAGAAAAACGCTATTTTCATTACGAAAAATATTTGAATCGATTTAATTTCTTAAGTACATCATTAATTAGGTATTTCTAGTAGATATTCTTGCATTCACAGATTTATTAGACTTACCTTCTCCGAATGTGACGTAAAATTGTGATAGTCCAATAAATTTTTACACTATTAAGATTCTCTAAAATCCTTCCCTTTGTGTAATTGTTGATCACATGATGCTGCAATTATAGTATGTCTTCCTACATATGTTTAGGTATTAATTCAGTGCATAACCGATAAATTTTAGAGCTTACTTTAAGAGATATAGCGAGTGGCGATATTAGGAACACTGGCGATATTAGGTACAGCCACCCTATATTAACCATTCCATATAAGAGTAGACCTACGCCCTCACCGATTTGCAACCGATCTGCGCAGCTCCTACTACTGTCTGCGCACGCGATTGGTCGCAGCGCTTTCTCCGCCGGTTTCCTACCTATCAACAACCTCCTCACAGTCATCGTTGCGCGGTACGAGTCTACTCTTAAGTGGAATGCAGCGTAGGAAAAAGTTGTTCAGACCCATGCCCCCGATAACGTATTTCAAAGTCATTGAAATGGGGTGCTGAGTACCCTATTCCCAATAATTACCGGAAGTTATTCTGCAATTTTGACTTATTTTTCCACAGTGATTTATTTTATCTGATATTAATACCATATTTATTGTTACATTCACTCATTGAATCAGATCTATGAGTACCTGAGAACTTTTCAAAAGTAACTTCCTTGAAAGCTAAGGCACCTATAAAAAAGTATATTTTACATTTATTTACATTTACTATACTATTATACTACATTTTCCATTTGTATTTGTATGTACTTAAAATTACCTTCTTTGTGGTTATACTACTCATGGCTAGATACCCTACACAATTGCTAGGACGTGCACATAGACTTGCGCATAAAATGTTATCAATAATTAGTGCAACCGGCTTAAGACTTTTACTACGTTTTATTATTATATGCGATGCACGGAATACAAATAGCATCAACGATATGCATACTCGACTTTAAAGAGCAGTTACTTTCTGTTGGCATACCCGCTTTCAGTGTAATCAAGGCATTACTTATTATTAAAGAAAATTATATTTCATATCATGCAATCTGTCTGCAAACAAAACACTTATATGGACAGCGGATAGAGGCAGGAACCTCGAGTATACAGCGTGACGATAAAGCTTCGAAAATAATTTTGTTTTTGTCAAAGTGGCAACAATATGTGCAGTTAGGTACTCCTCTCCACCTACCTGCATGCGACAAGTAAACATTGTCAATCGTTTCAGTCATTGTGCAAGTCGGTTCGCGTAAAGACGCGTGTGGTCGTGGATTTTGCAGCGTCGTATTAAGCCGCGTCCCCACTGCATCGCCATTTGCCGCTCGGCACTGATTGGCACTGCCGAACGATTTAGGGCGAATTCCACTTGCACCAAATTCGATGGTTTAACGGCAACTAAAATCTGACTATGCTGTCGAACACGCATCCCCACTCGCGGTTTCGGCACTGCTTCTTTTGATATTTACCGATGTCAGTCTGTAAATCGATCGGAATGCCGTTCGGCTTTGCAAGCCGCGCGGCCCGAGCCGACACGCTAGGCTACACTTGTTTGGCACTACCGAGCGGCCTTGCCGAATGGCACTTGTCGGTGCAGTGGAAACGCTTTATGTACAATTTTGCGTTTACTGTTATAAAAAAACTCTACATATATATTGCAGTTATCGGACCACGTCTAAGGGCTCAAAATACTACCATAATAAATATAAAATTTAGTTTTTAATTTTTTTGTTTTTTCACTTGTCGGCACAACGCATCCAATCAGCACCAGCACATTCGTTATATTAATTTATACTGTTCATGCGTCGTGTTGATAAGAGCGTCGACACTTCGTCGGATTTACAGCAGTATGTTTCGAAACACTCTGCTCTTGTTAGTTAAGTGCTGAAGAGAAATGTTTTTATTACTCAGTCAAGAATGAAATTATAACTTAATTCACTATGAAAGTAAACAGATGGAACCTTTGAGACTTCAAAACTGTTATTAACCCTTCGTAGTCACACCTTCTTATAATCAGAAATTGGTCACGTGGGGTTCACTGTACCCCAGCGTCATTTTTGGAGTTACCATTTTCGTATTTTTGAATCTTTTAACTTTCCAGTGATAATTGTACATTCGTAATATTTATACAGTCATGGTCTAATAGTCTTTTTTCTAAAAATGTAAATTTTGATATGATAAAATTTGTAGTTGAAAATGAGCGATTTTCCACGGTTGTCGGAGAAACCCGATTTTTTGAAAGTTTTTTTATTTTTTTTTTTTGCGATAAATCCCCTTTGGAAGACGTAAAGGTGCGACATTTCAAATCGAAAATTGCTCTTGGGGTGCGACACACCCCGTGTGACCACGAAGGGTTAACCCAAATTATCAAAACTGGGACTTACACCACTATGATTGAAAATCGATCACAACGTTGGAGCACCCTCCGTATTCGCCTGATTTATCTCCTTGTGGCATTCTTTCGTTTCCTCGAATAAAAGGAGTCACGAAAGGAACGCATTTTCAGTCGGTTTCTGAAGTTCAAAATAATGTAGCGCGGGTATTGAAACAGACCACAGAAAGTGTTGTGTACACTGTGAATTATACAAGGGGACTACTTTGAAGGCGATGGTCTTACATATGTTTAATTTTCAAAATAAAATGTTTAAAAAACGAATTATCCTCGAAACTCTATTGTCACCTCGCAGTCACTTGGCAGAGATAGCATTGAATCGAAAAGCGAGAAATGTATAGGAAACTTGCGAGTTCGTCTGAAATATGAGTAAAATCCTAATTCGTAAAATCAATTGCACGGATCAATGTATTTCTCTCACACGCAGCAAAGTTTTTCTGGACGTTTCACGCTGACATCTGTGACCTTGTAAATGTGGATGAATTCGTGATTCGTGGTATCAAGTCGGTCAGTGAGTTTGAAATCACTGTACTATATTCTTTCTATTCCACAGTTTTATATTTAATGAGTGTAGAATTTAGCAAAGAATCTCTAGTCGATTAACGGACGAATATGTTAGGGACTATTGGCTACTTAATTAATGTTCAGTGGATATTACATGGGACATTTTGTTTATCTGGTTCATCTTAATATCCCCATTATCCTGAATCGTACGAAAATATATGTCAGAAAGAACCGGCTTGCTTTGAGAGGACAAACATGATTAATTTTTCCCCCCAAGTCATATTCTCCCTGAGTTTTCAAGGTTAGCGACATCGACTTATATAGTAATGATACATATTTATTATTACATTGTTGTAGCCGGTAGAAAAAAGTGAATCCAACTAGACACCATGATGACCTCCGATAAAGACATCGCAATAGATTCATGAAAATAAAAAACATAAAAATTGTTGTATTTCCGTGTAAAATATTGTAGTTTGGAACTTGGGCACCTTTTCGAAAGTGGTCAACAAATTGAATATAATTATGTTACCCCATTGTTCGGCGTATAATAATTAGGGTTTGTCGGTTTTTATTTATAAATTTGTAAAATTCGAAAACCGGTTTTAAATTTAAAAAACCGGTTTTATATACTAGAATTAATTATTTAATTAAAAACGTTAACATTTTGACTTGAAATCGCCTGGGTTCATATTTTCAGAAAAAAAATACTAAATGGAATAAAGATTTATAATTTGGTACCAACTTTTTAAAAGATTTATATTTTGTGCGGATTTTAGTTATTTTATTTTTTTTATATTTGATTTTGTATAGATAGAGTATAATTTATTTTGTTATATATTTGTAATTCCATAATATTAAGGGAACTGAAATTTTTTAAAATAAGTTTAAATATTTATTTGCTATTTTAATTATATATATTTTTTTTTTGAAAATTCGAAAACCGGTTTTTTGGGAATAGTGGAATTCGAAATCCGGTTTTTTCAAAAGTCGGTTTTTGTATAAACCCTAATAATAATGGATGCACGTAAAATTTTGGGTTGATTGTCGTCTGGTATTACAGTATGATAAAGCTAACACAAATCAATATAGACTATGCGTTTAACGCTTACTCCGTAAGAAAAATATGAGTATATATAAATGTTTGCGTATTATTCGTCACTGGACACCTATTTTGAATGACAGGTGGAAATAATGCTCTGGGTATTCAGAGATTTAAAAGGGAATTGAATTTCTGGTTTATAATGTGTACATAGTAGATATAAAACTACAAATATTAAGTCTTCCGCAACTATACTATTATTATACGTACATACATATTGCAAACAGGGTTGCCACCTCTCCGGTTTTCGCCCGGAGACTTCGGGCGAATTCCACTTACGCCCAAATCGCCCGCAACGCCCGTGATATTCATTAAGGTAGGTTCTCCTGTACGCGATTGGACGCATCGTCAAGAATTTCAAAGTCGATTTCCTCGAAAATGAAGCGCGATATGAAAAAAAATTACTCTTTCTTTTCGGCTTATAACAAGAAAATAACTCGAGAAAAAAGAATAAATATTTTTGATATTGCGCTTCATTTTCGAGAAAATTGCCTTTGAAATTCTTGACGATGCGTCCAGTCGCGTATAAGGAAACCTACCCTAATGAAACTCACGGGCGATTTGGGCGTAAGTGGAATTCGCCCTTTGGGTTTTGAAGTAAATCTCAGGGCTCCGGTTTTATTGGAAAAATCGCTGGGTTGTAGAAAAAAATGGGATAATAAGAAATTGTGGCATTACACAATGGTATCAATTTCGTATACAATAAAAGTTATTAATTAAAAAAACAGATACTTCTAAAATCTGAATTGTTTGAGCTTACAAGAATCCCACATTTGTTTTCCGGATATTCGAGAACAAAACTTTTTTCTGCTTTTTCCATCCCCGGGTTTATATTCGAATCTCCGGGTGGGAATGTGTGGCACTCTGGAATTTATAAGGTGATAAGGTAGCAACCCTGATTGCAAATGGTATATCAGCAAGGAAAATGTCTTCATTCGTATTTCGCTTTTTATTATCTACATTACTTTAGTTGAAGGGTACTCTCCCATCATATCAGTCCAGAAATATTATTTTATTTTAAAAAAAGTAAACGTCGTAGGGTCAAACTTTTTGGGCTGTATTTGTACATCTTTAAAGATGATAATTTTTTTTTGTTTTCTTTATAAATTTTATCTAACACTACTGACTGTTGGTGGTCGTGACTGCCGAGTGATACAAAAAACAGTTCCTCATCCACGGAATTTTTAACGCCTCGTAGAATTCGATATCTAAAATCAAGAAACCACGAAAATTCTTAAGGTTTATAAGATTGTCCGTGGAATCATTTACGGACTCAGCAAAATATTGTAATCTCATCTGTTGGCAGACGTTTGAACCACAAACATCGCAGAAACGGGTAATTTTGCGCACGAAAATGTTTACAAACAGAAAACGATTCGTCCTACAGTTATCATCATAGATGATTCCATGTCGAATTTAGTAATGAACGAAATCCCACCAGAATTTTTGAAATCGGTCCATTATTTTTTGTTAGGACTTCCGCAGTTTTTAAGAAAACGAGTTTTGCGAAAAACGCGTTTAAACTTTAACTGCCGTAGAATTTTGACGCCCAATTTGAACTGGGCATTTTTCAGATGATGTACTACCAAAATATAAATCAAACGGTCTTTTTAAAAATTTTAATGCGAGGACTCCCTGGAGGGGTTGTACCTAATCAGGCGGCCGAAAAGAGGCGAATGTTTATGAATTTTTTTCGAAAAAGTGGAAGCATATATTTTTACAGAACTTTTTGCGCTTAAAAGAGCAACATTTAAAGAACATTTGGTAATTTTTTCGTAGAAAAATATTTGCGTTTATAATAAAGTAACAACCCACGTCCAAGAAGCCTTTTTAAAATTTGGTTTTGCGATAAGCACTGCCATTCGTAACCAGATTATCTAAAATCAAAAAACAAAAAAGTTTTCGTTAGTATATTAATGTATCCTCTTGGATGTGGGTTGTTACTTTATTATAAACGTAAATATCTTTCTACGAAAAAATTACTAAATGTTCTTTGAATGTTGCTCTTTTCAGCGCAAAAAGTTCTGTAAAAATATGTGGTTCCGCTTTTTTAAAAAAAATTCACAAACATTCGCCTCTTTTCGGCCGCCTGACTATTTAGGTATAACCCCTTAATAGAAACTACAGTTCTCCAAGAGAATAATATAGCATCATGAAATTGCATACATTTCATACAATTTTCATTTAAATACATAAATATGTAATCACTCCACTATTGTGTTTGATTAACAACGTATATTGCGTGGAAAAGTTGTAATGCGATCGTAAATTAAACAGTCAAGTGTAAGCGCCGATAGAGATAGAAAGACCCAGGGCCGTACACGGTTTCCATTTTAGGGTTCCTCGCATCTTCGAAGGGAATATATGAAACATGAATTAAAATTAAAATGTTTAAAAAGTGCCTGACTAAGGCCTAAGTCCTACATCCAATATATCTTTACATTTCAAAATATGTTTATATTCTGCAATTACTGGATTTTAGGAATCCACAGTCTTAATTGCTTTTGGGATGAAATTATCAACAACTAAATTCATACTGCTGTCAAATACCACATGCAAGTGATGAATCAATACTTGTATGTAAAATAAGATGAATGGTTGTAAAAATCCTGACAAAACTGATGTTCGAAAACAATTCATTTTTGCAACATTTTCACCATCAAAACATTTATTCCTATCGCCGTAATTAAAGCAGATAATTAAGTGATCTGTTTGGATTAGAACGCCCTGTATAAAGGAGTAGTGCACACGGAGAGAGCAAGAAGGGGTTGTAAAACTTGATCGATTTGTGTAGAATATTACACATATTTTATTTTTAAAACAATTAATAGCAAATATTGCTCGTACACCAAATGTTCAAAGAAATTTCGTTAAAAGAACGGAACAATAAGCCCGCATAATAAATTAAATCTTATAATAAAATCGCAGGAATATTAGAAGAATATTAACTAATTGGCATTACGTTTGCATAAATTCAATATTTAAATTATACAAACGAAATTCTAATAAGGTAATATTCTTCTAACATTCCTACGATTTTATTACAAGATTTAATTTATTATGCACAGATTATTAACTGTGTAGATTTTTACAATGGAATACACCAAAAATAGAACTATGTTAATCAACGTTTATATCAGGTAATGTGTATTAGAATTGTCAATTCTTACTTTGAACTCGATTCAATAACTAAAATATATTACATATAGGGTGGACGGATACTTTTGTGAGTAATTGTATACCGTAAAAACTTATAACACTTTTAGAAACTCAGAATGTATTTAAGCAGTCCAAATCTCTGCACCAGAAATTTCCCCGAATTCGCGCACTTAAAGCCGCTCTATCAGAACGAGAAAAAAATGGCTGAAAGGCTCGTTTCGCTTATTACGTATGCGCCTCTGAACGTGCCCAGTGACAGTTGCTCGTGCGAGTGTTCTTTTCGCGAAGATTTGCTTGATTTACTCGAGCAGAGAATATTCTGTGGAATAGCAGACGTAACCGCATCGGGAATTGGGTGCCGTTCACGATCAGCAGCAGAGCAGCAGTAGCAACGGGGGATAACAGCAGCTAGAAACGGCCAGGAGGAGGTTGGAAACTGTGATGCCCGCAAAAAGCACGGCAGACAGCGCCGATCGTTTTTGCTTGGCGTCAGCCGCGTTCCTACCACCGCGTCGTACTTCGTGGTGGTACATCGCTCCCTCCTCTTCTCTCTCCGTTCCGCTCCTCTCCCTCCCTCTGCTTCCTTGTATTCCATTCGCCTCGAGAGATCGTGCAAACGGATGGGATTACCTCCACCTTCCACGGTTTACGTATCCAGGAAAATAGATTGCACGTTGACTTCGAAGACACCGCGATATCCTGCACTGTGCATCGACAATACTAGATTCGAAGTAGCCTCGCATTCATGGCGGAAAGAAGATCGCTGGATTCATTTAGAAATTGCTCCTTCGGCCCTGATTGGGACGAATCGATTTTACCACGAGTCCTGTTCGCGGAACGCGTGCCTCGATATTTTATGATTTCTTGGTGAACATTTGCGACTGAATTGATACGATGTTGTGACGCATTGGTTCTGAAGAGTTTCCTTGGAAGCTGTGCACATAGTTTGCACGTGTGTTTAAACGCGTCCAAGAAATAAACGGAGCAGTTTTTTTTATTTTTCTGCAAGTGCTTTTTAATTCTGCGAAATTATCGTAACGTACATTGTTTATAATATATGCACGCAGTATTTTTTTTAATTGAGTTAAGTAGCTATTTGGAAAGATGCATTTTCCCTGTTTTATTCTCATAGTGTAGCATCTACTTTGGCAGTGAACACAAATCGATACCATTTTACACTCATTAAGGCCTTTTCACACGGGACAGTTTTGTGTTTGGCGAGTGGTATTTCAGTTACCGTTGGCTTGTTGGTAAAACAGACTAACTCTACTTTCGTTCAAAAATGAGATTTTGGTTTTCACTGGAAAATCATGCACTTGGATTTTTGGAAAAAAGTATAATAAATAATGATAACATGATTCAAAAAATTAATTTCAATAAGACTATGCTTTTGTGTCATTGAAAAATTTGATTCTTAAACGTTGCTTTTAAACAAATGCGCAATTTCTGTGTGCTGTAATTTTGATTAACTTACACAAATGTGTGGACAAATACTTAGGAACCATAGTTAAGCCAGAAATTGGGCAATTGTATTTATTCACAAGAATCAATGACAATAGTTCTTAAATGAAATTTAATATTACCAGGACCTTTCATATGACAAAGTTGCGCGCGAATTTCGATTTCCCACTTTCTCTTTGTAAATTCAACCCCCTACACTCACGCTCGGTCTTAAAGGCATCTTCCTGGCCTGTGACAACCTTGACTAATGACCGCCGTGCATCCACCTTCGTACTTTATACTTATCTTTGCACATACATGAGCGCCGTGAAAGAAGCGAAAGAGGTCGTGATGAAAGAGGCGAAAGAGAAGGGCAAGAAGAAAATTGGAGGACGAATGGTAAAGAATGCGAGAACAATGGAACGAAATAGAGAAATATTAGAAGAGCAAGGTGCAAGATGTTGTGTTTAAAAGAAACGAATCAAGCTTGGAGGAAGACAGAGAGGCTTTTGTTACGTGTAGAAGGAAGAGAGCTGTAATTTTCTTTGTTTTAACGAAAATGCTATTAAATATTTGTTCCACTAGAAACAAGGGAAATGGTCATCTTCTTTCATCCTCCAATTTAATACAGAAATTTCTGTTCTTAATTTTATTACTAGATGTAAGAAAGGTTAATACTATGATCCAGAATTATTAGAATAATTTGTTCTGTTTTAAAGAAGTTTTTTATTGTAGTTCGAATTTGTTAGTTTACATAACAAAGTACAAAACAATTTTAAACAATTTTAAATAAAATTGTATGAGATTGCCGTTCTGAATAAAATCGGTCCAACTGGAAAGCTAATTGTGCTTATTTAACAAGGTTACTCTATCGCAACAATCCACACAATCTCTTAAGCATTATGTATTTTAAACTGGTATTAAAAATCCTTTCTTTCTGAGAAAAAGAATGAAGATCACCGTGAGGACTTTAAGGGGACCTTCCGGTCTAGAGCCCAAAAAGATAGGTGATCTTTAGGAATTAATTAACTGAAAACTACTATATATAATATAATGGGACTTTTTGCATTGTATCAAGGATGTCTTAAATTATAGAAATATATTTTTTGTTTTATAATTAATCATTGCAGACGGCACTGGGGAGTCGTTGAAGTCAAGGCGTCAAAAAATTGATCCAAATCGGTGGGACCTGTATGTCCTAAAGTTATTATCCGATTCGTCTGAAACTTTTTTTATTTTGAAGAATATACTTCTGGCTAGGGGGGAAACCAGAAAAAAAAATACAAAAATGACATTTTTTGAGAAAGTAACGACACTTGAAGTGTGAAATCACTTTTTCTCTATATTTTTCATCCTTTCAACGCCTGGAAAATTTTTCAATTTTCAATTTTTTGTAATTTTTTCTGGTTTCCCTCCTAGCCAGAAGTATATTCTTCAAAAGAAAAAAGTTTCAGTCGAATCGGATAATAACTTTTGGAAATACAGGTCCCCCCGATTTTGAGAACACTGTTTCGGGAAAAACGCGTTTAAAGTTTTACGTGAGCGCCGAGTTGGCCGGTTGTGACCCATGCATTTGCCGCTACTCAAATGCCTATAATTTCAGGAATTTTACGAATTTCAACAAATCCTTTAAACACGTATTCCTAAAAGGTTGAACATTCGAAAAATGAAATACAAAGAAATCGACTAATGAGACATTTTTTTACATATTTTTTATTACATGTGACAATAATGACAGGTATAATTAGTGAAATAAGTACACGGGGTGATCTGAAAAAAAAAATAGGAGCATGTAGTACATATTAAAATTGGCAAAAAATATCCAGCCAACGTAAATCCACAAATTAATCTTTAAGGAGGTAGTTCAAATGGGTGTTTATTTTAAGTCAAATTTTTATTCTAGTCTTCTACAACAGATGCTCTATACAGGGTAGGGCGTAATTCGCGATTTACGACCAAAATGGGAATTATTGAAACGAAAAATGTGGCATTCTCTTGTTTTGTACGGGGCCCTGTTTAGAAGAAAATTAATTTTGAAAATTCGTCAGATACACGTACGAATGATTGTGTATATGACTTGGCTATCGTGTTATTCCCATGCCGATTGTTTCTGTCCGGAATTATGTTTGTAAGCATTGGCAGTGGTGTGGTTCAAACACTTTAAACAATACAACAGATTTTTGCAGATTATTCGTTTTTCTTATTGTTTCTGAAATATTGTTGGAAATGTTCCCACCGCTGTCGCATACAGAGTTCTGCTTGACGAATCGAATAAGCATAAACGGACTCTAATGCGTATCCAGTTTTTGATTTTTCAAATTTTTGCACAATTCTTTGTTTCAATCGGAAAAGATTTTCAACATCTTCTTTGCCGAACTCCTCTTCAATATACCCCCATGCGGATACTTTTATTTTGACAACACCTGTTCAGTAGCTTATATTTTTAAAACTATTATGATTTTTGGGAAGATAATAATTTTTTAATTTTAATAATAATTTTTCGAAAGTTAATAATTTGACGCGCATCATCAATTATATGAAAGAACCCTCCTTAGGAGGAGAGATCTCCACCACTAACAACATTCGCGAATTTTCTGAGTGCCTAGAAACTTCAACTTACAAACACTGGGGGTTTATACAAATTATGGTGCAACTAGAACAGAGGTGATACAATGAAATGTTTTCATATAAGACTCCATTTTCGAGAGAATAGAATTTAAATACTCGCCCAATACACGCGCGCCTGGCTAGAAATCAGGAGAATGGATCAATAAATATGCTACAACTGTAAATGAAATGAATCCTCGTCTAAAACTAGTTCGAAATTGTGGAGTAACTTTCTTCCACCGGGACTTTGCTTCCAAGAAAATCGATTCTCAAAATTCATAAAGATGTAAATGCCCTCACTGGACCATGGATTTTTTCTATTTTCAAATGGACTTTATCTAATACACAATCGCGTTCGAAAGCAGTTATTCTACAATTTCGACTCTTTTTTTTTGACAAAGATCCAACCCACGTGCACTTTTTCCATACTTATTCCTGTATTTTCCCCAATTCTCAGCCAAACGTATGTGTAGGTACTAATCGCGTTTTCAAATTCGATTTTATCGAAAACGTAGCCTTTTATAAAAAAATTAATTCTATTTTTCGGCTTTTTTTGCATGTGTATTAGGGTGGACCTTATTTTTCGACTTTCAAATTTTTCTCGGGACATCCCCCAGGATTGTGTCATTGGGGGAAAAAATAATGTGTGCAAAATTTGAAATCGATCGGAGGACGGGAAACCGTGCCTCATCACATTTTAAATTTTTTTATTTTTGTAACTCGTATTTCTCCGATGTAGTATATCGTTAATATACATGTTTATATATCGTTGAATTTGTATTTTTGCGCTCTGTAACAATATAGACTCAAAGTATAAAATTACTTAAAAAAAAATCACGACCTTGAAATCTCACACACTTACCAAGGGAATAAACTTTTTTCGTTGGCATTATTTTTACCTTGTCAAACAGTACAACTTTTGTCTAAGAAATTTTTTCATATATTTATAAATAAGAGATTTCAAAATTTTTATGAAATAACCGATACTTTCATTAAGAGTACACTGTTCCAACAGATTTTATGAATATAGATTCTCTAGAATGAACACAACGTGACTTACCACTTTTGTTGATGTTTTCTGTAGTAAAAATGTCTGCTGCATCGCGTGGAGTAGTCAGATTTTCTTATAGACCCCTAGTTTTTAAAATAAATAGAATAATATCTGCAAAAATTGGTGAATTTCGGGTGTACTTTTCCCTTTAATCTGTTATTTATAATTATATGAAAAAAAAATTTTGACGAAAGTTGTACTGTTTGACAGCGTAAATATAATGCCAACGAAAAAAGTATTTTTTGATGGTTAATTTTTGAGATTACAGGTCATGATGTTTTTTTTATGTGATCTTATACTTTGATTCTATATTAATGCAGAGCATAAAAAGACAAATTCAACGATATATAAAAATGAATATTAACGATATACTACAATGGGGAAAAACGAGTTAAAAAAATAAAAAAATTTAAATCCTTTAATATTCCTTGATGTGACGTGTAAATCTGAAAATCCATTGCCTATCGGTGACCATAATAATAATAACAATAACAGTAACAATAAAAATAGTAGCTCTCTATTGGACCAATTGCACGTGCAGATTTAGTATTAATAGATTATAAAGAAACATTTAGAAAACTGTAAATGGGTAGGTCCTATACAAACGCAAGGTACGACAATATTTTATTGTAAACTTAACTTTATAAAAACGTTATACAAACACAACAGTCGTGGATTTTTTAAAAAAGGAGGGGAAATTTCTATTATACAATAGTAGGAAAAATATATGTTAATGTACTCTCTCAAGGGAGATTTCGAATTTCCTTATTCTCAAACCTTCTGTAATACAAATTTTGAACACAGTGGCGTAACCAAGAAAATATGCAATCTTGCAAACAATTACTATAAAAATTTTAATTTCTATTTCAAATTCACTTACTACTACTACATAAGGCTGCACGATACACTCGCTGTAATGCATTTATTATGTACTATAAATTATATTCCGAGAATAAATAAATAATGTTTTGCACTTTGCAGTATTACAATATTACTTACCGATTTCATCCTACTTTCAGGGATATCACGAAAACATTTTATGTAGAAATTATTATATTTAGATGCTTTTCTTACCTCACACTTTAACTAATAAACAATTTTCTCTGTGTTTCAGTAAGCAGGCTGTATTCGACGGAAAGAAGGCTATTAGAGGAGGCATTCCATTTGTCTTCCGTAAGTATACGAGACAGGACAAAGTGCATTGTTAGAATAATTGCTTTAAGAGGTGAAAGAAAACAGTTAAAAGAATTTATATAAATAAATGGTTGTGAACAAATTATTAAGACCTGAAAAAAACATGAACGATCGATATTGAGAAAATTAGTTACGATCACCTAGTTATCCTTTTTACATAAATTTCCCTCGGATCGTTTACAACTAATTTTAAACTGATACGACACTTTCATATGCAAAATAACTTGAACGTTTGCAAAAACTAATTTCTGCAAATTTCGTAATTTATGTGAAAATGACACATATTCCTTTGCTAGAGTGCTCGAAATAATTAGATTTAAGGAATCAAGTGAATAATAGAATTACAGTAAATTAGTGATATATGTAGCTTTCAAAATATTGGCTACCTTTTATTATAAAGTGATTTTATATCATCCCGAAGAATGTATGTATGTGCAATTCCTTCGGTAGCCGAACAACGCATGAAATGTTAATTATCCGTTGCTTTCACTTCCATCAGCGCAATTCGGACCATGGACATTTGGACCACCCCATGGTTTTGCAAGGATCATTCGTTGGAACGTAGAGAAGCAACCTGAACGATTACCCAGCGGCGATGTTGAGGCAATATTCTCTATAATGGACAGCGAATTCACCCGCTCCATGTGGAATTACCCCTTTAGGTTAACATACAGATTAATTCTTCGAGAGAAGGAGCTACATTTTAACATCGGCGTATACAATCCCAGCAAAGATCACACGTTTAGCTTTAATTTGCTATTACATACCTACTTTAAAGTTCCGGACGTTCGAAGATGCCAAATTACGGGACTTCACGGTTGCACTTTTATCGACAAGGTACGCAATTAATACAGTACTATGCATAATTTATCGTTTTCAATAATTCAAACAGTGTTGAATTACCGGTAGTTGTATAATAAAGTAATCACAACTACTGACGAAATAATTAGCAATTGATATACTGAGAAATAGTGAGGTCTCCAATGCGCATGCCTCAACAGAAGTTATGAAAGTGGGCGGAGCCATTGACTCCCTCCACTGAACAGTATGTATTCTGCAGGAATAACAAGTTCATCCTAAGAGTAACCTCGTTCCACGCAGTAAAAACTCTGAGGAGGCTTTGGAACGTCCGACTCCCCAGTTAAGGTCTGCGCACACATATCCGTTCCGTGTCAGTTCCGTTCCGGCGTGCCAGTGGTAAGAAGAAGAGACCCTCTACGCCCCTCTTCTTCTTACCACTGGCACACTGACACGGAACTGAGACGGAACGGATATGTGTGCGCAGACCTTTAACCGCCTACGGCAGCGCCGTCCAAGGTCGTGTACGCGCAGGGGTGCCAGGGATTCTTTGTGGCCCAACACCTACGGGAGTGGTGGTAATGTGTGCGTGAACTGACGCTAGCGCCAAGCCACCCAAGTGGCCCCAACGCGAAATTAACCACGGCCAACCAGCGTCGACAATCTATTTCCCGGCGACACTGGTTGGCCGTGGTTGGATATGACCTTAAAGGTCTAAACACACATATCCGTTCCGTCTCAGTTCCGTGTCAGTGTGCCATTGGTAAGAAGAAGAGGGGTGTAGAGGGTCTCTTCTTCTTACCACTGGCACACTGACGCGGAACTGACACGGAACTGACAAGTGTGTTTAGACCAGGCCTGTCCAACTTTTGCTCTTACCCTCGAGGAGCAGCCGCGGGTGGTTGCGAGCGAAGGCAAGAGCGACGGCAAGACCGGCAGCCGTAAAAAAGTGGGGATAGTGGCGTTCACAGATTCCCCCACCAAGAAGACCTTTCGCTCTTGGGCCTGGCTCCAGGCCTCCGAGAGCGAAGGAGCAACTCGCGACTGCTCGTGCGAGCAAATCCCTGGACAGGCCTGGTTTAGACCTTTACGCGGTGTCCTTGACAACCGAAGGCACGCAGCGCGAAAGAAAGATTGGAAGGGGAAGCAGGCGCGTGAGGGGCCCCTACGCTGGGCAGCGCTGGGCTATACCGTTGATTGGTAAGGAAACCGGCAGGGATATCGTTACGAGCAATCGTGTGCGTCAGGTCCGTAGACATTAGTGGCTACGCAGATCGGTCGAAAATCGGTAGGGGTGTAGGGTTACTCTTAAGATGAACGCCGTGTAGATTCGAGGTTTCCTGTAGTGGAGTTCATAGATATTGGCCGGTCTGGGCAGTTTCGCGAACAGCGATCGAGGGGAAATCGACTCTCTTCATGCAAGTCTTACGAGGGCTCGTGGAGTTGTCACTTCGAGTTGCAAGACTCCCGGAGGGAATGCTGAGCAGCGTTACCAGAAGTAGGGCGCTTGAAGTCCATATGACGTAGTAGGGAGTAGTAAGGGGAAACAGCTATTGGAATTTGGAACTCACAATCAGGGAAATAGATTGTCGACGCTGGTTGGCCGTGGTCGGCTTCGCGTTGGGGCCACTTGGCTGCCTTGGCGCTAGCGTCAGTTCACGCACACATTACCACCACTCCTGTAGGTGTTTGGCCCCAAAGAATCCCTGGCAACCCTGTGCATATTACTACTGGATAGCTGACAACTAAAGACCTTCCACGGAGTCCATTCTTTCCCACACCCACGGTGTGGGTATACGAAGCAATAGTAAAATTTATAGAAGTAAGAATAGGGGCTGAGAAGCGCAGAAGCCTGAAAGGCTTCTGGTTACCAGTGATCCAATAGTAATGCCCGGATAAGTGGATCGTCTATCAAACCTCGAGTCTAGTCATCGCTATCCCCATAAAATTCTCGCTCTAGAGTGGAGGGGCTCGACATTTTTGCCTCCCTTGTCCATTTCTTGAGTGCGCATGCGCGGAGGTCTCGCTAGCACTCTGTACTCCTATGCAAGTGTGTGTATTTCTGTAAATACTTGTTAAATAACATGTTTATGTTTATAGACGAGGGACAACCAAATCTTTCAAGAGGGTCGCGACGTAGTAACGGTGTGTGAATGGACAGATAGAATTTACCAGAACACGCAACCGGAACATATTATTACTAACGTCGTGTCTGGGAGGAAAATGCGAGTTCAAAAGTACAACTTCCCTGACACAGTGGTTTGGAATCCTTGGCAGGAGAAGGCCCGCGACATACCTGACTTCGGCGATGATGAATTTCCAAACATGATATGCGTAGAAAGTGGACACGTCAGCAGCCCGGTCATATTACTACCTGGGACAGCTTTCGAAGCCAGTCAGATCTTACAGGTATAATTTCGTATTAACCGTTCACCCTATGAGGGACTACGGAGCCACTAAAGCAGTTCGCTTTTCTTATTCCTATGTAAAAATTATAATACCTGTGAAGTTAAAGTAAAGATACGTGGCGCGTTGACAAAAACAAAACGCATTGGTAATACACGGAAAAGGGTCAGCACCGTAAAAACCGATGCTGGGCCCATTCACGGCGCTGTCAGGACCGAAAAATACCGTTGTGAATGGGCTCAGCACCGATATTTTCGCCCATTCACAACGGTGTTTTTCGGTGCTAAACAGCGCCGTGAATGGGGCTCAGCACCGGTTTTTACGGTGCTGAGAGCACGGTTGGGAACGGTGCTGACACTTTTCCGTGTAGTACCGTCTGGGACGATGTGGAAACCTATTGATACGAATGTCGCTCTAATGCGCCACGCGCGGTTCGTATGGTACGCCCCTGCGGTGGCTCACGCATTACGGCCGTCGCGGGGGCCAAGACGCGCGGCGGGAGAAAGAGGGGGTTGCTTCTAAAAATCGGTCGAAAAGAGCAGGTAATTCCCAAGCCGGCTCCACACGCATGGATTGCCTCACCCTGTGCCGCGGCCCTCTATGCGACTCTGAAGTCCCAAAAGAGCGGCTCCTGGAGCCACGATCTGGCCGGGCCTGCTTTATAGGCGAAGGAGCGGAGTCAATCAACGTGTCTATAAAGTGGGAATACTGTATTTTGAAGTGTAGTATATTTAGCACCCAATTAATTTCACGCCCGGCTAGTCTCCGGTCGAACCATGCGACAAGGAGAGTGAACCCTCGCAATCAGTCCAGAGCAGAGTACCCTCGATCTACTTCACATGGGTGCTTATAGTTAGCAACAAAGAGTGATTAGTTACCATCTCTCTGTCTCCTGCCAAATCACAATTTGTATCTTATTATTCATTTACATATACAGGGTGTCCCAGAATTAAGGGACAATCCGGAACATACAATAACCTGATGCGAAAAGATATCGAAAAGTCCTTTACCATGATGGGATCCGAGGCTTCGTTCTCGAGATATTAACAGTTGCTGTCAGCTGAGCGCGCGGCAGCGTATTAAAGCACGCACACGTAGGATGCACACGTAGATACAGACCCCCACACATAGACAATAGAACCGACTGCGCTGGTTCAAATCGTGAAAATGGGTTAGCGCGGTCTGTATCTACGCGTGCCTCTTGCGTGTGCGTGCTTGCGTATGCTAGCATCTCTTTTTGGCAGCGCTGCGCTAAGAGCCACCTAGAAAATGCATCGAGACCGAAAACAGGAAACTTTTTTTTTTGTACCCTAAAAGTGTATTAGTAAGAATCAAAAACATTTTTTAGGATTTCTTATAAACCTCTTGTAAAAAAATTCATAAATTCACCTATTTTTCGAGCGTTTTGACCGAAGGGTCCCCTTAAATTGCGCGGCCCGGAAGTTTGACCGCTAATATAATCGAACTCCAAAACGGTAAGGGACTATTCGATGTCTTCTTGCATCAGGATATTGCATGGTCCGGATTGTCCCGCACATTTGGGACACCCTGTATAACTGAAAATAGTCCGAATGAGGTCGTGTTTATACTCATTTTCATTAGCGAAATCTCCCCAATCTATTAGTAATACTTTTGTAATGATGTAATGAAAAATTTAAAAATTTTATTGACATTAGTGAATGATTCATTTTGCAAATCGAGGTTTTCGCTGTCGGTTGCACTTGCGCGATGTATCACTTAACCGATATAAGTAAAATGAATGGTTATGGAGGGATGGTTTTCGTGCCTATAGTGAGAGTGAATATCGTGTACATCACGAGGCAATACTGTATTTCTCAAATTCGCAACGGTTTAATTTGTCTCCATGCGTATATAAATGACACGTCTACAAAATTGTTAAAAAATTATTATAGAATCGAAATTCTTTTGTATAAAAATTATTAGTTATTTTATTCACGTATTTACTGAAATAACTAATAATTTGTATACATAACAATTTTATTTCGCACGAAATTGCTAGTAATAAAATTAAGGTATCTATGCATGTAACGCAGAGGTCCACAAGGCGCCGCTCGCACCTGTTTGCGACTCTAAGCGCCGGGCCAGAGCGGCTCTTTGTACACCTCTGATGTAATATAAGACTTTAACTTAATACGACTTGGAGAATTCCTGAAATTGTCAACAATGATTCGATTATACGTGTTTACACGAGTTATATTACTTATTTATTTTAGGTAATGTGAGTGGAGGGTGGACCGACCACGCATGTAACAAGCGGAAGTACCGCCAGTCCGCTGTTTCCGGTCCCTTCTGCATCAAGCACTGTTTGGCGAACCGGTGCCGGGTGGCTTTATATATCGCCACCTCCACCACCACCGCCACCACCGCCGCCGCCGCCACCACCGCCGCCACCACCACCCCCGCTGCCACCGCCCCCTTCATCTTCGACGCACCTGTCACACCTTCATGCGCATTGCATCGCCCAGACTTGCACTATATGCTCCCTTAACCTCTAAATTGGCATCTTGGAGATCCGAGCAGATAAGAAGACACCTATTGTTTCTTCGATCATTTCTCATGATTCCTTCTCCATTCTTCCACTGCCAATTACTGCAGTCTTTAAAATCAGAATTATTTGCTCTCGTAGAAGACAATTACACGATACGTAGGTATCGTGATTTTATGTTGAATAATGAAATATATCAGGCACTCCAAGGGATTCGCGACAACTGGGGTATTGTTACAAAGCTTAATAAGACTCATGGCTCAATGGACATTAACCAATTTTAAAATAACTATTCCCCGACAAAACTGCATCTGAGCAAAATACAGTTTGTAGCAATATATTCTCTCCCAGGATTTACTAGTTAAATTGCGATAAATTATTCAGCATCAGTGAACGTTGGATATTGTACGTTGCGTAAGAGTTACTACCCCGGTAGCATTTATTGGTGGCATTTTGACGGGCAACTAATTCCCAACTTGGGGATACTGTGGGCAACCAGAAATGCTACTGGGGTATATAAACTGACAGACTTCATATTGCTCTGAATTTTTTATATTGTTGGCTTGAGAAGGAAATGAAACATTTCGATGTATTTCTTGAAATTCGTTTACTTATTGAATGCCAGTTTAATGGCAAAACGTCCACGTACTATTACAAACCGCACACGTTGTATTTATAAATCAAAATTAAAATAAAATCAATTTTTGGAAAATGTACTTTATAGTACTCGAACATTCTAAAAGTTTATTTGGTAATTCTTCTTATAAAATAACGAGTATTTCGCGTCCTAACAGGGGAACATCCCCAAGTGGTCCACCGAGATTTAAACGGGCCTTGGCACAATTATAGAGCTTGAAGTACTGAACCTAATGATCTATGGTTTTGGATGCAGACGGATAATCGTTTACGCGATATTTAATGTTAAATTTTTACGTAGCCTTATCTAACGTAGTATAAAAACGGCTTTCAACGATTACTGGGTAGCGTAGTGCGTAAAGTTTCCGATCCGCGTGAAAATTTAATTTTGCACGCAGGTTCGAATCCTGTTAAGTGACATTTTACCATTCTTTTAATTAAATAATAAAATATGCATTTCTATTTACACACTTCGGAAGTTTCACTTACACTTGTGTTACTTAAATATATTTTTACGTTATTCACAAGCGTTATAAATAGCACACACATATATTAGGGTGGTAAATATCACAAAAACATTTCAAATAAAAAGATACCACGTGCGAAGGATATCTGAGAAAATAAATATTTCAGCAGAAAGACTTTTTGGTGTTTAATTCTGCTGGGAAAGCTACTTCGTTTAAAAAGTGCGTTCTGGTCTCCGATAATATCTTTCGTGAGATGTTTACGCACTACGCTACCAAGCCGTTTGACCATTCAACCATTTACATTTATTCATCGTGCGTACATGGATAATAATATAAACATAGAGTTATAACATAATATAGCGGAAGTCTTGAGCTACATTTCGTGTCCGGAGCTATCTGACGTGTTGAAGGCGGGGGTTTTAAATGTTCATTTCGGGCTTGAAGTTAGGTGTTGTGGCTTGTGATAGGTGAGCAGGGAAAATTTGAAGCAAAACCTATGAACAGGAGGGGTTATGGGGGGTTAGTGAGTACTTAAAGTATGTTTGTAGGTTATGTTTATATTTTATATACAATATTTAGAATGTTGGTATACACATTGTGTTACAATATTCGCTTAAGGTTCGTGGCAATTCGTTCTCACAAGGGAACACCGCGAACCCGGACTCACCGATTAGAACGCAACTTTGTGAGTTTTTAGAGTGACTCGAAACAAGAACAACGGTGTGTTTCATTTGGGCTCTATCGCCCTTTAAGGGGGTGAAAACTAACTTCAGAGTCAAATTGGCACTTCCACTTTTTCGCGTACAACTCTCAACGTACAACAGATAGAAAAAAATGTTTCAAACAAAAGTTTAATGGTGCTATAAGCGCTACAAACTTCCGTTAACAAACTATTTGAAAAAGTTTTTTTTCATCAGATATTTTTCTTTTTAAACTCTTTTCAAAATTTTGTTAACGCAAGTTTTCAGCGCTTATTGTACCATTATACTTTTGTTTGAAACATTTTTTTTCTGTCTGTTGTACTTTGAGAGTTATACGCGAAAAAGTGGAAGTCCCAACTTGACTTTGAGGTTAGTTTGCACACCCTTAACGGGCGATAGGGCCTAAATGAAACACACCGTTGTTCTTGTTTTGAGTTCCAATCGGTGAGTCCGGGTTCGCGGTGTTCCCTTGTCAGTACGAATGGGCCAGGTTTGGTCTCTATGGGTTGTATGCGTGTATTTGGTTGATGGATTGGTGCGTTCGCTTTGCGACCCCAGCAGGGTTTAGACGGCGTCGTTGAAAGCCGTTTTTATACTACGCTAGATAAAGCCACGTAAAAGTATAACATAATATCTCGTAAATTGTTAACCGCCTGCATCTAAAACCATATATCATTAGCTTCAGTACTTCAAGCTCTATCAGTGTGCGAAAGCTCGTTTAAATCTCGCTGGACCACTTGGGACATGTTCCCTTGTAAGTGGACTTTCGTAATATTTTTCGAAACAGTACTATTTGTGTATACTTATATCTGACAAAATCAGTAACTGCAGGAAAGACACAGATATTTTATTCATTATACCGCTTAATGCTGCACCTAGTGGTGTATAATAGGACTTTTAGGTAGCTCACTTGTGAAAGAAACACTGAGCGATCCCAGTTTATTTGATATTTAAATATTTGTAACTGTAAGCTGCATGAACAATTCAGATGGTGTGTTTCTTGACGTCCCATTGATTTTAAAACATTCCATAAACTTTTCCAATTTCTCAAGTATTTCTTCAATTATGTTTCCTAAGTAATTACGTTTTTCCCGAAACAAGCTTTATTCTCATTTTCACGTTATTTTATAAAACGTTACGTATAATTACCTTTATCCCTACCGATAATTTCAAATTGTATTATTTATCTCGTATTCGTAAAAACTTGACACAACGTGCAATTTTAGAAATGCGGTTATAAGTGTTTCCACGCAAAAAAAAACAACAAACTTAATTTAATTACACTAAGCTCCCATTGCGCAACTCACCTACAAACTAATACAGATATGGTGCTAATGTTGCAGGTATAATGTTGTAATAGTAAGTAGTTACGGTAGTTAAGCTCAATCAGCATTCTTTATTATTGTTGTAGTTTTAGCGGAAGGAAAACGGAACTTCTATCAGATTTTCAAATACATCATGTCCTCTATTTTATCTCGTGCAAAAAGGGACAAAAGCATACAGTAACGATATGTCATCGAAATAGATGTAAGCAAATATTTATACCGTATAATAATGAATACTAGTGTTAAAAGGAAAAACAATTTCATATGTGTAGGAAACGTTTGTAAGAATATTATCACGGCGTTCTTTTCACTGATTAACTTCGGAGCGACGAGAAGAGACTTTAGCAAATGTTTATGTTTCGCCATTTAGTCTTTAATTGGATCGTTTCTTAAGCGTTACGATGTACACGGGATATGTCTCCATAATTCTGCGGAAAGCATAGATCTTTCTAATGTGTCTCGAAACAAAGGAGTAGAGTAGAATTTATAGAATTTTTTATATTTACCGACCACGATAATCTCGCATCTTTTTTGATATTTTTGATAATCGCAGAATAAAACATTTCAGTATTTTCATTTACATCGTCGAAACATTTCACACGTAAGAAAGCAATACATTCCCTACGGAGAATTTTAGATTAGAATTAGCTCGATAACTATTATACATTAAGTGTCGTATTCAGAAGACTCGGTTTCGAATTGTAATTCTAGTAGTGTAGCACAAATTCTGCGCTGCGTTACTGAAATATTTCGTGTAATACACCCGAGCTTTAAGTAGAAGCCTCCGGGTGCCAACAAGCTAATGCACGACCAATTATTATTTAACAAAGTACTAAACAAACAACAATCTATTCAGTTATCTGTACGATGCTGGTGAACTTTTTAAATAATTACAGTTCTCTTCTTAAGTGGGCAAAGAAATCAATTTATCGATGTCGAAGTAGAATTACAATTTTGAAACCGGCTGAATCTATGCGTAAATTCTTATTAATACATATTACTCAAATATGTATAACTTACAATTCTTGTAGGAGTAAATCAAATCCTGGTTTTCTATGTGTAATAGAAAGAAATTCGTGTTCGTTTGATCGATCGCTACAGATCTGAAATATTTGTTATAATAATAAGGGAAACGATAAAAGGGTGATAAATCTAAACGGAAAGAATTCACTTGATACTCCGATATTACGTATTTTTACATTAAATTTCCAATATTTAGATATTCAAACAAACCGAAATTCCAGCCTGCATTTCAAATAAATTTCCTATTTCCAGGGTGAACAGATCGAACGCTTTTATATCAGAGTGCCATTTATGCTGTGCGAAAGCAGCTTTCACTTGCTTAGAAATTTCCAGTTCTCGTTCAGTGGTAGTTTTAAATATTTATTTCAGTGGCAGTAACGTAACAATCATTTTAATCCTACATTTTCCTTTAGATATGTTTATTTAAACGAAAATGCCGTGTCATCGCGTTCCTATTTAATTTCCATTTTTTAAGAAAACTCGCGCGGACTGCGCGAATCACACGTTATTCCATGCAAAGGCAATTAGACATTTTAAAAACATGTACTACGAAAGAAGATTGTTAAATTTAAGAAAACAAGATGTATTCCTATATTCTTTTATTCAGCGTTAATTACATTTTTAAATTTATGGTTCTTTTATCTACGAAATTTTCTTACCAATATTTATTATACGCAGAGAAACTGAAAACTACGTGTCATCTGCGGTGTTGCAAATTTTCCGTCAAGCTGTATACTTAGTATAACAGAACGAATGCTCAATATATAATGTCGTTCCTTACTTATTGAAAAGTCGAAAGTCGAAGATCTGTGAGTAACGGAGTGGAATAGTTCTCTCCTCCCCGACACGCTGGAGAGCTGAAATGCACTTTATCGAAAACTTAAAAATACACATAATAAGAGTGTTCCGTGAAATAGACATAAGTCAAATTGTTTTCTAACCATAAAGAGACTACATTGTATGGGTTTTGGTCTTTAGAGGCTAGACTGTATGTTTGTCATACGACATGGTGTATTACATTTTCTTTCCCACGTTAGCAATTACATTTGGTCTTCCAATAAGTGATACGTATGGAACTATAAAATTACATGATTTTTATTGCCTTGATGTTGATATTTCGAATAACTGTAATTTGTACCAACATTTACAATTCATGATTAAACAATATGTTAAAAATGTACTCTTTCTGGGAAAGTGCAATAAAATATGGGAAGTAATTATAAAACAAGCTCCTGTCTGAATAAACGTTCCACGCTATGCTCGCAAAATTTCCAGCATTTGTTAGCCACATTGGATGTGCTTCCAAAAACCCCCATGCTCCGAATTGGCTGAAATTTTGGAAACACTTTCATTTTGCATAGAAATAATGTTTGCGAGAAGGATTTTTGGCGACTCGAAATTTTTTTTTATCATTTAAGTGATAAGTTCCTATGTTCCTAAAGCCACAGAACCTGCTGTTTTCAATTGTTTTTAAAATGTATCGGGAATGTCGAGACTACAATGTAACATGTAGTTCGGTTCGTTGTGGCTCGACGTCACTGGTAAATCTAGGACACAACGCATTTCACTTTTCAACATGTTCCGGATATTAGTATTGGTTGGGGCTATATCAGTGCGGGGGCGCGTAAAGCATGGTAGCGAACCGATGTGAGTTCGGTAATTATTTTTTTTAAAAGTTTTGACCGTTATACATTGTACTGTATTGCGTCGGTAAGGTAGAGAATGACATCAAAATGATAAAAAAAATTGAAGTCGCAGAAATCTTTCTCGCAAACATTATTTCTATGCAAAATGAAACTGTTTCCAAAATTTCAACCAATTTAGAGCATAGGGGTTTTCGGAAGTTTAGCCTCCCTCGGACCGACCACAGACACGGGGTGTTACGATGTAAGAAAACACTCGTGTTTTAACTAAGTAACAAACTTTATTTTAAATATGAGACACGCTTTTGCACTATTTAGGATGTATAGTAACGCTGAAAGTCGAAATCTAAGGGTCCTGTGGGGTTCGTCGGGACCTTACTAAGAACTTCTAAAATATTCCAGTGAAATTAGACGAAAATCTGCCAATTCTACGGAATAAATCCCAGCAAGCTAAATTTTGGTATGGGCCATTATTTGGTCGTTTTAAACAATACGTCTAAAGTCCCAATCGATCCGACCGCCCCTAAAAATTTTACAGAGGGTTAAAATACGGTTTTTCGCAAATATCTGGTTAGCTATCAGTTTTACGACAAAAAGAGTTATTATGAAATGTGTAGCTTAGGAAATTCTCTACAAAAAAGGTGATATGAGCTTTTTTGTAGGAGTAATCATTTTTGTGTATGACGGGATACCAAGTTTCAACCCTCATACTTTTGACCAGGGAAGATCCCAACCCCGGAAATTCAAAAAGTTATGAAACTTTGTGAATATGTAGGGGATGTCCTCCTGAGTATAACGCAATTTTGTTTGTTGCCCAAATTCAATCTAAAGGGGTGAAATTGACCTCTGAAAATCCGTTTTTTTTTCAATTTTGTGTTATAACTCGCGAACCGTAAGAACCGTAAGAACTATAATTTACTAAATGATAATCCTAATTAAAAGAAGTAACTTTTTCCTGAACACCTTTTTTCTATCTCCTACAGTTCGCGAGTAATAATACAAAATCGAAAAATTTTCGAGGTTCAATTGCACCATCTTGGAGTGGATTTCGGCAGCAAACAAAATTGCGTTGTATTCAGGAGGATGTCCCCTACATATTCACCAAGTTCCATAATTTTTTAAATTGCTGGTTCGGGAGGTTCAGTTGTCAAAAGTAGGCGGGTTGAAGCTCTGTAAGCCGTCATACATGGAAATGGTTACTCCTACGGAAAAAACTCATAGAACCTTTTTGTACAGAATTTCCTACGCTATAAATTTCATAATAACTATTTTAGTCGTGAAATTGCTAGATAACGAGATAAGACCCCTGTACACGGTTAACCTTAAACTATTAGTACACAGAGTGAAGGTTAAGCAGTGATGGGGTTTGTACAAGGGAGCAGGGATCCCGTCACTCCTGTGCACGATGCTCATCTCCCTTGCTGCAGAGGAACGAGCTCCTACACCGTGTGTCTGTGTTCGGTCCGAGGGATTCAAATTCACTGCTGTATGTACATACACAAGAAGCAACTTACGTGGCGCCATGCCAGGCCTAAGGCCGCGTCCAGATCTGAACCAAACGCCACTTGAGACTCCCCAATGCCCCGTTCCTACGTGTGGAACGTATATTTCTAGCGATCTTCGCCAGTTTAGACAGAGTCTCGTGGCTCGCGGCAGCTAAAGATTGAAGGACAGAGAGTGTTTAGAGTAGTGCAGACCAAAGGTTTGCCTGCGATATGACACCGAGGAAGGGACCGCGGGACCCTCGACCAAAGGAAAGTCAGACTCGCCGCGATGTTCGGGCTGTTCCCAGCCGATGTCGATAAAGTCCCGTCAGGAATGGCTCACCCACATAGGGTAAGCAACTGTAGTGGTGCATCCCTGTCCCTCACACCACCATGACTTGTTGTCATCCTTGCCATTGGGGGTGTCAAGTAGTTTGAAGAAGCAAGACAAGTTGGTGATAAACGAAGAGTGTCCCACAGACCTTCCCAAGCGTACCTACGCCTACGGTTCGAAATGTCTACGGGACTCTCAGAATAGTTTCACCGTTCGCACGAGCACCATGCCCGCAGATCAAGCAGCCGCTGCGTATATCTGCATCTATTACATTTATAAAAAAAAAAAACAGAAACAGCAACGACGGTGGTGGCATAGACGATTATTTTAGAAATTTATAGTGGCACCCCGTTATTGTCGGACTTACGGTTTCAAACTACCGGCGGACTTTACGAAAATTTTACGCGAATGTGTCCGAGTGACTATGAATTGATATTAAATTAAATTGGAAATGACACTGGGGTCAGGCATAATAGCACCAAAGCTGACCCTCGCCCTTCCCATAACTTGCGATACTAATTGTTCTGCGTCAGTTGTATATGTTAATAAGGGAATAAAGACGATTTATTATTATTATTATTATTATTATTTCAAAAGAAAACACGGAATTCCGGAAATACATTTCCGCGGAACAAAGGTTGGCAATTACATTGCGAGTTCTTACTACCGGAGATTCTTTCACTAGCCTTCAATACTTATTTAAGGTCTCGAAACAGTCAATAAGCACAATAGTGATAGAAGTATGCGAAGCACTGGTGAATAGATTGCAGCAATACTTACAGGTAAGATCAAATATATTTATATATACACGTTTAATAAATTATACAGTATGTCCGACTTGTTACGAATTTTTTTTATATAATATTAAAACTATTGTAGGGATTGAGGAAGGGGAAAGGGTGAAGAAGATGAAGAGGAAACAGGGTAATTCATAGGGTTTACAATAATATTAAGAACAATTTTTCAATACCTTCAGTCACACTTTACAATATGAGCCGGTACCTACTACATAAAGAACAACCATCATTGGACTTCGTACAATTGAATAGTATGAAATACTCAAATGTGGAAACATTTAAGTAATTATTCCGATTCTAGTTATTGTAATATTTCAATTCTCGACATTTGTTCCATCAAGTTCAATTCCTTGGAGGCTTTCGAGGCATTCGGCAAACACAATAAATTCTCGAGGGTTTATGACCAATTTGTCTTGCTCCTTCTAACTACTTAACACTTCCAATGGCAAGGACGAAAGTAGCTAGTGAGCCATTCCTTTGATGACTAACTTTTAAACTTGCCAATAAAGGATGCCCTCAGCATCTACTAAAAATATTAGTGGACATGCTAAGTCCTATCACACTAAGACTATTATTTATTATACGGGACAAGCCCAATATGGTACACGTAAAATAAAATAAAAAGAACGCAATAATATACTGTTGATTGAGTACAGACAAATAACACAAAAATGCCTAGGCGAGGAAAAGGTTCCTATTGCACCAACTGCGATCCTATAAGTGCAGTGACCGACCGTCTAAAAGCTGCCAGAGAGGTGCCAAAGAAATCTACTCTGTCGGCCAACTCGCACCCGCGCAAACATACCCTCGTGATGGGGTCACTCTGACGCATATTAGTCCGAAAAAATTTTACCCGAAATAACGGCGTAAATCGCAATGGTCTGGACAGCGCGCTAAAGTTAATTAAACCCAGCAATTGGGGACAAGTAATGCTCCCATTAATGATCCTAAACAGAAAGGACAGGTCGGCCAACTCCAATCTCTGCTGGATCGTCAGGAACCTAAATCTTCGCAAAGACGGCCCGTATTCGTGATCAAACACGCTGATGGGTTGACCGAGGCGAAAAGACGCAAAACGCAAAAACCTGTGTTGGACACTCTCTAGCGCCACCATAAGGTAGGCCTGATGAGGGAACCAAATCACCGACGCATATTCCAGGTGTGGCCTAACCAGCGCATCGTACAATAACTTAAAGGTATTAATACTCCTGAAACCACGTGAGTGCCGCATGATAAAGCCAATCTGCTTAGAGGCTAAGTTAGTAGCTCTGGTGATGTGCGCCGCAAAGGAAAAAGTAGTATGTAAACATGAAACCGGAATTTTTGTACAGAAAATACATGTTTATTGTATAAAAATGATACAAAATATTTTATTCGAAGTATTGCCCATCGGTTGCTACACATTTTTCCCATCTCTCTGGCAATTTGTGGATGCCACGCCAAAAGAACTGTTCCTCTTTTGAGGCAAACCAGTCATCGAGCCATTTTCGTACATTTTCGTAAGATGTGAAGCGCTGCTCAGCAAGTGCGTGTCCCATCGATGCAAATAAGTAATAATCGGATGGAGCTAAGTCTGGTGAGTAAGCCGCATGCGAAAGTATTTCCCAACTAAATGCCTCAATCGTTTCCTTGACCGTTTTTGCTCTGTGTGCTGGTGCATTATCATGAAGCAAAATCATATTGTGTTGCCTTTTTTGATATTCCGGTCGTTTTTCACGCAAAGCTTGATTCAAATCGACCATTTGTTGTCGGTAGCGTGCAGAATTAACGGTTTCGCCAGGTTTTAGCATCTCATAATAGATCACACCCTTCTGATCCCACCAAACACAGAGCATTGTCTTCCGTCCATAGCGATTTGGCCTTGCAGTCGATGTCGATGGTTCGCCTGGTGTTACCCATGATCTTTTACGCTTAGGATTCTCAAAATATATCCACTTCTCATCGCCAGTCACAATTCGATGGAGAAATGACTTTCTTTTGTACCTGGCGAGCAGCATTTCGCAAGTGGTTTTTCGGTTTTCCTGCTGTCTTTCATTCAGTTCATGTGGAACCCATTTTCCTATCTTCTGGATCTTTCCCATGGCTTTCAAACGTACGGAGACGGCTTCTCGTGTCACATTTAATTGATCCGCGAGTTGTTGTTGCGTTTGAGTGTCATCCTCATCCAACAATGCTTGCAATTCGCTGTCTTGAAACTTTTCCGGTGTTCTTCCACGTTCTTCGTTTCTCACGTCAAAATCGCCACTTTTGAATTTTTTAAACCACTCAAAGCACTGTGATTTACCAAGAGCATGCTCACCGTAATTTGTAGCAGTTTTCTTCAAATGGTAACAGAAAATCAATGCTGTCCACAAATCGTAGTTTCCAGGCACAAAATTCAACATGTTCAACGCTATTAAAAACTATGCTGTTGTATGAAACTTGTATGGTTAGGTGTTGAAAATCTTTTTCAGATGTCAAAACAAGAGAATGGCGTCAATGACGCGGTTTGATGGTAACTACATTGACAGCTAGCGCCACGTATGGGCAAATTCCGGTTTCATATTTACAGACCCATTGTAAGTCACACCCAGGTCACATACGCTCTCAGTGCAAGACAAGTACGAATGTCCCAGCGAGTAATTAAAAATCCAAGAACTAAATGACCGGGAAATCCTAAGGACCTGGCACTTCGACAAGTTCAAAGGAAGTCTATTTACCGTGCACCATACATAAAGCCTGTCAAGGTCACCTTGGAGCTCCCGGGCATCGTCCATGGAGTTAATACTGGCAAATAATTTAAGGTCGTCCGCAAAAAGTAAGGGAGTACCGAATTGAAACAACTCCGCTAGGTCGTTGATGAAGATGCAAAAAAGCAAGGGACCCAGGTGAGACCCCTGTGGCACGCTCGGTCAGTGCTTAGAATTAAAGACTCCTTAAACCTAACGAAGCCCTCTCGCGAGTTCCCAGTTCCTGTGACGTATGCGATCCGTTAATTTGCAAACATTTTTTGGTCCTTCGAGCCGGATCAGCGCCGTTGGAATCTGCGATTTCTGGAACGTTCGGGATCCTTCGGGAGTGCTGTGCGTAACCGTCGCGCGTGACCTGTTGGGAAACAATGAGTCATCTCATAACGGGAAAACGTGACCTCTACGGTCGAATCTCACGCGCGTTCGAGAATCTAAAGAAATTAGGCGCGAATAATTGGACAAAGGCGAACGTATCCACCCGCTTGGGGGCCCTGCGCAAAAATTGGGCCAAGTTTGAGGCACAGCATGATAAATTGATCGCCATGTCCGCCGACCCTGACCTAGCAGGCGAACCTTACTTTAAGGAAGGACAGCCATCTACGATGGAAGAGATGTTCCTCGAACAGGAAGCCCTGCTAGTAGAGAAATTAGAGGAGCTCACCAACTTGGAGCAGATCGCGAAGCGTACCGTAGGGCGCTTCTCTCAGGACGATTCTACTTCAGCAGACACGGCGGCAACTGGTCGATCAAAGGCCTCGCTACCGCGAATTCCACTGCCTAATTTCACCGGGTTGCACAAGGATTGGCCATCCTTTCAAGGTATGTTCGCGTCACTCGTGGTCCGGGATGCGTCGTTATCTGATGCGGAGCGGCTGCATTATTTGCGAGGCGCCATTAGCGGAGACGCCGCAAGACTCCTTCGTAATATGCCAGTGCGGGAAGAGAACTTTAAAGCGGCATGGAAATTACTAGAAGATCGGTATGCTAACCAGCGGTTGGCGGTTAAAACGCTAATGGCGGCCATCTTTAATTTGCCCATGCTTACCCGAGAGTCCGGGCCGGAACTCAAGGACTTCTACTACACCATGTGCGATTCCGTGGAAGCCCTCGCGGCCCTGAAAAGGCCTTACGACGCCAGCGGCGACTGGCTCGTGCACCTTATCGTGGAAAAACTCGATCCCCAATCACGGCGTGAATGGAAGACACTCCACGGCAAGGCAAAACTGCCCTCGACCTTTGACGAGTTGAAGGAATTTGTGGAGGGACGCGTCAATACCGTGGAGGCCTTGGAGGAGCAGCGGAGGGGACCAGCAGGACGAGCTTCGAAACCGGCTGGAAAAGAGAAAACCACCAAGATCCATCAGGTGAGCAAAGCTAAAAGCTCATCGGATCAATGCACGCTCTGCGGAGCTAGTCATTTTATATTGTTCTGCGCGGAATACAAATCTATGAGCCCGAAAGAGCGAAAGGGGATATTATTAGACAAACACCTCTGCTTCAATTGCTTGGGGAAACATCGAGTCGCAGATTGCAAATGTGACAAGCGTTGTCAGGAATGTAGACTAGGGTGTTTCAATTTTCCAAAGGTGCTATTTTCACGTAACTTTGCTCGCCCCCTTGATTCTATTCATCTAAGTGATCTGTATGCCAAATTTTAGACAAATTTAATAATATTTAGGGGTTGCACAGTTTTATCACTAGAGTAGGCCTGAAGCGGTAGTAACACTTTGACTTTGGAATACGATTACGCAAGAACTATTACATTTATAACAAAAACTCTTATACGGAAATGTTACTTACTTATCTGACATCATTGAGTCACAAGAGTTTCAGTGTATGTCAAGTAATATCCAAGTTATTAATAAAAAAAGAGAAGCGGCGTGTTATAGCCCAAACGTTACAGTGTAAAGTGTTGCAACCGTCTCTGCCCCCGGATCGGTTGTAACACTGCATGGATTCTATGCAAACAAGACAATATTATACGCCTTCTTTGACACTATTCGGTTCTGTTGCGGTACAACCGACCCCGACTGCCGATGTCACAATCGCCCTCGATCATGCTTTTGAACTTCATTTATAAATTGTGACTAACGAGACACTTAAAAGTGCTAAGTAACTGTCACGTCCCGGGTTGAGGTCTTAGGGAAATGACATTGTTGGGGTAGGTTAAGAGGAGGTTTCGGCACGAAAGTGAGTTTCGCAGCACAAAATTTGGGTAAGAGTCTCGACACGAAAATGTATTTCGCGACACGAGTTGGGTAGGAGCCTCGGCACGAAAATGTATTTCGCGTCACGAGTTGGGTAGGAGCCTCGGCACGAAAATGTATTTCGCGACACGAGGAGGGTAAGAGTCTCGGCACGAAAATGTATTTCGCGTCACGAGTTGGGTAGGAGCCTCGGCACGAAAATGTATTTCGCGTCACGAGGAGGGTAAGAGTCTCGGCACGAAAATGTATTTCGCGTCACGAGTTGGGCAGGCGTCTCGGCACGAAAATGTATTTCGCGGCACTAAACGACCAGGGAAGGTTTAAATGGTTATTGTGTATTTGGGAGACACCCGTTAAGACGCTAATAGCTTTGTTTTGATTTACTGTTGCATTTGTTTCAGAGAACCGCTCGCGATATTCCGCGAACTACGTTTAGATGCACTGATTCGGGAAAAGTTGTGTAAACATAACAAGAGCTCTCGTGTTCGCGAAACGAGATCAGCTGTTGTACCGACGTGTTATGTATTGTAATCTTTATTATCGTAGGATTTATGCAATAATACGAGGCGTGTTTAGGAAATAGTAACGTTTGTTTATTTGGGTACCGTCTTGTTTTGACGTGTACCGTTAGGAACATATGATTTATATATGATATTTTGATACGTTCGAATATGTGGTGATGAAGATGCAATACAAAATAGACCCATAGGTCTTAACAATAAGTAGACGATACAAATTAATCAATAAGCTTTGACGATAAGCAAACACACGCAATAGGCCAATAGGCTTTAAGCAATAAGCAAGTAATAGAAAATAAATCGATAGGCTTTAGCAGCAAGTAAGGAACAAAATAAATCGATAAGCTTTAGCAGCAAGCACGAAACGAAATAAAGTCGATAGGCTTTAACAGCGTTAAACGTGATAAATGAATAATTATATAATATGATATGATTTGCAATGAATATTAGTAATATAGATGAACATGACATACAATGTTATATAATAATAGTAATAACGACTTACAATAAGTAGAATAGATGGTTCTCCTTCTTCTGAGGATTCGCACTGATTTTATATAATATGAAATGAGATTCGTCGATTCGTTATCACTTTTATATTCGCGAGGTTTAAGTTGACACTTGTCGCAAAAATGGTAAACATGGTAATGAGCTCCGGCCTCTGTGGACCTCATATTTATAGTAAAGATTGGAATGTCAGGTATGAAGGATAAGCGCGGTAATTCGCCATGGCACGTACGCCAAATATGCGTCGTAGTAAATAACTGAGTGATGACTAATGCGCAAAGTATGCGTCGCAATTACATTTTTTGGGGTTTTTATATGGGAATACTCAATCCGACGGATTTGGAGTAGCTGGATGGGTACAGGGGTAAGAGTGGAGTCAAATTAAAGGGCAGTTTGAGGGGGTGAGACGTGGTCTCGAATTAGTAAGTTTTTGGGGCGAGGGATTCGTTTAAATTGAATTTGGAGGTCGTAGTTGACCATCTTGAGATGGGGACCGCTAAGGTACATCGCCAAGGTGATCAGGAATCTGGTTTGACCGTTTAGAGATAGGGACCACTAAGGTATATCGTCTAAATGATCGGTTGGGTGAGGGAGTAGGGTATGACTCGAGATTGAAGGTTTTAACGGAGTTGTGGATTGATTTTCGAAGAAATGGTGGAATAATACCGCGCGAAAAATAGTGGGACGTCACACCTCCCCCCTTACATGAAGAAATTTTTACATTTCTTAACAGTAAGGACCGGAGTGGATTGGAGTGAGAAAAAAATTAAACGAAAAATAGTGGGACATCACACCTCCCCCCTTACATGAAGAAATTTTTACATTTCTTAACCGTAAGGAGCGGGGTGCACTTGATTATATATGAGAGGGGTCTATACGGGGCGAAGGGGCAGTGGCCTCCTGGAGTTGCTCCCTGTTGACTGATGTTGGAAAGGAGGGAGTCGTCTATGGAGATGTCCGTTCTGCGGAGGCGCCTCTCTGTTGATGACTCGAAGAGATCACTTTAGGGAGGAGGGATGTTATTTTCCTTCCTTCTGGACGGCATAGCCGCATAAGTGATGATGTAGCAATAAATGTTGCAGTAGAAATTATCTATGATGGAAAATTTATTAGAGTATCTTTTGTTTGTGGTGGCGTGGGGTCAACCGGGACTCTCGCGCACGTAGGTATAGCGATCATAATGTCGTTTCCTCCGCAGTCTCCTACTTAGTTTTGAAAGGCAACTAAGATATGTTTCGTTTTCATTATCTTCAAGAACCGGGGTCCGGCCGGGTACCCGAGCTAATTTTCCAAATTCGAATTCATGCGGAGTGTATCCAATGACCTTGTGGATACTGGTATTATACGAGAACGCGGCCAAGTCGGTCCATTCGTCCCAGTCGTCATATTTATTGATATACATTTTTAGGTATTCCGTTAGGACGATGTGCGATCGCTCTAAAGAGCCGTTTGTCTGTGGGTGAAAGGCTGTGGTTCGAAATTGTTCGATTTTGAATTTTTGCGCGATAGCCTTCATGAATTTACTGGTGAAATTTGCTCCTTGGTCGGTGAGAATGGCTCTAGGAGCTCCGAATTGACAGATAAATTTCTTTATGAACGCATCTGCGATTTTTATTGCCGTGGATTGTTTAAGGGGTACGCATACGAAATATTTTGTTAGTAGATCTTGTATGGTTAATATATAAGTATTTCCCTCTTTAGTGGTAGGTAATGGTCCTACTATATCTAACGCAACTTTGTCAAAGGCTCGTCCAGGCGTATCAGTAAGAATCATTGGTTGTTTGGTTTTGACACGGACGAGTTTCTTCCGTTGACAATCCTCGCATTTTCTAATATAATCTTCCACGGCTTTCTTCATTCCTTTCCAAAAGTAGTTGTGTCTAATTCGATTATACGTTTTGGTTACTCCTTTGTGTCCAGCTAATGCAGATGCGTGATTTTCTGTAATAATCTTTTGTCTTTTTGATTCTTCGGGAATTTGAACTATTTGTAACCATATTGTGACCTCGATGTCTTCCTCGTCGATGGTTTCGAGAATGTCCATAATGATATCCTGCCAGGTTAATTGGTCGATATTTGTCGTCTTAGCTATACTGAATGAGTATATTACGAGTTCTTTTATTATGTTTTTAAGGGAAGATAGTGTTTCGCCCCAAATTGTCGTGGTTAGAGGAGTGGTTTGTGTTTCTTTTATGACTAACCCAATGAGAATTCGTCCCTTATTACATGTTACATGGGCCCTACCCAAAGTGAGTTCGTTTACTTTTTCTAACTCTCCAGTTTCTAGCAGTTGTTTGGCTCCATTGTCGCAAGGTTTCCCATCGGCGCTTAAGAAGAAGATAAGCGTTTCTCTTCGTAGAGACAACGGGTCGCGACTGATTACTGGTATTGTTCTAATGTCCCTATCGGGGTCTGCTTCGTATGTTTCTTCTGGAGAATCGTTTACCTCGATTAACGACGATTCAGAGTCAGTTGTTGATTCGTCTGATGCGTTGGATTCTATTTCGGAATCAGGGTCTTCCTGATCCTGTGGTGTTGGAGGTTGAGGAGGTAAATCGGTTTGACATGGAATATTTGATTCCTGTTCTTCTTCTTTTTCCTGGTCCTCCCTTTCGATGCCACGCATGGGTTCTGGTGCGTCTATTGGGGAGACATCGGGTGGTATTATTACAGGTGTTGGGGTTTTGCGCACCCTTCGATGTGGTTGGATCCTCGTGGGCTTCGCCCTTGGGCGGTTGTTAGTTTCTTTAGTGACTCGAGGCCTTTTACTAGGCACCCAATCATCATCGGTTTCTTCTCGTGGTCTTATAGGACATGTATTCTTTATAGGAGGATTACGAGACAGGGCGTCGGCAAGTTTATTGCTTTTCCCTGGTTGATAGCGAATTTCATAATCGTATTCTGCTAACTTTAAGCGCCACCTAACGAGGCGTGACGTTGGGTCTTTTACTCTATGCAACCAGACTAGGGGTTGGTGGTCAGTATATAAAGTAAATTTCTTTCCATATAGATAAGGTCGGAAGTACCTGACACAATAAACAATGGCTAAAAGTTCCTTTTCAATGGTTGCATAGTTTATTTCTGCTTTATTCAGGAGGCGAGAAGCATAAGCGATGGGTAACTCTTTTCCTGCGATATTTTGACTCAATATTCCTCCTATAGCAAACTCGGAAGCGTCGGTGGTAACATGGAATTCTAGGTCAAAATTCGGGTATTGCAGGATAGGTTCTTTCTGTAATGCTAACCTTAAGTGGTCAAAAGCCGTTTTCTGGGACGGTCCCCACTCGAATGTTGTGTCTTTCTTTAATAGTTGGGTTAACGGGCGAGCTATTTTGGAAAAGTCCGGGATAAACCTCCTATAGTATCCGGTTAGTCCAAGGAATTGTTTAATTCCTTTTGGTGTATTTGGTGCCGGGTAGTTTCGGACGGCTTCAATTTTTCCCAGATCAGGTTTTACCCCTTGCTCGGTGATTATGTGACCCAAATATGCGACTTCCTTGTGTAGGAACTTACATTTGGAGGGTTGGAGTTTAAGCTTTGCTTCTCTTAGGCGCTGAGCAAGTTTTCTAAATTTAATCATATGTTCCGTAAGGGAACTTGCGTAAAGGACAATATCATCCAGATACACGAACATTTCTGTGCCCTGGAGTCCCGTGAGTGTGTGATCCATTAAGCGTTGGAAGGTAGCTGGTGCATTACAAAGCCCAAACGGCATTCTGACAAACTCATAATGTCCATGAGGCGTAGAAAAAGCCGTTTTAGGTGCGTCTTCCGGTTTCATAGGGATTTGGTGGAATCCAGAAGCAAGGTCGAATACGGAGAAATATTTTGCTCCTCCTAACTGATCTAATATCTCATTGATATTCGGAAGTGGGTATGCGTCGGGAACGGTCTTTTCGTTTAGATCTCTGAAGTCAATTACCATTCTCCACAAGGGTTCCCCATCTGGTCCGGGTTTCTTGGACACAATCCAGATAGGTGAGTTGTAGGGTGATAACGACGGCTTTATAATTTCGTTTTCTAGTAGGTTCTTTACTTGTTTGTCGATTTCCTTCTTATGTACTGGAGGGAAGCGATATTGTTTGGTATTAACAGGCACTGGGTCCATTGTCTGGATCCCATGCTGGATAGCATTTGTATGGCCCAACTTCTCATCTGGTAGATGGAAGAGGTCATGGTATTTATATAAAATTCTTTGGACATGAAGTTTTTCCTCCGGATTCATATGTTCCGTAGAAATTAATTTGAGCACTTGTTCCATTCTTGTTGCGGTTTTTTCGGAAATTATTGATACTTCCTCACCCGACGCCATAGCAAGAGACTCCTGGAATTCTAGGGGAAGGGTTGTTTCGGCATAATGCCCTGGGGATGAGAGCGAGTGTACCTTCGCGGGTACCTCTGAATGATGGATCAATGGATCCTGGGGAAAAAGGGGCTTGATTTTTGTTTGGGTTGGGATAGGAGTGACGCATTTAGACGTCTTAGTCTCTGTTGGTCGTCTTTGTTTGGGTTCTGGAATCACAATTTCGAATTCTTCCAATTCAACAGTAGGTATAGTGATTGTTGTGTCCATTTCATTAGAATTTATCATTTGTAAATACGCTTTGCCGTCTTGATTACGGACAAGGGCATTTCCTGCATGAATTCCAGTGCCTAAATCTAATCTAGGCAAATATCCTTCCTTTACGCCTGAATTTGATATTTTTACAAAACAGACTGTTTTCGATCTAGCGGGTAACACGAGCTGATCTCTATTTACAAACGGAATAGAGTTTCCTTTGAACTCCAACTGTTTCTTTGAATAATGGATTGAAGCACTCTGCTTTATAAAGAATTCAGTTCCTAGTATTCCGTGTGGTTTGATTGGGAAATCGTTTTCGACTACATGAAACGTGACATCGTTGTCCAATAGAGTTATGTTTATTGTTCCGAGAGTAGAGACGAGGTCTTTAGCGATGCCTCTTAATTGCACCTGTTTATTAATATCTATATCCTGAGGTTGTTTTATTATATGAATTTTCAATAGATTCACTTCGGAACCGGTGTCAATCATTAATTCTGGTGCCATTGTAAAATCAGGGGATTGAACAATTACAAACGGGGCTTCATCGACGGCATTTAACCATGCGGTAGCGATTCTAGTTTTGTTATTCCCGCCTCCGCTTGTATTATTATCGGACGCGCTCCTGGGTGGCCCGTTCCACGGTACGCGTCCGCTGTCGACCGTAGGGGCAGAGCGTTTCCCGAGTCTCGTTCCTGGGAGGTTCCAGGGTTTCCTTCATTACGATTGAATATTCGTTTTCTACATTCAGAGATTAAATGCCCGGGCTTTTTGCAGTATGCACATATACGCAATTCCGTAGGTCTTGAGGGAGGAGGTCGGGTTCTGTCCCAGTAAGGGGGCAAAGGGTTAGATGCCTGGTTATTATATCCTGTAACGCGATTTGGAGGATACCTTTCGAAACGTTGTGGAGCGGTATCTTGATTACTTCTGCAGGTCCGTGCATCGTGTCCTGTTTTATTACAGAGTTGGCATGTTAATTTCGGGGCCTTTTGTTCTGAAAACCTTTGTCGATCCCTGTCGATTTGCTTGTCCACGAGTACAGCCAAATCAAAAGCTTCATCGATCGTTTCGAAGGAATGTTGGAGTAACCTTGTCCTTATGTGGGGTGGAAGACCGTCGACGAACGAATCTACTGTCAGGCGATCTAAGTCTTCGGGGTGATTCCGTGTGAAGTCGCGATAGTAGTCTCTATCCTCTTCCAAGATTGCGAATCGGAGATCTTTAACGCGGGAAATGTATTCTAATACATGTTCGTTTGTTCCTTTGATAATGTTGGCAAGTTCTCCACGGTAGTGGTCAGATGTTTTGGCAGGAGAAAAGATGCGTTTGAGTTGTTTAATTAGGTCGTTTACGGAGTCAAGGACCCTATCCTCAACGGCCAAGCATGCATGGTCTTGCAGCTTGTTTCGTAACAACTTCGCCAGCTGGGGTTCGGCGTGCGAGGGAACCAGAGCTTTAGCCCTATTGCAAGCTCTCGCGAATTGCTCTACGGATATGTTATGCCCGTTAAAATTTGGGACTGTCTCTATTGCGTCCTTTAATTTTATCTGGGGCGATGGACCCTGGTCCGGCGTTTGATTATGGTTCGGTACTTCCGGAATATTATTACGATTTTTCACCTCAGGAGTTTTATTGAAATTCAATACCGGTTTTCTATCGAAACGGGAGGAACCCGGCGTATCAAAATTATTTGTAATAGGCGGGGGTGCAAGAAGTTTCTCCATCATCAACTCGATATTTCGTATCCCATCGGAAAGGCTTTTAGACGCGGGGTCAATTGATCCGGTGGCTACGTTCGAACGCGTTTTGGTTTCTGGGTTCACTACAAATTTCGTATACAACCTTTCAATTTCGGCTTGTTTTTCGCGTAATGCGGGTAGTTGCTCCATTATTTCGACGGTCGCGATTTCTATAGCGCTATTGGAAGGTCCCGCGTCTTGGTCGCTTACGGCGATATCATCGGCTTCGCCGTACACAGACATGTTTAGTTAGTTAGCCGTTATTTAAATTCAGGTTGTTCTATCCCGGGAACCAAAAATTATTAACCCGTAATGATTTCTATTTGAAAAGAGGAAATGTTCCGTGCATTCGGCGCAACTATTTAAAGGACGCGTTTGGAATAAGAGTTTTTTGCAACGATGGCATCTTGGAAATATATTGTTTAATGAATAATAATGTTCCTGAGTGATTTCATTCACTTCAATTGGATCCAGATCAAAGCAGTCTAGGCAAATTTTGTAGCCTCCCGTGGTCGTTGCTACACCGCCCGAAACACAGGTCAGTTCATTAGTGTATGCCAATTGGTTCACAAATTGGCGGTACAGGTTTGATAGATGTTGCAGTTGAAATCTATTACACATACTAGATATTGGGCTATTGTGGGCACCGTATGTTTGAGAATTTACTTCTTTAAACAGTTAACGGATCCCACCGCTGTCACCAAAAATATGTCACGTCCCGGGTGAGGTCTTTAGGAACGATGACTATGGGGAAGGAAAAGACAGGCGCGAATCTTGAATCCAGCACTCTGAGGGTTTTGAGGGAAGGCCAGGCGCGAATCTAAAATCTGTCACTCTGAGGGTTTTGAGGGAAGGCCAGGCGCGAATCTAAAATCCGTCACTCTGAGGGTTTTAAAGGAAGACCAGGCGTGAATCTAAAATCCAGCACTCTGAAGGTTTTGAGGGAAAGCCAGGCGCGAATCTAAAATCCGTCACACTGAGGGTTTGAGAGGAATTTAGGCGCGAATATTGAATCCGTCACACTGAAAGTAATTTGAGGGAAAGATCAGGCGCGAATCTTTCATCCGACACTCTAATCGACCAGGGAAGGTTTTAAAGCGAATTAGTACTTGAGGGACACCCGTTAGCACTCTTGTTTTGATTTGGTTCGATAATAGGATTTACTGTTGCATCCTCGTAAAAGTTATGCGTAATGTTTCCGCGAAATCCGCTTGGACATACGGCTATCCGCAGCCTATGTAAAAGTACGTTTGTAAACACTGTTAGCGCCACGCGAGATCAGCTGTTGCAGCCGTCTGTTTGGACTAGGAAGTTTCGTACTCGAGAGGCATACACAATAATTCAAAGCGAGATTTTAGCAAAGCGGTTTATTTGCTTCGTTTATGGTTATTGAGCGTGGTAAGATTTCGTATTCACACACAACATTTATAATATGAATCATGAACATAAATGACGAACATATATATATATAAGCAATAAGCATTAATGAAAGAATATAATAAGTAAGTTATAAGCTTTAGTGAAAGAATATAATAAGTAAGCTATAAGCATTAGTGAAAGAATATAATAAGTAAGGTATAAGCGTTGATAAATAATGGTAATAAATGGTATGGGGTGATATGCACTATAATAATGATATATATAAGAGGACTTACAGTGATTGTCGTGGTTCACTGATAAAAATTATTAACACTTGTTTTAATGATACTTCTCACTAGGATAACTGTCTGTTGACAAAAGAGAGCTCTGGGCTCTCGATCCTTCGTATTTATAGGATCTTTCAGGAGTACTGCGGGGGTTCGCGCGGTAAAGACCTTGACAGATTTCGGCAACAAGACGCAGTAGATTTTGGGGGTTTTTGTAATGGTATGGTTATTAATAGATGTATTTATGTCACGTACGCCAAATGCGTCGTAATTATAATCACGTGTTGATCACGTTTGTACATTTGCGTCGCAGTAACATTTCTGGGGTTCTTATGACTGCGAAAGGAGATACTCAACTCGTCGAATGGGTTTCGGGTATTTTATAGGAAAAGGGTTAGAGTGGCTTGGACTCTGTGAATCGTAAAGAGGGGATTGAGACGTGGTCTCGATTTAAGAGGGTTTTTGTAACGAGGGACTTGTTTGAATTCATTTTAAAGGGAAGGATTCGTGCCTCATATGGCGAATAGGCGAAGGAGTTTTGTAACGATCATCTCGTGATGGGGATCTCTAAGATACATCATCGAGGTGGCGTTTTGTATAGGTCATCTTGTGTTGGTGACCGCTAAGGTACAACATCAAGGTGATCGGCGATTGGGAATCTGGATTGACCGTTTAGAGATAGGGACCACTAAGGTATATCGTCCAAATGATCGGTTGGGTGAGGGAGTAGGGTATGACTCGAGATTGAAGGTTTTTTGGTGGATTGTGGATGGATTTGTGAGGAAGTGGTGTTAAAATACCGCGCGAAAAATAGTGGGACGTCACACTAAGGAATAAAAAATTTTTCATAGTTAGCAACAATGCAATTACTAACAGCATATTTAAACTTGAAGACGGTATGCAACAGGGGACCGTAACCGCACCAATACTTTTTAATTTTTATAACTCTGATATACCAAACCTCTTTGGCCTAGCAAGCGCAACAGACACACATACACTATTTTTCACAGACGATTTGATTGTTTACTGCAGAGGTAAAAACGTAAAAAAAACTGCAGAATAGACTGCAAGATCTTTACAATAAAATAAATGATTATTATTCCACATGGAAACTTAAAATAAATCCCACTAAATGTGAAACAATTCTGTTCAGAGACAAACTTACAAATAAATGCAATACCTTCCCGAAGACATATAAAACATTCAAAATCAATTCAAATAATATAGAAATCCCTCACCAGAAAATGGTTAAATATCTGGGCATCCACCTCTAATATCGACAACAACGGTCTCATCAGGGGTGCAGTATACCCCAACGACGAATATTACAAAAGCGTATTATTATCGGGTAATATCCCGCCCGAAGCATTCATTTATCTAGATAAGACTAAAAGAATCACTGACAGGAATAACATCCCAACAATCTACCACAAAAAAACATTTCACCGACAAGGGCCGTCTTAACAAATTTGAGCGCCCTGGGCTATAAAATTTGGTGCCTCAACACCTCAAGTAAACTGCAGTTTCTTCCCAATCGGTGCATGGCGGTACATCGTATAGATTTAATGGTTGCCGTGAAAAAAGAATTTCAACATACTCCATTTTTAACCGCCCTTGCATCTCCAGCGACCCTGGGTTATACCCCATTTAGCCCACTGAATAAGGAGGCCCTGTCACCGACAAAGTTTAGTTACTTACTTATCGATGTCAAATTCTAGTGCGTATAATGATTGTTATTGCAAACCATAAGTTATTGTTACGTATTCACAATTTTCATAATTAATATTATTAATAACAAACTACAATAACACAAATGAATCCATAACATAAATTATTATATAAATTAACAATACTTTAGTTGTTACCTTAACTGATTAAATAAATTAGTACATAAATTAATACTGATCTTTATTATTGATTAGTGTCAGAAAGTATAACAACATAGTGTTTTCCTTGATTAATACATCATAATAAATAACATAAATTATTACATAAATTAACTTGTATATAACTTCAATGAAAACATAAATATTAATAATTGTATTATTACAGATACAAGTTAATAAATAACATAAATTATTACATAAATTAACTTGTATATAACTTCAATGAAAACATAAATAGTAATAATTGTATTATTACAGATACAAGTTAATAAATAACATAAATTATTACATAAATTAACTTGTATATAACTTCAATGAAAACATAAATATTAATAATTGTATTATTACAGATACAAGTTATGCGCTAAGGCGCTCACAAAATCTATTTTTGTGTACGTTTCCCGATTTTCTACGATCCTCTGCACTCTTTCTTCTCTAAGCTTATCTTTATTTTTCTTTTTTGCTGGGGGTTCACCACGTGCTACCCGCTCAAGTGTATTTTCCACTATGACCTGTTCTTTTTTTATTTCAATTATAATTTTAAATAGTGAAATCTTATGGCGATCAACTACACATTGCCAACGCCGATGCCATGATTCAATACAGTTTTGTGTTCGTTGAAAACCATTGATTTCATTGTCGTGGACCGACCACATATCTGGTGGAAAAAGTGGGAGCTGCAATACTACCCTCCCATTAGGTCTTTCTTTCAAACTACTATTTACATAATATTTACTAAACCAATTGAGGATAACTTCTGCTTCGGGAGGGAGTAAAGTTTTTAAATTATTGAATGTATTAGGAATGTCTGTATCTGGTAAGAATGCCAGACATGGAATGCATCGTATGAGTGTACTGAATGCTTCATCTGTGCCATACTTTGCTACTAACCCGTTTTTCTGTATCTTCCTATATACATTCTGACATAAATGAAAGAAACAACCTTTTATTTTTGACGATGGAAAAATCGATTTTACTGCAATTATCATTGCAATTTCAAAATCTATAAGAATGAATTCAGGGCGCAAGGCTATGCCTAATTTAGACGCTAAAATTGAAATTTCCTTCAATAATAACTTATAGATTTCTTGTGTTTTTGATGATAGCAATGCGTAAATTAAAGGAACAGTTGGGCCTTCCTTATTATTAATATTGCCATGTATTGTATACAATTGTTTAAACAGAGTAGGAACCATTTTAAAAGTTCCATCCATGAACCACGTCTTCATTTTTTCCAAAGTTTTAATATTGTCGTCTGTAGTAAATAATATTATACATTCCGATTCTTCTTTTATTATTTTGACGAATGGTTTTCCATCTAAAGTTTTAGACAAATCGTCGGGCAAATTAATTTCGTCTATACTTTGAGGCTCGGTAGGCTTATTAATTCTTCGTTTACGTAGAATTTGCTGTTTCAGAGCATTGTTGGAAGGAAGATGTGGCTGAATGGATCTTTCTGTATCTACGATTACATTTCTAACTATTTTACATGGCTTCTCCTCCGTAAGTTCAGTTAATTCTTTCACCGTATTACTAGATTTCATTATTTGAAATCGCGATGCCTCCGGAGCAGGATTGTGCTTTGAAATGTTGTGGGAGCGAATTATGTGCTTATTTACTGTACCTGGTATACCTGGTATAAGGTTTCAAGGGGTGAAAATGTGAAATATCCATTTCAGCTTATTAAGAAATTCTTCATTCTTTATCGTATCGATATGAAAGTGGCGCCGATGGATTCCTTACCTATGTTTTTCCGATGAAAATCATACCAAATTTCTTGTAAATCGGACTATTATTAACGAAATTAGCTTGAGGTTATGGAAATTAATTTTTAATGGAATTTCCTTCATTATTTTCCGAATTACGTCGTTCTTGGTGTCAGTTTCATCAGCGAAACATAAGGAATCAATTCGCGTCGTTTTCGTAAAGATCTTATGAGAAATGCGAAAGTCGAAGATTTCTCACTTCTTAATAGGCACTCCAACCCCTTCGAGGGTCGAAAGCCATAAAATTCGGTGAGGCACTGCGGGAGGTTGTTCTCGCCACGGGGTACCAGGCGGCATCTCTTTGACAGGCGCACCGAGAGAATCACCCTGTACCAGTGTTAATCAGTAAATTTGCAAAACCAGTTGAAATAATGTGTATACTAGGGCTGTAACGATTATTCGAATAATCTAAGTATTCGAATACCACAGAATTCGAATAATTTCTTCGAACATTCGAATAGTCGAATAATTAAAGCTCTAGTGTATACATTCTAGGTTATTGAATTTGGCTTGAAACGCACTATCAAGTGATCTCTGAAAAAAATAGTTTTATTTAAAAAACCGGACTTGACCATCGTATTTCTTAAAATAATAATCGAAGAAAAAATTAATTAGATATAAACAATTTCTTTATCTCCAATATGTTAGGAAATATCCATCTGTTTACTGTTCCCGCGGACACCCTGTATATTGAATTAAAATATAAAATATACGTCGGAGAAGGTAACCACTTAATCAGCTACGCTACGATCTTAATTAATAGGTCTACCACACGTCACTTTTTCCCCCACGCGATTCGCACAATATAATGTACAATCTTCCAATATGATCCACAGACGGTCAATATTATTGTGCAATATTCAATATTGCACAATAAATATCAAAACCGTTTTGATTCACGCAATATATTGTACAACCTTTTAATATTATTGCGTAACTTTTCAATTTTATTGTGCAACCTTCCAATATGATCCACAGACGGTCAATAATATTGTGCAATATTGAATATTGCGCAATAATATTGAACGTCTACAAACCGCTTTACCGATAAGCGACCCTGATAACCAGATCTGGGACGCAGAGCCTGACGTCAGATCCGTAGTCATCTGTGACCGCATTCGGCTGCGTTCTGAGGTACAGGGCCTGACATCAGGACCTGACGTCAGATGGGCAGCAGATCCGCAGCAGATTCTGTCGTTCGCCTGACACGTATAATAGCGCCATCTGAGATTCAGAATTGGCAAACAATTCCCTACGCACCAACACAAATGTATCGTTATTCGTGTAGGTGTATCCCTCCCTTTCTACTACGCGTGGTGATAGGCAGATAGAAATGGAGCAGTAAATTCTGCTCACATAACCTGCGAGCAGATTCTACAGTTTATTAAAAAAATTTATATTTATTTCTAAAGGTATTTATTTTGTAATCTTACAATTACAGAATAATAAAAGTGGCACATATAAATTATTCAATATTTACATTTAGAAGTGGTGATTCTAGATGCAAACATAAGTCAATTTTTTGGAGAACGAAGAGCGATATCAGAAACTTTTATTCTATATTTCCGACTTATTTGTTTGCGCAGAATCACCACTTCTTCTTCGCTTGTGTTAACTCTGAAAACAACTAAAATATTAGCATACAATTGAAATGATACTGGGAAAGTATCGATCAATGAATATTTTATTAAACGGGCGCTGAAAAGTGCAGATTAGTGTTCATTGCGAACGTCGAGAGGTAGTTCCCGTTGTACTCGGTCGGGGCTGCCGTCGCCCGTGGACCACGCTTCCTGCTGCGACCCTCTCTTTCGCGGTCCGAAGTGCTCGCTGCATCGACACTTGAAAATCCGATCGGAGCGGCTTGTCGAAATGCGGGTTCCCAGACACCGCTTCTGAAAAAGTAATGCACGCAAAGTACGTTAGCATAATTATGTATAAAAACATGAAGATGCTTATTGCTTCGTACTGTAAATCGCCATCGTGATACGGGTGTTGTAAAACGGTCGTTGTCCTGTTCGGCCGAACCACGTGAAGGACGTTGTCACGTCGTCGATGAGGGCCTCCTTCATGCAATAGTCGACCGCAGCCTTCAGGTTGAACCCACCCACGTATTTGAAATATTGAACCTAAACCAAGTAAGTAAATATTGATGTAAGTATGTATTATATAAAAGTAAATAAAAGCATAATTTCGTTTTCACTTACAACTTTGGAATACGTTTCGTCATCGATGGTCTCGAAACAGTCCACCTCCTCCGGTGACGATAGAGGAATGACGGCTGGTTTTCGTGGTAGATCGTTACGGGTGGGCTGAACACATTGGAGAACACTCTCCAACAGAGTATTCATTCTTCTGCAAGCAGAACGGATGGAGACGTAACGTATTAATAAACACGATAACATGCGATACTTACGTCAGCTCCGCCTCCATGGATCCTATACGATCATGCACGCTTCTGCGAACATTAACATTTATAAGAAAATGTCCTTACAGTAATATTTTTATAGCAAAAAAAAGAAACATGTAAATTTACCCATTATCAGGAGGTTGGGTCGGCGCTGTATTTTGCTGCAACGGCTCACTGTGGATCACAGTGGCGCGTGCATACGATGTCCCTGGATCGGTGAATCCTTTGAGGACAGGAACAGCGGCCGCATAATTATCCTGAAACAGATACGTAGTATTTGCGTTAACAGTAAGAACACACGTTGTTGAACCGTGTTCCTGCAGGACCATCCTCAGATCATGGATGTCCTGATCTATTGGTGGTCTCGGCGTGGTGGACGTCCTTTGGCGTTTCGGAACTTCCTCCTCCGAAGATGTTGTTTGGTAGCGTGTCGGTTTCCCAACCACACGTTTGGTTCGTAGGGACATCACAGCCTGTAAGTAAAAAAAGTTAAGTGCAGCACGGTATCGCACGCGTAAGTTGCTTCGCACTTCGCGCATAACCCTGCTTCTTTGCCTCTCCGATAGCGCGTGTCCCGATTTTCGCGACGTAGATAATTTGAAATTATTAAATTCCATAATTACTTACGTCTTGTGGATGTCTCGGGATAATGCTCTGGATTTAACGCTCTGGATTTAACGCTCTGGAAATTATTTGGTCTGCCGTCGACGACTGTCACCTCAGAATGAACGAGAATTCGAAACAAACGCGAACTGGGAAGTAGAGTCCCGACCAATCACGAATGTCCGCGAGGCGGTGCAGCCAATCCGAGCGTTCGTTTTCAAGCACAAAGGGTACCACGTCGGACAAAGGGTACCACGAGGTAACATTTTGGCGGCACAGTGGACTACGCTCGGATTGGCTGCACCGCCTCGCGGACATTCGTGATTGGTCGGGACTCTACTTCCCAGTTCGCGTTTGTTTCGAATTCTCGTTCATTCTGAGGTGACAGTCGTCGACGGCAGACCAAATAATTTCCAGAGCGTTAAATCCAGAGCGTTAAATCCAGAGCATTATCCCGAGACATCCACAAGACGTAAGTAATTATGGAATTTAATAATTTCAAATTATCTACGTCGCGAAAATCGGGACACGCGCTATCGGAGAGGCAAAGAAGCAGGGTTATGCGCGAAGTGCGAAGCAACTTACGCGTGCGATACCGTGCTGCACTTAACTTTTTTTACTTACAGGCTGTGATGTCCCTACGAACCAAACGTGTGGTTGGGAAACCGACACGCTACCAAACAACATCTTCGGAGGAGGAAGTTCCGAAACGCCAAAGGACGTCCACCACGCCGAGACCACCAATAGATCAGGACATCCATGATCTGAGGATGGTCCTGCAGGAACACGGTTCAACAACGTGTGTTCTTACTGTTAACGCAAATACTACGTATCTGTTTCAGGATAATTATGCGGCCGCTGTTCCTGTCCTCAAAGGATTCACCGATCCAGGGACATCGTATGCACGCGCCACTGTGATCCACAGTGAGCCGTTGCAGCAAAATACAGCGCCGACCCAACCTCCTGATAATGGGTAAATTTACATGTTTCTTTTTTTTGCTATAAAAATATTACTGTAAGGACATTTTCTTATAAATGTTAATGTTCGCAGAAGCGTGCATGATCGTATAGGATCCATGGAGGCGGAGCTGACGTAAGTATCGCATGTTATCGTGTTTATTAATACGTTACGTCTCCATCCGTTCTGCTTGCAGAAGAATGAATACTCTGTTGGAGAGTGTTCTCCAATGTGTTCAGCCCACCCGTAACGATCTACCACGAAAACCAGCCGTCATTCCTCTATCGTCACCGGAGGAGGTGGACTGTTTCGAGACCATCGATGACGAAACGTATTCCAAAGTTGTAAGTGAAAACGAAATTATGCTTTTATTTACTTTTATATAATACATACTTACATCAATATTTACTTACTTGGTTTAGGTTCAATATTTCAAATACGTGGGTGGGTTCAACCTGAAGGCTGCGGTCGAATGACGTATTGCATGAAGGAGGCCCTCATCGACGACGTGACAACGTCCTTCACGTGGTTCGGCCGAACAGGACAACGACCGTTTTACAACACCCGTATCACGATGGCGATTTACGGTACGAAGCAATAAGCATCTTCATGTTTTTATACATAATTATGCTAACGTACTTTGCGTGCATTACTTTTTCAGAAGCGGTGTCTGGGAACCCGCATTTCGACAAGCCGCTCCGATCGGATTTTCAAGTGTCGATGCAGCGAGCACTTCGGACCGCGAAAGAGAGGGTCGCAGCAGGAAGCGTGGTCCACGGGCGACGGCAGCCCCGACCGAGTACAACGGGAACTACCTCTCGACGTTCGCAATGAACACTAATCTGCACTTTTCAGCGCCCGTTTAATAAAATATTCATTGATCGATACTTTCCCAGTATCATTTCAATTGTATGCTAATATTTTAGTTGTTTTCAGAGTTAACACAAGCGAAGAAGAAGTGGTGATTCTGCGCAAACAAATAAGTCGGAAATATAGAATAAAAGTTTCTGATATCGCTCTTCGTTCTCCAAAAAATTGACTTATGTTTGCATCTAGAATCACCACTTCTAAATGTAAATATTGAATAATTTATATGTGCCACTTTTATTATTCTGTAATTGTAAGATTACAAAATAAATACCTTTAGAAATAAATATAAATTTTTTTAATAAACTGTAGAATCTGCTCGCAGGTTATGTGAGCAGAATTTACTGCTCCATTTCTATCTGCCTATCACCACGCGTAGTAGAAAGGGAGGGATACACCTACACGAATAACGATACATTTGTGTTGGTGCGTAGGGAATTGTTTGCCAATTCTGAATCTCAGATGGCGCTATTATACGTGTCAGGCGAACGACAGAATCTGCTGCGGATCTGCTGCCCATCTGACGTCAAGTCCTGATGTCAGGCCCTGTACCTCAGAACGCAGCCGAATGCGGTCACAGATGACTACGGATCTGACGTCAGGCTCTGCGCTCTCACGACAGACCCTGCTGCCAATCTGACGTCAGATTGCAGTCATCTGGTTATCAGGGGATAGTACCAACTCTACGTGGGGGTCAGAGTTTGTCGCTGTTTGTATGTTTAAGGTAGTTCCTGAATAATGTACTAAATTACAGAATTCTTTCAAATTTCGTACTAAACTAATTTGGAATACAAGAAACCCTTGTACAAAGTTTAAAATCGATTTACCACATAGTTATCGAGAAATTGTTAATTAAAGTTGATGCATTTTAACACAGTGGCATATGGCGAAAACAAAAAAAGAGGGTTATAGTTTCAGTTTTTCTTCTGAAACAGGAAAACCATATTATAGAAATATACCAAAATTGGCACAAAAGTATATCGAAATGTCAGTAAATGAATTTATTAATTTCTGCAAAACTGACCACATAGTTTCTTCGTAAATGCCCATAAAAAATAGGTTTACGTGCAAATTTTTCAGAAACTTCGTAGAGCAATCAACATGGCAACATCGCACAATCGATATGTTTAGACATTTAAATAGCGGACGACCATTCAAATTCATATGAATGTCATTTTGTCACAAAATGTCATTTTTCTGACATTTTGGTTATAAAAGACGCTCCGAATGAATGCGATGTTGTCAGATCTGCTGCTCCAATTCACTACGCTAACCAATTTAATATTCTATTTTCGTATTACAATTATTTATATTAACATTGAAGTGTTTACAATATATATACATGATGTTAAAAATTATTATTATTATTTCTATAGTATCATACTACTTTACATTTATCGTTTATTACCCAACTCTAATTTGACTAACTTAGTTGGTTAGGAACTACCTTAAGTACACTGAGTGAAACGAACGTAACGCGCAGAGAAACGAGTGTAACGCGTAGATTCTGTGTTTTGTTTAATCGATCTCGAGAACTATATTTCTGTAATTTTATTTTATTATTAGTATCTAGTTTTGATAACTGAACTCCTATATATATATGTACATATATATATATAAGTTTAGTTTTTTTGTTATTTCTTGCCCAACAAATGTCTGCTGTGAATTTGGGAATTGCATGTATCGTGCTGTGCTGAAATCTAAATCCAAATTGGGATTCGGGGCTGATGTTATTTGAAGAGCAGAACTCATTTATAGAATCATTTATGACTGTTTCAAATGTTTTGCTAATATTTGGGAGTAAGCTAATGGGTCTGTAACTAGCTGGGTCGCTACTATCTTTTCCTTTCCTCTTGAGGGCGATCAACTTTGCTGTTTTCCATATCGGTGGAAAATATGTGAGATTAAGGCAGTTGTTGAATATGGTGGTATAGTAAGCTAATATATATATAACGGTGGAAGGTTTTTGAGAGCTATATTAGGAATACCGTCAAATCTGGAACATTTTTTGTTGTTTAAATTCTTAAATGTGTTATTAGTCAATTAGTGTATAAAATGAGGTAAAGTTTGGAGGGAATGAGGTCTGTATTAGGGACATCTGCAGTATTGATGACTGAGAATCAGCATATCGATTCGTTGTTGAGCCTGTTTTAAGGGGGCCGTCTCATATTTGTTATGGTCCGAATCGATCGAAGCGTCCCCAGTAAACAAACGGACCCTAATGAAACTACTGCGGTCGATAAAAAGAACTTGTACAGAGATGACATCTCCAGGTACTCTGGGTAGACGAACTTTTGACGCATAGTTGCCACATCGTCTGTTCTCTTTGTCTCTGCCGCGCTGTTGCCACAGAGTTCTCTCTTTCTATCGAGAAGTCTTGAAGCAATACGGCACGAGAGCTACGTCCAGCGTCAGAACCTCGCTGAACGTAGCAATAATGAAAGATAGAGAGGTCCGGGAGTGTAAGAAGGAAAGATGGAAATATACTAAACTTGACACAATTTGAACTATCAGATTACACATAAAATTTATTTGCAGAATTGAAAGCCCATTTCGTTCAAAGTAGTCCGATTTAAATTATTTTCTGTCAATTTAATCGGCAGAATCACTTTCATATTGATACGATGAAAAATAAAGAAATTCTGTTTCTGCATAATGGATGATACATCGCCGAGCAACTCCAGGCGACAGGTTAGACGGGTGAGCGATACAATGTCGCTCGGTTCGAGCTTCGGGGGACCTCAAGAATGAAGGCCTTCGATTAAAAAAATTATTTGTGGCCGACGGATGAATTCCCGTCGAATAAACTGATTCATCCGTGGCGTTTCAAATAAAACTAACTCTGGGTTATTTTTACTCGACGACAAATAAAGATAAAGTCTCTTTAATTTGATAGTTTATTTCAATAATTTATGAAACAATACTAATTTGCGTATCAATATCCCTTCTGAACTTCGCATTTCTGTAAGGACACTGGGCATCGCTTGCCTTCTTGGAAGCCGAGGTCCAGTAGGATGTGTAAGGGATACAATGTAAATTCCTGGCGTTCTCCCGATTAAAATCGTGTCAAATGTCATGTAAATCGGACTATTTTTAACGATGTTAGCTTGGGACCACTTTCATCGGGACGACGGAATCGGTTGAAGCCATTTTCGCAAAAATCTGATGCGAAATGTAGAACGTGAAATTCGTCACTTCCACGAAACTCAGCGAGGCGCGGCATATTCACGGCATTGTCTTTAGAACTCTAGCGAGAGAATCACGCTGTACAAACAGCGTATTGGTCAAAAACATTTTTTTAATAAAAAGCTTATTATTTGTGACTGAAAATAAAAGTGTCAACTATTGGTACACTGTCAACAAAGAGTACAGTTACCGTATATTTAATTACCAAGTACAGTTCTAGAAATAATCCGATTTATACCGTGCTTGAACTCATTTTAATCTGGACAATCTCAGCAGTATGTTAATAAATAGTGAAAACGTCACGTTTTACAATTTATTAATACATAATCCACCGCAAGCAACACTGTATGCCTCTCGAACCGAAATCAGAAGCTGCCGCCGAACAGCCCAAGTCTTCAGGCTCAAAGAGAGATCGCGCCGGTTCGGGTAAACACGCTGCCGAAAGTTGTTTGAAGCCTTCAAATAAAAGTCGAATAAACTACGGTTAAAAATCGAATAAACAAATTATTCTTCTTCGAATAAAAAAATTATCTTTCGTCGTCGAATGAATTCACTTTGGTTCATAACGGAAAAACATAAAGTATCTTTTATTTGAGTTTATCCAGATATTATCTTTGCTCATCTCTGTTCTTCAGTCGCTTCGTCGTGATTCATTCAAGCCTCCGTGACGACAAAATAGTAATAGGGGAAATGCGGCAACAGCGCGATCCGACTCTCGATACGTATCGGCAACTATGTCTTTCCTACATTTATCGGCTAGCTTGGACTTCCACCGGTTCTGGTGGTACATGGCACGCATATACCATCAGCGCCGGTGACGGAGGAACCTTGAAGCTTCATTCTGTCATTTTTCGGGCTGTCCTGAGTACACGAGTCATAAATTCATTATTATTTCAACGTGCGATGCTTATTAGCATTCAAACGCACCGTTCCACCCTGCACTGAAGTCTACTGGAGGCAACTATACCCGCAAAAACTTTCTTCTTGCCGATTCCAGGACGAATAACGGTTGAAAAGGTTTGTTTACTACATCGCGTATACGCAGGGTCGGCAAAACCACTGTGCAAATTATATGCCGCATAAGGGCGTCAGCCGAAAGTGGTGCTAAAAAACTATATCACACGCTTATAATAAAGGAATCCAACTCCCACATAAACAAAATGTAAATATATTTCTTTTTTTATTGCATCCCGTGCAAACAGGTGCAAAAATTTGGGGGCGCCAAATATTTTCTTGCATACAGGCGTCAGCTAACCTCGCGTCGGCCCTGCGAACACGTCACGCTGGTGCTACGTGGCTCGACTATACCAGTGGCGCCACCAACGGAGAAGCCTTGAAGCCTCATTCTGTCAGTTTTCGAGTCATAAATTCATTATTATTTCAACGTGCGATGCTTATTAGCATTCAAACGCACCGTTCCACCCTGCACTGATGTCTACTGGAGGCAACTATCCCCGCAAAAACTTAATTCTTGCCGATTCCAGGACGAATAACGGTTGAAAAGGTTTCGCGTATACGTACACGCTTTTCCTAGCTTGTGTGAGCGTACGCACACATTCAAGGCCCGCTGAGACGGCCCCCTTAACTGAAATTTTGCCTAAGTTCGTCTGTCTTTTGATCAATGACATTAGGCAATTGTTTTTTGCTGATAGACAGGTTTTGTGTATGGGCCGATTCGAAATGGGCACCAAGAACATTTTAAAATATTTTGTTGGTTTGTAATTAATATGTTATTGTGTGTGTGTCTGTGTGAAAGTCGGCATAGTTTAATTCTGTTTTTGCAATTAGATTGGTATTGTTTGGTGAGATTTTCAGGGTATTGATGGGAAATACTATTAATGGATGGGACTGGGTCTTTGGGTTCACTGGTGGATATATGAGTAATCTTATTTTTCCAAAAAGAGTTAACTGAATTATGGAAGGCTTTTTTGATTTCACATCTCATTGATTTTATCGAATTTTTCAGGGCTTTTAATAGAGAGTTGTTATGAATTGAATAGTTTTTGATTCTGGATAGATTATTAATTTGAGTAATTATGAAGCTCTTTTTCTTCCGTAAGTTTTTGATCTGTCTACTGAATTAAAGTTTGAAATTGTACGCGGAGTTTAGTAGTCTATTGCTTTTACTATAAGGGAGTGTCACGTCCCGCGACGTGGAGTCTACAACTAATTAACCCTTTAAAACGTACAATATTTACTATTTCATACCCTGAGGTATTATAACCACCTCGTATGAAAAACATATATAAAACATTACACAAAGTATCGCCGATAAGGCATTATCTCACAAACAACGATAAGAAGAGATCGAGCGAAGTGAACACGGACTGCAACAGCGAACAGGAGAGCCAGCATCAAGGAGGTAGCGGCCAGCCAGCCGCACACCAGCTAGCCAGCCGCACTCACACTAAGGAAACCAGTGGACACCAGCTGATGGGTCAGAGGCCCCATCCGCCAGTGGAGACAACACCTTAGTAGAGATGTGCCCCTGATCCTCGCCAGAAGATTGCCCTCCCGTTATTCCACGCAAATCGATCACCGATACCATCCAACAGATTTAACTTCGACCCTTAGCAAGTAAACTGTACGAAGCCGATCGTACAGAGCAATAGCGTAGAAATAAGAAATGCAAATTAATATAAGAATCTTACTATCGTCACCACTGCGAATTAAATAGATTGACGCGCATTAGTCGCGAGAAAACACACCTAAAGGGTGCAGAAAGTACGTGACTAACTAGTAAACGCATTCGCAGATAAGAACGATGGGAAGATTCTTTCTGGACGATCCCAGGCAGAAACTGTGGGATGAGGTCCTCCCACCTAGGATTTGTCATGTGACAAATCCTAGAGAAGGAGTGACCAAGTGCCCTATAAAAAGGGACTGACCACCCGCAGAGATTCATTATTCAGTATTAAAATTGCATAGCATTACATTGTATTAATTGCCTCAATTACCGTTTCAACATTACAGTTTTAATTACACATCATATAGCCTTATTACTGTTTTAAATTGTCGAACTCAGTGTTAAAAACTCTAAAGCGGTGTATTCATCCCGAGGAAAATGAAGGAATCACCATTAGCAGTATTAGCACCCCGACCACCAGCAGCCCGGTGATAATCAGCGGCGATTGGGCCAGACCGAAACTCGACAGCGCGCCCAAAATCAACGGAATCCCAACCAGTCCAGTCGAGTGGAAGTTGATTCCGGTGGACATACCCTCACCAAAAGAAACTTAAGGTAAACAAAGAATACAATGTATTTTAAACTACCCTCGCATCACTCTCAACTGTCCCAGAGCGTTAGTCCCGGGACTAGCTCAAAAGCGGATCCAAATACCAACTCCGCATAATCGCGCCCCCCTGATAGGCAGTAGGGACGTAACAGGGAGTTTAAATGGACTATGTGATTGCCAATTAAATAGACTCTATTTCATTCTTTGCCAGATTTGTGTTGTTTGAAAATCTTTCAATTTTCTCCAGTCCGCTTGGTTGTAGTTGTATTTAATGGGGTATTCTCGCCTTGAAGGCCAATTTTTTGCCTTCCTTTACGGATGATGCCCAAAAAAATTACACAGTTTTCACGGATGAGCATTATCCACGCGTATTTATCAACATTTCACTTAGTTCTAAAAATTTTTTAGCCATATATAATAATAATTAATGGAGATATGGGTCATCTCGTGAAGCGTGTGCAAAAGAAATTTGCCTCATGGTTGGGGCTGCCATCCGTTTTATCCTCTTTTTTAGGGCGTCCGGGGGGATTTTCTGTAGTGATCCGGGTATTTCGATGCTGCTAGCTCAAAAAGTCATAAATATTTTATCTTTATTTCTTGATTGCGGTTACAGTCTATAATTTACACAAATTTTTGTCTTGGGATATCGTACCCAATATAAGAAATAGTTAAAAGTGTCTGGGTTTCAAGTGGAAATGTCCGGGGTTTTTCAAATTATCAAGCCACCACATTTATATTTTTACAGTTTTAGCGTCTTCTGTATGGTTATTAATGTGTAATTTTTCAGATTTTTCGAAAGGGCTGGAGCGCAGTTACAAAAATTAAAAACTGATATTTCCTACCTTGCCCTGCTTAAAAAGTTTAGTCTAGAATGATTCTGCGATTGTGTTCATTTTTGAAGAATGGAATTCTACAAATTCGGCTATTACGCGATATTTGACAGTTTATACAGAATCTGAGATTGTTTTTTGTAACTCCTGTAACATCGAAAGGGGAGTTAGGGGGAATTATGTTTGAAGCTTGGGAATCTGTGATGGGTGTGATATTATTTTTTGCAACTATCACGATGTGAGAAATGTTAGGTTTTTGTGAAAACGCTAGTCTTTTCTTTAGCTGCTCTAAGCTGTTTTTTTTAATTGTGATTTTTTCTTCTAATTCTTAAATTTTTGGACAACCTCATATGTTCCGCAGGGTGGCCGTAATTAGGCGATTCTGTGTCTTTATCTGCACTGATGCGGATAAGATGATCTATCTAGGGTAAGCAGGCCAGTAGATGGACAGTTTAGCCGATTCCGAAGTTTACATCAAGGTGTTTCTTAGAAATATCTGTTCTATTGAAAAAAAATCAAAAGCTTTGCACGTAAAAATGTACAAGTTTAAAGAAAAAAATAACTGCAAGTAAAAAAATTAATGTATTTAAGGATAAAATGATGAAAATTCTACTCATAGCCAAATCACAAATAGATGGACGATAGGGGTAGCAGATGGACAGTTCAGAACCAATAGATGGACGTGGGTCTGACTAGACTTATTAGCTATTGTAGGTACCTAGATTAAGTTATTTTTTGTTAAAATATAGTTTATTTCGTCAAAACTAAAAACGTATGGAGTCTTCATTGCCAGAAACCGGTGCAACAGGTTATGGGCCCAGGCCGCAAATAAAGTGAGGTTATGTCTAACCTAAAGTGGCCAGACGTCACGGATCGTGTGGGACTGTCCCGAATTTGAATTGTTTGTCCCGCATTGAAAACTGTCTCGGAAAGTGTCCCGGATTGGAATATATATCCACTCGTTCCTTTTCTATTATCATCCAAGGCTCTATTTAGATCATTACATGTATATTGATGTACGCTATATTTTTTATAATGCTTGACATCTAAATAAAAAAAGAAAAATAAGATACCTACAAGTAAATGTGTAAACTGTTTGTTTATTTAAAAAAACGGCTTTAAAAGGTTTAATTCCATTCTGTCCATCTACTGCGACAAGGTTAGAAAATCCATATCAGTACATGGACAGTCATTTTTATAAGTTCTATCGTTTTCTTTTTCTTTGTTCACGCATTTATATATAAATTGTTAATATTAGAATGCAATCATCTATTGCATACCTCTTTACAATACATCCAAATACGTTTTTTATTAACTTTAAGGCACGCGATGCTGAGCAATAGCTAATAATAAAAGAGTGACTCGCGCATGGTGGCGTAAAATCATACATACAAATACATTTTTCGCATACAAAATTTTTTTTCGATAAATATGTTAATCTTTTATAAAACAACAAACGTTTTTTCTACAAAATAAAAAACAATAATACAGATTGTAGCGTGCGTAGCGTCGAATTTCAAGCGGAGCAGAAGGCGACCAGGTAGGGTAATAAAGTTCAACCGAAGGTTTCGTTGGCCGGAAGTTATACCCATCGCCGATATGGAAGCCTCGACTGTCGCTTCAGCATTTCTTTCCACATGGATCGCTCGTTTTGGCGTACCGTTACGAATAACATCCGATCAAGGACGTCAATTCCAGTCAAAATTATTTGAAGAGCTATGCAGATTGCTCGGTGCTAAGCACATTCGGACATCTACCTATCATCCACAGGCTAACGGGATGGTGGAAAGGCTGCATCGGCAGTTGAAGGCAGCGATTAAGTGTCACGACACTAGTAATTGGGTCGAAGTTCTACCCATTGTCTTACTGGGTATCCGAACGGCAATCAAGGAAGATCTGAAGGCAACTGCGGCCGAATTAGTTTATGGTACCGGGGTTCGTTTACCTGCAGAATTTTTCGTATCTAGCGAGCGAGAGGCAAATTCGGAGTTTGTCGAGCGTTTAAAAAAGCGGGTAAACGATGTAAAACCACGGCAGGTCAACCGGCATGGCATAAAAAAGACTTTTGTATTTAAGGAACTTTCTACGTCACCGTATGTTTTCTTGCGTCATGATGCGGTTAGAGGTTCGTCTCAACCACCTTATGATGGGCCATACAAAGTGTTAGAACGTGGTGACAAAAATTTTACAATTTTAATTAATGATAAACGGGTAAAGGTTTCGATTGATAGATTGAAACCCGCTTTTGTAGTTTCGGACGATATTGAACGGGATGCCGAACAGTGTGAAGAGGTCGATCGCGAAATAGTCGTCGAAACGGAGACTCGAGTTGCGCGACGCGACGTTGTAACGCAAGAGCGGCCTGAAGAAGTAATGCAAGAGCGACGCGAAGAAATCACACAAGAGCGACGCGGCGTTGTTACGCAAATGCCACGTACCGATATTGAAAATCGCGGGAATCGTAGTGGTATTACTACGCGCTCGGGTAGATCGGTTCGTTTCCCAGACCGGTTTCAAGCCGGATTTAATTGAATTTTTTGTACAGTTAGTATAAGTTAGATTTACAACTTAGGTTTATTGTTTAGTTTTAGGAGTTAGTTTTAAGCGAATTAGTTGTAGATAGGTTTATGCGTAGTTGTATAAGAATTTTCTGGGTATGTTCACCTTTGTGGGTGTTAGATTGGTGGTATTTTTGGGAAAATGATAAACTTTTGATTTGGAGTTTCTTTTTCTTAGACGTTATCTCTGGTAAGGGGGTACTGTAGCGTGCGTAGCGTCGAATTTCGAGCGGAGCAGAAGGCGACCAGGTAGGGTAATAAAGTTCAACCGAAGGTTTCGTGGCCGTAAATTTTTGCCAGATGACGAAACCTCCCTTGACTCAGGGCTCGGGGTTTTTCCCAATTTTGTGCGCACGGTACGCGTTTCCTTCGGTTTGGAAGGAACGCGACCGTTGTCGCCATTCGGTTAAAAGACAGCGTCTTGAGCGGTTGTGCGTTTCGTCCGCACGACATTTCTCTTTAGAGAAGTTTTGATATTTCAATCTCCAATAAAGATTCCTTGTTGAGTTATTATTAAGACGCGTAATTCTTACCCTTACGTCTCCCACCTCACAGATTAAAACTCTAGGTCTTTCAATATTAACGATTAACCAACGATTCGTCCATCTACTGGACCCCGTCCATCTACTGGCCTGCTTATCCTACTATTGTTTAATAGTATTTTCCACCAATTCCCTGAAAATCTCACCAAACAATACCATTCTAATTGCAACAACAGAATTAAACTATGCCGACTTTCACACAGACACACACAATAACATATTAATTACAAACCAACAAAATATTTTAGAATGTTCTTGGTGCCCATTTCGAATCGGCCCATACACAAAACCTGTCTATCAGCAAAAAACAACTGCCTAATGTCATTGATCAAAAGACAGACGAACTTAGGAAAAATTTCAGTTAAAACAGGCTCAACAACGAATCGATATGCTCATTCTCAGTTATCAATACTGCAGATGTCCCTAATACAGACCTCATTCCCTCCAAACTTTACCTCATTTTATACACTAATTGACTAATAACACATTTAAGAATTTCAACAACAAAAAATGTTCCAGATTTGGCGGTATTCCTAATATAGCTCCCAAAAAACTTCCACCGTCTTGTGACGTCATATATGCCAGTACGGTGTACTGAACCGCCTGGCAACCCTGCACAAGCATAGAAAGAACAGTCCGCCGAAACTTTGCCGAAATACACTTGCGGGAACAAAACTGTTCTACGTCGCCCGTCCCGCTCAGTGAGCGCGCCGCACTGGAGAGGAAAAAAGTCTTAAAATGAAAGTTGTATTTTTTGTATAGTCAACACTGTATCCTGGTAGCCAATGGATCAACGTATCTAGCCTATACAGGGTGTCCCAAAAATGTCGCGTTTCCTTGAAAGGGGTGACTCAGGGGGTGATTTGAAACAACTTTTTCCTTAGCGAAAATCTTGTCCGAAGCTTCGTTAAGGAGATATTAACCAAAAACCCCGACCAATCAGAGCGCGCGCCTTCCGCCCGAGCTCCCGCGGTAGCGTTGGCTACGCGGTAGGCGACCGCGCTTGTACTACGAACGTACGAACAAGCAAGTCGGCATGCATCGAAGGAAACCGCGTTACACAGTTTTTTTTTTAAAGCAGAATCTTAAATAAGAATAATTTGAAGTAAGAGGACAAGAAGTACGTAAATTTCGTTTTTAAATAAGGCATAAACGAAAAGGTAACGTAACAGAAAATGTACGACAAGTGATCGTAATTCGTTATTGAGGTAAAAATCCGTAGTTTAATAACGGCCAACACAACTAAAATTAAAAAATAATATTAGGTGTATGAATAAATTCTTTCCGACTGGATTTACATAATAAGTACAAAGCTACCGAATTTCTATCGCGGTGGTATTCATAAGCTACCAGAAAAATGGCAAAAGGTAATTAACAATAATGGAAATTGTTTCGATCGAACTGTTATTGTACCTTAAAATCGGAAAGAATTTATTTCCACACCTAATAATCACCAATAATTTAAATAAAACTCACCCTTTCGGACATTCCTTTCCTTGCTTTCCTCGTCACGGATTTCTGGGGCTGTTAGCTTTGGGTTCTCTATAGATTTTCGAACTAGGAGTCGGTCCGTTCTAAAAATATTTATCAAATTTAATGAAATTTTGTTACCAAATCAAGACAAAAATTTGTAATATTAACCTTTCATTAGTTTTTCTTGGTCGCCCTCGATTCTCCACAACCAACGGATTCTTTTCACGACAATAAATGCGACGAATTGTGCTTTTATCCATCTTCATATGCTCAGCAATTTGTTGAAAAGTATAGCATTCGTCATCACGTAACCGAACTATTAAACTTCGCAATTGGGGATCAGTTTTCTTTCCACGAGGCATTTTTAATCGATTTTAACCTCTTAAGCGTCTACTCCAAACAAAAGAACGCAAAAAAGGAGCGTAAACCAGAAAAACGAAAGACAAATACGCGGGAATTTGAAAGTGGTAACTTTTTTGTCGGTCGTAAAAATGTATAGCTTCTGTTTAATCTTATATAACATTTTTATTTGTTAGTTAAATAAATTCGACTTTAACTGGGTTTTATGCAGCGTATAATTATCTATCAGAAAATGTATATTAAACACATACTACAGCTTTAAGTTGCTGTTAAAAATAATAAAAAGAAAAAATCAGGAAAGTGGTAACTTTTTTTGTCCGCTACTGTAGCTGTATTCTGAGAATATTATTTGATAATAATTAGTTGGAAACTGTTATATCCCTATTGGGTAGGGGTTTAAGTAATACACACACACCCGGCTCGTAGCCTACTGAATACTATATTTGAACCTCACACTGCTTATCTCATGTGGTGCGTACCGCTAACGGTTCTCGACTGCCCGCTCGGCACCGCCTCTCGCTCGACGCGTATATACATATAACAGACGCGCATCGATCGACCTATCGATCCGCTCGGCGCGTATACTACAGAAACATCACATAGTCAGGAGCGTATTGGCTTCCAGTGCTTTGAAAGTATCACGAATTGTTCGTGTTAGGGTATACCAGAGCTGTTAATGCACAGAGCTGGCAAATTAACGTGCGGATAGTTCAGCTGTAAGTATCGTCGAACTTACCGCGTGACTGGGATGAGTGTTGTGAGTGAACCAAGCCCCGAGCCTCGGCACTTCCGTCACGGGATCGATGAATGTCCGGTTCCTCTTCCTCCTTTCGTCCAGCATGCTGGTGGAACAGCCAGCCGGCCCGCGTGGCGGCAAATAAGGTGACATGTACATAATTCCATGACCGAACATTGGACTCGGTACTAAAGAGAATCCTGGCGGCAAAGGACCTGTTGGCCGTGCCTCCTCGTCCTCGGAGCCGGAAGACACTCTGGCGTGCTCTTGCTTCACCGAAGATGGCGTCGAGGGTGGAGGTTGCTGGTCCTCGGGTCTGGTTGTCAAGGACAGCGGTCCAACTGGGGGACTTCCAGGCGGACAGGGAGACGGTGAAGTAGACTAAAAATACAAAAGGACACTTTTATTTTGTATTGTTTAGTTAAATTGGTAATTGATAGTTTGAACAGTAACAGAAACTTGGTATGATGTATAGAATTTTTGGGGTAGTTAATTCCTCCCGTTACGGAGTGTTAAACTAAACTAAACTAAAAAATCCACTGGCATTTCTGAATTTTAAATTTCGTTAATGAGACAGGCGTAATTGAAAGTTTAGATTTTGCAGTACAAACGCATTCGGTAGCGGAGGCCACCGCCATTGTGGCCACCGCAATTTTAAAATATGAATTTCGGACCACATGTACACTAATGTCATGTATTACCTAAAAAAATAACTGTTCTATTTAAATAATAACATTGAGTTTGAAATGGACTTTACCCCTCACTTCATTCACACCGAAACTATTGCCATCATATTACGCTTCGAACGCACAAAACCTTATAGGGGAGACCGGGGCAAAGTGAACCTCGGGGTAAAATGAGCTTTCTTAATTTATTCTTTAACAATAGAATATATTTACAAATTTTAGCGACGTAATAATTGTGTGTAATACCACAATGATAATTATGCACATTCAGATATTGAAAAATGGAAATTCATTTAAAAAATTAAAAATGAAGTTTTAGAGTCTTCCGATTGGTTTTCTTTTCAATGTAGCTTTTTGGATAAATGAGTCTTAAATGTGTTATTTTAACTCCAAACTTTTTCTGCGTGTTTATCACAAGCTTATAAACATACGTGTACACGCGTTTGAGAAAACATTAATCCTAACATTATTAAATAATTAATTTTCCATTGAGTACACATTCGGGGTAAAGTGACCGGTGTAAACTGATCTGCAAATGGCTGCAAAGAACAGATGCGCAAGTGATGTGCGTAATAGCCTAACCGGTCAGCTGGCTAGAAAGCCACACGGCGTGGTGGAACAGCAACTAACCTCAAAAAAATTTCCATAGTTTTTGACAACCACGGTGCAAAGAAGACAGAAGCTGCTGTGCTACACACATCATTCCAGCGCAAGGGGTTAATAATTAGCTGTATTCTTAATTAAAGTTCTTATTATGTTGCACTTCACTTTACCACATATAAATTCAAAAATCCCTTATGTAGATTAAAGTAAGTTTTATACATGCTGAAAATTTCATCAAAATCGGTTAACGTTGCTAATCTCGAAGCTTCGAGATTAGCCCATCCGATTTGTTCGTCAATGCCCCACGACATAAAAAAATAAAAAATAATTTATTTCAGAGGTTAGAATCATGATTCAAGCGACGCCTTGGTCACCAAATGTTGGTAAAAAAGTGCTTTATTTCAACTTAAAAAAAAACCAATTGTATCGTTAATTCAACAGTAATTACATGCAATTGAAAATGGACAAAATATTACTTGAAACATGATGAAAATAATAAATTGTGTTTATCTTGAATAGCATGAGCGTTCTGTATTTACTACTTTCTGCCCGGCGTTGGATACGACCTAAACTATTAGCTAGTGGACAGGGAGCATCGTTTTTATTTATTAAAACGCCGTAACATCGCATTCGCGATTACCCCGCGTTCGTGTTTACCCCACTCTCCCTTATCCTTTACAATTTCTACTAAATTACATATATCAGCAAGAACGACTTTTCACTTTAGATAAATCGAATTAAAAGAAAGATTTACTGAAAACACACTACAATGAATATTTGAGATTCCGTGCAACTTTCTGTCGCAGTTTTGAACTGGCTAAAGATTTTTTTATAAATGAATTAATGTTTTCAAAGTATTACATACATAATCGTGGTTAATTAAACGTGGTCATTGACATCAGAGGCCCCGTTTATTTGCGGTGTCAAGATGTCAATATGTCAATATGTCAATATTTTGATCTATCAAAATGCCTCACGAAAAGTATCTTCTCTACTAAATAATATACCTAGTATAAAAAGGAAACGTTGCCTGTTTGTTTGTTTGTCCGTCTTTCACGCCTAAACGGCTCAACAGATTCAATGAAATTTGGCATATACATTATATACCTCCTAGATTAGATTATAGGCTATTTAGTAATTTTTAGGCTTTTTTATTTTGGAAACATTATAATCACTGATGAGACCGGGTATAACGAATCAGCTGGTACTGTAGAGTATAAAATTGAAACAATCGAAATTGGCACGTACACGTACATGATAACACGTAATATCAATTCAAGAAAACAAAGGAAATTTCAGTGACAAGGAGAGGTTTTGTTAGGTGTCCGCCTCCGCTTGCTTTGGTTTTTGGATATGTTTTAGAGGACCGAAAAATAAGAAATACGTGTCTTTTTATTTTGGCCTGTTTGCATATTTAGGGGGCGAAACCACTCCTCAATGTGCATAAGAAGAGGTAAAGTTCCTATTGTTACATTCAAGAATATTATTGTTAATAATATAATACTATATAATATAATATTATAACATTGTGTTGAGTAAAAACTTGATAAAAATTTCATTCGCGTCATAAGTTGCTGTATGGATGATGTGCTTGTCGCCAGTCACTTCTGTACCTATTCTAATGAACTTTGAGGCGTGGTTTCGCCCCTTAAACATGCAAACGGCCCGAAATAAAACGACACGTATCTCTTCGACGTGCGTTACGAAAAGTAGCACGTTTCAATTTTCTTACGAAAAGTAGCACGTTTTGGTTTGCCACGAAAAGAAGCACGTTCCATCGTTTCTGACGAATATTAGCACGTTTGGTCTTCTGCCGCGAAGAATAACACATTTGACTGCCTCGCCACGAAGAATAGCACATTTCGTACTGTTGCGACGAAAACTAGCACGTTATACTGTTTCGCCACGAATAATAGCACGTTTGGGAATTTATGGCGAAAACTAACATATTATCCGGTTTGGCCACGAAGAATAGCTCGTTTTGGATTATACTGCAGACTGCAGAAACTATCGCGTTTCAGCGCGTGGGCAGTTCAAAAGAATTCAACTGTTGAAAATATTGTTTAATAAATAATAATTCCATCTAATCTCCAAAAGACAAAACATATGAAAATTTTAATCTACATAATTTAAGTAAGGGAAGGTGGGGGAATTGCGAACGCGGGGTAAACGCAAACATGCTACTTTTCGTGGCAAACCGCTCAAACGTGCTAGTTTTCGCAGCGAAAACCGAAACGTGATAGTTTTCGTGAGAACGAAGGCAAACGTGCTACTTTTCGTAAGAAAATTGAAACGTGCTACTTTTCGTAATGCACGTCGATAACACGTAGCTGCGGATCCTCGCCCCCCTCAACCGTTCCGAAACAAACTCCGAAACCTCGGAAACGATCAACACTGGTGTACCCGATTCCGAACACACACCGAAATGTTCACTTCATAATAATACAATCGTGCGACACTATGCCGTTTGTAAACAACCACAGACGAGATATTTCATTTTTCCAATTTCTATTAATAATAATTGAGAATACTGTTTAATACGAAGTATAAATAATAATAACACATTGCGGTAGCGACAGTCGACATATACAGGGTGTCTTTCCTGTACTTGGCGTCGAGACGCTACCGCGTCTCTAGATTTATTTTATACTAAACTTAACTCAAAACCAACTGAAATATAACACCAAGGCAAGAAATTTAAAAAATATTTTTAAACGTGTATAGGGAAAATAGGAAAATGTTGTCCCGAATGATGACCTTGACAACATATCTCAAGGTCATCAAAATCGGCGATATGCACCATAAGTATTAGGCACAATTACCGACATTTTATTATACGACAATATTTTAGGCTGACTATGCAATTAAGATCATCACGCGTTATTAGTCTGTATTCGAACGTCAACCATATTGACTGCAACAACGTTACGGTATTATAAGCTTCATTAACTTCAAATTTTCTTAGATTATACCACCACAAAGAAGATATCCCGAACAAGGAAGCAAAACAATTGTTCCTTGGAAACCCAATTTGAGGAGAGGCCATCTTTAGTTTGCAACGTTTCTACACCTACATACCTGATGCCTGGAATCCTCTTTTTCGTCCGTGCAATCTTCGCTGACAATACTGGCGCCCCTCGGGCTAAGTCCAGGCGGACTGTAACCGTTGATACCCCTGTTCTCGGCCCTCTTCTGAGCGGCCCTAGCATTCTTGAACCAGTAGACAACGTTATTTACGTCCAGAGGCTTCCTGCCTCGTCGCGACTCCAGGGCGTTCAATTCCGACACGTAGTGCTGTATCTGTTGGCGCGACGGATGTTGATTCTCACCGAACCATCGTTGCAGCCGTGGCAATTCTAGTTCCGGATCGAAGCTCGTCCTCATCCTGGTCTTGTGCGAGTACTGAAGGAGCGCTGGATGCGGAGTGCCAATGGCGCCACTCGTCGACCCGATAGTACCAGCTCCATCCGGCTGAGGGCTCTGCGTGTGGTGATGGTGGTGATGGTGGTGATTCGATGACGGTACCATCGGGTTCAGGCCCAAACCCAGCTGTTGCTGTTGCAACCACGACTCAAAATTGCGTTTGGTCTCCTTTGATAAATCGTTTCCACCTCTGCATAGAGATAATAGTGTCATCTGCGGACCAAACGATACATTGTGTTTGAATGCTAGGAGGAACAATTGCATTGCAATAAATATGAGAAATTTTTTTCCTTTAACGGATCTACATCGACGCGTAGGTATTCTTGAATTGTTATATTTTTAGCTCCGTTTTACAGTGGCCAAATTAAGGTAACTTTCAAGTAATGTAAGTCATGGGCGTCCGCAGAGGCGGCAAAGGGGGGCGTCGCGACCCCACCCCCCCCCCCCCAGCTTGAGAAAAAATCGCTTAATCTTACAAACTAATCTCTATTAAGTTTAGACTAAGCAAGTGAATATTTTTCATTTTCAATTTTAAAATTTTAATTAAATTGACGCTACAAAGTGGGTCTAAACAATCAACGAATCGTGGCCTGTCAACTTGACCGTTTCTCAAAGTCCCTTCCTCCTCCCAGAAAAAATTCTGTGGAAGCCCTTGATGTAAGATGAAAATATGATGAGAAAATTTTTAAAAATATTAAACCCGACTTCAAAAAAATAAAATTGCAGTAAAAAGAAAAAAATAATTATTCCCTTATTTAATCTACGACTCTCATATTTTTTAAGCCGGCGCCAGATTTACACAGTGCAAGTGATGAGGCACCGACTTAAAAAATATCAGAGTCGTAGATTAAATAAAGGAAAAAATTATTTTTTGGCAAAATATTAGGCCAATATTGATTTAGTTTAGGATGGGATCACCGGGGCATCGCCCTCTTTCGAATGAAAGAAAGATCATCAAAATCGGTCCATATGCTGAGGAGTTATGAGGGAACATACATAAAAAAAAAACATACGGGTCGAATCTATAAGCTCCTCCTTTTTGAAGTCGGTTAAAAAACGAGAGTATGGCCGTGAAATGGATATATTCATAGTGAAATTTTTAAGCTTAAATGTATTGTTGGTGTGTATATTAGCTGTCAGATAGTCTTTCATAACAGCTAGTGTATACCATAACGAACATATTACATTCTAGCGTGTTCATATTTTAGTGTCGAACGATTCGTAAGAGTAATACCGATGTAATATTGAATCATGGACTGAATTCACAGATTAATAAAATCACTTTGTAATTTTGATCACTTTTTTTAGGTATTTCATTCAACTTCCGTTGAAAATTTTGAAATAAATTAGAACCACTCTGATAACTATTGTTTTGATATCAATTTCGATTGATATTGTGTACTCTGTACGGCGCCATTTGTAATATCGATTTGCGCTACGTTTATCATATTCTACATCTGAAAAATAATGTTTCTTAAAAACATCTTATCTCTCTCTTTCAGCATATTTTAGTAGGCAGGTACCTACCATATAATCTAAAAGTCGTCTTAGCTTATCTCCTCCAAAGCACAGCTAAAAATCTGATAGCACGGAAATTTTTGTATGCCACTGCAGATTTTGGAATCTAAATGGATTTCAATGCCGCCACACGTTCTTAGAACCGTGGAATTTTTAGTTTACAGAATTTGTTAATACTTAATTTTAATTCCACTTGTACAAAATTGGAGATATCTTCCGCGCAGTTGATCTATTATTATGTTTACTTCCGTCTTCTTTCTGCGCAGTATTATCAGCTACTAAAAAAAAAACAGTGGCCTAGTGACACAGGTTTCCGAAAAGGGAAGGAAAGCAAGGAAAGGAATGTCCGCAAGGGTGAGTTTTGTTTAATTTATTGGTGATTATTAGGTGTAGAAATAAATTCTTTCCGATTTTAGGGTACAATAACAGTTCGATTTAAAAAATATGAAAACAACTCGATGATCGAAATAATTTCCATTATTGTTAATTACCTTTTGCCATTTTTCTGGCAGCTTCTGAATACCACCGCGATAGAAATTCCAGTCGGAAAGAATTTATTCATACACCTAATATTATTTTTTAAATTTAGTTGTGTTGGCCGCTGTTAAACTACGGATTTTTACCTCAATAACGAATTACGATCACTTGTCGTACATTTTCTGTTACGTTAGCTTTTCGTTTATGCCTTATTTAAAAACGAAATTTACGTACTTCTTGTCCTCTCACTTCAAATTATTCTTATTTAAGATTCTGCTTTAAAAAAAAACTGTGTAACGCGGTTTCCTTCGATGCATGCCGACTTGCTTGTTCGTACGTTTGTAGTACAAGCGCGGTCGCCTACCGCGTAGCCAACGCTGCCGCGGGAGCTGGAGCGGAAGGCGCGCCCTCTCATTGGTCGGGGTTTTTGGTTAATATCTCCTTAACGAAGCTTCGGACAATATTTTCGCTAAGGAAAAAGTTGTTTCACATCACCCCCTGAGTCACCCCTTTCAAGGAAACGCGACATTTTTGGGACACCCTGTATATTGCACGATAATTTTTTTATAGTTGGAGAGGTTGTTTTATTCATTGGGAATGCTCATGTGTCTTTGTGTACAGCAATAACATTAAGTATGTAAAGTGGGATATTTTGTAACGTATGTTTGGGGTTGTTAGTATTTGTGCAAAAATTTATATCTTTTGCTTTTTTTTGAGTAGCTGATAATACTGCGCAGAAAGAAGACGGAAGTAAACATAATAATAGATCAACTGCGCGGAAGATATCTCCAATTTTGTACAAGTGGAATTAAAATTAAGTATTAACAAATTCTGTAAACTAAAAATTCCACGGTTCTAAGAACGTGTGGCGGCATTGAAATCCATTTAGATTCCAAAATCTGCAGTGGCATACAAAAATTTCCGTGCTATCAGATTTTTAGCTGTGCTTTGGAGGAGATAAGCTAAGACGACTTTTAGATTATATGGTAGGTACCTGCCTACTAAAATATGCTGAAAGAGAGAGATAAGATGTTTTTAAGAAACATTATTTTTCAGATGTAGAATATGATAAACGTAGCGCAAATCGATATTACAAATGGCGCCGTACAGAGTACACAATATCAATCGAAATTGATATCAAAACAATAGTTATCAGAGTGGTTCTAATTTATTTCAAAATTTTCAACGGAAGTTGAATGAAATACCTAAAAAAAGTGATCAAAATTACAAAGTGATTTTATTAATCTGTGAATTCAGTCCATGATTCAATATTACATCGGTATTACTCTTACGAATCGTTCGACACTAAAATATGAACACGCTAGAATGTAATATGTTCGTTATGGTATACACTAGCTGTTATGAAAGACTATCTGACAGCTAATATACACACCAACAATACATTTAAGCTTAAAAATTTCACTATGAATATATCCATTTCACGGCCATACTCTCGTTTTTTAACCGACTTCAAAAAGGAGGAGCTTATAGATTCGACCCGTATGTTTTTTTTTTATGTATGTTCCCTCATAACTCCTCAGCATATGGACCGATTTTGATGATCTTTCTTTCATTCGAAAGAGGGCGATGCCCCGGTGATCCCATCCTAAACTAAATCAATATTGGCCTAATATTTTGCCAAAAAATAATTTTTTCCTTTATTTAATCTACGACTCTGATATTTTTTAAGTCGGTGCCTCATCACTTGCACTGTGTAAATCTGGCGCCGGCTTAAAAAATATGAGAGTCGTAGATTAAATAAGGGAATAATTATTTTTTTCTTTTTACTGCAATTTTATTTTTTTGAAGTCGGGTTTAATATTTTTAAAAATTTTCTCATCATATTTTCATCTTACATCAAGGGCTTCCACAGAATTTTTTCTGGGAGGAGGAAGGGACTTTGAGAAACGGTCAAGTTGACAGGCCACGATTCGTTGATTGTTTAGACCCACTTTGTAGCGTCAATTTAATTAAAATTTTAAAATTGAAAATGAAAAATATTCACTTGCTTAGTCTAAACTTAATAGAGATTAGTTTGTAAGATTAAGCGATTTTTTCTCAAGCTGGGGGGGGGGGGGGTGGGGTCGCGACGCCCCCCTTTGCCGCCTCTGCGGACGCCCATGACTTACATTACTTGAAAGTTACCTTAATTTGGCCACTGTAAAACGGAGCTAAAAATATAACAATTCAAGAATACCTACGCGTCGATGTAGATCCGTTAAAGGAAAAAAATTTCTCATATTTATTGCAATGCAATTGTTCCTCCTAGCATTCAAACACAATGTATCGTTTGGTCCGCAGATGACACTATTATCTCTATGCAGAGGTGGAAACGATTTATCAAAGGAGACCAAACGCAATTTTGAGTCGTGGTTGCAACAGCAACAGCTGGGTTTGGGCCTGAACCCGATGGTACCGTCATCGAATCACCACCATCACCACCATCACCACACGCAGAGCCCTCAGCCGGATGGAGCTGGTACTATCGGGTCGACGAGTGGCGCCATTGGCACTCCGCATCCAGCGCTCCTTCAGTACTCGCACAAGACCAGGATGAGGACGAGCTTCGATCCGGAACTAGAATTGCCACGGCTGCAACGATGGTTCGGTGAGAATCAACATCCGTCGCGCCAACAGATACAGCACTACGTGTCGGAATTGAACGCCCTGGAGTCGCGACGAGGCAGGAAGCCTCTGGACGTAAATAACGTTGTCTACTGGTTCAAGAATGCTAGGGCCGCTCAGAAGAGGGCCGAGAACAGGGGTATCAACGGTTACAGTCCGCCCGGACTTAGCCCGAGGGGCGCCAGTATTGTCAGCGAAGATTGCACGGACGAAGAAGAGGATTCCAGGCATCAGGTATGTAGGTGTAGAAACGTTGCAAACTAAAGATGGCCTCTCCTCAAATTGGGTTTCCAAGGAACAATTGTTTTGCTTCCTTGTTCGGGATATCATCTTTGTGGTGGTATAATCTAAGAAAATTTGAAGTTAATGAAGCTTATAATACCGTAACGTTGTTGCAGTCAATATGGTTGACGTTCGAATACAGACTAATAACGCGTGATGATCTTAATTGCATAGTCAGCCTAAAATATTGTCGTATAATAAAATGTCGTTAATTGTGCCTAATACTTATGGTGCATATCGCCGATTTTGATGACCTTGAGATATGTTGTCAAGGTCATCATTCGGGACAACATTTTCCTATTTTCCCTATACACGTTTAAAAATTTTTTTAAATTTCTTGCCTTGGTGTTATATTTCAGTTGGTTTTGAGTTAAGTTTAGTATAAAATAAATCTAGAGACGCGGTAGCGTCTCGACGCCAAGTACAGGAAAGACACCCTGTATATGTCGACTGTCGCTACCGCTATCATTTACTCGAGAAACGGCTATTCCAACCTAACCTGAAACTTATTTCATTAATATCTCATCACGCCTGCAATATTTTCTAAATTTAAAGGCATTTTTCTTATGTAAACCGCATATAAGCTTTCGAATAAGACCAAATTTCAATAAAATCTGTCCACGCATAACAGAGATATCATAATATCGTCTCATGGTTCTGTCAGAAACGGTAAGATTTTCTTCTGATTCTTCTTCTGATTCTTCAAGCCAAATTTTCGTCAACATAATACGTATACGCGTTACACGCACACCTTCAGCCAAAACGGAACTAGTGTATGTTTCGTTCGTCGACTCTCGGGATCTATGTGTACTATTGAATTATAACCTTCCAAGTGTCATCGCTTTATAACCTACCAAGTGTCAATCCATCATAACCTGCCAAGTGTCAAATAAGGTAAGTTGTCCAAATTGGAAATGTCACGAGTTTTTACACTACATGGGAGACTGAATTATTGTCTCAATTAACTAGGTGGGTCGCCAAATATTCTTAATAGATTATTTATGTAGAGTCGCAGACTTGGAAGTTGTCCGGAGAAGGTTCGACAGAGAAGCATCTTCTTTCGCATAAGTTTCTGGAAATTTGTACCATGCATGTACAAAATATATATTATAACAAATTGCATTGCATTTAAATTGACAGATATTTTTATTATACCAGCAAATTATTTTTAATTTAGAGTTTTTATGTAAAGCTTATAGAAATGAAGGGGACGCACAGGACTTAGATAAAAATGAAGGGGACGCACAGGCTTGGATAGAACTGAAGGGAATATAACTATACTTCGTATTAAACAGTATTCTCAATTATTATTAATAGAAATTGGAAAAATGAAATATCTCGTCTGTGGTTGTTTACAAACGGCATAGTGTCGCACGATTGTATTATTATGAAGTGAACATTTCGGTGTGTGTTCGGAATCGGGTACACCAGTGTTGATCGTTTCCGAGGTTTCGGAGTTTGTTTCGGAACGGTTGAGGGGGGCGAGGATCCGCAGCTACGTGTTATCGACGTGCATTACGAAAAGTAGCACGTTTCAATTTTCTTACGAAAAGTAGCACGTTTGCCTTCGTTCTCACGAAAACTATCACGTTTCGGTTTTCGTTGCGAAAACTAGCACGTTTGAGCGGTTTGCCACGAAAAGTAGCATGTTTGCGTTTACCCCGCGTTCGCAATTCCCCCACCTTCCCTTACTTAAATTATGTAGATTAAAATTTTCATATGTTTTGTCTTTTGGAGATTAGATGGAATTATTATTTATTAAACAATATTTTCAACAGTTGAATTCTTTTAAACTGCCCACGCGCTGAAACGCGATAGTTTCTGCAGTCTGCAGTATAATCCAAAACGAGCTATTCTTCGTGGCCAAACCGGATAATATGTTAGTTTTCGCCATAAATTCCCAAACGTGCTATTATTCGTGGCGAAACAGTATAACGTGCTAGTTTTCGTCGCAACAGTACGAAATGTGCTATTCTTCGTGGCGAGGCAGTCAAATGTGTTATTCTTCGCGGCAGAAGACCAAACGTGCTAATATTCGTCAGAAACGATGGAACGTGCTTCTTTTCGTGGCAAACCAAAACGTGCTACTTTTCGTAAGAAAATTGAAACGTGCTACTTTTCGTAACGCACGTCGAAGAGATACGTGTCGTTTTATTTCGGGCCGTTTGCATGTTTAAGGGGCGAAACCACGCCTCAAAGTTCATTAGAATAGGTACAGAAGTGACTGGCGACAAGCACATCATCCATACAGCAACTTATGACGCGAATGAAATTTTTATCAAGTTTTTATTCAACACAATGTTATAATATTATATTATATAGTATTATATTATTAACAATAATATTCTTGAATGTAACAATAGGAACTTTACCTCTTCTTATGCACATTGAGGAGTGGTTTCGCCCCCTAAATATGCAAACGGGCCAAAATAAAAAGACACGTATTTCTTATTTTTCGGTCCTCTAAAACATATCCAAAAACCAAAGCAAGCGGAGGCGGACACCTAACAAAACCTCTCCTTGTCACTGAAATTTCCTTTGTTTTCTTGAATTGATATTACGTGTTATCATGTACGTGTACGTGCCAATTTCGATTGTTTCAATTTTATACTCTACAGTACCAGCTGATTCGTTATACCCGGTCTCATCAGTGATTATAATGTTTCCAAAATAAAAAAGCCTAAAAATTACTAAATAGCCTATAATCTAATCTAGGAGGTATATAATGTATATGCCAAATTTCATTGAATCTGTTGAGCCGTTTAGGCGTGAAAGACGGACAAACAAACAAACAGGCAACGTTTCCTTTTTATACTAGGTATATTATTTAGTAGAGAAGATACTTTTCGTGAGGCATTTTGATAGATCAAAATATTGACATATTGACATATTAACATCTTGACACCGCAAATAAACAGGGCCTCTGATGTCAATGACCACGTTTAATTAACCACGATTATGTATGTAATACTTTGAAAACATTAATTTATTTATAAAAAAATCTTTAGCCAGTTCAAAACTGCGACAGAAAGTTGCACGGAATCTCAAATATTCATTGTAGTGTGTTTTCAGTAAATCTTTCTTTTAATTCGATTTATCTAAAGTGAAAAGTCGTTCTTGCTGATATATGTAATTTAGTAGAAATTGTAAAGGATAAGGGAGAGTGGGGTAAACACGAACGCGGGGTAATCGCGAATGCGATGTTACGGCGTTTTAATAAATAAAAACGATGCTCCCTGTCCACTAGCTAATAGTTTAGGTCGTATCCAACGCCGGGCAGAAAGTAGTAAATACAGAACGCTCATGCTATTCAAGATAAACACAATTTATTATTTTCATCATGTTTCAAGTAATATTTTGTCCATTTTCAATTGCATGTAATTACTGTTGAATTAACGATACAATTGGTTTTTTTTAAGTTGAAATAAAGCACTTTTTTACCAACATTTGGTGACCAAGGCGTCGCTTGAATCATGATTCTAACCTCTGAAATAAATTATTTTTTATTTTTTTATGTCGTGGGGCATTGACGAACAAATCGGATGGGGTAATCTCGAAGCTTCGAGATTAGCAACGTTAACCGATTTTGATGAAATTTTCAGCATGTATAAAACTTACTTTAATCTACATAAGGGATTTTTGAATTTATATGTGGTAAAGTGAAGTGCAACATAATAAGAACTTTAATTAAGAATACAGCTAATTATTAACCCCTTGCGCTGGAATGATGTGTGTAGCACAGCAGCTTCTGTCTTCTTTGCACCGTGGTTGTCAAAAACTATGGAAATTTTTTTGAGGTTAGTTGCTGTTCCACCACGCCGTGTGGCTTTCTAGCCAGGTGACCGGTTAGGCTATTACGCACATCACTTGCGCATCTGTTCTTTGCAGCCATTTGCAGATCAGTTTACCCCGGTCACTTTACCCCGAATGTGTACTCAATGGAAAATTAATTATTTAATAATGTTAGGATTAATGTTTTCTCAAACGCGTGTACACGTATGTTTATAAGCTTGTGATAAACACGCAGAAAAAGTTTGGAGTTAAAATAACACATTTAAGACTCATTTATCCAAAAAGCTACATTGAAAAGAAAACCAATCGGAAGACTCTAAAACTTCATTTTTAATTTTTTAAATGAATTTCCATTTTTCAATATCTGAATGTGCATAATTATTATTGTGGTATTACACACAATTATTACGTCGCCAAAATTTGTAAATATATTCTATTGTTAAAGAATAAATTAAGAAAGCTCATTTTACCCCGAGGTTCACTTTGCCCCGGTCTCCCCTATAAGGTTTTGTGCGTTCGAAGCGTAATATGATGGCAATAGTTTCGGTGTGAATGAAGTGAGGGGTAAAGTCCATTTCAAACTCAATGTTATTGTTTAAATAGAACAGTTATTTTTTTAGGTAATACATGACATTAGTGTACATGTGGTCCGAAATTCATATTTTAAAATTGCGGTGGCCACAATGGCGGTGGCCTCCGCTACCGAATGCGTTTGTACTGCAAAATCTAAACTTTCAATTACGCCTGTCTCATTAACGAAATTTAAAATTCAGAAATGCCAGTGGATTTTTTAGTTTAGTTTAGTTTAACACTCCGTAACGGGAGGAATTAACTACCCCAAAAATTCTATACATCATACCAAGTTTCTGTTACTGTTCAAACTATCAATTACCAATTTAACTAAACAATACAAAATAAAAGTGTCCTTTTGTATTTTTAGTCTACTTCACCGTCTCCCTGTCCGCCTGGAAGCCCCCCAGTTGGACCGCTGTCCTTGACAACCAGACCCGAGGACCAGCAACCTCCACCCTCGACGCCATCTTCGGTGAAGCAAGAGCACGCCAGAGTGTCTTCCGGCTCCGAGGACGAGGAGGCACGGCCAACAGGTCCTTTGCCGCCAGGATTCTCTTTAGTACCGAGTCCAATGTTCGGTCATGGAATTATGTACATGTCACCTTATTTGCCGCCACGCGGGCCGGCTGGCTGTTCCACCAGCATGCTGGACGAAAGGAGGAAGAGGAACCGGACATTCATCGATCCCGTGACGGAAGTGCCGAGGCTCGGGGCTTGGTTCACTCACAACACTCATCCCAGTCACGCGGTAAGTTCGACGATACTTACAGCTGAACTATCCGCACGTTAATTTGCCAGCTCTGTGCATTAACAGCTCTGGTATACCCTAACACGAACAATTTGTGATACTTTCAAAGCACTGGAAGCCAATACGCTCCTGACTATGTGATGTTTCCAACTAATTATTATCAAATAATATTCTCAGAATACAGCTACAGTAGCGGACAAAAAAAGTTACCACTTTCCTGATTTTTTTATTTTTATTATTTTTAACAGCAACTTAAAGCTGTAGTATGTGTTTAATATACATGTTCTGAAAGAGAATTAAATGCTGCGTAAAACTTAGTTAAAGTTGTATTTATGAATTAACAGACCAAAATTTTATATAACATTATACAGAAGCTATACATTTTTATGACCGACAAAATAGTTACCACTTTTGAAAAGTAATAAAAATTCTAATATTTTGTCGGTGTACAGTGACCCAGTGACACAGGTTTCCGAAAAGGGAAGGAAAGCAAGGAAAGGAATGTCCGAAAGGGTGAGTTTTATTTAAATTGTTGGTGATTATTAGGTGTGGAAATAAATTCTTTCCGATTTTAAGGTACAATAACAGTTCGATTTAAAAAATATGAAAATAACTCAATCATCGAAACAATTTCCATTATTGTTAATTACCTTTTGCCATTTTTCTGGTAGCTTATGAATACCACCGCGATAGAAATTCGGTAGCTTTGTACTTATTATGTAAATCCAGTCGGAAAGAATTTTATTCATACACCTAATATTATTTTTTAATTTTAGTTGTGTTGGCCGTTGTTAAACTACGGATTTTTACCTCAATAACGAATTACGATCACTTGTCGTACATTTTCTGTTACGTTACCTTTTCGTTTATGCCTTATTTAAAAACGAAATTTACGTACTTCTTGTCCTCTTACTTCAAATTATTCTTATTTAAGATTCTGCCTTAAAAAAAAACTGTGTAACGCGGTTTCCTTCGATGCATGCCGACTTGTTTGTTCGTACGTTCGTAGTACAAGGGCGGTCGCCTACCGCGTAGCCAACGCTACCGCGGGAGCTCGGGCGGAAGGCGCGCGCTCTCATTGGTCGGGTATTTTGGTTAATATCTCCTTAACGAAGCTTCGGACAAGATTTTCGCTAAGGAAAAAGTTGTTTCAAATCACCCCCTGAGTCACCCCTTTCAAGGAAACGCGACATTTTTGGGACACCCTGTATGACACTACGTGGAGCATAGTCGTCGTTGATAATAAGCATAAATAACATAACCTGCAAAACGAAAGTTTTTCGTCGTCCCCAAGAAGAAGTATTTCTTGTAGGTTAAAAAAGTTAAAGTGTTGTGTGTCGGGATATCACTTACTCTTTGATATTTTCAAATATAACCTTAGAGTTTCCAAAACTATGCGTGTTGATATAATATATTGGCCCCCCATAATGGAGAGTAATATGGCCCCCGGGTAATGAGCCCCAAAACTCATCCTCTGATATTTCAGACATCGAAATTCCTCATGAAGCTTCTGATAACACCCATGCAATATGCATGTTTTGTGGCGGACGATATGCCATGGACCAACGTGGCGAAATATGGATTAAATGCATCATATTAAAAGCACATAGCAAGTGCGCATCGTGCGAAAAAGTGGAGAATATTCTTTACTCGTTAATTTTTTATCTCTGACGTTGCCAAAGAATTATCTTTCATGATTTTTGTTAGGGGCCATATTAGCCTCACTTTTTAAGAGCGTCGAAAATGACTTTTTGCATAATATATGTTAAATTCAATTAAATTGTTTTTCGTTTGCTTCCACCTTTTATCACTCATAACCTTATTAGTTTACCTACATTTTAAGCAAAAATTTAAAGCAATTTAAATTATGAATCAGATTTTAGGAAGATATATAAAACTGGGGGTCATATTACCACCCCTTCCTCTACTGTCTTGACTCGCTCCTAAATATCCTCAACTTTGCTATTTCCGCTGGTATATTTCCTCATGCCTCTTACTCCGTTCCCATCAAAGGTGCTTGAGAAACTATGCGTTTCACAACTTCAGAGATTTTTCTCCTCCACTAATGCTGTCCCAGTCTTTCACTCTGGTTTTCGACGCCGTCACGGCGCTACTACATCCTTATTGCGTTTGTATGTGTTTATCTCCTATCGGCTCGTTAGACTTTTCGTTAGGCATTTGATACGATTGATTATGACCTGCTGATTGCTAAACTGCGACATACTGGTATTTCCTCTAATGCCGTATCTTTTCTAGAATCTTATCTCTCTATTCGCACTCAGCAGGTTATGCTTAACCAGTTCATGCCAACGGTCTCATCTATTCATGCGGTTAAACATGGAGTTCCTCAAGGCTCAGTTCTTGGGCCACTGCTATTTAGTATTTACGTAAGGGATCTGCTCTCAGTCTGCCGTAATTGCCGGGTCTATATGTACGCGGATAATGCTCAGCTGGTTAAGGATTTTGATATTGGCAGGGTTGATTCTGCTAAACGTGAGATTGCTGCTGACCTGCAATAAGTCACCCTCTGGGCAGACTCTCATGGTTTGCAGTTAAATCCCGCTAAATGTTCTTTATTAGTGGTGGGCTCTCCCGCTCTTCTTCAACAGCTGTCTCCATTTGTTATTTCCTGGGGCTCCCCATCTCTTTCTATCCAACCTATTGTAAAGATCCTCGGTGTTGCCCTTGATCCTCAGTGGTGCTTTGACCGTCATGTAGCCGTTTTGTGTCGTTCTGCTTTTGCTCGCTTACGGTTCGTGTATCCTTCTCGTCGTATTCTGTCAACCCACACCCAAGCTCTTGTTATATCCGTTACTTGTCATTTCTTTTTTTGACTATGCCGATGTCGTTTATGTCTATCTACTCGTCTCTCGTCCATAGTCCAACGAATCCAAAATTCGTGGCTTCGTTATTCTTATAATGTCCGTAAGTTTGACCATATCTCGCCGTTTTTTCTTCGTTCTGGCTGGGTCAAAGTCAGGCATCGGTGGATCCTGGCTTCAGACGTCTTTAAGATGTCTTTAAGACGTCTGTGTGCTGTCTTTAAGACGTCTGTGTGCTGTCTTTAAGACGTCTGTGTGCTGTCTGGGTTAAGCTTTGACCTGGTTCATTAGAAATAAAAAATTCGAGCAAAAGTTAGTATATTAGATTATCTAGTGCTTAATCGTGGTTTTTCTTATTTTGTTGTGTAGTTTTTATTTTACAGATATAAACCGATGAAAGATAATGCAAAATGAGAGGGATGCTGTGGTGAAAATCGATACTTTTGCTATGAACACCGCGATTTTGTAGCAAATTAATTTTTCGGGATAATGAATGATTAATCACTGGGAAATCTAATATACTAACTAAAGGTCGAATTTTTTATTTGTGATGAACCGCCAATTTCGGTCAAAGCTACAGTGGTCATCGTAAAGTGCTTAAATAAAAAAACACTCTCGGGAGAACGCCTATAATTTGTTTCTTTATTTATTTATATATTGCATTGCAAAAAAAATTACAAGAACTTTAAAATATATACTTTCGAATACACAACCGTTTATTTGAAAAAGTCTTCAAGTTTTTTTAAAAAAAAATCTCGAAAATACATGTGTTTTCAGACCTCACGGGTAGGCATGACCCCTTAACTTGAGTGGTTGCGCGTCCAGGACAACGTTTCTTCGCGTTAAAATTTTTCATTAGTCTCTCAAGAATCTTCTGCGCGTGTCGGTCAGAAGAGCGAATAGTTGTGAAAGTAATTAATTGATATAGAACAATACAGTAGAAACTATGTCGGGACAACCTGACAACGAAATTAGACAAAAATCGAAGATAAAATAAACTACGTGACGGAAAATGTTGCAGGTGCCAGTACCGCGGGGCAAAACATGTTATTAACAAAGCAACGGGATCCTGATGGAAGCACCAGAGTTGCGCAGTGCAATACATGCAAAGAAATTCTTCAAGATCGGAGTACAAGTGGCACGTCTAATTCGACTGGACACGTCTGCAAAACTAGTGGGGTGCCATTAACAAGCAATGCTTCAATTTCGGCCGAAGACATGGAAACCATAATGGAGGGCTGCATCAATTATTGTATCAAAGATCTCCTTTCTTTTGACAATTTAAGTGGACCTGGATTCAATTCACTAGCACAAGAACTAATTAACTTTGGATACAATAATGGTCGTGTGCCTGCAGAACATATTCTTCCTGAAGCAACGGAAATATCACAAAGAGTTTTAGACAAAGCGAAAGAAGTGAAAAACAATATTTTGCCGGAAATCGTAGATGCAATTCGACGTGGTATATGTGCTGCTACCATAAGTACTTGGATCGATAAACTCACGAAAACATCGTACTATACCGTAACCGTACATTATGTAAATGAATCGTGGAAGTTAATAGCAAGAGTGTTATTTACAATAGACTTTCCAGAAGAAAGCAAAAGCATCGAAAATATAAGAAGAAAGTTAATCCTGACGTTTAAAGCATTCGGCATTCCAAAGGACATAATGCGTAAAATTACGTTCGTGACACTCAAGGACCGGAATATTATAAAAGCCTTAGAAACTGTCGAACGATTGAATTCTTCTACACATTGCATCAATTCCGTACTGTATATTGCGTTTAGCACGGACTTCCTTACAAAGTGCGCTCCAAATACATTGCACATATTGGAGACAACTAAAAGTATAGTTACATATTTAAAAGATTCTGGACTTGAGTCACGTCTTCCAGAAACAGTTCACCAAGAATTGGCAGGGTGTTGGAGTTCCACGATAATGATGCTACGGTCAGTTTTAAACCAATATGACAACATTTTGGAAGTTTTGTCAACCGCTAATGAAAAGAGCCGATTGAAAAATTATAATATAAATGAAGTTCAACAACTAATTACATTCTTAGAGCCCTTTGACGAGTGTATCGAAATATTACAAGCAGATAAGTCACCTACACTCCATTTAGTAACGTTATGGGTTAATAAATTACTAAAACATTGCAAAACAAACAATACAGACAATACAGAAATACAGCATTTAAAAAGGAGAATCAGAAAGCATTTACAAGGTTTTGTTTTACATAAATACCAAACAATCGCTACATTTTTGGTGCCTACGTTCAGAAAACTACATATGCTATACATTGAAGAGAGAACAGCAGTTAATGAAAATATAAAAGAATTAATTTCGCATATGTCAAAAGACGAAATATCTCAGAAATCATCTACATCCATACCAACGCCCACAACTACTACTGAACAGCCACCTGAGCAATGTTTAAAAACACTTTTCCCCGAATGGGCGGATTCGGACGAGGAGATGGAACATCCAGAGTTCAGTAAATACATGTCTCTGAGTGGCATGGCCAACGACGATATTATCCAGTGGTGGAAAGATAATATGTGTACATTACCACAGTTAACCCTCCGTATCCTGAGCCTGTCTCATTTTTGACCCACGGTTTCAGAACGCTCACGCACACAGTGACAGAGCGGTTAATATTATTCGTAGTCAAGCGGTCATTTAGCTGTCGTCGAGGTGCGCCTCGCGCTTGGGGGTGTCATAAACCGGGTTTTTCCGGGGACTTTGTTGGGGCCTAAAGAGTCAGAAGCTCGAAGCGACTGCGTTGTCTTGGGGCCAGTGATGCCAGAACCGAGGGAAATATCCCACGGGTGCTACCACCACTCCACGACCAAGCGTACCCTCTCCTAGCGCCCGTACCGCACCACACAAGCATACCCGTCCCTCTATCCGTGTGCCGCATGCGCTGCCTGACCGGCGCTCTCGGCGAGAATTCGTTTTCCCGACATCGAAGCGCTTGCGACGCAAGCAAAAAGTCCAGAGTTCAAATCCCGGTGCCGATATTCTACTTTTTTTATTTATTATTCTAATTTCTCTTTCTATATTCTCAGAAGACTAAAGGCTTAAAAACTGTTAATTTGCAAAGCATTTTCGAAGCGTGATTTGCTGCTAAAGATGCGATCCCGTTCTGGCTTGTATCGCACCACTACAAGCGTACCCTACCTTCTGTCCGTGTGCCGTACGCGCTGCCTGGCCGGCGCTCTCCACCGAAAATTCATTTCACCGGAACCTAAGAGCTTGGGTCGCAAACAGAAAATCCGATGTTCAAATCCCGGTGCGAAAATTCTACTTTTTTCATTAATTATTCTCTAACTTCTCTTTCTATATTCTGAGTAGAATAAAAACTTGAAAAGTATTATTTTATAAAGCAGTTTCGCAGCTGGCTAATGTACTGTGATGTTGGTATTTTGCCTTTTTATACATAAACAGAAATAATTCCTTGAAATGCTACTTACAGAATAAGCTCCTTTCTAGGATGGACTCTTTAAAATTCATGTGACAATGAACAGTTACAGAATCGGTGATTTTCGTTTCAGGTAAGCGAGCCGCCCGCTCCGCTATTCCGGTCGGCTTACCACTCGCACCCCGGATTACTGTAATGAGGTTTGAAAACAATATCGACTGGTCTCGTACCCGTCGCAATGGTGTCATTTATACCTAAGGAAGAGTTTTACTAACCCACTCTTGGCCAACGACACTCTTTTCGTGTTAATCAGGTTTATACGTATCTGCTTATTTGCTTGTTGATTATTTACGAAAATTGTGCCATTGCTCAATGGAAACCGCGAGAAGGTGGTGGGCTTCTTCCATCAGGAGAGGATAAGGATAGGTCGAGATGGATAGAATGGATAGGATCGGTGTGAATGATGGACGTAGCGGTCGAAACCTCTACCCCACGGATAGAAAGGTTCGGGAAAGTGAGATACGCGTAGAAGCTGTGATAGCACCACTACAATACTATTGTAACTGTTTCGTAGATTATGTATGTACACGCCAAGGTAAGTGATACTGTACAAGAAAGAGGTCGGTAAAATGTGACGCTGTGTCGGAGCTATATGTTCCAACATGCGTGGAGGGTAAGTTGTTTGAACTGTTGGGGATTGGACAAACTTTCGTACAGATGATCTCCCGACATAAGAGCGAGATGCCTATCGTCGACAGTCATAGTACGACTCGTCTCATCTCTGGCCTTCAGGGCTGTGCGCACCACACAGATGGAATTCAAAAGTTCGCTACCCATTTTATTTCTTTTCTTCGTTTTTGTGTCGGGCAAAATCGAGAAAAGTCTTTCGGCCTCGGCGTTGGAATGGGGCAAGCATCTGATTATACTCAGCAAATTTCTGAGCGAGGGAAAAACTGGAGCGTTATGGGGTTTTTCCCAAAGTCGTTCGGCCATAAACCAGGTATTGCGGGACGAGCCCGCGCGGCCGCGCGCTGCGGAATAGGATGCCGTGATGAATATTGTTTTATTAGTTTTAGCGAAATAAACCGTGACACCCTTTCCCACTCTAAACTGTAGCATGCCAATCAGTGAACCAAATTGTATTTAAAGAGGGAAAAGTTTCTGACCTGGCTAGTTGCAATAGAACATTCGAAGCGAACAGACATAAGCATTTTTCAGTGAAGTAGACAGTCGTTTTGTTAACTCACGAGCTTTTGTGTGAATTTCGAATTCATTGCGAATTGAGATAAGTGGAGAAGTGTCCTGTGTTAGTAGTGCTGTGATACGGAATTTTAACTGTTTTCGTGATGGATTGTGTACCCGCCAAGAGATACAAGAAAAGGTTCCAACATCATTGGTACGATGTTGACGCTTCGTTAAAAGTGTGGTTGCAAGCCGTTTCTTCGGACGAGTCCAAATGCTTCTGCAAAGCCTGCAACAAAATCCTCGAGTGTGGGATTACAGAATTAAGCAAGCACTCGTCCACAAAAACGCATATCAGAAACATTCAGAAAATGCTTCAAAATGAAAATGTCTCAGGCGAAAGTTCTGCACCTTCCCTTGATGATAAAATCAAAACCGCAGAGATTAAATTCGCGGCTTTCTTCGCCGAAAAGAATATCCCTCTTTCAATGGCACCTGATCTGCTTGCACTTATGCAGCATATAGGCAAGGAACCTGAAGTTTTGCAAGGTATGAAGCTTGGCCGCACCAAATGCGGTCAAATCATTACCAATGTTTTGTGCGTGCATGAAACACAACGAATCATCGACAATGTTCGCCATTGTAAGTTTTCAATTTACGAGGATGAAACCTCAGATTCGACTAACGACAAGTGGCTCTCATTGATGGTTAGATATGTTGAGCCATCTCACTTGTCGATTAGAGCAGAACTGTTGCAACTCATCCATTTGGATGCCAGCGATTGTTCAGCGGAAAAGATTTTCAAATCTTTTGAAAATCAATTGCTGAAAATGCAAATTCCGTTAAGTAACATCGCTGGTCTTAGTTGTGACAATGCTGCAGTCATGACGGGTAGGAATTCCTCTTTTAAGACAATGGTACTTAAAAAAAATCACATTTTACTTACGCTACCGTGCGTTTGCCATTCCGTAGCGTTGGCGGCAAGTGCTGCCTGCGCTACGATTCCACAAGAATGTAACGAACTGCTTCGGGGCGTATCAAAGTTCGTCAATAATAGCCCCAAGCGTTCTACAATTTTTAGACAATTTCAGGAGAGTTATAATAACTCTCCTTTAAGAGTTTTAAAATTATCGGATACTCGCTGGCTCGCGAGGCACCAGTGTGTTAGTAGATTTCTGCATATCTGGAAGGATTTGCAGAGATATTTTACCGAGGACGCATTAACTCAAAAGACAGAAGCTTCTCAAACTTTTTTGTCATTGCTTAACAGGCATGACATTAAAGGCTATTTTTATTTCTCAGAGTTTGTTCTGAACGCATTAAACCAGTTCAATGCCCAATTTCAAGGACGGAAAACGATGATTCAGGAGTTACAGCCTCGTTCCAGTAACCTGCTTCGATTTTTCGTCGAAAAATTTTTAAAACCGCTTTTGGTACAGCAGTTTCACTATATCAAACTGATAGATTTGTCTGTTAAAGCAAATCAACTTCCCCTGGCTCAAGTTGATCTAGGTCCTCAGTGTGAGGAATTTCTAAAAGAAGCGACGAGCGAGGGGATGCCAGAAGTTGAAATTTCCTCCTTCCGTGAAAATTGCTTACGGTTTTATATTACCGTAAGCACTGAAATTAGGAATCGTCTTCCCCATGACGATATTTTATTGAAACAGTTAACGATTTTTAAATCAGACGCTGCCCTATACCATTGCGACAGACAGAAGACGTTTCAAGATGTTTTAGCTGTCGCTCGTAGGCTCGGCAATTTCAATACCGAAGCTTTACGAAAAGAATGGGAATTTTTACATTTAGGTATTTCCCGAACCCAAAGGGATAGCTGGGGCAAAATGTCCTTTGATGACATGTGGATGAACATCTGCACATTACAAGATCCCCATAACGCTCCAGTTTTTCCCTCGCTCAGAAATTTGCTGAGTATAATCAGATGCTTGCCCCATTCCAACGCCGAGGCCGAAAGACTTTTCTCGATTTTGCCCGACACAAAAACGAAGAAAAGAAATAAAATGGGTAGCGAACTTTTGAATTCCATCTGTGTGGTGCGCACAGCCCTGAAGGCCAGAGATGAGACGAGTCGTACTATGACTGTCGACGATAGGCATCTCGCTCTTATGTCGGGAGATCATCTGTACGAAAGTTTGTCCAATCCCCAACAGTTCAAACAACTTACCCTCCACGCATGTTGGAACATATAGCTCCGACACAGCGTCACATTTTACCGACCTCTTTCTTGTACAGTATCACTTACCTTGGCGTGTACATACATAATCTACGAAACAGTTACAATAGTATTGTAGTGGTGCTATCACAGCTTCTACGCGTATCTCACTTTCCCGAACCTTTCTATCCGTGGGGTAGAGGTTTCGACCGCTACGTCCATCATTCACACCGATCCTATCCATTCTATCCATCTCGACCTATCCTTATCCTCTCCTGATGGAAGAAGCCCACCACCTTCTCGCGGTTTCCATTGAGCAATGGCACAATTTTCGTAAATAATCAACAAGCAAATAAGCAGATACGTATAAACCTGATTAACACGAAAAGAGTGTCGTTGGCCAAGAGTGGGTTAGTAAAACTCTTCCTTAGGTATAAATGACACCATTGCGACGGGTACGAGACCAGTCGATATTGTTTTCAAACCTCATTACAGTAATCCGGGGTGCGAGTGGTAAGCCGACCGGAATAGCGGAGCGGGCGGCTCGCTTACCTGAAACGAAAATCACCGATTCTGTAACTGTTCATTGTCACATGAATTTTAAAGAGTCCATCCTAGAAAGGAGCTTATTCTGTAAGTAGCATTTCAAGGAATTATTTCTGTTTATGTATAAAAAGGCAAAATACCAACATCACAGTACATTAGCCAGCTGCGAAACTGCTTTATAAAATAATACTTTTCAAGTTTTTATTCTACTCAGAATATAGAAAGAGAAGTTAGAGAATAATTAATGAAAAAAGTAGAATTTTCGCATCGGGATTTGAACATCGGATTTTCTGTTTGCGACCCAAGCTCTTAGGTTCCGGTGAAATGAATTTTCGGTGGAGAGCGCCGGCCAGGCAGCGCGTACGGCACACGGACAGAAGGTAGGGTACGCTTGTAGTGGTGCGATACAAGCCAGAACGGGATCGCATCTTTAGCAGCAAATCACGCTTCGAAAATGCTTTGCAAATTAACAGTTTTTAAGCCTTTAGTCTTCTGAGAATATAGAAAGAGAAATTAGAGAATAAATAAATAAAAAAAGTAGAATATCGGCACCGGGATTTGAACTCTGGACTTTTTGCTTGCGTCGCAAGCGCTTCGATGTCGGGAAAACGAATTCTCGCCGAGAGCGCCGGTCAGGCAGCGCATGCGGCACACGGATAGAGGGACGGGTATGCTTGTGTGGTGCGGTACGGGCGCTAGGAGAGGGTACGCTTGGTCGTGGAGTGGTGGTAGCACCCGTGGGATATTTCCCTCGGTTCTGGCATCACTGGTTGGGGCCTAAAGAGTCAGAAGCTCGAAGCGACTGCGTTGCCTTGGGGCATTCGCGAATGTATCGCCGACAACGACACTTCGCTGCATTCTCGTATTTTTTTCTGTGTCGTAATTTTGTTAGCTTTTTTAAACTATTATAATTCCACAAAGAGTGGGGTAGATGTTTTAGATAAATTAGTAAGGGAATACTCTTGTAGGCGTTGCACCCGCCGTTGGCCATTATCATTATTTATGCACTATATCGACATCGCCGCATATAATGCTTTTGTTATATGGCATACTGAGAATCCTACATGGGAACTTAGACATTCGTCAAAAATGAGGCGAAAGTTATTTTTAGAAGAATTAGCAAAAAAATATTGATAGGCGGGCTAGTAAATTTGAAAATGAAGAAGGAGGGCTACATGCAAATGTTGCAATCGCGATAGAAGCGACGGGAAGAAAAATTGTAAAGAAGAAAAAACTAGCAGGTCACAAGCGTAGATGTGTGTAGATGTTGTTTCTGTGTGGGGAACAATAATAAATATCACACTGTATGTGATTCTTGTAAAAAATATGTGTGTAAAAACCACTGTACAGAAAACCGCACACTTTTATGCAATACACGTACTAATATAAATGTTGAATAAATATAATTTTTTTATAATTCACAAATCGCAACCCTATTATTGTTTCGTATATGTAGAACAAGTATCCAAACGTAATCCGAAACCCTCTCCCACCACGTTCCGTAGTATTTCGGCGAGGATCTCGAGCTTGAGCGACCATCCCCACCTGAGTACTGTATCGGTGAGGGTCTCGAGCGACCGTGAATATGTATTAGTGAACTATCGGTGTGGGGTCTGCAAAGACCCAGCCTCAGGACTCGAAGTCCAGTACTCGGAGGGTTAAGTATAGTAGCGAAAAAAATATTTGCTATTCCAGCGAGCAGCGCTTCAGTCGAGAGATGCTTCAGCTCTGCTAAATTTATGATACAGGAAGAAGGCATTGAAGAATGTTTGACACTTGAAGAAGTAGATGCAATTCTATTTGTGCATAATAATATATGTAAGTAACTTTGATGAGATTTGTTCATTTCTTTTCTCTTCTTCTTTGTTGTTGTATTTATGTTAATCGAAATCTTTAAAACATCTTCCTTGCATTTACTTTTTACATACATCATTTTTTTCACATAATAATTTCATAAGATCTATTTACTTTCCTCTGCTCTTGTAGTACGTATTTATTACGTATTACATATTTTTGTTAACTGTATAGCTACAATTTTTTAGTTATTCATCGTATTAAATAATTTTTGTCATTTTTTGATTCAGTGTAAAAGTTGTGTTTTTAGGTTATACTGTGCACCATAATTTTGTCATATTATTGGTTTACAGGCGATCGTGGCATCACTATTTGAGAAATCCACCACTTTTCCGCTTCTTGATCTTGATGGACTCATTGCTATTATAAATTCTACGACTGATTTACATAATGTACCGTTACAGTTTAATAAGATGTTTTTATGTATCTTATTATATATATCTTTATATCTTAGGTAGGGTAGATCTCCCTATTACGGTGCTTTGACGTCGACTTGCTAATGAATTAATTAATTACTTACTTCTCTTACTTTAATTTTGCTTGGTGACAATTTATATTGGTTTTTTAACTTTTCTCTTTATTAAGGCATTTTGTCGGGTTAAAAATATTAATTTTTCATATTTTTTTAAATGAAATAAAAATACATATTGTGTCCGAATTACAGTGCCCTGAAAAGTGCGTTGTCCGTATTACGGTGCCCGTTTTAAATAGCGTTCCCTAGAATTCCTAGCGTTCCGTTTCTTTCTGAGAAAGGAAATAAGGTTAGGTTTAGCAGTTACAGAGGGAGCACTGAGGGACACCGTAACAAAGAGGAGATATAATAAGAGGCGTCACTAGACAAGGACAGAAATAAGCTAGGGAAATCACTAGACAACCCATTTAAATGCCCATTCGGCAATGATCGGTAAACTTCGGTAATGATCGGTAAACTTCGGCAATAATCAGCAAATTGCAGTAAGGTACATTTAGTCGATTTGAATATCCCGCTCGAATAGACAACCAATTTAAATGCCAAGGTCAAGTAAGGACTTCAAAGGTTCCGCCCGGAGTGACGCCTCTTATTATATCTCCTCTTTGACCGTAATACGGACAAGCATTTATTCCTGTCCCTATTACGGACTTCACTTTAAAAAATATGAAAACGTTTCAAAACTGCTCATTTTGATATTTTTTCATAAAATTAGAAGCTTTCATGGTATGATTACCACTTTGCATAAGTGCAAATGATGATAATTATCAATTTATTCACTTCTGTAAAGTACACATTACTGCTTTCGATAAGTATTTGTGTAAATCCATCGACATCTTCATATGCAGTTTTGAAATTTCTTTTACTATGCTTTAATTGTTTAAAAATGCAAACTTCTCGATTGTAACGCATGTACATTAATAGTTTAATTTAATTAAAAAAAGTTATTTCCTTATTTATTTATGCGAGTTTTTGTACGGCTTCTTTAAGTATAAGGGGACCGTCACTAATCACTAATGTGACTTGCTCTACATACATTGCAAGCAATCCGCCATAATTTTCTTAACTCTTAATGCTATGTCTTTTGACAAATTTTGTCGATTTTCCTTATATGACAAATTTACAGAAACTTACGCGAAAGGAGATGCTTCTCTGGCGAACCTTCTGCGGACAACTTCCAAGTCTGCGACTCTACATAAAAAGTCTATTAAAAATTTTGGCGACTCACCTTGTTAATTGAGACAATAATTCAGTGTCTTATGTGGTGTAAAAACTCGTGACATTTCAGAAAATTTTGACAACTTCATTATTTGACACTTGGTCAAAGAGAAGATATAATAAGAGGCGTCACTCCGGGCGGAACCTTTGAAGTCCTTACTTGACCTTGGCATTTAAATTGGTTGTCTATTCGAGCGGGATATTCAAATCGACTAAATGTACCTTACCGCAATTTGCTGATTATTGCCAAAGTTTACCGATCATTGCCGAAAGGGCACTTAAATTGGTTGTCTAGTGATTTCCCTAGCTTATTTCTGTCCTTGTCGAGTGACGCCTCTTATTATATCTCCTCTTTGACTTGGTAGGTTATAATTCAATGGTATACATATGTGTATGTACAATGACGGACGACGATCCCTGCCGAATGATCCCGAAAGTCGACGAACGAAACCTGTTGGCTGAAGGTGTGCGTGTAGCGCGTATATGTATTATGTCGACGAAAATTCGGTTGAAGAAGAAAAATCTTATACCGTTTCCGACTGATCCATGAGACGATTACGATATTACGATATCTCTGTCATACGTGGATCAATTTTATTGAATTTGGTCTTATTCGAAAGGTTCCCTAGTAGCATTTCTGGTTGGCCAACGGTAGCCAACAGTTGGGAATTAGTTGGGATATAGTTAGAGTTTTGCCTACAAATTCCCAACATAGGGCCTACGGCAAAAAACTTACGGCAGTTTGCCAACGAATATTCAATGTTGGGCCTACAATTATTATGGTTGGATAATTAACAAAAAGTTACGACAGTTTGCCAACTAATATTCAATGTTGGGCCTATAATTATTATGGTTGGTTAATTAACAAAAAATTACGACAGTTTGCCTACGACTATTCAATGTTGGGCCTACAATTATTATGGTTGGTTAATTAACAAAAAGTTACGACAGTTTGCCATCTAATATTCAAGGTTGGGCCTACAATTACTATGGTTGGTTAATTAACAAAAAATTTACAACGATGATTAAATGTTGTCTTACAAACGTCAGAAAATTTGCAACATCCAAAACCCTGTTATTATATTCCAAATTGTGACTTTTCTTTTCTTATTTGTAAATACGTAATGCGGACGTCTGTCTTGAGACGAATGTGAAATTTTAAGGAATGAGTCTAAAGGTCGAATGATGATATTTTGTAGAATATTTCGCGTCACTGTGCAGTTTTTATAAACAATTAATACTCGTTATGTACTGAGAAATTAGAAGTATTTACAAGGAAATGTATTGGGTAAGTGCGAATAACGGTTGCTTCGTAAGTGGGAAGTTTCAGTTCGATTCTCCTCCGCGCAAATTTTTTTTTTTCTTAAATCAGACCTGAAAAAGACGTGTTTACAACGTCTTTTGAAGTTCTTCAAGACGCCTTCTGGACGTTTTTAAGACGTCTTTTGGAAAGAAACTGTTGGGCTTATGGAAAGAAACTTTCAGTTGGGCCTATGGAAAGAAACCTTCAGTTGGGCCTGCGTTGGTTACAATCGTTGGCCCATTTAAAAATAGCGCGACACTTCAACAGTTGGCCAACGGATAACACGTCATTGGCCCAACAAACTCCCAGCAAATAAATGCTACTAGGGTTATATGCGGTTTATATGAAAAATGCCTTAAAATTTAGAAAATATTGCAGGCGCGATGAGATATTAATGAAATAAGTTTCAGGTAAGGTTGGAATAGCCGGGGGACGAGTAAAGATACACGGCAGCGACAGTCGACATATACAGGGTGTCTTTCTTGTACTTGGCGTCGAGACGCTACCAAAGAGTAGGTATAATAAGAGGCGTCACTCCGGGCGGAACCTTTGAAGTCCTTGCTTGACCTTGGCATTTAAATTGGTTGTCTATTTCGAGCGGGATATTCAAATCGACTAAATGTACCTTACCGCAATTGGCTGATTATTGCCGAAGTTGACCGATCATTGCCGAAGCTTAGCGATCATTGCCGAAGCTTAGCGATCATTGCCGAATGGGCATTTAAATTGGTTGTCTAGTGATTTCCCTAGGTTATCTCTGTCCTTGTCGAGTGACGCCTCTTATTATACCTCCTCTTTGACGCTACCGCGTCTCTAGATACCTATTACTGTTAAGACAATCTTGAGTTTTTACTAATTTACCCATCCTGTTCCTGGAAGCTTACAATTAGGGAGACCGGGGCTAGATGTTACAGGGGCAGGTTGTTACAAAGCAGTTTGAATTTTTTTCGCTTGGACTATCACTTCGACGATGAAGTGGCTGGTGGTTTTCAACCATACACAGTTGTGTATGTTGTTTGTTTGTAGTCGGTTCACGCGTTGTCACTTTATTACAGTTTTTTGTGTTTTCGGTACTAATAATAACTTTTCTCTTTCTACTTCAATCTTTTCTACCGAACAGACAGATAAATGTATGTAAATTAATATTACCACGTTTGAATCAGTGTTCCTTTAGCTACAGATTCGTACCAAGAACATAAGAATACACCAAACTGGTATGAACTTATAGCTTTTTATACACAATGGTGTCAACCGGGGCAAGTTGTTACACAAGACAAGGGGCATGTTGTTACATTGTATTTAGTAATTAATTTATTAATTTAACCCTTTAGTTACCACGAGTCACTGTAGTAGCTTTCCGCTAAATGATTTTTTGAGGCACGGAACGCCACTATAGTCAAAGAGTAGGTATAATAAGAGGCGTCACTCCGGGCGGAACCTTTGAAGTCCTTGCTTGACCTTGGCATTTAAATTGGTTGTCTATTTCGAGCGGGATATTCAAATCGACTAAATGTACCTTACCGCAATTGGCTGATTATTGCCGAAGTTGACCGATCATTGCCGAAGCTTAGCGATCATTGCCGAATGGGCATTTAAATTGGTTGTCTAGTGATTTCCCTAGGTTATCTCTGTCCTTGTCGAGTGACGCCTCTTATTATACCTCCTCTTTGCTATAGTGGTTTCTCGCTAAATGATTTGTTGGGGACGGAACGCCACTATAGTGGCTTTCTGTTAAATGATTTTTTGGAACAGAACGCCACTATGGTGGCTCGTATGAAACGGACGACGATAATTAGTGCAACTGATTTCAGTAGTTTTTATTATTTTTAAAATAGATTTTTTATTGTATATTTATTGTAATAGATTCTTACCATTAATAAATTTACTTTTGTCCAAGAAAATATAATTATATTACTCATAATATGCCTCGTTTCATAAAATTTAATCCTGTAACAACTTGCCCCGTATTGTGTAACAACTAGCCCCTACTCGGGGCATGTGGATACAACATGTCTCGACCTTCAAAACAGCTTGTTTCAAAGTCATGGTTTTCGTTTAATTACATGCGATAGCGGTCATCGGTAGAGGAAATAACGTACTTTAAGTGAGAGTCATTGATAGTATTGAATATGGAATGCAAAAAAAAATAAAAAGCTGAAAATGTAACAACTAGCCCCGGTCTCCCCTACATATTTCAATATCATCAAAATCCCTGACATTGAGGTACAAACGTGATCGAGTTGGTGTGGAATAGCTCTCTCTCTCTCTCTCTCTCTCTCTCCCTCCCTCTCCCCCCCCCCCCCTCTCTCTCTCTCAGTCTCTGGCACGCGTCGCGGCGACTACAGAAGTAGCGGGGATAGAAATGTTCTCTTAACGAAACAGAGGACCTATGCTCTTAACGGGACAACACTGTACTTCCCCTGCTCAGGATTCATCAAAATAATATGGTATATATACATATATATCCAATTACTGGGCACCGAAAGAAATGTTCCAAGTCTCCGTCTTGTGACTCAACATAGGCTTTGATAAATTCCAACACTGAGTCACGCACATCACGCTGAAAAATACTCGATGTTGTTCAGATAAGTTAAATGCTTCCAAAAATAACAATCTAAAAAATTTGAAGCCGTATATCGAAGCAGAAAACGAACACTTGGAACGATCATTTTACTCTTAACTATAGGTAAGTATGTACACCTGTAACATTTGTAAAAGACGAAGCTATAACACGATTTTCCGGCGAAAACTTGAATAATACGCCCTATACGTTTACCATATTATTCTGTATAGAATACAACTAACTACACTATGGAAAATTTTAGAAAAATCGGTAATCAAGACACCCTGTTACCAACGCATCCTTTTCTACTCAATGTTATCACAACTCGTTTTGACCGTTAGGTAAAAACCTAAAAACAGATGTTATGGTAAAAATACGGCTTTGATAAATAATGGAAGCTGTAGATAAGTTTTCTACAAGGTGTAACTGAAATAAGTGGCCAAACTTTAGAAATGTACTTATTCTTACTCACCTCACTTAAATTACCGGATGTAACTTTTCGTTTCTTTGGTACTTTCGTACTTTTTGGTCTCAAGACCAGTGATGAAAAATGAAAACGAGAAATTTCGTAACAGATCTTTTATGTAAACGATTGTAAAAGATTCAGCAAACATGAACCCAGAAATTCTTCCTTTTTAGAATAGATGCGCTTTCTGTTCAACATATTTTAGTCTCATTACTTGAGAATTCTTCACTAATAATTACACAAAATGGGACCAATTACGTGGTCTACACGTTTCCCCAATTTAAATCCTGTCGATTTCTATTTCTGCGAGTATCTCAAGACTCTTGTTTTTATTGCGCAAATTTTCCAAAATCCAATTGCGAGTTCGTGCAACAAAATTAGAAATATCCGAATTTTCAGCAATTTCGTAAAGTATGCGAACAAAAAGTATTTATCTGTAGGATAAACAGAATCTCTAGGCGCCATGTTTCTATAATTTTTCTTAATCTTAACATAAGTAGAATTCGCTTCTAAAGTTCGGCCAATCGTGTGATAAACGGAGTATTTCATGGAGAGTCCACATTTCGAAATTGTGTCATTTTAATTTAATATCAAGCTTCATAATACTATTGGACATCAAACTGGTAATTATACTTATTAATATTTCACAATCTATACAAACATTTACTACTTTTCTATCTTACAACATTCACTATGAGATTACTACGAAACTACACTGTTCATTCTGTTGATGAGGAGTATTCAAACAAACCTCGATTACACCGCCATTTATATTACCGAGAATAGAATTAAATTATTTACAATTACGAAAATCTCGAGTTTAATATTCGCACACGTTGCAGCTGCAGCTGAAACTATCACTGTGTCAATACTGACTTCATCGTACCGGGTTCTCCGAGAAACACCAAATTCCAAATGTAAAGAAAGACACTCTTAACTCTGTACATCGTCACCCCTAATCATTACGACTATCCCTGCATTTCTCAATTAAACAATGGGTATTCGTAGTTACTACGCGCTTCAAATATGCATATTCTCTGGCATTCTTATTTCTCCAATGAATACTCAACTTTCATAACTTTCCGCCGTTATCCCTTCAGATTATCGATATCGTAAAGAAACACTCGTACGGAGCGGGAAGATCGAAGACATCTATTTTAAAATCGAATAATTTATTACGAGCCAAGTAAAATGACAGAAGTACACGCCTCCCTTATATATCATAGTTTCTTAAAACCGCTTACACGATGTATTAAATAACCGAGAATCTCAGCTTACCACGTGGAAACTAGCGCTACAAATACCCTCATATTTAATCAATTAAGATCCTTATATATCTAAACGAACCAGTCAAATGCGTGTTTCCTTTGACCATTAATGTATAGGTAACAATAGCTTTATATCGTCGACTATTACCGGTTTTACGAATAACATATAAATAACATGATTATTTTGACTAAGCTCCGTAGTATTATCATACCCTGGTGTGCAGTCTGAAGATACTTTCTATGATCGCTCGAAAACACTATGAATCCTTTATGCACTCACATCGAGCATAAGTTTTCGCTGCTTTACAATCGGGAATTTTAAGAATGTGTTCGCTCAGCTTTTACACTGAATTCGGCCGAAAATTCGCGCGCCCCAGTCGGAAGGATTATCTGGCACCTTGCTTAGCTTTATCTGGCTGGTCTTGCTGTTTTTTAAGTTGCTTCTCTCTCATTCGCTCGGCGTCCCTAAAATTACAAAAGCGACTTCATGTAGCAGCGAACACGCGCGATCCTCGGAAATGTAAACGTTTATTCTTCTGGTACATACATTTTAAATAATTATAATCGAAACTACTTGGTCTATGGGAAAGGTCCATTGCTATTATTCACAACATGTTCGTCCGCGACGAGTCGGACGGTTCTTAACTGCTACAGACTTTCTCCGAATCTATTACGCACAGACGAAGACTACGAAGCGGCGCAAATCGGTAAGCACGTCAGCTGGAATCGGTGCGCAGTAACTTTCATTGGCGGGCGTGTAATAACATTACGAAAACAGCGTGTGCGGCTCCGACGAGCTCGGGATATCGCTTCGAAGCGACGGACCAGCCGCAATGTATGTACCATGATTTACCGAATGTACCATCGAGAAACCAGCACGTCTGCCGCACGCCATGGCGGCGTAAGCGATCGACGATCGGGCAAATTAAATATTTCCATTAAAACTGTCTATCGTGACAACACTCACCCACGTACAGAAACCGAGCTTCGAACAACGGCCCCGTTACTCGGATTAGAAACTAAGCGGTCGTCCATTACGTCCTTTCGAATTGGCAAGTACTTTTCGTCGGCGCACGATATTCTCGCGCAACGGCGCAAAGGGACGCCGCGCACGGACGATCGGGTGCAAAATGGTTAAACGGCAAGGGGTGCGACGGCGAACGACAAAGTCGCACGTAGCGGTGTGTCTAAATAATGTCCGCTGCGAAACCGAGCTGCCCGCAAAATGGCAACGAGTCCTAAACAACAGTGGGCGTTATTTCTATCGTAACAGAACTTTCCCAGAGATTCAGGTTACAACTATATTAGATTCGGTTAACCATTATCGTATTCGCTAAGAGAAATTAAACATGTAAGAATTTTAATATTTTTTTTTCGAAATGTTTCGGTGCACGCAAAAGCATTCGCAGGGCCATCTTTTCGTTATTACCGTGCTTTGCGCTGTTCCAATGAGAGGCCCTTATTACTGTCTTGCTCGCCAGCTGATTTCTTTACGGTTTTTTTCATATTTTTGGCTCGTGCTAATTCGCGCTGGTTTCCACCTGAAATAAGGAGCATAGCGTTATTATATATGATAACGGAATTTTGTACGGAATTAGGAATAGATCGTGGAGGAATTAAGTTGCTTCGGTTAATGGAATTTTATCTTCGAATTCTAAAGCAGCTTCGTGTTAAAATGAGATTTGCAAGTGAGAGACGTGTGTTTAGAATTACCATGCGCGGTAAATTGTAATTAAATCGAACGTAAAAAGCCATTTTGAGAATTTTCTAGAGCTGCCCGATCTTGAGCCTGAAACCGAGCAAAACTAAACAACCAAGCGATTTGTGCACACACGAGATGGAGAATCAGAAAGATCGCGGCATAAACGAGTTTGAGTGTAAACGCGGAAAACAAACTGTAAAACAGCGAGGTAAATCCTTATAAGCGTAAAGAAAAAAGAAACGGACGTTGAAACGTCGTTACGGGTAAATGTGAGGTCTAGTCGCGTTTACGGAGATTACGCTGTACGAATGGTGTGGATGAACAAGAGAAGTGTAATTCATAAGAGAAACTTGTAGGCAGATATTCGTTCCTCGATCTTAAGGTTATTCGGCAAACAAATGGCAGACGTAAAATATAAGTTGTTCCACGTTTTCTCCGTCATATTACAACGGCGCCACACGTTACAACAAGAAAATACTTGAAAAAAAACTTACGGGTCATTCTTTCAGTTCTTGGTCTCCGATAAACAAGTACTTAAAAATTTAACCCCGAGCAAATGCTGCGAAAAAGCACAGCCGTGTACCAGCACTCTTCACGGTTGTAGATTAATTTCTGAACCAAAATAAGACTTGTGTCGCCCCTGTCGCCGAACATCGATGTATGTGCCATCTGTACAAAAGTTTGATTTCAATTGATACTTTTCAAACGGAAGTGAAATGATCGCTTACTCCGTAAGTACAACTAATTTATGATTGAAACGTCAAGTCTCAACTGCATTATGACTCTGTGTTAATATAAAGTTATGAACAAAGTTTCCTATTCTTTCTTTAATATATATTCTGAAAAATGAAATTTTAGATCTCATATTTTCGTGTTACGTGATATACACTATATATGTGTAATAAATACACTTAATTAAAGACTTAGAATTTCGACCGTATTTTTAGAATATAAAAACCAAAAAGTGATATCAGCGCTGATATCACTTTTTGGTTTTTATATTCTAAAAATACGGTCGAAATTCTAAGTCTTTATTTAAAACGAACGGCGAAAAATATTTACATCTACTAAAATGGAAAGTTTCTTCACGTTAATAACAAGGGAGTTTGGACCAGAATGTGTAAAACAACTCAAGGATCTATCGAAGAACAGATTGAGTCAATAAATACACTTAATATTACTATACACTTAAGTTATATAACAAAATTAATTATTTCTCAAATAGGTAACGGATAAATTGAAAGTTATCGTTTTTACGTTAATTGCCCATACAGCGCATAACATTGCAGTAATGTCTGTGCAATATTGGATTTCGACAATACTGCTGATATATTACGGAAACGGTCTTGCAACATTGCAGCAACGTTCCTGCAAAAAAATGTGCTGCATGGGTATACTTTAATCGATAATTTATGTTTATATAACATTTCAACTGGTATGAACAATGTGCCATTTTTTGATAATTTCAGTGATCGTGAATTGAAATATTTGACAGGACCAGCGGCGGGTTTAATGGGCGGTTGATGAGCAATTACCGCCTGGGCCACCCCAGGGTCCCATCTTCCAAAAAAAATTATGAATTCCAAACACTATATTTTTTTTTTGTTTCCCATAATTTTCATTAGGCTTTATACAAAAATCGACTTTTGAAAAACCGGTTTTCGAATACTACTATTCCCAAAAAACCGGTTAAACCGGTTTTCGAATTTTCACAAAAAATATATTTAAAATAGAAAATAAATATTTATACTTATTTTAAAAAATTTCAGTTCTTTTAATATGTATTGAATTACAAACGTATAACAAAATAAAATATAATCTACCTATACAAAACCAAATAAATAAATAAAAAATAACTAAAATCCGCACAAATCCGTACAACTTTGAGTTCATTTAATATTTATGGATCCACAAAAATATAACACAATAAAATACACTGCATTCAAAATAAAATGAAACAAACTAAAATAACTAAAATCCGTACAAAATATAATTTATAAATCTTAATTTCATTTAGTATATTTCTTCCGAAAATATGAACTCATGAAGATTAGTTTTACAGTAAACTGTTACTTACTACAATATGCTTGTGTGCGAAGCGATTTCAAGTAAAAATGTTAACGTTTTTAGTTCAATAATTAATTCATTTTTACATATTAATTCTAGTACATAAAACCGGTTTTTTAAAATTAAAAACCGGTTTTCGAACTTTACAAATTTTAAAAAAAAAAACGGTTTTTAAACCCGGTTTTTAAAAACCAACAAACCCTAATTTTCGTAGCCCGTGCGCGTAAATTTATTTGTATTTCTGTTATATATACAGGGTGTTCCAGAAAGTTTGCCACCTGGGCCTTCTTAAATCCGCCACTGGCCACTGGACAGGTCTAGAGCGTAACCAATTTTCGATACCTACTTACCCGAAAGTAGACACCGCAATGCAACTATGCAATTAGGGATTTACCTTATGTATTTATACCGCGGTTTTTCCTAACCTGAAATCGCCACATTTTTTAATCAGTCTCAAGCGATGGTGAACCGCATACTTGCTATTGTAAGAAACAATTCAACTCAAAACTTCGTGTACCATTATTTAGATAATATTACTCGCAAAAAGTTGCGCCAAAAAACCACAACAATAATAGCTCTTCGCTGAAATCGAGTCACAATGGCGAATTTAATAGGCGGCCAATGAGCAGTTGCCGTCTCAGCTCCTACCCAGAAGCCCCCATCTTCTAAAACAAAATTATGATTTTATCTACTATATTTTTTTTGTTTCCCAAATTGCTCATAAGGTAAATGTACCAATACCCGGCCGCTGAAGGGGCTTAAGGAATAGCGGCAAAGTTTGTCTCCTAATTTAATTTGTAAAACCATCATGAAATAAAAAAATGTTATTGAAATGTTGAAGATAACACAATATTATACTATCGGAAACTGAAAAAAAAGTTTATGTATTATAATAGACGTATTTATTAATGAAAATACGAAAACATGCAGATGTCCCAGTAAGCGGACAACCTAAAACTGCATGTCCCAATACCTGAATTATATCGTCCCAGTAAGCGGACAACCTAAAAATGCATGTCCCGATGTCCCGATTCACGAAATTCTTGTACCAGTAAATAAATTTAGACTTGTTTAAAAAAATATTAATTTTCTTGCAAGTTTAACCATCTTAAACTAAATTTAAATCTATTTACTATTATAATAATGTATTATTATAATATATAAATAAGAAATGCAGTCAATATTTTCTTAGTAAATGAGTGGCGTTTCTTAACAGAAGCCATAGAAATTTCTCGAAATCTGCTATGCGTACGAAATGTGTTACAAAATAATTATTTCTATCTAACGATTTTCAATTTTCTATAATAATGATTTTAATTAATATTGCTAAATACTTATGCATTACGGTACTATTTTTTGTTTTTAATTACATTAAAAATTAAGCTTAAAAATAAATAAAATTCGCATTGTTGTTCAGGTACTGGGACATGGCCGGGCACTGGTACATTTACCTTACCACACGCGCGTATATGTAATTATGTCCCAGAACGTTTGTCACCTGGACCTGTTTCCTTAAATCCGCCACTGGGAGTCACTGCAGATGTAGATGGTGTAGTTACAATTTGACATGGCACGTATATTTATTTAAATAAGAGCACGAATTTTCGCTTTCAAAGAGTGACATAGCAGTAGCCAGAAGAAGATTTTTTTAAAACCGATAGTAACAGTCTTCACTAACGATTATAGGTATTTATTAATATATTTGGACCAGATAGTCTATGGGCAGCAACACTTTCAGATGCTGACATTTTAAAATCTGTGATCAATACAATGTGGTTTACGGAGCATGTACTTCAAACCTGCAGACATTTTTGTACTTGATAGGGGTTTCGAAAGAGTTAGAAATGAACTTACAGAAAAGGGCTTTAAAGTACTTATTCCGGCTTTTCTAAAGAAAGGTGCGAAACAACTGGAAACCAGGGGCGTCCGCAGACTTTTTTCCAGGGGGGGGGGGCACAACTTTGGGATGATGGTAAAGAAAAATATACCCATCTTGCTTTTTTTAACCCATGTTATAGTGCTTATTTAATTAAAAATTTAAAACCGAAATTTAAAAATATTCCCTTTTTTAGTGTAAACCTAATTAAGATCAGTTTTGAAAAACAGCGATTTTTTTCTCAAAAGCCATGGGGGGGGGGGCATCTGCCCTTTTTGCCCCCCTGCGGACGCCCATGCTGGAAACTCGAAATGCAAACGTAAGCAGACTGTGTACGAAACAAAGATGGGTGGTTGAGAGCATTAATAGTTCTTTGAAACAATTCAAATATCTGACAAGGGAACACCGCGCCCCGGACTCACCGATTGGGACGCAACTTTGTGGGTTTTTAGAGTGACTCCAAACAAGAACAACTGTGTGTTTCATTTGGGTCCTATCGCCCTTTAAGGAGGTGAAAACTAACCTCAAAGTCAAATTGGCACTTCCACTTTTTTCGCGTATAACTATCAAAGTACAACAGACAGAAAAAAATGTTTCGAACAAAAGTTTAATGGTCCAATAAGCGCCGAAAACTTGCGTTAACAAAATTTTGAAAAGAATTTAAAAAGAAAAATATCCGATGAAAAAAACTTTTTCAAATATTTTGTTAACGGAAACTTGTAGCGCTTATTGTACCATTAAACTTTTGTTTGAAACATTTATTTCTGTCTGTTGTACTTTGAGAGTTATACGGGAAAAAGAGGAGGTGCCAATTTGACTTTGAGGTTAGTTTTCACCCCCTTAAAGGGCCCAAACGAAACACACCGTTGTTCTTGTTTCGAGTCACTCTAAAAACCCAGAAAGTTGCGTCCCAATCGGCGAGTCCGGGTTCGCGGTGTTGCCTTCGTGAGGCGTGCCAAAATTATACGAAGATATTCGAATTGCCGGTGCAATACACAATACATATTTTAAACGCATCTACCTACTCCGATAATGACAATGCCGAAATAGCAACCACAATGTTAAAAAAATATGAACACCATCAATATAATGCAGAAGACAATGGAAGATGAGGGTTTAGTCCGTGAAATTAAGAACTTTGAAGTCATGACAGCGGAACACTACAATGAATTCCCAGCCTGGTCATCAAAAGACTTCTTGTCATTAAGCAAACTGTAAACTTATGTAAACTGTCCTTTGTTTGATACTGATAGAAATTACTTACTTTTCTACTATCATAATAGCCTTGACACATCGTGTTCATTTTCGAATCACGAATGTGTCCGCATTTTTAGGTGAACACTTCGACATCTACCGGAATTTTTAGCAATGCTGCAGGTCCTGAGACTTTAACCAGCTTCTTAGGTAGGGTAGATGTCCCAATTACCGTGCCCTGTACCTATTACCGTGCCTTTATACGTAAAGAAGCCGTACAAAAAAACTCGCATACATTAATAACGAAAGAAATTTGTTTAATTAAGTTAAACTATTAATGTATGTGTTACAAACGAGTAGGTTGCATTTTTAAACAATTAAAGCTTCTTTAAGTATAAAGGCACGGTAATAGGGACAGGGCACGGTAAATGGGACATCTACCCTAGTGACTACAACTTATTCAACTTAAAAGTGATAGGGATACATATAAACAGTACTGCCTGTACTATGAATCCTATTGGTCCATAGATATACATATCTACCAACACACCGTTCTGAGCAGTGCTATATACAGGGTGATCCGCCTAACTTGGCGACCTAAAATTTACTCGTAAACTACTGTACGAAAAAGTGTATGAAGCAAAAGTTATATGATTTCAAGGGGGACATATGTTAGAATAATTATTTTTGGATATTCTTCCGAATGACCCCAGTGGCCGATCGACACGAAGTTTGAGGGAAGGGTGTGTGGACCCTAAATCTAAAATTGTAGCTTCGGGTATTTATTAATTTCCGAAATATTAATAAAAAATTATTGTTAATTTTTTTACAAATCATTTTTTTTTTAACTCCATACACGTAGCCCTAACGGGGGTGCCTCCTGCCCCCCAATCTGTTATACGGACAGCTGGACGCGTTCCCCTTACCCCCGCGTGCCCTCAGGCACTGAAAAGGCATTCGTATCTGTACAGCTGAAATTCAAAGCCAATTTTCTCGAAAACAAAGCGCGGTATTAAAAAATTGTATTCTATATTTTCGTCTTATTTTGGCCTGTAGAATCACCCCCTAGACCAGGCTTGGGAATTAAGTGATCTTTTCGGCCGAGTTTCAGAAGCAACGCCCTCTTTCTCCCGCCGCGCGTCTTGGCCCCGCGGCGACCCAGCTGCTTGGAGCGCTTCAGGCCCGTACCACGTGAACCGCGCGTGGCGCATTAGGGCGACATTGTATCAATAGGTTTCCACACGTCCCAGAGAGCACGATTGCCGATGCGTTTTTGTTGTATCAGCGCGCCACGCGCGATTCACGTGGTATGCGCCTGAGGTGTTTCGAGCTTCCCGGCTGGCGCGGGGGCTAAGACGCGCGGCGGGAAAAAGAGGGCGTTGCTTCTGAAACTCGGCCGAAAAGATCACTTAATTCCCAAGCCTACCCTAGACAATAGGGGTGCACAAGTAGCGGTTTTTAGCGCCTAGCTGCGAGCAACCAGCCGAGCGTTTTGAAATTGATAATTTTATACAAAGAAATCGAAGTTTTAAGGTTCAGAAATTTTTTTCATCAAGTAAACATATTAAACAATAATAAATAACAAGGACAACATTATATATTTAGTCTATAAGTACAAAACTATAAGATAATGTCAGAGTCAACGCTTAAAGTGTCAGTAATTGGGTCCTCTAGCCTATATCAAAACGTAAAATTGCCGAATTTTATATATTAAAAATAAGTTTTGAGGTTTTGACCACGAAAATGTATATAGTTCTTCAATTGACATTTACATTTGTCACGTCCCGCGACGTGGAGTCTACTATTAATTAACCTTTTAAATCATACTATATTTACTATTTCGTACTCTGAGGTATTATAACCACCTCGTATGACAAACATTATACAACGTATCGCCGATAAGGCACTATCTCCGTAACCCACGATAAGAAGAGATCGAGCGAAGAATACACGGACGGCAACAGCGAACAGGAGAGCCAGCGCCAAGGAGGTAGCGGCCACCGAGCTGCACACCAGCTAGCCAGCCGCACTCACACCAAGGAGACCAGTGGACACCAGCTGATGGGTCAGAGGCCCCATCCGCCAGCGGAGTCGACACCTTTGCAGAGCTGTGCCCCTGATCCTCGCCAGAAGATTGCCCTCCCGTTATTTCCCGCTAATCGATCGCCGATACCAATACAATATATTTAAATTCAACCCTTAGCAAGTAAACTGTACGAAGCCGATCGTACAGAGCGTATTGTAAGCAATAGCGTAGAAACATAAAATAAGAATTAATATAAGAATCTTGCTATCGTCGCCGCTGGGAGTTGAATAGAATAATGCGCATTAGTCGCGAAGAAGGACACCCAAAGGGTACAATGGAAGAATACCTAAGCTAGTAAACAAAACTCTCAGATAGCGCGATGGGAAGATTCTTCCTGGAAGATCCCAGGCAGAGACTGTGGGATCGGGTCCCCCACTTAGGATTTGTCATGTGACAAATCCTAGAGAAGGAGTGACCAATTGCCCTATAAAAAGGGACCGACCACCCGCGGAGCTCATTATTATGTTCATTAATATTCATTCTTTTAAACCATTAATTACTCGAGCGTCATACAGGTATTTTACTATTAAAAAGACTTTGAAAAAGTGATGTACCACTAGTCGACGTGAAATAAAAGTTTTGTGAACTTTCGAAAAGTGAGTGAAGTTTTACCCTCGCGTTCCTTATCCCTACTATAGGCGTTATTACCTTTTTCTCTTTAATTGATTTCAATAACCGAGAAAATATGATTAAATTAATCGTGATTCGCGCCCGTCAATGGTGACATTTAAAAGCGGACAGCCGCCCACGGTGTCATCGGGTATTCGGCTGTGAAGCGCGATTTCCGCGATTAACAGTTTTACCGTTAAAATGTTTCTTAAATGTTCGCAATTTGCTTCCACCAATGGCGACACTTATAAGCAGGACAGCCGCCCACGGTGTCATCAAACAGTGGTTGTAAAAAGCGATTTGCGCGTTCAATCAACCCAAAAAAAAACGATTATTAAATGATCGAAATGGTTCATAAGCGATCATGTTTTGCATCTGTCAAAAGTGATACTTATAAGCGGACAGCCGCCCACGGTGTCACCGGGTATTAGATGTTAACCATGATCCCGGGAAATAAAATAAACCCAATTCATTTCAACCCCATTATTTAAAGGTCCTAAGGCCTAAAGGCCACCGAGCCGGGAGAAAAAACCAATTACGCCGGTTAGCGTTGAATTACGCGAGTGCGCCAGCCGAATATTTCGCCGTGTTAGGAGTGACGCGCACCCCTAGCGCCCATATTAAGGAAGTAGCAACCCCGGCGACCCACGGAATCGTGATCGATTGTGGCGATTGGGCCCCGCCAAAGTCCAACCCCGTGGAAGAAATAGACGCGACGCCCAAGGAGCCCATCGCTTGGCGGTTGATACCGATTGACTTATAACAAGGTAACCAGTATAATATATATCGTTAATGACCCTATAATCTCTCTCTCGACTATCCCAGAGCGGAGAACTCCAGGATTTGCTCGAAAGCGGACAAAAAATATAAACTCCCTAAATCGCGGCCCCAAATAGCCAGTAGGGACGTAACATAGGAGTTTTAATGGTGGGATAATCCGCAGTAGTTGAGAAAGTAAAAAGCAAAAATTAAAAAGTAAAATCAGGAGTCATGTCGGACCACGGTGAAAAGGACGGGGAGGAAGATGAATTGCGAAAACAAACGGAGGTAATCCGACAGGCAGAGGCAGCATTAGAAGCAAGAGGTGGATTGACCCCTGCTGAAGCTTTAACTCGACTCCTTGCACTATTAACATTGTGGGACGAAAAATTCGACCATTTAGAGTCAGTAACCGCAAGAGTAAAAAGATTAGAGCAACAACGCGACGAAGACGTTCATAGTATCAAATCTGAGATAATTGCCCCAAAACAGGCCGAAAAACGTCCAGTACCGCGTGAATTGGAAATTCGCGAAATTAAATCTAAACAAGATCCGACGGACGGAAAAATTCCAATCGAACTCGCGTTAGAAGCAGTTCCTTTCTTCGACGGCTATCGACCATCTGTTTTTAAATTTTTAAAAGCATGTGAACGGGCAAAATCAATGTTAGCCCCTCAGCAAGAAACGCAATTGACAAAATTATTAATGAATAAATTACGCGGACATGCTTTAATCGCGATAGGCGATTCTGATCTAACTACTTTAGACGAATTTGGAAATAAATTGAAACAGTACTTCGCGCCGTGTAAAAACGTAAACCGATATAAAAGCGAATTGGGGAATACATTTAAAAAACCAGGAGAAAATATTCTTGACTACATAACACGCGTTCAAGATTTGCGTTTAGCTATAATGGACGGAGAAAAACGAAATTATGGGGAAATAACTGCTACGCTGCAGGAAAATATTCGGATTACCTCGCGAAATTTCTTTACGCTTGAGACAAGAAAGTCAAGGACTAGTGCTGGATGAAATCTACGCTCTAGCCGTAAAAGTCGATAAATAAGTCAAAATAGAAGACGAAAGAATGAAGGCAAGTTCGTACACTCGTCGACAGAGAGCGTATCCGTCGGTAACCCAAAATAAATCGAATTTCGGACCCCCAAGATACGAAGGAGCCACACCGAAGTGGCAAAATAACCAACCGCGAAATAGCGGATGGCAAAGCAATCCTACGCGAAATAATGGGTGGCAAAATAATCAGCCGCGAAATAACGCGTGGCAACCAAATTCATCTCGAAATAACGGAGCAACAACATCGCCACCGAATCGATCAGAAATTTCTTGCAACTATTGTAAGAAACCGGGACATTCGATCAAGGATTGCTTCAAGTTCACGGCCAAGATAGAGTCAGGAGAAATAGTCCCATATTCGAGAGTGAACCAGGGAAACGAGCAGGGCCGTCCGGAAACGTCTGGCGCAATCCGGAGTGGGAACCCTCCACAGCGGCAGAAGATAATGAAGATAGGAGTGCCAAAAACGGAAGAAGCAAAACCATCCGGAAAATCCACACCCTGGAAGCCGACGTTGGAAATCGAGGAAAAGAAGTCAGCGAAGGAAAAACAAACCAAGAGGGACTGGGTGGAGGAAGAAGACGAAGAAATAGACGAACAGTATCTGTTCCAATTAATACCGTACGAAATATCCCAACAATACTAATAACATCTCCTAATCTGGAAGGGAAGGCACGATTAATGGTTGATTCGGGATCCGACGTCAACCTCGTCAAGAAATCAATGGTCAACAATCGACAATCGTCAACACTCAAGAAACTATATATATCCGTGGAATAATCTGTAGAATATGGAACCTCCCCCCCCACCCCCCCCATAAACATGACTCATGTATGAAAGAAGCTAATTCCCTTTAATTCACGAAAAAAGTTCACATGCAAAGATTGTGAAATCAACTTTGCTAATTCCAATTTTATTCTCGTTCTCCGCTCGAACACTGATTCCTCTGTCACTTTTTATACTTGTCATTCCTTTATTGGCCACAAATCAATTCAGTGCTCAGATTTTCAGCTTCGGTTTGAAGGAATTAGCGGGCCGTTGTGTTTAAGTTCGCATTCAGTGCGCACTAGTGCAGGTTGCCGAATGTGCTATTAATCTATTACCAACTTTGATTCGTTTAAATTAGTCTCTACCACGTTTTTATTATCTTCCATCGTAAAATGATCTTCATACGACGTTTTTAACAGAAGATGTCGTCTCTCTTGTAAAATTTTTTGTGTCAACTACAGGCCTCTCGCCCGCTAATTCCTTAAAACCGAAGCTGAAAATCTGAGCACTGAATTGATTTGTGGCCAATAAAGGAATGACAAGTATAAAAAGTGACAGAGGAATCAGTGTTCGAGCGGAGAACGAGAATAAAATTGGAATTAGCAAAGTTGATTTCACAATCTTTGCATGTGAACTTTTTTCGTGAATTAAAGGGAATTAGCTTCTTTCATACATGAGTCATGTTTATGGGGGGGGGGGGGGGGGGGGGAGGATTTCATCACTTTTTTCATATAAATTACTAAGTGCTCATACATACAGCTAAATCTAACGTAGAAGTACAAATAATACTGTTTTTTGTCCTCGACTTTTTCATGTATTTGAGGGGGGTAGGGCAGAGGAGTGACATTATAAGATTTCTGGAAAAGGTTGACGGAAAGGACCCCGTGGAGGTGAAAATTGTACCCAGTCAGCAATAATCAATAAAAATATTACCCATAATCACAAATCGAAACGACTTGGAATCAGTCACTCGTGGTTTTACGAGAAAGACAAAAAGCCGCTGCGTTCGGGTCGCTAGTCGTATATGCTCTAAGCACGATTTCCGTAAATACACAATTTATATCGAGAAATGATTCGTTACGAACGAATAGAAAAAAAAATAAAACATTGAAGGTGTTCTCAAACAAGAAAGGATGACTTTTGGCAGCATTACAGATTGCAAAGAAAAATGTATAATATCAAGGAGAAAAAAAATTGGAACATAGTATTATATTATTATAAATTAAACGATTTTAAATTAGGTATATATTAATTATAATTTTAATGGAACTATTTATTTACAATTGTTTATTTACAAAATACGGCCGCCGCGGCCGCGGCCACGGCTCTGGGTCTTCACTAAATCTCGAAGGGTACTCGCCTGCGAGCGGAGGCTGACGGCTTGTGCCCGTACCGCCTGGAAGGTGGCCCAATGCTCTTGGCGGGCCCGCACCCTCCAGCCGCTCCTCTTATGGCGCTTCGACGTGTATCCTCCTGTAATTAGTTAGTAATAAACGTCAGCAATTATATTATAATAATTTATACATTTTTGGCACGCGCAGATAAAAATGTTCGCCTCCCCTGATATAGGCTAAACCGATCAATTTTTATATTGTAAAAACATAAAAAGGTATTTAATTAAAATATTAAGAAATAATACCATGTGCCGTGGCCGGGCCCTGTGGTGGTGGTAGTGGTGGTGGTGGTGGTGGTAGTGGTGGTGGCGGTGGTGGTGGTGGTGGCGGCGGCGGCGCCGTAGTTGCGGCTGCCAGCGACAGCGAACCGGCCTGGACTCCCCTGATATAAGCTAAAGTCAACAATTTTTATTATATTGTTAAAAGATAAAAAGTATTAATTAATATTATTAAGAATTAATACCGTTTGTCGCCGGCTGCTGTGGTGGTGGTGGCGACGCCGCCGTTCTCGGCACCTTGTTCGCTGCCATTAGTATTTCGGCATCATTCGAGTCTGGAAAAATGAATTTGAATAAATGTATATATAAATTTTTTTATTATTTAATTCTTCTGTAAGCTTATCGTTAATAAAACTCACCATCAAGTAGGGCGGCCTCCCGCATTTTCTACAAAAATTAATAAACAATTAATTAACCAAAAAAAATCATCCAGAGTTCATAAAAGTGGCGTAAGATAGAAGAAAGTCATACGTTAAGTATCAGTGGACATAGACCGTAACTGTATAACAAATAATACAACAAAAACATATTTGTCTTTTGAGAAATGTTGTCGCTTTACCTCATTTGACAAATTTCCAGAATCTTGCGCGTATGAAGATGCTTCTCTGTCGAACCCTCTCCGGACAACTTCCAAGTCTGTGCGTCTCCTTCGTTTCTATCAATTTTAGCAACTTACCTTGTTAATTGAGACAATAATTCAATGTCCTATATGGTGGAAAAACTCGTGACATTTCAAAAATTTTGATAACTGACACAGGCAGGTTATGATTGAGTGACAGCTAGGTGACATTTACTAGCGAGCCGAAAGCAGCGGCTTTTTGCCTTTTTCGTCAACTGCGCAACCGCATTTTCAGCAAAACCATTCCGGATAACTTCAGGAAGCTATCTAGGCGACATCTACCTGCGTCAATTGTAAAAGTAAAACGTGACGTCACGAAACGTCTTAATCAAAAAAGTATCATTTTGATAACTATTAATTCAGAATAAATCTTATATCATTTAGACAAATAGCTTGATACATTAAGTAAAACGACATATGGGTTCGAAAAAAATAAATGATTCGCTTAATCATGTAAAAACACCGGGACTATGTCATAAAATAAGATAATAAGGCTAAAATAGCTCCGACGACCTGTCAATTTCGCTATCTTTCGTGTATAGATACGTGGTCGCTCAGTGTGCCTATGGGTAGAGGGGGAAGGGGAATTAGCTTCCAGACGCGACCGCGTCTGTTGATCTCTCACCGGATGGCGCTGCGGCGCCAGAGACCGATGAGGCGTCTTTACTTGCCGCTCTAGTTAGTTCCGTTCGTCGGCGCACAAGCGCTCACGATTTTATATAGTAGTATATCTTGTAACCATTTTTAACCGACTTCAAAAAGGAGGAGGTTATAGATTCGACCCGTTTGTGTTTTTTTTTTTTTTTATTTTTTTATGTTTGTCCCCTCATCACTGCTCAGCATATGAACCGATTTTGATGATCTTTTTTTTATTCGAAAGAGGGCGATGCCCCGGTGGTCCCATCCTATACTAAATCAATATTGGCTCAATATTTTGCCAGTTATGGTTAATAATAAAGACTATTGTCACCTAATAATTATTATTTTATGTACGTACGCGCATATCTCCTCAGCGTGTTGTGTCAATATATATAAAACTAAAAAGTTAAAAATAAAAAAGTTTTAAAAAAATTAAAACCGACTTCAAAAAAATAAAATTGCACTAAAAAGTTTAAAATAATTTTTTCCCTTATTTAATCTACGACTCTCATATTTTTTAAGTCGGTGCCTCATCATTTGCACTGTGTAAATCTGGCGCCGGCTTAAAAAATATAAGAGCCGTAGATTAAATAAGGGAAAAAATCATTTTTTACTTATTAGTGCAATTTTATTTATTTTTTTCATACTTAATAAACACCAATTATATTACCAATATAATCGATTCGAATCAAGCCACCTTAGGGACTGCATCAATAATGACTGCGAATCGTCCAGTGAATTTCCACGTGGTAAACGACGTACTGTTTGACGATAAAGACGGAATCTTAGGATTCGAATTTCTGTTACATCAAGTAGCCAGCATCGATTATGCAAAAAGGCAAATCAAGTTGGGAGAAAACTATATTCCCTTTAATACATACGAGGAGATACTCGTGCCGAAAAGAAGTTCAGCCCCTTTCCATATTAATATTGCAAATCCAGAACTGCGCATCAAGGAAGGAATCTATTTGGGAAATGCATTAGTAACAAATCGAGAGTGAAAAGCTCACATGAGAATAGTAAATAGTACGGACGAGGATTATCACGTTGCGGTACCTACAATCGAAATACTTCCACTCGAAGAATGTTCCTTTAAACGATGTAATGTGACGAAGATATCGAAGAAAAATCGAATCGAGGAAATCTTGATATTACCGAGGTTGGATCACTTAAATCAGGAAGAAAAGGAAAATGTGATGCAACTAATAAAGGAAAACGAAGATCGACTTCATCTAGCAGGAGAAACTTTGGAAGGAACAGATAGCATACAACATAGAATTCATACTACGGATGATATACCGATAAATACTCGGCAGTGTCAATATCCACCAATTCATAAAGATGAAATAAATCAACAAATAAAAGAACTATTGGAAACTGGTGTGGTAGAATCATCCACATCTCCGTATAGTTCTCCATTATGGATCGTTCCTAAAAAATCAGATTCAACAGGGAAAAAACGGTGGAGATTGGTAATCGATTATCGTAAATTAAACGAAAAGACGATAGGTGACGCGTATCCTCTACCAAATATTACAGAGACATTGGATCAATTAGGAAGCGCAAAATATTTCTCTACATTCGACTTAGCATCGGGGTTTCATCAGATTAAGATGGCACCAGAAGACGCACACAAGACAGCATTTTCTACACCATATGGACATTATCAGTTTACAAGAATGCCCTTTGGACTGAAAAATGCTCCAGCAACATTTCAACGCCTTCTGAATAGCGTTTTATCGGGACTTCAAGGAACCGAACTTTTTGTTTATCCGGATGACATAGTAATATATTCCAGATCTCTTCGTGAACATGAAATAAAATTTACAAGATTAATGAAAAGACTACGAGAAGCAAAGCTAACGCTTCAACCGGATAAATGCGAATTCTTACGACATGAAGTGATCTATTTAGGACACAAAATTGATGAACATGGAGTAAAACCAGATCCAAAAAAGATTGAAGCAGCAGATAATTTTCCTAAACCCAACACCCCAAAAAACATTAAACAATTCTTGGGATTAATTGGATACTATAGACGATTTATACCTGAATTCTCAAGAGAATCGAAACCACTAACATACTTATTGAAGAAGGGAACGAAATTTAATTGGGGCATGGAAGAAGAAGAAGCGTTTCAAATAAAGCTCTAATATCCAAGCCAATACTTCAATACCCAGATTTCTCGCAGCCGTTCAAGGTGACGACGGACGCTTCAGGTTACGCTATATAAGGAGTGCTTAGTCAGGAAATTTCTGACGACGATCTTCCTATTGCTTATGCGTCCTGCTCATTAAATCCCGCAGAACAGAAATATTCTACGATTGAAAAGGAATGTTTAGCAATTATTTATTGCGTGACACATTTTAGACCTTATCTATATGGTCGTAAATTCAAAATAGAAACTGACCACAAACCTCTTGTATGGATGAATTCAATAAAAGATCCAAACTCTCGAATTTGGAAATGGAAACTTAAACTATCCGATTACGAATTCGACATAAGCTATAAAAAAGGGAAAAGTAACCTCAACGCTGATGCGTTATCTCGAAATCCACCAGAAGTATGCCTACCGATAAGAGCAAGGGAGGAAGAGGATCCTCCAGAAGGCGAACCGCCTCAAAAGATAAACTTACGGTCAACTTCACCGGAAGATTTCAAAGGACCAATGACGAGAAGCAGACATTTGGCTTTCCCAAAAAGGGAACTTAAATATCTAGATTTCTCAAAAGGGAAACTTAAACACACACCAATGTCGGAGGAATCGGAAGATGAAGACATGGAATCAAATACTTTACTGTCAAAAACACCACAAAGTTGGGAACAAAAACGGAAAAGAACCTTACCAAGCGATTCTTCAACCGCTGGTCCTTCGTCAAAACGGAAACTCCAAGAAGAACCAATCGAAATCACAGGAACATCACAAGAAGAGCCAATTGAAATCACAGGAACATTAGAAGAAGAAGAATCAATGGAAATAATAGATCACCGCCTCAATTATCACCTAGAACAACAAGTAGAAGCGAAGATACGATCCCTCATCAAAACCAATTGGTGATAAGAGAATCTAGAGACTCTTTGGCAAAAATAAAAGATAATAGAGTTATTTCCATCGGATTGGATGGAAGTCCAATCGATAGAGGTGCCGAAGAACTAGCAACAGAAAATTTACTACCAACTCATGTAGACCTTACCCTGGAAAGGGCCCGCTCAGTACCTACCAGATGGAGCGAAATACATAATAAGTCTCACCGATTAAGGAAGATTCAAGAACCGCTATACGACCTGATAACATTTTAAACAGTCTCATGTCATTATGGGACGTAGTTACGGAATTCCACCTACAATCATTCGCCATAAGTAGAACCCAAAACATAGAGGATGTACCATGGAAATATATTATAAATAGATTAAAAGACATCTTCAGAGAACTACCTATTACAATCACCATTTGCACTGGTGATGTGGTAACACCACCTGGAAATCTGAGGGAACAAATAATAAAGGAAAAACAGCGGTCGTCCAGTGGAGGACACAAAGGAGTTACGAAAACCTACCACAGGATACGACAATATTAGGGTAAAGGCAGGTAATATGGAACATCTGATTTCAAAAGCTTGTCAAAAGTAGGGGAATTACGTTTATTTTAATAAAACTGACATGAGGGGACGAAGGAATTAATGCATAGTCATATTTACATAGTCAAATGTAAAAAAATCCAATTGTTTTATAATTATAGTAAAAAAACTGAAAAGTGTGAAAATCGGCAGTTCGAAAAATGGGTCCTAATATGGAACACCTAGGAACTTTGTAAAGAAAACCCAAAAATCTTTACTTTTTTTTACTAAAAATGAAGATTTATTAAGTAGAAGATACAAATAAATAAATACACATCATTTTTGGAATTTATTCCTGCTTTCTGCGTGTCCTACACGTTGGGCACGTGAATAATACGTCGGAAGCCCCACATTCTTCGTGTGCCCACTGAAAGCAGCGAATACATTGGGTCCTACATTTCATTGTCATTATTTTTATAATTACCATCGCAAAATAAGCATTCCGCATCATCGTCGTCATTGTCATTATCAACTTCATCTATGTTACTCGGTATGTTCCATATTACGTACACACATGTTCCGACAAGAAATTAAGAATTATACTAAGAAGAAAGTAACTTTATTGGTAAACTATTGTTGAATAATCAAGAACACACATATTTAATGATAAATTATATCAAAATAATACTTTGTAACATACCTTCACTACAATATTTAACTGTTTGATGCACTTTTCAGAAACTTATACACCCCACGAAAAATATAAACGTTTCTCTTTCAATGATAGATGCCCGACTGATGCTCAATTCTCAGTATCATCGTCTATTGTGTCTAGAGATCTAGTATAAACGATTACCTGAAGAGTTCGTTATTTCTTTATCGAAATTTTACGAAGTTCCATATTACGTGCTGTTCCATATTACCTGCCTTTACCCTACTATTGGGAAAAGACGAAAAAGGAAATTCAAAAATTCATCAGAGAATGTCAAGACTGTCAAATGGAGAAATTAACAAGAATCAAGATTAAACAACCTATGGTCTTGACAGACACTCCAGGTAAAGCTATTTTAACAGATCAAGGAACCAATTTCACTTCAAATTTGATAAAAATCATCGCTAAACGATTCAAAATTCCACAAAGTAACGGTTCGATAGAAAGATCGCATCACGTACCTAGGGTAAACAGGCTAGTAGATGGACAGTTTAGCTGATTCCGAAGTTTACAACAAGGTGTTTCTTAAGAAATATCTGTTGTATTAAAAAAAATCAAAAGCTTTGCACGTAAAAATGTACAAATTTAAAGAAAAAAATAACTGCAAGTAAAAAAATTAATGTATTTAAGGATAAAATGATGAAAATTCTACTCATAGCCCGTATCACAAGTAGATGGACGATAGGGCTAACAGATGGACAGTTCAGAACCAATAGATGGACGGGTGTCTGGCTAGACGAGTAGAAGACTTATTAGCTATAGTAGGTATCTAGATTAAGTTATTTTTTGTTAAAATATAGTTTATTTCATCAAAACTAAAAACGTATGCAGTCTTCATTGCCAGAAACCGGTGCAACAGGTTATGGGCCCAGGCCGCAAATAAAGTGAGGTTATGTCTAGCCTAAAGTGGCCAGACGTCCCGGATCGTGTGGGACGGTCCCGAATTTGCATTGTTTGTCCCGCATTGAAAACTGTCTCGGAAAGTGTCCTGGATTGGATATGTAACCTTTTTAACATTTTCTTAGTGGCACAAAGTAAAAATATATATCCACTAGTTCCTTTTCTAATATCATCCAAGGTTCTATTTAGATCATTACATGTATATTGATGTACGGTATATTTTTTTTAATGCTTGCCATCTAAATAAAAAAAGAAAAATAAGATACCTACAAGTAAATATGTAAACTGTTTGTTTATTTAAAAAAAACGGGTTCAAAAGGTTTAATTCCGTTCTGTCCATCTGCTGCGACAAGGTTAGAAAATCCATATCAGTACTATTACCGCGCGAAAAGAAGACTCCTAGCAGGCGGGCTCGGACTGTGCCGTCCGCCGCTGTGACGATTGGTCGAGTCACCTATTTGGGCACACTTTTAAAGACGCGGCACACGTATTTTGGTTATTGGCTGAAGTAGGCACAAACATTGTCGCACCGCGCGACGAAGAGAGCGAACGAAACACATCGAGACCGAGTGGGATAGAGCGATCTGATCGACGATCGCCAAAGCAATAGCGTAGGCATCTCACAAGGAGAGTATTTTAGGTGTCCGCCTCCGATCATTTTGATTTTCGGATATGTTATAGAGGACCGAAAAATAAGAAATACGTGTTTTTTTATTTTTCCCCGTTTTCATATTTGGGGGGTGAAAACTGCGTTCAAAGTTAGGGTTAAAAACTCATTTTTGTGGAATATCTCGAGAACTATTAGAGATAGGGGAATAGTGTCAATGGACGAATTTTGTGTCTTTGAATGCGAAATAGTGACTGACTCACCAGATTTTCAAAAAGTCCACAAAAATGATTTTTCACCCCTAACTTTGAACGCAGTTTTCACCCCCCAAATATGAAAACGGGGAAAAATAAAAAAACACGTATTTTAACCCACGTAAGATTTGGAACCCACATACGCCGAATACCTTAGAGATTTATTTCATAAGATAACTAATCTGCAAACTCATGCCCGAGAAAATTTGATAAAGGCAAAAGCCCAATCTAAACAATATCAGGATCGAGAAATGAATCCGCAAGATTTTAAAGCAGGAGATTTAGTATATCTCTTGAAAGAACCTCGGAGGACAAAGTTCGCAGATCAGTACTCAGGGCCGTATAAAGTACTCGAATTGTTGCCTAATCAGAATGTTAAAATATTAGCTGATGGAACAACTCGTACAGTACACATAAATAAACTTAAACTGGCGTATATTAAGTCAAATCCAGGATGATTAAAAAACAAAACAAAATTGTATACAAATAGAGAATAGATCGACAAATCACTGACAAGGGAAGTTTGGCAACCAGGAAATTCAGGAAATTATGAAACTCTGTGTGCAAGTAGAGTAGTTCATCCATAACGCAACTCTATTTTTTGTTGGTGCCATAATCCAATTTTTGGGGGTGAAATCACCCCTTGAAAAAATGCAGAATTTTCTTTTCCGTGGAATATCTCGAGAGCGGTGAGAGATATCGAAAAATAGTCTAAACAAATGTTGCATCTTACTTTTGTATCTACAAAATTGCATAAAGATAATTTTCGAAAAATCCATATTTTTCAAGTTACCCCCACCACCAATTCTTAATTCCATAATTACTTTTACGCGGTTTTGTAGATATAAAGAAAGGATGCAATTTTTGTTTAAACTGAATTAGATTGTCGTCTATTACAGACCATAAAACTCCCTTCAGGAGCTTTCCAAAAGGAAAATTAGATAATTTTGATACGATTACCTGCGAGAGGAGACATATGCGACGGAAGATCAAGTACCCATAAGGATACCTATTATTTATAGAATAGAATTAAGAGAGTACGAAATACTAAAGGGAATATTACGAACCGTTATTAACATAACGATAGTTCAAAAAAATTTTTTTTGTTAATAGGGGAATCACCATAATTTTCCCATGGATAATTCTAATCAACTTGAATCTCGTTTTGGCCCTCATTGGATACGATTGCAATGGGCAACATTTAAACGTGACAACCGTTTCATTAAATTCAGTAGGAGATTGCGAAATTAACCCAATCTCCACAGCCACAAACAAAGACCTGTATGGTTAAGAAATAATTCAATGTTCTTAACACCGAAGACACATATTTTAACCACTCAAGGGACACATAGGGAATGTAGTCCCATTCTACCAGTCATGTATGAAATTGACCAAGTATGGCACAGAATTTCACCACATCCAATTGAAGTTCGACCATCTCAAGTATTACATCCAAAAACGAAACTCAACTGGCACTGTACATCTCCTTCGGATCTCGCAACCAGCGGTATATATACACAGAAGGAATTGGAAAATTTACGGGACCACATTATGTTCCCTGCAGAAAAAGCAGCTGTATTAAATACACTCGCCAAAGGAGTATCCGGGGAAAATATTCCCGCAGGATCAATTTCAATGATGGGAATTTTGAACGGAGGAACCATCACCACATTGGCCGAAAATGCAGCAGCCAAAATCTGGAACGGATTTCTTAAATTTGGAACAGTCACCGCAGGACTACTTGGAGTTTTTATTATCATTAAAATAATAAAAACAATATTTGATACCATTATACACGGATATCAAATACATACAGTCTATGGATGCGAACTGCACTTGTTAGGAGCAATTTGGAGCTCCTTAACAACTTTAAAAATACATCTAGCCAACAAAAAACAACCATCATCGCAGAATGCAGATGAACCAACAACAACTGGCGAGGGACGACAACCGACTCCAGCAGCAAGAGAATTCAAGGAAGCCATCCAAGAATTAAAACAAATTTCGTCTGGAAATTTGCTTTCTAAGGGGAGAGGTGTCACGTCCCGCGACGTGGAGTCTACTATTAATTAACCTTTTAAATCATACTATATTTACTATTTCGTACTCTGAGGTATTATAACCACCTCGTATGACAAACATTATACGACGTATCGCCGATAAGGCACTATCCCCGTAACCCACGGTAAGAAGAGATCGAGCGAAGAATACACGGACGGCAACAGCGAACAGGAGAGCCAGCGTCAAGCAGGTAGCGGCCAGCCAGCTGCACACCAGGTAGCCAGCCGCACTCACACCAAGGAGACCAGTAGACACCAGCTGATGGGTCAGAGGCCCCATCCGCCAGCGGAGTCGACACCTTTGCAGAGCTGTGCCCCTGATCCTTGCCAGAAGATTGCCCTCCCGTTATTTCCCGCTAATCGATCGCCGATACCAATACAATATATTTAAATTCAACCCTTAGCAAGTAAACTGTACGAAGCCGATCGTACAGAGCGTATTGTAAGCAATAGCGTAGAAACATAAAATAAGAATTAATATAAGAATCTTGCTATCGTCGCCGCTGGGAGTTGAATAGAATAATGCGCATTAGTCGCGAAGAAGGAAACCCAAAGGGTGCAATGGAGGAATACCTAAGCTAGTAAAGAAAACTCTCAGATAGCGCGATGGGAAGATTCTTCCTGGAAGATCCCAGGCAGAGACTGTGGGATCGGGTCCCCCACTTAGGATTTGTCATGTGACAAATCCTAGAGAAGGAGTGACCAATTGCCCTATAAAAAGGGACCGACCACCCGCGGAGCTCATTATTATGTTCATTAATATTCATTCTTTTAAACCATTAATTACTCGAGCGTCATACAGGTATTTTACTATTAAAAAGACTTTGAAAAAGTGATGTACCACTAGTCGACGTGAAATAAAAGTTTTGTGAACTTTCGAAAAGTGAGTGAAGTTTTACCCTCGCGTTCCTTATCCCTACTATAGGCGTTATTACCTTTTTCTCTTTAATTGATTTCAATAACCGAGAAAATATGATTAAATTAATCGTGATTCGCGCCCGTCAATGGTGACATTTAAAAGCGGACAGCCGCCCACGGTGTCATCGGGTATTCGGCTGTGAAGCGCGATTTCCGCGATTAACAGTTTTACCGTTAAAATGTTTCTTAAATGTTCGCAATTTGCTTCCACCAATGGCGACACTTATAAGCAGGACAGCCGCCCACGGTGTCATCAAACAGTGGTTGTAAAAAGCGATTTGCGCGTTCAATCAACCCAAAAAAAAAACGATTATTAAATGATCGAAATGGTTCATAAGCGATCATGTTTTGCATCTGTCAAAAGTGATACTTATAAGCGGACAGCCGCCCACGGTGTCACCGGGTATTAGATGTTAACCATGATCCCGGGAAATAAAATAAACCCAATTCATTTCAACCCCATTATTTAAAGGTCCTAAGGCCTAAAGGCCACCGAGCCGGGAGAAAAAACCAATTACGCCGGTTAGCGTTGAATTACGCGAGTGCGCCAGCCGAATATTTCGCCGTGCTAGGAGTGACGCGCACCCCCAGCGCCCATATTAAGGAAGTAGCAACCCCGGCGACCCACGGAATCGTGATCGATTGTGGCGATTGGGCCCCGCCAAAGTCCAACCCCGTGGAAGAAATAGACGCGACGCCCAAGGAGCCCATCGCTTGGCGGTTGATACCGATTGACTTATAACAAGGTAACCAGTATAATATATATCGTTAATGACCCTATAATCTCTCTCTCGACTATCCCAGAGCGGAGAACTCCAGGATTTGCTCGAAAGCGGACAAAAAATATAAACTCCCTAAATCGCGGCCCCAAATAGCCAGTAGGGACGTAACATAGGAGTTTTAATGGTGGGATAATCCGCAGTAGTTGAGAAAGTAAAAAGCAAAAATTAAAAAGTAAAATCAGGAGTCATGTCGGACCACGGTGAAAAGGACGGGGAGGAAGATGAATTGCGAAAACAAACGGAGGTAATCCGACAGGCAGAGGCAGCATTAGAAGCAAGAGGTGGATTGACCCCTGCTGAAGCTTTAACTCGACTCCTTGCACTATTAACATTGTGGGACGAAAAATTCGACCATTTAGAGTCAGTAACCGCAAGAGTAAAAAGATTAGAGCAACAACGCGACGAAGACGTTCATAGTATCAAATCTGAGATAATTGCCCCAAAACAGGCCGAAAAACGTCCAGTACCGCGTGAATTGGAAATTCGCGAAATTAAATCTAAACAAGATCCGACGGACGGAAAAATTCCAATCGAACTCGCGTTAGAAGCAGTTCCTTTCTTCGACGGCTATCGACCATCTGTTTTTAAATTTTTAAAAGCATGTGAACGGGCAAAATCAATGTTAGCCCCTCAGCAAGAAACGCAATTGACAAAATTATTAATGAATAAATTACGCGGACATGCTTTAATCGCGATAGGCGATTCTGATCTAACTACTTTAGACGAATTTGGAAATAAATTGAAACAGTACTTCGCGCCGTGTAAAAACGTAAACCGATATAAAAGCGAATTGGGGAATACATTTAAAAAACCAGGAGAAAATATTCTTGACTACATAACACGCGTTCAAGATTTGCGTTTAGCTATAATGGACGGAGAAAAACGAAATTATGGGGAAATAACTGCTACGCTGCAGGAAAATATTCGGATTACCTCGCGAAATTTCTTTACGCTTGAGACAAGAAAGTCAAGGACTAGTGCTGGATGAAATCTACGCTCTAGCCGTAAAAGTCGATAAATAAGTCAAAATAGAAGACGAAAGAATGAAGGCAAGTTCGTACACTCGTCGACAGAGAGCGTATCCGTCGGTAACCCAAAATAAATCGAATTTCGGACCCCCAAGATACGAAGGAGCCACACCGAAGTGGCAAAATAACCAACCGCGAAATAGCGGATGGCAAAGCAATCCTACGCGAAATAATGGGTGGCAAAATAATCAGCCGCGAAATAACGCGTGGCAACCAAATTCATCTCGAAATAACGGAGCAACAACATCGCCACCGAATCGATCAGAAATTTCTTGCAACTATTGTAAGAAACCGGGACATTCGATCAAGGATTGCTTCAAGTTCACGGCCAAGATAGAGTCAGGAGAAATAGTCCCATATTCGAGAGTGAACCAGGGAAACGAGCAGGGCCGTCCAGAAACGTCTGGCGCAATCCGGAGTGGGAACCCTCCACAGCGGCAGAAGATAATGAAGATAGGAGTGCCAAAAACGGAAGAAGCAAAACCATCCGGAAAATCCACACCCTGGAAGCCGACGTTGGAAATCGAGGAAAAGAAGTCAGCGAAGGAAAAACAAACCAAGAGGGACTGGGTGGAGGAAGAAGACGAAGAAATAGACGAACAGTATCTGTTCCAATTAATACCGTACGAAATATCCCAACAATACTAATAACATCTCCTAATCTGGAAGGGAAGGCACGATTAATGGTTGATTCGGGATCCGACGTCAACCTCGTCAAGAAATCAATGGTCAACAATCGACAATCGTCAACACTCAAGAAACTATATATATCCGTGGAATAATCTGTAGAATATGGAATCTCTCACCGGATGGCGCTGCGGCGCCAGAGACCGATGAGGCGTCTTTACTTGCCGCTCTAGTTAGTTCCGTTCGTCGGCGCACAAGCGCTCACGATTTTATATAGTAGTATATCTTGTAACCATTTTTAACCGACTTCAAAAAGGAGGAGGTTATAGATTCGACCCGTTTGTGTTTTTTTTTATTTTTATTTTTTTATGTTTATCCCCTCATCACTGCTCAGCATATGAACCGATTTTGATGATCTTTTTTTTATTCGAAAGAGGGCGATGCCCCGGTGGTCCCATCCTATACTAAATCAATATTGGCTCAATATTTTGCCAGTTATGGTTAATAATAAAGACTATTGTCACCTAATAATTATTATTTTATGTACGTACGCGCATATCTCCTCAGCGTGTTGTGTCAATATATATAAAACTAAAAAGTTAAAAATAAAAAAGTTTTAAAAAAATTAAAACCGACTTCAAAAAAATAAAATTGCACTAAAAAGTTTAAAATAATTTTTTCCCTTATTTAATCTACGACTCTCATATTTTTTAAGTCGGTGCCTCATCATTTGCACTGTGTAAATCTGGCGCCGGCTTAAAAAATATAAGAGCCGTAGATTAAATAAGGGAAAAAATCATTTTTTACTTATTAGTGCAATTTTATTTATTTTTTTCATACTTAATAAACACCAATTATATTACCAATATAATCGATTCGAATCAAGCCACCTTAGGGACTGCATCAATAATGACTGCGAATCGTCCAGTGAATTTCCACGTGGTAAACGACGCACTGTTTGACGATAAAGACGGAATCTTAGGATTCGAATTTCTGTTACATCAAGTAGCCAGCATCGATTATGCAAAAAGGCAAATCAAGTGGGGAGAAAACTATATTCCCTTTAATACATACGAGGAGATACTCGTGCCGAAAAGAAGTTCAGCCCCTTTCCATATTAATATTGCAAATCCAGAACTGCGCATCAAGGAAGGAATCTATTTGGGAAATGCATTAGTAACAAATCGAGAGTGAAAAGCTCACATGAGAATAGTAAATAGTACGGACGAGGATTATCACGTTGCGGTACCTACAATCGAAATACTTCCACTCGAAGAATGTTCCTTTAAACGATGTAATGTGACGAAGATATCGAAGAAAAATCGAATCGAGGAAATCTTGATATTACCGAGGTTGGATCACTTAAATCAGGAAGAAAAGGAAAATGTGATGCAACTAATAAAGGAAAACGAAGATCGACTTCATCTAGCAGGAGAAACTTTGGAAGGAACAGATAGCATACAACATAGAATTCATACTACGGATGATATACCGATAAATACTCGGCAGTGTCAATATCCACCAATTCATAAAGATGAAATAAATCAACAAATAAAAGAACTATTGGAAACTGGTGTGGTAGAATCATCCACATCTCCGTATAGTTCTCCATTATGGATCGTTCCTAAAAAATCAGATTCAACAGGGAAAAAACGGTGGAGATTGATAATCGATTATCGTAAATTAAACGAAAAGACGATAGGTGACGCGTATCCTCTACCAAATATTACAGAGACATTGGATCAATTAGGAAGCGCAAAATATTTCTCTACATTCGACTTAGCATCGGGGTTTCATCAGATTAAGATGGCACCAGAAGACGCACACAAGACAGCATTTTCTACACCATATGGACATTATCAGTTTACAAGAATGCCCTTTGGACTGAAAAATGCTCCAGCAACATTTCAACGCCTTCTGAATAGCGTTTTATCGGGACTTCAAGGAACCGAACTTTTTGTTTATCCGGATGACATAGTAATATATTCCAGATCTCTTCGTGAACATGAAATAAAATTTACAAGATTAATGAAAAGACTACGAGAAGCAAAGCTAACGCTTCAACCGGATAAATGCGAATTCTTACGACATGAAGTGATCTATTTAGGACACAAAATTGATGAACATGGAGTAAAACCAGATCCAAAAAAGATTGAAGCAGCAGATAATTTTCCTAAACCCAACACCCCAAAAAACATTAAACAATTCTTGGGATTAATTGGATACTATAGACGATTTATACCTGAATTCTCAAGAGAATCGAAACCACTAACAAACTTATTGAAGAAGGGAACGAAATTTAATTGGGGCAAGGAAGAAGAAGAAGCGTTTCAAATAAAGCTCTAATATCCAAGCCAATACTTCAATACCCAGATTTCTCGCAGCCGTTCAAGGTGACGACGGACGCTTCAGGTTACGCTATATAAAGGTCCGCGCACACATATCCATTCCGTCTCAGTTCCGTGTCAGTGTGCCATTGGTAAGAAGAAGAGACCCTCTACGCCCCTCTTCTTCTTACCAATGGCAGACTGACGCGGAACGGAGACGGAACGGATATGTGGGCACAGACCTTAAGGAGTGCTTAGTCAGGAAATTTCTGACGACGATCTTCCTATTGCTTATGCGTCCCGCTCATTAAATCCCGCAGAACAGAAATATTCTACGATTGAAAAGGAATGTTTAGCAATTATTTATTGCGTGACACATTTTAGACCTTATCTATATGGTCGTAAATTCAAAATAGAAACTGACCACAAACCTCTGGTATGGATGAATTCAATAAAAGATCCAAACTCTCGAATTTGGAAATGGAAACTTAAACTATCCGATTACGAATTCGAAATAAGCTATAAAAAAGGGAAAAGTAACCTCAACGCTGATGCGTTATCTCGAAATCCACCAGAAGTATGCCTACCGATAAGAGCAAGGGAGGAAGAGGATCCTCCAGAAGGCGAACCGCCTCAAAAGATAAACTTACGGTCAACTTCACCGGAAGATTTCAAAGGACCAATGACGAGAAGCAGACATTTGGCTTTCCCAAAAAGGGAACTTAAATATCTAGATTTCTCAAAAGGGAAACTTAAACACACACCAATGTCGGAGGAATCGGAAGATGAAGACATGGAATCAAATACTTTACTGTCAAAAACACCACAAAGTTGGGAACAAAAACGGAAAAGAACCTTATCAAGCGATTCTTCAACCGCTGGTCCTTCGTCAAAACGGAAACTCCAAGAAGAACCAATCGAAATCACAGGAACATCACAAGAAGAGCAAATTGAAATCACAGGAACATTAGAAGAAGAAGAATCAATGGAAATAATAGATCACCGCCTCAATTATCACCTAGAACAACAAGTAGAAGCGAAGATACGATCCCTCATCAAAACCAATTGGTGATAAGAGAATCTAGAGACTCTTTGGCAAAAATAAAAAATAATAGAGTTATTTCCATCGGATTGGATGGAAGTCCAATCGATAGAGGTGCCAAAGAACTAGCAACAGAAAATTTACTACCAACTCATGTAGACCTTACCCTGGAAAGGGCCCGGTCAGTACCTACCAGATGGAGCGAAATACATAATAAGTCTCACCGATTAAGGAAGATTCAAGAACCGCTATACGACCTGATAACATTTTAAACAGTCTCATGTCATTATGGGACGTAGTTACGGAATTCCACCTACAATCATTCGCCATAAGTAGAACCCAAAACATAGAGGATGTACCATGGAAATATATTATAAATAGATTAAAAGACATCTTCAGAGAACTACCTATTACAATCACCATTTGCACTGGTGATGTGGTAACACCACCTGGAAATCTGAGGGAACAAATAATAAAGGAAAAACAGCGGTCGTCCAGTGGAGGACACAAAGGAGTTACGAAAACCTACCACAGGATACGACAATATTAGGGTAAAGGCAGGTAATATGGAACATCTGATTTCAAAAGCTTGTCAAAAGTAGGGGAATTACGTTTTTTTTAATAAAACTGACATGAGGGGACGAAGGAATTAATGCATAGTCATATTTACATAGTCAAATGTAAAAAAATCCAATTGTTTTATAATTATAGTAAAAAAACTGAAAAGTGTGAAAATCGGCAGTTCGAAAAATGGGTCCTAATATGGAACACCTAGGAACTTTGTAAAGAAAACCCAAAAATCTTTACTTTTTTTTACTAAAAATGAAGATTTATTAAGTAGAAGATACAAATAAATAAATACACATCATTTTTGGAATTTATTCCTGCTTTCTGCGTGTCCTACACGTTGGGCACGTGAATAATACGTCGGAAGCCCCACATTCTTCGTGTGCCCACTGAAAGCAGCGAATACATTGGGTCCTACATTTCATTGTCATTATTTTTATAATTACCATCGCAAAATAAGCATTCCGCATCATCGTCGTCATTGTCATTATCAACTTCATCTATGTTACTCGGTATGTTCCATATTACGTACACACATGTTCCGACAAGAAATTAAGAATTATACTAAGAAGAAAGTAACTTTATTGGTAAACTATTGTTGAATAATCAAGAACACACATATTTAATGATAAATTATATCAAAATAATACTTTGTAACATACCTTCACTACAATATTTAACTGTTTGATGCACTTTTCAGAAACTTATACACCCCACGAAAAATATAAACGTTTCTCTTTCAATGATAGATGCCCGACTGATGCTCAATTCTCAGTATCATCGTCTATTGTGTCTAGAGATCTAGTATAAACGATTACCTGAAGAGTTCGTTATTTCTTTATCGAAATTTTACGAAGTTCCATATTACGTGCTGTTCCATATTACCTGCCTTTACCCTACTATTGGGAAAAGACGAAAAAGGAAATTCAAAAATTCATCAGAGAATGTCAAGACTGTCAAATGGAGAAATTAACAAGAATCAAGATTAAACAACCTATGGTCTTGACAGACACTCCAGGTAAAGCTATTTTAACAGATCAAGGAACCAATTTCACTTCAAATTTGATAAAAATCATCGCTAAACGATTCAAAATTCCACAAAGTAACGGTTCGATAGAAAGATCGCATCACGTACCTAGGGTAAACAGGCCAGTAGATGGACAGTTTAGCTGATTCCGAAGTTTACAACAAGGTGTTTCTTAAGAAATATCTGTTGTATTAAAAAAAATCAAAAGCTTTGCACGTAAAAATGTACAAATTTAAAGAAAAAAATAACTGCAAGTAAAAAAATTAATGTATTTAAGGATAAAATGATGAAAATTCTACTCATAGCCCGTATCACAAGTAGATGGACGATAGGGCTAACAGATGGACAGTTCAGAACCAATAGATGGACGGGTGTCTGGCTAGACGAGTAGAAGACTTATTAGCTATAGTAGGTACCTAGATTAAGTTATTTTTTGTTAAAATATAGTTTATTTCATCAAAACTAAAAACGTATGGAGTCTTCATTGCCAGAAACCGGTGCAACAGGTTATGGGCCCAGGCCGCAAATAAAGTGAGGTTATGTCTAGCCTAAAGTGGCCAGACGTCCCGGATCGTGTGGGACTGTCCCGAATTTGCATTGTTTGTCCCGCATTGAAAACTGTCTCGGAAAGTGTCCCTAAAAAATGTGATAAGAAAGTGTCATCTAAATAAAAAAAGAAAAATAAGATACCTACAAGTAAATATGTAAACTGTTTGTTTATTAAAAAAAAACGGGTTCAAAAGGTTTAATTCCGTTCTGTCCATCTGCTGCGACAAGGTTAGAAAATCCATATCAGTACTATTACCGCGCGAAAAGAAGACTCCTAGCAGGCGGGCTCGGACTGTGCCGTCCGCCGCTGTGACGATTGGTCGAGTCACCTATTTGGGCACACTTTTAAAGACGCGGCACACGTATTTTGGTTATTGGCTGAAGTAGGCACAAACATTGTCGCACCGCGCGACGAAGAGAGCGAACGAAACACATCGAGACCGAGTGGGATAGAGCGATCTGATCGACGATCGCCAAAGCAATAGCGTAGGCATCTCACAAGGAGAGTATTTTAGGTGTCCGCCTCCGATCATTTTGATTTTCGGATATGTTATAGAGGACCGAAAAATAAGAAATACGTGTTTTTTTATTTTTCCCCGTTTTCATATTTGGGAGGTGAAAACTGCGTTCAAAGTTAGGGTTAAAAACTCATTTTTGTGGAATATCTCGAGAACTATTAGAGATAGGGGAATAGTGTCAATGGACGAATTTTGTGTCTTTGAATGCGAAATAGTGACTGACTCACCAGATTTTCAAAAAGTCCACAAAAATGATTTTTCACCCCTAACTTTGAACGCAGTTTTCACCCCCCAAATATGAAAACGGGGAAAAATAAAAAAACACGTATTTTAACCCACGTAAGATTTGGAACCCACATACGCCGAATACCTTAGAGATTTATTTCATAAGATAACTAATCTGCAAACTCATGCCCGAGAAAATTTGATAAAGGCAAAAGCCCAATCTAAACAATATCAGGATCGAAAAATGAATCCGTAAGATTTTAAAGCAGGAGATTTAGTATATCTCTTGAAAGAACCTCGGAGGACAAAGTTCGCAGATCAGTACTCAGGGCCGTATAAAGTACTCGAATTGTTGCCTAATCAGAATGTTAAAATATTAGCTGATGGAACAACTCGTACAGTACACATAAATAAACTTAAACTGGCGTATATTAAGTCAAATCCAGGATGATTAAAAAACAAAACAAAATTGTATACAAATAGAGAATAGATCGACAAATCACTGACAAGGGAAGTTTGGCAACCAGGAAATTCAGGAAATTATGAAACTCTGTGTGCAAGTAGAGTAGTTCATCCATAACGCAACTCTATTTTTTGTTGGTGCCATAATGCAATTTTTGGGGGTGAAATCACCCCTTGAAAAAATGCAGAATTTTCTTTTCCGTGGAATATCTCGACAGCGGTGAGAGATATTGAAAAATAGTATAAACAAATGTTGCATCTTACTTCTGTATCTACAAAATTGCATAAAGATAATTTTCGAAAAATCCATGTTTTTCAAGTTACCCCCACCACCAATCCTTAATTCCATAATTACTTTTACGCGGTTTTGTAGATATAAAGAAAGGATGCAATTTTTGTTTAAACTTCTTTTCGATATCTCTCACCCTTCCCGAGATATTCCACGGAAAAGAAAATTCTGCATTTTTTTTCAAGGGGTGATTTCACCCCCAAAAATTGCATTATGGCACCAACAAAAAATAGAGTTGCGTTACGGATGAACTACTCTACTTGCACACCCAGTTTCATAATATTCTGAATTTCCGGGTTGCCAAACTTCCCTTGTCAGAAGTCTCGGACAGTCACTCTCAAACGCAGTGTCCTCGCGGGAAATACGCTCGAGAGCGACGAGAGCAAGTCGCGATTGTTTTACCACAGACGAGGTGCATATTGGGATCTGATATCCGTCACCATGACATCTGGTGGCGAAAAGTAGATACTGCTCGTAGGGTACAGATCGTTTCCACCAATCCCTGTCCGATCTCGTGCCGTTGCATTGGAGTTCGTTGTCCCTTGCGATTAAACAAAGTTTAACTTTCCTATTTATACTATTTGTTGATATGGAGGTGGGGATATTTTCTCCGCGTTCTAAATCGAAGCGACTTAATCGAATTAAGTGTGCAGTGAGAGGATGTGAGAGCAGATCAAATAAAAATTCCGATGTACGGTTTCATTGTTTTCCAAAGCCAAATGAACAGTTTGTATACGAGAAAAATGTATTTGGTAATTGGGAGAAAATCGACCGTTTAAAAGCATGGAAAATTGCATTAGAAATATGTGAAATTACTCCAAGTATGAAAGTGTGCTCGCTGCATTTTAAGAAACAAGATTACATACTGCCAGGTAATCGACATAGAAAGAAGCGAGAGTAAACGTACGACTAACAAGAGAACACCGCGAACCCGGACTAACCGATTGGGACGCAACTTTCTGGGTTTTTAGAGTGACTCGAAACAAGAACAACGGTGTGTTTCATTTGGGCCCTATCGACCTTTAAGGGGGTGAAAACTAACCTCAAAGTCAAATTGGCACTTCCACCTTTTCGCGTATAACTCTCAAAGTACAACGGACAGAAAAAAATGTTTCAAACAAAAGTATAATGGTGCAATAAGCGCTACAAACTTCCGTCAACAAAATATTTAAAAAAAAATTTTTTCATCACATATTTTTCTTTTTAAACTCTTTCCAAACTTTCGTTAACGCAAGTTTGCAGCGCTTATCGCACCATTAAACTTTTGTTCGAAACATTTTTTTCTGTCCGTTGTACTTTGAGAGTTATACGCGAAAAAGTGGAAGTGCCAATTTGACTTTGAGGTTAGTTTTCACCTCCTTAACGGGCGATCGGGCCCAAATGAAACACACCGTTGTTCTTGTTTCGAGTCACTCTAAAAACCCACAAAGTTGCGTTCCGATCGGTGAGTCCGGGCTCGCGGTATTCGAATTTAGTAAACTAATGGTTCATTTCCATGATTCTTGTTCTAGATGCTGCGTCGAAGCAGAAAAATTTAAAAAGAATTGCTATCCCATCGTGCAATTTACCAAGCAGTAACACAAACGAAGTAAATACTGCAGTTAATAAAGTAAGGATTGAAAGACGAATAAAAAGGAGAGAAAATGTAGAAGTGCAGAAGCAAACGATTAAGGCAGAACAGAACATAAAAACCGAAACGAGTATGGTAGAAGAAGATGAAGAAGGAAACCATACACTTGAACATCTACATGGAGTAGAGAAGGCTACAGATTCTATTGCTCCGTTATTTAAAGATGCTGAAGCACAGGTGCAAAATGATTGTATAAATGGAAAATTCGTTACTTTTCTGAAGAACGATAGCGAATTGGATTCTGCCACGGGAATTAAATCTTTCAACATTCTTAACACCATTGTTGGCATCATAAAGCTTGTGCATGGCACCAAATTTGAAGGAAGCAACGTTCGAATGAATACACTGGAGAGAGTTGTTATGACATACGTGAAGTTGAAACAGAATTTGTCGTACAGTTTCTTGGCAATTCTGTTCAACTGTTACACGGCGGAGCATTGCGAGCGAGTGTTTTACGATACTGTGAAGATATTAAGCGAGTGTCTGAAAGTGGCGATTAGCTGGCCGTCGAGAGAAGAAATTGCCAGAAATTTGCCCGAATGGTTCGCAGGTTTCGAGAATGTCAGAGTAGTGCTCGATTGCACTGAGATTTTCATCGAAGAACCAAAGAATCTGAGTTCTCAGAGAATCTCAGAGACGCGCAAGGTAATGATAGGCGTTACACCAGCGGGAACTATTTCGTTTCTAAGTAAACCTTACGGTGGAACAGTAAGTGACCTGGATATATTCAAACAAAGTGATTTAACAAAATTGTTAGAACTTGGTGATGCAATAATGGTGGATAGAGGGTTTTTAATCGATAAAATACGTCCAGTGAATCGTGGGAAGTGCATGAAACCATCATTGTTAAAAGATAAGAAGCAGTTCACCAAAGCAGAGCCAATTGTAACATCGAGAATAGCTGGAGTTCACATCGAACGATTTAACCAGAGAATAAAAACTTTCCAAATTGTAGGTTCGAAAATGCCTGTTGCGCTCGTGTCGCTTGTGGAAGATATTTTTACAGTTATTTGCGCTACAATTAATCTCAGTTCTTCACTTTTCAGTGATCAGAAATTTAAGAAGAGTTAAATATTGCGTATAATAATAATTACAAATTTATGGAATAATGTACAGTTATATATGTGTAATGTAGGTTAGGCACATTATAATAAAACAATGTCCGTTTATTATAATCCAATTCGATAGAATAGCGAATTTTGAGTATAAAAGTACTAAGGTGCATTAATCGTGCAACTCATTGTTCCTGAGATATTCAACATTGTCCATCCCTATTGCTTTGATTATGAAACATGTTCGAAGCTATATCCAGTACACTTTACATAGTAGTCCAGTGAAATTAGGATTTGTCTTCGGAATAAATCCCAGCAAGCTAAATTTTGGTATGGGCCTTTATTTGGTCGTTTTAAACAATATGTCAAAAGTCCCCATCGATCCGAGGGCCGCTAAAAATTTTACAGAGGGTTGAAAAAAAATAACAGTTTTTCGCGAATATCTCGTTATATAGCAGTTTTGCGACAAAAATAGGTCTCGCACAATTTATAACCTAGGAAATTCTCTACAAAAAAAGTTGTATGAGTTTTTTTCGTAGGAGTAACCATTTTCATGTGTGCCGGGTTACCAAGTTTCAACCCCCATACTTTTGACAAGGGAAAATCCCAAACCCGGAAATTCAGAAAATTATGAAACTCTGTAAATATGTAGCGGAAGTCCTGCTGAGTACAACGCAATTTCATTTGCTGCCCAAATTCACTCCAAGAGGGTGCAATTGACCCCTGAAAAAAATTTTAATTTTGTATTATTACTCGCGAACTGTAGGAGATAGAAAAAAAGTGTTCAGGAAAAAGTTATTTCTCTTAATTAGGACTAACATTTGGTAAATTATAGTTCTTACAGTTCTTACGGTGCGTGAGTTATAACACAAAATCTAAAAAAAAAAACGGATTTTCAGGGGTCAATTTCACCCTCTTAGAGTGAATTTGGGCAGCAACAAAAATTGAGTAATACATACCTATATATCCTCTACTTATCCCCAAAGATTAAAGTTTAAATTTGTTCACTCGAAGGGGGTGAAATTGACCCCTGAAAATCCGGCTATTTTCCGATTTTGTGTTATAACTCACGAACCGTAAGAACTGTAAGAACTATAATTTACCAAATGTTAGTCCTAATTAAGAGAAGTAACTTTTTCCTGAACACTTTTTTCTATCTCCTACAGTTCGCGAGTAATAATACAAAATAAAAAAATATTCAGGGGTCAATTGCACCCTCTTGGAGTGAATTTGGGCAGCAAATGAAATTGCGTTGTACTCAGCAGGACTTCCGCTACATATTTACAGAGTTTCATAATTTTCTGAATTTCCGGGTTCGGGGTCTTCCCTTGTCAAAAGTATGGGGGTTGAAACTTGGTAACCCGACATGCATGAAAAGGGCTACTCCTACGAAAAAAACTCATAGGTCATTTTTTGTAGAGAATTTCCTAGGCTATAAATTGTATAATAACTATTTTTGTCGCAAAACTGCTAGATAACGAGCTATTCGCGAAAAATAGCATTTTTTTACCTTCAACCGTCTGTAAAATTTTTGACGGGGGTCGGATCGATGGGGACTTTTGACATATTGTTTAAAACGACGAAATAAAGGCCCGTACCAAAATTTAGCTTGCTGGGATTTATTCCGAAGACATATCCTAATTTCACTGGACAAATAGTGGGAGTAAGCATTCGTACCGGCGCGTCCCACGATTCGGGCATCAGTGATCAGAATATCGCGCCAATATCGCGCAACGAGCAAGTGTCGCGAAGACGACGACGGTCCCAGCGCCGGAGGTATCCGTTGTTAAAGATAAAATTATTATTATTATATAGTAAGCAAGAGTGCGCTCGACGAGGTTTTCCCAAAATGCTAAGCGTTGTCAATGCACTCCCCGCTTATTAACAAAAAAGAAGAAAAATTAAAGTTAAGTTTCGGGACGTAACAAGGGTGTTGCTTCTGAAAATCGGACGAAAAGAGCAATTAATTCCCAAGCCTGATTTAAAAAATTAATCTTATTTTTTTATAATTGTTTCGTATATTTGTTATTAATTTGTGTTTAAACGTATTGAAAAAAATATATATTTTATTTGTTTTACTTTTATTATGTACAACAATATATGTTAATGAATTATTTTATGTTAAAAATTAATTTTTTTGTGAATAAATATGACTCACATATCAATTACACGTAAATAACTTAATGGAATTTTTTTTTCCTATATACTCGTTACACTGTGAGACGTCTTAAAAACGTTGTAATAAGGTCGTCAAACGTTCAGACCAAAAACAGACAATAAATGGACGTTAGACGTCGTTTGCAATGTGGGTTAGGTAATATTAAGTAATATATTAGGTAAAAAAAATAGCTGATGGTCGAAAGTAACAAAAATAAAACTCCCGCCATCGATATTATTTACCGATAACCAAAAAAAATCCCTCAATCGATATTGGTTATACCGTAACCAAAAAAAGGCTGGACATCGATAATGGTTATTCTTAACCAAAAATAAGTCTAGACATCGATAATGGTTATTCGTAACCAAAAACAGATAAATCTTAATATTTTTTAATCACTTCATTGTTCGAAAAATTTCTGCAGAATTCAATGACGACTGGCTTCCATTGGAATAAAAAGTAACTTTTTCTCAATGATTTTGTCCGAAAATATTTGAAAAATAACTGTTATTTCGGGTCTCTGCCACAAACAATGTAACATTTTTATTCTCGTTGCAATCGTTCAAAACAGCACATTAAGAGATATGATAATTCTCCTCTCGCAAAGCCACGTGGCGTAGATCATTCGAGTGCACGGTATCATTATTATACTAATTATAAGTATCGAACCAAACTACATAAGTCGTCGTGACACAGCACTATAAAATGCCAGAATTGCCAGATACAATATTTCTACTGCGATGTAACACAGCGACTCTCGTCAATACGTCTGTTTTTATGTAACTTTAAAAGGACTGAGGGCGGTATTTTCAGTCGCTACTTATTCGTAAGCGGATGCTTAAGCATGCGGCATCCTCTACTAACCTAGTAGCTAGTAAAGGATGCCGAATGCTTAAGCATTTGCTTAAGAATAAGTAGCGACTGAAAATACCGCCATGAAAGGCTTTGCACGCCACTTACAATAGTTACAATTTACAGTTACTAGGTATGTATCTATATGAGTTAAACTTCCGCTATAGGCACTCATCGCCAGAAATAGAGCCGATGGCTACCGAATAGTTAACGAGAAGCTTCGCATCAAACTTCCAATACTTTCACGTCGATCATCGAAATTGAAAATACTTCCGCAGTGTGCACAGATAAGTGCACGCCCTCACTACCACAGCCAGTGGCGGATTTAAGAAAAAAGGCCCAGGTGGCAAGTGTTCTGAGGAGCCCATTTTTTTCGAGAAAATGAAGAGGTAGTTTGCTAAAAACATTTGCTTGGCACAATGGAGGCAACGCTGCTGTGGGCTCAACTTAATTACCAGAGGCTGCCAGCGACTAGGGAAGGCAAAGAGAGGCGAGAGAGGGGACGCCTTATCGGTAACAGGCTACGCGTAAACACCATTTAACAAACTCTCAAGAATCCGAAATTCGCTGACAAATCGACGCCCCCGCATGGTAAATTAATTTTCTCGGCCAAGAGACTTTAGTTCTCTAACTGCTGGATAAAAACCCACTTGCTTTGAATGAACGTGAAATTGGATCGATTGCACTGATTTCGAGAAGAAAGCGCTGCTCCGCTTGATAAACCCGCTCGCGACCGCTCAAGCATCGTTTCGTCATTTATCTCTCGCGCATAGACGCGTGGCGTATGTATTCGAATACGGAACTGTGAGAGTTGCTCGAGAAACAATACAGTTTCTCGATAGTTTCCCTAGTGCGAAAACGACGGTTTTGCGGAGCCTAGCTATTAGTCCGGGAGCCAGCGGTCCTCGGCACAGAGCTGCAACAGAGAGCACAGTTGCGGATTGCGAGAGATAAAAACAGGAGGGAGTCAATTAAACACTACAATATTGTTCTGAAATGGCGCAGCGGTTGCTGTTGTTCGATTGCTCAAATCGTCAAAAGCATACTACGATAATACGATGAAAATAATAATGCCATAACATAGCAGGAACACATCTGCGAGATATTAATAATTAATAGGAGCACCTCGCACACGCGTACTTGTTTTTCCAAAGCGAAGGCGTAATTTTCTATTTCGAGCATGTACGCCTTTGCATCTCAGTTAACACACGCGTGTATCAGTAATACCCACTCCATGTCACACGTGTAAGTACATCCATATGATGCGTCGTATATTCAAGTTCAGCAGAGCAGTTGGCGATCAGAATTGCACTGATCAACATCGCGTGCCGTATTGCTCTTCGCAACAAACGAGAACAATGGCGTGTACGTGTGTGACTTTAGTCGTGGGTGCTTTAAGTTTACTGATATTATATTTGCTGAAGACGTACACCTATTGGAAGAGGCGAGGAATCCCGACCGCTGAAGGAGTAATACCATTGCTGGGTCATACGTTACCCTTACTGACTGTGAGGTCAAGTTATACAGACCTGACTAACAAGGTGTATGAAGATTTCAAGAACCGTAGCATGGTTGGATTCTACAAATTCGCCAATCCGGTACTATTAATTCGTGAACCACAGCTGGTGAAGACCGTCATGCAGACCAACTTTTCAAGCTTCCACGACAATGCGCTGGAGATTATACCAGACGTGGACCCTCTATTCGCCGCGAATCCGTTTTTCTGTAACGGCGATGCTTGGGTGACAGGAAGAAAGCGTTTGACCTGGGCGTTTTCCAGCATGAGACTGAAAATCCTTTTCGTGGCTGTCAGTGGAGTGTGCAAGAAATTCCAAGATTTTTTGGACAGGCGGCTGAAGTCGAGTGACAAGTACGAGGTGGAGCTGAAATATCTGTTCTCAAAATTTACGGGCGAAGTTGTGGCGAACGCTGGTTTCGGCATCGAAGGACACTGCTTCGACGATGAATCGCATCCAATGGCTTTCGACAGAATCGGCGACGAGGTTTTCAAGCCAAATGCCATAGCCGCGATATTTGCATCTATTATATTCTTCTTGCCCACGGTCAATCGCATACTGAGGATCAGTTTATTCCCGAAGCCTCTGGAGAAGTTCTTCAGAAGAGTAGTCGACGAGAGTCTCGAGGCCAGAAAAAAGGACACCACGCCGAGGAACGACTTCCTTCAGCTAATGGCGGACCTTGAAAAGACAAATGATGAGAGACTGAGCAAAGATGTTCTCACTGCTCACATGGTGTCTTTCTACGCCGATGGGTTCGAGACGTCCAGCATCACCCTCAGCTTCATTGGCTATCAATTGGCAGCGCACAAAGACGTCCAGGAAAAATTGAGGGCGGAGGTGCAGTCCACGATCGCCAAGCACGGCGGCCAATTAACGTTCGAAGGGTTAAAAGAAATGAAGTACATGGATCAAGTGATGAACGAGTCGCAAAGATGTTTCATCGCTTTTGGCAACATGAGCAAACGCTGCACGGCGGAGTTCGAGCTGGAGGGATCGGATGGGCTGCGTTGCCGCGTGAAACCTGGCACGGAGATCGCTATCCCCGTGTGGTCTTTGCACCATGACCCCGAGTACTGGCCCGATCCGGAGGTTTTCGATCCAGATCGATTCAACGAAGACAGGAAGCAGGACATTACAAAAATGACCTTCCTTCCTTTCGGGGAGGGTCCCAGGATGTGCGTTGGAATGAGAATGGCCCTACTTCAGTTAAAAGCTTGTTTGGCTAGCTTGTTGAATAATTACAGACTAGAACTGTCTCCAAAGACCCAGCTGCCTTTGAAATTGTCACCGGCGTCTTTCCTATCAGCTCCGGTCGGAGGCTTGTGGGTGTATATCTCCAAACTTTGAGTGACATTTGTCACGGTCGTCGTACTTATTCTATACATGTAACGTAGCGAGACTATTGCTCTTGTAATATGCATTTCACTGTTTACGTTGTCACGTGAAATGCACGATATTCTGTGGAAATAAATGATACGAGGATATCGTTATCACCTCTCCACTCTACGCTCCTTATTAAACAAGATAAGTCTACCTTATCGTCACATTAAGATTTCAATTTGTACCGGGTCAATAGAATGTGTTATTGAAATAGCAAATCGCTTTCTTATCCTGAAACTGATGACTCATCTCTCATGGTGCACTGCTTATACATATGTGCATCAGGGTGGACTTTATTTTTCCCCCATAAAATTTTTTGCACGCCGGCCCCAATTTTTTTCCATTTGATGACAAAGTAATTTGTGCAAAATTTGAGATTGATTGGACATTGGGAAAACGCGTCTCATCGCATGTGAAGTTTTGAAATAATAGTGATTTCTCGTCAATTTCGAACATAATTGTGTTCGGTTATTTTGGAAGTACCAGTGAATATTTTTTAATAAAAGTACAGATTATTAGATTACTTCGAAAAATATTGACGAAATCTTTGAGTTTTATCTTTTAAAATTAAATCGGGGGTCTTAACTACACTGTCCAACACGAATTTGGATCTGCAATATGCACTTCGAGATCCTAGTAGAGTTTTTCGTCCCAAACACGAATCCGTAAACAGAATTGCTCTATCGCCCTCAGTTTTTAAAAAATATGAGTTTTTGTAAAAAGCGCATGATTTTGGGCAAGAATAAGGTATTACGTGAAAACCAAGAACGCTAGAAAGTTCAATTTAGTCTCAAAAGATAGAGGAGAGTTTCCTGAATATATCGGTATATACAGTTATTAAATTTCTTGGTTTTGTATGGTTGTAAACGGCTGTCAAAGTTTAAACAAAGCGCCGATGTGCATGATTTCTACGCAATACTTTTGCATTTTTGCGAAAAGTTGTTTATCGAGCACGAATTCACTACACAGTATCGGATTCTGTTGACATTTCTGAACAAGAAACCATCCACGAAAATTGTCCGAACGGTTTTCAACTCGGACTGTTCCAGAAAATATCCATCGGCAACGCGTGCACGGTGTTTTGCCGCCTGGCGGCAGGCGAGGCAAACAACTTTTCGTAACAATGCAAAAATATTGAGAAATCACTATTATTTCAAAACTTCAACTCAATTGCTGTATTTGAAAGTACGGATCCAAGCTCCAGTTGCTGCAAAAGCTCCCAGGCGAGATTTCGAGTTTTTAAAAAACTTGCTATACATATGCATATTAGGGTGGACCTTATTTTTCGACTATCAGATTTTTTTGGTCCCGTACCCCAGAAATGTGACACTTATTGGGAAAATGATCTGGAAAAAATTTCAGCCCGATTGGACCACGGGAAAAGGACGCGCCACGAATTTGAAAATTTTGAACTTTTTAAACCTTGACATAAATATACATTATGACATATCGTTGAATTTGTATTTTTTTTTGTGTTTAAGAATACATACACAGCATATATGATTGTTAACAAAAAAAACGTCCGGGACCTTGAAAACTCGAAAGAGTGACCTCGAAAAAAAAATTTCCGTCTATTATATTCGCCCCTTTATATACTACAACTTTTGTCAGAAGAGTTTTTTCATATATCCATAAACGATGGAGATATTAAACACTTTTGATTTTCATTATAACGCTCCATTATACAGAAGAAAAGCAGTTCTAATTGTAAGACTGGAAATAAGTTATTATAGCTATTATGTAAATTACGAATAGAAATGTCATCAAAGTATTGCGTCCCAGACCTGCTCGTGGACGTTCGATAAGACCGAGCAGATCTTGCCCTAGACGCGACTGTGTTAACAAACACAGTCTTAAATGCGTCTCATAAAATTCAAATAGCCAGGGAGGTATTTATTACGGATTCCTTTATATTAAAAATGCTTTAAAAATCCTTTGATAAATTCTCCTTTGTGACGTCAGGATACTGCTTTCTATATTCCGTCACATTCTGCAGTATAAATTGTTTCTCCTCTTCATTTTTTGATAATATTTTGTTATATTCTTCTATAAGTTTAACGCCACGCTCAGCGGTGTCATTTACCACTTTTAACCGTTATGTCAATACCCGGGTACCCGGGTGCCCACCTGGGCATGTATTGTGAAAATTTTATATGTTCCCATGAAAATTTCTTCATACCCGCCCGGATCGTCACGATTTGACTCTTTTAGTATCAGAATATGCATTGACCTTTCCTTTTCAAGCCCCGAAAGTAAAAAAATTATCATCTTTAAGTTTACCTACACGATTTCAATACCCAGGGTACCCGGGTACCCACCTATACAAATATGAGTTTTACCTGCAGTTTTTGAATAAATTAATTTATAAATAATTAATATGAGTACAGGGGCGGTGTAATACATAAAAACGGTTGCTTATATAATTAAAAATATGAAAAATATTTATTTATGGCATTCATTACATTTTGTAATCGTGACTGCGTGTTCATCGCAGACAGGTTTTTTACATTGCACACAGGATTTCCTTGTCTTCCTACGTTTTTTTTGTGACATCTCTGTAGCACAAATGACACGAACCTGTGATGACTTTTCTGTCTGTCTTATCTGTAGCAGGTGTGGAGCCAGAGGGAATCACAGGAGGATTCACCTGTTTTCCGAGCACGCTCTCAATCGCTAACTTCGTTGAGTAGTTTCTTATGATCTGCGAATTTTCAAAGCGATCTACAACAATGGGTGTGACGAGCTCTTCGCTCAGTTGACGCAAAAATAAGCGACGTTGATTCGTCTTCTTTTTTAACATTTTATTATTTTCATAATAGATAATATACGAAGCAAGGGCGGCAACGTCCAAAATATTGAAAAATAAGGCGAGTGGCCACCTGCTGGTACGGCGGTGCGTTTTATATCTCCCTACCATTTGGTCCATTGTATCGACGCCACTCTTGTACTTATTATAGAATAATATCATCTCTGGCTTTCTCTTTGCATCATTCGCCACTGCCATATCCGAGTGCATTGTCGACAAGACAATTACCACATTATTTTTCTTGGGTACGTACGAGCATAGAGTTCCTTTCTCGTGAAAACCAAATAGCGTCGAATATACTTCCCTTGTTTTCGCTGGAGCCATTGCGTTTGGAATATAGGGTTTATTTTTTTTCAAAGTGCCAACGATGGTTAATCTCCACGACAATAAATGTTTGGCAAGGGGTAACGTTGTGAAGAAATTGTCCATAGATATAGTTCTTCCGCTTCCTTTATACTGCGCCGCAAGCTCCTTCACAACTCTTTCTCCTTGGTTCGTCTCTCGAACATTTCCAGTCTTCCCGGTGTAAATTATTCCGTTTAGCGGATAAGCGTTTTCAGCATCGCAAATCCACCATATTTTTATGCCATACTTTGCTGGCTTAGATGGAATGTACTGAGTGAACTTGGTGCGTCCTCGGAAAGGATATACAGTATTTCCTCGCTGAGGGCTCGCTGGTCGGGACCGGCGTTGAGCCCGTATCGTGAACGGAACCCTAATTGCCTGATTCCGAGTGTCCGTTTCTCGCTTCTTTCTGGCCGAAGGGGGGAGCGAGATGGAACGCTTTGCGTGCGCGACGGGCGCGAGCGCTCAGATGAAATCGTGACTGCTAGACGCATGCGCGCCACGGTCAGATAGGCACGGCACGAGCCTTTTTTGCGCCTTAGGTGAATGTTGTCCAATTGAGCCCTTTATTATAATATATTTATTTGAGATTATTGATGACCTTACTCTGAATTTTTATTCGTAGTTTAAAACAGTTTCAGAATAATTTGTTGTATTTCATTTAAAAGTTTATTTTCAACAATGCCAACAATGAAAAGACCATTTCGCGCCTCTTGTCAACCTTACGCCCTAGGCAGTTGCCTAATTTTTCACAGTAAGGTCATAAATAATTTCAAATAAATGTAATATAATAAAGGGCGCAATTTGACATGTTCCCCTAGGGCGCAAAGAAGACTTGAGCCGGGCCTGCGTCAAACTTTTGCTGAAGCTGTTTTCGTGTCCACGTTGACTGCTCACACCATCGCGCACGCCCGTCGCGCACGCAAAGGACGGAGTGTCATGCGTCAGAAGGAGGGAGCGAGACAAAACGTCAACGCGTCGTCTGCTTCTACCGTCCTCACTCGCTCTCGTTCCATCTCGCTCTCACCTTCGCCGGACAAGAGTGAGACAGAACTGGTGGGGATAGCGAAAAGTCCACATCGTGTACGCCAAATCGAGCCCTCAGCGAGGGAGTACTGTAGTTGTTCATCGATGGTTAAATTTTCCGTTGGCCGGTACATTTTTGATAAATTTGCATTGAGCATGTTCCAGATGTCACGTATTGGAGCAGCTTTATCTTCATGCGCACGTTCACGACGGGTATTCCAATCATCAAATCGGATGAAACGCAAAATGTTCCAGAAACGATTCAAACCCATCGTTGCTCGATATAGGGGAAACGAAGACGGTTTCCACATTTCAGTGGTGTGATCTATATTAGAATTATTTGCCCCCGCACAAAGCAAAATTCCTAAAAACGCATACATTTCCTGGGGTGTTAAATCTTTCCATACGAGCGGCGATCGTTCCGGGTTTTTGTTATTGTACTCTTGGTACACTTTTGCTGCCCTTTTATTGGTACAACGAACTATGATGTCTATTATTTCATTTGACAAAATTGTCTTGAAGGTATTGCAGATGGATAGAGTTTCCGTGCTTCTATGCGGGCCACTTCTTTGACGTACAATATTGTGTGCTGCAGCTTGGTGTTGAGGTAACGGTGTTCTTCTCCACACCGTTTTGTCTTTTGCTACAAATATGCTTTCGGTTTCCCCTCCAGCAGCCGCGTGTACTTCTTCGTCCTGTTCTTGGGCCTCGTTTCCACTCTCATCGCTCTCTTCGCACTCGGTTTGGGTCTGTACGTCCTCCTCTGCTTCTCCACCTTCATATTGTTCTTGAAGCTGCCTCTCCTTCTTTAGATTGACTTCTAGTTTCACCGTATTCGTATTCATCGCTGTCAGAATTTTCTACTCTTTGGGATCGATTTTGAACAGGAACCCAATCCTCGTCGTCGCTTTCTGACGGCTGGTAACTCTCTACATCTGACTCATCTAATAAATTTTTCAAATACAGATCTTTTTCCTCCGCACTCAATCTATGAAACAAATGCAAAGTACAAACATTGCAAATTATACACTGTCGAAAGCAATTATACTGACAAAATTACGTATAAAAATGTTTTCTTTATCTTACTTAGCAAACTCAGCTCGTGATAATTCTTCCATTACTCTCACACACTTAATTTTCACAGTTATTGTATAAAAGCACACTATTATCTCCGTTCCTCGCGTGATTTGAATACTGCGTCGCTAATTCGCTTGTTTGAAATTTAGGAAACCGAACGTTCCAGATCAACGATTCTAGAGTAAGTGCCGTGAGGTTCATCGCAGTCCTCTTATCAGAAAGACTAGATCCTTTAGGAACAAAGTCCTTATTCATTAGCAATAAAACCGACGGGCCTCATAAAATCTTCCTGCTTTTGATAAGTGTTAATAAAAGTATTACCAATCGATTTCTCATGTCTTCCCGATGAAAATGGGCCCAAAAATGATATAATTCGGACCATAATTAAGGATATTACGTGAGAAATTTGTTTGCAGAATTCAAAGCCCGTTTCGTTAAAAATAGTCTGATTTAAATTATTTTCTGTCCAATTAATCGGGAGAACACCAAGAATCCATTGGCGCCACTTTCATACTGATAGGATGAAAAATAAACAAATTCAGATTCTGTAGAATCTGACCGGTAGGCGACCGCGCGCGGGTCAGGCTGCAAAGGCTTTCTCCGGTTAGTCGTTTCCTCGACTAAAAATTGAATGAATGCTGAAACCACGTTAGTCACAACCCAAGAGCTAAAGATCCTTGAATAACCGGCTTCAGCTCTGGCGTCATGACTAAAGCTAAGCTAAATCATCTTTAGTCACCCTTTGACTAACGACTAACCGTAAGGACCTTTTAACTAGATGTTATCTAGATATTAGCTTTGCCCAACTCTGGTCTAAACCGCGACGCGTGATCGGTATAATAGAACGTATCCTTAACCACAGGCCAGGTATGTTGTAACACAGACGAGGTATAGGATAGACCTATCACCTTACGGATGTTCGTGTCGCCACCCAAACTGTGTTATCGACCCATAATTTGAGGACTGAAGGTAGTGGCATCTACTCATGAACAGCGTCCAACTTAGCAACTACTCTGAAATGTTTGTTGAAATTGCTGAAAGTGCGTGCTTGTATACATGTGACTTGTTTAGAGTGTGAGTTTGACATAGAGGGCGGACTTTGTAAAGTCCATTTCAAAGGACTCACAAGCAGTCGCAAAATCCATTTCGGGGATCAAGATACTATGGCGCTCAAAAATGGTGTTTCTTCAAAGCTCGTGCAAGCTATACATTGCAAGATGACATTGTTTATTAGTATTTTGCGTATAGCCGAACCCTTTCACGTATCGTACGCCGAAAAGTATTAAAAATTCACGCTGTTACTGATATACCCGCCATTTTCTAATGCATTGTGTAATCATTCTAGTGAAGTAATAGTAATTGGATCCTAGGTGCCCCGAGTATTAGTTTACCGCCAACACTGAAATTTACAGTAAAATCTAATTGTTTAAAGCTTTGCAGAAAGTTGCATGAGAAACAAGTAAGTATGTCACTCAGAATTATTCTTCGAAACATTTCTCCAAATATTCCTGCAACTATTCGATTACACCAAATTCAACTAATTGTAAAATGTATTTATACATTATAATTACTTTAATATGATTTCGGCGCAAGGTTCGGTCCCTTGCATTAAGGGACCGAACCTTGCGCCGAAATCATATTAATTTAGTCAATACGGTCGATATTAAAATTAAAAAAATTTATTATAATTACTACTATGTAATACGTATAAGTATTGACATTCATTTATCGAACGATTGAACATTGAGAATAAAAAAGAGAATTCATTCGGCGTAGAAAATCATTTGCCAATCCAAGGCCAAATGTTACTAATTCCTTGATATCTCGAGTTGTATCGATCATAGTTAATAATAATTTATACTGGGCGGTTAGTGTAAAAGTTGTTAACATTATTTTTGTCATAGCAATAGCCACTGGAATGGATATTTTAGCGGAAAATCTATTTTTGCCGAAGAATTCGTTGGATTTCGCAATTGTAATCAACCGTCGACCTTGTTTTGATCGAGGGACATCGTTTCCCAAAGCCTATGTAGGGAGCTTACGGAGCTCCATGTACTCAGTCGTCGTCGGTCTTCCGGGCCTGGAGGACCTCCGGGGACCCTGGAGCTCCCGAGCCACATGGACCATTCGGACCTACTAGACTTCCTGGACTTCCTGGGGACCTTCCTCCACTCCCTGGAGCTCTGGAACCACCTGGAACCACCTGGATCTACTGGACTTGCTGGACTTGCTGGGGACCTGGTCAGGGTTTCAACCCTGGTCCTTCCTCCAACTCCCCGGCCCCTGGCCTGGGTTAGCGTATACGGTTGGTGCCGATGAACTTTTGAGGTTCGTTACAAGCCATTCACAATTTTATTGTTCTGCGAAGGTCAAAACTAATTGCTCTTCATTTTTAACGGATTCCTTCGATGGGTTTGCATGATCTGTTCTATTTCATGCATTTCTTCGATGGGTTAAATGATTTATTTTATTCGATGCATTTCTTCGATGGGTTTAAATGATTTCTTTCATTTCATGGATTTCTTCGATGCTTTTGTATGACTTCTGTTACTCTGTCATGCATCTCATCGGGAGGTCTACATTCCCTGCTCTCCTTCACGTATCTCAACGATGGTTTTGCATAGTTTATTCTACTTTTGCAAGACACCTTCCCTGTCATGCATCTCACTGATGTATTTCCATTCCCTGCTCTCTTCCGTGTATGTATCTCTACCATGGGTTTACATGATTTATTTTATTTGATGCATTCCTTCGATGGTTTTGCATGATTTGTTCCCTCTCATGCATCTCATCGATGGGTTTATATTTCCTGCCCTTCTTCATGTAGGTACCTAACTCTACGATGGTTCTGCATGCTCGTGCATGCTCTTCTGTCGTTCCAAATCATTTCGGTCGGCACCAGCCTAATAAGTATTTTCTTAGTTCCCTCCCATGCCTATTACACCATTGCTAACATAACGTAGTTGACTGTTTCAGCTTTTCAGGTTCACTCTTTCGCGGAGAAGGAGATTAATAAAATAATATATTTAGAAAAAAAAAGTGATAGTGAAAAGTGATAGTGAAAAGTGATAGTGAAAAGTGATAGTGAAAAGTGATAGTGAAAAGTGATAGTGAAAAGTGATAGTGAAAAGTGATAGTGAAAAGTGATAGTGAAAAGTGATAGTGAAAAGTGATAGTGAAAAGTGATAGTGAAAAGTGATAGTGAAAAGTGATAGTGAAAAGTGATAGTGAAAAGTGATAGTGAAAAGTGATAGTGAAAAGTGATAGTGAAAAGTGATAGTGAAAAGTGATAGTGAAAAGTGATAGTGAAAAGTGATAGTGAAAAGTGATAGTGAAAAGTGATAGTGAAAAGTGATAGTGAAAAGTGATAGTGAAAAGTGATAGTGAAAAGTGATAGTGAAAAGTGATAGTGAAAAGTGATAGTGAAAAGTGATAGTGAAAAGTGATAGTGAAAAGTGATAGTGAAAAGTGATAGTGAAAAGTGATAGTGAAAAGTGATAGTGAAAAGTGATAGTGAAAAGTGATAGTGAAAAGTGATAGTGAAAAGTGATAGTGAAAAGTGATAGTGAAAAGTGATAGTGAAAAGTGATAGTGAAAAGTGATAGTGAAAAGTGATAGTGAAAAGTGATAGTGAAAAGTGATAGTGAAAAGTGATAGTGAAAAGTGATAGTGAAAAGTGATAGTGAAAAGTGATAGTGAAAAGTGATAGTGAAAAGTGATAGTGAAAAGTGATAGTGAAAAGTGATAGTGAAAAGTGATAGTGAAAAGTGATAGTGAAAAGTGATAGTGAAAAGTGATAGTGAAAAGTGATAGTGAAAAGTGATAGTGAAAAGTGATAGTGAAAAGTTTGTCGAAAAGCTACCTCCTCACCGCTTTCAATGACGTTGACATATGTTGTCAAGGTCATCGTTTTGAACATTTCCGTTTAAACGTTTTGGCGGTCGACTTTAATTTACGAGATACTCGCAAAAAACTTCAGTTAACACTAGAACTACAGAGTTTAACTTAACACATACTCACATTGGTTCGCTGACACACAACATATGTCAAGGTCATTGAAATCGGTGAGGAGGTAGCTTTTCGACAAGTTTACCGGGGGTAGTTGAAAAGGGAAGGCGGGCGGTTATAAGGGAGTGTTGGTGATCGGTTACGTTGGTACGTGCACAATATAAGGTGGATGGGTCATGTGTCCGCGCTAAACAACCCATTTGCTTGGCACAATCTGTCTGTCCACTCCTATCTTAGTTAGATCTGGAGTGCCCCAGGGGTCGCATCTAGGCCCTCTACTTTTTATCCTTTTTATTAACGACCTTAAGGTGGTATTTAGGCATAGTAGATTTTTAATGTATGCTGATGATTTAAAAATCTTCCGTACCATTGGGAATCAACGTGATGTTGACCTACTGCAGGAAGACCTTTGTATGTTTGAGCGGTGGTGTATCTCCAATGGGATGGGTTTGAACATTGCCAAGTGTGTCCTTGTTAGGGCTTATAGGACCAGAGGTGGTATAACCTCTTCGTATACGCTATGTGATGCTCCCCTAGTAGAAGTGGCAGATGTTAAGGACCTTGGCGTAACGATTTCAGCAGGGCTAGACTTTCGCAAGCATTATTTGAATATTTCGGGTAATGCAATGCGAATCCTCGGTTTTGTAGCTAGATACGCAAAACATTTCAGAAGGCTTAAGTCGTGGAGGCTTTTGTATGCTGCTCTCGTAAGGCCGCGGCTTGAATATGCTTCTGTCATCTGGAATCCCAAACATAAGCACTATATCAGCTTGATCGAGAGGGTGCAGCATAGGTTCTTGAGAATTGCCTCTAGGGCTTTGGGTACGCCGATGCATTTTAGTGACCATGACTATGGCCCGGCCTTACGACTACTGGGTATTGCCACCCTTAGCGATAGGAGACAGTCCGCGGACCTAATTTTCCTTTATAAAGTCATACATGGTCTTGTGAATTGCACTGAGCTTGTTGCGACATTGCGATTTCGTGCTTCTGAACGAGCTCTGCGACCCAGGCCACTTTTTGTGAGTGGTGAACCAGCTTACCGGAATTATACGTCTGATCCCTTAAGTAGAGCCATGAGCTGTGCCAACCAATGTTTCCCGGACATTGATTTGTTTCGTGTTTCTCTCAGTGGCCTCCGATTACTTTTGTATGAGCGTTCAGTATAGGTCACTTAACGTGATACGTTAATAGTAAGTACTCACAGCGATTAGTTGTTAACTTGGTTACTCAACTTTAATTTTAAGTTTAATTTTAATTATTTGTAAAGTTTACATGTATATTTGCTCCTTGTTATGAATCTTCTGCTTCCAAAGGGTTTTACCCGTTTACAATAATAATAATAATAATAATAATAATAATGGAGGCAACGCTGCTGTGGGCTCAACTTAATTACCAGAGGCTGCCATTGGCAGAGACCAGGGGCGGCAAAGAGAGGCGAGAGAGGGGACGCCTTATCGGTAACAGGCTACGCGTAAACACCATTTAACAAATTCCCAAGAATCCGAAATTCGCTGAAAAATCGACGCCCCCGCATGGTAAATTAATTTTCTCGCCCAAGAGACTTTAGTTCTCTACCTGCTACATAATTGGGAGCAGCTGTATAAAAACCCGGTTGCTTCGAATGAACGTGAAATTGGATCGATTGCTCTGATATCGAGCAGAAAGCGCTGCTCCGCTTGATAAATCGCTCGCGACCGCTCAAGCATCATTTCGTCACTTATCTCTCGCGCATAGACGCGCGGCGTATGTATTCGAATACGGAACTGTAAGAGTTGCTCGAGAAACAATACAGTTTCTCGATAATTTCCCTAGTGCGAAAACGACGGGTTTGCGGAGCCTAGCTATTAGTCCGAGAGCCAGCGGTCCTCGGCACAGAGCTGCAACAGAGAGCACAGTTGCGGTTAGCGAGAGATAAAAACAGGAGGGAGTCAATTAAACACTACAATATTGTTTTGAAATGGCGCAGCGGTTGCTGTTATTTGATTGCTCAAATCGTCAAAAGCATACTACGATAATACGATGAAAATAATAATGCCATAACATAGCAGGAACACATCTGCGAGATATTAATAATTAATAGAAGTACCTCGCACACGCGTAGGTACTTGTTTTTCCAAAGCGAAGGCGTAATTTTCTATTTCGAGCATGTACGCCTTTGCATCTCAGTTAACACATTCGTGTATCTGTAATACCCACTCCATGTCACACGTGTACATCCATATGATGCGTCGTATATTCAAGTTCAGCAGGGCAGTTGGCGATCAGAATTGTACTGATCAACGTCCCGTGCCGTATTGCTCTTCCCAACAAACGAGAACAATGGCGTGTACGTGTGTGACATTAGTCGTGGGTGCTTTAAGTTTACTGATATTATATTTGCTGAAGACGTACACCTATTGGAAGAGGCGAGGAATCCCGACCGCTAAAGGAGTAATACCATTGCTGGGTCATACGCTACCCTTACTGACTGTGAGGTCAAGTTATTCAGACCTGACTAACAAGGTGTATGAAGATTTCAAGAACCGTAGCATGGTTGGATTCTACAATTTCGCCAATCCGGTACTATTAATTCGCGAACCACAGCTGGTGAAGACCGTCATGCAGACCAACTTTTCAAGCTTCCACGACAATGCGGCGGTGATTATACCAGACGTGGATCCTCTATTCGCCACGAATCCGTTTTTGTGTTACGGCGATGCTTGGGTGACAGGAAGAAAGCGTTTGACCTGGGCGTTTTCCAGCATGAGACTGAAAATCCTTTTCGTGGCTGTCAGTGGAGTGTGCAAGAAATTCCAAGATTTTTTGGACAGGCGGCTGAAGTCGAGTGACAAGTACGAGGTCGAGCTGAAATATCTGTTCTCAAAGTTTACGGGCGAAGTTGTGGCGAACGCTGGTTTCGGCATCGAAGGACACTGCTTCGACGATGAATCGCATCCAATGGCTTTCGACAGAATCGGCGACGAGGTTTTCAAGCCAAATGCCCTAAGCGCGATATTGCAATCTATTGTATTTTTCTTGCCCACGATCAATCGCATACTGAGGATCAGTTTCTTCCCGAAGCCTCTGGAGAAGTTCTTCAGAGATTTAGTCGACGAGTGTCTCGAGGCCAGGAAAAATGACACCACGCTGAGGAACGACTTCCTTCAGCTAATGGCGGACCTTGAAAAGACAAATGATAAGAGACTGAGCAAAGATGTTCTCACTGCTCACATGGCGTCTCTCTACGCCGATGGGTTCGAGACATCCAGCATCACCCTCAGCTTCATTGGCTATCAATTGGCAGCGCACAAAGACGTCCAGGAGCAATTGAGGGCGGAAGTGCAGTCCACGATCGCCAAGCACGGCGGCCAATTAACGTTCGAAGGGTTAAACGAAATGAAGTACATGGATCAAGTGATGAACGAGTCGCAAAGATGTTTCACCGCTTTTGGCAACATGCGCAAACGCTGCACGGCGGAGTTCGAGCTGGAGGGATCGGATGGGCTGCGTTGCCGCGTGAAACCTGGCACGGAGATCGCTATCCCCGTGTGGTCTTTGCATCATGACCCCGAGCACTGGCCCGATCCGGAGGTTTTCGATCCAGATCGATTCAACGAAGACAGGAAGCAGGACATTACAAAAATGACCTTCCTTCCTTTCGGGGAGGGTCCCAGGATGTGCGTCGGAATGAGAATGGCCCTACTTCAGTTAAAAGCTTGTTTGGCTAGCTTGTTGAATAATTACAGACTAGAACTGTCGCCAAAGACCCAGCTGCCTTTGAAATTATCACCGGCGTATTTCCTATCAGCTCCGGTCGGAGGCTTGTGGGTGTATGTCTCCAAACTTTAAGTGGCGAGACTATTGCCCTTGTAATATTCATTTCACGGTTTACGTTGTGACGTGAAATGCATGATATTCTATGGAAATAAATGATACGAGGATATCGTTATCACCTACCCACTCTACTCTCATTATTAAACATAATAAGTCTACCTTATCGTCACATTAAGATTTCAATTTGTACGGGGTCAATAAAATGTGTTACTGAAATAGCAAGTCACTTTCTCATCCTGAAACTGAAGATTCAGCTCTTATCGTGCTTATACAGGGTGTCCCAAAAATGTCGGAGTTCCTTGGCAGGGGTGACTCAGGGGGTGATTTGAAACAACTTTTTCCTTAGCGAAAATATTGTCCGAAACTTCGTTAAGGGGACCTCCCACCCTTGACCACCTCAAAATTACCAAAAATGAGCCTCTTTGTTGAAAAATTGCAGGAAGAAACTATGAGACATATTGAAGAAAGTGGATATATTTCTGAAAGGGCTAGCCTTACGCAACATAAAAAATAATAATTCAGTCTTAATAGGCGCCTAATTTCACCTCTGAATAAAACCACAGTAGTTCAAACCGCAAACTTTCACTTTTCAGATGATCACTGCTGGCCGACATGCTCCCAGGAGAATGAGGTGACTGAAATCAAAAAGAAAGAAAGAATTTACGTCAGGGCATCCCTCCGCATGATGTGACCTACTTTCAATCCAATAGACAAAGTTTGAACGACTTTTCTGACGTTTGGAAACTATTTTATAATTTTAAAGAAAAACTAAAAGTTTATAAATGCTTTATAAAACTGGTTGTAGAATTTTCCCAGTGATGATTGTAGGTCACATCGTAGCTATGGGTGTGCCAAAGCTGTGCTGAAAATTTCAAGACTTTATGTCAAACGGTTTTTGAGATATCATGTCGGCCAGCAGTGATCATCTCAACGTTTTGTTTTCGATACAGAAGCGAAAGAGTTTGGCAAAACGCGCGGTGTCGACAGTGGTAGTCAACGGCGGCGCGCGATCCACTGCCGCTAACGCAATCGTTTAACGCGCCTGAGCACCACTGTTGGCACCGCGCGTTTTGCCAAACTCTTTCGCTTCTGTATTGAAAACAAAACGTGACTTACCAGTTTTGTTGATGAGTTCCGAAGGAAAAATGTCTGCTGCATCGCGTGGAATGGTCATATTTTTTCCTAGACCCTTAGTTTTGGAAATAAATTGAAAGATATCTTCAAAAATGGGTGCATTTCGGGTGTCATTTTCCCTTTGATCGTTGTTTAAACAAATTTAAATGATCATAATGCAATAATAACTGATATCGTTGTATTCGGGAGGGTTCGTAGAATAATTTGACGCAACGAGCAACTAAATAACTATTACCGTTTCGACACAAACGATGTTCAAAGTTGAAAATTTTCAGTTTTTTTTCAAAATCAAATTCCTCAAAAACTGAGGGTGATGGCGATAATCGGTTTGCGGATTCGTGTTCAGGGCGAAAAACTCTACAAGAATCACCCAGTGGATATTGCCGAACCGAAAAAAAGTTTCATTTTGTTGGACTGTGTTATCTGACAAATCTAACCCATTTCTTACCCGGGGTGTATGTAGATTTTTCGCAAGTTTCACTTCTGTAGTGTCTAGTGTAAAATACACGGTCTTTTTTTGTTACCGGTATACAGTACCGATGGTGAGAGTTTTATCTAGAGACGCGGTAGCGTCTCGACGCCAAGTACAGGAAAGACACCCTGTATATGTCGACTGTCGCTACCGCTATCATTTACTCGTCGCCCGGCTAATCCAACCTAACCTGAAACATATTTCATTAATATCTCATCACGCATGCAATATTTTCTAAATTTAAAGGCAATTTTCTTATGTAAACCGCATATAAGCTTTTGAATAAGATCAAATTTCAATAAAATCTGTCCACGCATGACAGAGATATCATAATATCGTCTCATGGATCAGTCGGAAACGGTAATTTTTTCTTCTTCTTCTGATTCTGATTCTTTTCTAACCAAATTTCGTCAAACATAATACGTATATACGAGTTACACGCCGACCTTCAGCCAAAAGAAACTAGTGTATGTTTCGTTCGTCGACTCTCGGGATCATTCGGCAGGGATCGGCGCCCGTCATTGTGCACATATATATACCTATGTATACTATGAATTTTATAATATCAATATAACCTACCAAGTGTCAATCCATCGTAACCTGTCAAGTGTCAAATAAGGTAAGTTCGTAAGTTGTCCAAATTTGAAATGCCACGAGTTTTTACACTAAATAGGAGACTGAATTATTCTCTCAATTAACAAGGTAAGTCGTCAACATTTTTTAATAATTCTTGTAAAGTAATGTCGAAATAAAATAATTTAAAAAAATAAACAAAATTCTTGTAAAGTAATGTTGAAATAAAATAATTTTTAAAACAATAAACAACGACACTTTAAAGTTAAAAGAACTTTCATGCAAAATTACACATAGGTAGGGTGGATGTACCAGTAAATGAACACGTACCAGTGAATGGACATTTTATATTAAAATGAGTAAAATAAGTTATTAAAATAAGCAACTAATTAATTAGTGACTTCTTTTAATTTCTTGCTTCATATCCAAAGAATATTTGCAGCACGTGGAATCAATCGCGCTGCAAACATAATTTTATAAAAGTGTTCATTCATTAGCCTTAAGTGTTCATTTATTGGTGCGTTTACCCTACCATAGTCTCAAATGTATGCTAAAAAATAAAAAAAAAATAGAACAAATCGAAAAAGTGGTAACTTTTTGTCCGCTAGTGTATGATAATTTATAAGTAATTAGTAAAATGTGTCCTATTTCAGTTAACGATGCAGACGAAGAGAACTAACTTATAAAATATTGCATGCCTGGTGGCAAGACCACCTCCAAAAGGAAGAAAAGGAGAAAATAAAGCAGGAAAAAATTTCAAAAAAGAAAAATCTGCAGGAGGAAAAGAATTAACGGCAGAGAAGAAAAACATGCATGAGAAAATGACAATTAACATTTTTTCGGTTTCGCAGCGCCAAGTATTTTGAATAAAATATTTATTGGTATTGAAATATTTATTTCTATAAAAATATATCTGCTTAATATTATTAAGCGCAGTTGGAAAGCACCGAATCTTACATTGCGTTACACAGTGTCGCCTTTGCACGCTGCGGGAAAGCACCTTTATGTAAGTACTTGCAGCTCATTTTGATCTCACGTCTTTTTTTTATTTTGCAATTATCTTTTACTTTTTGTGATTTATTTGATTTCGTGTACTTGGCGTAATTTTTTTTCCTTTTTTGAATTTTTTTATGGGTTTTTGTTACTTTCGACAATCATCAATGTTTATTACCTAATATTACTAATAATTTGTATCTATGAACGATATATGTACAATGAATAATAATGAATATACATATGTTTTAATCAATAAAAATGGATAAGTAGTAATTATACATTTTATTAACTACTTAATGGGTACAATCAGCACGTGTTCAAGCTCGAGCAGGAGGAGTACCTTAAGGAGGAGATCGAGTGGGCGTTCATAGATTTCTACGACAATCAGCCCTGAATAGATCTCATCGAGACGAAGCTGGGCATTCTGGACCTGCTGGACGAAGAATGCAGAGTCAGTTTTGTACATCTCGCTTATGTTCGATCCATCGGGAAACTAGTGTTACGTGATTGTTATTTGCGTAAATGCCAAAAGGCGCCGATAGCCCCTGGGCAGAGAAGCTTTACGCGAAATCCGGCAGGTCGAAGCACTTCGAGAGGCCTCGGTTCGGCACCTCCGCTTTTCTCGTTCATCACTTTGCCGATCTAGTGCGCTACGAGACCATTGGGTTTTTGGAGAAGAACAGGAACACCGTTATCGAGGAGCAGGTCGACGTGCTGCGAGACGGAAATGTTCGTGCAAGTAGATTAACCTGTACGCATTTCGTTCAGACAAGTGAAACTCTACCGTTGTTTATTGTTTCAGAATAAATTATTAAGGAAGCCGTTCAGCTAGGAGGACCCGAAGCTACTGGCACCGTTGCACGTGAGAATAAAGGTCCGCTCAGAAGCCAGTATTGAGCACACCCAAGCAAAACAAGAAGGCGGCAATTCTCCGCGTTATTCCGAGTCTCTGAATGGAAATCGTAAACTGGGGAACGGATTCATTGCTCGTTAAACAATATCTGCAGGTAGGATCGCAGTTCCGAGATTCCTGCCACATGCTGATGGCGACTTTAAACGCAACCACGCCGCCATAACATGTTCCTTAGAGGCGAAATCGCAGAATAAAACAACAAGTTGGCGTGAACTTTACACGAAGACGAAGGGACAGATTGCCAAACTGGGTTCAGGTCTATTTGACAGTTCCCGTCGTGCCCAGACGTCTTCCGAGCTACGTCGTCAGCCAGACGGATTACCATGACGGAAACTCGTCGGTGGATCCCGCAATCCCCGTAGTTACACCTAACCAGCAGACTCTCGAGGAAGTTTTTGCACGCCAGAGTAACGCCTCCACGATCGCGCTCCAGTTTCACACCGCTATCGCTGATCGTTGTCCGAAATTTCGCTCGAGTCGATTCCCCGATTCGATAGGAACGTTGAACATTACAAACAATGAGGGGCGACGTTTGTATAGATCCTTGACATTAGTAATAACGTGACAAAGGCGAGCTCGTGTATAGTAATTCATGTTAATCTTATGAAGCCAGATTTTATAATATAATCTTGGTAACGCGGCTCCTGTAGACACGTCAATCATCATTTATCTTTGAGCTGGATCGCATGAATTACGGACCATCCTGTTAATTCCTTTTGAATTCAGATAGTTCTATCTTCCAGAAACATTTCCACTAAATGAGATTTCTAATGTTGAACTTGAACACGTCCTTCATTGTTAATGAAAAAAAACGCCCTTCAACGACACCTGACACGTACACGTCACGTTTTCAGGTGGATAGGGAGCATCAATTCTTTTATTTTTGAAGGTTTGAAAGAGTTACGTTTCTCGCTTCCTTCAGCATTTTATAGGAATTTCATGCGGTGACTTAGAGTGAAAAAGAAGTATAAAATTAAACCCATGTTTTCGCAACGTTGAGAGTTAATGCGTTCAGCGGAACGTCGTTGTACGATAGTTGGCTTTAGAGGCTGGGAACTTCACTTCAGCCTGAGCAGCTGTGCTAACGCTCGATGCGTTATCCAACTCAGCAATAATGATTGACATGGCTAACTCCTCCCTCTGTTTCTCCTTGTTCCTTTAATAATTAGGCTAGGAGAATTTGATTACTCGTTAGACGATTACTCAACTAAAAGCTACACGCGCAGCGGGGGCCTCTAAATTTCTGCTTCACTATGATTACACCTTCTTGAGCATGGGCAAGCGAAGTACTTGCGGTATATCGATATCTTCTAACCGAATGTTCGACGGATTGAATGGCACTCTTATCGGATACGAATACATTAGATCCATCAGCAGCTGAAAAGGAAAATCCCAATTCAATCACGCTTCCATCGCTATAAACGGTACTTAAGCCTCCACTTACTTGTTCGTTGTTCTCACCACGTTCGTTCAGCTTGGCCTGTATCTTTTTGATAAACGTAACTGGCACGCGCATGTCGAAGTCATCAGCAGGCGTATACGAATTTAGAATTTTTACTATTTGATTAGCGGTCAATTTGTTGCACACTTCGCACACAGAGGTCACATCCTCGTCCGTTTTACGGGCTTGCAAGAGCACTGCCGCTTGTATGATCGGCTGGAGCACTTCCGATGCTTGCTCTAATCGCCGATCCCTTCCCCATTGCTCCAATTGGCTCACATTGTACCTGGAGAAGATGCCATTGGATAAGCGCCCGGGAAATTAAATGAAACGAAGCCAGCAAGAAATGTTAAGCCGCAGAGGGGATTAGTGACCCACGAGCCTACAGCGTATGCTATACCCCGTTGGAAAGATCTCGCCAAGACGAATCGATTGATACCATTCTTAACTTCGAAATCAGATGGGATCACCTCGAAAAATGGTCCCAAATTTCGAGATTTTGCGGTTTTGAACAAAAGAAACCGGTAGTAAAATCCCATCCAGCCCGAGGGACCTCGGGTAGGCACCTGAGAGAAAACCGAGGGATGTAAGCGATACTCTAGCAGGCTGGGGCGGTAAATGTGCCTCATGACCTACATTTCAGGGCCATGTTGGGCCTGCATTTGCCTCATGGGCCACTAATCCATTGGCGATTTCGTACTGGGCATTAGGAAAGGGCAAGCGCAGGCCCAACACCGCCCTGAAATGAAGGTCATGAGGCACATTTGCCGCCCCAGCCGGCTAGGGTATCGCTTACATCCCTCGGTTTTCCCCCAGGTGCTTACCCGAGGTCCCTCGGGCCGGGTGGGATTTTACTACCGGTGTATAGCATACGCTGTAGGCTCGTGGGTCACTAATCCCCTCTGCGGCTTAACATTGTCCTTTCACGAACCTTATCTGCATGCCCTTTGTCCAGTGGCAGAGCTCGTTCCTCAGAAGCAAGTTGTTCAGGGCACTGGCGCACATGAAGTAGAAGAGCTGCTTGAACAGTTGCACAACGATTTCGGCATCAACACCGTGGTGCTGAAGAGTGTTGTACACCGAGGTCAGCTCATCTAGAAGCTTATCGAGCTTCTGCTGCGTGGACTCTGGCTCTTCCCCCCTAGGGGAGCACCTGGGTCGGCCGGACTTGGTGGAATTCAAGCCTGATATGGCCTCGTGTTCGAGGAGAGCTGGCACCGTCAGAGCCTGAATCCTCCCCTCCAAGTTCCTCATGATGGTGTTGAAGATCCACAGCGCCACGTTACCCGACACTATACGATACTCGCTCAAATCGAAATTCCTCAAGCACTGTTCGTTCTGTCTCGGTGTGTTCTCGATCTGGAACGGCTTGTCCCCGGAGTACTGTTTCATACTGTGCAGCAACCTCAGGGTGTTGCTGAGCCAGAGCACGCTGAAGTCGAGCTCCCCCCGTTTCTTCACCACGCGCTTCACAGCGTTCAGGTAGCCCGTCAGCAGCAGCCTCACTTTCTCGTCGTCGTTTGTACAATCCGTGTGCCTGATGCACATGAACAGGATGTAGGCCGGCAGACCGGGTAGCAAGGTCACCGCCACTCTAGGTTTCAGCTCTGAAAAAGATCGTGGCAGTTCGGAGGATGCTAGAGATATTTCCTATTCAATAGGTTAATGTCGATAGATTTTACCGATGATTAGGTGACGTATTATAAAGTTGATGTCCTCTTTCCTGAACTGGAACATGCCTTCGCAGGCTTTCTCCTTCTTCTGAATGTCTGGCGCGTTGCTTTCGTTGTCTCCAGAATGAGACATGCTCGTAGAATCGTTCGCAGACTCGACAGTATCTGGCACTACGAAAGAAGGTATTGAACGTTTACGTTTAATTTCATCATCAGAGCAACTTCGAGATTTGACATGAACGAAATGATCGCCGATTCGTGAGCTGGGGTGAGTTGTGGTCTCTGTAAGGTGCGATGAAAATGAACGCTGGACCACGCACTCACCGGCGCCCCTTGAAATATAAGGGCGATCCTCATGTTCCTTGGTACCGCGTCCCTCATCTTTGAAAGCATTGAGATTTGAGATACCACAACATTTTAATACCAATTCTCAAACTATACTTTACTCGTCTTACAAGCGCCTCCAGGTGACCAGAACATGTCTCTAAGAGTTGCCTTTAACGACGTATACTCACAGCCCGCATCTGCAGGACGTTGCGCCAGGATCTTGCACTGCTTCTTGAATTCCCTGCATTCTTCAGCTACTTTGTCGCACTTCTCCTTCAATTCCTATTGTCCAAAGGATTTAATTTGTAAACCACCGCTGACAAGTGTATAAAAGGTTCTGTAAGACGATTCGTGTGACGTTTACCAAGTTCTCGGACGTTATCCTGGCAATTTCGTGTTGCATGAAAGCCTCGGTTTGAGTCTGCGGCGATTTGCTCAGACTCGCGGAGAGGAGCTTCTGCTGCTTCCCGATTTCCTCCTGCAACCTGTCGACCTCCGCCCGCCACTCGTCCCTCTGGTCTCGCCATTCTTTCTCCTTCGTTTGAATCTCGTCCTCTAGTTGTCTTTGAAAGGAAGGGCGGGCAGAATCGTTTATCATCTCGGTCAAGGGGAACCTGTCGTACTAAACTAATACTGAGGGCTAATTAAAGAGACGAAGTGGCGAATTTGATTTCTGTCCAAGTGTAAAGTCTTCTGCCAAATTGAGCATAATGATCGTTAAATGGGATCGACAATTATTCGCGGCAAAGTAACTTCTGAAATCACTCCCGTGAGGCCTTTCGCTTTGTCGCAAGTCTACTGAATAATCGTAGCGCCTGCACAATAGGGTGGACCTTATTTTTCGACTTTCAAATTTTTTCGGGACACCCCCCAGGATTGTGTCATTGGGGGAAAAAATAATGTGTGCAAAATTTGAAATCGATCGGAGGACGGGAAACCGTGTCTCATCGCATTTTAATTTTTTTTATTTTTGTAACTCATATTTCTCCGATGTAGTATATCGTGAATATACATGTTTATATATATCACTGAATTTGTCTTTTTACGCTCTGTAACAAACCAAAGAATCCAAGTATAAAATTACTTATAAAAAAATCATGACCTTGAAATCTCATAAATTTACCGTATAAACTTTAGAATAAACTTTTTTCGTTGGCATTATTTTTACCTTGCCAAACAGTACAACTTTTGTCTAAGAAATTTTTTCATATATTTATAAATAACAGATTACAAAATTTTTTATGAAATAACCGATACTTTCATTAAGAGTACACTGTTTCAACAGATTTTATAAATATGGATTCTCTAGAATGGGAAAATGATCCCAATTATAATATTGGATTAAATATAGTAAATAATTTAGCAGTAAACGATTCAGCCGAACGAGCAGTCAAACTCATGCAAGAGTTTAATTGTAACTATTCAACAGCCGTCTAGACTTGTAACAGTCAATACCTGTTTCTTATAGATTTTTGTGCGCTGAATACGAATTCGCAAACCGTTTTTCGCCGTCACCCTCGGTTTTCGAAAAATTGGTTTTTAAAAAAAATGCAAATTTTCCACTTTGAACATCTTTCGTGTTCAAACAGTAATAGTTATTCGGTTGCTTGTACCATCAAAGTATTCTATCAACCCTCCGAAATACAACGATATAAGTAATTATTGCATTATTACCATTTAAATATATTTAAACAACGATCAAAGAGGAAATGCACCAGAAATGCACCAATTTTTGCAGATATCTTTCAATTTATTTTAAAAACTAAGGGTCTAGTAGAACATCCGACTGCTTCACGCGATGCAGCAAACATTTTTCTATCGGAAAATATCAACAAAAGTGGTAAGTCACGTTTCGTTTTCAATACCGGAGCGAAATAGTTTGGCAAAGCGTACGACGCCGACAGCGGTATAGTCCAGTGAAATTAGACGGAAATCTGCCCAATCTTCGGAATAAATCCCAGCAAGCTAAATTTTGGTATGGGCCTTTATTTGGTCGTTTTAAACAATATGTCAAAAGTCCCCATCGATCCGAGTGCCGCTAAAAATTTTACAGAGGGTTGAATAAAAAAAATAACAGTTTTTCGCGAATATCTCGTTATCTAGCAGTTTTGCGACAAAAATAGGTCTCACATAATTTATAACCTAGGAAATTCTCTACAAAAAAGGTTGTATGGGTTTTTTTCGTAGGAGTAACCATTTTCATGTGTGCCGGGTTACCAAGTTTCAACCCCCATACTTTTGACAAGGGAAGATCCCGAACCCGGGAATTCAGAAAATTTTGAAACTCTGTAAATATGTAGCGGAAGTCCTGCTGAGTACAACGCAATTTCGTTTGCTGCCCAAATTCACTCCAAGAGGGTGCAATTGACCCCTGAAATTTTTTTTATTTTGTATTATTACTCGCGAACTGTAGGAGATAGAAAAAAAGTGTTCAGGAAAAAGTTACTTCTCTTAATTAGGACTAACATTTGGTAAATTATAGTTCTTACAGTTCTTACGGTGCGTGAGTTATAACACAAAATCTAAAAAAAAACGGATTTTCAGGGGTCAATTTCACCCTCTTAGAGTGAATTTGGGCAGCAACAAAAATTGAGTAATACATACCTATATATCCTCTACTTATCCCCAAAGATTAAAGTTTAAATTTGTTCACTCGAAGGGGGTGAAATTGACCCCTGAAAATCCGGCTATTTTCCGATTTTGTGTTATAACTCACGAACCGTAAGAACTGTAAGAACTATAATTTACCAAATGTTAGTCCTAATTAAGAGAAGTAACTTTTTCCTGAACACTTTTTTTCTATCTCCTACAGTTCGCGAGTAATAATACAAAATAAAAAAAATTTCAGGGGTCAATTGCACCCTCTTGGAGTGAATTTGGGCAGCAAACGAAATTGCGTTGTACTCAGCAGGACTTCCGCTACATATTTACAGAGTTTCATAATTTTCTGAATTTCCGGGTTCGGGATCTTCCCTTGTCAAAAGTATGGGGGTTGAAACTTGGTAACCCGGCACACATGAAAATGGTTACTCCTACGAAAAAAACTCATACAACCTTTTTTGTAGAGAATTTCCTAGGTTATAAATTGTGTGAGACCTATTTTTGTCGCAAAACTGCTATATAACGAGATATTCGCGAAAAACTGTTATTTTTTTTCAACCCTCTGTAAAATTTTTAGCGGCACTCGGATCGATGGGGACTTTTGACATATTGTTTAAAACGACCAAATAAAGGCCCATACCAAAATTTAGCTTGCTGGGATTTATTCCGAAGACAAATCCTAATTTCAGTGGACTAGTAGTTGCGCACGTTTAAGCGATTCTGTCGGTGAGCGGGAATGGATACGCCCGCCGCTGTTGTTTTCTGTATTGAAAACAAAACGTGACTTACCACTTTTGTTGATGTTTTCCGGGGGGAAACTGTCTGCTGCATCGCATGGAATAGTCAGATTTTCTTCTACACCCCTAGTTTTTAAAATAAATAGAATAATATCTGCAAAAATTTGTGAATTTCGGGTGTACTTTTCCCTTTAATCCGTTATTTATAATTATGCGAAAACAATTTTAGACGAAAGTTGTACTCTTTGACAGCGTAAATATAATGCCAAAGAAAAAAGTATTTTTCGATGGTTAATTTTGAGATTTCAGGTCATGAAGTTTTTTTTTTAAGTGATCTTATACTTTGATTCTATATTATTGCAGAGCATAAAAAGGCAAATGCAACGATATATAAAAATGTATATTAACGATATACTAAAATGGAGAAAAAAAGTTACAAAAATAAAAAAAATTTCAAATGGGATGAGGCACGGTTTCCCGTTCTCCGATCGATTTCAAATTTTGCACACATTCTTTTTCCCCCCAATGGCACAGTCCTGGGGGGGGGGGGGGAGGGGTGCCCCGCCAAAAATCTCAAAATTATTTTTCGACAAGAGTAATTAAGGCCCACCCTAAATGCACAAACAACAAAACACGATTAGACGCGGTGCTCTGCTTGCACGAAGAGAAAGAAACGTAATGCAAGCGCCGGCGATTCTCCATTTACCTGTTGATCGTCTTCTGCGTGTCGAAAGCCTGCGCCAACTCCCCGTCTTCGTTAATGATGTCCACGTCGCGGCCGTAATTCGACCCTAAGCTCTTCATTCCCCACGTTTTATCAGCCAGCACGCTGTGCAGCTGGATGCATTCCTCTCTTCTGCTCGCGAGCTCCTCCGGAAGTGCATCGAATGGCCCTGGAATAGGAATTATTAATCGCACTAAAGCTTATCCGCTCAGTCACGCGATTAGAAGCAGATGATAAAATGAACCAATCATTGTCATCGCAATCTTTTATGGCGCGAGGTTTCGAACCCAACGCAATGAATCGTCAAGATTCCTGTGGTACCTGCGCGTCCGATTGGGTTTCGACTGACTATTCCTACTGCATTCTGCCTTTTCGATCGTTGTCGGATACCACAAGTTACCGGAATTCATGCAATCGAAACCCGTGAGGGATACAAATAAAATGCCCCCCTGTTTGGCTGTACCACGAATCATGGTACACCCTGTGCAAAGCGAGATAACTCCTAGCCACATCATTGTGATATGTGAAGCAACGTGCAGCAAATGCATGCAGGGCGAAGGGTGCGAAAGCAAAAGTCTGCGAGCTATGGATGTGCAGTGTATTTCGTCACATTAATCATCGGTATGCGGGGGTACAGAAAATAAAAGAGAAGTGCGTAAATTACGATGCTCGGTAAAGCGCATAGTGAAAGAATTCCTTCGCCAGGAAAAGTAACAAATTACCCAAGATATTCTGTTGTGCACCGCCTGTAGAGGTCACGCTCTTCCTCAGCGAATGCAGGTCATTCTTCAGCTGAGCGTTTTTCATTTCGAGTTCCCGAAGCTGCAAAACGTTTCATAGGGTCAATCGCCGAAACCTTCAGCTTCGCTTAAGCGGCATGCAAAAATTACCCTGAACGTGTCTTGGGTCCTTGAATTATCCTCGGCACTGTCGCGCTCCAGATCTTCCACCCTCCTCATCCATCGTCGCTTCTCGTTCTCGACGTCTTTCAGCTTCTGCTGAAGCTTCAGAACCAGACCAACATCCACGAGAACCTCGCCAGCGGGGGGATGCTGTTGGTTCCAATCGATCGTTTCTACCAGAGGATAAGGCGTCGAGGAGGAAGCTGTCGACCTCACCAGCCCGTAGTCCAAACACTTCGGAGTCATGCAGAAAATTGGCACCGATTACAAACAAGAAATCAACAAGAGTCATCGAAAGTGATAGTAGCAGAGCCGATCTTACGATATTCTGATCGTCCAGCGGAAGTTCCGTGGAGACGATTTGTCCGCTGCCGCTGGAAGCATCGCTAGGGGACCGCGAGTGTGCAGAAGCGAGTTTCTGTTCCATCATTTCTGCGTGTTGCTCCAGCTCGTGGTAGTCCTTCAGCAGCCTCTGGTATGCTCCGCGATCTTGTTCCTGATCCAGCAGGAGCAGATCCATCTCTTGTTCCAACCGGTGCTTCAAGTTCTCCTCCGCGCTGTGTTGGTTGCTCTTCAATTTTTCATTAGCCACTGTAACCTCCTTTCGCAACATTTCCAGCTCTTCCCTGAGCCTCTTGTTCTCCTCCTCCTTTGCCTGCGTGCCTCTTTCCTTGTCCTACGGAAAATACACCCAGGTCAGTCTTACAAACCAAGGGCCATCCACGGCTATCGCGGTACCTGTAGAATGTCTATCTTTGCGTCCCTCTCAGTCTTCATCGCGTCCGCCATCTTTCCCAACTCCTTCTCCTTTTCTAGCAAAGTAACGTGCAACTTCTTATTCTCCGCCTGCACCGACTTCAATCCTTCGAGCTTGTGTTTCAACCCCAACATGACCTTCTGATCGATCTTCAAAGACTGATTCCCCTTCGCCTGAAAAGAGAAGTTCCCTTTCAAGATCAAGTCAATACACACCGGACTGAAACGTACAAGTTCGGTGATCTTCTGCTGCAACGTCATGATCTTTTTCTCCAGGCCCTTGTTCAGAGACTTGACGTGCTCGACGTTTCGCGCTTCAGCCTTCAGCCTCCTGAACACTTTCTTCGCCAGATATCTCCTGACGGCAGCCTGGGCGGCAACGATAGCCATCAGCTTGCGTCGGCACGCCATTCGAGCGAGGTATCCCCTGGCGAATCGTTGGATCACGGTGGCAGCAGCGTGGTCCCTCATCAACTGGTATCTTTCACGAGCCATTTTCCCTCTGCTGTGCTTCTGGATGCCGAGAATTGTCAGTTTCGTCCGAAGGTAGCGACGTCTCTTCAACCACCCCTTGACGCGAGCTTGGATCTTCATCGCGGCTCTCTCCTCCCTCACCGCCTGAGCTTCCCGCCTGGCGATGTAACCCCGGCCGTGTCTCTGCAGGCCCAGCACGGCTCGTCGAATCTTTCTGTATCTGGTACGACATATCAGGCCGCGCGCTGTCCTCTGTATGACGATGCAAGCGTCGCGCTGCCGTTCCGCTCGCAGCTTCTCCAGGTAGGCCACTTGGCCAGCTCGAAAGAGGACCCTCGACTTGCCGAACTTGAATTTGTCCTCATCGTGGATGTACCTAAAGCGTTTGCGTCTCAATCTGCCTCGGGTCGAAGTTTCGCGAGAATTATTATTATCGATAGAAAAAGCAACCGACCTGCTCATGATGCGTCGACAGGTCTCTTTGAGATCGTCGCGCCGTATTTCCTTGAATCTGCACAGGCACCTGTACCTGAGGAAGAAATCGCCGTAGGTTCTCTGACCGGGAAACCCGGCCGCGGATATTCTGATCGTCTCCAGAACGCCGCTAGCCCGCAATTGTTGCACCGCGCGCACCGGGTTGTACTCGAAAGCCTCCTTCGTATCGTTCGACTTGATGCAGCGCACGTAATGCGGCATCGTTGCGTTTAAAGTCGCCATCAGCATGTCCAAGGAATCTCGGAACTGCGATCCGACCTGCAGATATTGTTTAACGAGCAATGAATCCGTTGCACAGTGTACAATTTCCATTCAGCGACTCGGAATAACGAGGGGAATTACCGTCTTCTTCTTTTGCTTGAGCGTGCTCAACACTGGCTTCTGAGCGGACACTTTTCTTCTCGCGTTCGACGGTACCGGCAGCTTCGGGTCCTCCTCGCTGAACAGCTTCCTTAATAATTTATTCTGGAACAATAAACAACGGTAGAGTTTCACTTGGCCTGAACGAAACGCGTACAGGTGAATCTACTTCAGAGTTGGGCATTATCTAGATAAAAAATTATTTAAATAACGATCGAATAAATGATACTTTATCTTTATTCGTTATTCGAGGCTCGAATAATCGAAGTTATCTCTATTCGAAGAGCAACGAATAAATAATTTTATTGGATGAGAATTTATTCGACGAATAAAGATCATTTTTTTATTCGATGGGAATTTATTCGAAGAATGAAAATAATTTTTTTATTCGATGAAAATTTATTCGACGAAAAACGATAGTTTTTTATTCGAAGGTTTTATTCGAATAAATGCGTCGAAAAAATTTTTCATCCGTAACATTTATCTTTTGGAATCCTTCGAATAAAGCCACGAATAACTTTCGTCAGCGTCGAGCGTGTTTATTCGAGCCGCTGAGGGTCGAGCTCGGCCGAGCGGCGCGCCGAACACAAAGGACCGGCGGCTCGAATAGACACGCGCGACGCTGACGAAAGTTATTCGTGGCTTTATTCGAAGGCTTCGAAAAGATAAATGCTACGGATGAAAATTTATTCGACGCATTTATTCGAATAAAACCTTCGAATAAAAAACTATCGTTATTCGTCGAATAAATTTTCATGGAATAAAAAAATTATCTTCATTCGTCGAATAAATTCTCATCCAATAAAAAATTATCTTTATTCGTCGAATAAATTCTCATCGAATAAAATTATTTATTCGGTGCTCTTCGAATAATGATAACTTCGATTATTCTAGCCTCGAGTAACGAATAAAAATTATTTATCTATTGTTCGTTATTTGAGATTTTTATTTAGATAAACTTTTGCCCAACTCTGATCTACTTGCACGAACATTTCCGTCTCGCAGCACGTCGACCTGCTCCTCGATAACGGTGTTCCGGTTCTTCTCCAAAAACCCAACGGTCTCGTAGCGCACCAGATCGGCAAGGTGATGAACGAGAAAAGCGGAGGTGCCGAACCGAGGCCTCTCGAAGTGCTTCGACCTGCCGCATTTCGCGTAAAGCTTCTCTGCCCAGGTGCTATCGGAGCCTTTTGGCATCTACGCAAATAACAATCACGCGACACTAGTTTCCCGATGGATCGAGCATAAGCGAGATGTACAAAACCGACTCTGCATTCTTCGTCCAGCAGGTCCAGAATGCCCAACTTCGCCTCGATGAGATCTATGCAGGGCTGGTTGTCGTAGAAATCTATAAAAGTCCACTCGATCTCCTCCTTGAGGTACTCCTCCTGCTCAAGCTTGAACACGTGCTGATTGAACTGCTGCTGAAGCTTCTCGTTCGCGTAATTTATGCAGAACTGCTCGAACGAGTTGACCTCGAACGTCTCGAAACCGTAGATATCGAGAACGCCGATGAAGCACTGCGGCTTGCTCTGAGACCGCAACGAGTTGTTGATACCGGCTACGATCCAGTTGAACAGTTCCGCGTAAATGTGCTTCGCCAGCGCGTCCCTGGCGCCGATCGCCTGCTCCACGTTCATAGGCTTCAGGAACACTTCCCTCATCGACACGATTTTCCTATGGCACAGCCACCTTCGCAACGCATTTACATCCGTGCCCAACAGCCCGCAGATGGTCAGAAGATGCTTGTCGCACGACTAGAGAAAGTAGGTAAGAAGTAGACGCTCCGAAGCTTTTGGATTGAAATACGTGAACGAAAAATGTATATTTACGGTGATGTAACTGGCTTCGATGTCGGTGTCGCTGTCCAAATTACGTGCCTCAGCGTTGCCTATATCAATGTTACCTAAGTGCAGTATGGCCGCTAAGATACGAAGCATGTCGTCCTGCTGCTGGGACGTGAATCCAAGCATGCCGAGGGCGCTTAACGTTTCATCGAAACCGACTAAATCGTCAACGCCATCTATTACAGGATTGCTCCCTTGATTCAGGTAATGGAACATATTCTGATGACCCAAATCCAAGTGGGGGAGGCGAGTGGCGGCTGCGCACATTTGGTAAAATATGTGGTAATTCCTTTCCTCGTGTGCCTGGGGAATGACTCGTTTCAACATTCGTTTCGCACGATTACGTTGCATAACCCCAGCTGGGAAACCTACCTGAAACACGACCCTAGACTTTTCGAGGAGGTAGGTCCTCATACTGGCCCCCGTGATGTGATGGTGTTCATTGAACTGAATCTCAATAAACTTGCCGAATCTCGAGGAGTTGTCGTTCCTCGTTGTTTTAGCGTTTCCGATTGCCTCCATGATCGGCAGAGAGGCGAGCACCTTCTTCTCCACCTGCGTCTCGGTCGTCGAACCGCCAACGGTGGCGAGATACCGCATCGTGTATTTCGCGGAGACAGTTTTCCCGGCGCCCGACTCTCCGGAAACGACGATGGACTGGTCGTGACCCTCCCTGTACGCACATTAATGATATATATAACTAACTCTGGGGTCATTCCACGCCAACTCGATCACTCTTTTCCCTCGATGTCTCGGGTTTTGTTTAAACTCGAATATTTTGCGATTTTTGCCTATTTTCGTGAAAATGGGTTGTAGTTATGAATTTTTACCTCGGAAACTATTTGTCGGATTTAGTTGATTCTTACGGCACTTTAATATGGAAAGATCGGCCTTCCTGAATAAATTTTTTCCAGATCGAAAAATTAATTTTGCAACATTGAAAGTGATACACCAATTTTTATTTTGCAAATTACCTGCTTCGGCGCGATTTACCACCCCATTTTATAGAAAAAACTTCCAGGAATACGGTAGTATTTTTTTCGGATTTTTAAAATCGCGACCTCGAGCCCGAATTTGCAAAATAAAAATTTGTTTATAATTTTCAAAGTTGCAAAATTAATTTTTCGATCTGGAAAGAAAATATTCACGAATGCCGATCCTTCCGCATTAAAATTCCGCAAGAATCAACTAAATCCGACAAATAGTTACTGAGATAAAAATTCATAAGTACAACCCATTTTCACGAAAATAGGCAAAAATCGTCAGATTCAAGGCCCTGTATTTTTTAAACAAACTCGAAATCGACAAAATGATGACTTAAACCCCCCCCCCCCCTAATTCCACGAGGACTACAACATATTCAAGTTTAAACAAAATCCGAGACTGGATTTTGGAATGACCCCCCGGCAAACACTTTACTTTCGTAAAACTGAAAACTCCAACCTCTCCAATTTTGTGTAAGCCTCCTCAGCGACGGCGAATATGTGGGGCTCCAAGTCGCCCATCGTCTGGCCCCTGTACGCCCAGATCGTGTCATTTCCGTAGATCGGCAGCTCACTGTACGGGTTGATCGCGACCAGGACTATGCCGCAGTAAGTGTAAATGCAGTGTCGTTGGAAACGGATCTGCAGATTGTAAAGTACAGCTGGCTCGTGGAGGAACGACAGAGACGTCAGATTGTTCTCGCCTATTAGTATATCGGGGTTCCTCAGGGGCGGGAGCTCGGCATCCGACTTCACGTCCAGAGTTTTCGTTTCATTCGAATCGCCTGTGTGGACCCTTAAGCTCTTCTGATTTAGTTTGTAATCCTCTAGGAGCACCGCGCCTTCCCAAATCTTCTCTGGATGCGGCACCCATACCCTACCACCCTAGAGAACACACAAGTGCTTCAGCAATGTCGTTGCTATCCCTAACCAAGATAGACGTATGCATAGAATCGGCACTCTAATCACAGTCCTCGATGGCAAAATAGGGTGAAAGCACTAGTAGTCGACCACCCTCTAGTAGTCGACCATTTTTATTATTTAGCTTAAAGAAATAAGTACTGAAATAAAGAATTTATTAAATGACAATTTTATATTATATTTTGAATTTCTAACTTTACAATGCGACAAAAAGCGCCCGTCATAGGTAAAAAAAACAAATGCTTTTAAAGTGATTTGTAAATTAATTTTGATTCCGCATGCGCCATTGCTGTTTTCTAACCCGAGAAACATAAGTGTGCTTTGAATAGAAACGACAAAGGTAATTCAGTTCTATACATTTTTTACTGGAAAATTATGCTATTCCACTGAAAAAGCATCAACAATTTTATATGCGCTTCAAAAATTAAAAAAGAATGGGATAATTTATTTATTTATGGGAGGTCGGTAACTGGATCATCATTCCCTTTCAATTTTCAATAGTCGACCACAGCGGTCGACTTCTGAACCTAACTGCATTCACAATGAATGCTAATACACTGCATTCCATACAAGAGCATACAGACGCCCCTACCGATTTGCGACCGATCTGCGCAGCTCCCACTACTACCCACGGTTTGAACCGCATGCGATTGGTCGTGGTAATTTCCAAGCAATAACTGGTACATCCCAAACGCGGGACCTGACCGTTGTCAACGTAAACAGTCCCGCACGAAAAGTGAACAGAGAGAGTAGAGAAGGCCGTGCGACGGAGAAAAACATAGGCGGTTAAGTGGGGAGTCGGCGTAGCAACGTCGCCTGAGGGTCGTGCCTGCGCGAAATCTGTATGCTCTAATGTGGAATCAAGTGTAGTCGACCACGTTTATAGTATAATTTATTTATAGAATACAAATACCTACTTTAAAAACTTAAAATTTGTTACTGCTTCCTGTCTTACAAACGAAAAATTTAATTTACATTGGAAAAAGAAAAATAATTTCTATTTCTTATTAAAATTTTGATAAAGTTTTTAAAAGAACTTATTTTAGTTACGCATTATTCCTGTCATTATTAATTATTTACTGATGTTGCACATTATATTTGAAAATAAATTTTAGTTTGTAATGCGCACATAACTTATTTTGAATTTCATATTAAAAAAGGTGGTCGACTACTAGCTATCGGACCCGTCGACTTTTAGAGTTAAGCGGTCGATTATTAAAGCATTCGGACACTTTATTTTTAACGCTAATTATTTATTTTCCCCGAACGTTCCTACTAACACAAAATATTTAGTGATACATTAAATACATTTGAATTACTTCAATACATTTTATATATTTTATAACATTGATTGTTTATTCTTTTTTCAATACTTTTCATTCGAGTTTAGCTTTAAGTGGTCGAATAGTAGTGCTTTCACCCTATATACTAATAAAAACTCTCTCAACGGTCATGCCGTCGCCTGTCATTACGCTCCCACGCACGGGGCACGATTTTCAAATGCACGGACGAGCTTGCACCGGTTAATTACCCAGCCTCTAATTCTCCTTCCTTTGAAAAGATCACCCTTCTGCTTTTCGCGTGGAGTACGTATGAAAATGAGATCGACAATACACAGCATATCGATTCCGACGATATTTCAACTTCAAACGGTCGCCCTTTTTTACCAAAATACGATATTAAAATTCGAAGAACGTCAGGCACTTCTGAAAGTTATTCATTTTTAACATGTAGTTGAATTTTTGCTTTCAGATGCATCGGTTGGCCTGGGGAATGTCCACCAGATAATGCTTAAAAAAAAACATAACTCATATCCGAGCCGATATCTCCTTTAGTTAAATAATACATATCTCATAAAAATTTAGAATAATATAGTTAAAAGATGTATGTTTTAATATAAACACATTGTGCATGATTTTCACTTATACTTTTCCCCCAAAAAATTCCTGAACTTGTATGATTTTTCCGGAGCTCTAGGTGGGTGAAACCCCTTAAGGGGACTAGGCAGTCAGAAACTCGATTTTTTTTGTCGCATTTTTCGAAAGTACCACCCGTCCCGATTAAAATGCCGTTTGGTTCAAATTAAAATTCGCAAAATTGTTGATTTGGCAGCTGAAAAGGTCAAGCGGCAACTTACAGCGTCGCTTTTGCCCGGAAACTTTAAACGCGTTTTTCTCAAATCTTTCATTCTCTTGGTTTTCCCCCAATTGCGAATGAACGGGGGTTCAGATCGGCTTGAAAAATTACAGGATGTGTAAAACATGTGCCATTTCCCGCGAGACCTCTGATATGGTCCGTAAAGATTCGAGATTTTCATAAAAAAATTAAAAAGCCGCGGAGTTTTAGTAGCGCACAAACACGTCAACATTTTTCTTGAAATCGCCGTTTTCCGACTACCAATTTAATGCTTCTGCTTTAATTTCAGTTCTTATTGGTTCCGTGGGAAACTATGGATGTAACAATTAAACAAGAATCACACCTTGAAATTCGATTACGACACTTTTTAAGACCAATATTACAAGAAAACTACAGAAGAACGTTAAAATGTTTACCAGTCAGCACCGCCATTTTTATAGCACATGTATATTTCATACTAATTTTTTTCAATCTCAATGATAATAATAAACATTGGGTAAAAGGATACATCTGGATTTGCTTTCATTTCGTTTGCAAATACATTAAAAAGAAAGTGTTTCTTTCACGGAAAACGACTGCCCAGCCCCCTTAAGAATATCGCAAATTACTTGCGTTCAGACTCAAAGAAACAGACACCTATTGTGAAAGTCGTTTCTAACAAGGGCCTCTCCAGGTTTGGCAATTTTAGAAAATGTTGATCTTCGTATACGTGAAGGTCTTCACTCGGACATTAATTTCCCAAAGCAGTGAGACACGCTCTTCAGCCAAATTCGAAAAAATCGACTTTGAAAAATTCTGAGTTCCCTTATATACAGGCTGTTCATCTACCTATGGTCAATGCTCAAGATCAGTGGCGGATTTAAGAAAAAAGGCCCAGGTGGTAAACGTTCTTAGGGGCCCATTTCTTCGAGAAAATGAAGAGTTAGTTTACTAAAAAGGGGTACCTAAATGTATAGAAAAGTGTAGAAAAAAATATAGTGCTTGGATAAAATCATAATTTTTTTTTAAGATAGGGCCCTAGAGGGCCTTTTGAGCAGGGGCCCATTTTTCGGGAAAATGAGGAGGTAGTTTACTAAAAACGGGCTCAGTGTACAGAAAAAGTTACAGAAAAAATACAGGTTGGATAAAATCATAATGTTTTTTTAAGAATAGGGCCCTGGTGGTGGGCCTTCTGGGCACGGGCCCAGGCGGCAACTGCTCATCGGCCGCCCTGTTAAATCCGCCACTGGGGGTGATTATACAGGCAAAAATAAGACGAAAATCAAAAGTGGCGAAATTGCGGCTTGAGGGGTACGCGCCTACGATGCACGTGTATTTAGGTTAAATTCAAAGTCAACTTTCTCGAAAACGAAGCCTTTACGGCAATTTCGTCACTTTTGATTTTCGTCTTATTTTTTGCCTGTATAATCACCCCCAGTGGCGGATTTAACAGGATGAGCAGTTGCCGCCTGGGCCCCTGCCCAGAAGGCCCCACACCAGGGCCCTATTCTTAAAAAAAAATTATGATGTTATCCAACCTGTATTTTTTTCTGTAATATTACACTGAGCCCGTTTTTAGTAAACTACCTCCACATTGTCCCCAAAATGGGCCCCTGCTCAGAAGGCCCACTAGGGCCCTATCTTAAAAAAAATTATGATTTTATCCAAGCACTATATTTTTTTCTACACATTTCTATACATTTAGGTATACCCCTTTTTAGTAAACTACCTCTTCATTTTCTCGAAGAAAAATGGGCCCCTAAGAACGTTTGTCACCTGGGCCTTTTTTCTTAAATCCGCCACTGATCACCCCCTTGAGTATTGACCATAGGTAGAGGAACACCCTGTATATAAGGGAACTCGGAATTTTTCAAAGTCGATTTTCTCGAATTTGGCTGAAGAGCGTGTCTCACCTTCGCGCATACTAAGTATCAACATTTTCTGGAAATTGCCAAACCTGAAGGTCCTTGTAAGCGTGGCTTGAGAAAGACACCTTCACAGTAGTTTCCATGAGACGCTACAAGCCCGTCCAGCGCCTCCTTCTGTTAACGACTACGTCCCTTCATGATAGAACAAACCCTTCGCTCGGTGCTCTACAAAACGGCAATTAGAAATGTCAACGCACGGACTCGTCACGGCGTTGCTAAACCAGTTGCCACCGTAGAAGAGGGATCTGTCGTGGCCACGCAATACCTTCACGTATAACTCCCTCGTAGTCATCGTTGTTGGTCCAGGTGCCTCGGCTGGGTCTGGCCAGGTACGAGCAAGCACCCACGATTTCACGCACAATCCTGAGGCACAGATAAGAGTCCAATCGAGCACTGCGACGTTCCTTCGACTGTACAATACATCTTGGTGTCACCCGAGCCTCGGTCACGGCATGTTTCTGTTTGTATGTTTTTCTTTCCTTCCTTATTCACTTAGGCCGACCTTCGTGCGTCGTCGATAGTCGAACCGCAGATCGGCGGGCCACCGAAATTCAAAGGCGTGGATTCGCGTCATCGTTCAAAAGCTACTTTAACACACTCCGCGCATTTATTACACATTTTGCTTCTTGAATAAGAAAACTAAGTAGTAAAGCTTGTAGAGGAAGCGGAGTCTTAATAGCCGTGAGAAACTCTTATTATAATCGTTTAATTAAATTAGACGTTAACACCGTTGAACAACTTTTTGTAGAAGTTCGACTCGGATTTCAAACCGTCGTCTGCGGCTCTGTTTACATTCCACATGCCTCAGAGTCTACCTAATGTGTATATAGATCATTGTCGAGCCGTTGAAGATGTCTCTTTGAAATATCGGCTTTTTCAATGTGTTTTGGTAGGAGATTACAATCTGCCTCGTAAAATTTTAGACTAAAATATAGTAATCCAAGCAATGGTTCTACATTCTTATCTGCTGATATCATTTGTGAGCAGCTTAATTTATTTGATTTCTTCCAATTCGATCAAGGATCTAATAATTACAACGGCATCCTCGATCTTCTCTTCTCCTCTCTACGGGGTCTTAATGTTTCTCCTGCTCTTGATACATTGTTACCCTGTGATTCGTTTCATCCCGCTCTCACTTTTTCCATTCCTCAGTACGTAAGAAAGAAAAATTTCGATCTAGCAGATTACGGAAACGTTAATGCCTACCTAAACAATATTCATTGGGAAAGTCTCCTAGCTAATATCTCTACTGATGATGGCGTAAACGTTGTTTAATCTCATCTCAATCATATTATTGACACCTAGTAAAGTACCCAATTACTGTGCCCTGTTGCAGGACTTCCGGAGTTTTCTCTAGTAAAAATAACTTTAGTAATGAAATTGGCTTGTCTTAAGCATTTAAAGATAAATTTCAATGTTTCTTTTATCGATATAAATTTTTGCACGAAACAAATATCACATCTTCTTTGGATAATATTAAATATAAAAAAGAAGTTCTGGAATCAGTTACTGTGTGCCTATAATCTCCAAAAATCAGTTACTGTGCCTCAGTTACTGTGCTCCCTTTCTGAATACTGTGCTGCAATTACTGTGCTTTTTATTAGGTACACTCATTTTTAAGTTAAATTTTTCTGTAATAAAAATGAAATATAATAAGTCACTTAAAAGTTCACATTAGAGATCACCACTTTAATAAATTGTTCATATTTACCGTACTTTTCTTTCCAAATGTAACCGGACGTGCATTAGAGGTTACGAATATTTAACACGCCCGGCAGTGTAAACGACACAGTAACTAACGCAACGTGCGAAAACAACTCCAGTTATCGTATACAGTAAATGACGCTACTTCCAAATTAGTTTCAGTTACTGAATTTGTTGAAAATAAATACAGAAATTCAAATAAATAATCGCTGTTTTGTTTTTCCGTGATCTAAATATGTTTTACTAATATAATTAACGTTGTGAATCTTACCTAGAACGATTTATTTCACTGAATATTGACCTTCATTCGTTCAGTATTTTCTTAAGCTTTTTCATAAGTTTTACAGAAAATTTTGCGAATTCATTATCAAAAAAGTAAAATAATTTTTTTCGTATTTTAAGAACTTCTGTGTGTTACATGTTTAATTTTAACAAATAAATAATTAACTGATTTTAAATAAAAAAATTTGATATGTTTTATTCGAGAAATATTAAGTTAATTATGCTTAATGATAAACTAGAGTAATTGGGTACTTTACCCTATGTTCCTTCTTATGTCAAACGAGCCTCTTCATATATCCAGCTTTGTTTTCATCACAATTAATGGCCTCAATAAACAGTAAAAGCTCAGCACACTATCATTAGAAAATTACGTCTCAATATTCTGATTACCTTGCGTTTTCCGAAATTATCTAAGGCCTGCTAGCTAAAATATGCGCGCCCGACTGAATCCTCACTGCAGCGTAATCCAACCTTAGGAAGGACGACTCTACATTTCAGAATTCTGACACCAATAATAATCAGTGTTTTGCCGAAAATTTTGCCGATTACTTTAGCTCGGTCTATCTGAATCACGATGATTGTAGATCATCGTTCTCTTTTAAACAATACATTGTATTATCACTCCCATTTTCATGGGTGGGGATCGGTCATATGTCTCCTGCTATAGGCCTATATTGCATTCAGAATGTGATGCCGAAGTTATTCGAGAACATAGTCTCTCAAAAAAAATTTTAAAAAATTAAAACCGACTTCAACAAAATAAAATTGCACTAAAAAGAAAAAAATAATTTTTTCCCTTATTTAATCTACGACTCTCATATTTTTTAAGGCGGCGCCAGATTTACACAGTGCAAATGATGAGGCACCGACATAAAAAATATGAGTGTCGTAGATTAAATAAGGGAAAAAATTAGTTTTTAATTTTTAGTGCAATTTTATTTTTTTGAAGTCGGTTTTAATTTTTTTAAAAATTTTTCATTTTTAACTTTTTAGTTTTATATATATTGACACAACATGCTGAGGAGATATGCGCGTACGTACATAAAATAATAATAAGTAGGTGACAATAGTCTTTATTATTAACCATAACTGGCAAAATATTGGGCCAATGTTGATGCAGTGTAGGTTAGGACCACCGGGGCATCGCCCCCTTTCGAATAAAAAAAAGATCATCAAAATCGGTCCATATGCTGAGGAGTTATGAGGGAACAAACATAACAAAAAAACATACGGGATGAATCTATAACCTCCTCCTTTTTGAAGTCGGTTAAAAAACTGACTTTTTCCGTGAAAAATTTAATAATAGGGAAACAGCATAGATTTTGTTGCCACTGTCAGAATTCTAGAATTCTATTTAGCCATGCGCGGAGTGCAGAGATTTGCGGGGCTGTACCTCCGAAAACCACCATGCTCCGAATTGGCTGAAATTTTGGCAACAGTTTCACTTTGCATAGAAATAATGTTTGCGAGAAGGATTTTTGGCGACTTGAAAATTTTGTTTTATCATTTAAGTGTCACTTCCTATGTTATCGACGCGTTGAAGGCGGCCCTAAAACCACAGAACCTGATGTTTTCAATTGCGTCTTTACGGAAAAATGAATCATATAAATTTATTTTTCCATGCCTAAAAAAAGATGGGAGACATCCATTTTTACAAATGATAGAAGATATTAAATATGTATATCCCGCCGATTAATAAAACCGTTCAACCTAAAAACCTGATCCAAGCCTGTAACTTTGGTCATTGTAATTCCTGCCGCGGTGGGGGGGGATGTTTTATATTTTACTTTGGCATTCCAACCCAATGCAAACCAGAGTTAGGCTGTACTTCCGAATGAACCAGACTATTTCCGACACAACGCATTCCACTTTCCAAGTTGTTCCGGATATTAGTATTGGTTGGGGCTAGATTAGTGCGGGGGCGCGTAAAGCATGATAGCGAACCGATGTGAGTTCGGTAATTATTTGTTTTCAAAATTTTCGCCCTTGTACATTATACTACATTCCGTCGGTAAGATAGGGAATGTCATCAAAATGTTAAAAAAAAATTGAAGTCGCCAAAAATCCTTCTCGCAAACATTATTGCTATGCGAAATGAAACTATTTCCAAAATTTCAGCCAATTCGGAGCATTCTTAGCCGCAAAAGCAATTTTGGTCGTCGATAATGGTTATTAGTGCACCAAAAAATATTTCCGTTTACAGTAATGGTTACCAGTGACCAAAACAGATAAATCTCATCATTTTTTAATCACTTCATTTTTCGAAAAATTCCTGCATTATTTAATGACGATTGACTCCCATTTGAATACAGATTAACTTTTTCTCAATGTTTTTTTTTCAAAATATTTGAAAAATAACTGTTATTTCGGATCTCTGGTTAATGAATGTTTGATAGGTATACAATAGAACCGTACGATTAACGTCGTTAACGAACGTAAGGCTCGCCATTTAAAATTATTCTATAACCCGATTATTTTTATCACAATGTAGGGCATTGTAGGGCATGAGATTTTGAATTATAATAACGCATATAGACACCCATTGTGTTGTGGTGACATCTTTTGGAACCTCTTGCGCGTACATCGTCGCGCATGCGCACACTTCCCAGCAAAACACGCATCTTGTATAAATAGCCGACGGTGAAAGTTCACGCGGATAGTTCGCTACAGTTCGCTACGAAGAGTGGTGGTGGTATGTACGGTTCGCTGGATCGGGACTGCGTTTACTACGTTATTTAAAAATTACGTGGTGAAAGAGTCGTTAGTCCCTAAACTCCACTAAACTACTAAAGCGTACTAAACTCTGTCTGATACCGTGGTGATTCCCATTAAAACTCCTTCGGCGGGTGGTTGATCTTTCGGCCTAATTGAAGGGAATAAAGCGAGAGAGAGGACAAAATGCCAGCCGACGTAGCGATGCATACCAACTTCCTGCAGTTCAACCAGTCGAGCCTGAAGGACTCGAACGTGGACTCTTGCTGGAACACCGAGAATATGAGCGGCTACATGACCTTGGTGGGCCCGAACGGGCATCGTCAAAGCGTTCAAGTGAAGGTCTATCGGACCAGTGTCGAACATTTCGCTGTAATTTACCCACAGAAAAAGGTGTGCAGACCGTTGGGCGTGCTGAACCTGAAGAACACGATAGTGGAACGATACGGCGACGAAGGATTCCTCGTTAGGCAGAAAGGCATCGATTCCCCCATTGCATTAACCTTCCTTATGGAAAACAAACAGGAACTGGATTATTGGATCATAGCCTTTACTGCGAGAACGAGCCCGTTGATGCACCAAAGCAGCCTGCCAATCGTGGAGGAGGAAGAGATCTAAGGGCAATATTCGAATTCTCGAATATTCGAGGTTCAGGCACCGTTTCGTTGACGTTTGTCATTCACGGCGGACGGCCGAAAGCCGATGGACAAATTTTTCCTCGCACTACGAACAGAGAACTCGAGAAAGAGGAATATTATTATTTAGCTTCCTGCCCTTATTGAACCAACAATTTTCTTCTCAACGCAAGCATCACAGTTTCGAGTGGACTCTCTACTTTCGTATTGCGAAACGCTCTTTCGCATTACAGGAGTGTCCGCGACTGACGGAGCACGAAGTATATTTTTCGTGACTGAAAATATCGAAATAAAACCACGACCAGCTGTGAATAGGATCGAGCCAACAGATCCTGACCTCGAGCAGTTTCGTTACAAGGATTGTGTACGTGTGGGCGATCTTTAAGAATCCTCGCTGCGCGTTATCAGGCCTTCGAGAAACGTATCACGAGGCCATGTTGGCACTGGGTTTTAGCAGCCAGCAGCATCATCGATCCTAGCCAGCTGTGACCAATCGCAGCTTTCCTTTTAGCCGGCGCAGAGGAAGAGAGACAGAGGGGGAGAGAGATTGCGTACGCGAGAAAATGGGGGAGTGAGAGAGAGAGAGAGGAGCTGGTTGAAGGGAAGCGGAGAAACACGAGGGAGAATAAAAATCTGCAACAAGGAGGTACAGCGAAAAACGGTAGGGCGGAAGAAGAGGATAGCCAACATTTCTCCTATCTCCAGGGATCTAACTACGTGATTCGACCGCGCAGTGGTGATTCATCTCTTTCTGCGCGAAAACAACCGTTAACTTCAAGCTGGTAACCACGAGCCACCGGGTGGCTTCACCTGATCGCTGTCTAGAAAGAACCTTCCTTTGCGAGTCGCTCGAGCATGTGGAACGGGACCGGTTACACGTATGCCACAGGGTGGTGCAGCCGAGCATAGACTGATTGCTCCTGCAAAAATATAATGGGAATGTGGTACAATTTTTTTTTTTATATGAACCGTTTTCGACAAAATCGAATTTGAGAATGGGCAGGATACAGGAATAAATATAGTACAATTGCGGGTGAAATGGGAAGTTCGTCAGAAGTGAATCGAAATTGTAGAATAACTTCTTTCGAACGCGGTTGTGTTTGTTTTTGAGAAAGTCGATATACGAAAATGGAACTCACAAGGGAACACCGCGAACTCGGACTTTGTGGGTTTATAGAGTGATTCAAGACAAGAATAACGGTATGGTTCGTCCGAGCCCAATCGCCCTTTAAGGGTGTGACAGCTACCCCTAAAGTCAAATAGGCGCTCTCACTTCTTCAAGTATAAGTCTTAAGAGGGTATTCGTGTTTAGAAGGCCATTTTTTTGCCCTTTCTAAAGATAACGCACAAAAGCATAGTTTTTTTCTGTGAGCATTATCCATACATATTTATTAACATTTCAGTAAATTGTAAAAAAAATTCAGCTATATATAGTAATAATTAATGGAGATATGGGTCATCTTCATGGCGTACACGATTTCGGCTGTTCCGCTGATCTAGAACAAAAGAACCAAAAAGATTCTTAATCAGTAAGAGTATGGCTATCGTAGGTAGCACATTTAGAAAAAAATAAAAAATTCATAAAATGACGGCACTTGCATCTTTTACTTTTTGCGTTTTCTTTAACGGCGTTAAAAGTACCGAACAATGAAAAAAGCTATGGGGTCGTCCTTAAATTACGTAAGGCTTTTTGGGGGGAGGGGGCCTCGAATTTCTGACGTTTTCTTACAAAGGGAGAAGAGGGAGTAAGGTAGCACCTTACGTACTACTTTTTTTTACCTAATTTTCAATATGAAACCTTTAGAAAAAATGTAATAACTGAAAAATGCAATATAAAAATATTACGTAAGGAAGGGGAGAGAGGAAGTTGGAATATAAAATCTTACGAATTCTTATACTTGAGGAGGGAGGGAGTAAGGAATCGCCAAAATTACCCTTACGTAAATTAAGGACGGCCCTTAATCCAGATGTGTTTCTGAATATATTTACAAAGTACAAAAACTTAATTTTAAGGGTTGGTAGTGGGGATAACTTGAAAAGTACGGATTTTTTGATAATTATTTTTTCGCAGTGTTGAACATATACAAACAAGATGCACCTTTTGTGTACATTTCTTTTCTTGTAACAGACGTAATGATTTAACTTCTCGTGTCCTCTTTTTTTTGCAGCAGCTGCACGATCATATGATTGACTATCTAAAATTTCCTTGAAAGTCTTGCTATTGCCATCGCCTATATACTTATGTAATATATTTTACCTGGTGCTTGCTCTCTCAATTTTTAAACATTTCCACGATCGTGTTGATCTCCATCTTTCCAGAACTTCTAGCATTGTTTATCGTGCAAAATTCTTTGTTGCTTATTACCTATACTCCTCAGTAGAATAATTTTTCTTCCTATTTTACAAATTACAAGCTTGGCAGAAACTTCCAATAAGATTAGAAACGCAGAACGAAGAGGTAAAGCCTCTCTTCTTCCACGTCTCGTCTCCTGATACACTCACAAGGAGAGTATTTTAGGTGTCCGCCTCCGATCATTTTGATTTTTGGATATGTTATAGAGGACCGAAAAATAAGAAATACGTGTTTTTTATTTTTTCCCGTTTTCATATTTGGGGGGGTGAAAACTGCGTTCAAAGTTAGGGTTGAAAAATCATTTTTGTGGAATATCTCGAGAACTATTAGAGATAGGGGAATAGTGTCAATGGACGAATTTTGTGTCTTTGAATGCGAAATATGACTGACTCACCAGATTTTCAAAAAGTCCATTTGTTTAAATAATACATAAAAAATTGTTATTTTTTTGTTAATAATTCTTGTAAATCTTCATCTATATTCATGCAAATTTATTTTCTCATACTTCACAGCCAAACCGAAAATACGGATAAATCAGAATTTGTATTTCCTACAAATTAACAAATATAATTATTATTGAAGTTGACTTATAGTAAGGTGTCCTCCTACAGGGAAATTTAGTTCTTAAGTTATCTAGAAATAAAATTCTAAACAAAACATATCTAATACGCATATAATTTCCTTTTGTATACTAGATATTACTTCTAGCGTGAACAAAATTGCCATTTCGAGTACGAGGTGTCTGTAGCGCTACGTCCTCAAATGAATGTGTTTACATTATCGCAGACCTTATGGTTCATATTGATCACAAAAATGGTATTCATGAAAGAAGTGTTTTAAACAAATTGATTTCTGACACCACGAACATCTAATTACAGCTGTCTCATCGCATAGTGCACATTTCGTTTGTGTATCCTTGTCAAAAGCGAAGTACACAGGGTTCTCAAAATCTCCTGCTTTCTCGTCTATATACCCACTTTTATACCAGGAATACTGAAATAAATGTGCGTATCTCGGTGAAGACAGTTGGTTGTGCACAAGCGACTGTAATTTAATAATATTATTCCTTAAATGTAGATTAATATCGGAATTGTATAACAGTACATCGTCAGAAAAGCGTCTAACGTAATTTTTCCACACTCTAAATCCGTACACATCCAGAGGCTGGATTCGTCCCGTGGTACCTTGTGGTATTTTCTTAATTATGATTTCTTTACCAGCTGATTTCGCACTATGCACATCTTGTTCGCAGTGTCAACTCCAAGAGTCTAGTAACAACACACTTGTTTGTTTGGTTTTAGGAAAAAAGACTTCTTCCAACCAGGTTTCGATGTGGTGGATTATTGTCATCTTGTTCATTCTTCGATTTTTCTTCTTGTACAGCTCTTCTTACAATTCGTTGACTTATTGTATCTGTCCTTCTGTAGAACTTTTTTTTATCCATTATTTATTTAAAATATATGCACTTGCAACTTTCCGATCACAAACTAAATATTTTTGCTGCTGGCCTTTCTTCAAGGCATCAATTTTTATACTAAGAGTATTTAAATAATTCTCGGAATCTTGGGGAAGACAATTGATTATGTGTAAGCGCTTGCAATTTGATGATATTATTTGGCAAATGTAAATTTACGTCAAGATCATATAGTAAATCGCGATTTGAAAAAGTTCGCAGAAAATTTTTCCATATTGGAAAACCAAAAACATCCAGCAGTTGTATGAAATTCTGCCACTCTGGGTCCAAATTCTCCGCTAGTTTCTTTTAACACCATAAACAGGGGTGACAGTAATTGATCACTCGTGGAAACCGTACGGGGAAAATCGTATAACTATGTGTGATTGAGGACACTGATTGCACACATGCTTCTACAGTTTTTTTTTTTTCACCAGGGTGCGTCAACGTACGGCAGGAATGTATTTCCAAATGAAATCCACTCTCATTTGTGTAGGGATCAAGGGAGTCTGTTTGAGAATTATAAGAATACAGTTATTAACATATGAAAAAGAATACTGTAGATTGGATCGCAACTCGCACGTGTTAGATAACGGTCTCTAAACGCTGCGCGGTCACGCCGCGCCGGGGCAACGTTTCGTCTTCTCCCGCACGTATGCGCTCTCTCAACGCACTCCTCCCCGCGACAGTTCCGAAGCAAGGACACGCACTGTAAACAATTGTCTCTTACATTTCCGTTGCACACATTACTTGCATTGTACGTAGCAAGTTATGATCTTACGATATACGTGTCCGGAGGAAGTTAAACGTAAATGTTGCTTGTCCCGCTGAGCGGAAAAACTGACGAATTTTGTAACTTTTCTGGAAACGATATTATACTTTTTTTTTTAAAATCATGATCCAGGTATCTATGGCCTGTTTTGAATGTTGGAAGATGGGCCTTCTCTTTTGCTTCTAACGCCCATCTTATATCCACGTCATGCGGACATGCGCCGATGAGCCCTGATCGATGGTAGTCCGAAGTTTGTCCAACACATACTTCACGAGAGATAAGATATTGTAAGGTTCTCTGTTAAATAATTGGAGTTGGATAACAGTTAGACCACAGCAATTTTATTTATAATGTCCTGAAAGATTTTGTCAGTCTGGATGTCGAAATAGAGATAACGGTGAAGGTACGACTCGTACTTTGTCGAAATCATTGTGCGCTCACTCACGCCCCGCGTGGTTACGGGAACTCGTGTTCCTACGGTATTAGTGTTTTATTTAGCTCGCCCGCTTAAATCTTGGAAGCCCTCTTTTGTACGCCACTCGCACGCGTGTGATTACTTGAGATACTGTACACTTCTAAACACTTCACCCGAAAGGATAATCAACCGTTTAATATGAATAGCTACTGTCTGAGCACACACTCTGTGACTGTCTTTTTATGCTCTCAGTCCGTGACACACTCTCTGCCATGCGAGACACACTCTCCCACCTCCTTCTCCTACTCTACTTCTGTCTAACCCGCTCCATCTATCGGAACGAATCTTACAATATTTTCTCTGCGCGTACCACCTCTCGCCAATGTTTTTTCTTCCGACTGATACAATAATTTTCGGACCGATTTAACTTTCCTGAACTTATGTTGCACATTCTCGCCTGTGCTTCGTAACTTTTTGACGCTTCTCCAAAACTCAGCAGTTCGAGTTTTCTAACTTAACTCTACGTTACCGCTTTCACCTGGGACAGAGGTATCATTAAATTCATTGCTAGTACATTCTTCGTCGTCCTGGATATTATCGACTTGAACGAAGTCACATTCTTAGGGTCGCAATGGACCTTCGAATTCCAGGGTCGTAAGATAGCTATTTGTAAATGAAACGTTATTCATACTAACAACTATTTAATTATAGTATGTATAATTTCCGGTAATTAGACTTCCCTATGATTGATAGGAGACGACGGTATTCTGGATATATATGTAGAGTCGTTACCAGTAAAGTAATTACATTTGCCGGATTTACACAGAATTTTATATAAATTAAAAAAAAAATGTCGTGCAAAATAAGTTTTGTTTTTTAAAAACCGTTTGATTAACTAACCCTGTGCATTTAAAATGTGACATAATTATCAAAAGATTGAAGCATCTTCTGCATAAGAAGATTTTTTTTTTTTTTAACCATTTGAGCACGAAGAATTGATATGCAGTCGAAATGATATGCAGCACGAAACAATTTGTATCTCTGTCAATTTTAGAATTATTAAATAATGTTATGCAATTTACGGAGCATTAGATATGAAAGTAATAACTTTACACACAGCCGCGCAAAATTATCGATAATTGACTACAGAGATGAAAATAGAAGAGCACGATAGCACTCTGAACTTTTCAGCAAAGCATATCAGGATTAGGGGAGCGCGATAGCGCTCTTTGGGTCTTAGAACTCACAACCAAATGATTACATTCTTTGTTTTACAAAAGTTGAATAATTAATAGAATTGTATAAAATTTTGGTTTAAATTATTCTCTGTCCTACAAATCAAACGTCACTACCTTTAAAAATAGCCTGATGGATTGCAATATATCTGGTTGTTTTATGCGTAATATATTTTAATATCTTTGAATATGTTATCATATTTGTTATCCTCACATATTACGGCTGCAGCCAAAACAACCAATCTGAATATGTAACTTACTATGTGTCGTACCGCGGAACCGTGTACTTTTCGTCGTGTAATTGCATAAACCGATGATACATTGTAAAATCAGTATATACGGCTGAATTCACAATAAAACACGCAATATTGTTAGTTATTACGAAAGTGTAAAAATTATTAAAAATAACGCAAGGGAAAAATTTTTTTTTTTAAGGAGAAACCTTTTTTCAAATTTTGTTCACGCAAATTTGTAGCGCTTATTGTACCATCAAACTGTTATTCGAAACAGTTTTCTCTATCTCTTGTACTTTAAGAGTTATACTCGAAAAAGTGAGAACGCCCATTTGACTTTAAGACTACTTACAAGGGGATTTTCTTTTCCGTGGAATATTTCGAGAACGGTGAGAGATATCGAAAAGAAGTTGCATCCTTTTTTTATATCTACAAATCAGTGTAAAAATAATTTTCGAACAAAACATATTTTTCAAGTTACTCCCACCACCAACCCTTTAAATTAAGTTTCTGTATTTTGTAAATATATGCCGAAATACCTCTGGATAATCTCTTTTCATACATATATATAGTTTATGTGTTATATTTTTTTTGCAAACAAATAAAACCTCTATTACCGAATTTGAAGTCCATTTTAGCAGTTTCCATTAATAAAATGGTTTCTTAAAGCCATATTTAAATTATTAGTTATATAAAGTTTAGACAGCTTACAATTATTTAAGCACGACAGTACGTAACTAAAATTGCATCCAAGGTAAAACTCGTTAAAACTAATCAATGACGAGCATGAATCATTATGATAACAACACATTCGTATATGCATTACTTGAAGTGTAATCTTATTAGGCTATTTTGGAAACCGCACGATAAATTAATAATGCGTGAAGATTTACAATGACTTTGCAAAATATATAGGTATGTTATCATTAAAATGACGCAGAATCGCATTGATGGCTTGTCGACCTTCCGATTTGCATAATGCATATGTATATGAATATTAAATCATTGTAAATCAATTTTACTTATCTATCCCACTAATAACATATATATAATATTACAGGTTAAAATATTATAATATTACATTAAAGTTATTAATATTAAATTTAATTACAACATTATAGCAGTTTTCATGAATGAAGTGGTTGCTTAAAGCAATATTTAAACATTTGCAGTCTTTTTTTGTACATGCTGTATTGTTTGATTATACATTGGAAGAATTATACTAATAGAAAACAATAGATACATTGAAAATTACGGTTTCTAATTGGTACAATAATGATATTCTTCATAGAAATGATTAAAACAAAAATACTTGCCACACCATGCGCATCGCATAAAAGCCGGCTCCCCACAAATACCACATTTGGGTATAAGCTTTTCATTCCTGAAGTAACAGAAATCTACAGAATTTTCAAATTCGCTGATATGCGATTCTAGATATCCGCTTTTAAACCAAGCATATTGAAAAATGTTTTTGAATCTAGGCGAATAAAACTGATTGTGGGTTAGCGACTGCAATTTAATTATTTCATTGCGTAAGTGCAAATTGACATCTCTCTCTTGGAGAATCACATTATCCGAAAATGTCCGCACGGAAATTTTTCCAAATCCGGAATCCAAACACATCTAAAGGCTGAACGATGCCCGTCGTTTTTTTGGGATCGTTGAAAAAGTTACTTCCTTGTCTTGTGGAATCAACTGCTGTACCTAACTCATTTGGGCAGTGCCCTGTCCACGAGTCGAGTAGGAGCATGCTTCTACGGCCAGTATTCGGTAGATACACTTCGCTAAACCAAGTTTCAAAATGTTCAAACGTCAGTTTTCCTGACTTTGAAGCTCCGATGTAAATATTAACCGGGCGGAATAGAGTTCTTTGCACTATCGGACCAGGTGTTCCTGTGGACTCCTTCAAAACTATGTATAGTGGTGAAAGAAGTCGCCCGCTTGCTGATCTAATAGGCATTATAGTGTAGCTATGTGTTGTAGAAGATGCCGATTGAATCGTCGCTTCTACCGTTTTCACTCCTAATTTCGCCAATGTTCGCCCAGAATGTATTTCAAGGTTGAAGCCACTCTCGTCTGCGTTATAAATTTCTTCAACTCCGACAGCTGGGATGTTAGACTTTACGCGAGAAACAAACGATTCTGCAATATTTTTGATGTTGTCAATATCTTCGAACGTAAATTGAGTCCTGAATGTTGTTATCTTGCGGGACACAATTCTATGCGCAGTCTTTAAGTTCCAAATCCATCATTTACCTGCCACGAATTGGGGTAGGTCCACTTGGTGTTTGGCCTCCAAGGCCCACAATCGTAAATTCATGTCATGAACAATAGATCTTCTGTCACAAGCTTCTTCAAACTTTTGCAGTACATATTCCGCGATAAATGCAAATTTATCTGCACTTGTTCCGCCTCTCTCTACACTCGCTTCCCACCTGTACAGCTGCCGCAAAGATTTAACCATGCGATAATTTTTCTGTACACTGGTAAGCGCTCGACGTGCCTTTTTTCCGCTTTTCCAAAACGTTGCAGCTTTTCTCTTGTAACTTAAGTCAACTTTTTCACCTTCATCATCAACAGTGCATTCCGCAGGGTCGAAACTGTCTTCTTCTTCTTCTGCAGGCATAATGTACTCTACAACTTGTGCACCATCTGGTGCTGATGGATTGGCAAAATCGAGCACATAATCATGTTCAATTAATGGTAGGGAATGCATGTTATGAAACTTTTTTCTAATGTCCCGAATTTCATTGTGCAGTTCCGTCTCTACCGAGTTTATAGGTGTCTATGTTATACTTGCAATTTGAAACGTAGTGGCTAACATGTTTATTACGTTAGCAAGATTTTAAAGAAAAGCCTTTCAAACAATGATCACTCACTTTTTTCAATTGAATGGTAACTGACTGCTGCCAAAAATGTAACTGCCGTTAGCTACATCCTCGGGAAGATTTATATCAATCAAAAGACGCGAATACATAAACATGTTTATCGAAAAGTGAATGTGGCACAGAAATATCATTAATTACAATTAAAATGATGCAAAGTCATTGGAAATCTTCACGCATTATTTATTTAGCGGTTTAGCTTTAATGAGGTTTACCTTGGGTGCAATTTTATATAACTAATAATTTAAATATGGCTTTAGGAAACCATTTTATTAATGGAAACTGCTAAAATGGACTTCAAATTCGGGAATAGAGGTTTTATTTGTTTGCGAAAAAATATAACATAAAATATATATATGTATGAAAAGAGAATATCCAGAATAATTTCGGCATATATTTGCAAAATTACAAGAACTTAATTTTAAGGGTTGGTGGTGGGGGTAACTGGAAAAATATGTTCTGTTCGAAAATTATTTTTACGGGGATTTGTAGATATAAAAAAGGGATGCAACTTTTGTTTAAATTTCTTTTCGATATCTCTCACCGTTCTCGAAATATTCCACGGAAAAGAAAATTCTACATTTTTTTCAAGGGGTGGTTTCACCCCCAAAAATTGCATTATGGCACAAACAAAAAATAGGGTTGCGTTACGGATGAACTACTCTACTTGCACACCGAGTTGCATAATTTTTTTAATTTCCGGGTTGCCGGACGTCCCTTGTTAGGTTTCACAGCCTTAAAGGGCGATTAGACACGAATAAAGCATATCGTTATCCTTGTCTTGGATCACTCTTTAAACCAACAAAGTTTCATTGAAATCGGTGAGTACGGATTCGTGGTGTTCCTTTGTCAATCTCAACCCAAACGCGCGCACTTGACGGATTTTATCCATTTGCAAAACAATTTCCCAAAATTTTGAATTATTTTTGCTTTAGAGATTAGTGTTATATTTATTTCTGTATTCTGTCAATCTTTAGTCGGAAGCACACGTGCTAGGTAAGCTGTTAGATGAGTCTTAGAAATGAATTATTCTTTAAAAACTATGGTTCATATGAAAAAAATTGGTTCCACATTTTTTATTTATTTTTCTATAGGGAATCATTATATATACCCAATTGTACATTCCTGTTTGCGTATATGTCGTGTTTCGCTATACCTTTACTATCTTGACCAACCCTTGAAGGATGTCATCACTATTCTCCTAATTGGACCGACTTGAATCCGATCTCGACGAATCGTTACGAATTAAGATCGCCTTATTTTTTTCGTGCCCCTCGAACTAACCATTAACGCAATTCTTACTTTTCACCTTAGTTTCTCTTGTAATTTTTGGTTCGTTCAAAAATCTGTCGATATCCGAAATATTATACAACTATTATCGATACCAATTGCGATTGGAGCCGAGGATGGTACGATTATTTATCGATGTGAATTGATTCTGTTGAGAATACTATAGATATATCAAGTTATTTTTTAAATGCATTTCTTCATGAGTTACAATATTTGTTATAATTGAATTATATACCGCTAATTAACGATACATATCGATCGATACGTTAACAGAATCTTCGCGAATTGCAGATTAACGGTCAAAAGGAGTACGAACTCGTTTCCTCTTTAAAATGTAAATTACGAATTCGACTCGACTTATTGTAGTGCGTAGCGTTAATTTAAAAAGTTAGGCATGTACTGTCATGTGTCGCAATATGTTTGCCGTCGTTAACCTCGAGGCATTTATTATATAACGGACCAAAATTATGTTACTCTTTCTAGAATACTTCGTTGGGTTCTCACAAGTAAACAGTCTTACACAACCCGTTTTATTTAGTCAACTCTATCGACGAATCCAGATTATATTCTCCAGATATGTAGTCGCAGTACAGTAATTCGTCGTTATTGTCCCGTTTTTACCATGCGTAATAGTCCCGCTCACTATCCCCACCATTTCTTGGAATCCTTCAGTCAAGAGTGAGAGAATCCGAGAACGTGCGAGAGAACAAAAGAGTCGACACGAAGTTGTCGTCGGCTACGAATGGTGTCCGCATCGCGTTGTTGTCCCGCCGCCAGCCCCGTTCGTCGGGACTATTACGGCGAATTACTGTATTTAGTACAAACGCCCATGCATCATCTAATAGAAATGTTGCACATACATGTAATATCACATCGGCTCTATCGAACACGTACAGAACCAATTCGAACATGTCCCACATGTCGATTTTCGTTGCCAAACCTAGAACTCAAAGCTGCACAGCAAGAGATCTGTCCAAACACCTTCGCACTTGTTAGTTACACGGTGAATAATTTTGGATGTGGTTTGTATGTTAAACAGCTCAATTATGAACAACTGTATGGGATAGTGACTTAGGAAATTCGATGGAAATCAAGACGTTTGTGAAGTGATATTATCTTTAATTATCGATGTAACCATGATTTTTGTGGTACAACAGTAAGAGGTTATCTGTGATATTACGTAGACGATGGCGTTGTCGTTACAGTAGACTTCGATGCGCCCTGTTACCATAGCACAACCGATCGACTGTAACAAGAAACAGGAATAGAGAAAACGAGAATTCTCCGCGATCCCCGGAAGCGTGGCAGACGCTTAGGGCATATATACATGTAGGTCTCGTTGGAAGCTTGAAACGGTCGCCAACATGGTGCGAGAGAGAAAGACATCGTGCGAACTGGTGCGAGAGAGTGAGATATAGATTCTCTCGCTCGCACGATGTCGTTTTCTCTCTCGCACGATGTTGGTCGGCAACTGGATCCACAGGAGACGAGAGGCCACGAGACCCCCATGTATATATGCTGTAAGGGCAGACGAGCCGTTGGGTCGCAGTCACCGTATTGATACATTCAGTTTACGTTACTCAAGATTCTTTGATTGTGTCTCGTTCAATAACGAATCGATAACTTGTGCGTATGTACTCTGACGCGCGAGGAACTTGCATGTAAATCGTCGTTCCCGTGCACTCCTGGCGCATGATTCAACAGAAATACGTACCACTGATCGCGTCTTTTGTAAATACTATACTTAGGTAAACATAGGAGCGAATGGTTGCGAGCGATCACTAACCATAAGAAATTGTCTGCATGAATGAACGAGAATATAAAGCGAAGCGATTGAGGTTTTTTGTCTGTCGTTTACTGTTACTGCTTAGGTATGCATTAAGAACTTAGCCCTTCGAGTTTTTTTTTTTTTTATAAATTTCGCATAACTAGCGAGTACTTACGTATGTACTTCGAAATTCTTCTGTTTAAGCTGACGTATGAGTCCCAGACAAGTATTTGTAGTTTCGTGTCGCTATCGCGCGAACGTGTATAGATATTTACAGCAATCACGTCTTTGTATATAACATAAAATAAATTATACAGCATAAAGTGTGTATGTGCACGCGCATATACGAGGAATAAATGTATTGCCCCGATATTGCGTTTGTATTTGTAATTTTCTTGGATCCGTAGAGAAGCAGTACCTATCCGATATTTGATTCTCAAACGAAATAGTATCTACTTATGTCGAATTAATATTCAATTCTATGAAAACTACTTCGTTTTAATGTCGATACCTACTGATTTTTAATCGAAGACGTAAGTTGAAAATTGAAATAAATATGTGCCAATAAAATGTTTTTTTGTATCTAATTTCGCATGAGAATTCGGTTATTGTAAGTGTAAGTGAACATTAATTAATAATAGCGGGAGAAACATGGTAGGTATTGCTTTCAATGATGATTTTATGTAATTGCTGGAGACCAAAGTATAGATGACAAATGGAGAAATAATAAGATACGACGTATGTAGAATGCATGAATATTCTTTTTCGTAAGTATCGTCAATAAAAGTTTGTTGTTAAATATTCAAATTGAAATCATATCCTTCTTTTCTAAGTGTTTCGCATTCTAAATTAACAAAGATAATATTATAGATAATAATTTGATTACAGAAAGATACTTGACTAAAATCGTAGGTGAACGTATACATATATATATATATATATGTATAGTACATACGTATTATCTGTATATAAGAAAAAATTTAAATCCCAATTTGGCCTGCCCTGTTATAATCACTTTTTAATTACTTCAGATACGGAATTTACACACCCCTAATTATTTCATATGCAGATTCTCATATTGTAATATTCGTTGTATCTATCAATAACGTAAACTTTGTTTGGACATATAGCAGTAAGTATTTATAAGACAACAATTTATTCGAAGATACGGTAATAAGTAATTGAGGGTTCGGATGCAATAAGGGGACTAGCGCTCGAAAATGGGAAATATTATTGTCCAAACGCTATGAAATATTGGAAAATTAAATGTTGTTAAACTGTATTTTAAAAAATATAATGTTATAAAGCTCGTCACGACACACATTTTTTCTATTTACAGTTTTTTTATCGAATCATTAGTATTCGAGATAAAAATTATAAATAAAAAAAATTTCTTCGACCAAAATCATTATTTCTTTAAACATAAATTGCGATAACTTGAGTAAATATTAACGGATCGTTATGAGACTTCAAACATAAAACTCAGAAAACTCTAGCGAAGCCGTAAAATGTATGCACAAAACCCTTATGTTAAAAAATGTAATAATATTTCATTTAAAAGTAATACTGGACATAACCCATGTCTTTCAACGTTCGCCGTTAAAAAGTATCGAGGGAATTTTGAGGTACATATAACTTGCAGCGACAAAGTTTTTTCTTAATATGCAAGGAAGTTTTTCACCAATTTTCACACTGATTAATAAATAATTGTAGAAGATATGACGATATATATAAATCTCCCGCGCCACCAATAGTCAACAGCCGCGTGTAATGGGCTATTTAGCAGTCTTAGCATTCGCGTTGACAGTTGGCGCCGTGGGAGAATTATATATATCGTCATAACTTCTACAAATTATTTATTAATCAGTGTGAAAATTGGTGAAAATCTTCCTTGTATATTAAGGAAAAACTTTGTCGCTGCAAGTTATATGTACCTCAAAATTGCCTCGATTCTTTTTAACGGCGAACGTTGAAAAACATGGGTTATATCCAGTATTACCTTTTAATGAAATATTATTACATTTGTTAACATAAGGGTTTTGTGCATACATTTTGCGGCTTCGCTAGAGTTTTCTGAGTTTTATGTTTCAAGTCTCATAACGATCCCTTAATATTTACTCAAGTTATCGCAATTTATGTTTAAAGAAATAATGATTTTGGACGATGAAAATTTTTTCGTTTATAATTTTTAGCTCGAATAGTAATGATTCGATAAAAAAACTGCGAATAGAAAAAATGTGTGTCGTGACGAGCTTTACAATACTATATTTTTTAAAATACAGTTTAACAACATTTAATTTTCCAATATTTCATAGCGTTTGGACAATTATTTTTCCCATTTTCGAGCGCTAGTCCCCTTATTGCATCCGAGCCCTCAATTATAAAACTTAACTCAAATATAAAAATTTGTTTACTAAATGCAAAAATTAAAGACATGAATACCCAAGACACTTCCTTGTAAACTATTTCAATTTTTAGGTACTTATATATTAATCTTAATTGTGTATAAAAAATGCGTAACGGCGCGAAATAATTTATAGCATGTCGTCATTCGACCTGTAGACTCCTCCCTTAAAAATTCATAAGACAGACATCTTTAAGGGGAGAAGACCGTATAAGTCGAACGAAAAGTAGAAACAAAACTTTTTCCATAAATCGCTTCCAAAACATTTAAAAAATATACATTCTCAAAGGTACAGGCCGAAATTCAACTCCGTATCGATACTATAGCCTGGTGAGTCAGCGCGCCTCCGAGTGCCGAGTATTCCTAAAACGCATTTTAAACGCGTTTTTCTCGAAACAATGTTTTCAAAATTGGCGCCGGGGATAACTCAAAAACAATTTGACCGATCAACTTCAAATTTTGCACACTTTTAGTTTGTAATATTCCTCGGAATATGAACCACAAGGTTTAACCAAATTATTAATTTTCACCACTGTTTTTAAACAAATAAAACGCGAATTTTTTGCGAAAATCACACCTAATTGTTTGAGGTTTCGTAATTTTTAAAATATGCCATTTTTACGTCCTTTGGGTTCATATTTCTACAATTGGCACATAAATTGAAAAAAAATTTATTTGTTTGTTTCACATAACTACCGGAGACGCTACAGCCGGCACCGCTTTGCATCTCGAAAAAAAACTATTTCAGATACAGCTCTATTTCGTTTGTATTTATTATAATTTTACTGTTTTAAAAATTTTTTTAGTTGTTACAATGTGAAATAAAGTACCCTTAAAGTTCCGACAGGATTAGCGGATTGGTATCTTTGCAAAAAATTCCCCAAAATTGATACAAAAATAAGCCGTTTATCTGCCGTTAAGACGTATTTTTTGGACGTCGCACAGTGGGGTATTCGTACCACAAGGCCGGAAACAGTCGATTTAAACAATTTGCGTAAACCGCAAAATGTTTGCTACCCGAGGAAGTTGAGTATATAAGCAACGATGCATAAATATTCTGTTGTTTATTTATGCATTCATGAAGCAGTGTTCTTCGTCGAAGGTTAAAAGATTTTATGGCACACTTTTCTTTCTTATCCAGTATTTGAAGCATCGTTCGCTTATTAACAATTTTTAAATGTTTTAAGGAAATTGTGTAAATTCTTGCCTTATGGAAGCTTCAGGTAGGTACATGTACATACATATGTATAGGTACAGGCTGGGCTGGTTGCGTGTGCGAAGTCTGCGATGCACATAGGCGCCGCAACGAAAAATGTGCCTAAAAGACTTAAAAAAATATGAGATAAATTATTAAATTAAAAATGAATGGCATGTTCTAAGGCTACAAATATCATTTATACAGTCTTCTCTCGGTATACTGCCGCGATCCGAGACCGGCAGTGGAAATATATCCAGAGTGGGACACGATTCTGAGTACACTCGGTTTATTCGCGATTTACTGAAAAAAAAATTCGGAAACGCGCCAAACATTTATCGTACACACAAGAAAAACCCCACGCGCCGGCCCAGAGTATATGTATACTGCACTTTCGAACAGTTTTTACTTCTTCGTCATATATATTTGTGTAGTTATTAATATTTGAAAATATTCAAAGATTCAGTAAATTTTTTTACGATTATAAGATTTTATTAACGATTCTGTTGAACTTCTGGGTGAGTCCCGATGCTTATCCTGGTGTTATTATATTTGGTAACGGTTTGTGATCACAATGCAAAAAGAATTGGTTTCGGATTCGTCCGGATTTAAGTTTTATAGCTAATTTAGGTAGAAATGACAATCGAGAGCTGCAGCGTTTCACATACGCCTCAGCGCCGGGCTGCCCGAGCCAGGGGCGGGTCCAGAGAGGGGCAATAGGGGCGACCCCCCCCCCCCCCCCCAGAGTAATAAAATAGAAAAATATTATGAAATTGTGTATTATTCTCTATAAATAATTAAATGTGAATTTAATTATTTAGCCTATAGTATCAGATAGAGATATTAAAATATAAATTACAGGCAACTTTTAAATCTTGTAAAGGAAGGTTAAAAAATGTACATACTTATGTACTTTTACATATCTCGCTCCCTCCAAGAAAGGCTCCTGAATCCGCCTCTGGCCCGAGGACAAATCCTTACCCCCACTATGACCTACCGTCGTCTCCCACTATGGCCTACCGTCGTCCCCCACTTTCTTCCCATCGCACTGCACACAAGCATATCCCTACTCCTGTCCATGTGCTCGGCAGCCGAACAAGCAGCGCACACGGACAGGAGTAGGGATATGCTTGTGTGCAGTGCGATGGGAAGAAAGTGGGGGACGACGGTAGGCCATAGTGGGAGACGACGGTAGGTCATAGTGGGGGTAAGGATTTGTCCCACGTCCCACGATTCTGGCATCACTGGGCCCGAGCATTCGCATGTCGCGGAGACCCGCCCGACTTCTCCCGACACGACCCGACTGCCCGCATATCCCTAGTTACAAGACACCTTTTCTTATTATGCGTAGATACTACATACCTACATATTGAGGTTCTAGAAAAAGCAAAACTTTGAACTCCATTTCATGCCATCATTAAAATTTGTTATATTTTTACTATAGGGTGACTGTACCTAATATCGCCAGTGTTCCTAATATCGCCACTCGCTATATCTCTTAAAGTAAGCTCTAAAATTTATCGGTTATGCGCTGAATTAGTACCTAAACATATGTAGGAAGACATACTATAATTGCAGCATCATGTGATCAACAAATACAGAAAGGGAAGGATTTTAGAGAATCTTAATTAATGATGTACTTAAGAAATGAAATCGATTCAAATATTTTTCATAATGAAAATAGCGCTTTTCTTTTAGCAGTATGCGTGTTCTCAATACCGCCTACCGGAGAACAATGGTTTCGACGTAATGCTTGTTACAGGTGAGGTCACGAAATGTGCAGAGCAACCGAAATAAAATTTATTTGTCCAATATGTGCATCGGAACGTAAAAAATAAAATATTTTAAAAATCTATATTTTCAAATTTCTATATTATTCTAATAAAAATGAAATCAAAGATGGATAAAAGACATTTATAGAGCAAGAAATAATAAAAGCACATGTGAAAATGACTTTAAAAACTCATATATATATATATATGAATTAATCAATATTTCTTGAGTAGGCGATATTAGGTACACTTTTTTCAGGACCCGATTTTTGCATGTCTTACATTTTTTGAGTCCTAATTAACAATTTGTAGGTTTCAATGATTCTAACATATGCTACATGAAAGATGAATAATTTCTCTTTACTTTGAAACGAACTGCATGGAAAAATATCAATTATTATTCAATCGACAGCGATTTAACTTTTGCCTGGCGATATTAGGTACAGTCACCCTAAATCGATGATTCAAAACCTCGTGCACCTCCCGTGCGAGGTACCAGTTGTGAACTACCTCACGTGAAAAGGCCTTTAATATCTGAAGATAATAGATATGTACATATGTGGCTGGTCGTGAAACCTGAAGGGGCGTGCGCGAAATATCTCCAGGAGAAGGTTAAGGGGCTGTTCCGGTCTAGAGCCCATAAAAATAGGTGATCTTTAGTAATTAATTAAAGGAAAACTACTACATATTATTTAATGGGACTTCTTGCATTGTATTAATGATGTCTTAAACTATAGAAATATATTTTTCGTTTTATAATTAATCATTGCAGACAGCAGTGGGGAGTCTTTAAAGTCGGGGCGTAAAAAAATTCATCCAAATCGATGGAACCTGTAACACCTAAACCATTGGTCTAAAATAAAAAACAATGCCAGATTATTAAAGGGCATGAAACTGGCGCGTGAAATTGACCAGAAAAAATTACAAAAATTACCTTTTTGTTAAAAAATAACGGCACTTGAAGTTTGAAATCACTTTTTCCCTATATTTATCTTCCTTTCAACGCCTTCAAAAATAATAATTTTCATTTTTTGTTAAATTTTACTGGTCTGTCCGCGAGCCAGAAGTATATTCTTCAAAATAAAAAATAATTCGGTCGAATAGGATAATAACTTTTGAAGATACAGGTTCCACCGATTTTGAGAACACTGTTTCAAGAAAAACGCGTTTAAAGTTTTACGTGAGTGCCGAGTGGCCGGGTGTTACCCATGCATCTGCCGCTATTCAAACGCCTATAACTTCGGGAATTTTACCAATCTCAAAATATCCTTTTAAACACATATTCCTAAAAGGTTGAGCATTCGAAAAATGAAATAAAAGAAATCGATTTCTGGACCGGAACCTCCCCTTAAATGACCCGTTATATTTAACTAATTAAACTTAAATAAAACACGTTATTTTGATGATTAAATGATAACAGAATGAGCAATATATATTCCACGCAAATTAATCTCCCCTAGGTAACAGAAACTGCATCGTGAATAAACGTATTACGACAGACGAAGTCTCTCGTAGCTGTGGAATTAAATCTGTTTAGCTGCACTTATCCTACAGATTAACCAGAGTAAACAACAAACGCTGAAAATATTTTGACACAGACTGTGTATCACAATATTTGCGTCAACTGCTGATAAATTATCATTTTTCATTAAGAAATCTAAAATTAGCAAATATAAAGGACGTTTGACAAATACGCCGATTGCGCGATGTAGATAACAAACGTTTTATAAAGGTTTGTTTGCTACGTCGGAATGAAATAGATCTAAAATATTTCATACATGTAACAACGATTTTATTCTTCTATATTTCAATACGTGATAACACAATTTTCCTGCAATTGCCTATTATATATCCATATAAACGGGTTAATAGCCTATGATACAAGTAATAATTAAACGCATCAGAGGAATGGTCGAGGAAAATAAATTAACATGTAGTGGGATTGTAAAAAAATAATCATAGTTATATATATATATATAAGTTTCGTTGCATGTTTGAACCGATTTTGTAGCGCCAATTTTACTAAAAATATAAAATTAAAATTTAAAAATATTCACTTTTGTAGTTACATAAACTTAATAAAAATTAGTTTTTAAAAATGTGTGATTTTTTCTCAAGCCATGGGGGACTAGGGCGGACGCCCATGATCGTATATCGTAAGTATGTGTATGTAGAAATCTAGAAATTAATCTTTTGAGTACAGAAGTTGAAACGCTTAGCGTACCTACATAAGTAAATACATCGTGTGCGGAAATCTTCTATTCTCATGTGTTCTCGGTATTCATTGAACGCAGATCGATGTTCCTCGCACAAACTGAACGCATATATGGATTTACCCTCCACAAAGGATTAATACTTATTGTAGGTTGTCCAAATTGAAGCACTCTACTAAAGTTATTTTTAAAAGTGTCGATTGAACCGTAGAATAAATAAATTGTATTACTGTCCTTATTGGCTGAAGTATTATACAGGGTGTTTCCAGGGGCGTCCGTAGACTTTTTTCCAGGGGGGGGGAGCAACTTTGGGGTGTCGGTAAAGAACTTTGGGGTGTCGATAAAGAAGAATATGTAATGAAAAAACAAAATTAAACTCTTTATTATGACAATCTTTATGGCTGGCATCTAGCACTAGTGAAAATATAAAGATTAAAGAAAAAAATAAAAATCTTATTCATTATTAAAAAGTAATTGCAGCCTCCTTGGTTGAAGGGCAAACGTATTAACTACCCTCTCTATAAAATTAATGCTGTTTTCACCAGAAATTTTTTTTCTGTGTAGGGTGACTGTACCTAATATCGCCAGGCAAAAGTTAAATCGCTGTCAATTGAATAATAATTGATATTTTTGCATGCAGTTCGTTTCAAAGTAAAGAGAAATTATTCATCTTTCATGTAGCATAAGTTAGAATCGTTGAATCCTACAGATTTTTAATTGGGTCCTGAAGAAAGTGTACCTAATATCGCCTACTCAAGAAATATTGATTAATTCATGTATATATGAGTTTTTAAAGTCATTTTCACATGTGCTTTTATTATTTCTTGCTGTATAAATGTTTTTTTTTATCCATCTTTGATTTTATTTTTAGTAGAATAATATAGAAATTTAAAAATATAGATTTTTAACATATTTTATTTTTTACGTTCCGATGCACATATTGGACAAATAAAGTTTATTTCGGTTGCTCCGCACATTTCGAGACCTCACCTGTAACAAGCATTATATCGAAACCATTGTTCTCCGGTAGGCGGTAATGAGAACACGCATACTGCTAAAAGAAAAACGCTATTTTCATTACGGAAAATATTTGAATCGATTTAATTTCTTAAATACATCAGTAATTAGGTATTTCTAGTAGATATTCTTGCATTCACAGAATTATTAGACTTACATTCTCCGAATGCGATGTAAAATTGTGATAGTCCAATAAATTTTTACACTATTAAGATTCTCTAAAATCCTTCCCTTTCTGTAATTGTTGATCACGTGATGCTGCAATTACAGTATGTCTGCCTACATATGTTTAGGTACTAATTCAGTGCATAACCGATAAATTTTAGAGCTTACTTTGCGAGATATAGCGAGTGGCGATATTAGGAACACTGGCGATATTAGATGCAGTCACCCTACACTCATCAAGCAAATATCAGAGAGTCTATTTTCACACATTGTGGATCTAAGCCATGTTTTTACTCTGCGCAAAGTTGTTACTGGTAGTGTTAACCCAATTTTGATGGCTACTTCAACTGCTGGATAGAATGTAGTTTCACTTAAGAGCCCACAATAAGAAATTTCTTGAATTTTATATTTCGTATTCATTGATCTTTTTATCCATATCTCAAACCATGCTTTACCTTCTTCCACAATATTCTCAATGCCATACTTTAAAGATATATCAGTTAAAAGTTTTCGAGTGTATATACTTAGGTCTATGTGACGTAATGTCGATCACTTTGTAAAAATAAGCGATTTTTACTCAAAAGCCAGGGGGGCAACTGCCCCCTTCCCCCCCCCCCCCCCCCCCCCTCCGGACGGCCCTGGGTGTTTCACCTAACTTTATTACCTTGAACATTTCTCTAATACAATTTAAAATTACATAAAAATGTTTCGTACAATATTTACATAAGTTTGTGGGGGCCGGTGTATAGTAACAACACTTTTATTCTGTTGGGAAGAATAATTAATGAAATGAAACTTTGTTTTTATTCAGTTGCTTAAAGGACCGTTAGTGACCTTGAAAGACTTATTGTTGTGGGCCGTTGAATTCGCTTTTAGTGGTTATCGGGTACCGGCAAGTAAAATACCTATAACATTCCATTTAGAAAAACAAAGTTGACTTTCGTATCTCATTAAGCTCCCCCAACAGAATAAAAATATTGTTACCAAATGCCGGCTACCAGAAAACTATGCAACTTTTGTAGGAAACATTTTTATGAAATTTTAAATACAGCAGAAACATTTCAAGTGAAAATCTGTGAGGTGCACCTAATTCCAAAAAAATATACGTATATATGTATAAAAAAATATTTTAAAGTGCACTGAAAACTAAAAAAGAATTATTTTCTTATACTACAATTACGATGGTGATATGTCTAAAGAAAATCGTGTGGCAGGATATTTCATCGCTTTTCATTCATCGCTCATTTCGAGGCTTGATTCTGTATTATATTGAATCGTATCCTGTTATGAAATATCCGGTCCCACGATTTTCTTTAAAGTGACATATCACCATCGTAATTGTAGTACAAGAAAATAATTATTTTTTAGTTTTTAGTGCATTGTAAAATCGTTTAACTTAAATTTTTTATATATTGTTTTATTTTCTAGTTTCTAATGTTTGTGGATTTTTTATACATATACTTTTATATTTTTTATTTTTTACTATTTAAAAAAAAACTGTATTGTCATCCAACCTACGCACGCATGCAAAGTTTCAAGTCTATTGGATTGGTGGAAGTGAGTGAAAATTGAGTTGCCAGATTTGAATCAACTTACACCAAACATAGCCCAAACATACAGAGGAACTAAGCTAAGTAAAATCGTTTAATATATACCATTTATATAAATATATCTCAAAAACTGTAAGACATCGCCGATTACGTTATAAGGAAAAGTTACTCAGGGTCATGTCCTTAATAACATATGTCAAGGTCGAGGTCATCAGAGCTGCCTCCCCTATACTGCATAATTGCCCCTATTTTTTATTTTGCAGTTCAAATAATTATTACCGATGTCTAGTCAAAACACAACACTTTCGACGATGTACAGTAACTCAGATCTGCGCAGGCAGGTCGAAACCTTTCGTAATATGTACAAGTAGAATCTGTTCGCAGTTGACAATAGCTTTCATGGGTATAGGGTGCGGATAGAATTCACGCGTATACATATGCAATACACATATATACTATGCAGGTATATACCTCCGTAAGGTTCCAACGTAAAGTCCGCATTTCTTTTGATCCAAGAACCTCGGCAGATGCAGGAGCTGAAAACCGTTAACGTATCATCTACAAAAGAGGAATTTAAAGTTGCACAAAGGCACTTCCCATGAGCCCTGGGAGTTTCCTTCAGAGATATTTTTAATCCCGACGCTACAGAAATACACATTCGTATTAAACATTTCGAATAAACTATCCAACATTCAAAATAAGCATAAACATGCATTCGATAGGTATTTGATTAATACCTTTTTTTGTTGCAAAAGAGTGTTAGCAAAAATAGATTCCAAACTATGAAAAGAAATACATATATACAAGAAATTTCTAAGTTAAACGATTCTGGCGAGCAGAACGCGTCGCAGCAAGTTCCAGAAAATGGAGCGCGTCAAAACAAACGGTCGCGAGTCGCGACCTTTCCTCGACCTAGCGGAGAGCCTTTCAAAACCGATGTGGGAGGGGCTAAGCGTGGCGCAGGCAGTTAGTCTCACGAGAAACAAGCGACGATACCACAACGATATTCCAAATAAATCAATACAGTATTTACCGCCAAGTGCGTCATTATTTCTACCGTACCAGTAACCCTACAACGATTTTATTTAATTTGATCAAAAATGTACTAAAAACTAAAAAAGAATTGTTTTCTTGCACTACAATTACGATGCTGAAATGACACTTTAAATTAAATCGGGGGCAGGACATTTCATCGCTTTTTATCGCTCATTTCGACGCTTGATTCTGTATGAAATTGATTTATATCCTGTTATAAAATATCCTGCCCCACGATTTTATTTAAAGTGACATTTCACCATTTCATTCAAGATAATATTGTGAACTGTATGAAACAGCAATAAATGTTAACCCAAACGTAACCCACAACTTCCTCAGTTTTCATATTACAGACAAATGTCCCAGGAAGAGTATGTTTGTTGAATAGTTGAAGTTAACTTCTTCTGGGTCTTGTGTTTTTTAAGATCTCTAGGTCAATTTCATTATCTCATAATGGAACATGGGATTTTTTACACATAAGTAGTTGTGTAGCTGAAACAAAGACAAATTCATTCCTAGGCATGATGCGTAAAAGCGGATTCACACACATCAGTTGCGTGACAATATTGGGTCATGCCATGCGAAATCGGACACTTTTCGGAGTAACATTTCAGATTTTGGTGAAACTTGGATATGTTGACGGATTTTTCAAAATGCCAAAAATTGTGGATCTTATAAGCGGCTTATTTTTGTATCAATTTTTAGGATTTTTTTGCAAAGATACCAATGCGCTAATCCTTTCGTAACTTTAAGGGTACTTTATTTAACATTATAACAAGTAAAAAAAACTTTTATAACAGTAAAATTATAATAAATACAAACGAAATAGAGCAGTATCTGAAATAGGTTTTTTTTTCGAGATGCAAAACGGCGCCGGTTGTAGCGTTTCTGCTAGTTATGTGAAACAGGGCTATCAAATTTTTTCAATTTATGTGCCAATTGTAAGAATATGAACCACAAATGGTGTAAAAAAGGCGGAAATTAAAAAATTCGCGTTTTATTTGTTTAAAAATTGTGGTTAAAATTAATAATTTGGTTAAACATTGTGGTTCATACTCTGAGGAATATTATAAACTAAAAGTGTGTAAAATTTTAAGTCGATCAAATAGTTTTTGAGTTATTCCCGGCGCCAATTTTGGAAACGTGGTTTCGAGAAAAATGCGTTTCAAATGCGTTTTAGCTCGGCGCTCGGAGGCGCACTAACTCACCAGGCTATAGTATGGATGCGGAGTTGAATTTCGGCCTATAACTTTGAGAATATATTTTTGAAATGTTTTAGAAACGATTTATGGAAAAATTTTTTTCTATTTTTCGTTCGATTTATACGGCCTTCTCCCCTTAAGAGAGATGTAGGGAACGTTTAATTGTAAGCTGGGGCCGGTTTCTTCACTGCACAAGTGTGGTGACCTTGAGGCAGGGCTGACGAACTTCTCCGCCGGGAGCCGCACGAGCCCCATTCTCACAATCAGTCAGCCGGTTCCCCCACTATCAATAATATGAGAGGTCCGTGCGGCTCGGGAGCCGCTAGTATGCATATGTAGAGCGTAGTAGCCAAATAGGTTTTCCTACGACTCACAAGGGAAGATCCCGAACCCAAAAATTTAAAAAAATCTGAAACTTTGTGAATATGTAGGGGATTTCCTCCTGATTACAACGCAATTTTTGTTTGCTGCCCAAATCCACTCGAAGGGGGTGAAATTAACCTCTGAAAATTCGGCTATTTTCCGATTTTGTGTTATAAGTGTTAGGGTAAATCCGGGAGACGCGGTCGGGCCGGAGAGTTGGTCGTGTCGCTATATTTCAGAGTCTATACGTAAAAATGCATTAAAGTGCAGACCAATTACTTCTCTAGAAGCCAAATAGTTGAATGAATAGCGTTATTTCGCTTCCTTCTGTGTTTTTCTGGATTTATAGGCTATAAAAGGTAAATTGATGTTACATTTAACCTCTTTTGTCAAACAGCGGTTGTACAAAATCGTATTTAAAATATACTTCTAAGTTTATTTTCCTTTAATGTTTGGAATAATAAGATAGTAGAGATATTGAGGGACAATGCAGCCAAAGTATTTGGCCATATTAACTCTTCCTCTCAAAGCTAACGAGAAGACCATGTCTCGCTGCAGAAAGGTGAGATGGTCGAGTTATGATTTTTTTATTATTTTTGTTTATTTTTTTATTTTTTATTTTTAATTTATTATTATTTTTGTTTATTTAGTTTATTTATTCACTTTTGTATTCATTTGCCTTGATAATCGCCAGTAGGTAATTCACTTTTTCTTTGATGTGTTCTTTACTTGTTTAGCGTAAACAAATTAAATATCAATGAATCCGTAGTTGTATTCACTCATAAATAATTTTGCTTTATCCTTTGTTAATTTTCCATGAATAATTATGTGAGTGGTCTCTGCCAACGACGAAAACCATTTCTCCCGGCACCTCGGGAGAGGTGGTCAGATGTCACGACTTCAGTTTTCAACCCGATTTACAGTAAATATTGTCTTAATGCAAATATCGACCAGTTTTTCTGAATCGGCATAAAATTCTGAACATATTAGGTTTCTTCTGATAAAATAAGTAATATCTATATTAGTTTTAATAGCCATTTTATATTAGGTCGACCGCGTCTCCCGGATTTACCCTATAACTCGCGAACTGTAAGAGATAGAAAAAATGTTTCAAGACAAAAGTTACTTCTTTTAATTAGATCTATTATTTGGTGAAAAAAAATTTACAGTTCACGCGTTATAACACAAAATCGGAAAATAACCGGCTTTTCAGGGGTCAATTTGCACCCCTTTTGAGTGAATTTGAGCAGCAAATAAAATTGCCATGTAATCAGGAGGAAATTCCCTACATATTCACAAAGTTTCAGAATTTTTTGAATTTTCGGGTTCGGGATGTTCCCTTGTCAGCGGAGCAGGCAATGAGTCCCTTATTTTAAACAATAACCCTTCGGTTATGTGCGATGTCTGTGATGTATGCCTATCAATGAACCATTGTAGTCAGTAAATGTCAGAAATACTCTCAAGAAAGAAGGACTTACATACTTACAATATTAATGATAACCATATATCATACCAGGAAAACGTAATCAAATTTTGTAAGAACATTAGAATCCTCAACGACATAATTAAGAAGTGTGTAAAGTTGGTATTGAACTGATGTAAGTAAAAAAAACATTTTATCTTGAGACATTTTTCCGCGAATAAAAATTAAAGGAGTTCTTTAGGGTATATTAATGGGTAAGAATTCCACACTACCCTGCCCCCCACACACACCCCGGGGTGCCAGAGTGTCTTTTTAAGATATGAGCACGATGACGATGAAGGTGCCAAGATGTACTGATTCACCCTGTAAGCTTGTACTGTCGTAAATGTACAAAAGTGCAAGTATCCTATAGTGTGACGATACAATAAAAAATAAATATAAAAAACTTTTTAAGTTAAACGATTTATAAAATACACTGAAAACTAAAAAATACAATTTCGATGGTGTTTTCTCACTTTAAATAAAATCGTGGCGTGGGATATTTCATAGCAGAATATGAATCAATTCAATACAGCGCCACGATTTTATTTAAAGTGAGAAAACACCATCGAAATTGTAGTACAAGAAAATAATTATTTTTTAGTTTTTAATGCATTTTATAAACCGTTTAACTTAAAAAGGTTTTTATACATATATTTTATTTTTTACTTTTTAGTGTCCAAGTTTTATTTGTGGTTATAGGCTGATTTCAAGTCGCTTGGATTTGTGGTTATGGGTTATATTTATTGATGACTGGGTAATTCTTTAAACCCCTCGGGTTTTTTTACGCCAGCAACAGCAGCACGAAATTATACATTTTTTATACTTTTTTACTTTTTTACTTTTTTACTTTTTTACTTTTTTACTTTTTTACTTTTTTACTTTTTTACTTTTTTACTTTTTTACTTTTTTACTTTTTTACTTTTTTACTTTTTTACTTTTTACTGTTTTACTTTTTTACTTTTTTACTTTTTTACTTTTTTACTTTTTTACTTTTTTACTTTTTTACTTTTTTACTTTTTAAATTTTCTCTTTTCATTTTTGACTTTTTTTATAAAAATTGTATTGTCATCACACCCACGCACGCCTACAAACGTCCAAGACAACTGGTGGAAGTGGGTGAAAATTGAGTTGCCAGATTTGAATCATACACCAAACAAACAAACAAACACCAAATATACAGAGGATCGAAGCTAATATATATACCTAAATCGTTTAATTCATAAATACAAACAGTTTGCCAAACCATTGCATTATCGCTTCTTTGAAACATCATTGCTGGTTTATCGTGCTATTCAAATGCTCGACAGAAGGAAATACGTTTCTCGCTTATCGCATGTGAAACGTGTCCTGTTTATTTCTGCCTGATAGATAACGCGACCCGAAACTGAGCGGTACATATATACATACACACGTATGTACTCCTGATTGTCGTCTGGTGGCTTCCTCAAATTGTTTTCTGTAAATACTTCAAAACCTCGACAAACGTGAAGTGTAGATATAGGATGATATAAAATCAAATCGCGTGAACAGTTCGATACCATTCTTATATTTAACCTGTTGACTGGTAATGACGAGCTATCTTGTCATTCAAAAACGTATCCAGCTTGAGAGAGATTACACATGAGCAGTTAATTTTGCAAGTGGTATAAGTCCGATATTTCTTTTTTAACTTTCAACAATATTTTTAAAGAGAGTACTTAAAATGCAGAACGTTAAATATCTCGAAACAAAAAAAATGGATTCACAGCACTTTCAAAAATAACCAGGGGCGGATCCAAAGGGGCGATAGGGGCGATCGCCCCCCCCCCCCCTCCCCCAAGAGTAATAAAATAAAAAAATATTATGACATTGTGTATTATTCTATATAAATCTATATAAATAAATAATTAATGTGAATTTAATTATTTAGGTTATTGTATCAGATAGAGATATTAGAATATAAATTTTGTAAATTTTAAATCTTGTAAAAGAAGCTTCAAAAATGTACTTATGTAGGTACTTTTACATATTTCGCCCTCTCCAAGAAAAGCTCCTGAATCGGCCTCTGAAAATAACGGCTCATATATGGAACGTAAGAAGAAAAACAGGGAATGTCACAAAACAGCTTTATCGTGAAAATTAAGTTTTAATACTTTAAGCCACCAGTGAAGAAACAAGGCTCAACGAATCTATCTGCATTCTTCATAACATGAAGCTTATACCCTAATTAGGCATCAGAAAAAATAAGCAATAAAATAATAATTGTTTTACATTATTTTAATATTTTCTGAAGTTTGAAAACAGAATAGAAATTTCGACTACTATTATTATCAAAACAAGGAAAGCCACTCATTTTATTAACTGTCAGATATTTTACTTCTCATTTACTTGTTATGCACGGGACAACGTCTCATCAAATCACCGAGCCTTAGGATCACAACATTTTTTTAAAGCCATGTGGCCTTCGTATTCTCCTTTTGAAAGAGGCAGGAGTTCGTTATATGCTCTATTTTTTCTATTACTGGCTGGTCCTTTTTTTAAATATAGGTGGTTCGATAAAAAATATCACGTAATATTCGCATCTCTTAACAAATCTTTCTCGCAGGAAAGATCTCCATTCCCTTATCGTAGTTTCTTGTTTTACATTAACGACAGAAGTTTATGCTTAGGCAACGAGTGGGGACATTCCGTGTTTTGTCCCAGTGCAGAGTGGACATTTCCTGTTTTTAACTAGGATACCAAATCTTTAAGGTTATGTTACGGGGGCAATTGAATCTGGGCTGTAGTTCCAGTTGCCACCAACAAAATATGCTATAAATCGCAAAATCACGAAAAATAGACATTCCCCGTTTTCCCCTTAGGTACCCTTAATATGTATTATGTATATAGATTCTTGTCAACAAACTGTTAATTAGAGAAAACGAGTTAACTCCTCATTCGAAAATGCTTCTGGATATTTGATAAAATGCGTCAATTGGTCGCAAAAATTCCAGAGTAAAGATGGTGTGTATTAGGTAATGTATAGCATTTTCTGCAGAAAAAGTGGGTTAGGGTAGATGTCCCAATTACTGCCTGTGTCCCAATTACTGCCTGTGTCCCAATTACTGCCTGTGTCCCAATTACTGCCTGTGTCCCAATTACTGCCACTTGATTTATTTTATGTAATAAGAACGTAACGTATAAAAATAAATGTACAAAAAAATGTTATTATTAAATGGAGAGTCTTAATTACATAAAAATAAAAAAATATATGTACTAGTACTTAAAAATTAATATTGAAAAATGAAAGTGCCATTTGAGCGTCAAAAACGTGACGGCGTTAGTAGGAATTGGAGGCGAAATCATACTAAAGAAAGGGCCGCTATTTTACGATTGAACCTCTATCTATTGTATAAAATGAGTTATTACGGTCTATAAGAATTACTTTAATGATATAACGAATAAAACACATGATATTTATTGTTAAATTATAAGAATTAACGGTGACATCATTAGGGACAAAAGTTTTAATCGAGTTTTAGTAAAAAGGACCGACTGTAATCGGGTCTCATTGTCAATAATAGGGACCGTCAGTTATCTGGTCACAGTTATATATTAGGACCGACAGTTATTGGGTGGCAGTTATAAGGACAAGATGATTTTTGAGGTGACAGTTATTAGTACACTAGGATCGCCCGCTAATTTTAATTAATTATTAATAAATTCTTCATATTTAATTCATAAAACTATTTTTTTTTTAATGAAAGAGATGTTAAATAATATTATGTTTCAACCTGAAACGATTTTTAGGTTACACAACACGTGAAATGATTAAATGAAGTTCAGTTATAATCTTAAGGTGGCAGTAATTGGGACATCTACCCTATATCGTTTATTATCATTATTATATTCCCATTTTTATCTGCATATACAAGGTGTTCCTCTACCTGTGGTCAATACTCTAGGCTGTGATTATACAGGCAAAAATAAGACGAAAATCAAGAGTGACGAAATGGCGACAAACGCTTCGTTTTCGAGAAAATTGACTTCGAATTTCACCTAAATGCGCGTGCATCGTAGGCGCTTGAGGGACACGCGGAGGTGTGCGGAACGCGTCAGCTGCTCGTAGGATGCTCCGCATCCCTCCGCGTGCCCCTCAAGCGCCAACGATGCGCGCGCATTTATCGTGAAATTCGAAGTCAATTTTCTCGAAAACGAAGCGTTTATCGCAATTTCGTCACTCTTGATTTTCGTCTTATTTTTGCCTGTATAATCACACCCTAGAGTATTGACCATAGGTAGAAGAACACCCTGTATAGGTACTGCAAGCGTTCCTGGTCGAGAAATGTTTATTGTTATACACATAATATTTTTCCTGTGAATTTGAGAATTACAATCAATTACAGTGTTACATTTAATTTGTTGGAATCCTTTATTCTCCCTTTCCAATTGTTTAATGGTTCACTTAAAAGAAAAATGCAAAAAGTTTCTTGGGCGCCAAAATTTCTATGCTTTTTCTGTGCAATATTTTGAACAGCCGCAATTTTTCATCAAGGCACGACATTGTTATAAAATTATTTACATACATGAGTCCATGAATTTCTGCTGTGTATAACCTTGCGTACCGCATTTTACCAGCTTTTGTAATAAATTTGTAATTTCTTGTCAACTCTGATTGTAACGTTGTTAAGGAAATTATTAAGAAATTCAGTCAGCCCAATTTGGCAACAAGGGCACGCGCCTACGGGGACGGATACTACGCCACCACAGAGAAAATATTGTCGAAAACAATTGAGTAATCACTTCCCGAAGAGTCAGCGTTCCTATGACTCACAAAAAGGGCATAAGAACCCTTCTGACTAGACTCTTAAAAGATTCACGAGGGGAGTGCGCGAGGTTTGAGTCACCGATTTGTCGAAAATTTTGCGTAGCTAAAATAGTTAGTAGCTGCCATGTATAGGTGATTATGCGTGAAATACATTGGGAAGCACAACTCAAAATTTTGTGAGGAAATCAAGTTTAGGGTTTTGTTTTTTCAAATACTATACGGTAACAAAAGACTATAAAAACACTATAGGTAGATGCGAAATTTAGGAATTTTTTAAAACAAAACCATTAAATATATTTACTTCCAGCTTTGTGGCTTTATTTGTCAATCTTTAGAGAATATAAAAAAAAAATTGTATGCAAAAATAGTGGTTATATCCGAAGTTATTATAGTGCCTCGAATAGAGCGTCTTACAAAAATCATATGCGCATGGTTAGCATAAAATCAGCCACGGTTGTGGTTGTCTAAAATAGAAAATTTAAAAATTTGTGTAATCTGTATGAGTGTGGCTATCATCTGAACTAGATTAAATGGGAAATACTGAAAATTAAAAAAAAAACGACAGCGTCTAAAACAGATCGATTTCTGCAAAAAATTCGCTGATTTTTTAAGCCGCAAAAATTCTAATTTTGCAAAAACCGACTTAGTTTTAGTACCAACGAGAATGGGACATCTACTAAAGATAGGTATACATATACCAAGTTTGAAGTAAATCGGGTGATTGGTTTTTGAGATATGCTAACTAATTCGGAAAACATCGTTTTGAGAAAAACGCGTTTAAAGTTTTAGGTAGTTTTTTTTAATTGAATTTTTTTTAAAATGTTGTCTAAATATGTACAAATATAGGCATAAAGTTTTTAATTAATATAATTTGAGGGTTTCTCTTAAAAAAAAAATCTCAACTATCGCATTCTTTTCCGACCGTCAAGGACCCCTTAATTTACTAAGAATTTATTCAAATAGCATAAGCCGACAAATAATTTCTGTGTGGATAATTATTCATTCGTTATATTATGCATTATTCGTTGGCCACATCTTCTATTATTTTCGTAATACTGTACTTTATGATTGTATGATTTTATGACTGTATTTATGATTTACTATTTACAAAGCTGTTATCAAATAGCAGACCGCTAAAACTGTTAACACTTATTCGCGTCATTAATCGAATCATTTTGTAATGGCAATCTGATTATCAATTTAGATGGTATACATATAACTTTGTATTTTATTGCAGATATATAATTACTAATGTACATAAATATGTCTGTCTAAGTTGAAAAATTAATACCTAATGATTTTAGTTTCCGCGAATAAAATTAGTGGCTATCAATTATGAGTGCTAGTATTCGGTAATAAATCAAATATATAGTTAATTTATTTTATTCATTTGAAATCACTCAAGCCTCTCGAATTACTCAATTTTATCAAGCTTGTTCGAATATTTAAGCTATTTCAAATGTTAATTGGATAATCGAGTATACTTGGCTCGGTTAAATAAAACGAGTTTTACTGGATTTCAATTTCAAGTACTTGAAGTATTCAAGTATTAGGCAGCTCTAATACTTGTTTTATATTTTTTGCAATGTTTCTTCCCCCTATTATATTGGAACAATAAATGCACTGAATTGTACGTTTCTATATCGAATAAAAGAAAAGTTAAAAATAAACAAATAAAGGAAGTGTGCTGGACAACTATTTTTCAAGCTCACTCCCAGAGGGAACATATTTTGTTTCTTTCAGTTAGGATGTGGATGGATTAATCTACCCTGCGTTTTATTGCCGAGGTCATTGTTTACCATTTTTGCAGCATGAAGGATACTGCCATTTGGCCTTTGCCCTACACCATTTCGTTGCAAGATTAGAATATATCTGTTTTCACGTTTATCCAATTTATCTTTTGTGTTCTCTTCGATAAAATCATTGACGTCAGTAGTACCTACGTATGCACATATACAGGGTGTCCCACTTAACTTTGGCACCTGACATTTCCTCTACAATTTCCTCTATCAGTATTCTAAAAAAAATTTGTGAAGTGTTGTATAGTTCCACTACCTTTATAGATAAAAATATTTTCACTCGAGGTAAAGGTGTCACGAATAAATAAACTTCACCTTTCTTTCCTTTATATAATATTCTATAACTGTCTGATAATATCCGACAGCAATATTTAAAACGAGTTCACCGACCTCTACACCCAAATAGCACAAAGACATCTTATGTACGTCCGAAGGACGTCCGTTCCGGACGTACTGTACGTTCGGAGAATGTCCCGAGAAGGTCCATATATCCTCTGTACGTCCTCGTTAAGTTCTTTAAATGTCGTAGGAAGGTCCTATTTACAAAGTAGAACGTCCTGAGGACGTGCTGTGTCAACATTCTCAGAACGTTTTCCGAACGTCCGAAAGTAAAGTTAAATACATCCAAAAGGCGTCTTAAAAACGTTTTGCAGATGGTTTAAAAGCGCCTTAAAGACGTATTCATCAAGTCTGGGTTAGGACATTAAGAAAAAAAAATTTGGCGGTGACGGGAATCGAACCCAGGACTCCAAGATTACGAAGCAACTGCTTTTCGCAACTACTCAAGACACTTCCTTCCAAGTAATTCCAATTTCTAGGTATATAACAATTATTAATAGTTTACAAAAAATGTGCATTGACGCGAAATATTCTACAGAATATCATCATTCGACCTCTAGACTCATTGCTTAAAATTTCATATTCGTCTCAAGACAGATGTTTTAACGACGACTTAAGACAGACGTCTTGAAGACGTTGTAAGCTATCTGGGAACATTTCAGCATTTCAGCGTCTTCATTGCACAAAAAAATAGCGCAAAGGCGAGGTTCAGTCGTAAGACTGTTTTGCAACCGAACCTGAATCATCTGCAAAACCTACAAGACGGTTGTTCTTCGAACATCTGAAATTTAGATCTTCTAAGGATTCACAAGACTTACGAGACGAATGTTCTGGGAACATTCAAAATGTAGTCATGCAAAATAATCACGTGACTTACAAGATTGTTTGATGTTTCTAGAACATCCGAAATTTAAGTCCCAAGAACGTGCGTAGGACTTAAGAAACGGACGTTCCTAGAACATCCGAAATTTAAGTCCTAAGAACGTCCGTAGGACTTAAGAAACGGACGTTCCTGGAACATCCGAAATTTAAGTCCTAAGAACGTCCGTAGGACTTAAGAAACGGACGTTCCTGGATCATCCGAAATTTAAGTCCTAAGAACGTCCGTAGGACTTAAGAAACGGACGTTCCTAGAACATCCGAAATTTAAGTCCTAAGAACGTCCGTAGGACTTAAGAAACGGACGTTCCTAGAACATCCGAAATTTAAGTCCTAAGAACGTCCGTAGGACTTAAGAAACGGACGTTCCTAGAACATCCGAAATTTAAGTCCTAAGAACGTCCGTAGGACTTAAGAAACGGACGTTCCTAGAACATCCGAAATTTAAGTCCTAAGAACGTCCGTAGGACTTAAGAAACGGACGTTCCTAGAACATCCGAAATTTAAGTCCTAAGAACGTCCGTAGGACTTAAGAAACGGACGTTCCTAGAACATCCGAAATTTAAATCCTAAGAACATCCTATGTATGTTCAAAATGGACGTAGGACGTTCGGATATAAACTGGACATGAAAAGGACGTCCTTGGGATGTACGGTGCTATCTGGGCAAGGTCTTTCAAGGTCAATGATAGTGATTCCTAAACAAATTTCTCTATTTACATAATTTCCCAATTCATAAAAAATATCATTTCTTTTAAATAATTGGATCTCACACGTTTATAAATACAGATATTTATCCAGATTTGCTTGTGAACATTTTTCAGTTTGCTAGTTTCAAATGCAGTGATGGGGGAAAAATGAGCCAGTAGGTAGAATATCTATCCAGATTTGTCTTTCGCATTACTCACTGTGGACTGTGGGAGCCTACAACACAATAGCTTGTGGGGAAACGAAGTACCTATTGCTGCGTGTGTCCGACTGTCATCTTTCGAAACAACTTTTCTTTGCGTATGACATTCAAGTACGGCCTTGAACCTATCTCAGAATCCGTTATCGGACACTATTACAGAGATTATACTATGTCGTGTAAAAAAAAAACACGTTGACCTTCATTTCTCCTTGACACCATCACATGGAATAAAAAATTTCAAATTCTGAATCTGGAAGAAATGTTTGAGATGTTAAAATTAGATAAGACGCCCTGTATATGTTTAAGGGGTTAGACCACCTTGGCCAGGTGAAGAAATATCGCATCTTTGGGAATTTATTTCTAACAAGGAGAGGTTCTCAGGTGTCCGCCTCCGATTGCTTTGGTTTTTGGATATGTTTTAGAGGACCGAAAAATACGATATACGTGTTTTTTTATAGCGGCCCTTTTTCATATTTAGGGGGTGAAACCACCCCTCAAAGTTATAGGATATTCGGATGTTCGTCTCTGATTGCTTTGGTTTTTTTATATGTTTTAAAGGACCGAAAAACAAGAAATACGTGTCTTTTTATTTTGGCCTGTTCGCATGTTTCGGGGGTTCAACCACCCTTCAAAGTTATAAGATTTTCAGGTGTTCGTCCCCGATTGCTTTGGTTTTTGGATATGTTTTAGAGGAGCGAAAAATAAGAAATGCCTGTCTTTCTATTTTGGCCTATTTGCGTGTTTCGGGGTGAAACCACCCCTCATAGTTCATAAGGGGTACAAAGTTGTGTTGAAAGAAAACTTGCTTTATGGATGATGTTCTTTTCGCTATTCACCGTTATTAGGGGGTAAACTATCCAAGAGGTGGTTCACCCCGCATTGTCAGTAGCGATGGGAAGCCATAAAACCACTAATGTGTCATCCTAAAATAAAGTATGTCTAAGGTTTTTTTTAAGAATTTTATGAATTTTTTTTACTGGTTTCAAGTCTCTAAAATGCGCAGTTAACCAATTACGGGTAGTTTACCCCCTAATAACGGTGGCTGACGATAAGAACATTATCCATATAGCAAGTTATGACGCAAATTAAATTTATATCAGTTGTATTCAACACCATTTTGTACCCCTTATGAATTTTGAGGGGTGGTTTAACCCCGTACACATGTAAACAGGCTAAAATAAAAAGACACGTATTTCGTATTTTTCGGTCCTCTAAAACATATCCAAAAACCAAAACAATCGGAGGCGGGCACCACCTATTCTCATGAAATTTGAGGGGTGGTTTCACCCCTTGAACATGCAAACAGTAAAAAATAAAAGGGCATCTGTTTCTTATTTTTCTGTGCTCTAAAACATATCCAAAAACCAAAGCAATCGGAGAAGAACACCTGAAAATCTAATAACTTTTAGGGGTGGTTTAACCCTCGAAACATGCGAACAGGCCAAAATAAAAAGACAGGTATTTCTTATTTTTCGGTCCTCTGAAACATATCCAAAAACCAAAGCAATCGGAGACGAACATCCGAAAATCTTAAAGGGCCGCTATAAAAAACACGTATATCTTATTTTTTGGTCCTCTAAAACATATCCAAAAACCAAATCAATCGGAGGCGAACACCTGGGAACCTCTCCGTGTAAGTGACAAAAACACTTTTATCGATAAAAATTTTTCAATGAATATAGAGACATCTTTGAATAACATGTACCATTTTTTTCAAATATCAAAACATTCCGAAAACTTGAAATGCGTTTTTCTTGATACCACGTTTTCGAAACGGTGCACGCTGTAATTTGAGTAAAACTCTATGGATTTTTATACAATTTTGCACAGATGTTCTTAAATGTATTCTCCATCGTCCGACCGTCAATTTTTTCGACATTTTAATTTTTACCTGACTTACGCGTAAAATGAGCTTTCTGTTTCGAAGCGTAGATATTTTGTTATTTTTGAACCAATCGAAAAAATTGACGCTTGGACAATCTCGGAGGATTCATTGAAATTTTTTTACCCATAACAGTGTTTTTGTCATTTAGAAATAAATTCCCAAAGATGCGGTATTTCTTCACCTGGCCAAGGTGGTCTAACTCCTTAAGTGCTGAAGGCGTTTCCGAACAGCAAACCATATACACCCATACAGCACACTCCGTTGCAGAAAGGTTGCAGGAAGGTTGCAGTTACGTTGCTGTGCAAGATTGCAACGTTGCAGGCAATATTTCCGAGCTGTTGCAGGAATCTTCCTATGTCCGCCCCTGTGCAACATTGCACCGCAACGTAACTGCAACCTTTCTGCAACGTTTCTGCAACGAAGTGTGCTGTATGGGTAGTTACAGGCAAATAGATTAACTAACATGTCGATATATACAATAATAATATCGTGTGGGATGATAAGTACCTAATGACCATGAGATACGATAACTACGACGCTCTAAAAACCATTAAAAGTTCAAAGGTTTAAGGTTGCATCGTAAACTGCAGGTAAATTTTATTGATCAAATTTTATTAATAAAAATGGTGTGCAGATAGGTGCCACATAAAACCCCGCTGCTACTTATGTATTTTTAGATAGTTCAAACATTATATGTATAGTTTCGTTATATTTACAGTTACTCACAGAAGTATCCGCCCACCCTATATATACATATTATCTAATACACAACAACATAAATCTTCATTAATTTAATTTGAACATTAGTATAAGCTTGATATACTCTTGTTTTTGGTGCATTAGATAGATTGAAAAATTGCACACAGTTTATATACCTATAAAAAAAAGGTATTATTGTCCATGGAAGTAAGAAGGATCGTGCAAAAAAATATTCGTCCAAATTCAATATTTAATTTATACAAATAAGTAATTACAATAAGTTACTATTCTTCTAATATTCCTGCGATTTTATTATGCTTTAATCTATCATGCATAGAGTCAACTTACCTTGCTCCATTCTTCTACCAAAATTTCTTTGAGTAGGTATTTCTTGAGTAGATGGTCCATATTATCTAAAAGTATGTTAATCAAGGTGTATACCAATGTAAATTGTAATGGGTAATTCTGAATTTAATATTACTTAAATAAGTAAAATATGTTATATGTATGAGATGGGCGGATACTTTTGTGAGTAACTTTATATCTAATATTATCATTCATTGCGTTGCGAGCCTTGTGTTTTGTGAATGAATTATAGTTTCAAATAAAAATTTGTAATTGTATCTACGAAGGGATTAAAGTTAAACTGAAGGTCTAAAACAATACAAGAACTGTTAATACGAACTCTTGAATTACCAGTGTTACATTAGCCCTGATTGTGAGTCACTGAAGGGTTCATCCAACTGTACATATAGGCCCGTCTATTTAGAAGCTATTTCCAAAACCTGTTACTCATCGCCGCGTTTGCTTTCTATTCCAAGGTTCAAGTTCGGGCAAATCCTGGCTTACTCATCCACTAGCTAAGGGCTAAAGGCCATTGGTTGTCCCACTAAACGTATATAGAGTGTCGCAAGTTGTTTTCGACGGAACTATTAATTTGTGTTTAAATAGAATAGTATACATAGGTAGAAATGTTTCCATTTTCGCACACCTTTCAGTGCAATCAAAACTTTGACATATTTGAAAAGACAATTAATTAATTATTTAATTAATATTGCAAAATGCACAAAATAATACACATTTAAATAATAAGATATCTTAATGTTGTTTTAATGTAGTTTTATTTTGTACCACTTTCCTCTGAAAAGTACTATATTTTTTCCCAATATACTATATTTTTTATCACTTTTCGCCGTAAAGAAATATGTTTTCCCGGAAAAATTTGGCAACCCTAGATATATAGGATAGTGTGGGCCTATTCCGCAGTGTCCCCTGTTCGTTACCTCTGACACACGTTTTTCTTAATTGACATGAATATATATACGTCGGTGTATTAAAAAAATTAGAATTGAAAAAGAAGGATTTTAATGAAAAAGTTACGATTTTGACAGAAAAATATCGACCTTTTTATGCAAAAAAACATGGATTTATTTAATTGCTACATAATTTTTTGCCAGTCAACGATATAAATTCATGTCAATTAAGAAAAACTTCGGCTTTTTTATTTCGGACAAAAATTGGATCTGCCAGGATGTACAGAATTTGACAACTCCGGCGGCGCATCGCTACGAAGATATGTATATCTAAAACAATGTTAAATGAATTATTCTTGAATAAAAAAAAGTTTTCTTGTTGTCTGAATACACTGTGAAACGCCTTTAAAGTTTTGGAAAGATTCGCTTTATATTTGTTGAGAAAATAATTCTCAAAAATCACGGTGTTTTCAACGTCCTAAACCGATTTTTAAATTTAACTTTTGACTTGAAAACTTATTACTGCAACACTAATCTTCATGAGTTCGTATTTTCTGAAGAAAAATACTACACGGAATAAAGATTTATAATTTGGTACCACAGTAAATGATTTATATTTTGTGCGGATGTTAGTTATTTTAGTTTTATTTTTCATTCCGCTTTGTATGCAGTCTATTTTATTCTGTTATATTTCTGTAGACCCATCAATATTAAATGAACTCAAAAATTGTACGGGTTTGTACGGATTTTAGTTAATTTAATTTTTATTTATTTATTTGGTTTTGTATAGATACAGTATATTTTATTTTGTTCTATTTTTTAATTCCACAAATATCAAGTAAACTGAACATTTTTAAAATAAGTGCAAATATTTATTTGTACAATATATTTCTTGTGAAAATTCGAAAACCGCTTCAACCGGGTTTTATATTGGAATTCGAAAACCGGTTTTTTCAAAAGTCGGTTTTTCTATAAACCCTAATCCACATTGCCCCGATACATTCCCATGGTTTATGGTTTACGAAAAACACTTATCACACTTACACATTACAGATTCAAGCAATCGCAACTGTCAATTAACAAATTTCAAAAGTAATTTATTCAGCTAATGAACTGAAAGATTTGAACTCATAGAAGATTACTAACCATTATTTATTGCGATGTTCCTGGACCCTCGCGTTAAAGACAGGCCATTATCGGCAGATAAGAAGACGCAGGACTCACAGTGTACTGTATTCAATTGCGATGGAGTACCTCGATGTAAGCGATGTAAGCGACATAAATAGGACAAGTTATGTAGCATCAGACGAAAGGTCAGGTGCGTGTGAGACAATAATAAGATTATGTGATACAGTGTTGAATGTTGTATGTTATATATTTTGTTTTTATGACAGACTCATCGCCATCGGGAAGTCTGTTTCACTTCTTCTCAAACATTTCCAGAGAGGAGGAGCAAGCGCAAGATAATGCGTATATTGCACTGGAGAAAGTGAACAGAAAATGTATATGGAGGAAAAAGTTGTAACACCAGAAACGTGCATTTTCCATTACCCATACAGCACACTCTCATTGCAGGATCGTTGCAGGATCGTTGTAGTGCAATATTACAACGCAACATTGATGCAACTATGCAGCAATAATTCTATGTCCGCCCCGTGCAATGTTGCACGGCAACGTCGCAGCAACGTTACATCGACATTGCGCTGCAACCATGCAACACTGCAAGGTTACTGCAACCATCCTGCAACGTTGCCGCCACGAAGTGTGCTGTATGGGTAGTGGAACGGAGATGCATCGCATTTTCGCAACCTTACTTCCGTTACTGCTGGAAATATAACACTAAGTAGTTTACAGCCACTTTGTGCAGCAGATGCCATTATTTTTTTCTTATGTAAAATGGCCCGCTGATTTCGAAAATACGGTCTAAAAAAATTTCTATGGATACGTTTTCGAGATATCGACAGGTGAACTTTTTACCTGTCTGTCGAAAAGGTGGTCCCACTTAAGGTAGTTCCGGAATAATCTACTAAATTCAAGAATTCTTTTAAATTTCGCGCAAAACTAATTTGGAATACAAGAAACCCGTGTACATGGTTTAATATCGATTTACCACATAGTTATCGAAAAATTGTTAATTAAAGTTGATGCATTTTAACACAGTGGCATATGGCGGAGTCAAAAAAGAGGGTGATAGTTTCAGCTTTTCTTCTGAAACAGGAAAACCAAAATCAAGAAATGTATCAAAATTGGCAGAAAAGTACATCGAAATGTCAGGAAATGAATTTATCAATTTCTGCAAAACTGACCACATAGTTTTTTCGTAAATACCCATAAAAAAATAGGTTTACGTGCAAGTTTTTCAGAAACTTACGTAGAGCAATTAACGTGGCAACGTCGCACAATCGATGTGTTTAGACATTTAAATAGCGAACGACGATTCAAATTCATCTGAACATTTTTCTGACATTTTGGTTATAAAAGACGGTCCGAATGAATGCGACGTTGTCAGATCTGCTGCTCCAATTCACTACGCTAACCAATTTAATATTCTATTTTCGTATTACAATTATTTATATTAACATTAAACTGTTTAAAATATATTATATATACATGATGTTAAAAATTATTATTATTATTTCTATAGTATCATACTACTTTACATTTATCGTTTATTACCCAACTCTAATTTGACTAAGTTAGTTGGTTAGGAACTACCTTAAGCGCGAATATCTCGTGTTGCGAATGACCGATATGGTCGAAAATTATATAAAATTATAGATAGGTAATTGAATCACCAACAAAGGTAGAAATGTACCTGACGAAATTTTCAAATCGGTTCAGTAGTTCGGGCGAAATCGATGGAAATATGTGAACAAATTCATTTTTTTCGACTGAAATTGAAATCGACAATTCATTTAATCGTCTGGGAAAAATCGAAATCGCAAAAATGGACCCGGTTTCTAATTTTTTACGTTGAGTCTGCACTTTTCAGAAGAAAACAAGGTGCCACCGAAGAAAATCTATGGATAAATACCGAAACTAAAGACAATTGTGTGAAAACACTAAAATTTCATTTTTTCTCGGTTTTTGTGTTTTTCCATTTTATTGCATTATTCAATTTCAATTAAATATTAGGTACATTTTTCAAGTATTTTGTTAATAAACATATGTGTGTTTTAGAAATAGTTCTACCTCTTTTTTCGTCTTTTGTTCGTTTTAGGTTATGTTTCTCTTATGAGGAAATATAATCTCTCATCATTGTTTTATCCCAAAATCCATGATATCGCCGCTCAATACCCTTCATATCCTGATGTAATCTCTCTCCGTGTTCGTCATTTACGTCGCCAAGATTTTCCGGGAAAAAATTGAAGTGAGAATACAAGAAATGGATCTTCAGAGACTATATTTATACGTATGTTGGAACAATAAGAAAAAATGAAAGCCATACAATAGAAAATGAGCTACGAGTAGAAATATATAAAACAAAATTTTTATGTTAAACAATTTTATTAAAAATGCACTAAAAACTAAAAAATAATTATTTTCTTGTACTACAATTTCGATGGTGTTTTTTAACTTTAAATAAAATCGTGGCGCAGGATATCTCACAAGAAATTCATTTCGACGCTTGATGCTGTATTAAATTGATTCATATTCTGTTATAACATACATATCCTGCTCCACGATTTTATTTAAAGTGAAGAAACACCATCGAAATTGTAGTACCAGACAAGAATTTTTGTAAGTTTCAAGTTTTGATTTGTGGTTATATGCTGATTTCATGACGATTGAATTGATTTAAGTAGGGTAAAAGCAGGTAATATGGGACAGCTAATTACAAAAAAGTACGATTTTTTCAATGGGAAATTCACGTTTATTCTGTAAATGATCGGCATTTTCTAGGAAAATGCAATATTAAAAATCGGAGGAAGTTGTCTATTGTAACTACAGAAATATTGTGAATAAATACTTTTCCCAGGCATTTTGTTTTCGAGTTCTCAAGGTCATTAACGGTGTTCTTAACAGTAACACGACATATATTTATTATATTATAGCAGTAATAATAAAATGAATTCAGCCGTGTATGATAGGTTGACTTTTAATAACTTCAAATCAGAAGAATAATGATATGCAGTTTGAGGAAAATGGAAAAGTTGAAAATTTTTGTTCTTCCGTGTAAAATGTTTAATTCTAAAATAACGGAGACATGTTTGTTATTTGGTTTTCCTCATTTTTATAAGTACGTTGTTTTGCAAAACCGAAGAACAGATAACTAAGAATATAAAATCCTCTCTAATATCACCTAATAAATTTCTTATTCTTAACGTCATTAAATATGAAGCAATTTATATTAATAAATTAAACTGCAAATAACAAACGTTTGACATATTATGCTTACCCAGAGAAGTTGCAGCAATAAAGTTACGGATTTTAGATTTTCTTCCATTCAACAGCAATTCCATTTAAAAAAACAATGTGCTTGCAATATTCCAATACATCGTTGAACTGGAAAAAAAGGACGATGTCGTGAAAAGGCAGTAATTTTTATGCCGTTCAGCTTTTTCATTTAACATGTCCCTTCCATTATCGTCCGCTTCGTACAGGCTGTAAAAGAATCATTTATTTGTCACGACTTTTGCAGAGCGACGCGAAACTGTTAAAAGAATGAGCCGCAACACTGACTTTGTCCTCGAAATTGAAAATTAAAATATTTTTTGCAATATATTATACTAGCTGAAAGGTAGAAAAGTATTAAAGATTGTATACAAATTAACGGGTAAATTACAATTTCACAGCTGCAGTATAAAACGCAGATAATATGATATGTTACCTGAGAGTTATAAAAGCTTATAGGAAAAATATTCCAAATAATGAACAAAAAAATGGTTCCTTACCAGTGAATAAAACGCGTGCAATAAAAAAAAACAATTTGACCCTGAATTTACGTAGGTAATTATTTACACGTGAGTGCCAGTGCTTTGTACATATGTATACAGGGTGTCCCAAAAATGTCGGAGTTCCTTGGAAGGGGTGAATCAGGGGGTGATTTGAAACAACTTTTTCCTTAGCGAAAATATTGTCCGAAGCTTCGTTAAGGAGATAATAACAAAAAACCCCGACCAATCAGAGCGCGGGCCTTCCGCCCGAGCTCCCGCGGTAGCGTTGGCATACATAACCTATCTCCTAACCTATCTGCTCGACGTACAATGTACAGACATACATTCGGGCCGCCTCAGTTCCTTCGGGCCGCCTCGGTTCTTTCGAGCCGCCTCGGTTCTTTCGGGCCGCTCGGTTCTTTCGGCCCGCTTGAAATAATTCAATCCGCTTGGTTCTGTTCGAGCCGCCCGCTTCATTCGGGCCGCTTGAAAAATTCAAGTTACTTGGTTCTATCCGAGCCGCTCGGTTTTTTCAAGCCGCTCGGTTCATTCGGGTACTCGGCTCGGCTCGGAAACCGGGTTTCAGCTTGGTTCGGATTTCAAGCTACCCGAATATTCAAGTACATACTTGAACAGCCCTAGTCTGGCCGCCGTCGTTCGCGGCTTGCAAACTCGACCTTTACTCCCTCCATACGTCCCGCTGTTGCTCGGGTGCGTTGGAAACCTTGTTCAATTCTTTCACGAAGAGTTTCAACACTTCAATGGGCGATACGAAATTCGCTATAATTCGAAAACAAAATCAAATAAATGATATCTTTATATGAACTTGTTTATTGTTTAGATGTGCTAAAGTCACCTTTAAAATTTTTCCCACTTATTCTGGAACACTCTGTATATTGTAACGCGTTTTACTATTACGTCAGCGTGGCATGTTCGGAAATATTAAATGAGACGATTTATGCAATGGAAAACACGTATTTATCTCAGAAGAACTTGATAGCAACTCTCTATTATCAATAATTTACGATGGTCTAGTCCACAACAACATTTACGCGTCTGCATACTTTGTATACATATTGTGATACAATAACAAGTTAATGATTCCGATAATGTAATAATATCAATAACGTGCGTTTTTGCAACATATCGACCTTTGCGTAGAAAAAAATCGCGGCCGTTTCAAGACCTTACAGTAGCTTAGATGTTATAGCTTTGTGACGGTGATATGTTCCGACCTTGTAGACATTTATTTCGTTGGGTATACGTTCTTTATATTATCAGGGCCCCGGCCGGCGTAAATTTTAGGGCCAAGTTCCTAAATTGTGCGGAGCCAAAGACAAAACCCATTTATATTGTGCTGCTAAATATTATAATAATAAATATCTACATATGTATAGGGCCCCGCAAAATGTACGATAAGCTTTTCGTGGACCACAGGGCCTTTTAAAGAAATTTTATAATAATGAATATCAGTGGCGGATTTAAAAGGGCGGCTGATGAGCAGTTGCCGCCTGGGCCCCTGCCCAGAAGGCCCCATGGGCCCCATCTCCAAAAAAAATTATGATTACGTATAGGTATCCAAACACTACATTTTTTTCGTACTACTACACTTGGCCCGTTTTTAGTAAACTATCTCTTCGTTTTCCCGAAGAAATGGGCCCCTCAGAACGTTTGCCACCTGGGCCTTTTTCCTTAAATCCGCCACTGATGAGTATCTATGCACAGAGCTCTGCAAATTTACGATGAACCTTTCGTGGACTGAGAGACCTTCGACTGGGGGCCCGGTGTCGGGGAACGCGCTGAACCCGCTACGCGCCGGCCCTGGATATCATGTTTACAGGAATATTTCCACTTCGTTTAAGGGGGTACAGGACTATTGAAATCTCGTAGAATCGATTTTTTTATTAGTATTAATTCTGAAAGTGCGATCTTTTGTGAACATTTACAATAAAGTTTCATGAGGAAATTCGAATAATTACGGAAATTATAGCGCTGAACGTAACTGAGCGCACCGCCGAGTAACGGCCTCGCAGAGCGATATTGGCGTAGGGGACTTAACTTCGAAGCCGTTTATCTCGAAACTACATTTTTAAACACCGTACATCACCGTGTACATCATAACTATTGAACGAATGAATATTTTCACTTGAAATTTTAACTGGAGGTATAGAATTCCTTTCTCTATAGCATGGAATTTCCGCATCAACATTGGATGTTTGTAACATTTATTATAATCGATTAAAGACGATTTTCTTCCGCAAAAAAGTGGGAAAAAATTGATTCGTGAGTATCTTTCACAATTTTTGTTTAAGTTCGCCAGCCAAGTTCCATGCTGTAGATTTTGGTGTAGAAAGTACACACCCCAAAGCATTTTGCTTTCAGATGATTGGTTCACCTGATACTACATACACCGACTACAGCTGCGCACTACGCAGGACCATATTCAGCGCTTAATAATGTCAACAAATTTGAACATTCCGACAATTTTTTTTTTGGCAATTACTCGGAAACGCGTCCACAATAAACTGTGAAAAGTACGGGTATAATGATTACTTGGTACCTAAGCAATCCGACACAAAAGAAAACATCGATTTTTTAGAAAGTAACTGAATTTATATACCATTAGACCATGGTTTCTTCGTATACACATAAAACTATTGTACCTACTCCCTTTTTAATAACACGAGGAACGTAAACCTTACGTGTATTTTTAATACATACTCATCAATTAACGAAATTATTTGGTGTTATATGTATAGTCGTATTTGAAAACTGATAATAATTAAATACAAAAATTGTGTTACCGATTTCTTATTGGTACAAATTATAGCGAACTATTAGTTAAGTTGATTTATAATTTCAATTAATTGAAATCATTTGAATGGATATAATATTAAACCATAAAATATCCTATTTTATTATTGTTGTTAATATAATTAATTAAATAATATAATTTATTGTTTTCCAAATAAGTATTTATAAACTTAGTAACAATTAAAACTGTACAGTAAATCCTCGTTGCAGCCCCGTTTTTACCATGCGTAGTACGCCCGGTGACTATCCCCAGCATTTCTTGGAATCCTTCGGTCCAGAGTGAGAGAACCCGAGAACGAGCGAGAGGGAACGAAAGAGTCGACGGCAACTTCGTGCCAACTGTGTCGTTCCCTCTCGCTCGCTCTTGGGTTTTCTCACTCGCGGCATTGGCCGCACGGAATAGTGTCCGCAACGCGTCGTACGTCCGTCGCCAGCCCCGTTCGCGGGTTTAATAGGCACGAGTGTTTACTGTACCATAATTTTCTGAAAAAAATATATTTTAGGGTATATATATATATATATATGTAAAAGAACAAAGTAATTACTAGCGTGGAATGGCAACGTAGGTAGCGGCAAAGGTTCGTGTTCCAAAGATCGTGGGTTCAAATCTCCTCGCTTCTCTCCTTTCCTCCGATGATGTGTTTATAGTAGTTTTCCGTTTTACCTGTTCCAATCCACACCTGTGCTCGCATTTTACTTGCTAAATTTAAGCAATTGATAAGTGATATAATATTCTGTATCATGTTATAATGCAAGAAAACACACACAAATACACCACACCACCCCCCCCCCCCCCCCCCCCCCGCCATCTCACGCAAGTCCTCCAAGTGTTGGCCATTGTAGGTTATATCAATTAATACATGGTCGTCAAGGAGGACTAAACATTAGCGGCGACATCTGCCGGACCGAAATCTTACAAGCCAGTATTCGTTGCCCCTCTCATGGTACGAATATTTGATAAATCGGTTACATTTTTTATTTTTATCATCGATATTAGGTATTTGTATTTTCTAACAATTCAATTACTATTTTATCAAACATCTGTGACGCTGTTTTATTTTCTATCGAATGAGTTTACTAACCAGGGGAGTGTACAAAGTGTGAGTCACAAAATTATACTAGTCAGATATATAGATATAATAATATCTTAGATAGTATTTCAAATTTGACATTTTCCTACCATACCTCTACATACGTACAAAATCATGTGTAAAGAATAGTGAGATAGGAGCATATTGATTGCATGCCAAAATAATCCGAAGTTCAAGTTCATGTCATGCTACTACTGGTAAAGTAGATTTTATCTCTACGCTCATATGTATAATTTTCGAAGAGGCGTTAACATCTTAATCAAGTGTTAATTAATTTTGGATTATCTCCTCGGAATTTAGAAAACCTCTAATAGTTATTTCAGAAACAAACACGTTACATTAAGAGCCACGTGGCTTTGAATCAGTTGACTTTACTTCAATTGGACATTATTTTTGTTGCTATTGTTATGGGAGTATTGTGATTATTGTAGCATCACTCCTCGCATAAGTTTGCATAAAGCACAACTTGAAATACTGAAAATGTGAATGCACATTTTTTCTAATTTTTTAATTAATTGCATTCACAGACTTTCGTTTCATCTTACTCGAGAAGGTTCGAAGTTCCTAAATAATTTTTTAGTTAAAACGAAAAATCAGTTCATAATACACAAATTATAAATTAATTCTTCATTGACAGTCTTCAGTACAAAATCCTGTTTTTAAAGATCTATAAATATTTCACCAAATTTTTTAAAGTTTCCTCTAACTCCCCTAGGCGAGTTCTAACTCTCTGCGATTGGTGATACGCATATACATATTTTCATTATTTTTACGGTGCAGAAACATTCTTTGTGCCACAAAAAATTATTCAGAGATTCACCCTTAATGATTAAAATAAAATGATAAAGAAAAGACCGAAGTCCGTATCTTTAATACTGTAAACTTTCAACTATAAACTTTGAGGACTTGTATTTTTTAAACAATTTCGAAACTAGATAAATGATGACTTAAACCCCCTCTAATTACATATGGACTAAAATATATTTAAATATAATCAAAATCCCTGATATCGAGATACGAAAGTAATCGAGTGGCGTGGAATGGCCCGTATGACAATGTGCCTTTATTACATAAATAATTTGATCGCAGAATGACCACCACAAAAATAACTAGCTCTGAAACAAAATTTTTAAGGTAATAACTGTCTACAGCTGTTAATTGTACATTCTGAAAATATACATGCACAAGATAAGAAAAAAAGCACCACCGTAGTTTACAAATAAAAACCAACCCCGGTGGGTTAATCTTTCAACAAAACATCCCTGGTGGGGATCGAACCCACGACCTTTGGATTAGAAGTCCAACGCGCTATCCTCTGCGCCACAGGGACTCGGTGATATAACCGTGCTTATAATTTTCCTATGTTGAGAAGAATATCTTTTTCCTACAGATGTCGCTATTGTGCATAACAACTGTAGGGTTTTAGTATGGAAGTGGTACGCCTGCGTGATTTGTGCGCGATTATTTAATTTAAGGAATGTGTGAATTGGTTGTGAGTGTAATATGTTTCAATGTTCTTTTATTTTTGCTATACATTTTAACTCTTATCTATGAATACGTGTATTTCTTTGTGTATTTGCTAAAACGACCTATCCAGGAATTAGAATACCCTACACAACTTGCGCAAACCAGTAACAAATAAAAAGAAATTGAAACACTTGTAATCATAACTATATAAAATTTCATATGTAACTAACCCGAACCAACATATTGAATAAAATTTCTTTAAAATTTCAGTTGAGAAATAAACATGCCTTCACGGATCTTCGTTATATTTTGTTCTTTAAGTTTAGAAGTCTTCTCGGAGATAATATCAGCTTCATCTCATTCTACATCTAGTAAAATAACAAACGCAACTTTATGAACATAAAAAATATATTATGAAGTTATTTTACTATTAGAATTGCATGTAATACTTGAAGTATAAATGAAATATTAACCCAAAATTAATTCTCCCGGACACGAACTTCTCTTATTTCAAAACAGCACCATTAACAAGAGCTCGTGCAAAACACAAGATCTAAATAAACATTAAAAGAATTTCTACATTGACGAGCCGCGATCGTTACATCAATACACATTATACAGCCCTGCGTTGGAGCCCGTGTAGTCAACACAACGAGAGCTCAGAAACATTCGTACACACATATACAGATGTCTGCCCCGTTCGTAATTGACGTTTCGTTCTGTTAAACTTTGTCTTTACATAAACGGCAAATTAAGTTATCGACCGTGCAGTGTGCGCACATGTACATATAAGTTCGAGGGAGCTGGGAGGCAAGAAATTGTGAGGATGAATCGCGCGAAATAGAAGGATGCATAGAAAGTGAGAGGGCAGAGAAGCGCGGATAGACCGACGTTACGAATGCACATTTGTGCTTTCGCTGTGTAGCAGACGATCAGCGCGAAGGAGGAGAGGAGGAAAGGAAAAGGCGGAATAAAAGCATTGGATGAGCAGCAGGAAGGGGTTAGAAAAGATGGCCGTCTTGGAACATATGACAAAGAACGGCGGGCAATCGCCGCGGTCGAAAGGAATCCTCTCGGAAGGTATTCTACGGTATCGTTGATCCCCGTGTCCGCGTAGAGGTGTGGTGGTTTTCTGTTAATAAAGGGATCGTGGCTAAAGAAGTCAGTGATCCTCTGAGCGAAGGAGCCATGACTACGCGTAGAGAATGGGCTCGATCGCATCGGTGCTGCAGTGGCATTGCTCGGAGTGCGCTCTGATAAATCCAACAGAGAGCACGCGATGCGCCAGGTGCGGCCTTACCCGGCTCAGGAGTGATGAGAAGGCAAACTTTAGGCTCGATCTGAGCTTCAGGTGCGAAGCGATTCCGAAGCAAGGGGGGGAGGGGAGGAAAAGGGACGAAGAGGACGGTGAATCTTTTTCAGTGTCTGTCCCGCCAACTCCTCCGCCGCGGTTTCGTCTGAACAAGCCAGCAGCGGACGGTACCCATCCGTCAGTTCATCAGCACGTCGAAACCGATCTCAAACATCGGTGAGGAAATTGCTAACTCCTCCCTCTGCACGGCATCCTCTACTCTCCCTCACCACCGCCTCCCTCTGTCTTCGATCTCCCCTGTGTTTGTACACAGTGTAACGAAATCGCGGCTTCGAAATTTCCAACGACACTTTTATGTTTCGCGGCTACCATCGCCCGACACGGTATCACATTTCCTCGATAATGCGCTCCTTGTGTTATAATATTTATTTTACCGTTCGTTGAAGTTAATAGCTGTTTTACCAGCTCTGCTAGTCCCGTTATGTTTGTTTATCGTGTACCATGCGCAAACGTAGATATGACAAATATTATTGCATCTACAAATGCGGGCATGCCGTTTGTTATTAATGTAACTCGTTCGATGTATCCAAATTATAGCGATTAATAAACTTAACATACGTTTCCATGTTGTATCCTGTTTTATGTTTGTGTACTCATGCTATGATTTCTGTGTGCAATAAATTGTTGAACGCATCCAAGTCTGGTCGCCAGCAATGGAATTCCAGTATCTTTTTTTAATTCTCTCCTGCTCCTTCGCGCCGCGCATAGACGGGTCGACCTTCTTCATTAACCGTTGTGTTCTTTACGCTGGTTTCTAGCTTTCAGGAGAATTTAATTATACTCGATAACCACACGAAAAAACTGCACCATGATTCCTGGAGCGGAAGGCCTTGCGAAAAAGAGCCGATTAAACGATCCTCTTCTTTACCTTCCTTAATAACGCGATGGACCTGCGTTCGCTGCCTGTTAGAGAACAGCTGCAGCTCTGCGCTGACCTGCGCAGCTTGCGATGCTGACTGCTCGATACTCGGAGCCGATAAGAGGCGAATCGGGGCTCGTAAAAGTAAAAAACAAAATCTACGCAAGACGAGCCGCCTGAAGGTTGCGTCCGAATTTCTGGCCAATATCTTGAACGGCTCTAGCGCGACGAGCGCAGCTGCGAGCGATGCAAAGATTCTGAGTAAGGCTGGATGTTACTTAGAGGGGCGTCGCGAGCGAAGGTTGCGTCCTACGGTGTTTAACCTTTGGTTTGTCTTCCGCAGATATGGCACAGTTAACGAGCATAAGTCGCAGCGAGAGAAGGCAAGTCGATAGAGAAGACTGGACCCTGCTACCGATAGAAGCCATGGAGTCTACCACACTTTCTTATACAAATACTAATAATACCTCTCAGCGTTCACCAAAAAGACATAGCCCCTCGATATATGAGCGAGTGAAGTCTAAAGTTAGTCGCTCTTTATCTAACGGCTCCGTTGTGCATAAATTATCCGACCATGCGATTCAAAGACCGACGAGTCTAGTAGTCTCAGAAGCACGGCAAGATGACGCTCTCTGGAGTTGCGACAATTGCACCCTTGACAATGCTCCTGGCCTAGAACAATGCGAAGCATGTGAAGCTCCTAGAAGCCCAGCCCCTTGTAGTGGAGTAGTTATCAGTGTGCCTGCTTGGGAACCTCGTGCTTTATCTTCTGCAGGTCCACTGTCTTACAGGCGATCGTTCTCCGACGTCGAGTCTGTGACAAGTGTCTCTCAGAAGAAGATTCTAAATCGCAGAAGTCTGAACGAAGACGAGCCGCCGGCGGTGCCGCCGCACTCTGTCGGCTTCAACACTAGACCAAGATATTCCTACATCGGAATCACCAATCCCGACGTGCCGCCGCCGTTGCCAAAGAAGCAAAACAATAAATTAGGCCTTGTACCCGCGAAAGCACACAGCGAGGCGACAAGTCCCGTCGGCGATGTATCGAGCGTAAGCTCGCTGAAGCGCATGTGGACTTGTCAGAAGTGTTCCTACGCGTACAACCCGCTATGGTCGACGGGTTGCGACATATGCGGATCCTTTCAATCGCCCCCGTCGCTGACGCAGCCCACCCTGATCACCGTCACGAAAGATGGGACAAGCTGTTCGATGCACACGCCGTCCCCGATCGTAGTATCCAGGGACAGTGTAAGATACATCCCGCGGAAAACCGCCACCCTGGCCACGGCGGAATCCGATTTGGACGATCAGGTCGATCCACCATCTCCGGCATGGACATGTAAGAAATGCACGTTATTGAACGCCGCCTCGAGAGCAACGTGCGAGGCATGCGGCGGTTCGAAGCTTAGAAGTATCATGCATTTAGAGGACGCTACGTTACGAAAAGGTGAAAGCTGGGTGTGCCCATCGTGTACGTTAAGGAATCCGCTGTCAGCACAAACCTGTAACGCTTGTAAGACATTAGCAGATTTTCTAGATGTACCACGAGAAAGTAGAGTGTTCGGATCGAGGAGTCCAAGTCCCAGGCTCTGTACGACGCCTGTGAACTCGAAAGTCGTCACTCCGAGGCACAGAAATTCTGTGAGAAGAAATGGCTCTTCGGTCGGGGACAAGAGACACTCGAGAGCCAAAGATCCCGCTCACGGTCAAGTACGATTCTTTTACTTATAACTAATCACTTCGAAACGACATTCGTCCGTATACCTTGCTACTGGTTAGTTCGTAGCCACACCGTATAAGTCCAATATATACAATGTATGTGAATTATTTTAGTGGCAGTGTAAACTGTGCACATACGAAAATAAGAGTACAAATGGAATCTGTGAAATGTGCCAAATTTCAAAAACCTTATCTCAACTATCAGGTGACAGGCCTAGAATTATTGAATCTGGCACAAGTACACTCACGATACAACGGCAAGAGAGCGTAGTTATGGAAAATTTACGGCAAATCGAAGAGAGAGAGGCACTGGAGAAATGGGAACGAATTGTTCGTTACTGTAAAGAGGTAATATTGATTAATTTAAACGGAGGCAAAAGACTGTAAAAGGAGATACGTAGTGTAGCAGAATTTAATTTTGCTATAACTTTAATTTTCCATCGATAGACTGATGATCGTACATGTGAAATACAATTGCGCCGTTATTTTCAAATGGGACGAAACATTTTTTTACATTAATCGATTTGTTTTTATTGTCTTTCCATTGAATCCAGAATACTGCACGAGTTATTTTTATATCAAGAATCTACTATATTGTTGTAATAACTGCCCGAACAATTCTCCAAGTACGTTCCGCTATGTTCGCCGTCGAACGTTATTAAAATAGTCGAGATATTTATGTGTAAATAATTTATCATCGCAATCACTTACACATGGATTCGTAGTAAACATTGCGCGGAACAAGAATATTTCACAAAGTATTCCCCTATTCGATTATCATTCTTTACGTGCAGAATTAAGCTGAAATCTGATTGATGTAAAAAAGAAACATCGGTTGTATTTAAAAAGGAAACGGGGGTTAAAATTCAGGTCTAAGAATGTCCCTCTACATAGCGCGAAGTATTTATATTATTGTATTATTCGTTTATTTTATAGACAAATGAACCTTTTGTCGACGACTCGTTTCCACCAGCGCCAAAGTCCTTGTATTATAATCCAGCTGAAACAAAAGACAACCACGTTGTTCAATGGAGAAGGCCTCATCAAATCAATGTTGATTCCACTGTCGATTCCAAACTGCCTTGGGCTGTTTTCAGGACACCGTTGCCCTCCGATATCTCGCAAGGTGTTCTGGGAAACTGTTGGTTACTTTCAGCTTTAGCTGTTTTAGCCGAGAGCGACGAGCTCGTGAAAAGAGTTCTAGTGATGAGAGAGACTTGCCCGGAAGGAGCCTACCAAGTACGATTGTGCAAAGATGGGAAATGGACCACAGTACTCGTCGACGACTTGTTACCCTGTGATAAAAGAGGTCATCTAGTATATTCTCAGGTTAACATCTTTGCAATCGATATAGGGACAACGTTAGAGAGACTTTGGATCTAAGAGTACGCTGCGACTGTTATACACCTTTGAAAAGTTCATGTCAGTAACTGCTGTGACCCTTGTAAAGGAACACATTTGATATTTGTGTGTCTCGAGTACCAAGAGCTTTCTATTGTTCCCTTATCTGCAAATATTCAAGCTACGAACCGTCGCGATAAAAATGCTACCGTTCGATTCTCTTTAACATTGTCCTTCCTTTTTATCATTCGATAGAATTTGTTAATATTTCCTCATAATTTTACTCGAACACATAGGCAAAGAGAAAACAACTTTGGGTGCCGTTAATCGAAAAGGCAGTAGCAAAAATTCATGGTTGCTACGAAGCTTTAGTATCCGGGCGCGCTATAGAAGGTCTAGCAACACTTACGGGCGCCCCTTGCGAAAGTGTGCCTTTGCAACCATCTGCTTTACCAAGTGAAGATGAGCTTGATAGGGATTTAATATGGGCGCAGCTTTTATCGTCTAGGCAAGCTATGTTTTTAATGGGTGCTAGTTGTGGAGGTGGTAATATGAAAGTTGACGAGGAAGAATATCAACGTAAAGGTTTGAGACCAAGGTGAATTCGATGGATCGGAGACATTTTAAGTACAGCCGCCCGGAGCAAAACTGACTCGGTTTCGGACAAAAGAGACCCCTTCATCCTTTTTTACAAACTTCTGACCCCTGCATCCTACCCAACGTAAACGAATGCAGAGTGGACACTCTGCGAGAATAGCGGGCGCGAACAACGGGTCACTCGTTCTCAGAAGTTCTGCCAAATACCATTGGATGATTGGCAGTCCTCAGATTTTTATTTTTTCCCTAGACCCGTCAGTCTTGCTCTGGGTAGCTGTTTAGTATGTTCATACTCAGCTTCTCGTGACACGTAATTTAACATTGTTTTCTCTAGGCATGCCTACTCTGTTCTCGATGTGCGAGACGTACAGGTAGGAATATATAATATAATAACTCTTTAATACTTCTTTCGATTATAATTTCGTAATTTATTAATCTTTTACGTCACCTTGTATGCTAAAGTTTACTCCCAGTTTTACTCACATCCTTCTTTCCACTATTCGCTTATGGGCGAATTCCACTTACGCCCAAATCGCCCGTGAGTTTCATTAGGGCAGGTTTCCTTACACGCGACTGGACGCATCGTGAAGAATTACAAAGCCGATTTTCTCGAAAATGAAGCGCAATATCAAAAAAATTTATTCCTTTTTGTCGACTTATTTACACGTTATAAGTCGAAAAGAAGGAGTAACTTTTTTTCATATCGCGCTTCATTTTCGAGAAAATCGACTTTGAAATTCTTGACGATGCGTCCAGCCGCGTATAGGAGAACCTACGTTAATGCAAATCACGGGCGATTTGGGCGTAAGTGGAATTCGCCCTATATCGACCTTCGTGCTGCCTTACTTATTACCTCTTTTCTTTCCGCCTTCATGTTTTCTCCTATACGCAATTCCATCTTCCCTGCCGACTCCCAACTATCCCTCTGTTACCCAATATTTCGCCAATTCCTGCGCGTTCCTCATCTTCATTTTCTGCCCCGAACCTTCCCACCGCGTGTCCCCGCGTTTCCTCCTTTGCTTTGCATATCCCGCGACACTCGAATAGGAACCGAACACAAATGTCTATACTTACGATAAACTTTATAAGGAAATACTTTAAGGGTTATATATCTTACAGGGGATACGATTATTAAGACTGCGTAATCCTTGGGGTCATTACAGCTGGAAGGGTGACTGGTCTGATGATAGTCCTATATGGACGCCGCAATTACGAGAAATGCTTATGCCGCACGGTGCGTCCGACGGTGTCTTTTGGATTTCCTTCGACGACGTGTTGAAATACTTCGATTGCATTGATATTTGTAAGACTAGAGTCGGATGGAGTGAAGTTAGATTACGCGGGACCCTTCCTCCTTTATCGTCCCTCAGACACTTGTCGTGCGTGTTGCTAACGGTATTGGAGCCCACGGAGACGGAGTTTACATTGTTCCAGGAAGGGCAGAGGTGAATCCCGCTACATTCATTTAATTTTATTCAATGGCTCGACTTGTCTGCTCGATGTAATACAATTGTTGTATGCACGTTTAGGAATTCCGAAAAATCGCAACGCTCTCAGCTGGACTTGTGCGTAGTCGTGTTTCGCACACGGTCCCCAGCGGCACCAGAGGTGGGAAGGCTGGTAGAGCATAGCAAACGACAAGTACGTGGATTTGTTGGGTGTCACAAGATGCTAGAAAGAGATTTGTACATTGTTGTCTGTTTGGCTTTCAATCATTGGCATACAGGAATGGAAGACACTTCCAGTTACCCTGAATATGTCCTTGCCATTCATAGCTCGAAACGACTTTTAGTCGAGCAAATTTCCCCGCCAGCATTTGTCTTGGCCGATGCTATTATAAGTTTAACTCTGGCAAAGGGGCAGCGGCACGAAGTAAGGATTCTTATGCGGCCGAACAAACAATTACTGCCTTCACAACGTGACAGTTATGAAACATTCGTTTTTAGGGAAGAGAGGGTATGACTGCTTATTACTTAACCAAAGGCTGGGCTGGACTTGTAGTAATGGTAGAAAATCGTCATGTAAATAAATGGATTCATGTAAAATGCGACTGCCACGAAAGCTATAACGTTGTCTCCACCAGAGGACAGCTCAGAACTGCCGACAGTGTTCCTCCACTTCACAGGTAAAGTCATTGCTTTCGCTCGATTTCCACCAACGACGAATCTACAGCTATTGAACGTAATGAATTAATTCTAGACAAGTCATCATAGTCTTAACTCAATTGGAAGGTAGTGGAGGTTTCTCGATAGCACATCGACTTACGCACAGATTAGCTAACAGCGGGAACTTACACGACTGGGGTCCGCCGGACACTCAGCATTGCCCTCAAATTGACACTCAAGTCGAAGGTTTACACAGTCCCCGTTTAATCACGTGAACGAATGAGTTCTGCGTACGATCGAGAGCAAATAGAACAATGTGTAAAAGTATCGTTTGTCAAGTAAGAGAGTTTATTATTTACTCGTGATATCCAGAAAATTTACTAAAACCAAAGTAAGCTAGAAAGATTTCGGAACAGAATAAATTCCGCGGAAATTATAACACCCTTTGTGCTTTCTAGCGAATCGTATTGTATGAACATTTTTTAGCATTATGACAAGCTCACTATTGAACATAATACAATAATTAATAATTAATTATACAGTGGTCCTGAAATCGGTGATTAGGACTTGTTTCCTTTTTTTTATTATTATTATTATTTAATTAGGTAGTGATAATTTGTTATACCAATGAAAATGAATATACTTTTAAACTCGCGTGCAAATTAAGCTCCCATTTAAATTATTCACTTCCCATTTTTCATGGGGAACATTGATCCATAAAGAAGACTTAAGGGAAATTAAATATGTATGGAAGAACAAATTAAACACATTGCTTATTATATAAAAAAAAGAATTATTTTCTCAACTTAACATATAAGCATCGTAAGAAATGATAAAGCATAATGATTATACAGTAACAATACGTAGAATGAAATGTCACAGTCATTAATAGTGTGCAAAAAAAAACATATACACTCTTTTTGGAATTGCTTAGAATATGATATAATTATGGATCAAAAGGTTTTCAATTTTCCCAACTCACGATCAGATGCTGATCTTGGTTTCGGATGCATAAGGCCACATTCAGAACCCGCATTTTTAAAAGAAAACGATGTATTATATACATATACTGTGCATGAGGGTTTTGAATACTGACCACGTTAAGACATGTTTATTCATCTAAATTTTTGTTATTCTTATACCTAAATGGGGTGATTGTGAGGGTTAAAGATAAACGTAGCGCATACAGTAGTGTCTCGAAAGAAGAACGGGGTTTCTGTCTCGAATTAAGGTGATCGCTTCACCTCTTCTGTTGATGCCGCGGCGAATAAAGGTCGGTTTATGCAGCCAACGAGGACGGGCCGGGGACGAGCCGAGCCTCTATGTTAAGCTTATGGACGGCGAGGAGCCACCGAGCTCGGTGGAAACTCGGTGGCCCCTCATTCCCCGCTTGGCCCGTCCTCGGTGGCCGCTCGTTGAGACGCCGGGCCGAGTCCGTGCTATGTCGAAGTGTAATGTTGCTGGATTTCATGCTCACAACACGCAGAGGAGTCATATGAGAGAAACTGTACTTTAATATTGGCAGTAGCACCGCCCAAAGTGGGTTTTTGTCATTACGAAGAGATTGGATAAAAATGTCCGTGCATACCTACGTTTAAACTAAGTAGTTTGTAGGAACCAGGTGTTCATTATCCTACCCTACTTCATCAAGAAGGATTCTTCCATCAGTACCTTCAGTATGTGATGCCCTATCAGACTGCAAAAGCTCATTGAAAAGTAATGACAGAATATTGTTAGCTCAGGTTGGACTTATCTACGTGTGCGAGCATAAAATCCGGCAACGCTGCGGCGGACACGTCACGACAGGTTGCATCTCGGGCCCGTCCGGAGCTCGTCTTCGTTGGCTGTATAAACCCACCTTAACGCAGATTGTGTATGAGCGAGACGGGCTCCCAATCTGCCTCGCTCATTTCCAGTCTCTCTCATTCTACGCGATAAGGCAGGCCGAAAAGGCTCCCTGTCTCGAAAGAAGGTGACGGTTTGGGATCAAATGTCGGGGACCTTCTTTCGAGACAAATCTGTACCTACAGAACCAAAGATCTCTCGTGAAAGTTTTACAATGTATATATTAACTCGTTTACCGGCAGTCAATGCAATGTATTTATTTGACCTCAATTGCTGTTCTGCATTTTTGTAACAAGTTACTAACAAAATCATACTCATTAACTGTCACATGCTCCTCGCGTTCAGTTATTTTATAAAAAGTATCTTACACTTTACGCATATGCAAGCGTGACAATTAACATGTTAATCAATTTTGTAAGTCTTGTACAGTTTACAATCGATGGTATTGGAACAGCTATTAATACAGCAATTATGTATGAATAAATCGCAGATACAAGTATGCTCTGCTCACGAAACAAATGATATTCGGGTAATAAAAGACATGAGTATTTTTTTTTTCTATTTAAACGGAAAATTAACATTTTTCATATTATGACTTTGTAATAAATATTGCGATATATAACTTTACGATTCAGTTTTCTTATAAACTGATTTTAAACGCTGGTCTCTGTATAATGAATCGGAATGAACTGAATGCTTCTGTCATTGTTATTAAATGCTGTTCCAAATGACATTTTCAGACATACTTACTACATATATCGAGTACGATGTGTATTAGCTTACATGAGATTTTTCTTTCTATGTATGTACTACACAGAGCGTCAATAAAAATCGGGGAATTTTTTTTTAATATTGCTCGTGTGCCTCCAAGTAATGCAGGAAGTTTGTATAAATCCTATATTTATAGACACTTTGCTTTTACGTCCTCAAATTTTTTATCGAATTTATCCAGAATCAGATATACCTAAACATATACATTTGAATACGTTCGTTGCATTTGAACTTATGAAAAACTAACACGAATTTTCTGAATGTTTAAGGATCGAGCGCGTTAGTGTTTCTTTTTAAATGTCACCGTATGATAACTATGCGACTGCTGCAACTTAGGAAAGGAGAGAAGTTCCAAGTATGTTTGGTCATTTCTTTCGAGAAGTAAACTTACTCGATACACTTACGTTAATTAATTGACGAGGGTACAAATATAAAACTGTTACAAATCAGTGATTTGTTGTACACACACACAATGTTGTAGGTTTTCGCTTTCTAAATTATATATGATTTACAGTTACTTACATTTTAATAAATAAGCAGTCTATATTACTGTATCCATATTTATATAAACATGTATAGATATAATGTGACCAACCAGTTGCACACACCTACACCCCTTACTGAAAATAAATTTAGCGGTATGTATTTATATGTTTATTGTTTACTCACGCACATCGCGAGATGCTTGACACAGTCCTTTGAATGATTAATATCGCAGTGGCAATCGCACACAAAGAAACAGCGAGACACACATCGGGTGATATTTTACATCAAGTATGCGCGGGATGTGTTTAAGTTAACAGTGATAAATACATATTCCTTGTTCACATAAATATGGAAGAAATATGCACATGGATTCGCTAAGAAAAGCACCGACGACCTTCGAACGTGAGAACCACGACCTTTCATTCTAAATTCTATTGTCAAATATACACTGTCGTATTAAATTTATACTCGAAACTGAGCAACTTCCATTTCTGTTACTTTTCGCAAATTCAAATGTAATAGAGAGAGATTCGAGTGTATACTTCTAGATGCCCTGTACTGTATATAAAAATGTACAATATATATTAATGCATTATGTTTGAGTGAGAGATAATTTTTTCCAACGCATATGTAAATTACACTCGATTTTAAAAAGTAATCCTAACTTTGTATAAAATTAGTCAAAAGAGAATGTAATCTAATATATATGTAAATTGAAACTTTTTATAGATCATAATTAAAAAAAGAGAGACTCGCACATGTAAATTTATGTGCATCCTTTTTTATTTTTATTTACGATATCCCCAAGAAATATTCCCGATCTTTATCGACGCGGCATACACATTTTCTGTAAGGATTAAGGCTGGGACTATTTGTCGAGTTTTTCGGTATTCGAATATTCGAATACTTCAGTTGCTCAATTATTTGGCGAATATAATTCGAATATCCAAGTATTCGAATACTATTCGAATATTTCAGTACTCGAATATTTCAGTACTTGAATATTTCGGTACTCGAATATTTCGGTACTCGAATATTTCAGTATTCGAATACTATTCGAATATTTCAGTACTCGAATATTTCGGTACTCGAATATTTCGGTACTCGAATATTTCGGTACTCGAATATTTCGGTACTCGAATATTTCGGTACTCGAATATTTCGGTACTCGAATATTTCGGTACTCGAATATTTCGGTACTCGAATATTTCAGTATTTATAAATAATTAAGTAATTATAAATAAAGTTCTTTAGGTTCATTTGTCAGGGTGAAATTTTGTAAGCTAATTTTGACCCACTTCACACCATACTATTCGAATACATCAGTATGCGAATACATCAAGCACTCAAATACATCAGTATTCGAATACACCAGTATTGAATACTCAAATATTCGAAGTTTATTCGTAGCATTCGAATACTTGTAAAATATTCGAATATCAAAGTATTCGAATAGTCCCAGCCCTAGTAAGGATCCGTATTTCAATGTACAAATCAAGGATAATGACAAGAGCGGCACTGAAGCATTTCTTTTATGGTAACCCGAATCCGATAGAAAGTTTGTCTGATATTTTCTATATATACATTGAACATGCTGACGTGACAATATTCAATGCTGTGATCAGCTAATACTGTTTTTTGTCATTACAACGACAGTGACGAAATGTTTTAATAAATGTAGCGACAGCACGCAAATATTGTTTCAGATGACAGTGTATGAAATACCTATCCATGACGAATATACTTAGTTCATTTGAATGCAAAAGAATAGAGCTATTCGGTCGGACGTAAGCATTGTGAGATTTATTAGCATTAGCACTTAAGTTCATCCAATCACAGACAACGCAACATTCCTTATATTTCTGTTTCTCGATTACTTAATTATAAAAACATGGGATATTGGCATTACTGCATGTATTTTTACGCTCTGTGTATTGTCATTGTAATATACTTGATTTTACTGAAACTTATATCCGACTATTGTAAGTGTTATAGTTTGCTTCTTGTACGATATAATAACGAGAAGTTATTTATGCCTATTGATCTCAAAGAGAAACGGTTCTAGTTGTCTGAATGTGGCCTAATGGTTAAGAGTTTGTATTAGTTTATTTAAGCTACTTACAGAAATATCAAAAACCAATCACACGCGCCTTGTGATACTATTTAAATAATTAATTCGTAACGTAAAGCATACGAAGTTATAAAAGTACGTTTATACTCGCGGAAATTAATTCTTCTAAGTTTAGACAGAATTTTAGCGAAATTTAATTACGAACTTATCTTAATAATACATTGTCTAAAATTTGTGTAATATTTTTATAAAACGGTACAAATCATTGAAGGATTATTCTTAGAAATAACCATTACCATTGCAATAGATCTTGCGTTAAGTGGCCTTCGTTTAAAAAAGAAAGCATTCAATGTAAAATAAAAATGATCTAAAGTCGTGCATTTTGTTAACGAATATGGGAAACTTGTCACATAAGTTTAATCTGATAAATTTGAATCGTGATAAGTTTCGTCGGTGCACTGAAACGGAAAATCTTACTGTTGGGTACAGTGGAGTATTTGATTTTTCTCTTTTCGTATGAAACAATCCATGCAGTCTACGCGAAGTTGCGTATGGAAAGTTTTAAATTAATATTTAGTGACACACCAAAGCATGGTAAAACATTATAAATGAACAGGTAATCGATAACAATTTCATAGAGCCCCATTCTGTTTGTCATAATGATATAGTAAATTTTCCGTAAAAAAAAAGAGAAGAAAACAAAAATACTCTATTTTAAATATTGTATAATCGCTGAAGAAATGATCTATAAACAATATTTCGATTTTAAAATGCGACACCTGTGACTTCGATGTTATTATCAGAATAATGGGTGCAACTTGAATATTTAACATTTGCATTTTCATTATCGAAACATTAAGGATTCTGTGAGGATATATAAAGCGCCACCATTATTCTGAAAATACCAATTGCGATCGAGTATGCACAACACTACAGATGAACAAAGGAGCGTGTTTGAATATTTTAGAAAACTGTTTCTGTGAATTTCAACGTTTTAGAGAAGAATACAATTTGTATATAAAATGAATTATTTATTACATTAAGGTGTGAGTGTGAAACTGATCGAGTTATAAGCTGCTTATGATACACGTAAGTTGCTTGCATATGCTTATACAGGGTAGAATAAAATTTGTAGCGAAACCCAAAACGGGGTGATCCTTCGTAAATAAAATAAATTGAAAATCCGCGATAGAAGCTTCTAACGCGAAGTTTTGTTCCCGGAAAAAAAAAATCAATTTTGTAAATGGAACCGATTGTTATATTAAGCATCTACAAAATTTATATTTTCAAAAAAGCAGCCTTCGCGAGAATGTTTCATCGCGAATTTGCGATTAATTGTTGCACGAAAAATTACTCCCTTCTCGGTTGTACCGCGAATGTTGCCCCACCCTGTATATTTCTGTTAAAGCAGTGTTTAAGCCAAGTAAACGACGAGGTCTAGTGCGTGAATTACATGTAGCGAAATTAGTCATACATATGTTGCGGTTCAAAGAAATATCGGCGACGCGCGAAGTTTCGTTTCGACAGTGAACTTTTGAACTTTAAAGCGGACTGTTATAAATAAGTAATTTACAAGGTTTTACAGAACACACGTTATCGTCAAGAATTGAATGTAACATTTGAAGTCAGCGAATAATTTCCCGAGTTTTGTAAATCGTCAACCATTGTTTGTGATTCGTTTTGCATGACATTATTAATACTTATATATAAATTGAATGGAATATTTATAATAATTGCACGCCATTGCAAAGTACCTAGAAATATATTCTTAATATACGACGGAGGATATTAAGAATACAGTGTCTCGATGTATTTGTAATTACAGAGTGTAACGTTGACGGTGTCATTTTACAATAATTATGTGATTCATACTCTGTAAAGGATACTATGTACGGGGTGTATTCTAAACTGTATGTAAACGTTAAGTACAATTTCCTTTCTTTCTTCATTTCACATGAGACTGAAGTATTTATACATCCATGAGAAATATTAAAATGTAAACGATGTTCGAAATTACTGAATCATGAACACGAAAAATGTTGAGCGATACCTGAAAACGTTGGACGCAAATTTTATGAGTAGGAGCGAAATGTTTTACCTCTGTTTCCTTTAGTCTTTGCAACTGTGATCATTTTAGAGACGCCCATGTACGAACCCGAACCAGCAATCAACTTTGTGATAGTCTGTGTGTACCGATTTGGCAAACCTTGTTGAATTGATCCCATTTCCTATAGACGAAGTGTATAATTATTGGAGCATTGTCGCATACATACAAAGAAGACATTTACTACTTTACGAAGAGATAAAAACATTGTATTGTCCCCTAATTTATATCATACAATACTGTAGGCACATTTAATAATAAATTGAAATATTACCTAGAACTCTCTGTTTAGTTTCCCATAAGAAAAAGATGGCTATATGAATTTTCTTCCTAACAATAAGACCTTGTTTTAATATCAGCAATGAATCTTTTCCCCTCTTCATTTAAATCCAAACAAGATTCAATGTATTCTACATATTCACAACTGCAACAACTCTTGAGGTTTTAATTTTAGAAATTAATTTTTATATGAAAATACTATAAGATTATTTTTTGTGTTGAATATATGCAGTAGGGTGGCTCATATTTTCGACTTCTGAATTTTCTTCGCGGCACACCATAGAATAGTTCCAAATAATAAAAAAAAAAACTGTGTAAAGTTTGAGCCCGGTCGGATAACGGGAAAAGGTGCCTCTGGGCGCTTGAACATTTAAATAATTATTTAACAGCTCACCAAGTCGATTTTATATAATATCCGCCAAGTTATTGATTACATAAAAAAATTTGTCAAACAAAAGTTGTAGATCCAGACAAGGAGCATCTTTTATGTTTTATTACTTTTTCGCGTGCGACAAACGGTTTTCGAAAAAAAGTCCGAAAAATTGAAAAAAAAAATTATTTTTCAAATTTTGAGAGTTCAAATCCTCCTCGAACACTTTTTATTTATGAAGGCGAAGAAATAAATGGTAATTTTTATTTTCAAGGACTATTTTTTAAACATTTAAGGCGGAGCATATACCGAGATATGCCAAAAAGATAAAAAAAATTTCTCCATATTTTCAGTGTTTAATATGTCATGAATGTTTCCTAAAAATTAGGGACCGGGTTTAAAAATAGTCGTCGAAAATAAAAATTACAATTTTTTCTTCGTCTTCATAAATAAAAAGTGTTCGAGAATGATTTAAACTTTCGAAATTTCGAAAATAAATTTTTTGTTTCAATTTTTCGGACTTTTTGCGAAAACCGTTTGTCGCACGCGAAAAAGTAATAAAACATAAAAGATGCTCCTTGTCTGGATCTACAACTTTTGTTTGACATATTTTTTTATGTTACCAATAACTTGGAGGATATTCTATAAAATCGACTTTGTGAGCTGTTAAATAATTATTTAAATGTTCAAGGGCCCAGGGGCACCTTATCCCGTTATCCGATCGGGCTCAAAAACTTTACACAGATTTTTTTATTATTTAGAACTATTCTAAGGGGTGCCGCGAAGAAAATCTTGAAAAAAAATTTCACCAAGAGTAAATAAGGGCTGTGTTCCAATTCACGCATACTGCGCATAGACTGCATAGGATATGTCACGTACCCTATGCACTTCATGCGCATTATGCTGCATTATGCGTGAATCGGAACACAGCCAAAGAGGAGGTATAATAAGAGGCGTCACTCGACAAGGACAGAGATAACCTAGGGAAATCACTAGACAACCAATTTAAATGCCCATTCGGCAATGATCGCTAAGCTTCGGCAATGATCGCTAAGCTTCGGCAATAATCAGCCAATTACGGTAAGGTACATTTAGTCGATTTGAATATCCCGCTCGAAATAGACAACCAATTTAAATGCCAAGGCACAGCCGACTCTAGTACTAGCCGTGCTGAAGGTAAAATGGCAACACCGCACCGGACTCCCGGCTACAGTGTCTCCCTCTACCGGTCTTTCGGTTTCCCGTTTACCTTTTAAATGTTTATATTAATGTAATACTGAAGTCCTCTAAATATCAAATACGGAGCAATAATCCAGGTGTTTTATTTATTTATATTAAACCTACAGATCTTTATTTTTGTGTGTAGCACATTTATTTCATAAAATCTATAGCATTTTTGGACATTTTGTTGTACATATATTTTTTTTTTACAAATTTCACATATTCGTTAATAATGTCACGGTGTTGGTGTGTTCCCAATTGCAAGGGAAATTAATAATAATAATAAGAATAAGTTTATTTGTACTACAGGCTCACAGCCTATTACAAAGGAGGTTGTTTGGTTCTCACATCTACATCCTTACTTTTATCTGTGTTACATTGTACTTAAGCCTAATATCTATACTTTATATATTATTTATACTCTTATTACATTTCAATTAGTGCGAGTTTTCTTATTTTTATGACTGACTGTACAAAATAAAACATATTCTTTGCTTCCTCGATGTTCCTAATATTTAATACTTCAGGGAACTCTTTTTCCCTAACTTTTTGTGCATGCCCTTGTTGATATTGGAGACATACAGACAGAACATGCTTTAGAGTCTTCCTTCTTCCCATGTTGCATAGTTGACATTCCTCTGCGTCGCTTATTTTTACTCTTCCTTCCTTTTCTTCTACCATATTGAATTCATGTATTCCTGCCAAGAATTGCAAGAGATATTATAATGGTACTTTAATAGATAATAATTATAATTCTATATTTTTATTCCCCAAAGATGAGTAATTACCGAAAAAATAAATGGTTGCTATTCCTCGTAAAAATTGGACACCAACAAAATATTCTGCCGATTGTAGATGATTCCATTAAATTTTACATCGCCGGGTATGGGTCCCATTCTGTTGCTAAAAAATTAAATTGCAATATATGTTGATTATTAATTGTGGAGCATAAAGGTAAAACTGTAGGCGATGTATATTTTGATCGCTTACAAAGAGACCGAAGGAGCGATAACTTCATTTATTCATTGTATGCCATAATGTGAGCCATAATAGATGATGGTAATTTGAAATCTCAACTTTTGCAATCTGAAAATCATAAACATATTTTATGTAAGTTAACCCATTATAATAAAAAAAAAAGTTACGCGCCATGGTAAATACCCCTAGGGAGGTGAGAAAATTTTCCACAATTATAATACTGTCCTCTAACACGATTTTATAATTAACTGCATAATTGTTCCTTTCAATAGCTAATTATGCTAACCTCTTTTCCACGGGCACTTAACCCGTTTGGCTTCGTACCAATAATTTTGTCTATTTCAGGTCTCTATTAACTTATACATACCTTTATCAATTTTTAAATCCTTCAATTTGGTTCAAAGATGGTTTTAACTTGTTTCACACTTCTATTATCTTGAAATCTCTGTAAATATTTCAAATATAATGCATCGCAACACCAAACTATTCCGAGAGTCCACAGAATATATACCACATTTATAAATATTAATATACTTCTGTATTACTTCTACTTACTATAGTTATGATATTTATGTATTCCTTATACATAATTAATAAAAAATACTGTATATTAGTATAATTTTATATCGCAAAATAACGTTAATTATAACGCTGAATACAAAACTCCACTATTGAAAATAGGACTCCCGATCCGCACATGAGCGGTGTTGCCACGTTGTATAGCACGGCTAGTAGTAGAGTCGGCTGTGGCCAAGGTCAAGCAAGGACTTCAAAGGTTCCGCCCGGAGTGACCAGGAGTGACGCCTCTTATTATACCTACTCTTTGACACAGCCAAGAGCCACCCTAGTATGCAGTGCCAGTCCTGCAGTCAATTTCAATATTTGTGCGCTGAACTGTCAAAATTAGCGCGGGAACATTTAAAATATACAAATTCGACGTATCGATCTTACGTTCAAGGTGAAGGAATAATATTGACAATGAGTAAAAACTGATTTTCTGTATCTAACAAGACAGATGCCACCTTACTTACGTTTTATCTATTTATTGTTAGTTACAAGACGCAGGGACAAGAATTGGTGCTCGCGGAGTATAGGGTAGATGTCCCAATTACCGTGCCCTTTTTTGAATAGTGTTCCCATGGACCTGAAGGACAGTGCATGAGCTAGACTTATAGACGCGGGGGTGTAAGCGAAAGATGCAAGGGGAATCAAGCTGTTTCAGCCATCTTGTTATGATATACTAGTGGTGCCATCTATGTCATACCGTGGTAAACTTTGAAACTTTACACTTGCATTACTCAGGTTTCATAAATTGATCAATGTTTTTATAAATAATACATATTTATACGAATTGTAATACATAAGGTGGATGAAAATACGTTATATTTAATTGCCAGAAAATAACTATATATATAATGGGCTATAGAGTGCACTACTAGTATATCATAACAAGATGGCTACACAGGCGATTCCCCTTCCGTCTTACGAGTAAACCCCCCGCAACTAGGCACTGTCCTTCAGGTCCATGAGTGTTCCCGCGGGTAGGTTATGTCTTTCAACTTTGAACTGTTCGAAACATTTTTTTGCTCTACGAGAGGTGTTTTTATGTAATATTAATATGACTTTTTCATTACAAAAGCAAAATATGCAAATATAAATTTCTGTTCACCCGTTCTGAGAAACGAAAGTAAGGTTAGGTTTAGCAGTTACAGAGGGAGCCAGTGGTAACCGAGGGGCACGGTAATAGGGAGAAGCGTTAAATTCCTGTCCCAATTACCGGATTCACTTTAAAAATACGAAACCGTTTCAAACGTGCTCATTTGGCTATTTTTCCATCAAATTGGAACCTTTTATGATACAATAAACACTTTACATAAGTGCGAATCATGATAATTAAGGATTTAGGTAAATTCATCGAAATCTTCATATGCATGTTTGAATTTTTTTACTATGCTTTAATTGTTTAAAAATGCAACCTTCTCGTTTGTAACACATACATTAATAGTTTAACTTAATTAAAAAAATTTATTTTCTTATTTATTTATGCGAGTTTTTTTATACGGCTTTTTTAAGTATAAAGGCACGGTAATAGGGACAGGGCACGGTAATTAGGACATCTTCCTTAGGTAACCAGCGTTTGGCGCTCCGCGATGACCGGTTCAATTTAAACAGGATATCTTTGTACCGAAGATGGCGCTGCTTGAATAGCAGCCAATAGCAGCTTTAGCGTGATTGAGCGTGATAGCGTGATTTACCATTGGGTGCGTTCAGGAGACTCAGGGTCCAAGGATGTCAGGGATTGTTTGCGGCGCAACACATACAGGAGTGGTGGCAATGTGTGCGTGAACTGACGCTAGCGCCAACGCAGCCAAGTGGCACCAACGCGAAGCTAACCACGGCCAACCAGCGTCGCCGGGAAATATATTGTCGACGCTGGTTGGCCGTGGTTGGCATTATCGACGCTGCTTGGCCGTGGTTGGCTTCGCATTGCGGCCACTTGGCTGCCTTGGCGCTAGCGTCAGTTCACGCACACATTACCACCACTCCTGTAGGTGTACAGCGGCAAGTAATCCCTGGCAACGCCGAGTCTAACGCAGTTTAACTTACACATGGTAATTTCCCATTTAAAGCACAAAAACGCGATCTATTTATGTTATTAATTTCATCTGGAAAGAATGTCGACGTTCACTTTCGGAGCACCTGCGACTACGAGCAATACAAGCTTCGGATTCGGCCAGAAGTACGTGCAATCTTACGTTTAATACTAACAAATATATAAAATTCAAAAAAATCAAATAAAACCTCCCGACGGAATAACAAAATTTTCCTCCGTCAAAATATCTTCGATCGTTAATAAATCGTCATAATTTCTCAGACCAGCCACAGGTTTCAACTTAACTAGCACACCATTTAGCTCGACTGCACCAGCACTCGCGCTACCTTTTGGAGGCGCTGCGACGCAAACAACAACGGCCGGCCTTAGTTTTGGTTTTAACAGCACACCCGCGACTGCGCCGCAAACACAACCAACCGGTTTAGCTTTAGGGCCCAACCCAACTACCGCGACTACCACTGCAAGCTTATTTCCAACTCCAGCTACTAGCGCGCCGCTGTTCAGCGGCCTTAATTTTGGCACCCCCGCAGCGAGTACCAGTTTAACATTCGGCGCTCCAGCTAACACGTCTGCGGTTGGAACTGTTAGCTTCGGCGCGCCTACCACCACGAGTACGTGAAACATAATGTTCGTTCTGTTTCTCGATGTTATTATTAGTATCACGAATTTGCACGTACGTTTGCAGCACTACTCTTCGGTGGATCCAACACCGGCGCTGGCTTGTTAGGAGCAAAGCCACCCAACGTTGCCGCCGTTACCACAACTACCGCCAATAAGGGACTAGGAGGTTTAGACGTATCCGTACGCAGTAAAGGTCTTTCGCAAGGTATCAATAGTCCAGCCACTACGAAAGACAATGTTTGGCCGCCAGAGCTGATACAGACGATAGATAAATTCAAGTAACTGTTACGCAATACGTCACGACGACGTGCGTTACGAAAAGTAGCAGATTTCATCCGCCTTACGAAGAGTAGCACACTTCAATGTCTATAGATCGTCACAAGCAGGGCCGTTCGTGGGTTTTGGCCGCCCAGGTGCAAAAACAATATTGCCGCCCTTATTAATTCAATATTCTTTAATTAAGAATTTAATATGCAGTGTTTACACTTATATCTATACATACATAATTTTAAACAGTTATCATGCAAAAAAGTTTCGATTATTATTCTTATTAATCAAAATTTTACATATAATAAACGGCCCGCGGCCGCCCAGGTGCGGGGGCACCTTCTGCACCCCCGCCAGGAACGGCCCTGATCACAAGCATGTTTCGATTATAGCACGATGGCAAGCATGATTCAGATTTTGCCGCGAGCAGTAGCACGTTTCAAACGCTGCAGCTTAGAGCATATAAACATGGAGGAAGCATGTAATGTAAACGCCAGGGGCGCCGCCTGGCGCTAGAAAGAGAGGGGGTGTCCCACATGTATATCTTTCTCTTTCTATCGCCCTCTACATTTTCGCCTATTGCATGCTTCCTCCATGTTTATATGCTCTAAGCGCTGCAGCGAAAAGTAGAACGTTTCATCTGTTTTCTGAGGAGTGGGATATTTCCGTTTTCCAAACGGTTCTTTGGCTACCAGTTGCCTGTATTGTCGCTAATCGCTGATTTATTGTGAAAGAACGCGGCTAGTTTACATTGTCTAATAGGGAGCGTGATGATTGACCAGCGGCGATGGCCGTGATGGAAACACCGGTTCTCGTTAGTTACATTGTAAGCAAAGGGTGGTAAATAAAATATTGTTAAGAAAAAAAGGTTCTCGTTAGATCACGGAAGTTAAGCATCACGGGGCGGGTACTGGGGAAAGATGGGTGACCACCTTTTTTTAGATAAAGGTGCGCTTAGACCAAACGAACGAATGCTCGTTGGCCCCCGACTTCGACAAAATTCGTGCTCATTTAGTATAAACGGCAATCTTCACTTGCAACTCTTCATTACTTGGATTTTGTCGAAGTGAGGGGCGAACGAGCATTCGTTCGTTTGATCTAAACGCACCTTAAGACTTTAAAGTTCGTTGGGCAATATAAGCGATATGCTTGGAGCGCCATCCTGCTAAACACAGGAAAAAATACAAACATGATGATTGTAAGTGCAGCAGTACGTAATAAATTGATAAAACTTTAAAATATCTCTGCTTCTTTAAACGAATTTAGCTAAATGAATGAAACAAATACAGATTCTAAGTGGTGGAATAATTGTAATATTACCTCGTCCAACACCATTAGAAAGTAATAATAAAAATTATGTAGTAAATATTTTTGTCAATATTATACGAAAATGTGTAAAGTTTATTTTCTTATTATAAAAAATAAAACGCAATCTGCTTATTTTTGTTTCAACAGCAAATCGTTATAAGAAATAGTATCAGGTTTAAGAATTATATATTATTTTGGTTTTTTTTAGAAAAAATGTTAAAAAATTGATTAGAGTAGAGAAATTCTAAGTATTGCTGCTCTTACAACCGCGTGAAGTTACCGCGTCGCGTATTTTTCAATGTTTGTATTCATAAACATCACTAATGTCATTGTTTGTTATTATTTGTGATTCAGACTAGGGCTTCGGAGTTTTTGTCATTCTGTTCATTTGGCAATATTTAATCAGAGGCGCGCAAACTTTTTATTTAAATAAAAATTTCGGATAGTGAATAAAAGTTAACAAAAGCCTCATCATGTGTCGGATAAAGTTAATTTTTGTATTCGACGAGCGTTTCAACTTGAGCGTCGAATAAATTTTTCTACTTTAACTTCAACTTTATTCGACGGCGAATAAGTTTCTGGCGCGTGTTCGAGCCGGGCACCGGAGAGTTGATAATTTCGAATACGAATAATTTCTTCGAATATTCGAACATTCGGTACAATCAGAAATTCGATATATTCGAATATTCGAAGAAATTATTCGAATTCTGTGGTATTCGAATATTCGAAGAAATTATTTGAATTCTGTGGTATTCGAATATTCGAAGAAATTATTTGAATTCTGTGGTATTCGAATATTCGAAGAAATTATTCGAATTCTGTGGTATTCGAATATTCGAGTTCTGTGATATTCAAATATTCGAAGAAACTATTCGAATTCTGTGGTATTCGAATATTCGAAGAAATTATTCGAATTCTGTGGTATTCGAATATTCGAAGAAATTATTCGAATTCTGTGGTATTCGATTATTCGAAGAAATTATTCGATTATTCGAAGAAATTATTCGAATTCTGTGATATTCGAATATTCGTGTTCTGTGATATTCGAATATTCGAGTTCTGTGATATTCGAATATTCGAGTTCTGGGATATTCGAATATTCGAAAAAATTATTCGAATTCTGTGGTATTCGAATATTCGAATACTTAGATTATTTGAATATTCGTTACAGCCCTAATGTAGTATCGCCCGATGACGGTCCTTGGTGTGCTATTTTTCGCGGCTGAAGGCAACCCGTGCTAATTCTCGCAGTGAAGGACCGAAATATGTTACCTTCCGTCGCAAAGGAGCATAATATGCTATTCTTCGTGGCGATGAATGAAAACCTACTACTTCTCGAGAACAAAATCGAAACATTCTGTTCTTCGTGGTCAGAATGAGCAGAGTGCTAGTCTTCGTAAGGCAAATGAAACGTGTTACTTTTCGTAACGCACGTCGATGAGAGATAAATGTATTAAAATCAGACAGAATTGATTCAGCGCAAATTTTTAATCCAGGGAGTTTGTAAAGGAGCAGAAAGTATTGTCTTCGGATATAGCAAGAGGTTCCGCGAGGCCGTTGAATCGATGCGCCGAAGACACAGCGTTATTAATGGAGATTTTAACGACGTTAGCTGGGTCTGTCCAGCGAGATCGTTCCTCCGCCGATAAATTGAAACAAGACACAGCGAAAGCATTACAGAACCATGAAATAGCTCAAAGGACTCACGATACCCCACCAGGATTACAATATGAAAATAATGCACCGCTGTTATTCTTTATGGAATTAGTTGATAGCTTCGAGCACGACTTAATGTTATTTAGATCTCAAATCGAAACTACAGAGAAGCATATTCAGACCATGATGACTCCAAGAACTCTAACACCACAAGGTAATTTCTAAAACGCAGGCAATGTTTGCGAGTGATTCAGGGATAAACTATTAATCCGATTAAACTGCGCCTTGTTTGGCCGAAAAATAGGTAATTCTTTATGAATTTTTTGTACAAAAACGGTTCGACAAATTAATTTGAGGTTTGGCAGGCTGTTTTATTGTGTCTTGAACTATTGTTCTGAATTTTTGTGTGACAGTGGAAAAGAAAACATGGCAGATACAGAGAGAGCGTTGAAAAATAATCGGGGGCCCTGGCGTTGACGAAAAGTACTGTAAGGGTTATCCGAAACACAAAAAGGAAAAGAGATTCTTAAACTATACGAATGTGGCTATGAGTGGTAGTAGATTTATTGCCGTATCTTTTTTATTTAAAGCAGTTTTCCCGATTTTGGGGCAGAACCTTTCTCAGACTCAAATCAGGACGCTTCATCTTCTTTAAAAGGCTGCCATTTTAACATTTCTTTATTTTTCTTAATGCATCTACTACCACCCATAGCCACGTTCATATAGTTTAAGAATCTCTCTTCCTTTTTGTGTTTCGGATAACCCTTAAGGTGTAATTTCATGCTGACGCTCGACGCTCGTTATGAGCGTCAACACCAGTCACGTGATCGGTCCATGGGACTTTCAGCGTCGACGCTCATTTTGAGCGTCAAAACTAATCACGTGACCGACGCTCGACCAACGAACGAGCGAGTCGGAGTGAACGAGCGTCAAGCGGAAAAGCTTGACGCTGAAAGTCACGTGGACCGATCACGTGACTGCTTTTGACGCTCAGAACGTTTACAATACCTTTCATCAACGCCAGGTCCACCCGATTATTTTTCAACCCCCTCTCTGTATCTGCCATGTTTCCATCTTCACTGTCACACAAAAATTCAGAACAATAGTTCAAGACACAATAGAACAGACTGCCAAACCGCAAATTAATTTGTCGAACCGTTTTTGTACAAAAAATTCACAAAGAGTTACCTACTTCTCGGGCCAACGAGGCGCAAACCCGCCTTAAGTTTAAAGAGACGATGCTTTGACGATACTTTTGCGATTGGTTTTTAGAATTGACGATGGCTATGAGTAAGCTTCACGAGTCTCTCGTAGCTGTTGCTGGTAAACTGCAGGGAGTACATTCCAAGGTACAGCAGCAGAAGGAGCAGTACCTTAACTTCCGCAAGTACGTCTTGAAAGATAACACGAACGTTTTCGAAGACATTAAAGTAGACGGAAGAGCGTCACGAAGCAATGTTGGAAAAATCACAAGTGGCCCGACGCCGTTTGGACCAGGTAATACCTTTTTCTATCATCGTCGAACACTGGCCAATATATTTCATGCTCTACATTCCATTTGAAATTTCATTTTTGCAGGAAATAAGAGTTTTCTCTCGTCGACGGTATTAAATTCTAACAGGCCAGGGGGTTATGACACACGAAATACATTAGGTAAATAAGTCATGTGATATCTTATAGTGTCAATATATCCTTATTAAAAACGAGATCCCTAAAACAACGTTTCTCCGTTGTTTCGACTATCCCATAAACATCTCCTACCTTCAGGTCTTGCGTGGATTTAGTATGAGGTAGATTTAACTAACATATAATGTCCTTTTAGTAGATATTAGAGCTGTTTGTCGCTGTTTAGTTCATAAATATTCTCGACTCATGTTCTTCATTTCTGTGATTTGATTTTTCGTTTTACCATTCCAGGAAAAGAATAAGGGATCTATTTTAGTTTTGTAAGGTATCGAATTTATACTTCAGTTTCTTTTTGTGTTGTCACTTGTGGGAAGGGGCTCGAAGCTTATTTGCCTAACACACATAACTTACGTACGAAAACGTATTTAAACAGAATAAGTGTTCTCCTTCGTCTCTCGGAACTTCGCCGGGAAAGTACGAACAAATCGAAACCCGCACTTGTTGAGAAATGGCTGCATATTTTACGTGTGCTTTAATCGCTTCTGTTGTCTTCGTGATTATAAAAAAAAGATGCTTGCATTAACCGGAAGGTACATTTAACATATACGAGATCACGTGTCACGCATAAGGATTCTACTAATACTTTATGGGTATCGCGTAAATGTTAGTCGCAACGATTATACTTCAAATTTCCCGATATCGTTGCTACTGCTAATACATTATTGTTCGACGACAGTATTAATCTACTTGAATTTATATGCAGTTTTACCTGTTTTATAAAAGTCAAGCCGGCGTAGTGAAAGATAGATTCAAAGTAATTCAGTGTATATGTTGTTACAGTTTGGGGAAATACAATACCAACATCATCTGCTACTAACATTAATCTAGGCACATCATTGAAACCACCAACTGCAAGTTTGACTTTTAATACCCCGACAAACCTTACAGCACCTTTACCAACAAGCGACTCAAGCTCGAGTTTCCAGCTTCAAAAACCCCCCGTTGGTAATAAAAGAGGAAAACATTGAATTGTGCCTACATTTATTCTCGCAATCACTCCGAGCCGCGCTTAATATATTGTTTTCTACTTTCTACTTTTTGTTATATCGCGTAGCATTAATACCTGTATCTAACACCAAAAATCGCATTCTTCCGCGAGACGAAAATATTTGCATGTCATATTTTCGTTACTATCGCCACACACACACACACTTTCTTTTATTTAACGTGTATCGAAAATTACAAATGTATCTGATGTGCACAGCGAAGAAATGATAACGATATTCAAAAAAATACACAGTTATTTTGCAAATTATTTAATTAATTAAACATCGCTACAGAATATATTGTTCTTTTTATAGAATAACGAGACTATAAGACGATACAAAATGTGCTCTAACGCGCCAGGCCCCCTTCGAGATTAGATTCAGCACTTCGAAACAGTGAAAGAAAAGCCCATCCGAAGCACGTTCTTATTCTCTGATTTCTTTAATGCTTTGCTTTCAGAAACCGCGGCACGGATTTTAGATTCGAGTAATCCTCGGAACCAGCGACGCGAAGTATAATGATAATTGGTTTTAAAAATATATTCTACATGTTCGAGAATGATATTTATGTTTGTGTCGAGTCATTTTTCGAAAAGTGACTCGTCCAACTTTACGCGTAGGTATATTTTATTATATCTGGACATCGGCACTCGGAATTATCACTTTCGTCCTGAGTGTAAACATAGCAGAGATTTTAAAAAATGTTTTATACGTAGGCGTCGTGCTTTAGCGTTCGCTTAAATAAATTGAAGGACTCTAACGGCACTTACGGAACTGTAAGAAGGCAGTAGATGTAGCGTGTTCGTAGACAAAATAGTTTAATAAAATTAGCTACACTCGATACTTCGATTTCCCAGCAGAATCACTGAAATAGATACCACTGGAAAGCAATATCAGAGACGCTACACGGTTGGTTAAATCCTACGTTTCACTTCTTGTTGCAGAAATACTGAATTTATCCCCGAAATAGGTTGTGCACACTGGAACAACTCCTGTATGTATAATACATTTATTAAATTTCAGTTAATTTTCATTAATTATATCATCTAGCGATAACTATATAATATATATTTTTTAGGGACGGGTTTCTCGAAGCGTCGAAACCCCGAAACCCAGGAAAGTTTCAAGTTGCACTTTCTTCGTGATAGGAGACTCTCGAATAAATAAAAAATTGCTCGCAGCGTGCCTAGCGAATTTGTATATTGTTATATTTTTGTGTAACTATGGTCGATAGAGATTTGCGGAAAAAATTGTTCACTTTAGTTCTTTAAACAAGATGTTCCACTTACGAAACAAAATAAGCACTTCAAGTCTCGAGAGTTTCGAGTCACGAAAGTTTCGGACTCGAGTTTCGAGAATTTAAAAGTTAGGTCCGAACCAACCCCTAATTTTTAATCCATAATAATATAAATTATTTTATCTGTACGCATAGATAAAGATAAAGAGGACAGAAGTCTCCTTTAAAAAAGTTTCGTTATAACTGTTATCAAAAAAATACTTCCACTGGTCGTTAAATAGCACCAACTTGTATGATGGGAATCAACAGTCTGAAAGCATCTTGAATGTACGAACTTGCTTTCGAAGCCTGCCAAAAAGAGAAGAATCTTGTTACGCGCGTACATACGTATAATTAATGTAATGCAACCCTGTTTTCTTACCTTCATATAAATCGTTGTTATACTGCCATTGGCATCGTTCGGTTTGTCCGAAGCTTCAGAAAATACCTTCAATGCATGGCAGTAATCGTTTGCTAGTATTCCAGTTTGATTGGAGAAAATTTGTGCCAGAAGAACTAATGTGTCGGCTTCGTCCACAGTGGTCCTGTGCTCTTTGATTAGAAGCAATTCCGCAATTTTGTGAAATCTTTCTACGGAGAAAGCTGTGAATCTTGCCAACACAGATACAGCTTGCTCCAATACCTCTTGATCATTGTGCCTCGCTGGTGGTGTAAGATAAGTTTTAGAATCTTCCCAAATCTGGAAACAAAAATTCACTTTACATACTACGTCTGCTTTATTCAATTTATTTTATAGGGCGAGTCACCTAATACTGTAATTACAAATATCCACGTTATTTCGAAGTATCGAAAAAAGTTTAAGAGAGAAAGTATGATATTTTGTACTCTTTCTCTCCGATGCAAATTTAAGCACATTCTTATTTTTAAATTGCCCAGCACAATCGCATGCCTGTTTCTGTTTAAAAAAATATTTACATTTTATTCCAAGGAACTTCGGTACAGTGGAATTTCGATACGCATTTCGAAATGAGCTGAACCGAATTAATGGAAATAAGAGTAATTGGTAACTGGCAAAATACCCCGCGCTTCGCTTCGGGCCTAACAAGGGAAGATCCCGAACCCGGAAATTCAAAAAATTCTGAAACTATGTGAGCATGTAGGGGATTTCCTCCTGATTACAACGCAACTTTTGTTTGCTGCCCAAATCCACTCGAAGGGGGTGAAATTAACCCCTGAAAATTCGGCTATTTTCCGATTTTGTGTTATAACTCGCGAACTGTAAGAGATGGAAAAAAGTTTCAACACAAAAGTTACTTCTTTTCATTAGATCTATCATTTGGTAAAAAAATATTTTACAGTTCACGCGTTATAACACAAAATCGGAAAATAACCGGCTTTTCAGGGGTCAATTTGCACCCCTTTTGAGTGAATTTGGGCAGCAAACAAAAATTGCGTTATAATCAGGAGGAAATTCCCTACATATTCACAAAGTTTCAGAATTTTTTAAAAACACATTTCACTCTCCTTTTCACCACCCCTTTAGGGATTGGTTAGGGGAAAATCCTGAAATTTGTTTTTAGGCATTTGTGTGGGTAATCTTTTGAAGTAAAAAACATGTTGATATCTAATCGAGCCTAAGAGATTTCGAGGAATCCGCAAAAATACATTTCACCCCTTTTCATTCACCCCCTTAGGGGTTGGTTAGGGAAAAATCCTGAAAATTGTGTGGGTAATCTTTGCGAGTAAGAACTAATTTGATATCTAATCGGGCCTAAGAGATATTAGGGAGTCCGAGAAAATACATTTTACCCCTTTTCACCCGCTTGGGGAGGGCATTTCCGAAAATCCTTCCTCAGTGGGTGCCTACGTCATGAAAACAATATACCTTCCAAATTTTACGTTCCTAGGTTAAACGGTTTAAGCTTGGCGTTGATGAGTCAGACAGGACTTCTTCTTTTATATATATATATAATAATAATAATAATAAATATTCTTATTACACTTTTCTACGAAAGCAATGTTATACCATTCAAATAATTCGCATACAAAAGTGCTGTAACTAGTGCTCACATTGCAGTTAAATGTGCAATTGTTTTTAATATCTCTTCGTTAGTATATTATAAGTAATTGCTATTATTGGACCCTGATTTTCATGCATAGTTATAACATTTGCATTGTAATTCCACGCTACTCGTCAGAACTAAAATTTCAATTTGGATGTGTTCAAATGCTTTATCAACTTATAATTATAAAGCGTAATGTGTAATACAGCTATTTATTCGTTGGTACTTTTATATCTAGATACTGAAATTTCTCCTTCGGAACAAAATCGGACTAACCCACATTTCATGCGAAATTGAGTTAGTAGCGGTAATGTATTCCGTAGTATCATATAAAATAGGAAAAATTTATTTTTCACAATTTAAAACCATATGGCGTAACAAAATCACTTGTTGCATTAACATTTTATGGCGCCATCTGTGAGCAACGCTTATTAAAATCAAATGAAAAACGAATTATGTCTTCGTTCGCAAGCATTTCGAATAGTATCAGAAGCTAAAAAGTACGACTGCACTGGCAACAACGCCTGCCAAAACAAAATGCTGTTAAAACCCTACTTTTTAGGTCGCCCATTTCTCCGTTTACCGAATACTCATTGCCTCGTTTAGCAGTACATACTTGGATGTTTACCTAAGTTTCATTTCTAATCTTTTGCAAGGTTCTCAAATTTTATAACATTTATAAAACAGTTTGCGAAGTGGTGTAGCAATTTCGGTGACAGCGAAACGCTTTCTATTACGAACATTTGATTAATTCTTCCGCTTGCCTAACTACCTAGTTCTTGCCAACAAATGTGTGCTCCCTTTTGAAATTCATTTTTAAAAGAAATAGCTATATTATGTAGTGTTGAACTTGAAACGTTCACAAAATCATTTATACAACACTAACAAATATAATCCTTGTCATAAATGTCAACAAGGTCTCTATCGAACTGTTAGCTCGGATTGAGGAAACATAAGCTTAAGAAAACATGCAACCGGGATCATCGAGACTTCGCAAAACTTTGAAAACTTAGGCAGTGGTATGCTGAAAAAAAGTGATTTTTATCATTTCATGTGTCCCTTTGAACCGGGCCCCGCGGTTCACGAAAAGCCCATCGTCAATTTTGCGGGGATATTTATTATCATAAAATTCAGAATTACACATAGAAATGCGTTTTTCTTGGCCTCGCACAAATTTGGAACCCGGCCCCGCAAAAGTTCATGTCGGCCCTGCCATTAAATCAAACATTCCTTTCCACAAACTAGATGCAAGTCCAATCTTAGGTGACTTCCCCTGTGCACGTGCCAATGTTCCCGGTCAAGTTGATAATCCCACGGCCCAGAGAATACTTTCATTCGGGGTAGTAGGCGAATTTCACACCTCCGATTTCACGCTTCACTGATTTTATAGCTTTCGGAGCTTGAGAATAGCGGACGGGAAGAAACAGCTAACGCTAGCCATTAAGATACGAAGATGTCAAGTTCCGCATTTCTCGTCGGATCTTCACGAAAGTGGCACCAATCGATTCCCTGTGTTCTCCCGATTAAAAGCCACCAAATACCATGCAAATCTGACTATTTTTAACGAAAATAGCTTCATTCTCTGAACAATTCGATTTTCGACGCTCCACTGAAATTTCGTTAATTACAGTCCGATTTACACGGCGTTTGGTGGCTTTTAATCGGGAGAACATGGGGAATCGAATGGTGCCACTTTCGCGAAGATCTGACGGGAAATGCGGAAGTTGACAGTCCCACTTCCCAGTGTCTAGCGTTATCTTCGTTTCTTCCCGCCGCCCATTCTCGAGAGCCGGGCGCTCGGTCAGCAAGGTTTCCGGGCAAAAAATAATACAATCGGGGATGATTCCGTACGAATCTAGCCGAGGTAAATTTATCAAGTCAACTGGGAACAACGGTACACATATGTACGCCACTAGTATATAAATTACTTGAAAGAAATTGGTAAAGGTAATACTGATTCCAAGATTATCAGAAGCATCCTGCAGCCTGGATCTCAAATCATCCTCCAGTACATCCGCTTCCTTCTCGTCGTCTTCGTCTAAATCACACAATTCATTCACTTCTTCCAAAGTCTCCTGAACAGAGTTTAATTCAACTGTGTCCAAGCTCATCAAGCGTTGCTGTATTTTAATACTACTTTGCTTCGACAACATTTCCAAAGCTTCCAAGTGGACAAGACCTTGGTAGTCGTCGAAAAGGCTCTCGAAGTGCACTTTCCTCATCTGTTGCTTCTCCTCCATCGTTTTCTCAATGCTCTCCGCTCTCTCTTTAGATTCCTGAAGAATCTGCGACAAACTCGGTCCGTCCGTCTCGTTCATAAAGAGAGCTCTCTTCTTCTTTAAGCCCGGGTCGCCTTCCTGCAACACCTCCATTGTTTTCTTACCAATGGCTTCCAAGGTGTCCAAACCGCCCGTCATCACTTTACTTCCGGTCGATTCGACCAGTTTCGTTATCGACGACACGCCCGATATAAAATTTCCAAATCCGAAAAAGGACTGTTGCTCTTCGGGAGACTCCTCCGGCTTATCATCTGGAAACGAAATTAATTGCAAGAAATGTATAACGCTGGAAAATCTCATAATCGTCACAAGGTCTTGGGACATACTTCTGACTACGCGTAAACTGGTTTAGTTTATTTTAAGGATACAAGCGTCATTTAATCGGTCGCTTCTAAAGTATCAAGGGAAGAAAATGAGAAATTTTGAAAGCAATGCGGTACCGTTGCTCACGGAATTCTCTTCGCCCTCCGTTTCAGTGACTTTAGGCTCCTCGGACACGGCAATGGATTCTTCCAAAAGCGTCAGTCCGTGCGATACGTGACTTGTCAACGTAGAAACACCAGCACTGGCTGTGTTGATTAACGAGTTTACACCCCAGGTACCCCAACCCCATCCTCCGGAAGAGCTCTGCGCCTCCTCCCCCGCCAAAGACAGTCTCTTCAATATGGGCTGCAATTTCTCTTCCGTCAACTCCTCGGGTAGTTCGATTTCATTGCCAAGTCCCTCCCAACCTTCGGGTTTAAAGACTTCCTTAAACTTTTTGTTCGAAAGCATCTCCTCCGGCACCTCTAATTCGGTCAACTCGTCCGTTACGAACGACTCGTTGCCAAAAATCGTGTCCTCGCTTGGTGAGCCGTCAACTTTGCTAATATCAGTCGTACGCTCGTCACATTGCAGAAGCTTTGTTCCCAACTTCTTTGGACCTAATTTTCGCGAAGTACCATCCTCCTCGGTGGACTTAGACGTGGGAATTTTTTTTTTTTCTAAACTCGTCCTTTCCTCGGATTCTTGTAACTCGACGTCTGCGAGTCTCGTGTCTGTTATCTGTTCCGTAGTTCCCTCGGAATTTTCTGTGCTATTAGTAATTGATTGTTTATCTTCCGCATTGTTGCGCGCTTCTTCGGGACCGTCGTTAGTCTCCTTTATCGTGTTTCTTCGGGGTTTCTTCTCGCCTGTCATCATACCCGCCTGCGAGGAATATCTGCCGATTTTTCTGTCGCAAATCATGTTTGCATATGGCATTCGCGGAATGTACTCCGTGTCGTCGTCGGATTCGGAATCTATCGCCGCCGACGAGCACCACTGCTGAGTGCTTCTTTTCGCAGGCTTGTCGTGGCTCATCTCTTCGTCGGCGCTTTCGAAATCATCGCTCTCGGATGTTGCCATTGTAACTTGGCGTTGGCTCTAAGTTTACTTCTTTGGATACAACTGGCAGCAACTTAAGGTTCCACCACTACCTCCTGCATGCGTTGCGGTTCGCATGGAGCTCGTGTATTTCACACGGCATGGGAAAATGAACACTCGCGGACATACGTATGCAAGCATGAGCGTAACTATAAGTTACACATGCAAATGTACAATTGAACACGTTTCGTACAGCATTCGGCTGAAAAATATCTGAAAATATCGCAGCCCAACTACCACGGATGTATGCCAGGGGGGATGCCCCCACCAGCCGGTTGTGCGCGGACCGGGTGCGCATAAAATTATTATTATGCCTTCCATGCCGTCGACCGCTCGTGGGTGGAAGTGGATGGAAGTGGAAGTGAATGGCGATATGAATGTGGTGTGACAAATTTTCAGTTACTATCGCATCGTTTTGCACTCCAGCGTTTTACTTTTTATCAACTCGGAGATGCCAGCGTAACGTCGCTTTGCTACGGCAAGTTTTTAAAAACGGGATTACGGTCGTTCGAGTTTAGAAGATTAGAGTTTATATTCATAACCTCGCGTTATGAAGACACTTTATCCGAGTGATCGTTTTTATCTTTAATTTACATACCTAGTTGCTAGATCCGATGTATTTTATGAGGTTATGAGCAATTTCATATTTAGTTTTCATGTTTATATATTTGTGTGTTGTATGATATTATGAGCGCACTGAATTCCAGGTGAAAGGGGGTGGAAATGGGACAATTGCCGCCCCTGGCTTTCGAGAAAAATCGCTTATTTTTCAAAACTGATCTTTATTAAGTTTATTCTGAAAAAGGGAGCATTTATAAATTTCGGTTTTAAATTTTTAATTAAATTGGCACTACGAAATGGGTTAAAAAAAAGCAAGAGGGGTATATTTTTCTTTACCATCATCTCAAAGTTGCCCCCCCCGGAAAAAAGTCTCCAGACACCCTTGATCATTTGCTATAAAATGATGCAAGGATGCAATTGTTGATAAATACAAACTCTAAAAATCAAATTAGTATGTGCTTTTATTGTAAAATATTATGCGGAGGATAAACAAATTTGATGCACTTGCTCTTATAAATTCTAAATGTATTTTAAATGTATACCTTTCATAGGGAGAAATTACAAATGTTATTGCAACACTTAAATGTATTACGTTTCAAGGAAAAAAAGGTATTAGTAGAATATTAATATTTTGTGTATCCACCACTGAAAGAAGCTTGGGTAGAGAAGGAAAATTTCCTAAGTTGTTTTATTTTAAATAATATTATTACAAATAAAATGATTATTTCTGACTGTTATTTATATGATCGAGTATTTTTTCGTTGATTTTGAAAAATTAACAAATACAGTAGAAATATCTTAATATATAAAGCAGAAAACGTTTGTGTTTTCCTGTTGCCTAAAAACTTTCGAGCGGTAAACTCTGGGTTCACGAAATGTGTCCCAGCTCATTATGCCTAGCTAATCCAGATGAATTGACTATTTTGACAAAAAAAAAAATAAATAAAATTTTTTTTTTAAATCAGAATCTGAATTTCGGACGAAGCCGAGTAGTGATGCCAGTGTAATAGTAATATCGACATCCATATTGTCCTCCTTCTCCATCCTCACCGTAGAGCGGTCGACCGCATAATAATTTTATGCGCACCAAGTTTGCGCATGGCCCAAAGTCGGATTACGATTAGGAAGGGGTACGTTCCCCATTATACGTTTGTGGTATGTACTTGGAACGATATTTTTGAACCGATTGTGCATATATACGTTCGAGTAGGTAGTAGTTTAGGGCACTTCATAAAATGTTCATATGATTCTCGTCGATAGTCAAAAACGTACTGCGCAAGCGAAAAAAAGGGAATTCACGATCGTGCAGCTGGAGTACAACATTCCTCAATTTCGTACAACATCAATACGTCTTCTATAGTGTTTGACAAAAAAAAAAAAAAAAAAAAAATAGAAATAGAAAATAGATGAAAATTATTTCCACTAAAATTGTTTACTCGTTCCGAAACTAATAGGAAAGATTTCGCGGAACTTATATTTCGAACATCCCGGGAAGAAAATAATTCCACCGCAGAAACGACAAACTGGTCGGATTCTGTAATTGTAAAAATGATTCGTTCCTCTGCATTGATCATATAATTATTAACAAGTTCGCGGCCAATCGAAGCTTCGCATCGGCTAAACGAAGTATCAGGATCGATTGATAGTAAAGGATTTATGTGTAATTAAGCGCACGAGTTTCCCGGTTCAGTTCGGACGACTGTTAGAGGCTGAGCATCAATGAAAATAGTAGGAATGAAAAAAGAGAAAGCAATATGCTCTCATGCCAGAGAAACTTATAAGGCATTATAATCTTATAATGACAGGGGCGCCGATGGATTACCATCAATTTACCCATTCGTCCCGGATGTTGAACGGTCTCGAGTGCACCTGCGTTAGAAGTTGTACGGTGGTGCCGCCAATGCAACATAACGGAAAATATGCGAAACCATCGAAAGGGCATCGCGTTCGTCTGTTCCCGTCGTCGTTCGTGCACAGCGGTCAGAGACACGGAAGCTTCTGGCCGGTGGAAGGGGCAAGCCAAGAGAAAGATAGAGGAAGAAGGAGAGTAGGAGGCCCGGGAGGGGATTACGCTCGGTTCTCATCGGTATACGCGTTAAGGCGAAGAGGAAGAGAGAGTAAGCGAGAAGCATTGCTAAGCGCACACGGTATGAACGTTCAGTGGCATGTTTCAAACACTCAACATGCTTGTAGTTGGCGCGAGGTTGTAGCATCGTCTAAACGAAGGAGTAGTTTGCCCGTATTCTTGGCACTTGGACCAGCGGACTTTGTAGAATGTGCGATTCCTGCGAAGTCACGTCCGATTCGATCCACCAATAAGCAAAAGTGTCTGGCGGCAATTCTAACAGTGTCCTATTGTGTAAGTAAAAGCGGAGTGAAATAGCGCGCGGCGGACTTAAAGGCGAGCTCTGACATTTCTCTCGAAAGAGACGTGTGTCGCGTGAATTTGCGATGCCTGTTGCACAGAACGAACGGGAAGTCTAGCTGCGAGAGGGAAAAGGGAGGCGCGGTGAAATGTACCCGACGATACCGGCATTAGCGTGCGCCTCTTAAAGCGGGTCGCAGACGTAGATACCGTCCCGTCTCCGATCTGGGAGACTCCCCTCGCTCTGTTCCTGCTCTTGCCGGGGAAAAAAAAAAAAACAAGGACGACGTGACTGCGACAGGCTGCAACTATTTCTCCAACACTCCGATTTGATATCCGGGCGAAACGCGCGCCCCGACCACGTTCGTAAGTGCCCCGACACGACGAGTGTAAACATTTCCCAAAAGGAACCAGTTTTTCGATAGTGCAAAGCAGCGAATTGTGTGTATAGGCAATTACACCGGGCGTGATGTAAAATCAAGGTCTCGAGAAATACTGGATAAGAGTGTAAATTCGAGTGAAGCACGAGTGAGACGGCAGAGCGGGTGAAAGTGTGTATTTTCCTATAGAATTCGGTTGTTTCTGTGGTGTAAGGGAAGAATAATTTAGAGGCTGTGTCATTTGTATATTTTCCCCGAGTAAAGTCGCAAAGTGACCAAGTGCGAGATCGAGAAAAAAAGTGTTACGATACTGCAACCAGGCTTCAATACGCGCACTCGTGCAAATGTAGAGCCACGGTACCCGTCTCAAGGCAAGATACCAACAGTGGACTTTTCTTCAGCAGCCAGCTATGTTAACGGTGGAATTCCGCTCGAGAGGAATCTGAAGGCGGGGACTCTGACGTCACTCCGCTCATGATAATGAGGTATTCATGATGGCGGAGTAGCGAGCGAGCGAGCGAGCGAGTGAGCGTGTAGAGAGAAAGAGAGAGAGAGAGAGAGAGAGAGCGCATGTGTGCGTACATCCGTACAAATATGCTTGATAGTGTCCTGTGTGCGCGCGCACGCGTATGTGCGCATGTATATAATCAGTGATTTGCAATACATCCTTTCTATTTCCATTCCACTGTATGTCAGTGTGTAGTGATGGGATCAAGTATATTGGAAGTAGGTTCAAATCTGACTGTATAGTTTCGAACAGTTCACGAGTACTTCGGACAAAAAAAACACCACTTTCAAGTAGAATCGAACCTTGACGGGAAAGGTTTGAACTCTCTATAAGTACTTTTAGAAACGTCAGCGGTACTTGCAAGTATAATCGAACCCTGATCATTTATAAATTCGGATCCTTTATGATTACCTACTTTAACAAGGAGTTTTCTATTCGGTGCGAGTGTGTGATTTGTTTTCGGTGAAAATTACCTATGTACAAGTATTCCACATTACATTTAGTTAACTTTATTATCATTAACAATTAATTTATTTGGCAAATACACAAAATATTCTTAACATTTGTAAGGAATGAGGAATAATATTTGATTGACAATTTATTATAGCTTCAACCTATTTCGTTTTTTACTATAACGACATTTCCTGCCTTCAAAAATATTCTTTCTGATGGGACGGAGATTCCCATGGTCCACAGGTAATCACGAGCTAGTTTCGTTAAAACGAGGTACTGAATACAACTGCAATCGTACCAGAACGATTTGAAAACTTAAGTTATATGTTATATGTACAGGTTATGTACAATTTTTTAACTAAAATCTATGCCTAAAACATGAAGCTTCAATATCCAATATTAATTTGCGTTCAATCTAGTACCAAATACGAAATACAACGAAAAATATCTTAAGTGGTACGATATTGGCAAATCTCAGCTATGTAGATTTTTATCTTTCAGGGTTCAAATACTACTTTTACGAGATTCGATTCTTTCAAACGTCGAAGTACTTAGAAGTACATTCTGAACTCTGCCGCTACTTTTTCTGAGGTTCGAAACCGGCTTCTATAACCCAAGTACTTTGGAAGTATATAGAATGAAACGCCATCTCTTATGAGTAGTATTCGAATCCCATGAAGTGAAACTTTTGTATTGGAATTGACTCGGATTCATCAGTACATATTGAACTTGATCCCATCCCTATCAGTGTGTATAGCTTTTGCGTGCCTTCTTTTTTCTTTCTTTTTTTTTTTACCATTCGACTGACCCTCTTTATCTCTGTTACACATATATCGACCATCTCTCTTTCTCGTATGTCAATTCAGCGTGCATGTAGCGCGGTTAGTGTGCGCTCGCAGACACAGAGACACATGCCTGTCGACTAGTCGGTGATAGAGAATTTTGGATGGATTTAGAGCGCAGTGAAATATGCCAAGGAGACGGAATGGGGAGATACCGCTTCCGGAAGGGTGGGACGTCGCGCAAGACTTCGATGGAAAAGTGTATTTCATTGATCACAATACGAGGAAAACAACGTGGATCGATCCGAGAGACAGGTATGCTATTTCACACGTACATACATATTTGTTGTGCACCCGAGCACGTGCTAAATGGGATATTATTCCAAGCCGCGTGTGCCCCTTGCGCGCGATGTTTCGTTACTTGAAAATAATAATAAATGCCCGCAACGTAACGTGCTGCTGTGTCGCGATAAAACGTATGCATGCCCGCCGACACGGGCAAGCGGGAACGCGAAATATTTTCTGACGTTACGTTCTCCCCGTGTGAGCGCCCCTTAAGTTTCTCGAGCGTGTGTATCTATTATGTGTATGCGTATATTCATACACCGAGGACTCGCCGCGCCCGCATTCCAGTCGCCAGGGCCGCCGCACGCTCCCGGTGAAAAACTCGAGAAATCTCACGATCAGCTCTAACGCGAAAACAAGACTATTATTTCTTTTTCGACTGAGAAATTATATTTGCGTTATGTTTTATCTGATTTCGTACCAATAATAAAGACACTGAATTCGCTAGTGACTTCTATTTTGATTTATTATTGTCTGGTGAATTTATATTTTTCCTTCTTCTTTATACATTCGTGGCGAAACTGGTGCGCGGTATTAAAGAATATCGGAGTTGTTCGAAAACACGCTTTATCTACATGTACCAACAAATAAATACCACGATTTTTATGCATCTGTTCCGTAACGGTGCACAGAATCCATATAAAACTGTAGATTGAATTTCACAATGTGCGAACACTTGCAAGAATTCAGATGCTACTTCCTTTCTATGATTAAAGATCAGTAGTTACCATCAATCATTCTAATCGAGTTCAGTTGCGATTGTGGCACCATTGTGTAAGAATTGAAATAATTCGCGCATTAAATATAAATCCAAGTTAATGCTTTGCTGTGAATGCTTGTAAAACCTGTGTCTATGCACACCATTTTACGTATCCACGTTGCCTAGATTAATGTGTATGCGTAACTGTAGATCGCAGTGTAAGTAAACCATCTTACGGGGCTAACCGGTGTGTAACGACATGCAACTGAGTGGTGCCTAAAAATAGACCCTGCTACAAGGGTATTACTCTTTCGATTTTGATGTCGTGTTAAAACGTCCCGTTTTCAATACCCTTTCCTTTTTTCATTTGAATTCTCCTTCTGTTGCCCTAAAATTCGAAGTAACCAATGGAAGTTGCAATGCGATACTGACAGATAATCGTCAAGCTGAGTTCGGGAAACATCGTTGTTTAAAATTTTGTACAGTTGCACCATTCGACCATCGTACGAGTGAAGGGGAGCAATAATTACTTTATTGATAGTGATATACCTACTTGAATTTCAGCTTTCAGTTGCACGATTAATACTTGTTTTTTACTCGAGTTATCGTCCCGCGATTCGAGCACATAGATTACTTAACTAGCATTTGCCCCGGTTTTTGTTTGCACATTTGGCACGCGAACAACAGTGGTATACTTGTTCCGCGTATCGACTTTCGTTCCCCGAAATCTCGAAATTCGTATTCTTCGAAGTTTGTAGCTCGCCTCTCTTCCTTTTCCTGTTTGGAGATTTAAATTGGACATTCCGACGCGCACACCCCTCGAGCCACTTTTCCCATGGCAGCTGTACATATTGCAGTGCGGAGCATCTGTTTGTTAGCTGTATTTAAAATTTTTTGCTTCAGCTGCGAAACAAAAATGCTATCGCATTAAAAATAATAGTAATAATGAAAATGTTAGTTTTCATAAAAGTGTTGTTGTTGTTGTTATTGTTATATATCACCATTTGGAACTTTAATACACCATCACAAAAATCGAGTCAATAATATTTTATGATAGAATTATAGTCGAAAGTAAGTACTGGTAGTCGAAGTACTTACTGTCGGATAATAAAAAGTTAAGAAAAATTTATACTTTTTCCTTCTCCTAATTTCTTTCTTTTCTTTTTCTGCTGGACTCACACGATGTTGGAATCTGGGCGAAAAACTTGCACCCCTACTCTATTTCAGAGTTCAGTGCATACAGTTTGTACGAGAAACGCTTATAGGCGTTCAGCGAGTATGGTTAATAAATAGGACATTGACAATTCCGCACAGCGTATAGGTTAAGCTTTTTTCACTCTCAGCACTGAAGGCATTATTAATAAAATTGTTTGAATGGCACAGGGCTAACAAAAGATTGGTCATGCAACACCTCCTTCCTTAATGAATTTACAGATGATATAAAAATTAGCTTATAGTTATATGTGCAATAGAGTAAACCATTAGATTAGGGTTTATACAAAAACCAAGTTTTGAAAAAAAACCGGTTTTCGAATTCCACTATTCCCCAAAAAACCGGTTTTCCAATTTTCACGAAAAATATAATTAAAGTAGAAAATAAATATTTGAACTTATTTTAAAAATGTTCAGTTTTGTTAATATTTATGGAATTACAAAAATATAACAAAATAAAATACACTCTATCTATATACAAAACCAAATATATAAAAAAAATTAAAATATCTAAAATCCGTACAATTTTCGAGTTCATTCAATATTTATGGATCCACAAATATATAACACAATAAAATACACTGCATACAAAACCAAATGAAACGAAAAACTAAAATAACTAACATCCGTACAAAATATAAATTATAAATCTTTATTTCTTTTAGTATTTTTCTTCCGAAAATATGAACTCATGAAGATTAGTTTTATACAGTAAACTGTTACCTACTACAATATGCTTGTGTCCGAGGCGATTTCAAGTAAAAATATTAACGTTTTTAATTAAATAATCAATTCATGTTTACATGTTAATTCTAGTATATAAAACCGTTTTTTTTAAATTTAAAACCGGTTTTCGAATTTTACAAATTTATAAAAAAAACGGTTTTTATAAACCGACAAACCCTAATATAGACGCTGTGATTGTTCCCCATTTTGACTTTTAAATTCATATCCAAAACTTAACTAGATATTAAACTTATCTTCACACTAGCTAATATTGTTTGAGAATAGACAATAACATTTTTTAAATTACAATATCTACAAATATATATACATGTTTTTGTTTAAGTATAGAATGGATTGCCTATTTGATACAATTGCAACTGTACACACATACCGCTGAGCTGATAAATTGTTTTGTCTTGAATTATGACTTCACCTTTTAATTCAATTCAGAATATTAAACATAATTTTGCATTACTTATTTTAAGTAATACAGAAGTAAATACACAGAATAGTTATTAAATTATACAAGCGTAGATATCAGAAAAGTTCCAGTTCTTTTTGGTTTCGATTTTTCAATTTGAACATCTATTTCATTGTAGCTTTTCAAACATAATTTTACCTTATTCATCTTTAGATATAAAAAAATTAATTCCCAAATTATAATATAGAATACAAATATCTTTGATTCGATCATTTTCTACATAAATAGTGGCTACTATTATTGGTTCTTGTAGTTTAGTCTAATAACTCTGAAAAAATGTAACGTGTGTTTTAATTTATAATAATCGGAGGCAAGGATATTTAGAATTTTAATTGGCAAGGCAGTTGTTTAAGAATTCAGTTTTAATTTGTGAAACTTGTTTATGATTACTTCAATAACGTGCCGATGTCGGTAGAGTGAAGGTTTTTTTTTAATAATCTCAAGTGAACTAAATCATTTAGGATTTAATCAATAGCTTTATTGTCTCTGGTTGCATCACTATTTCTGTTTACATATTTCTTACATTTCTTTGAATTTCGGGTTTTCTGTAATATACAGGGTGTCTTGGAATAAATCATTCACCCACGAAGAGGTTAATTTTAAATGCGAATACAAAGTGAAGTTTCGTTGTAAGGGCCTTAGGTTTTGGAAAAAAACGAGTTAGAAAATTCTTCAGACATGCTCGCACCTGACTAAAAACGAGCAGAATACAATAATAAATATTATATCCGATAAACATAAAAGAATGTACGGATGGCGAAATAAACTACTACTACTACTACAATAATAAATATTGTACAATTGCGGATGAAATAAATCGATCTGCAAAAATAAGTCGAAATTACAAAATAACTTTTCTTGATCCATGCTTTGCTTTCGAAAAATAGATTTTAAAATCATTCGAGTACCTAAGTACTCGCGGACTTAACTGAAAACTGGTTCCAGTTCCAAAACTAATTTTCTCAAAGTCGAACCATCGTTTGATGGAAAATTTGTTTACAATTTCGACCCATTCTTCCGCAAGAACTGATTCATCCACATTTGTTCCATATTCACTGCTGATAATTTGCAGACTTCGGCAATAAATATTTATAAGCAGGTGTTTCGTTAGCATTGAGAATAAATTCTTGAACTTCTTCTACTGCAAGTACGCTGAAAATAATGTTATACATATTTTTAATGGAATAATTAATCTTTTTTCTGGAAATAGGGTCAGGAAAGATTTAGAGGATTAAAGTATGTCTCTGTGCAGAGATTTTGGAATAGAAATGAAGTTCGTAGGAATTGTGCTTATCAATTGTGTAACTGAATAATATTTCTGTTTACCAAACAGCAGAATACAGTATTAGCTACATTATTTTTTTCTCCTTATGTATTAATTGAATGACGAAATCGAAGAATATTATAGTTATAGGAACGAGACTACTGATTCAAGCATCTGACTCTTGTACGAGATATTTGGACGCAGCAAACGGAGGCGTATGAATCAACGAGAGGTTTCACGATTTTTGCCTTCGTATTTGAGGCGTTCCATTCACATGACGCATAGGATTCTTTCATTTACATAGTAAAATCGACATGCGTAGTCGAAGAAAATATTGAATACTTCTCTCATTTGATGTCCCATTTGACAAGATTTCTTTGTTGATGTCGTATGTAGGTATTCAAGGCTATTAAAAAGTAATCTGTAATGGAAGAGTTTGAATTCGTTGTTTGCTATTCTCTATAATATTTATCTATGGTATAATCAAATTTGATACGGTAAATACATTTCGTATAATAATCGTTTCATAAAATCTTGTTTCTTGAATTCAATAATCCTGAGAAATTCTTAAACAAATCGAACATATTTCTGGAAGATTTCAGTTCTGAACATCCCGCCTAGAGTTAGGCCGTCTGTCCACGGAGCGTCGCGTCACAGACGCGCACGCGTAGAGACCAATCGTACGACGCATCTGTCGATCATTGATCCGCATTTGTCACGATGCCCGGCGTACGATTGGTCCCCACGCGTACGCGTCTACGACGCGACGCTCCGTGGACAGGCCGGATTAGTTGCACTTAATAGTAGTTTGTCTTAAGGCGGTTTTCTACTTTAGACGGCTCAAAAAATCGATTTTTTTCGGAGCTTTATTTTGATCCTTATAGCTCTAGAAATGTCTTACCGAAGATTTTCTGTAAGACATTTCTAAAAACTTGAAAGTAGCGAGTTATAGAGGCTTGAATGAACAATAGCCCGGGCTATCTAAGCGGCTCTGGTAAATTTTATTCGTATTCTTCTAAAAAAATGTTTTCGTGAACTTCTGCCACGATTTAGAAAAAAGTAATTGCCTTGAACCTTGGAACATACGATTAAAACATTGTTTAGTTTTCGTGTAAACCACGACTATTCACCTCCGGTGACATTTTCTCCCGGGGGTTGAAATGGCAAAAAATTTGGTATCTGAAATTCGTATTATTTTGCTCCGAACCACCGTCATTTTGAAAATTATTCTTCAAATTCAATATTCGTGGTTCAAACGAAAACTGCACTTATTTAGACTATAAATCAATTTTACTTTCTGATTTCTGACCATCCGTTCATCCAGGAGGATGGCAGAAGGGGGTGCATGGACCGAACGCTCGAAATCAACGCAACACTGAACCGACCCCTGGCACGGATATATACGAACAAAAAATGTTTTTTGAAAGTTCAATAAATCTACTTCAATAACATATATACGTTTGATTGGCAAACACGAAATCTCTTCTAGATAAAAATTATTAAAAAACCCTAAAATATGCGCTCCCAAAGTAAAAGACTCCCGCAAGGGAATTGAGGTTTAGATTTAAGATTCAAAAATGAAATATTTTAACAAAGGCGTTAAAATTATGAATTTCCAATTTATAGGTGGAAGTTAGAATTTAGAGTAAATATTTTTCAGTGTCGAAAAATAGGCCATTTCAAGCTTTGGTACTTACCATGTACCCATTTTTTCTACCCATTTCTCTTTGTTCCAAAAAAGTGAAAAAATGAAAACGCTTTAATTTTAATAAGCCCCTTGGTGGCTTAAATAATTTTTCCAAGTGTGAACAGGCAGCTTTTTTAACCATATGGAAACAGCTGTTAAGGCGAGTTCAACGACATGGGATACAATTATGTTGAACGCGACCCAACGTCACTCAGTGACTTCCGGTTTTATTACTTTTTCATCAATTCAGTCGCAACAGAGTCATTCGCGTGCATACTTTTAAGTGGCCTGCGAAATACAATGGAATCGAATTAAAATATAATAATTTGCTACGAAATATCATTAAATTTCAAGTCGACTTCAGCAAACAAACATAACTCGTGACATTTAAATTAAATTACATAAGCAAAGTAACCAATACTCGCGAAACTTGATTTGATGTCTCACAATTAACGCGAGGAGAAAGAGTTACGACTGTTATGATTGATTTGATAGTTATTTTATTCGAACAAATTTCACGGCGTTACGTCCAGCATCCACTAACACTCATCCGCAACTTAGCGTGTATTTTTCCCTTGTAATAAATTTATTCGCGCGCTGCTTCTTATACGAAAGGATAATGTCAGTGAGACCGGGAGCACCGTGATGTTGCGTAGACGCATACATATGTACGTATTGTATACGTACGCGACCAAGCCACAGCACGAATTATGAGGCAGGAGTGTTTCCAAACTTGGAAATTCGATACATTCCTAGGCCGTGACACAGGCCGCGTACAGGGAACGAAGGCAAACCGAGACGAAATTCCTGTAAGCTGAGTACAGAGTGAACTGACCAAAAGAGATTCTTTTTTTAGAATTTTTTTATGACTAGACGTTAAACGTTTTGTAAGCTGAACATCTTTGTCGACATAAGCGACAGTCGAAATTGGCTTCGGTATATTTGATAAAAATATTGAATATAGTACCTAAACCAGTGGCGGATTTAAGAAAAAAGGCCCAGGTGGCAAACGTTAAAGGGCCCATTTTTTCGGGGAAAATGAAGAGGTAGTTTACTAAAAGGGGTAAATGTACAGAAAAGTATAGAAAAAAAGTGCTCGGATAAAATCATAATTTCTTTTTGAAGACAGGGCCCTAGGTAGGGCCTTCTGAGCAGGGGCCCATTTTTCGAGAAACTAAAGCGGTAGTTTACTGAAGACGGGCTGAGTGTAATAATACAGAAAAAAATATATTTTGGATAAAATCATAATTTCTTTTTGAAGGATGGGCCCTGGTGGGGCCTTCTGAGCAGGGGCCCATTTTTCGAGAAACTAAAGCGGTAGTTTACTGAAGACGGGTTCAGTGTAATAATACAGAACAAAATATATTTTGGATAAAATCATAATTTCTTTTTGACGACAGGGCCCTAGGGGGGGCCTTCTGAGCAGCGGCCCATTTTCCGAGAAACTAAAGCGGTAGTTTACTGAAAACGGGCTCAGTGTAATAATACAGAAAAAAATATAGTATGGATAAAATCATAATTTTTTTTAAAGCATGGGCCCTGGTGGGGCCTTCCGAGCAGGGGCCCAGGTGGCAACTGCTCATCGGCCGCCCTGTTAAATCCGCCACTGACCTAAACCATTATTTAGAGTAAGAACATCGTGAGAAGATTAATTATATCTTTAGAGCCAGTTTAACCGTTTCGTATGATGTAGCGTTATTGTTAATATTTATAGTAAGCTTTACGTACATATATTACTTGCACATATACAAAAATAAATTAAGTGTTTCAAGTTAACGGGGGAGGCCTAGCTAGAACGGTCAAAACGACATGCTTCTTTGGGAATTTTTGCTAGAAAAACCGATAAACTTTTATTACTAAACATTGGTTTATTGGAAAGAGTACGTATTACGGATATTTCAGTATTTTTTGTGATAATAAGTATTGAAAGGTTTGTGAGTTATAGACGATACTCGAGACGTCCTTTTGTTTAGGCGCTTTTTGCGGTGACAACCCTGGCTCGGCGCAGAGTCATCCAAAATTGAAAATTCGAATTTTGTTAGATAATATATGACATTATCTAGGCGCTTATCGGTCCCGATTTTGGAAAAATTATTTTCAGGCAAAATGGCGGCTGTGCAAAGTCGAAGCATCGATATTTGGCAAGAAATCGCTCGTTTCCGAGTGTAAAAAAATCTAGGCAAAAAAAGGAAAAGCTCCCGATTGCGCTTAGATATTTAACCCTGCAATGCCTCGAGTAAATCGGTTCATTAATTTTCGAGTTGTGTGTGTCACCGAATTTGAAAACAGGATTTCGAGGAAGACGCGTTTAAAGTTTTGAGTCTGAGAACTTTGTCAATTTTGGTCGGATCAACTTGACACTTTCAGGGAATATTTTCAAGACGTTGTGCTTCAAGAAAATATAAAAATCGATTTTTCGAAAATTCCTAAGCAGGCATGCCCCTTAAAGGGGTATTCCTACTTCGACGGGGAAAAAATCGACATTTTCATTGCAATTTCTTGAAGATCCTTGTTTATATTTTATTCCGATAGAGATGGAGAATTCTCTCAGATTTTATCAACAATTTTATTAATCTTACAAGTACAGAGATAATTGCGTGAAAAGTTTCGCACAGTTTTCCGAAACATAAGTATACGTGAGAGAAATTTCAAATTCATTGGCCTCATAGTGTTTCTTACATGATATTCACCGCCAAAAAAAAAAAAAAAAACGATGCGCTACACAGGAATACCCCCCAAAGTGAAATCTTGTAGTTAATGTCCATTCGAAACGCGACGTATAATAAAAACTTGGTACGTTCTACTTACGAATGACAACGGCTCACGTAACGAGCAACAATGCGCGTGGATTTTCCCTTGTTTCGGCCTGCAACAGTTCCGAGCCGGCCTCGCTCTTCGCGCGGGTAAAAGTACGTGAACGTGAGCGATATCGGCGACGTGCACGCGTCCCGTAATGCACAAGTAAAATGCCCTTGGGCCAAAGCCAGGTAGTCGCGGAGGGACACCTACGCGATTTGTATGCCCACGCATAGGTGTTTGTTTGCTCGCAATTGGCGTTACATTCAGGGCCGTTTGTATCATCTGGGCGTGAAACAGTCGCACCTGTTTTCGAGTAATCACCCTTCGCGGACCAACATGCTCGGCCATCGAGTAGATGCAACTATCTTGTCTCCTCTGACATTGTTAATAACCTCTTCTGCCACTTCTCCGTGCACCTTTGTTAATAATTTTCAGCATGTCGCGGCAGCAAATTAATTCTCATTAGCGAAGCAAGGCTGCGCGCGTCGACACAGATCTTTTATTTTATACGTCGCGACGGCTAGTAGAAAATTAGAGAAAGTAAATTGAAGGCGTGGAATAATGTCGCGGGGAAACCGATTAACATCAATTGGCACGGTTTTAAATGAGCTACAAATGATAACGATAATAGGGCGCGAATAAAATGGTAAAAGTGAAGATACGAGCAAGTAATAGTTGGGAATATATCCGAGTGGCATCTGCTACTCCTACACCGTCGTGCAAGTTAGTCACCAGCGAACAATGAAACAGAGCACGCTGATAATTAATGAGTGTACATATGTATGTACCTACGCGATAAGTTATGTGTCAAATACTGCATAATCTTTTGGCCGTTTATCATTATTTAATATTTGTTCAGAACTATTGCACAATATATAGGATGAATTACAAGAAACTACCTTAATACCTTTATTGGATTCGGAGATATGTACAATAAAATGTGTAGAATACAATTTAAATGATTGCATAGAACGAACATGAGCAGCCACGGTGTTCCACCAAAGTAATTTCTTCCTGATTTATAAAGGGCATTCATTTGCTTAAATGCAATCGTATACCCTCTGCACCATTTAACTGACCTTGGCGTGACCTTGACCTGGGGAACAAAAGACAAAGTTGGGGATTTTTTTTGTTCGTATAAATAAAAATATGGGGCTTGGATTATTTTATATAGTTTTAAAGCAACCTTTATTCTGCTAGAAATTTTTTTTTTTTATGAAAAATTGTACAAAATGGCCGCGGACAAAATGGCTTCCCGGAGGACTGCAAAAAAAAACTGGCCCACACCCCATATTATCTTCCACCTAGCGTAGGATATTTTTGATATTTCGATTATTCGATTTTTTACAAGCATTTCAGTGCAAATTTTTGTGTAAAAAATTAAAGTCAGTTCTTCGAACTGCTATAATTTCCAAAATAATTCGAATTTTGAGAAAATCCTACGCTAGGAGGAAGATAATATATTCCAGTATACATATATTCTTTGTATTTCGTTCTCAGATGGTCCAGTCATTCCCGGGAGTGTGGGCCAGTTTCTTTTGCAGTCCTCCGGGAAGCCATTTGTCCGCGGTCATTTTGTACAAATTTTATTAGAAATTTTTTTTTTTCTAGCAGAATAAAGGTTGCTTTAAAACTATATAAAAAATCCAAGTCGTATATTTTTATTTATACGAACAAAAAAATCCCCAACTTTGTATTTTGTTATAGTGGCTTCAGGGTGGGGTTCCCTTTAATAGAATTCCATATAGGAAAGCATTGCAATCCGTCCTACCTACTTTTTCAATAGAATAGATTCATATAAGGTAAATGTCCCAATGGCAAAACAGTTAAGGAAGCAGTTGAGATTATTGTAATTTTTTTTATATTTAAATAGTATAAAATTATAACTAAATATAATTATTCGAAAGCGAAAAATGTCTACTTTCACATAACGTAACAAGAATCTACATTTGTTAAAGCAAAAGTTTTAAATTAATTAAAACATGAAACTGTTCATATGGCCCAGTAATTAAATAAAATTTATAGCGTGTCCCAGTCATTAATTAACAGTGTCCCAATTATTGAATATGTATTTAATTTAACTATTTCTATCAGTTAATGAAAAGAAATCAACTGACTGTAGTTCTTCTTCTTTATCTTTTTTACCTTCGGCATGACTTTATGTCTGAAAAAGTTAAAAAATGATGAAAAGTATATTATAAAAGTTTAGGTTATGTTAATATTATAACGAGTATAAGATTAATTATCCTAATAATTCTTAAACAGTATTATATTTTTGTCTAGTTATTATTAACGTAAATATATAGGATACAAAAAATACTTACTTTGGTACAATAAATATTTATAATTTTATAACTACTGAACACTGACGTCTGTAACACCGCGGTTAAACAACCATTGAACACACGTTTAATGATTGGTACGTGTCATGTTACCGTGTACTAGTGGATAAACGCAACAATTTCAATATTAAAAACAAAAAATTATTAAAAGATCCAATTAATTTTAAATTCTTCAATGTATAATAAATCCAAAACAACTGTATAATTTCAAAAATTATAAAATAATAATTAATTACAACCTTAACAAAAATATTATCTCGCTTGCTTGAGCCCATTAGGTAAGAAGCGAGATTGAAACTGTTGAAGCTTTACTGTACAATAATATTTTTGTATGATATAACTATTCAGTTATGTAAGCTTATAATTGTATCTATATAAAGCTAATACATTTTGCAATTATATTTCGAACAGTTTAAACGTTGCAAATTAGTAAAACTATTATTATTAATAAAATTTCTTCTCAATTTTTAATTATTGGGCCATGTTTAAGGACTGGGACATTTACCTTAAGCTCTTGTCATTTGTTCACAGTAAACAGCAGCTTCTAGTTTTTTCCACAGACAAAACTCGAATGATATGGTTTCATATAACACTGGCTCATTACGACAATACCAACGACTTAAAAATTTCTTTTCATATTTGGGGGCACATTTTGCAAAATAATATTCGTGATAGTTCTAGTGAAAATGTTATTACTTAAGGTCTGTCTGAAAATTCAGGTATTTGATATTATTTGATTATTTAGAATCTCACGTCAAATGTTGATAGATTATTTAGCTTAGATATCGGCCATATACACGGGTTTAGTAACGTCGGTATTATAATGCCGCGTTTCCATCAAGGCAAACACGAACAAAAACATGTATGTGAACGTTTTCTTCTGTTTGCGGCGGTGTGGACGCGACAGGAACAGACGAAAACGGTCACGAACAATGTTTTTGTTCGTGTTCGCCTTGGTGGAAACGCGGCATAAGGGGTTACGCTCAGTCAGGAGGCCGAAAAAGGTGTGATATTTCGGATTTTTTTCTGAGAAACTATAAAACTTTATTGAAAAAACTTTATTTTGTTTGAAAGGTATCACATTTAGCTATGTCTCTGAATTTTGACGTTAAAAAATATTGATTAATAACAAAGTTATTTGCAATCTCCTCGATGTCCTGTTCGAAAGAGGGGTTTGCGGTGATCGCGATTACTCGGAAGTGGATTATCTAAACTCGAAAATTCAAAAAAATTTAGTTAATATATTCAATTATCTAGTCCTTGGACGAAGGGTTTTTCGAAACATTGATTCAGGACAAAATGACAAATGTTCAAACGTAAAATATCGATTTTCAGCCACAATTCCGCTTAATTTCCGTTAGTTAAAAAAAAAATAAGCAAAAGAAACAAAAATCCTTCGTCCAAGGACTGGATAATTTAATATATTAACTAAATCCCCCTTTTGAACAGGACATCTAGAAGATTGTGAATAACTTTGTTTTTAATAAATATTTTTTAACGCCAAAATTCAGAGACATAGCTAAATGTGATACTTTTCAAACAAAAAAAGTTTTATTGAATAAAGTTTTATAGTTTCTGAGAAAAAATCCGAAATATCACACCTTTTTCGGCCTCCTGACCCCTTAAATTCATCTAACCATGTTTTATAACTTTTTAAGGGAAGCTTCACGTGTAAATATCTTTATTGAAAATTAGTTTATCGTTTGTAAATTTTCATATTGACCCTGACAAAGGTTCATGCAATTTTTAAAATACCACCCCCTCGTACAATTTATTCAATGCCAATATTAGGGTCCTCACTCATCGCTGCAACAATATTTATCGCGTGCACTTGGTGTGTTAAATAAACTCTTCACTTTCACGAGCTTTCTATCGTCAACGATATCAATTTCACACAACTTCCTAATTACTTCAAAGAGGGAACAAAAGCCCAAAAAGAGGAAAAGCTTCAGGAAAGCAATTTTGTACGTTAAAGCTACCAATGCTTAATTTTAAATTTACGACTTGAATGTCATTTCGACCTGATATTATTATACCTACATGACCCCGTCGTGACATCAGCTGTAATATGCACAGGAAAGAAATAATATATGTATGGTAGGTACCATTTAAAACGATATCCATGACCTTGCCGAGTTAGATACAAAAATGACCTTGAGAGAACAATATTTGCGTCATGTTCATTCTTCGGAGCCATTTAAATACCTGTTGTCTCTTTCTGACTGTCCTTGTATATTTTTAAATTACTAAACTAGTCCTTTCTGCTGAAAAAATTTCGTCTAACTTGCCCCGTGCTTTGAATATACGCCGGCAGTAATGAAAGTTTAAATTTCTAAATTTTCTTCTAGACTTTCATTGAGAATGCTGTTATGTAATGAGAATACAGATGAGCGAGGCTTTTCTGATTAATATAAGTCCAAACACGACCTCATTTAGACTGTGTTTAGTTAATCCTAATTTAACTAAATTTTGAAAAGAGTTTATAAAGAAAAATATCTGATAAAGAAAACTTTTTCAAATATTTTGTTAACGGAAGTTTGTTGTGCTTATTGCACTGTTAAACTTTTGTTTGAAACACATTTTTCTCTCTGCTGTACTTTGAGAGTTATACGCGAAAAAGTGGAAGTGCCAATTTGACTTTGAGGTTAAGTTTCCACCCGCTTGAAGGGCCATAGGGCCCAAATGAAACACACCGTTGTTCTTCTTTTGAGTCACTCTAAAAACCCACAAAGTTGCGTTCCGATCGGTGAGTCCGGGTTCGCGGTGTTCCCTTGTCAGTAATTCTACATTCTAGTAACATCCGAGAAGGGAGGAACGAAAGATATTTGGAGCAAGTTATGCAGAAGCCACTAACCCTCAAAACGACAAAAAATTAATTGAACACAGTAGGAATCCCATAATTTTGTGATCTTTATTTTGAAAACGTTGCCAACCCATAGAACAACTCTTTCGTTATAAAATTATTAAAACTACCAAGCCATAGTTCCATTTTAGGCTTAAAAAAGAAAAACTACAGAAAATTTAATATAATAATAATTATACTCTTATTAAATAATCCATTAGAAAACATTATGAAGGAATAACCAGAAATACAATATACCCAATAGAAATAGAGCTGCTTGTCTTTAACAATTAAAATCTTCAAACTTAATTTACTCAATTCCCGATCTTTGAGGGCTGGTAGCTTTCTGCATAACTTGGCCCATTTGTGGATTAAGGCCTTGTGTCCTTTGGCTTTCAGTCAACAATGCTATTTGGTTGCAACAACTTTATTATCGAAAACTCAGGGCGAGCGATCGTTCGGCCATGTGCACTGCACGTGCAGTGTCTCCACTCTGCATTTGTTTACATTACGTAGGGCAGCGAGGATAGCAGTTCGTGAAAAAAGAAGGAATGCACGGCTGGTCAGAGTCTAGCAGCGTCCCCCACTTTTCGGTTTGGCCATGCGCATTCAGCCGTTGGGCCACTGCTTTGGCGACCTATACTTCAATTATTGATTCTGGCCGAGAAATGCTTCAACCGACGTAAACACAAATTCCTTACTATGAGTTTAGTGCAGTATTTAGGACATAGTGTATTATTAGTGACTGTTAGGTCTAACATGTGATCGTCTAGCGAATCAAAAACATAAGGCTGAGCGTTTGAATCTCCGCGCCAAAAAGGTTAATATACCTTCTGTACGAAAGATCACTTGCCCCTGCGGCGTTGAAACATCCAGTAGAACGGCAAGCATAGGTATTTTACTCCAGTGTCTTCCACTATCGCCATTCTCGTCGTTTAGACGAAGCAAAATTTTTCTTACTGGCATCTTAAAGAGGATTTTCAGAAACAAAAAGAGTAAAAATTCTCTATTCGAAATCTATCGCGATGTGACTTCTTAACGTTAAACGTGCCAAAAATTATAAGACTTTATGATATCTTTTCGTAGATATCGCTATGTATCGGAATGAAATTGGAAATTAAACGAAAGTAACAAATATCTATCTGTAATAGGGAAAATTACATGTACGATACAAATTTCTTTTCATTATTTATATTGCACATTGCAGTAGTTTTCATTACATAGTAAGCAATTAAGCATTAAGAATAATGCGGCGATAAAAAACGAATGACTTAAGCACTTTAACATTATTATTTTTTAGAAACTTTCTGAACGCTCGGTCTCGAGATGTTCTGTCCTTCTCGCTCAATAAAACTATTTGATACAACTTGGCTCTCGCAACGCAGTGACGACCCGTACGCGCCCCCCCCCCCCCCCCCCCCACACACACACAGACGCGCGTGCAGACACGCACACTAGTAACCTTCACTCGGCCACTCTACCATCGCAAAGGCATTCTTGAAAGTTTTATTACGAAATATTCCCACTACACTTGCCGCTCGAAAAACTCTCGCTCCGATAATTAATTGCCGAAGAATTATTTGATAAGATCTTATCCTGTTCGCAAGAATATCATTTTCATAGACGCTAAACGGATGTTCTATTAATATTGTTATTAGCCTAGTAGGTATGTAGGTACGTTATATTAATCTGAACTTGATATGTACATACCTGTAACATGTGTTCGCAATTTTATACCACTATGGCTCACAACTTTACTATCATAACAGACCAAGACAAAATATTTTAACACACAGATTTTACATTTATTTAAAAATTACTTTAGGTAATCAAATTCTTTGCCTTATCCAAACTGGTATTTATCCTTTTAACAACAGAGAGGTATAATTATTTCGAAATTAAATTTTCCCATCTTGTTGCTTTTTATCGCCCCTCTTGGAACAAGGCGCGAGCCGCGTCGGGAGGCCTTGGAACAATGGCTGTGCATTTTCTGCGAGAATAGTAAGCGAAAGTCTCGAAAAAACTTCTCCTTAAATAGAAAGAACCAGTAGCAATGGTTTCGAGCAAACAGCAATCGTACAGTTTCGCAACCGTCTCGATTCTGACTTGTTTCTTTTTAGCTCTACCCGATGAATGAATCTTGTATTCGTGCGCCGAGCGTTACCCTACTGTAGAAAAATATTTTCGCGAGACTCCGTCACAGTATCGGGAACAGAGAAACCACGCGGGTAGAGTACCCAAGTACTTAGGAGTACACACCACTGTGTACACTTTAAATACTTCAAGCCCCAGTATAGAAAGTTCTATAAATGTATTTACATCGAGGCTTAAAAGTATCAATTTTCATTATACATTCCATACGGCGACGTGCGAGAAGATTGGTATTCTTCGACATTTAAAGAAATTGCGGGGAAAGTAGAAATCGTTGCATCGATCTGCTCCAATTTAGCCGATCGATGAGAAACTGAAAGTTCGCTAAGTCGGCTTAACCTTGGCATACCATAGCTATCTCGATGGTAGTGTATGATCAGTGTTTGATTTGTCCCTTGCTTGACCCTGTCCTCCTCCTCCGCCACAATTCATCCCCCCCTCCCTTCCTTCTCTCGTCTCCCCTCTCCCCGCCATCTTCGTTCCTCCGCCTGCCCCCTTCACTGCTGTCCACGTTATTCCTCCGTCATGATGTACGTTCTTGACCCTCCTACTCCTCCTCCTTCCTCGGCATTGTAGGACAACGACGTGGTAAGGCCAAGGGCGCATTAAAAATCCGAACCACACCGCCGGAAAAGGAATTAAGAAGCTATCCCTGATATTCTACAATATAGATCAACGCTTCGAATTGCCTATTTACGGCTGCCGGCACGGTGCGCGGGGGGCGCTGCGCGCTACGAATACGCTTCCCTTTCGTTTCGACTGCCTTCGCGTTGGAATAGCGCAGGAATTAGTACCGAAAGGCAAAATGGGCATTTTTGTGAATCGGAATGTTTGTTTACATTTATATTATAAGTGGGCTGAAAACTCGATATCGAATGTTCTAAATTATGTTTATTATTGCTCATTGTGTGCACGTACATGTTAGACATTAGAAATCTCCCAAGATTAGTAAGAAAGTTTTGTGATTCATGCCGCTTCATGAAATTCTTGCAACAGTTGTGCTCGTAGTGTTCGATTATTTATTCGTCGTAAAAACAGCTCATAGTGAATTTGTGAATATAATATCAATGCAGAGTGATATTAAAAAGCTTAAAGCTTATAAATGAAATTAAAAACGAATACACAATAGGGATAGATTTTCTAGATTCAGAATAAGGCTTCATCGAATTTCGTTTGCCTACATTGCGTTTTGTGCGTATTTATAATTAATATGTGGAGCTATAGCCATGGATACAATTTTATTTATTAGTCCACGATAACCTAAGCATAGACTGAATTGTATATCATTAAGAGAGAATGATGGGTAACTGTTTTTCACCGTTTTTTATCTTCCATTCCTAAATTTTAACACACACAGGTGAACCGGTGAAGTATTAATGTAACAGCAGTTGAGAGAAATAGGGATTGATATTCTTCATCATGTCGTGTGCCCGTTGGTATTCGCATCCTCTTGTGTCGACTACCGATTTCATTTCACTTTCGCCACAATAAACTCCAGTTAGTCGTTGGCCTCCAGAGGTCAGGTTATTTTGCATGCAGGATAGAATCTCGTTGTTACGTACATATGTAAAATATAAAAATATGATGGAATCAGATACCAAACCAAGTGTATGTACGCGCACACATATATGTGCGAGAAATTTGGGAATGCATTGGGGGTGCTCGACAAATTTCACGATCTATCGAAATTTTGTTTCACAACGTTTGTGAATAAACGTGCTGCAGGGGAAGTTGGGCAAAACGGAACACCTAACTGTGGAGTGTCATAGCATAAAGTCTGAAGGAAAAAGAAACATGGGACTTCGCTATTACTAGAAAATCAAAGGCATTGTCAAGGGGACCTTCCGGTCTGGAGCCCAAAAAGATAGGTGATATTTAGGAATTAATTAAAGGAAAACTATTATATATAATATAATGGGACTTTTTGCATTGTATTAAGGGTGTCTTAAATTATAGAAATATATTTTTTGTTTTATAATTAATCATTGCAGACGGCACTGGGGAGTCGTTAAAGTCAAGGCGTCAAAAAATTGATCCAAATCGGTGGGACCTGTATCTCCAAAAGTTATTATCCGATTCGACTGAAACTTTTTTTATTTTTAAGAATATACTTCTGGCTAGGGGAGAAACCAGAAAAAATTACAAAAATGACATTTTTTGAGAAAATAACGACACTTGAAGTGTGAAATCACTTTTTCTCTATATTTTTCATCCTTCCAATGCCTTTGAAAATTATAAATTTTCAATTTTTTGTAATTTTTTCTGGTTTCCCCCCTAGCCAGAAGTATATTCTTCAAAATAAAAAAGTTTCAGTCGAATCGGATAATAACTTTTGGAAATACAGGTCCCACCGATTTTGAGAACACTGTTTAGGGAAAAACGCGTTTAAAGTTTTACGTGAGCGCCGAGTGGCCGGTTGTGACCCATGCATTTGCCGCTACTCAAATGCCTATAACTTCGGGAAGTTTACGAATTTCAACAAATCCTTTTAAACGCGTATTCCTAAAGGTTGAACATTCGAAAAATGGGATAAAAAATCGACTTTTAGACCTGAAGGTCCCCTTAAGAGAAATATTTGGCAACGATGGAAAATTAGATTTTCCGGGTGTATTGAAATACTTGTTTCGCTCAAGTGGTGGGGTAAAATTAACCCATTTAAAACCATGCGAAAATACAATATTTTTGTTTTTATCATTTATAGAGTATTAATTTATGTAAAAATATGTTCTAGATATAACTATTATAGACAGCATATAACAAAAGTGTATATTATAGGTACAGATAATAAAAGATATTATAAGATAACATGAAAATTATTGAAGATACTTAAATATAAATATAAAAAGCAAGAAAAAGTATAAATAAAACGTACTACAATATAAGAGACATTTCAATTCTTTCCCATACATAGAATGGGTGTTCCTTTCGGGCCCACATGAGGTAATTTAGTAAATATTTAATATTTCCACTTCAGCGTGAGATAAAGAACCGGGTGAAACGTCAAAATACAGTGTAAGGACTACAGAATGCAATGCTGTACTTAACGTTATAAATTTTTCAAACCACAAATTAAAAAAATTGTCGAAACTCCAACACAATATCGAAACATCGACGCTGGAAGTTTTTCCAACTCTCTAACAAGGAGAGTATTTTAGGTGTCCGCCTCCGATCATTTTGATTTTTGGATATGTTATAGAGGACCGAAAAACAAGAAATACGTGTTTTTTAATTTTTCCCCGTTTTCATATTTGGGGGGTGAAAAATGCGTTCAAAGTTAGGGTTAAAAACTCATTTTTGTGGAATATCTCGAGAACTATTAGAGATAGGGGAATAGTGTCAATGGACGAATTTTGTGTCTTTGAATGCGAAATATGACTGACTCACCAAATTTTCAAAAAGTCCACAAAAATGATTTTTCACCCCTAACTTCGAACGCAGTTTTCACCCCCCAAATATGAAAACGGGGAAAAATAAAAAAACACGTATTTCTTATTTTTCGGTCCTCTATAACATATCGAAAAATCAAAATGATCGGAGGCGGACACCTAAAATACTCTCCCCACAAACTGTTATGGGGACCGTGTGGTCCCATGTCGCACGATAGCAACTCATTCGCAGCACTTGTTTAAGAGAAACATTGATGTTCCTCTTGCCCCACTTTTCCCTGCATTACTTAATCTCGCCATTATTAAACCATCAAATCGATTAACCGTTTGTTTAGTTATTTAATCACGCCATCTATGCAAATCTCTGGCAATAATGAAACGAAGGGAAATGAGAAAAAGGAAAATGTGTACATTTCGTGGATTTTTTTACAAGTCAACGGCTTGATGAAGATTTCCTGTTTTTGTATTATGTTTACATAGTATTATGAATTACTTAAAAAAAAAGTTTCAATTAAGAAACTATTGTTTTCCGGAAATTATGGATACATATCCGAAACTCTCTCGATTTTAGACGGCCACACGTTGGCCCTGAAAAAAGCTGTAGGTATGTCGTGTCTGAAATCAAAAACAGTACAATTTTTCTACAAAATATGGTAATAATTATCGACCTACGACGCCTTTTTTTATTCCCATTACCCGTTTATTATTTATAAAGAAAAAAAGCGGACTTTTCTCTTAGAAAAATCTAACTTCGTCTTTGATATCACCATTTCCTTATTTTTTAAAATTTTCAAATTCGGCGCCGTGAGTCGATGGCTATTAACATGTTTTATAAAACAAATTTACTGTTTTTGATTTCAGACCCGACATACAGCTTTTTTCAGCACCAGCGTGTAGCCGTCTAAAATAAAAAACAATAACAAAATAAATAGAAAAACAATAGTTTTTCAATTGAAACTTTTTCCTTAAGTAGTTCATAATACTATGTGAAGATAGTACAAAAACGGAAAATTTTCATCAAGCCGATTACTTGTAAAAAAATCCACAAAATGTACACATATCAAAAAGATATCACATGCAATTATTTATCAATGCCACTTCTTGATAGCGTCTTTCTTTTTCCTATTACAGATTTACAAAACCTCAAACGTTCGCAGACTGTATCGGAAATGAGCTTCCCCTTGGATGGGAGGAAGCTTATGACAAGCATGTGGGTGCATACTACATTAATCATGTCAACCGTGAGTATTAGTTTCCTTTTTACGTGTCATCGGGAATGTTAACGTATTATGTACGTTAATATTTATTTTATAGATCTTGTGTGACTTTTAACAAAGTAGTATAATCTACAATTTTACAAGACGTTAAACATTAAAATGTTAACGAGTTAGAAAACCTATGGCATTTGTTAAAACAAGTAAAAAGTGTTACATAAACATGCAGCCATTTAAAAAATAATTCATTGGGCAGAGCAGACTTTAAACTATAAACAAAAGCATGTTTTTGATAAACAGGTGAACATTAAATTCTCCCGAAATCCTTCAACTTATTTATTAAAAAATAATAAATTTTCTAAATTAACTACTAATATTATCATTATATCTATATGGTATAATTATATTTCACGAAAATACGATTGTTTATTCAAATTCTGTGACTCGGTCGACTAGGGTTACTATTAATGCTGCAATACCAAAAAGTGACCTCCAAACAGTTTGTACGAAGCCACATAAAAAGTCAAAAAGCATTCACTTTCAATAAATAATGTATCAAGTTGGTCAATAGATTTTTTACAATGGATAAAAGCAACTAATTTGTATTCCACGTAAATAAGATCTTAACCCTTCGTGGTCACACCTTCTTATAATCACAAATTGGTCACACGGGGTTCGCTGTACCCCAGCGTCATTTTTTCAGTTACCATTTTCGTCTTTTTGAATCTCTTAACTTTTCAGTGATAATTGTACATTCGTAATACTTATACAGTCATGGTCGAATAGTCTTTTTCTAGAAATGTACATTTTGATGTGATAAAATTTGTAGTTGAAAATGAGCGATTTTCCACGGTTGTGGGGAAAAACCGATTTTTTAATTTTTTTTTTATTTTTTTTTTTGCGATAAATCCCCTTTGGAAGACGTGCCGGTGCGACATTTCAAATCGAAAATTGCTCTTGGGGTGCGATACACCCCGTGCGACCACGAAGGGTTAAGAATGGTTGTCGAAAACGTAAAAGAAAATACAAAATATTCATTTGTAGCAAATATTTCCACCTGTCGTGCGTATTTCCTTCATAACTCGCGGTATCGATTATGCTGCAAATTAAACGCATGTATAGATAAAGTTATACAACATTTTTCTTCAACTGTTTGTTACAGAGACGACTCAGCTCGAGGATCCAAGGCAAGAATGGCGTGCTATTCAAGAGGCTATGCTTCGTGAATACCTCCAGACCGCACAGGACGTCCTTGAGGTAAGTCTAAAAAAGCCCTTTAATTATTGTCGTCTCCCTCGAGCACGCTAGTAGGCGGCGAAGTTTGGGGAAATGCTCGTAATAAGTTCATTACTTATGAGCGCGTTTTATTTTAATATGTTGCTCTGCATGTTTGACAAGAAGTAATATTTCCCCAAGGAAACAACTCCCAAAGAAAGAATTTAGATATAATTATAATACTATTTTAATGCACATTTTATTTTATTCAGAGGTTCCTTTTTCTAATTCGTCTGCCGTGTATTAAACCGAGGTAAACTTACTACTAATTGTAACCCAGCGAACAAAGCTTACGAATTACGAATCTAGTCGAAATAAAATACATTTTATATAATTTAACTAATAATTTAAATTCATTAAATTCACTAAGCCATTAGTATGATCTATTGTCGAAGGATGCAATTATATGATTTCCTGTGCTGCGTACAAATGAGCACTCATGAACGAAGGGACTCGTCTGTGAAAGCGATATATCACTATCATTGGGCATTGCCGTGCAAGCACCATACGGATATCTATTTTCTTGTCGTTGTACCAATTCTCCATTTAACCGAGATTGCAACTGAGAAAGAATAGTTGAACTTTTAAATAATCCCGCTGGGATTTCTAGACCTGAAATCATTTCATATGAATTTTGTATTGTAAAAATAACGTAAGTAAGAAAAATTTATTTAAGAAAAGCATTTCATAGAAATTAATGTAGGTAATTTCAAATTCGTATTTTTCGTCAATGGAAAATGGGTGGGCAGCTCTACATATGCTTTAACAAGTATTTGAATTGATAGTGAATCATTCCACATAGGGTTTATACAAAAACCGAGTTTCGAAAAAACCGGTTTTCGAATTCCACTATTCCCAAAAAACCGGTTTATCGAGAATTTTAATTATCAAAATAGTAAATAAATATTCTTACTTATTTTAAAAAAATTCAGTTTCCTTAATATTATGGAATTACAAAAATATAATAAAACCAAATAAAAAAAATTAAAATAACTAAAATCCGTACAAATACGTAAAATTGTTGAGTTCATTAAAATTTAATATTTATGGATCGACAAAAACATAACGCAATAAAGTAGACTGCATGCAAATCCAAATGACAAACACTAAAATGACTAAAATCCGTACAAAATATAAATCTTTTAAAAGGTGTTACCAAATTATAAATCTTTATTCCACTTAGTATTTTTTTTTCTGAAAATACGAACTCACGAAGATTAGTTTTACAGTAAACTGTTACCTACTACAATATGCTCGTATCCGAGGCGATTTCAAGTAAAAATATTACCGTTTTTAATCAAGTAATTAACTCATTTCTGCATATTAATTCCAGTATATAAAACCGGTTTTTTAAATTTAAAAACCAGTTTTCGAATTTTCTAAATTTCTAAATTTATAAATAAAAACCGGTTTTTAAAAACCGACAAACCCTAATTACACATGCTGCAACCTTAATGGCTTTTCCACACGAGACACTTTCGTGGTTTACGACTAGCAATTCCAGTATGTTCATCCATCGTCAGAGGAGGTAATGTTAATTTGAAAAGTATAGCAGCAGATAAGAAACGTGCGAAAATACAAAAAAAAAATCGCCAAACATAAAAACGTTCCGTGTGAAAAGGCCCTAAGACCTCCGCGTACCAAACCAGGCAGGCGTGTAGACAGCGAACAGTGTCGCAGTGCGGCCAACACAGTCCCAGTCCGTTGTATCATACTGATGTGCGCATACCAACGCTACATACAGAGTGTCTTGTAACCGGAATGACAGAATAAGTCGAAAATGTCGAATGGCATTTTTTAATTTCGGGCTGTGTATTAAAAATTGTTTAATACAACTGGGAATGTAATGAATCATTGCGTACAAATGAGTCGAAATTGTAGAGTAACAGTGTTTTGAGAATTTCAACATATGCGTGGGTGAATTTTTTTCTCTTTCTCTCGACTATAATACCGCGACGATGAATAAATTTCACTTCGAAGAAAAAGTATTATGTATCATATCATTTGCTTCTTCGAAGCAAACACCTTTTTCTATAGATATTTTCTCGGGTCATTAAACGCGACAGAGATATTTATATTTAGGTTCTGGTGTTGAGTGATTCACTCTGTATATAGTTAAATAGTAATGCCTGTACTATACCTAATTAACTACTTCAAATGCACGTGCCAGTTTTCGGAACAAATAAATATTTAACGAAGATAAACAGTTAAGGATGAATTTCAGTGACAATCTTAGCCAAAAGTTAATCAATTTCCAAGATATTAATCAATTGCCCGGAATTCTTATGACAATTAGTTTCGTGCTTGATATTTCTGCACACAAGAATTGTAGTTATATTTCTCAATATTACGTTTCCCCATAAGAATGCATGTTAAATTAAAAGTTAAATAATTTAAAAACCACCGAATCAATTTTTCTAAAATTTTTCTTGGAGTTTCACTATTGCAAAAAAATTTACTCCTCCAAATTTCAAAGACTTTCGCTTCCTTTTAATGTTACTGAAGTTCATCCTTAAATTAAAAGTTAAATAATTTAAAAACTGCCGAATCAATTTTTCTAAATTTTTTCTTGGAGTTTTACTATTGCAGGGAAATTCAGTCCTCCAAATTTCAAAGATTTTCGCTTATTTTTAATGTTACAAGAAATAATTAAAAATTAGAAAAAAGTGCACACCGTCGAATGGGTAACTCTGATCGCAAAACTAGATTTTAAAGCAAATTCCTCCAGCGTATATGTGGATGTTGCGTAACAGGTATCATTATCAAAGTGCTTTGGATAGCGTTAATTGCCTACTTCAAGATGCAGTTTATCTGAGAACGATAACTGTTACATATACAATTAAATGCCGGAGGAATTTGTTTTAAAATGTAAGTAGTTTTGTGGTCACAGTTACCCCATTCGACGGTACATACCTACATAGAAAAAAAAGTGGCTATCAGCAGGGACAGTGTTTAGTCATAATTTTCACGTCTGGGTGCTCATAGTATCTACTATCCACCACTGCAGCATAATTACGCTTTCGTTTACGTATGAATACATACATATACCGGGGGTCTGGAAAGGCAATACTTTGATCTCACTTTTTTGCAAAGCTTTAGGCAGTAGCCGTGTAATTTAACAGTTGGCACAGTTTTATACAGGGTGGCCTCAAAGTGAAATCTGACTAGCCCGGCTATTGATAAGAAATGCAATTCTGAGTAAAAAAAAATCCAGTATTGGGGAAACCTAGAATTTCGATGCGCCAACTGGTGACAGAAAATTGAACTACTGAGAGTAGGTCGAAATTCGTCGAAGTCCATATGATTATCAGTGTTTATATAGACATATGAAAAACGAGTGTTTTTAAATTTTTTTGAACACTAAATTTTTACTTATTCGATTAATAAATATTTATTCGGAATGTTTGGTGGGATCCGGACCTGCTTACAATAGTTTGCTAAGTTACCACCACAGCGCTGAAATCTAAGCCACGCCTCCGCTAAGTTTCCCAATAGAGGAACGTATATTGTGAAAGGTTTCACTATCCTTTTAGTCAATTCTACTCTCACACCAACTGATGTTGAATAAATTTCATCTTTTAATTTTCCTTTGAAAAATAAAGTATGGAAAGTAAAGCTTTTTAATAGTAATTTTTTAAGTTAATTTTCGAGCACACGATAGACTGAAAAGTATTCGCCCACCCTATACGTAACATATTTTACATATTTAATCACTGTCAAAGTCAGAATCACCAATTCAGATTAGTATAAACTTTAGATCAATGTGCAGTGAATTGGAAAATTATACACAAAACAGATGCAAAAAAATATTCGTTTAAATTCAATATTAATCCTATACAAACTTAATTATATTACTATCAATTTTCAATCTATTCCATTCTTCATCTCAAAGAAGAAAATTACTAATCCAAGATATGGATTCTCTTGATTATTCGACAAACAGTGGGGCGCACTCAGGATTTAATCTTGGTGGGAGCCGAGTTGGACGGATAAAAATATTTCTAATACAAATTCAATAAAATTCATTAGGTGATTATAAAAATTTATTTAAAGAATAAAATCCAGTTTTCCTTTCTTTTCACAAAGCTCTTGAATTACTTCAGTCGTGGTTACATTAATCTCCCTTTTCCTTTTCCTTTGGAGGGTGCCAGGGCCCCTTGGCCCGCCCCCTAGGTGCGCCACTGTTATTTGTAAATCCCATGTTTGCTTATCTAGTTGATTTCTTTTGGCATTCGCTAATAGTGATTCCTAGCAAAGCAGGGGTGGCGAACCTTTTTATCTGCGCGTGCCAAAATTTATAAAAAATATTTTATCGAATTGCTGACGTGCCGGGCAGTTTTTAATAGGGGAAACACTTAATAGAAAACTAATCATTGCAGCATTTTTTGAGACGTGTTTAAAAATTAACATAAAATTTCATAACTTGACCTACACGTTATCGTATAGCAAAAGCTGGCAAAAATATTTTGATAATTATTTTCGATTAAGATACAGGTATTAATGATATCACCACTAAATCATTGACATGCCAGCAAAATCTTCGTACGTCCCACCTCTGGCAACCCCTGCAGTAAATGAATGAAAGAATTATGTCTTTCTCGATCTCGTGACGCCATAAGATGCTACCTTGCACAGTGCACTAAATACACACGGGCACGTATACACGAGGGCATAGTAATATAAACACAATTATTGACAGACAATAATTGTGACATCCGCAGTACCTTTAACCGGTTTTCTATAGTTGCCTCTTTATGCAACACTCCATTGACAAACCGACCAAACTGTGCGGGCAACTAGGCTATGAGGTAACGTTGAGGAATTTCGAAAGTGTACAGAGGAATTCGCGAAGACGAAAATTAACCTTGACGCGAGAGGTTTATGTAGCGACGAAACTTCTTAGTATAGTCGATTTCTGAATTCGAAACGAAACTTACTGAAATTGTGCCATTTTTCAAGCATATGTTATTCATGAACCCTTTCATATAATGGTGACCAGTTGCCAAATGTTTCAGCAATCACGAAAGTAGCTAACTCAAAAATCTGGAAAAGTATTTTTTTTTTTTTTTTTTTTTTTTTTTTTTTTAATTTAGGTAATTTTCATAATTACTAACACAAATGTGCCCACTGTAAAAGCGTTAATTATAATTGCGTCGAAGGTATGGACTGTAAGAAAACATGACGAGTCAATCATGACGTTGAGGTTTTTTTTAAAAATACCAAAATTCGTATTAGCCCTTACCGTTGTATTTAATAGTACGTACTAGCACATACTCTGAGCACGTCGCATTATTAAGCATGTCATACGAAATTATTTATCTTACGCCTTATGAAATTTTGAATTTGAATTTTACAACTACATTACTTAAAACAAGGAATGTTGGATTGTTTCTTTAAGAAGTTGCGTTACGTTCTCGTTACAAAGAAAAATTCTATCCATCATTTTAGTAATCACTTCTATTGGGAAACCTGGAATTTCGATGCGCCAACTGGTGACAGAAAATTGAACTACTGAGATTAGGTCGAAATCCGTCGAAGTCCATATGATTATCAGTGGTTATATAGCCATGTTGTAAAAACGAGTGTTTTTAAATTTTTTTTTACACTAAATTGTTACTTATTCGGTTAATAAATACTCATTCGGAATATTTGGTGGGATCCGGACCTACTTTCAGTAGTTTGCCAACTTGCCACCACAGCGCTGAAATCTAAGCCACGCCTCCACTAAGCTCCCTAATATCAATTACGAGAAGGCTAAATAAAAATAAATACAAATCGAATGATTTTAATATGGAATAATTCCATAAGTTTTCTCGCTGTTTTTATTTTTCACACAGAAACATTTTTATATCGACATTGTCCATAAATTCTAATGTGCGTGCCGGCTAAAAAAATCTTAGCTCATTTTTGATCCTACATCAATTGATCAAAGCCACTTTTTGCTACATTTTCTTCTTGCAAGAAATTAGTAAAACTAGGTTGTTAATAAAACTGGTTTAGGCCACTGCGTGTGGCGTAAATTTAATAAAAACGGAATGGTGTTGCAAATTTAATGAAAAATTAGTTCTTTTAAGGAAAAATCGCGAAACTAGCAGAAAAGTGATATATAATGATGAAAGATAGTTAATATTGAAGTAACATAACAATATTGCAATCCATGGACAAAAAATATTATCAGAACATTATGCTCCGCGAATCAAAGTGGTTAGAAATTCTTGCAAATAGAGTTTTTCGAATTATTCTTGACGAATTTTGAATCGCTTGCTATACGCGCATTGCCTCCACCGGCCCTCCTTTTTTGCCCGCAACTTGTTTTTTTTTTCGTCTTTCAAGTTTCCCCTATTTTCATTTTTCATTCAATTTTTCTCACTTCCATCTGCTTCACTACGCCGTGCTTCCTTTCCTTCGCCTCTACAATGCTTGACGACTCTCTGCCAGGCAGCGAGATGCGAGTGGAATTTTAATTGCCATTTATTTTTGCTCGCTCAGTTCTTGTACCGCTTGTCGACGCGGGCGGACAGATACGAAACCGATTATGACACCGCCGGAGGAAGTTGTAGATCCTGATGCTTATATTATACCTATGTTATGTACGTGCGTTCCAGCCTTTCGCGGAAATCCAGCTTCGAACTTTTCGCGTTTTCACCAAGTTTAAAGAGAAATCATTCCTCCAACACATCTCAAGTAATAGCACTAAAAATACCAAGGAATGTAGAAATATCTCGGCACTCGCGCGTACATCGTAGACTGCTGACAGGAGAATTTACGATTTCGTTTCTATCGCGGACATAAACCTTGAAGTACTAATATTTAAAAACATCAGAAATATAGTGCCTAATTTTAATAGGGAAACAATAACAAAAAATATATCCATGGAGTTATAGTAAAAGTTTTATTTCTCAACTATACACTACTCCGCACAAGAAGTGTTTGCACAGAAAATTTAGGATAAATAAAAAAGGTACATAAATTTCTATTAATAACGTAATTAAGTACTCGATTAATTACTTAAAGGCTTATGCGCATCACTGCGATATAGTATACTATATGGCATATGCAGAGATATTATAGTGACGAACCTGAAACCCACTCAAGTGATGTAGAAAGCGATACCCTTGAGGATACAAGCCGCCAAATGTATCTTCGCTACTCATTGCAGAATCACACTGATTATGGTTACATTCGTATACGCGTACACGCCACAGGGCTTTAAAGTACTGTAGTGTCCGAAAAGCATGCTAAATGGCTGCCTGGGCGGTTGACTCGTCAGCAACGCGCTCAAGGCCGCCGCCGATTTCGCCCCTTGCTACCTTTACAGCACCGCTATAACTTAATTACCCGGGGATCTATCAATTGTCGCGCAGTTCGGTCATAGTTTATCTGTCGCGCCGAGTCTCGTCACTGACCAGTCCCAACCATTCTTATCCACATTAATCTGTGAAATGGAACAAAGACGTATCGCGACCCTCTGCACATAGGAACCGGCTCGCCGTTAATTTAAAACGCGCCTTGCAGGTGACCGTGCAGATGTCTGCTCGAAATCGGTGCTTGTTACCAACAATGCGAACGAAAACGATGGCATTGCATAGAAAACATCGAAATACGTGGATGTTTGCGTCTGCATGCTCGAAATAGCATTCACTGTACATGCACGTTCGAAGGTATCCTTCTGCGTGTACACAGATGCACGTCACAGCAGCTTCAGATCGAAAACGGCAGTCGTATATATCGCCGTCGGTGTGGCCAGCATAGCCAAACCTCGGACACACGTTCATTCGATTAGCCGCGACGGGTTTTCTCACTTGTGTTTCTCTAATCGATCCTCCCATAATTCTGTGAAGCTTAAATATTTCTGCTCTGACACGCAGGAGGCGCAATCGCGTAGAACGCACAGAGAAACTATTTAATCGAGCTCGTCTTAAAGCAGTATTAATTTCTGCGTCCACAGAACCTTTTCACCGATTTAATTCCTACATATCCATTCCCCAAAAACAATTTCTTCCTCATATTCTGATACTCTGACATTCATATATCGAGACTATTCGAGAGAATGTTCGTTCCCCGTACTATCCGGCAAAATCAGCTATGACGATCGCGTCGCGAGATTATACGGCAGTGCTGTTCAACCTCAGGGTCTCTTCACACGGGGCACTAGTGTGAGTCGCGGCTGATATTTCGGACGTCTTCGCGATACTTCTCGTGTCCTTTTAAACTAGCTTTCTCTATGAAAAGAGCTTAAGCCCTGGAGATTGGACACCGTTCTCCAGTCTGCCTCCGTTACCATTCCCCATATCCCTATTTCGTGTGTGCGTGTGCGCGCGCGCGCTTTATACACAGGTAAAACACGGCGTTATAGAGGGGGGGGGCAAAGGCACGTAAAGGGCCCCACCTGTGGACAGCACTGTTATACGGTTACGATGCCGTGTGCCATTCGACGTAGCGTAGGCCGGCTTTAGGACGATATCTTGGCAAACGGGCAAGCAGGCAAGCGAGCGAAGCGAAGCAGGCAAGCAGCAAGCTTGCCACGAGAGATTGGAATGTCTCCCGTCCGTTCGAACCTCGTTCTCCTCCCCTCTTCCCTCCCTTGTCCATCGTACTGGCTCCTGCCAATGACTTCCCCTCTTCACGGCCTTCCCCCCTCGCCCAGCGCAGCACTCATTCCATCGTCTCTGCTGGGCCCAAGATAGCGGCAGTCTGGGAAGATAGAGAAAGTCTGTGCGTGGCCCTGTAGCGGGAAAGAGAGGAGGCGAGCCAGAGAAAGATGAAAAACTCCACTAGCGATGGGGTTAACTTGAAGTTTGCTTATAGTTTTCAAGCAATTAGGTACTTACGATCAAATTGCTGCATAATTTATCGCTTATGCATGGATATAACTTTGCAGCCCCGCATGAACCTTTAGCGATGCGTCTCTCGGAATAAATCTTTGTTCGGATCGCTGAAGGATGAACTTGTTGATACTCGAAGGGAAGTATCGTCTTTAGATTTTCTTACCCTTGGTATTATAATAATTATTTAATTTGCAGAGCGTATTTGCTTTATAAATACGGAGACTAGTAAGCTAAGTAATAGTTAATTTCAATCTGCCTCCCTTACGGATATAAAGTGGAATAAAAATGAAGGGACGGCTGGCTGGAACGTTTATGTGATAATATTTACAAAACGTATGCAACATAACACGTTTTATAAACTGTTTCTTAGCGCACTTCTATCACTTTAAATACGACGCGGCATCGGGCATTAGCATATAAACGTTTATGCGTTTCTGGCGTGTTGTTGGTACCTTTTCTTTTTTCCGATTCATTTTTTTTTATTCCATTTATTCTTGAGCGGAGTATTGAATTTTTATAGCTATTATTATTGCTTGTCATTAATCAGCAAATAATGAGTTCTTACTGATGTGGGATCGATAGTACAACTAATTTATTTTGATATTTTTCCTCAATATTTTTACTAATGCAAGTGAAAATTGCTTGTCAGACGTAACGAAACCAAAATATTTCTGACGGAAAAAAGTTATGGGTACGAAATGTTCTTATTACCTCGATAATACCCCGCTGCTGTTATTCTTAACAAACCATCACATTTGGATACAATCAACGTAATTTTATTACAAAAGCTAGCATTGTTCCATACTCATCGCGCATTCCTCTATTCTTATTCTATAAGAAATTGTGCAAAAATTGAAACGAAAGGAAAGGACACTCAAAATACGCAACGGTGAAACGTATATAAATAATTTCGATTTCCCGGCGCCCGCCATCGCACAGCATCAATAACGATAATATGGGTAAAGTGAAAATTATATAAATCAGGTGATACCAGTAGTATCATCGGAACAGTCAGTAATAGGATGTTGGAAAGAGTACGCGAGGATATTGATCCCATCGCCCACAGACCCTTCTCCCAAGTCTGAATGCATCTTGAAGAAAAGATGCCAGTTCCAGCAAGCCCCCCCCCCGTCCTGTCCTCTCGGACCTCGGCCCTGGATCTTTCGATCTCGCCTGGTTCTTTCATTCTGTCTTTCTCTCTTTCTGTCCTTCTATCTTCCTTTTTTCTCTTCTCGCGCTATGCGACCCTTTTGGCGTAGTGGCTACCGGTATTACGCTCGTAGGGCCCCCAGGCGATCCACGAGCGGATCCACGAAGAGCTACGAGGACTCCCGAGGGTGTACGACCGTGTGCACGAGCGGATGTGCTACTGTCCTTCGATACTCGTCGGGATGATGCCCCGCGGTGATGCGAATCGACTACGCCATGCCGTTTACTCTTTCGCGCCGATGCCAAAGAAATAGAATGACACCGAGCTATGCAGAATATTTAGAAATATCAGAACGATCAGCTTGTTTCGATAAACAATCGATAGATCGTTAAATCTTTATTCTCTCTACTCCCTTTTTCGAACTATATATCGCGCTCCTTGGTTAACCAAAGCTTTTTTCCATAAGTTTCACCGTAATCATTTCAACACGCAGTACATGTATAATAGCTGGTCTTTTAAAAGCCAACCACTAGAATGCGCTGAATTCCACTTCGTCGAAAGGTGCGCGTGTATTTCACGTTCGGCTTCGATATCGTGACGCAAAACGTATCGTTCTCGCATTGAGATTTCCAGAGCAGACGGCATTTTAGTCCGCGCGCGTGTGCTCCCGAGCTTAAACATTCATCCTCCGCCAATACTCCTGAATATTTTCGTTCCACATTTTTTCCCCCGCCGTTTTATAGAGGCTAATCATACACATTCCGCGTAAAATTCTCGTGCGAACGCCGAGAAGAATCTGCTTCAGAAATACCGTAAAGAAAAATAGGGGGAATGCGGTAAGAAGCACGACCGACCTTACGGCGTTGTTGCTCGCCATTTGCCGGCGCAGCTTTTCACATTCCTACGGCTCTCTTCCAGTGGCAAACAATGTTAACGACCACGCGAAGGGATCGGGATTCCATCTCTACCGGACGATACATAAATAGACTGACGATTTTACCCTGCCACCAGATATATATACGTACCCGTGTTATTATTCCTTTTTTTAACCGACTATTTTTAGACACCCGGTGGAATTTCACGCTTCTCTCTTCCGTCTTTTTTTCCCCCCTTTTATTTCTGCTCCCTCTTTTTCGTTTCACCTCCTTCTTTATTTTTACCATTTAAGCGAGTTATTCATGTCCCCTTTGTCATATTAGTAATCTCAGTTATCGAAAAAATTCTACACGTACATAGTCGTTTGGAGAGTAAATTTTGTGCGTTGAGGAGTAAACGTGCACTTCTCTTTTTTAAAATTTTTATTGCGTCGCATACAATATTGTTGCACGAACGTGATGCAAAAGCAAGTCTTCGCGTGGTAGTTACGAATCTTAATCTACTTCATCTATCCATATTGTATTTTTTAAGCCGTTTCTTAATTTATAATACAGCCGGCTTATTTTGCAATTCTGAGAGGCCAAGTTTTGGTCATTCATCATCTGCCATATGTATTGATTATTGTAGGGAAACATGCGTAGAATGTAAACAAGAGTTCGATAGCCGGGAAAGGAAATAGCATTGGCGACAAGTAGAACGTTATTGTTATCTGCTGAATCTTATCTGAATATGTATGATTTGAATCAATATATATTCCAATCTGGCCGTCCAATTACCCGAATATCAATGATTGTGATCAGTCCATAATGAAATTAGGTAATGTGACAAACACATTTTAGAATGCTATAATTGCAGTCTAATAACAACAACAATATGTTTTAGTTCATTAATGCTGTTTATATTTCATTATAAAGTTTTATACCACTTTTACACATTCTCAGTTCCGATATTACCAATATTCCAAATATCGTTAATTACATTATTGCAAATGTTCAAAGTACTCGTAGGAAACATGTTTTAACAGTTCGTTCGATATTTATAACTGTTATAAAACGCGAAAGTATAATTCGTAGGCTGTCGTGTGAACGTTCGTTCGCAGACTAGATTCACCAGATGCTCTTCCACTGTACTTCTGAAGAACCAGGAAGGATAAGGAAGGAAACACCCTTTTCTCTGCATTTGTCGTCCCGTACTTCCTCCTACTTCGCGGTTGCATTACGTTACGATTCTGTTTATGACACCTTATTAACGGGTTAGTTCCTTCGAGGGAACATTTTCTCACGATCAGCAACAATCGGTATTGCACTGCTACGTTTGTACACACGCTGCTCAAGATGTCGCAAGTTTCGTCAGAAATACGCGGAGAAGTATTTATTACAGCAATCGTAAATTATTGACGGAAACTTCGTCTCTGACTGCAACGTGTTGTTATACCAAAGGTCTTTTTATAAGCAATTATAAATATTAATTGGCTTTTGTTAAATAAGATTTCACTTGGAAATATTACAATGTTAAAATTTGTAAGTGCAATCTGTGTCGTGCAATGCCTGTTTAAATAGTCTGCCTGCTGTTTCATTTTTTAGGATCTTCGGTATTTCCCTTTTCCCCGTGTATGTCACTAGTTGCGTTTTCGTGCGAGATACCTGCGGTGCCTCGGATTATAGGACGCGTTTGAATCACGAAACGACTGTTTCTTATCAACGCAGGTATGCATAAAGCGCGATTATCGAGAAATTATCATTTGGCTGATAACAAACACCCGGTGACGCACTCTAGATTCAAATTCAGCTGCTGTGATTGTGCAAGTATTCGCACCACACCCGGTATATTTAAGAAAAAAAAAGAGATTATTTGCAATGTTATTGGCGCGAAAGAATGTAGCATTCACGATAAAATGGCATATTTGAAAATCTCTCTTTTTTAAGTAACAAAATTGAATTAAATTTTATTTACATTTGTGAAATCGCGTAACTTTTTTAGAATTGCTGCAAATGACATGAGGTTTTTTTTAGAAGCTAGAAGGATTAGTTTGTTAAGTGGCGTGTTTCGTTGTTTTGAAAAAAATGCAATTGGTCGGAATAACAACAAAAATCGTAAATGCCGATTTGTAAACATTTTTTTGTGAGCCTGCAATGAAAATTCAAAAAACACATTTGTAGATTTAAGTAAGTTGTATACATGCCTAAAATTTCATGAAAATCGGTTAACATTGCTCTGAGCTATAAACACTTAAAGATCGCAGAATAAGGTCGAAAATCGCTGATTTCAGAAATTTCGCGATTTTCGACCTTATTCTGCAATCTTTAAGCGTTTGTAGCTCAGAGCAACGTTAACCGATTTTGATGAAATTTTCAGCATGTATACAACTTACTTAAAGCTACAAACGGAATTTTTGAATTTTCATCACAGGTTCAGAAAAAAAATTAAAAACCACCTTTACTATTTTTTTCGCTATTCCGGCCAATTGCATTTTTTTCAAACCGAGGAAACGCGTTATTTAGCAAACTAATCCTTCTAGCTTCTAAAAGAAAACTCATGTCGTTTGGACCAATTCTAAAAAAGTATGCGATTTTAAATGTTGTAAACTTTCTTTCGTCCGCCACTGTATTAGATTTCTTCGAAGCATTATGCACATGTTTCGTTCAATATATTGACGTTATTGACTAAATTGAATCAGAGTAGAAAAGAAAAGAAAAGAAAAACATAATTTTGTTACACACAGGGTGAACTAAATAAAATATTACAAGGCATTGCCTTCGAAACTACTAGGAATAACAACTCTTTCACTTCGTATTTTAGAAATCAGTAAGTCCTTTAATATTTTGGGCTCTTTTTTGACACTACTACGATGTTGGGGGTTGATGTCTGTTGACCTCCTTTTACATTTTTTAAAATGGAACGAATTTTTTTCTTTGAATACTTATACCGAAGATAAATAAATTTTCTTTCAAATATTTTCCCCTAATTTGTAAAATTGAAAATATGACAAAAAATCCTTCCGTTAAAAGAAGGTGGGTTAGAATCGAAATCAAAGTTCATCTTTGAGGCTCAATTTTTAATTTTGCAAACCATTATTGTATTCTTGATCATATATACAGGGTGGACCACTTAACTCGCACACCTCCAAAAATTCAAAAATTATGCGTTGATTGAAAAATTGTCATATAAAAAAATCTATACTCAATATCATGCAACTTGGATATAACAATATTGTGTCACAGAACGGAACACAAATTTTCTGCAAGCATACCTTGTCCTGCGTTATTCTAACAAATTCCTTATACGTTTACAGTGTAAGTAAGAATAATAAAAATAGAGTGAATGGGAAGATTAATTCCTAGATGGCATGACAATCGCGTGCACGGCGGACACCGGGTCAATCCTAACTCGTAACTCATAGGGTAAACCACCGATTTACTGTCACCTTGAAATAATGAATCAACTTTGTGAAGTCACGCATAAAAAAATTTAGACAACTGTTATTTATTTTATACGGTACAAAACGCAGCACTTAATTTTTCCTTCATTAATTTTGATGAGGCGATCAAACATTTTAAGTTGATATTAGAAGAGTGGAAACGATGAGTTCTTTATTAGCGAAAGAGAAAACAAGGCATTAAAGAAAAGGCTATAATTTTAATATTTAAGCTATTCACGTAACAAAATATATATATGTTTAAGCTTTCTACTTTTTCAAACAGCGTATTAGTCAAAAACATTTTTTAAATAGAAAAATGCTTATTATTCGTGACTGAAAATAAAAGTGTCAACTATTGGTACACTGTCAACTACAAGTACAGTTACCCTAATTGGGAGTTTTACTTTAGTAAGGTTGTATCTGCATGTGCTTTGAACTTTTAGATTATTATACAGTAATAGGTAGGTACCTCTAGTCTTGCTGCCAAACCCCGCTACTAGTTCACGATATCCCCCTATTTCTAAGAACTCCCCACAGTGCGCGGCCGTTGGCACACCTAGCAGATGATGAAAGGCGTTCAAAGGTGTAAGCTAATAAGATATGGCTTCTACGAATACAAAAAAAATATTTTTTATATTTGTCGTTACATCTTCACGAAAATATTACCGATAGATTGACGAGGATTTTTCGATGAAAATATGTCCAAATGCGGCATCATTTAGACTTCTTCCAGTTATGTACTATTGCTTTGCAAAATTACAAAGCGACTCGAATTATGTGTAATTAAAAATAGTTCGAATAGCATCATGCTAGAATTGTGAAAATCTCAATCAGTTCAGTGGTAATGTTTTCTTAAAGATATAATGGAAATTATAAAAAAAAATTTATTAGTCGCTGGTTTATTCCCATACAGCACACTTCGTTGCAGATAGGTTGCAGAAAGGTTAAAGTAACGTTGCGGTGCAACATTGCAACGTTGCTGGTAATATTGCTGAAATATTGCAGAAATCATCCTATGTCCGCCCCTGTGCAACATTGCACCGCAACCTAACAGCAACCTTTCTGTAACGTTTCTGCAACGGAGTGTGCTGTATGGGTTCTGACATGCAAGTTTTATCGCTGGCGAGTGCTGTTTGCCAGCCGTAGGTAGGCTGAGGGTTTCAAGCCGCTCTATTTTGTTCATCCTCCTCGTCGAATGGCTAGGGTGAGGGCCAATCCAGACATGACATAATTTGGTTCCGAAAACTGTGCCAAACCTTGTTCGAAGATCACTGCCGATCTCAGTTCGTAACCTAATAGCAAGGCATTACTGTATTTCCAAATTATTTTCTTTTTAAAAAGACAGTATCCACCGATACACGATGCCGGAAAATACAAGAAATATGATTCCGAAATATAAATGTACAATGTTTACAGGGGCGGATTTGGGATTTTTGGTAGGGGGGCGCAGGGGCGAATCCAAGGTTTTCTTGAGCGGGGGCGTAGGTCTGAGAAATAAACCGGGGACCTTTCCGATATTTTCCTGCAAAATGAAAAAGTGTTTTTTAGTAACAATTTATCATATTTTCCTTCATATTGTTAAGTTAAAATAAGTATTATTCCCTTGAGCGAGGGGCGCGCGCCCCCCTCTAAATCCGCCACTGAATGTTTATTGTAATTGAGGACCTTGCAGCGAGAGGGGTGTAAGCTCCATTTTTGACAATTTTTGAGTTACGACGTGTAATATATGTAAAAAATTCTAAATCGTTTGGTGCACGTTTGATGCAAATCCGATAACGAATGAGCGATTTATTGCAAATTTTGAAACTGCTCCCAATACTGTCTCGCGCAATACGAATGCCCCAGATTTGATAAATTTTCTAAAAATGGAAATAAGAATTTATCAACTCAATAACTACTACTTATCGAGTGAAAATATATTTTCTCCAAATAGTGTTCGCTTTGAAATGTTAACTCAAAGCAATAATTTTATAAACAGTTTTTTCTAATTTAATCGAAGCTGGTAAAGATGGAGGTGCGTCCCTCTTGCTCCAAGGTCCTCAATTGTATATCAATTTCTCAGCTGTTTCATAGGAGTTTAAACATGCGCAACATTTATTGTCATTTTCAATGCAGATGTAACATCTCGGACGCCTTCGAGATTCCAGTTATCTGTTCCCTTTATACTTCCCTTCCCGTATTTTACTAATATTGGGTCATCCTGAACATTTCCGTGGTTCTTAATTGTTTGGTGTAAAGAATACGACTCCATCAAAATTTCACATTTTTAATGAAAATAAGTGGATAACATAAGGAGCTCTTTTTTATGAGAGATATACTGGCTCCGTTTCTCCCTTCCAGTCACTTCATATTCATTATAGCAAAAATCCTCCCCGTTAAGCTTTAAATTCGGAAATTAAAGTTTCGACGTAGCCATAGAATAAAAAAACAAGTCAAATTATAAAATTTTATCAATGTATCAGAAATATAGTATTTTTGGATATTCTTCCGAATGGCCCCAGTGGCCGATCGAGATGAGATTTGGAGGGAGGAGTGGGGAGGGGGTGTGAACCCTAAATCTAAAATTGTAGCTTCGGGTATTTAATAGTTTCCAAAATATTAATAAAAAATTATTGTTAATTTTTTTTTGACGTGGGTGCGGGCACCCCTACGCGGCGACCCTCCCGTCCCCCTAAACTGTTTTACGAACTGCTGGACGCGTTCCCCTTACCTCCGCGTGCTCCTCAGGCGCCGGAATGCCACGCGTATTTAGCTGAAATTCAAAGTCAATTTTCTCGAAAACGAAGCGCGATACTAAAAAATTGTATTCTATATATTCGTCTTATTTTGGCCTGTAAAATCACCCCCTAGAATATCGCCTATCAGTAGAATAACACCCTATACATATAGTAGGATGGGTCGCATTCGCAAGTTGCTGGATCAAATCTCCAAACTCACATCGGTTCGCTACCATGCTTTACGCGCCCGCAAGCGCACCCCCGCACTAATCTAGCCCCAACCAATACTAATACCCGAGACAAGGTGGAAAGTGGAATGCGTTATGTCGCAATAAGTCAATTTTTAATATTTTATAAGTTTTTATTAATATCTCGGAAACTAATAAATTCCCGAAGCAACAATTTTAGATTTGGGGTCAACACACCCTCCCCACCCCTCCCCTTAAACCTCGTGTCGATCGGCCACTGGGGCCATTCGGAAGTACAGCCGTATTTTTACGTACTATATCTTTTTCTAACAGTATATAGTACACTGGACAAAAATATAGTACAATACTACATATATATTATAGTACGGCTGGCAACCCTATCCCTGGTGTGCAATGTGCATATGTGGTCGTTGAGTGCGAGCGGAGTTCATTGCTGGTATGTTTTAATAACTGCCGAAAGATTGGATTTGTTGTACGCAGAGATACATATAATCCCATCATCTTAAAATCCACAATGTGCGCAGGGACTCCGAGAACAAATAATCTTAAGGCATACGAGGGTCTCTACTGACCTAGAGTCTGCTAGCCAAGGCTTAAGCAATTTTAAATGCTGGGGTGAAACAGAGGACCGAACTTTCTCGATAAACCTGATATTATACACTTTGAATCTGGTTAAGATAGTACAGTGTCTTGCAGGGATATAGTGATGAACCTGCAATCCATTCAAGTAGTATGGAAATCGATATCCTTGGGAATATAAGCTGCTAAATGTGTGCTTTGCCACTCGTTACAGGGCCGCGCATATTTGGTCACATTGCCACATAGCCCAGTGCGTTAAAGTGTGCACTATACCTGGCGCAAGATGTTTAGGCTGTTCAAGGCTACGAGGGGCTCGGGTGGGGGACTACCGCGCGGCCCGCTCTACGCGTTGCTCCGCCCACTTACTTATTTGTTTTAAGGAAAAAATGCGTACTCAGTAAGAAAGAGAGGTATCGGACTAACTGGAACATCCTGCGGTACGATAGTAGTAGTATTAGTATAATAGGAGTGATACAAAAAAGGCAATTAAATTCTATTGGCAATGGAAGAGACGAAGGTTATTCCACAGCGACAAACGCCCCTATCGAAATGTAAACAAGCCTGCCCACACGTACGAGACCCGTCCGAACAGAAAGAGATACTGCAGAAGAGGGGGCTTAAGGCGAATTTACGCGGTTCACTTTGGTTGAACAATCCGTTCGATTCGACGGAATTGAAAGCAAAGTGAACAGTGTAAATTACCACTCGATCAAAGTGTTCAATTTTCTACTTTTAAAGTGGAGGAATAATTGTTCAATTTTCAATGATTACGCAACATTGAAGGTTTTATTTCAGTTGCGTGTTTTATTGAAAATGAAGGGTACTCGTATTCGTTATATGGCAGAATTAAGCAATGTTATTAAATCAGAAACAAGTCGCAACGGCAAATTAGCAAATGACGTCGACGCGAATTGTATCTACGTGCCGGTATTGAAATAATTTGTGAATAAATTTAATAACAGGGTGTCAGGAAATTAAAATAAACCTGACGAAAGAACCACAGAGGAATCGAGAAATAATGGAGTCTGTTGTTCTCTTCATTAAATACACCATTACAAAATCGAGAGGCGCTACAAATTAATTAAAATATTCTTATTGTCTTTAAAAACAATTTTCTGGCATAGAATAGCAAGATCTGTTTACAAACAATATGCGTGTGCATGTGTTCAATTTGGATGAATCACCCTGTATGGACAACCGTATTTAAAGAAAGTAGAAACTCTGTCAACTTCTTTTAATATTCAGTTTGATTGAACATTTCGTTGAGTGGTAATTTACACTGTTCACTTTGCTGTCAATTTTGTTGAATCAACCGCATTGTTCAACCAAAACGAACCGTGGAAATTCGCCTTTAGGGACTCCCCTCTCTCAACGTGACTCGTAATCGGGAAGTGACCCCAATAAATCTAAATATTCTGTGCCAAGTATAATATTTAAAATTACTTGACTTCTCAGTAAGATACTAAAGGGCTCTACAAACTTAACCCCCTACCTTCATATACTTTTTTTCTTAAGCGTAACAGTATGTATCTCATCACCCACAAATTCGGGCTGAGACAATTTGTCGAATTTTTCGGTATTCGAATATTCGAATACTTCAGTTGCTCAATTATTTGGCGAATATAATTCGAATATCGAAGTATTTGAATACTATTCGAATATTTAAGTATACATCAGTATTCGAATGGTATGGTGTGAATTATAAATCAAGTTCTTTAGGTTCATTTTTTTTACAAGCCTTCATTTAGTTTCTGTTGTGAGTTCGTTAGTTTGTCAGGGTGACATCTTGCAAGTTAATTTTGACGCAAAATTGAACTATGTATGTGTGCAAAGTTTCAAGTCGATCGGATATGTTGAAATGGGTCAGTATTCGAATACTGAAATATTCGAATAGTATTCGAATACTGAAATATTCGAATAGTATTCGAATACTGAAATATTCGAATAGCATTCGAATACTGAAATAATCGAAAAGCATTCGAATACTGAAATAATCGAATAGCATTCGAATAGTATTCGAATACTGAAATTTTCGAATACTGAAATATTCGAATACTGAAATATTCGAAGTTTATTCGTAGCATTCGAATACTTCTAAAAGTATGCTTCAGTATGCGAATATTTCAGTACTCGAATATTTCAGTACTCGAATACTATTCGAATATTTCAGTATTCGAATACTATTCGAATATTTCAGTATTCGATTACTATTCGAATATTTCAGTATTCGAATACTGAAATATTTGCATACTGAAATATTCGAATACTGAAATATTCGAATACTGAAATATTCGAGTACTGAAATATTCGATTACTGAAATATTCGATTACTGAAATATTCGAATACTGAAATATTCGAATACTGAAATATTCGAATACTGAAATATTCGAAGTTTATTCGTAGCATTCGAATACTTCTAAAATATTCGAATATTAAATTATTCGAATAGTCCGAGCCCTATGAAGCATCAAATATTGAGTCAACAATCGCGCCATAATAATTTCCCAATTTTAATATTAAGCGAGGTTTACGTGAAAGCGTGTTAAATATTCGAGTGACCTAATAAATATTTCCAGTAGTGTACATTCCCTGTAATAAAGCTGACAAGTCCCATTGTCTGGCTTCGTATAGCGTTAGTTTGTGGTATATGTGTGCGCATCCTACGTTAGCGCGATAGAATAGAAACAAGGATGTAGAACGTAATCGATATCGACACTCTGGTCATTGTAATGCTGTACCGGTGCTCAGTGTTTTATCTTCCCATCTTCATTTTCACGATAAGACAATTCCTTGGAAATCCCAATATAACGCTTGACATTCATCCAAAGAGAATGCGCCAGTGTGTATCAGTTGCCGGCTTCTCCGAAGCGACCGGGCAACGTAAAGCGATACGCATACCAAACACATACCTCGGGATTTCTAATTTCTTCTATGGCGATTTCCGACGAGCCGCGATAACGAAATGCGATATCTTCTTTTGAAATCTGCAAAAACACATCGCGCATTTTTTCCCTGTATCTTTCCTATGGTTGTTTAAAATGATTATAATGAAAATTCGAGGAAGTCACGTATAGATTTCTCTTAATAATAAACAACAGATGATAGTAATAGAATTATAAACTGGTAAGGATTTGCAAGGATTCTCGTGAAAATGTTAGTGTATATTTGAGTGTCCTGTCTAGAATGGCATATAGATAGTCACTTGAATCGATTCAGTATTGATTGCAAAACAAACGTCGGCGCGAATCAATAGGTTCCTTTGTAATGCATCACGTGATTGATAACACAGTTGTCTCCCAAGAGTACTAGAAGATCTTGATAATGCTTGAATGTGAATCACGAGCATGTCGCGTATTTTATGTACAGTCTTCCGCAGTGAAAAATCCTCCACCAAAATACATTGTATAAAAATAAGGCATACTTATAATCAATGTAGAAACTTTCTACCATTGTCGTTACCCAAATAATGTACAGTGTACAATTTTGTGAAACTATAAGGCAACTCACGCTACAAGGTTAATTGTAAAAATATACAAGGCATGTAGGCGGCTGGGAATATTATAATCTGTTTAATCAAGCGATCAAGATTTTTTTTAACTACGAAGTCTTGAACTTCCTTTTGACCACCACTGTATTTAAAATTCTAAAAAAGCTTAAAAAATGGTTCGGATTCGAAGTATGTTCGAAGTGAGTCAAAGCTGACGTTCATTTGTTTGAAATATTTCCAGGCTAATGTTTCAGAATTTTTTTTACAAAGAACCCATAAATTTGATTGTTATTTAGTTTATTGCTACATGCTTATTGATATTTGAACTATCTTTACAAATTTTGTCAATAGAAAAAATTTAAAATCAAACGCAGTTGACTGCTTTAAAGTAATGGTAAAAAAAACAAACAATGGGCTCACTGCGACCATGATTAGGCTCGTTCTAGTGATCTGAAGCAAAAAATGTAAAGAGATTCTTTATTTGTATGCCTTCGGCTATCGTCGCTACCAGAATGATATAAAAATATGGAAAATTAAGCAAATGGCGGCGGTTTGAAAATTAAGTTTCGATTCTCACACATTTTTTCAACTTCGAAGGTCTGTGAAAATTTAAAAACAAAATATTTTATCATAATTCTGGTAGGCACGATAGCCAAAGGCATACAAATAAAGAATCTCCTTACATTTTTTTATTCAGATCATTAGAACGCGCCTAATCATGGTCGCATTGTTTTTTTTTCACCATTACTTTAAAGCAGTCAACTGCGTTTGATTTTAATTTTTTTGAATTGACAAAATTTGTAAAGATAGTTCAAATATCAATAAGCATGTAGCAATAAACTAAATAATAATCAAATTTATGGGTTCTTTGTAAAAAAATTCCGAAATAACGGGACGAAAACGCCTCGTCAGAGCAGAATACTCCCTTAAAATACTCATACTTTTCCGCTCTTAGTGCCTCTCTTCCACCCCTATGCTAATGCGCCCTAACTTATATTATTTGCTTCTATGTATAACCTAAACCTACGTATTCTACCTTTATTTTGTGATAACTCTATCACATATGTGCCTAATTAATTAGACAAAAATTTCTCTGTCACTCACTCCCCCTCACTTATCTACTAAAATTATAAGATTTCTTTAGAGAAACTTCTATACTCTATATATTAACTCGCATTCTATTTATCTTTAAGTATATGTTTGACTAACTCTTCTAGGAAGTTTTGGTCATTTTTTTGGTTTTCTAATCTATCGCCGCTTCTTCCTTCAACTTCTCTACACACCTCAGCCAATTTACTACTTTCTCCGATCGTCTCCCTTTTACCACCAGCTCTTCTGTTACCTTTGCTCGTTCCAGTCTTTCGCATTCTTCTATCCAGTGTTTTAATTTCCTCTGCCCCTTTCACAGAACGCACACCTTCTCTCCTTCCAACTGAACCTATATCTGGGATAACTGTACTCGTAGTTGACACTTTTATTCTCAGTCACGAATAATAAGCTTTCTATTAAAAAAATGTTTTTCACTGAATTCCCCTTTTTGAAAAAGTTTTAGTCAAAAACATTTTTTTTAATAGAAAGCTTATTCTTCGTGACTGGAAATAAAAGTGTCAACTATCGGTGCACTGTCAACTACGAGTACAGTTACCCTACTTCTTTCCTGCAAGCTTCCACACTTATTAGCCCCAGCTATTAACCTTTTACTTTCTTCGCCGGTTTTTCTAGATATCCTGGACTTATCTATCGTATCTGTTTATTTTTGCATTTTGTCAGTTTGCCTTCCTTTCTTTGACCTTCTTATCTCCTACTCTGACCCTTGTACACTAGGCGTCAAAACGGCTTCCCTTCGGAAATTTGGCAACGTTGCATGTCACCAGAACCGCTGAGTTATGCCTAGTGACATGCAACGTTGCCAAATTTCCGAAGGGAAGCCGATTCTGTCCCCTAGTGTACACTAGGCGTCAAAACGGTTTCCCTTCGGAAATTTGGCAACGTTGCATGGCACTAGAACCGCTTAGTTATGCCTAGCGACATGCAACGTTGCCAAATTTCCGAAGGGAAGCCGGTTTTGCCGCCTAGTGTACACCCCCTGTTGCTGTTCTTCCTTCACCTCCTAACCTATCAACTCTTGAGGGAATCCCCGAGTTCCCGCCACCTTTCCCTCATTCGCTATTCCCTAATAACTACACACGCCTACTGCGTCGACTTCTCTCCACTATTTTCAGCCCTCTCGCTGCCTTTATATCTACTTATTCCTTTCACGTTCTTCTTCAAATTCTCCCACTTTCACTTTCCAGTTTGCTTTGCAAACCCTTTCTCTTTTCCTTACTTTTCGTACCTAATCACTCGCGCTGTGCTTTCGCTTGCGCTAAGTCCTACTTGGTCCTACTTTCTCTATAGTTCTTACATGCATTAAAACTGCATTTCTATATGATCCAATTTTGTGTTACTCGTCACATTTACATGAGTAACAATATAAACGACATATTCTCACATTGATTGCAAAAATAGGAAGCCAAGGTGGTGGACAGTTCTAAATATGATCCACTATATTTGAAAGAAACATTGTGGAAATTTAAGCCTCTCGCCTTGCTGTGCATGTTACACTTGCATACATGCATTATAGAAAACTACCGGATCTCTAGTTTACAAGCTTGGAAAAGTTAAATTCACATGTACAGTCAGTAAAAAAATTTTAGGTACATAGGGTAACTGTACTCGTAGTTGACACTTTTATTTTCAGTCACGAATAATCAGTCACCTAATTATTATTATTTTATGTGCGCACGCACATATCTCTTCAGCATGTTGTCTAAAAAAAAAAAAAATATATATGTATATAACATAATTTTTTCTCTTATTTAATCCACGATTCTCAATTTTTTTATGTTGGCGCCTCATCATTTGCACTATGCAAATCTGGCGCCGACTTAAAAAAGATTGAGAGTCGTGGATTAAATAAGAGAACAATTTATTTTTTTACTTTTTAGTGCATTTTAGTCATTCGGACGGGTGTATTACCATGAAGACGGGGCGGGTAGACTTTTGTGAGTGACTGTATGCTTCGCAGCAATGTAGTCACTGCTGTTTATAGTATAAGTATTTTAAATCTTGAATTGGGTTCAGATGTGTATATTATGTCGATAAGATATCTATTGATTTGGAGATATAGTAATTAATGCATTTGCGAGTATTTGGCGACAGTAGACGAGTTGAGTTTTTCTCATATTCTTGTACACCTATGTAGATACTTTAGAAGTTAAAACACAAGTCGTAGTATACCAATAGTAGTAGTAAATATTGATTTTGCATTGAAGTTACATTTATCTGTGACTGGCACTTGTTCGTATGCAGTGGGGAATAATTCTGCACATTAAACAGGGACTGGCACATTCTAAAATTTTTAACTAAGTATGTCAGTGAAATTAACCCAGTACTGCAATCATTTTTCCTATCTACTTTCATCTTTGACAGTGAATAAGGATGTTCCAGATATTTCACCATTTCATAAAGATACTTATCGACGCTTCCCTGAACGCGTTTTTAATTCTTAGAACCTTCAACCTATATTACCATAACACCGCTTTGCGTAAATGTTTATTAAATCTCAAGCGCGAGAGTTAAAGAGACAGGCACTGAAAAGAGGAGCTTCGTATTGGGGAAACTTAGTGGGGGCGTGGCTTAGATTTCAGCGCTGCGGTGGTAAGTTGGCAAACTACTGAAAGTAGGTCCGGATCCCACCAAAAATTCCGAATAAGTATTTATTAATCCAACAAGTAAAAATTTAGTGTTCAAAAAAATTTAAAAACACTCGTTTTTCACAACATGTCTATATAAACACTGATAATCATATGGCCTCCGACGGATTTCGACCTACTCTCAGTAGTTCAATTTTCTGTCACCAGTTGGCGTATCGAAACTCCAGGTTCCCCAGTACGCCAGAATTATAACAATCAAAAAGTTGCATTTCTCACAATTACAAGTTCCTCTGTCTAAGTACTTCAAAGTGCCATTTTCCTTATTTTTTAACACTGCAATATTCATACAGCGGTGCTATATTAAATATTCGGTGGAACAAATGCGAAAGTCTATCGTTGCTTCATCAACTGACCCCTCCAAATAGATTTTACCGACGGTGACCTTGAACATTGAAACGCACAATAAGTCGGCACAGGCCCCGAGATCGGTATGTTGCTTTCATTGATTTTTTTTAGGCCCCGAATTTCGTCCCCCTTAACGCCCTTAAAATGCAAAAAGACTCGCGGGGGTACATTTTGTCCACAGATATGCGATTGCTTCGGAAGTTACGAGCTTTTGCTTAGTCCGTAGGTACCTTCGCTCGCTACGGGGCATCGAGTTATCGGTATGTACACCGCGATAATGGCATCGCATTCCATTCATATCAGCATCGCTCGCTCGCCACCGCAACCTGCCTTCTTCCTCCTCCTCTCCTACTCCCCCCCTTCGCCCCCCACCCGTTGAAGCTCGTTCCGCTCGTTCTGCTCGTTCCATCGAGCCGTTGCGCGTCGCGCGTATCGCCCGGGCCTGGTACCGCTCGCCGCCACTCGATCGCGACGCGCCCACTCGGCCGCATGTGAACGCGCCTTTACGCGTTCGATCGTCGCGCTGGCTTCGTTTGGTGTGCATTCCTTCTGCGACTGGCTGGAAAATAACTCTCCGGGGAAACTTATCTTTAGAGTGCGTAGCTCATTCGCGGCCGCGGCAATTCGGCCGCCGCCTAGCGCTTTCTTTTCCCTACTTTGTATTTACTCCGGGCATTCTCCCGGTCGCGGAGCCGATACGAACGAGATAAACGCTGGGATTTCCGACGGCATTACAAATCAGAGAGCTCGAACTTAATTGTCGTGGCCGGCTCTGACGAGGAAACGACCAGAAATGGAAACTCGCCGTTTTAACGAGTCCTATCTGAAATTGTAGATCTCGACAGGCCGGCTAATAAACGTCCCGTTCAATCGAAGTTATAAGACTTCTGCGACGGTGTGACAATTATGACGACAGTCGACACTTGGTAGTGACAAGTGTTCAGTAGGGTGGCTCTTATTTTCGATTTTTGAATTTTCTTCGGGGCACCCTCCACAATAGTTCCAAATAATTAAAAAAAAATCTGTGTAAAGTTTCAGCTCGATCGGATAACGGGAAAGGGTGCCCCTGGGCCGTTAAACATTTAAATCATTATTTAACAGCTCGCGAAATCGATTTTATATAACGTCTTCCAAGTTATTGATTAAATAAAAAAATATGCCAAACAAAAGTTGTAGTTCCGGACAAGGAGCATCTTTTTTGGTGTATTACTATTTTTCGTGCGACAAACGGTTTTCGAAAGAAATCCGGAAAACTAAAAAAAAAACTTTTTTTTTTCAAATTTTGAAAGTTTAAATACTTCTAGAACGCTTTTTATTTATGAAGGTGAACAAAAAAATGGAATTTTTATTTTCGAGGACTATTTTTTAAACATTTAAGGGGGGGGGGGGCATATACCAAAATATGCAAACAAGATAAAAAAAATGTCTTCTTATTTTCAGTGCGTTGAAGAAAATATTGAAAAAAAATTTTACCAAGAGTAAATAAGAGCCACCCTAGTGTTCAGGCATTACTTTTAGACGACGCGCATAGGACGTCTCGCTGCAAACCAAACGATCGCTGAATTGACTCTTGCAGGGGGCGATTTTTTTTATTTGGGTATTCGTTCTCATATTTTGGTTTCGTCTATCGCCTGCAATAATTTTCAAGCTGCGCAGGATGATGCATGGAAAATGGGACAACTGTTATGCGTGTTTTTAGGAATATAGTCGTGCCGAAAAAAATTTTTAAGGCGAGAGTGAAATGTTGTAGAGGGAGCCACTTTATCGGATTCACTTGCTTTTCTTTTTGGAGTACGATGGTGTCAAGGAAATTTCAAGGAGAAAGTCATCGATGGCTTTTAAGCGGAATAGAATGTTAATAATTCATAGCGCTTAAATAGATGAATTCAAAGATATTTAACTGTATATTAATTTGCTTTGTTGACGCGTGCTCTTCGCGTTGGTATAAATCGTTCATTTTGCAATTGCGTTTTTGTGGAATTGTTTCCACGTTTTGTGTAGATATGGCAATTGTGATTCGGATAAAAACGGAATGTTTCTCTTTTTACGAGTGTGTTTCGGGTACTTCGGTATTTCGAAGCTGAAAAACGTAGTTAATTCTGTGTTCTATTCTGGAACCGTTGGCAATCAGCCATCATTATTGCTGTATTATTAACTATTCCTACCGTAATGCTATAGCGCTCAATGTTCGGATGAGATAAGATGAGACATAAATATTGAAATAACATATATTCCTCCCTTCCCCATCAAGAGTAAGCGATGAAGATGATTCTTTGGTTCACGTTCTGGCTTTTCACGAGCGGCCATTGCCACACAAATGCTCGCAGTAGAAGCAGTGTTCACGGGAAAAGGCCTGATAGCTCTCGGCTACCCTCTGTTGCGCATGCCTGCGACGAGCTGTGACGTCAAACCAATCAATGCCAAGCTGGTAAACGAACCGAATCGACGCCAGTGGCTGGCTTCGTTTCCCAGCTTGGCAGTGATTGGTTTGACGTCACAGCTCGTCGCGGGCATGCGCAACAGAGGGTAGCCGAGAGCTATCAGGCCTTTTCCCGTGAACACTGAGTAGAAGGGGGTTCCTCAAAAAGTTCGTCCACAATTTTGGGACATGTCTCGTTACAAATAAACGCGTTTCCATTTCGATCATCTGCTCATACATTTGTGAAGCAGCCTCCACGTTGGCATATGTTTCTCTTCTTTAACCCTTCGTTGCATACTGTTGCAAATATGCAACATATATTTTATTTTTAATTTTTTTGTTTTAACTAGCCTGTGGTGTGACGTAATTACTTTATCATGAAAGATACACATCCTAGTTTCTAAACATTTACAAAGCTCGCATTGAACGTTGTAATTCCGCGGTTTTTAAGTAATCATAATCGTAATGGCGGAAAAAGTGGAAAAGAAAAAAAATAATTTTGTTATTTTTTTTCTTTATTTTTATCACTAGTAAGAGTAAAAAAATGTATTTTTTCCAAAATCGAAGAAGTTACGCAACGAAGGGCAAAATTGAATTATTTAAAGGAATTTTTTAATTTACATAGTTTTATACTATATGATGTCGGAATTGAAAGATATTTTTCGAAATAATATGAGGCAGTGAGAGCAACAACGGACTAACCCACATTTTTTTCGAAATTGTGTTAGTAGTAATCATGTATTCCAATAGGCTCTACTAATCATATAAAATCGGGAAATTTTTTTTTTTCAACTTTGGTTAGTCCGTTGTTGCTCTCACTGCCTCATATCACCCTCCAATGTTTGTTGGTATTATATTTAAAGCCATTCCTTCAGTGTTCTCGGAGATGAAGATTGTTGAAATTAAAAAGGACTGTTTCAGTAATTTCATAAATCTTAACATATGTATATGTAAAGCAGAAAGTGTTTTGTGTTTGTCTGCCGCCTAAAAACTATCGAACGGTAAACTGTGGGGTCACGAAATGTGCCCCAGCTTAGTATGCCTAGCTAATCAAGATGATAGCAACTATTAAAAAAAAAAAAAAAAAAAAAAAAAAAAAAATCCGAATCTAAATTTCGGGCGAAGCGGAGTAGTAAAGCTAGTTTTATATGTATACGCGTCAATTATACCTCGAGAATTTCTAACATCAAACATTCGTACTCTTTATTATTACTTGTCAGCTTATAATTGCCGATTCGATGCATTTATTCATGGCAACTACTGCTTAAATTCGCGGGGAAATGTTGCGTAATGAAGAAATTACACTATTTGGCTTGTGTTACATTGGCAGTAGCTTAAAGGTCTGCGCACACATATCCGTTCCGTCTCAGTTCCGCGTCAGTGTGCCATTGGTAAGAAGAAGAGGCTTCATATTAAATTTTCTGTTTATTTTATTATCTTCCTAAAAAAAATGCCGAAAATGACTGCAATTTTGCTCCGTCCAAGGTGGCCTAACCCCTTAAAATGTAGCAAGCGATGAAGGTATGCTTTACATCAAGGTGAATTCTTCTCTGAACGACGTCTTTTAATCCCTGGCTATCTTAAGGATTAAAATGCAATTACTTTTCTGTCCGAGTGTTACTTATACGACGGATAAAAATTGTACCAAATTGATAGCACATCCGATTGGAGAATACTGTCTCATATGATTATACAGGGTGTCTTAAAATAATGGGACAAGCTAAGCAGGGTAATCCCACGTGTCAGGGGAAGCGAAAAATCATTTACTATTGTTCAGTTGGAGACGTTGCTTTCGAAGGAGAAGTATCTAGAAATGAGTGGCCCGGCTTCCATGTTCCGGTGCGTGAAAAATCATCACGCATGCGCGCACTACGCGTGAAAAATCATCACGCATGCGCGCACTACGCGTGGAAAATACACGTAGGCGCGCGTTCACATACATATGTATCTATATCTACTGTCGATCGAGCTGCTGTCTTGAACCCTGTGATTATTATGCTGCTTTTTACTACGTAGAGTACTGCATGGGTTGCCGCATGTTTCTTATTGTTATGTCGGGATAATTTCAGATTAAATCGTTAAGGGGTCATTCGGGTAAATTCAGCGATTTTCCGGAATTTATTGCGACGCAACTAATTATAGTAATGGAATAAAACTTTTTTCTATTTACTAAACTACATTTCTGCAGTAAATAAAAAATACAAGAGTAATAAAATTATTGCTTTTCAAATGTTTTTGAGAGCGGTCTTGATAACATGTTTAAAAATTCATGCCTCGCTCGTGCAAGCGATTTCAGTAGTTACACTTATCTGAAACCGAAAATCCAAACAGATTCTTGATCAGTATGACTGTCGCTATCGCTCGGACTATAAATAGTGATTTATCTTCAAAATTAGCAAAATGCGATAAAAATGTTTTTTTCGGCTTTTTTCTTTTGCTATATTCGATTTTAAAAGTAGATTAGACTCGATGGAAATACTTGGTTGTAGTCCCTGCGAGAGTCATAGGTGTGCAGAATCAGCAGTAAAAAAATAAACCAATCGATTCGGTAGATTCTGAGATTTTATCTTCACCATGTGAAAAAATGACGTTTCGAGAAAACCGCGTTCAAAGTTTTCGTCTATTTATTTTCGTCATTTTTTCATGAAAATTTAACAGTACATTCTTGAGGATATGTAGTTTCGAAAAATGTTTAAAAATAAAAATCGATTTTTTCAACCAGTCTAACCGGAATGATCCCCCAAGTAAATTGGAAGTAGGTTAGTTTGAATGCAAATGTATTTCAGAAACTTAGTCTTGATTCACTCTAACATAAAGTAAATTCGGGGAAAGATCAGAATAACTTATTTACGCATTCTCTTCTTCACGGTGTGTGCACATTATTCTTCTGTATACACGAGTAGTGTGTGCTACGAACAAACTGAAAATATAAAGTACTAGGGAGGGCCCTTCATCGTTATAACTCTTTAACTATGTGGAATAAAAAAAACATAGTTCAAGTAAATATTATCAAGCCCGATAAGAGCTATCCGAATAAAAAATTAATACGCCGTTCCCTTTTCAAAAAAAAAAAAAAAAAAAAAAATGAGGAGGCCTCCGTTGATCCAGTAAATGATTAACCCCGCTTTCGAAGAAAACAGCTTGTAACACTTTCTTTGGCCCACCTTGTATATAATATATTAGACTAGACCACGCATAACTCCTCAGCATATGGACCGATTTTGATAATCTTTTTTTTCATTCGAAAGAAGGCGATGCAATTGGACCAATATTTTGCCAGTTCTGGTTAATAATAAAGACTATTGTCACCTAATTATTATTATTTTATGTACATACGCGCATATCTCCTCAGCATGTTGTGTCAATATATACAAAACTAAAAAGTCAAAAATAAAAAAAAATTGAAAAAAATTAAAACCGACTTCAAAAAAATAAAAATGCACTAAAAAGTCAAAAATAATTTTTCCCTTATTTAATCTAACACTCTCATATTTTTTAAATCGGCGCCATATTTACACAGTGCAAATGATGAGGCGCCGACTTAAAAAATACGAGAGTCTTAGATTAAATAAGGGAAAAAATTATTTTTTACTTTTTAGTGCTTTCTTATTTTTTTGAAGTCAATTTTAATTTTTTCTTAATGTTATATTCTATATTTAAGCTACCATTCAAGCTCGCTTATCTAAAACGTTTTTCCTGCTGCCAGGGAAATATTGTTAAGACTAGTGAAAGTAGGTATATGTTTGTTACGTACGCAGATCTATCTTTGACTTTTTAACCCTTTCGGGTGTCCGGAATGCGCGTGACCCGGCAGGGTCACCGTTTCCTGCAGTGGTGTGATGCAACCGAGTTTTCCCCGAAAACCTAATATTCAATGAAGGCACTCATATCCCCACTACTTTCTAGCCGAATTTCACTGTATAAAAAGGGCCACGAAGCCACACTCGGGGGCTCATTTCAAGTTTAGTACGTTTAGACGAAAGAGTCTTACGGGATCGAGTAACATTCTCCTTCAAGTATTATTTCAACTTTAACCATACAGTACGTAGAGTTGCTGATAGGTGTTGTAATCATTAAACTCTTTGAGACCCCCGCATTTCTCAGTGCGTTAAAACCGAGAGGTGGACTTAGGTACCGCGACAAACAAACACTGAAACAATTGTAAAAGACTGAACTTATAGAATATAATTAGTTATTTCTAATTCAGAGTTCTTTTATTTGAATCAATCATCATCTGAATTTCCTCTTCGAGACCAACCCACATAGATACTCCTTTACCGCTCAAGGTGTATCATATTATAAAGTTACGAGGCTAAACTAACATTCCTAGTGGCTCCCGGGGATACCAGACCCCGGTTCGTCCACGAGATCCTACCTCTTAGTGGCTCCCGGGGATACCAGACCCCGGTTCGTCCACGATATCCACCTTCCTAGCGGCTCCCGGGGATACCAGACCCCGGTTCGTCCGTGAAAGCTTACCTTCCTAGTGGCTCCCGGGAATACCAGACCCCGGTTCGTCCACGACATCCAACCTCCTTATAGCGGCTCCCGGGGATACCAGACCCCGGTTCGTCCGCTACTAACAAACTCTAAACAAATTCAATCCTCGGCCTCGCAGCCGCCATTCTCATTGCCCTCAGCCTCGGCTCGTAACATGTTAAAAACTTGGAATATGTACCAGTACATAACCCGTTAACGGAATTTGTACAAAGCCCATGAACGTTCATCTAGGCGTATTTCTCGAGTGTGCTGATACGCTACCGCGCGATCGACTGCCTGGCATTTAACCCTTTCGCTGCGGCGCGCACGTAACCAACAGTGCTGACACTGTGCGGTAAGAGAACTCGCAGAATTTTTCGTGAATCAGCGGCGCTGAGGGAATTATACTTATATCAATGGTTACGAAATGTTTGGGAACAATTGTACATCTTTCGTTCAGGTTTATATAGATCATATACAGCTACTCACAAAAGCACCCGCCCACCCCGTACGCAAAACATATTTTACTTATTTAAGGAACGTTAAATTCAGAATTATCCATTATAATTTACGTCGGTATAAACCTTGATTAATATAGTTTTAGTTAGTAGCTACCTACCATACTAAAGAAATGCTCAAAGAAATTTTGCTAGATGAATGGAACAAGGAAAGTCAAATTTTCACAAAAAATTAGATAATTCTATGCATAATAGATTAAAGCTCATAATAAAATTGCAGGGATACTAGAAAAATATTAACTTATTGCAATTACGTTTGTAGAAATTAAATATTGAATTTGGGGGAATATTTTTTTGTACAATCTTTGCTACTTTCATGGACAATAATACTTTTTTTTAAATAAACTGTGTGCAATTTTTCAACCGAATGCATTCGAAATAAAAGTACCTAATTATATTAATCAAGGTTCATATTAATGTGAATTAGAATTGCGAATTTTTACTTTGAAGTCGATTTAATATATAAGATATGTTACATATAGGGTAGGCGGATACTTTTGTGAGGAACTGTATGTAAATGGTGGGGCATAATTCTTGGTACAACCGAAAACAGCTTGACGGTTGAAACAAAAATAAAATATGTAATAAAATTTCATTCGAGATTTTGTTGATTCGTCACGTACGTGTAGTACACGTCGTGTACGATTGCCTGCGACAGGCCCGGCCAGCTCGTAGCTCCGGGAGCCACTCTTTTGGGACTCAGAGCCGTGTAGCTATCGGGAGCCAGAAGCCACGCCTCCGAGAGCCGCGGTCCGTGGTGGGGCAATCCATGAGTGTATAGACCTCAGATCCTTTACTGATAGCAAGCAAGGTGCCCCGAAGTGATGTAATTGGGCAGGTGTGTGCGGGTACCCGAGATTGCGGGTTCGAGTGGGGTCGGGAGCAGTCGGGCGGGCTCGGCCGGGCCCGCGCGAGATATGAGTGCTCGGGCAGGCCCAAATTTTCGTGCAGGGTCGGAAGAAGTCGGGCGGGGTCGGTTCGGGATACCGATATTATCATGCTACGATTTCAAAATCGATTGCTCAGAGTAGATGAAGTGAAAATGGTACGTTTTCTAAATTATAAGTACAATTTTTCTTAATTCATAATTATTTCAGTAACTCCAAAAGTCACCTTTATATTATAATTCGTTAATTAGGTGGAATGAAATCAGAATTAGGGTAACTGTACCTACTCGTAGTTGACAGTGTACCCATAGTTGACACTTTTATTTTCAGTCATGAATAATAAGCTTTCTATTAAAAAAATGTTTTTGACTAATACGCTGTTTGAAAAAGTATTAGTCAAAAACATTTTTTTAATAGAAAGCTTATTATTCGTGACTGAAAATAAAAGTGTCAACTATTTTGACTTATACTTTTTTAAACAGCGTATTAGTCAAAAACATTTTTTTAATAAAAAGCTTATTATTCGTGACTGAAAGTAAAAGTGTCAACTATTGGTACACTGTCAACTATCAGTACAGTTACCCTAGTTGTAGTGAAAAAAGACATTTCCCTGTATTTAACATCACTTAACACGTAACAGTGGGCAAACAAATTTAATATTTCTTTATGTGACATACAATGATTTTGACAGCCTGTAAGTACAAACGTTTAAACTGAACCGCTAAAATAGATACCACTTGATCAGTCATAGACCATTATGTACACGATCGGTTTGCAGAGGTTGATGGATCCGCTCTCCCTACTTAAGTGGTTAACAGCTGCTTGTATTTCTATCTTCCGATACAAAGCACTTGGGTTCTAACAAAATTCAATAATTTTCATTCTGAATGGGCATAGGTACTACACTGTTACTGTATTCAGGTATTCAATGTTGCAGCAGACATTATTGCTTAAAAGAAATAAAATTAGTAGCAAATTGTAGAAATTGTCGAAATTGTAGACGTCCCAATTAGGGTTTGTCGGTTTTTAAAAACCGTTTTTTTTTATAAATTTGTAAAATTCGAAAACCGGTTTTATGTACTAGAATTAATGTGTAAAAATTAATTCATTATTTAATTAAAAACGTTAACATTTTGGCTTGAAATCGCTTCGCACACGTGCATATTGTAGTAAGTAACAGTTTACTGTAAAACTAATCTTCATGAGTTCATATTTTCGAAAGAAAAATACTAAATGAAATTAAGATTTATAAATTATATTTTGTACGGATTTTGGTTATTTTAGTTTTGTTCGTTTGGTTTTGAATGCAGTGTATTTTATTGTGTTATATTTTTGTGGATCCATAAATATTAAATGAACTCAAAGATTGTACGGATTTTTTTATTTAATTTTTTGGTTTTGTATAGATAGATTATATTTTATTTTGTTATACGTTTGTAATTCAATAAATATTAAAAGAACTGAAATTTTTTAAAATAAGTATAAATATTTATTTTCTATTTTAAATATATTTTTTGTGAAAATTCGAAAACCGTTTTTTTTTCAAAAGTCGGTTTTTGTATAAACCCTAGTCCCAATTACTGCCAGTGTCCCTATTACTGCCATTTTACTTAATAAAAACGCAACGTACAAAGAATAGTGTACAATAATAATAAGAACAGTCCAAAATTAATATATTTTTTTTAATACTATTCTTTATACGTCACGTTTTTTTATTAAGTAAAATAAATAAAGTGATATTAATAGAGACACTGGCAGTAATTGGGACATCTACCGTACGTGGTATCAACATAAAGTGTTGATTGATTGAGGTGGAGGGAAAGGAAAGTGAAAAAGAATGGCCAAATTTATGGTTCTTCCGACACCTATAAATTTAATAATAGATAATTCTATAAGTCCCGAGGAATTATAAAAACATACTTACAGGAAATATGATGGGAAAGTTGTAAAAAAAATAGATAAAGACGAGGTTGCATGGGGTGACAATTTGGAAGTTGCTGCCTTTAAATAAATCATGGAAAGATATGTGTCGACTTATATTAAAAGCAGAATATTGGGAACACATTTAAAATTCTGGCTTCTTTATCGATTATATTATTTGAAGCATTAACCCCACATTTGGAAAATGTTATTTTCGAGTTACCTACAATTTGTTATCTAGGTGAACGCCAATTTAAACTATTGAAATTCTCTGCAGAGAAATATCTCAGGCTAAAAGAAAATGTATACCATGCATATTTATTTAGCTATTTCTATATTTTATACTTTCGACGGAAACGAAGTTATCTTTCGGCTTTTTAAAGAAGCAATCAAACTCGCATGCATATTCCACGTGCAGCTGTTTTATATGAATCGGTATGTTCAAATTAACCGAGTACTAGTCACGTATTTCGTTACCAACCTATTTGCATCGACTTACAAGGGAACATCCCGAACCCGGAAATTTAAAAAATTCTGAAACCTTGTGAATATGTAGGGGATTTCCTCCTGATTACAACGCAATTTTTGTTTGCTGCCCAAAGCCACTCTAAGGGGGTGGAATTGACCCCTGAAAATCCGGTTATTTTCCAATTTTTGATTATAACTCGTGAACTGTAAAATATTTTTTTACCAAATGATAGATCTAATTAAAAGAAGTAACTTTTGTCTAGAAACTTTTTTTCTATCTCACACAGTTCGCGAGTTATAACACAAAATCGAAAAATAGCCGAATTTTCAGGGGTTAATTTCACCCCCTTCGAGTGAATTTGGGAAGCAAACAAAAATTGCGTTGTAATCAGGAAAAGATTCCCTACATATTCACAAAGTTTCAGAATTTTTTGAATTTCCGGGTTCGGGATCATCCCTTGTTAGACAACATTCCACTTCGCTGAATGGCAGAGATGGGCAAAATTTTTATTTAAATAAAGTGTCGAATAACGAATAAAAGTTAAAAAACAAAAGCTATTCGTCATGTGTCGAATAAAGTTAACTCGGGTTAACGAACGAATCACGGAATCTTTTTTTTTTTAACTTTTATTCGTTATTCGAAATTTTATTTAAATAAAAATTTTGCCCATCTCTGCTGAATGGAAAATCGAAATAGTATCAACAAAAAGTTTCTTGGAATATCATGCTAATGAGATTCTCTGGCTAGAAGAGAATTTTATCAATTGAAATGAGATTCATAAATTAAAAATATTTCGAGAAAATTCTATCGACGTACTTATACGGAATGCGCTGATAAACGCGCTGGGTGAGATGGGGCATTAGAAGCGAAAAGAGAGAAATATTCGAAAGCTCGCAAACGGGCCACATGCGTAGTCGATCCTTTGAGTTAGCCATGTATTCTCCTTTTCTCTCCTCTCTTTTCCCCGAGAACCACGTGCGCCCCAAGAAATTCCTCTTTTATATCCCTTGGCCTTTGTTCGCCAGCAGCTGTCCAGCAGAAGAAGTACTTTCCCCGATCATCGGCCCGGTTACCGCCGTTTCTTTTCCCTATGTGCCTGCTACTACATCTACATTTGAACCACATTACATTAATCCCACCTCCGCATTCTTGTTTCGACAGAAACACGCGAACAACAAAATAAATTAGTCAGTAATTGCCACTTAATGTGTGTGGAGAGTATTTTACACAGAATTTTTTTTTTAAAATATTCAAATTTCAGTTCACGCCATTTGAGAAAAAATTTACAATGGAATGTAGAAGTCTTTTGTGATGGACTTCTCACGTTGATTCTTCGAAATTTGAATCAATTAACGTTCCTTAACTCAAGGGTAAGAAAGTAGCTACAAATTGGAAGTGATTTAATTTTTTTCTTCTCTTAACAGCTAGAAAAGTTGTATTGATTACGTTGTGCAATTTGAAATTGTATCTCCAACAAAGGAAGTGCAAAGTGAGCACACAGCATCGACGAAAATAACGTTCTTGCTGCTACTTTGACTTTTGTGTTTCAATTGCGAGTTAACAAGGGCGACGTCCAAACGTAACACGACCTGGTCTGAGTGATACGAAAGCGTTATCATAAAGATACATTCTGCAACTTACAGTTTCGAGAGAGGACCACCTATTAAACATGGCTGACTCCGCAAACTTTCTGGTCCATTCTTAACCCTTCGCGGTCACACGGGGTGTATCGCACCCTAAGAGCAATTTTCGATTTGAAATGTCGCACCTTTACGTCTTCCAAAGGGGATTTATCGCGAAAAAAAAAAAATTTTAAAAAATCAGGTTTTTCCCCCAACCGTGGAAAATCGCTCATTTTCAACTACAAATTTTATCATATCAAAATTTACCTTTTTAGAAGAAGACTATTAGACAGTATATCATGACAGTATAAGTATTACGAGTGTACAATTATCACTGAAAAGTTAAAAGATTCAAAAATACGAAAATGATAACTCAAAATATGACGCTGGGGTACAGTGATCCCCGTGTGACCGATTTGCATATACATTCCTGCAATTTCTAAACAATTTGTACTGAAACTAGACGTAGTTCCTACGTCTTCCTCGATTTTCTTTGAATTGCTCCTCAGAAAGGGTGGTTGAAATGTGGTTGACAAGGGATGTTTGGCAACTCAAAAATTCAAAAAATTTGAAACCTTGCGGAAATGTAGTTCAAGCGATGCTAATAGCGTAACCATTTTTTGTTTCGGTAATGAAACAGTCCTAGGGGTGAAAACACCCCCTCAAAGAAATTGTGCGTTTTCATATTGTCGTGAATATCTGCGAAATCGAAAAAGACATTGAAAAACAGTTTAATGTTAGTTAAAGTTTTGTGGTTTTTTATATCCTACAATATGGAGATAGATAATTTTTTTTTAAAAAAAAGGGTAGTGCGGATAAATTTTAGAAAATTATTTTTTTTTCGTAAATTCTTTATTACTGTATTGTAGAATATCAAAAACCATACAACTTTAAGTGAAACTTTTTGCGATATCTTTTTCGGTCTCGCATGTATTCACAGTAATACGAAAACTCGGTGTTAAGACAATTATATGTACGTATTTTAAGTAACCCTACGGGAGTAATAGCCTTTCAAGTTTAAAATCTATTTATTTTTATATTCGGATATTGAGTTGAAATTTACAAAATTTGGACAAAACAACGCATAAAATAACAGGAATTTGAAGAAAAGAAAGGATAACAGAAACTAAAGAACTCTGATCGCTCCATTTGTAATGTAGGGCGTTCGTATTGAGACTATCAACAATGATTAAAAACTAGTGAAATTCTAGTTTACTTAAGAATGTTTAAAGCGATTACTTCTTATAAAGTTAGCCGATAATTAGCGGCTTCTTTCACCAAAAACAAATATTTTGCAGGCTCCTGTTTACGCAAACTTTTTTTCTATTAGATACTAGATAACCACATCATTACGTGCTGGTTTCAACCCTTGTGTTTAAATTTTTTTTGTTAGTATACAGTACTGGAAACATTTATTGCAACACTCTGAAATTTACGTTGTGCACACAAGTTTCATAGGAATATCACTGATAAAGTGATTCGTATCCGACTTATTTCGGCGATGATAGTGGACTACACATTTTTGCAATAAATATTTTTATAGTACTAATAATAAGAGAGGTATGTATAAGTAATAACACCGTTGCAATAAACATTTCCAGCGCCGTATATGTTCCTGTAAAAGTTCCAGAGCCGGCAAATCCTAAGACTCGTCGCTACGGGGCGCCAAAAGTCCCAAACACACAAAACGCCGGTAAATATCAGGATTTACTGATCAACCCTCTTGACAAGAACCCGTTCAAATATTTTATAAGATACTAGCTGGCCCGTTACCCGGTTTCACCCGGGAATTATTTATTATGTTTCCGAAATAAAAAAACGTAAAAAATAAAATAAATAGCCTATAATCTAATCTAGGACGTATGTAATGTATATTCAAAATTTCATTGAAATCAGTTCAGCAGTTTAGGCGTGAAAGAAGGACAAACCAACAGACAACGTTTCACTTTTATATATTAGTAAGGATTTCGAGCTTCCAGCGCCTCGCAACGGCAAATACTCGAATTCACTGGTATTCCAAGATTCGCCGGTCCCCGAACTTCTACAGTAACGCATATTATCTCCGCCGAAAGCAAAACAAAGTTCCCTCAGAAAATTTCGCACATTATTAAAGCACCGAATGATTTCCGGGTACAGAAATTCATTTGGTCCCTCTGGATCGTAGAACAGCCCGTTCGCTTTCGCCCGTGTATCCACCTCTTTAACATTCGATGAAGAACTTAGTTACGAAATTCTCACTTGTTGCGCATTCGCGTGATCTTACGAGTGTGCCCAATTATGAAGCACGCTGGGCATTCCTGAATAGATCTATGCGCATAATGGCCTGGCACTGGCACCGCGGATATTTGCCCCTCTTTTGTATGGCCGTTGTATAAGGGGCGCAGTGACGGCACACTATAAAAGGGGCCCGGAGCAGAGGCTCTCGCGGACCGCCGAGCAGTGTTCAGATAAATATGCGGGAGGGGCCTGAATTCCTCACTCGGCTGCATTCCAAACCCTCCTCCTCTTCCACTATCTTACCATTACCACTACCATCGCCGTCATCGATATTTACAGGCTCTCCTCTCCCCTCTCCCCTGCCGTTGCTGCTGCTGCGGCTGCTGCTCCTACTACGGTAGTACTACCACTACTACGCGATCGCTACAACTATCCACTGACACTGCTGCTAATACTGCCGCTTCCACCGCGCTCTATTTGCCCCTCTCTATTTGCCTGCGCATTTTTGCTCTCCTCTAATGCGAACCTTTCCCGATGTAATTCAGGATCTCTCCTTCTTCGTCGCGCTTAGTATTTCCCCCTACATGCTTCACTTGTTCTCTTCCTGTTTCCTAACTGCCATTCTCTCCTCCTCTCGCCTCTGCCAAGTCCAACGAGGTATTATTCATTTCACTCGTTTGCTCGTAAGCAATGGAGGCACATCTCGTCACCAGTCTCTCTCTTTCTCCTTTTTCCTGACCGATTGTCTTATTCTGATTATTTATTTCTCGTAGCTTTTGCCCCTCTTTGTCCGGCGCAAAGCAGATAGGCGTTTTTCGGGTTTTCACGCCTTCGAGTTGAGGGTATCGACATATGCGTGTGCAGAAACTTAAGCGACATAAGGCCGAGGAATGTCGGTACGCGCATACGTGTGTGCGCGGTATTTGTCGAGGATTGGTATTGCATCTTTTCCCGCAGCGTGCGTTCTTTCGAAATGCGTGCAGGACTGTAACGAAGCTAATAGTTCATTCGATTCAAAATCCTGCTTTCTTACCGCAAGAGGAATTCTGTGTAGCATTTTTTTTTTTACGAATTCCTTAATGACACACGAGTGCTGCGTGCTTCGTGCTTTACTGTTTCATTCCACGCTGACGGTTCGATACCCTTTCGTTGATGCACGTGAGTTACACGCGGTGCAAAGTCTTGTGATGATGGAAAAAGTGTTTATAGGCATTGCGTGTTGTTCGATCCCTCCCTCACCTCTATTTTTTCACTACTGCAATTTTTTAACTATATATAAGTAGAACTGCCTAATCGTTTTCACTTGTTACAAGCTTTATATGACGTGGATCATAAAGTTGCAGTTCGTAATTATTTTAATATGTGCATTTGAAAAGTCGTGGTGAATGATGGTGTATTTATTTGATGAAACAAGATTTAACAAGTTGCTACGTTAAGCAATATAAATGCACTAATTGTGTATAGCGCAGCGTGATATATTTGTTATTTTATATGTCATTATATTTGTTCTAACTGGGATTCTTTTCTTGTATCGTGACTTCTGCAATTCCACCTTTTTGCGATATCGCTGACTTCGACAATAAACAGTTAAACGATTGGAATACATCTGTCGCGAAGCATCCCCATCCCGTAATTTTCTTCGTCTTCGTCTTCGTCTTCGTCTTCGTCTTCGTCTTCGTCTTCGTCTTCGTCTTCGTCTTCGTCTTCGTCTTCGTCTTCGTCTTCGTCTTCGTCTTCGTCTTCGTCTTCGTCTTCGTCTTCGTCTTCGTCTTCGTCTTCGTCTTCGTCTTCGTCTTCGTCTTCGTCTTCGTCTTCGTCTTCGTCTTCGTCTTCGTCTTCGTCTTCGTCTTCGTCTTCGTCTTCGTCTTCGTCTTCGTCTTCGTCTTCGTCTTCGTCTTCGTCTTCGTCTTCGTCTTCGTCTTCGTCTTCGTCTTCGTCTTCGTCTTCGTCTTCGTCTTCGTCTTCGTCTTCGTCTTCGTCTTCGTCTTCGTCTTCGTCTTCGTCTTCGTCTTCGTCTTCGTCTTCGTCTTCGTCTTCGTCTTCGTCTTCGTCTTCGTCTTCGTCTTCGTCATCGTCTTCGTCTTCGTCTTCGTCTTCGTCTTTTTTTTACAGTATTGTAACTTGCAGATTACAATCATGCTGCCCCATGATGATTGCAGTCCACATTTTTTGTTGCCTTCCTTTTTCATAGATTGGCTATACATGCTCCTGTATGCCCAGGAATGAAGTTCAACAAAATGAAATAAAACTTCTTGACTTAATTGAAACAGGGTACTTTTTCTACGAATTGCACTCTGCAACTCTGTGTTACCACAGCCCTCGATGGTACTAGAAAAATAATTATCATACAACAGTACAGTCGACCCTCGATAGCTCGAACCTCGATAGCTCGAACCTCGATAGCTCGAACCTCGATAGCTCGAACCTCGATAGCTCGAACCTCGATAGCTCGAACCTCGATAGCTCGAACCTCGATAGCTCGAACCTCGATAGCTCGAACCTCGATAGCTCGAACCTCGATAGCTCGAACCTCGATAGCTCGAACCTCGATAGCTCGAACCTCGATAGCTCGAATCCCGATAACTCGAATCCCGATAACTCGAACCTAGGTAACTCGAAAGTACTCTAAAGGCTTCTCCCGTTAATCCAATAATAATAATAATAAAAAAAAAAATTCTGTTTCCTTCGTTCCATACATTCTTCCGTTTTACGTGTCCCAACAAATTTTTACAAGTCCCAGTTGAGTGAGCCAAATAACTTACCATAATCACTGTCACACATCGAACCAAAGGGCAGTGTATCGTGGGTGACACCGACTGCCACGTTTGGCGTAAAAAGTATCTAAAGCGGAAGAGGTTTTGGGGATATGCTATGGAATGGGAGGAAGTGACTTGATGTTGTGGGGGAGAAAAAAGAATGATAGATACATAGGGAGATGCAAGGGTAGGACGAAGGTAAAAAGGGCTTTGCTTGTGGAGGAAGAGAACGGAGGAAGACGAGGGAGGATGGGGTGGGGGTGGGAGAGGACGGGGAGGGAGGAGGAGGAGGAGGAGGATGTAGAAAAATAAGACCCTCTTTCCGCGAGGCGAGCGAACCGGCTCGTACACGATAGCATCTGCGGAGCCTCCGACAATAATAGTGTGGACCGAGAAATATGCGCGCGGTGCTCGAGCCCCGTGATCCTTCGGCGGTTTTGGGGTGGCGAGGTGGCACGAAGGTAGGAGCAGAAGCCGTGGTGGGGCGAAATTCTCGGGCGCATAGTGATGGAATCGACCCAATACTTATGGTAATCGAACAATCCAGTATTTCAATTTTGATAAAAATTCTGAATTGCAGTAAAATCGTTACACGCGGAGAAATCAATTTGGCGGACGAGTAATACGGGCGGGATTGATCTAAATGATTTCATAAAGTCCATTGGGATATTAGAACAAAGCTAATTTCAATGGCGCACGTCAATTCGCAATATCAATCTCTCTCGCAAGAAAACGTTCCTAACCCGAAAATTCTGATTTTATTGAATCGGAGTATCCAAGGTGCAATTTTATTTTTCTGCGGAAATCCACTCAGAAGAGGGGTGCCGCTCACGCGTATTTTGACAAAACTTTCAATATAAGAATTGTCCAATTTCTGATGCTCTATCACACTACCAAAAGAAAAATAAAGGAACGAAAAAGCGCGATAACTTTAAGGACTAATTTCACCCCTCCAGAGTGAATTTCCGCAGAGAAATAAAATTGCACCTTGCATACATCAATATGCTCTACATTCGCGCGAAGTTTCCTTAAAATCAGCACTTTCGGGTAGGAAGCGTTTCCGTGTTAGTCATTAAAACACGTTTGGCCGACTTGTTTTATTTTGATAAGCGATAACATTCAGAGTAAATTCTTACACTGAGATGGACGCTTGTCAATGAAAATATTATCAGAGAAGGCTTGTTCGGATTTAGGAACACCCATTTTGGTCCGAGTAAAAGTAAAATTTTACTTGCGCGGTGCACGCCCAAGTATCTTAATCACGAGAGCATTCAAGTAGAAGAACAAAGTGAATTAGTACACACACACCTATATGGTAGCCGGTACGGGACTGCTTGTGTAATTGATTTTAGTATCTTTACACGTGTCTGATAGGCGCAAAGAAATCGCAATAGGTGTTATCGATTGATAATACTTATCGAAGAACGGGTGATGTGCACAAGGAAGGAGAATTGGTCCCATCACTACCGCCACGGAGCGGGCCTTCTGACGGAGAGGGGACATATGCCAAGGTCCGCCGGGCCTACTCTTAGATGATCAGAGACACGGCTGATGGGCCAGTAGTGGTCCCAGAAATTCCAACAAGGACGAAGCATAATGCGCGATTCAAGGTCGATTCTACTACCGACCAGAGAGTCCGAGATGGGTCCACGTCCAGCAGGGTCGTACCGTGACCTCGCCAGGCCCTCTTCCCTCTCTTCTCCCGCGTCTCGAACACTCGCTCTATCCCTCCTCCCGCCCCTTGCAGCCTGGGCTCCGCCAATGACAGTGTCGTCCGCTCGCCCCGCGGCGCCCTGCATTTCAAGCCGGCATACCACAACATTCGTATCACTGAAAATCTGTACGCCCTCGTGGGCAGCCTCAATAATGGCTGCAACGCTGGAATTCCAGGAGCAATCTAATCCAGATCTCGACACACAGACATCTTCAACGCTACTTTCCGTTCTCGCAGAAAAATAACAGTTGCTTCAATAGCATCGTTTAATCACCCCGGCGCTTCAGGCACTTCTCCTTGCACTTTAAATAATTTGTTCTAAGCCCCGCTTCGAGTACTCTAAAACAGCAAACACGAAAGGGATGACGTTCACCGAAAGGAAGCACGCGATTGCCAGAGGCATGACTCTCTCAGGCGACTGTCAATTTAATTCACCAAGAGAAGAGTCTAAAAGGCCCAAGAAACATGCGAGGGGACCTCAGCGAGGATAACAGCAAACAAGGTCCCGCCTCGCGATACCGTACATATTCATTGTTGGCAAGTGAGTGCCATCTCGCGATATCAAGTGGATTCAGCGCGCTGAAACGAGCACTACACGAAATGCATAGAATCGTCGCGGGAGGGGCGGCGGTGAGCCAAGGGAGGAGGCAGAAACCGGGGATAGGGAAAGGAAGGCGCGCGCGCGGGGGGGGATGGGGGGGGCACAGGGGCTCCGTTGCGACGGTCCTGCGGAGCTTCGGGACGAGGCCCGCCTTTTTACACCGGGCAAGAAAGAGCCGCTCGAAGCCGCCCGTGGTCGGAGCGAGAGCGGCGTAAAAAGACTATATCGCGGGAGCGGGCAGAAAGAGAGGACGGAAGGTATGCGTACACGGGGATCGAGTCAGTCCCCGCGCGTATGCGCCGGGGCGGGAAGGAGACAGAGACGGGAGAACGGAGGGAAGGGAGAGACGGAGAGGAATGGAGGAGCAAAGAGGAAGGATGTTAGACCCGCCGGAGGGGGGGGGAAGGGTAGTAGGTAAAAGCAGGACGGAACGGAGGACGGAGGGAGAGGAGTGGTGCAAGAGCGAAGGAAGGGAAGGCAAAAAGAGGAAAAAAGGTGGGATCCCTTAAAAATTGAGACCCACAGAGGTTGGGATTGGAATTTCGGGCCCCGTAAACCGGCCAGTCTCGACGAGACCTTCGCAAAGATGAGGTGAGGAGAACAGATACACGGCTCGGCGGGATAGAAGAGGAAGAGGGCGAAGAGGAACAGGGACAAGGTGAGGAAGAAGAAGACGAGGAAGAGGAACAAGAAGAGGAGGAAAAAGGGCAAGGAGAGGAACACGAGAAGAAGAGGAAGAGGAAGAAGAAGAAGAAGAGGAAAAAGGGCAAGACAGAAGAGGAATTAAAAGGAGAGGAGCAGGCGGAGGGGCGGGTGGGAGGGAGGGAGGAGGAGGAGGAGGAGAAGGAAGAAGCAGAAGAAGAAGAAGAAGAAGAAGAAGAAGGAGAAGAAGAAGAAGAAGGCATCGTGTATCGTGCCTAGTCTATACTGTGTACCCGGCATGGACCGTCAGTATACACTCTGCGTACTCGTACCGGCGCATCAATACCGCACCTACGTTGACAATTACCACCAGCACGCGCATCACCGCCTGCAGCAACAACAGCAACAGCAGCAGCAAAGGCAACGGCAGCAATACTCCCAGCGACAGCGCTCCGGCGAGCAGCCGTATCAGCAGGAGCAGATCTACGAGAACGTCGTCTCTCAGTATCGAATGAGAATGTGCTATCACAACGACTACGAGAATGACGAGCAGATACAGAGGTTCTACTGGGAGCAGTGCTACAGGCGCGACGACACGGACGCCTCTGCATATTATTATTGTGAATACGTAAGGGCACGAGTTATATATTATTCCTATCTCGCCAACCCGCTCGTGTGAAATCCCAGAAGATATCACGGTGGAAGATTCAGTGCTCCTCATGGTATCCCAGTGATCATCTACGACTTAAAGTTTCTCGAGTTTAACAAAAAGCGACCAGTTCAAACACCCGCATAAACTTCACGTTTAGCGCGAAACGCTTATGCGCGTTGTTCGTAAATTAATCGGTTGAATTTTCGTCTTCTCGGCCTTTCAAGACTCTTCAGTGCAGGAGTTCAGAATTCTCCAATCTTAGCGCGCTAAGCGTAGGGAAAGATTCTTCAACAACTTCCAAGAGTTCGAAATTATCTCTGCGTACATATTTCCTTCGGCCGCGTTCGCGCGTTGATGATGAAACAGTGCGAGAAGAATCGGTAGCTCGAATATCGGTGCTCCTTTTTAATTTTTTTTTTTTTAATGTAATAATTGATCCTCCCTAAAAATTGTCTCGTATTACGTAAATGGAACAGATTTAGGATGCAAACTGTAGTGAGACAGTAAATTCTGAATATGTTCCGATATAACCCTTGCCGTGCAGTGCCAAACGCGCTGATACCATTTCTCTGTTCTAACCCTTTCAGTACGGCGTACATTTCCGCGAAAGTGCTTTTTTTTTTTTTTATTATTATTAAACTATTGGGGATGCCGACTAAAGTCGGCGCTAGGAACGACGGCTCGTTCCGTGGCGCCGGATATATGGTACACACTGGTCATCAGATGGATGCCAGGTATATCCGGCGCTGATACCGAAAGGGTTAAAACCCGGAGACCATCCGTTTAGAACGTCACGTGGTTTCCAAAGAATTCTGACGCCGCGACCAGAGCGAAAGAACGACCTGCTATTCTAAAATCAATATTACTTTCGAACACAGAATTTACTTACGTGGAAAGTGCTACCTCAAGCGTGTAAAATTGGCTCGATCATAAGTTACGACGCTGCAAATTCTAACTATCGTCTAATCGATATATATCGTACAACCATTTCTTGTGATTTAAGGGTAAATACGTTTACAAAGCCTACTTAACCCGGGAGTAGGCGCATGTTGGTCTTTTCGACCGATGATTTCGTATGTTTTGAAACATGATCCATAGCGTTCGACTGTTTACTTTTTTCGTGAAGCTATTCTCATTTGAAGGAAGCCTCGACTTGTTTATGTTGCGGAGCGACACATATTGTTAGTGCACTCGTGTAGGTTTAACACATACATTGGTACGCGTCGGTCTTTTAGACCATAGCGCGCCTGCTAACGTAAGTTATTTGGCGCGCCTACACCCGGGTTAAAAAAATGTCCAACTTATACAGAAATTGTGAAAAATTTTTGTAGCGTTTGTAATTTCTCAATTTGTTAAATCATCGTGCAAGTGACTTTTCTCACGAGTTTTTTTTGCATTTGTGTTACAGGCAAAGAAGGAAATTTATGACGTAAAACAGCAGAGGCTATGTCTGGCCCAGGATGAGTACAATCACCTCAATAATGCTTTAACGACGCTCGGCGCATCACGTACAAGTTGTGAGTAGACCCCAACACTGGTAGTACTTAATCGCTCGAAATTTATCGAGCTCGGAAAGTCCATTAAAGTGTATCCATAGCATGGGAATTGATTTTAGAAAATTTCTATGAGATCTGTTATTTTACGCTCGCGTATTTTATTATTTAATTTAATAGCGACTAATTTGCCTTGTTCACAGTGTGCTCCAGTTCAAGTTCGTTGAGTACCAAGTATGATCCGGATCTTCTGAAGTCCGATGTCGCGCTCGCGAGGAGTCGAGTATCTCGGCTGAAACGGGAGCTCGAACAGATCCGAGCAGAAATGAACTGTACGCAGCGAGGAGTAGACACTCTTGTAAGGTATGATATCGATCGCTCCGTTCCAAAAATCGTTCTCCAAACTTCAACCAAGTCCAGTCCAACAACATTTGAGGGTTTCAGAAGCCAAACTGACCACCTCCATTTTTCGTAAATTCCTCAATTTTAGTACTCAAACGCACAAGTAGTGCTTAGATTATCAATACTCCCTACGTTTTATTTTATGCAGTTGATCAAATTGGCTTCTGAGAGGTAGCAAAAATTGTATACAGGGCGTTCTTGAAAGGTGGTTCGAAACATTGCAATATAATTTCGCAGATCAATCCTTTCAGAGTAAACAGCGATTTTGTATTCAGCCTGCTGGAGATCTACGCCATTTTATAATCACTGTCAGGTATCAAAGATACCAAAGAGTGATTTAAAATTAAGCAGGAATTTTTAAAGAAGTACGATTTCGAAAACATAATGGAAGGACTATGCATAGAATGGCCCTTAAAATACTAAAGTAATGAAATACGTCCCAGTGGTTTATACTTAAAAAAATTGCTTTGTAGACCTACGTATTTTTTATTGAATTCAGAGAAGAGCGACAAGCCTGCAAAGTTTTGAGCCACTTTTAAAAGACACCCTGCGTCCAGCCCAAAATTCTCATTGCAACTCTAATCTTCTCTTACTTGCACAGCGTCGAGCAAAAGTTGAGCGGTCACCATGGGGGTTGTTACAATATCACGGAGGCTCAGGCGATCATGACGGAGCTTCGTAATATTCAAAAGTCCCTGAGCTCGGGCGAGAAAGAGAAGGCCGAGTTGATGCAGTCCCTGGCGCAGCTGAAGGACGAGTTAACAAGACTGCAGCTCTGCGAAGGTAGTCCCGAGGCTAGCACGCTGAGCTTGCCCCAGGAGAAGCTCAGCACAGCGTCTCAGACCGACCTGTCGGGCGAGCTGGTGCCCATCGGTACCCGCTTAGCCGAGATGGCGCGCATGAGGTTGCAGTACGACGAAGCGAGGAAGAGGATACAGCATATTCAACAGCAATTGGCAGACCTCGAGGAGAAGGTGACACCCGGCCAGACGGAGAGCGACAAGGACAAGCTACTGCTGTTTCAAGAGAAGGAGCAGTTGCTCAGAGAGCTTAGGAGTATCACGCCGCGCACCAGGACGCAGCAGGACATGAAGAAGATCCAAAGCGAGATTCGCCGGCTCGAGCAGGATTTGAACAACGCGCTGGAATTGTCGAACAAGACCATCACCGACCGTGTACGGCTTCACGAGGAGAAGCAACTGTTGTTGCAGCAGCTGAGGGACGCTCTACGTTCCATGGCGATGCTCGAGGGGCAGCTGAAGACGCTAAGCGCGAGCACGCTCTCGGTGAGCAGCAGCTCCAGCCTCGGAAGCCTCAGCACGACCAGCAGCAAAGGCTCTCTAAGCTCTGGACTGAGCTTCACCGACATCTACGGCGGGCCCCAGTGTCTGGGCCCTGCCAGCTCGCAACAGGAGCGTCCGGTGGACATGGTGGATCTGCACAGACGCGTGGACAGATTGCTCAGGGGTTCCGAACAAAATAATCTCGTCAGCACGCCCTCGTCTGGTAGATCCCAGCCAAGCCTCTCGCCGAGGTCAAGCCTGTCCAGCGTCAGTCCCCCGGTCTCGCCGCTCTACGAGAACGCCCCGATGGGACCGCCGCCTGCGTACGAGCACGTGGAGATGCAGAGACGGCAGTATCAAAGACCCACCACCTCGGCCACCACTCACCTCGATGGGAATCAATTGGAGGACCGACTGGCGGAGCTGAAGCTCAGCCAGCAGCAAACATCGTCGCAGGAGCAATCCTGCCCTGGTCCCCAAGATCGTCTCAAGCTTGTCGGCGGTCCTCATCCACCTGTCGAACTGCAGTCAGGGAACATGTCTCAAGGCAGCGGCCTTGGCAGGCCCGTGGCTGCTGTTGTACAGCATCAGGCACCGCCGCAGGAGCCGCCACCCCTCTCGCCCATCAGCGAGACTCCGCCACCCACTGGAATTCGATCAAGAGCAAGCAGTTCCGGCACCAACACCAGGTCCGTTTCGGCCGCTGTCTCTGACGAAAGCGTCGCGGGTGACTCGGGAGTCTTCGAGGCCTCCAATCGGAGGAGACTCTCCGGTGTTATCGGAGACGTCGACTCGTTGGCACTTGGGGAGATGAGTCTGGAGACGGCTCAGGTGCAAATTAAGCTTAGGTTTGTTTCAAGTTTTTTTTTATCTTCGCTTAGAAATTAAAGCAATTACTCTACTTCGTGTAGATATGCTTCTGTAAGGGTAAATGCTTAGAGAAACGACTTGTTTGTTTAGGTACTCGGTTAGTGACGGTCTACTGCACGTTGGAATTGAACGCGCGAGGAACCTGGCCGCTCTTTTTATTCCTAACAACTCGCAAGTGTGAGTAGCTACTTTAATCTACAATGTCGCCGTTCGTTGATTGGCAGTTATGTTAATATGTTCGACAGGATATGCGTTCTATGCTTCGCAGAAATATACATACGTTGTAACTAACTTAAGATCCTCTCGAGTGGGGTGCAAAACGATATCCCCGAGGGTACAAACCACCAAATCTATTATTCATCGTCTATTACAGGGTTGCACTTATGTGGTTCTATTTCTACGCACTCTAGGACCGTAAACTATAGATCGCGCGGTATAAGTTCAAGTCTGAGCGGCCGCTGCCACTTGCCCGATGAAAATGAGTTCAAATACGATCGTTCAAATTATTCGGATTATTTTTAATTATATATACATAATTCGAATCGGTTCCAAATTCCGTAGTCATTCTTCATTCACTTGCATTTGTTCAAAATTGCACCTCAATGGAAGTATTCGACTTCAATAAATATCAGTAAAGACTGTTATAAAGCATGTGATCTTTTGATGGATGCTATTAACTCGAAATATTAGTTCTCCGAAATACATTGCGCATTTTACGCGAGTTTTTTTTAAGTATTTTATGGAACAGTGGACATGTAGTTTGTTGTACATGATGAAACATGCCGGTCCCCTTTTTGAGCAGCAATGTAATTGTTATGTGACGACAGATAGTATTGCGAAATCATTTCGGAACATTTCGACAACCATTCTTAACCCTTCGTGTATCGCACCCCACGAGCAATTTTCGATTTGAAATGTCGCACCCTTACGTCTCCCAAAGGGGATTTATCGCGAAAAAAAAATAAAAATTTTTTAAAAAAATCGGATTTTCCCCACAACCGTGGAAAATCGCTCATTTTCAACTACAAATTTTATCATATCAAAATTTACATTTCTAGAAAAAGACTATTCGACCATGACTGTATAAGTATTACGAATGTACAATTATCACTGAAAAGTTAAAAGATTCAAAAATACGAAAATGGTAACTGAAAAAATGACGCTGGGGTACAGTGCACCCCGTGTGACTAATTTGTAATTATAAAAAGGTGTGACCACAAAGGGTTAAGTAATTCTGATTAAGGGGTTATACCTAGTCAGGAGGCCGAAAAAAGCGAATGTTTGCGAATTTTTTTTGGAAAAACGGAAGCACATATTTTCACAGAACTTTTTGCACTTTAAAGAGCAACATTTAAAGAACATTTGGTAATTTTTTTGTAGAAAAATATTTACGTTTATAATAAAACTGCAACCGATATCCCAGAAGGCTTTTTTAAAAAGTTGTTTTGCGGTGAGTACTGCAACTCGGAACCAGATTATCTAAAATCAAAGAACAAAAAAGATTTCGTTAGTATATTAATATATCTATCGACTGACGGAGGGGGAATTTTCGATATATTAATTTAAAATAAAATGGCGGCTATTTAAAGTTTGAAATCCTGATTTTCGCGCGAAAAACGGCCATTTTTCGTTAATAAAATCGAAAATATACATTAAAAAAAAAGGCGAACGGTAGTCGATTGATTTTTATATAAAAAATAAGCACACAAAATTATAGAAAGATTGGTGCAGTGGTTGTTGAGATATCTTACTCACCGGTTTTAACAAGGCTTCTTGGATATCGGTTGTAGTTTTATTATAAACGTAAATAGTTTTCTACAAAAAAATTACCAAATGTTCTTTAAATGTTGCTCTTTAAAGTGCAAAAAGTTCTGTGAAAATATGTGCTTCTGTTTTTCCAAAAAAAAATTCGCAAACATTCGCTTTTTTTCGGCCTCCTGACTAGGTATAACCCCTTAAGATAACAATCGTTTGCCATAGTAATACGAAATAGATTGAAAATGTTGATGTACCAGAATTAGATACTTTTAGTGGACAATTGGTATTACTTTCTAGAACACTGCGGAAAATATAGGCTACCATGAAATCTGGACTTTCCAACCCCTTTCATCCCCTTGACACTTTGTGATAATTAATCAAAGTTTTGCCCGGGCAACGCCGGGTACTTTAAGCTAGTAGGGTAACTGTACTCGTAGTTGACAGTGTACTAATAGTTGACATTTTTATTTTCAGTCACAAATAATAAGCTTTCTATTAAAAAAATATATAATACGCTGTTTGAAAAAGTATTAGTCAAAAATATTTTTTTAATAGAAAGCTTATTATTCGCGAATGAAAATAAACGTGTCAACAATTGGTACACTGTCAACTACGAGTACAGTTACCCTATATGATAAAACACGTTATATGCAGAATAAAAATATTCGCGTTGTTTCAAAGTAGAACTTGTGGTTCGAATATAAATGTTTCTCCTATTTCACAGAAGTAGCAGGTGCAGTCGATTAAGCAACAGTTCATTTAAATGCTGAAATCATTCTTCCAATGTACAACTTTCAATGTCCATAACGAGAATGTAAAACGTTTGCAGAGTTATTTATGTTTACTCAATTGGTAGAATTCAGTTGATGCTTCTCGAAACATTGTTCATACTTTGGGCGAGAATAAAATGCCGCAGAATAGTCATAATGAATTTCATTTGTTTAATTTTGTTTTGATTGTACTCACTTTTCTTAAACACTACTACTAATAATCTTTTCACGACAAGTTTAATAATCAATCACGACAAAAAAAATTCTTTGCAAAGCAGCTTAACAATTTTAAAGAAATTTCTGGAAGAATATGGAACTCCATACAATGTGTGAGATGTACTATACGTGGATATTTTAATTTCTGAATGTGGTAGACATAATCAAGACGAGATTACGAAAATAATAGCTTCTTTGCATTTATATGTTTCTAGGTACATAAAAGCTGCATTACTCCCGATGCAGCCACCTGTTAATCACATGTGCTGTACGAAACCTGTGGTGGACTTGCAGAAACCAACCTTTGGCGAAACATTTCCAATTGTCGTACCGCTCAACAAACTGTACACGAAGACACTACAAGTGAACGTTTGGTGCACAAGCAGTGAGTCTGAGGAGTGCTTGGTACGTGCTTTTTGCAGCTCATTCTTTGCGTTTCCTTTGATATAACTTACTTGGGAATTACAGGTAAAGGCTTAATTGGCTAATAGAACTAACAAAAAACAAACAAAAAAAGTCTTGACAAATATAGCCTCTCAACATAATCGTCTTCGAGTTACTCGGCTTTTTATTTCGTTAGCTAAGCTTTTTTGTATAATTGCGGATGCCGTGCAATTACTGGTATCTCGGCGACTCAGGGTATGAATAACTTCAACGTGTATTTAGTCTGGTTTACATATTCAGTAGTAATGCCCAAATAACATGGAAAATCTCAGGGTTTGCCGAAGTTTTGGACGACAAGTTTCATGTTTGAATTCTAAAATTTTCTACATTTTACACTCTGTAATAATAGTTATTCCACAAAATGCGTAATTATAGAAAGAAGTTGGCTGACAAGCTGGAGAACCGAATTATCTCGAAAACAATTATGTTGCAAACCTGTGTTTATTAAAGTACTTTCGTTTCTTTTTATAAGTTCCATTAATCACTTAAGGGGACCCTCCGGTCTAGAGCCCAAAAAGATAGGTGATCTTTAGGAATTAATTAAAGGAAAACTACTATACATAATATAATGGGACTTTTTGCATTGGATTAAGGATGTCTTAAGTTATAGAAATCTATTTTTTGTTTTATAATTAATCATTGCAGACGGCACTGGGGAGTCGTTAAAGTCAAGGCGTCAAAAAATTGATCCAAATCGGTGGGACCTGTATCTCCAAAAGTTATTATCCGATTCGACTGAAACTTTTTTTATTTTGAAGAATATACTTCTGGCTAGGGGGGAGGGGGGCAGAAAAAAATACAAAAATTGCATTTTTTGAGAAAATAACGACACTTGAAGTTTGAAATCACTTTTTCCCTATATTTTTCATCCTTTCAACGCCTTTAAAAATTAAAAAATTTCAATTTCTTGTAATTTCTCTGGTTCCTCCCCTAGCTAGAAGTATATTCTTCAAAATAAGAAAAGTTCCAGTCGAATCGGATAATAACTTTTGGAAATACAGGTCCCTCCGATTTTGAGAACACTGTTTCGGGAAAAACGCGTTTAAAGTTTTACGTGAGCGCCGAGTGGCCGGTTGTGACCCATGCATTTGCCGCTACTCAAATGCCTATAACTTCGGGAAGTTTACGAATTTCAACAAATCCTTTTAAACGCGTATTCCTAAAGGTTGAACATTCGAAAAATGGGATAAAAAAATCGACTTTTAGACCTGAAGGTCCCCTTAAGTCTGTACCTGTAATTTTGAAATACCTCGTATGTGTTACGAATAAATAACTGGTTGCATTGTCAAGTAATAATTTAGTTCAATTTAAAGTTTTCGCTTTGCATTTACTAATCGTAAGATTAGTTTTCATTTTTTCTCAAATTCACGAATTGCATGCTAAGGTAAATGTACCAATACCCGGCCGCTGAAGGGGCTTAAGGAATAGCGGCAAAGTTTGTCTCCTAACTTAATTTGTAAAACCATCATGAAATAAAAAAATGTTATTGAAATGTTGAAGATAACACAATATTATACTATCGGAAACTGAAAAAAAAGTTTATGTATTATAATAGACGTATTTATTAATGAAAATACGAAAACATGCAGATGTCCCAGTAAGCGGACAACCTAAAACTGCATGTCCCAATACCTGAATTATATCGTCCCAGTAAGCGGACAACCTAAAAATGCATGTCCCGATGTCCCGATTCACGAAATTCTTGTACCAGTAAATAAATTTAGACTTGTTTAAAAAAATATTAATTTTCTTGCAAGTTTAACCATCTTAAACTAAATTTAAATCTATTTACTATTATAATAATGTATTATTATAATATATAAATAAGAAATGCAGTCAATATTTTCTTAGTAAATGAGTGGCGTTTCTTAACAGAAGCCATAGAAATTTCTCGAAATCTGCTATGCGTACGAAGTGTGTTACAAAATAATTATTTCTATCTAACGATTTTCAATTTTCTATAATAATGATTTTAATTAATATTGCTAAATACTTATGCATTACGGTACTATTTTTTGTTTTTAATTACATTAAAAATTAAGCTTAAAAATAAATAAAATTCGCATTGTTGTTCAGGTACTGGGACATGGCCGGGCACTGGTACATTTACCTTACGCGATACTTTAGAGAACTTCTACAATTGTCATAATTTCTGAACCGCGTTCGCGTGTGAAGTCATATGTTGCGGAGCTGTTTCATCACGTTAACAATCTTTCCTTTCAGGGATCTGCACAAGTATCCCTTGCAGACTTTAGCCCAGAATCGCCGAGCGTGAAATGGTACAACATACTCTCCTTCCGCTTCATGCAGCCACCGGACAGTCCTAGCACCAGCACCAGCAACAGCAACAGCATCTCCATCAGCGTCGCCAGGCAAACGAAGCACGATAAGCAAGAGTCAGACATCTCGGTCTATCGCAGCGGGCAAAATACTAAAGAAGAGAGCAGCGACGAGAGTACAATTATCAGCTCTCAGACGTCCACCTTGACAAGAAACCAAGGATGCGACGAGCTGCAAACAGCTATCTCGTTAAGGCTGGAGGAGCTGGCTAATTGCTTGGGAAGCCCCGAGGAGGAGGATGAAAATGGCGGCAGCGAAAGCGGAAGCGAGGACAGCGATGAGGAGGGAATTATTGTGGAATTCATGATGGAGGATAATGTCTTGGAAGACGTCTTGGAGCACGAGGTATTATTGCTCACTTAGAATCACGTTCTTCGACCGTTTTCTTACAGACGATTACAGCGTGAATCATTCTGTGACCTTTGGACAGCCAGCGCATGACGTGCTATTAGTTGGCCGCGTGACGGATGCGGGGTCCATTTTGACCCACAGTGTAATTTCACGAACGCGTCCCAAGATAAGCTTTTACGTTAGACTTTCAACTTGTCATGATCTATAACTCTCGACAAGTAGCACAAGTAGTGTGACATTCAATTGCAAGATGGGTCCAGATGGTTAATCGCAGCGTAATCTCTGCATTTATCTGTGTTTTATTATCACACGATTATAGCAGCGTTAATTAATACTGTATAATTGTGACTAACAGGAGGATGAAGAGTTAGACGAGGAGGCAAAGCAGACCCAAGATAAGGAGACCAACACGGAATGTGTTTTTATCCCCGAACAGGGAAAACAGAGGAAACTCTCTGCGGCCGGGGTTGTTCCTAACGCTATGTATGACGATAAAAATTCTATTGTAATTAAGAGGAGCCAAACATTTTCGCCTAGTGCCGCAGTTAGCAAGAATCACTATATTTGTCGGGTGAGTGTTGTAAATACGTAACTGCGTGTTACTCTCAATTTCTGTAATTTTTTTTATTATTTCGCATCTCTTTCTGCAGCTGAATCGAAGCGACAGCGACAGCAGCATGCCACTTTACCGCCGAGGCGGACCGTTCCAACGAAATTCCGTCGAAAGACGATCTCTTCGGTGGCGGCGTCCCTCGTCTGCGCTCAGTTGTAAAACAGTGTCGAAGAAGAGCAATAATTTGCCGCCTACCGCTCGAACCTCCCTGGATCTGGAATTGGATCTTCAAGCGCAGCACGCGAGACTGAGCAATCTTCAAGACGAGCTCAGCAGATTGCGCGAATTGAAGCAAAGGTTAGAGCAAGCGCGGGAGAAAGGAGACACCGATTTTGCGACATGGCTGCTGGAGGATCACAAGTTCCAGCATCTAATGGCGCAGGCCGAAAGTGGAAAGAATGGAAAGAGCGCGGAGGATAAGAGAGTGGAGAAAATGTTGAAGAGGACTTCGAAGGAAATCTACAAACTAAGAAAGACCAAAGCTGGCAAGGGAAAACCCGACATTATTTCGTTCAAGTATGTATATCAATGCGCGATGCATTTCATTTACATTTACATACTCGAGCACATTTTATTAATGAGCACACTTACTACTGCGCGAAATATTTGTAATACAACCATTAACACAGCCGTCTCTGCGATCGTCCTTTACAATTTTTTTTTTCAAATGTACATTGACAAAGATAAAAATATTTTTGGAGATAAAGAAATTTTTATTTTAGTATTAATCGCAAGAAATGGACACGGTTTTAGAATACTATAATACACAATATTGTACCACGATGTGCGAACCACTTCACCAGTGGGCGAGGGACACAAAAACATCGAAGAAAAGTTCGTGTAAATATTTGCGGCATTTGACCTTGGTCCCGAGTTGCAGCCATTTTTGTACCCCAGTAATGTGCAACCTACTTTGCTAGAAAGTGTTCGAAATGGCCACCTTTGGCCTGATTACAAGCCTGCCAGTCGTCGTGCCGAAGAGTTTCTCAATCTTTAAAAAATTCCAGATATTTGTCGGATTTGTTGGCAGCTTTGTATACATATGTGGACGAAGCATTTCAACACTGGCAATGTGTGTTGAATAAATAATCGTTTTCAAGTCGCTTCAGTAATAAAAGTCCAGTGGATTTAAATCTGAGGAACTAGCCAGGCCTGCTCGTAATGAAGTAGGTCGCGTAGTTATGCGAAATAGTAGCTCAGTTCGTCATTAATAATTAGTGGAGTATAAAAATGGCTATAACTCGGGAACAAGGTTAAATACGGCACATGTTTATATGAATTTTTCATTTTTTTTTTGTGTCCACGGCCGCCGCTGAAGTGTGTTCCATGTGTTCAGAAACACCCAGTATACGTATACTACATGTATACCAGCGCTCTCCAAGGTCGCTTACGCGTAAGCGCGGGGTTGTCTCTCTCGTCCGCGTTGTCAGGGATACCGCGCGACGCTAACCGCGAAGACGCTAGCCCGGCTAGCCCGTCATGGCAGCCTTCGTAGCGTCACTCGGTCTCCTTGACAACGGAAGGCACGCTGCGTGAAAGAAAGATTAGAAGGGGAAGCAGGAGCGTGAGGGGCCCCTACCAAAGAGGAGGTATAATAAGAGGCGTCACTCGACAAGGACAGAAATAACCTAGGGAAATCACTAGACAACCAATTTAAATGCCCATTCGGCAATGATCGCTAAGCTTCGGCAATGATCGGTCAACTTCGGCAATAATCAGCCAATTGCGGTAAGGTACATTTAGTCGATTTGAATATCCCGCTCGAAATAGACAACCAATTTAAATGCCAAGGTCAAGCAAGGACTTCAAAGGTTCCGCCCGGAGTGACGCCTCTTATTATACCTACTCTTTGCCCCTACGCTGGAGAGCCCTGATGTATACTATTGGGAAACCTAGAATTTCGATACGCCAACTAGTGACAGAAAATTGAAGTACTGAGAGTAGGTCGAAATCCGTCGAAGTCCATATGATTATCAGTGTTTATATAGACATGTTGTGAAACACGAGTGTTTTTAAATTTCTTTGAACATTAAATTTTTACTTATTCGATTAATAAATACTTATTCGGAATTTTTGGTGGGATCCGAAGCTATTTCCAATAGTTTGCCAACTTACCACCGCAGCGCTGAAATCTAATCCATGCCTCCACTAAATTTCCCAATACTGTCTTAAGGGGTTATGGCCAGTGTTCACGGGAAAGGGCCTGATAGCTCTGAGCTACCCTCTGTTGCGCATGCCCGCGACGAGCTGTGACGTCAAACCAATCAACGCCAAGCTGGTAAACGAAGCCAGCCACTGGCGTCGATTCGGTTCGTTTACCAGATTGGCGTTGATTGGTTTGACGTCACAGCTCGTCGCGGGCATGCGCAACAGAGGGTAGCTCACAGCTATCAGGCCCTTTCCCGTGAACACTGTTTATGAACACTTTCATTCGAAGTGGTGAGCGTTTTCGATGCTGACGCGCACTGCGCATGTTCGCGCTGTTCTCCATTGCACAATATTTGTGCTGTTATTTCCCATAGTAATTCCTTACAGGTCCATAATTTTTAATAAATTATTCACACTAGCGTTGAATGTGTTCGTAGCTGTACAAGCTGCAATTTTTAAAACTAGCGAACCGCATGAATGGGATTTCTGGGGTCATTTTCCGTACGAGAAGCATTAAAAATCTCATTACTATTTTTCACAATTACACCGACGTATTTTTCCAGTAAATCGTCACAAGATAAGTCATTATGAATAGGATGAGTAGCACCTTCAACATCTAGATGAAAAGGCGATTTATTGTGCTTATGATATCGTATATAACTTTTCTACCGGAGAGCTTTTTGCCACGACTCTAATTTTGCGTATTGGAGGAATTAAACTTAGCTTACCAAGTTTTATTTAGGTTTATTGTTTTTCCTGTTTAAACAGGACGGCGTTTCATCAAGCTCTTGCTTATATTGCCCAATGAACTACTATACGTCATGTATCTTTTTCTCGCCTCTCTCTCCTTCGGGTCCCAGCAGCGAGCGGTGTACCGGGAGAAAAAGGTGGTCACCCATCTTTCCCCAGTACCCGCCCCGTGATGCTTAACTTCGGTGATCTAACGAGAACCGGTGTGTCCATCACGGCCAGCGCCGCTGGTAAAAACTTTTACTTATGTTTACGGTAAAAACGCTGTTTAGGAGACGCACCTCCAATGACCTCGACCTTGACATATGTCATTAAGGCCACCTCCCTGAGTGACCTACAGAAGGTTTTAGCCATCGCTCCTTGTTTGTTAAAAACTTATTAACGCTTCACGTGTAGGTCTCGGTAGTCGTTTGGGGTCAGATTTGCTTATATAGAGGCCACCAACTTCCGAGAGATTTAAGATGAAAAAAATCTGTTTGAACTTCTCCAAAGTTCAGAAAGTGGACGTGCTGTTAGATTTTTCCGGGGCAAATATTGTTTGCACTTCCTTGGAGGAGGAGAGGACCTCTCCTCTGTAAATTCGTCAGCGGAGGAGGAACTGGAGTTGGCGCTGGATTAACCAAAAATAACAGATTGTTCAGCGCGAAGAATGTCTAAATTGTCGAAGTGGTTGCATTTGGAACCGGGCCTCCAAAGTATGAAAAATTTGTTCGTAAAATAATGAATGAATTTTGCAAAAGAAATAGGCGTACACACAAATCCATGAAAGTGAAAAGTAGAATTCTCTACACATACACTGCTCACTTCTATGTACATACACACATATATTCTACTGGCATGCACATCCGTGATTCCAAAATAACCTATTACAGATTACACGGTAACATTCTCTCCCCTAGAGAAACTTTAAACGGGTATTAACTTTCTGTTTCAGGGAAAAGATGGCTTTCTTTACACGCGTCAATCTCAATGTTCCTGTACTTCCGCCAGAAGATTCATCGTACGCGAATACGTCACCACCATCCTTGCCGGGTGCCCAGCACAAGAGATATGCCTCAGAACCAGTAACCAGTGAATCGGTCGCCAAGTCTGGTGCCCAAGCTGTTTCGAGTCTGACCGCACGCTCAGATAGTGTTCCTAGCGGGAATGTGTCCGCGACAACTGACGGTGCCACCGCTAACATCGTCACCAATTTGCCCGAAGACGTTCCGGCAAGCAACGCGCAGAAATCTATGAACGCCAAAGGTCGGCCTGCTGACGCGAAAGTACAGTGCACGGAGAATGGCCAAGGCGAGGGCTTGAAATCGCCCGAGGAGAACGACAGTGAAGAGCCGATGAGGTACGAGTACGTGGTCGACAGGGTACTCGGCGTTGAAGTGTAACATTCATATGTCTTCATTCATTCGCTACAATTATGAATGAGCAAAGAGTTATTGGAATTATTCAACGATTAACACACCGGCGTACCAGCTCCACGACGGAGATTGCGAAGCAAAGGAATGGAGGGGAAAACGAAGGACTGCCAGCCCCTTTGTTTAGCTTCCCCTCATCAAATTTCAGGTGCCATGCACATCGATCGAAGGGAATAGAAGACGGAGATTTATTCGAATGCGTTTTAACGGAATATGGAATAATGCGTAATGCTAGTGTGGCTAGTACAACAAACGTTAAGAACTGTTGCTGATGTTGTTATTGTTATTGCTTGTCGATACGATGACACGGCTGCGTGAGAAAAAAAATCGTAGGCATGTTTGAGGCAACAGCGAAAATGCGTAAATCAAGTGCTCTGTACATACGCGAACGTAAATTATTTAAATGATGAGATTTATGTGAAAATTATTTAATTAATCGATTCCATCGGGTTCCTCTTGCGTCCCGGTTAATCCTGCGTGTTGCTTTGTTCGTCCCCTCTGCGTATCTGAGCACACACCGCCCAGCAGCTGGACTGCAACTCGAAAATGTCACGGAACGAAAAGGGAAAAACGAAGGTAAAGGAAGAAGGAAAAGGCTGTCGGCCCTGGTTGGCTGAATTCTGCCTCGATTCCATTACTGTCGCTTCATAATGTGTTCGCATTCAGTTCCGGATGCTTTTCTGCTCCTTGCTCCTCCAGGCATAGACAAATACGATCAGCGAGCGTTCTTATTATATTATGCCACGTTCGGTTCAGTTATTCCGTTTTAATTAGTAAAATCAACATCGCGCCGCGATGTGTGTTGATAACGTCAATTGCAACACGCGATATTAACTACATACAATCATCCATTCAACCATTCATCGTACATGCATATTGTTGGTGGAACAGATATAGCGACGTGGCGAAAACAACGGCGCTTTTGAGAGCTGAGGTGTCCACAGTTGGCTAAGCATTTGAAATCCGTAGACACCTTTAGCGAGTGAGAAAAAGCACAATTTGCGACTTGTATCATCGAAGATATTGCTGTGCACAGCACTCGAGTGTGCCCCGAAGTATGTTGCTATATTTTGCCCATCAGCCATACAAATATACATTTATTCGCACTAATTCCTTCTCTTAATGTAACTCGACGAATGAAGAATTAGATGTATTTATTGTCAATTATGAATAAAACAACAGCTTAGATCCGTTTGTGTATTGGAATGTGCGCGTTATGAACAAAAGAAAGATATAGATTGGACCTTTCGCGTTAACATTGCGATTGTTAAGCTATAAAACGTATACATTGCTTGTATATCGAAGACTATTTAATATCTGACACATTGAAAATAGTGTTTATAACGAGTTTTACCTAAGTGTTTATCGCGACTTAAAAAAAATTTTAGTTCGTTGGCACGAAATTTATATTGTAGTAATATATATTTGTAGGGGAAGGACATTTAATCGTTTGTACAGCAACTCGTTTTAAAATCGAAATTAAGCAGGAGTCGTTAGAGTTTCTTGCAATATAAGGAAAAAAAAAACTATAAAAATTATATTAATAATGCTCCGCGGTACAAGTATCGGATTTTCTGAGTATGATTTCGTGCGCGTATCGAGGAACCCGGTAGGAATTGGGTTTTCAGGGGAGTAGTAAGTTCTTCGAGACAGTGAAAATGTAAATAATTTTTGTACATATGCATCGACAATCATGTTTACGCGTTTTCGAAGGAAATATATAAATACGAATTACATACACTTGAATAGATGTATGCGTGCGTGCATATACACGGCAAAGAAATTATGCGACAGATTCGTACGGCCCCTGAGAGTAGCGTATTTTTATTGTTGAAGACAACCCTGATGAGGCGAGAATGCGAATGAATTTTATGTAATGGGGCTGCATTATCAGAGCACAGAACCTAAATAACGCGTGTCTATTTGATTAACATGTCAATTTCGTAATGTATTATATAAGTGTCAGTGTGGCGTTGTGTCTTACTGTGTTAAATCAAGCATAAAAGCGATTATGTTGGCAACGACGATGATAATGATGACAATAAACACGTCGATGGTACTGCTAATGACGGTAACGATTATGGCGACAACGACGACGGTAAAGGATGATGACGACAGTGGGTGACAGTGGTAACGACGTTAACGAATATGATAAAATACGAAACACGAATCATGGTACTGATATCGCTAAGAATAATAATAATAGTAACGGTTGTAATAAGTTCGTAATGAAATATACACATATATAAGCACGTACATCCTCCGACAAAACAACCGCAGCATGAACTTGTAAGTAATAATAATATGATTAAATGGTAATGATTCGTATGATAATGATTAAACGGAAAAAATACAGTATATTATTGCCATATTATTTTGTATCGACAATTTGTTTCTCTGACTTCTAAACAATCTACACATCCCTTTGGATTCCCGAACCGTTCACGCGACTATTGGACGATCGTTGTTGATACGTTCACGGTTATGGACCAACCGGAAATTTGATTTGCGGCCGAGGTGTCGGCGCGTCGATGTCCTCGGTGTTTCACAGCATGCTGGCATCGAGGCGCCCCATTGCTGGTAAGATAGGTACGCCGCAAAAAAGAATTTTCTAACCAACGGTAATCTAGAAGCGAGTGATTTTAAATACTGCACATCATCATTGACGTAACTATCAAAATAACTAAAGAAGATTCGTCCGTTAAATAATCAATAATTTTTTATTCAGTTTACTCTTTGTTTTAGTGTTAAATAAACCCCACAAAATTACCTTTTTAAAAAAAAAGGTACAAAAAAAGCGCCAAGTATATAATCCCCCAAAAAACAAACGCATTTAAAAACATTGACAAAAAAAAATTGCTTTACAAAACTAATGATATACACAAAATGCGCCAATTAAAACATTGGCTATTTATACAAAGAAAAAATATATTAAACAATATTAAGCAGATAAATTTAAAAACAAAAAAATATTTACTCAAAATACTTGGCGCTGCGACCCGAATTGGTGTTACTAAACTGAATAAATATGTATATAAATTACATTAATCTTTTTCTTTATTTCTTGCGCGTGCGTTCGTGTGTATGTGTATGTATATGTTTTTGTATTTTAGTTTTTACGGGTGTTTTTTTTTTTAAATTAATACTTAGACAAATACCTTTTTTTCGATTTCGCAGCGCCAAGTATTTTGAGTAAATATTTTTTTCGTATTAAAATATTTTTTTGTTTTTAAATTTATCTGCTTAATATTGTTTAATATATTTTTTCTTTGTATAAATAGCCAATGTTTTAATTGGCGCATTTTGTGTATATCATTAGTTTTGTAAAGCAATTTTTTTTTGTCAATGTTTTTAAATGCGTTTGTTTTTTGGGGGATTATATACTTGGCGCTTTTTTTGTACCTTTTTTTTAAAAAAGGTAATTTTGTGGGGATTTCACTCTTTTTGTAGTTTTATTGATGACCAATTATCTAACTGGCGCTAGTGGGTTATTTATTTACTATCATTTTTTGTAAGAACAAAATATAAAGATCTTTAGCGCCTCTGGGCCATTGCCTTTTTTCAATTTGCACGTCATCTGCTTCAATCCAACTACTAGTCATTCCTTCTTCTTTACATATACTGGTGTAATGGCCATCCTCAATACTTGAACCACTATGAATTATAGCATTCATTATTTTATACGATTGTCCAGCTATCAATACTTTGGTTGTGGGAATACTACTTATATTAAATTTACGTTTTGCTTTGACTATTTTATCACCTTGTAATGAAAATAATTGTAATCGAATAATAACTATATCTTTCGTCAATATTAATTCATTCATTACTGACGAAGGATCATAATTAATCAAATGCAACCCTTCTGAAGACGTTACTCGTGATAATGCAACATAAGCTTGACCATAAGTAAATATAGAGTTGCCTATGTCCATAATAGCACTTTGTAAACTCAATCCTTGACTTTTATGAATTGTGATTCCATAACTTAGATACAATGGAAATTGTTTTCTAATAACAAATGCTCTATCCACTACTTCAAATTTTACGCTCACTCTTTCAATGAAGTACTCTAATCCCGATGGTAGAAGGAGCTTAATTTTTTCTACATAATCAGTTGACATATCTTGTACAACTGCAATTACCTTAGCTATGGTACCATTCACAAGACCCAAAGTAGCATCAATGTTACGCCTTATCATAACGTTTGCTCCAATCTTAATTACAATTTCCTTTGAAAGTCCAGCAGTTTTTGAATTATCGTCATCAGTATTGGACAATACTTTTGATACTTTCTTTCTCACATTCGGAATGCAGTCAATCGTATCTTCGGCAATTAATAATATCTCTTTCGTTGTAATGCGTTTTAACATTGCAGCATTTAGAACGTCACACATATTACGAGTAGGCAATAAACAAACAATGTCTAACGGAAAATCATTAATAAACTGGCATAATTCGTTTAATCTGAGTTCAAACGAATCCCCAGTAAAAGATATTTTTCTTTTCCCAAGAATCTCGCAATCAGATTTTGTCACTAGACCAATACGAATTCTTGACAACAACTGTCGATAAGAATCATCCCCTTGCTGGCGCATGTTGATCGTTAACTCATCATAATCAAATAATGTAGTCCATAAGTTAACAGCAATTAAAGAACCGACATATTTGTTAATTTTATCATTTGATAAATGTACAAAAATTTGGTCTTCGTGTACAGGGGGTAATTGAAGCAGATCACCAAAGAACATATCAACGTGTTAATATCTTTCCAAGTTCTGTTTGTTTTTTATGTAATTTTGAAAATTCCAAGTTCTGTTTGTTTTGTATATAATTTGTGTTAATAAACTTACTTTATACTTGGTACTTGATATTTAATATTTGATATTTGAAAATGTATAATTGAAATTTTTTTAATGTTTCTAGTTTACTTTATAGTTATAAACTGGGATGAAACTTGTATATAGTGTATACATATAGTTGTATTGCAAGCAAACAGAGGATCGACGTTGAATAAAATCGTTTAATTAATATAATATAATAAATACAATAAATATTTTATTCAAAATACTTGGCGCTGCGAAACTGAAAATATGTTAATTGTCTTAGGATTAATAATTTACAATAACTCCCTTACAATCTAAAATACATGAAAATGTGCTTAATTTGTCCGTTTCCTCGTGCAGCACGGTCACTTTCTCTTTCCCTTCTGCTTCCATTATCTGTAAATATATAAAAGCCACATTTTAGTTACAATTTAACGTAGAACATATATAAATACGAATATATTTCAAAAAAGATTGAAAAGTATTAAGGGAGATGCGTTTTCATCGTACTTTCTTCACTAATGTGACTTACTCTACAATGCAAGCTGTACGCCATAATTTTCTTAATTATTAATGCTACGCTAATTTGAAACATTTACCTTATTTGACAATTTCTTCGGACAACCTCCAAGCCTGTGCGTCCCCTTCATTTCTGTCCAAGGCTGTGCGTCCCCTTTATTTCTCTCCAAGCCTGTGCATCCCCTTTATTTCTATAAGATTTATATAGAAACTCTAAATTAAAAATGGCTTACTGGTATAAAAATATCTGGCAATTTAAATGCAATTTGTTACAATATATTATTATTTTGTACATGCCTGGTATAAATTTCTTGTGCGAAAGAAGATATTTCTCTGACGAACCTTCTCCGGGCAACTTCCAAGACTGTGCGTCCCCTTCATTTCTAGAAGCTCTACATAAAAAATGTATTAAATTAATTTGGCGACTTACCTTGTTAATTGAGACAATAATTCAGTGTCCTATATGGTATAAGAACCCGTGACATTTGAAAAATGTTGACTACTTACCTTATTTGACACTTGGCAGGTTATGATGGTTTGACACTACCTAGGTTACGTTTTCCTTGACAGATGTGCTGTCTGGCTGTCACGTGACAACAATTTGTTACGCGATAGGCCGGAACCTTCATCCAATGAACGACGTCCCAGAGACATTTCCTCTCCCTTTCATGTTCCCCTCTGGCCCACACTTGACGATGGAGAAAATCTCTTAACATAAAATTCGGCAAATTGCAACTTTGCATCGAAATATCTCAGCTCATAAGGCACGTAGGAACAAAACGAAGAAACTTTTCTTATGTAAATCAAACCCAAGCTATCCATTAAGACCGTTCAAAACTTAATCGGAGCAGCCGTTATTGAGATTCGGTAATCTCAGGGTTCTTCCAAAAACCGCTCGGCGTTATATAGCCACGAGTGACTCGCGCTGCGCATATACCTATATATACTTGGCGCGAGACACTACCGTGTCTCTTGATATGTAGGTAAATGATTGTTATAAAATGTATATGTATATAAAGATACCCTCTACCTATAAAAAAATAGAGAACAAGGGGGGATGGGACCTGCCCCCCCCCCCCCCAGACAAAAATCTTAGTCACGCCAATGCACATAATTAGCTAAATATTTACTAATTCAAATGTAGTCGTGTTTGATCTCATTTTTATCGCGACGATCACGCCAATAATTTAAAAGCGCATAGAAGGGGAAATAATTGAAAGTATAGATATTTCGTGTTAACAAGTATTTATAGCTGTGAACCAATCGTGCTTCCCTGTTGGACGCTCACGTCAAGTTGCCTGATCGACCAGTTGCTTAGGGCAGCTCCAAAAAGTAGTGGGGATAACTTGCAACCTATACGGACTGCTCGAAACGAATCTGTAGTGGAGTCCTGTTGTAGGTTTATTTATCGGATAACCTGTCACGTGGTCATATGTAACGGTAGGAAGAGAAAAAGTAAGGTTCATAAACCTTATTTTTAATAACCACAATTAATTTGACACGTTTAAGTAACGTGTTAGGTAAACTCGCCCCTTGATTTACGCGGAGTCACTGCCAGTACAAAAAAGTACCTAAGAAAAAAGACCGCTGATGTTGTAAAAATATTTGTCCCACATATATTTGCACGCAAACAATAATAACGAGAGTTCAGATAAAGAAATTAAATTTTATTTTATTTTATTTTCAAAGCTGTAAACCTTCCCTTTTTAATCGCTTCGAAGTTACTATATCCTCATCGCTAGAAAAAATATTTTACGCTTCTATTTCAGTTTCGTATAATAAAGATATATTTTCTCACCGCGTAAAATGAGATCGCGTGTAGAAAGTATCGCGTAAACGTGGGGATTATTTGCCGCGTAAATCACGGGACGAGTGTATAATCGGTTCGTGTAAACAATTAAAGCGTAGGGACGAGCTGCTCTCCAAGGCATGCGCGACGGTGAAAAAGTTGTGGTGGCGCGACGATTCGCGACCGTTTGGGTTCAGATTAGCCAGCCAGGTAGGATAGTAGGACCGTTGGCAGCGTAGTATATCTCTCCGTCTCTTTAGTAGAGAGCGGAACGCGCCCGGCGCAATGCTGCTCTGCGGTGCTTTATGTACGGCGTTGTCAGTTTCATTCAGTGCAGTCGTACATATCGTAATCTTTCTTCTACAAATCTCGAATGTCTCCAGAGTGCAAGCCTCCCTTCCACCGGGAACTGGTCAGTTTCCTTCTCACTCGGTGTATATACAAATAAATAAGATCGCCAATGCTAATAGTTCTATTGCCTCGCGTAAACAGTTGCGTCGAGCTAGCCAGTTGACGGCAAACGCACATTTGCGGAACTGGAGAGATTAATTAAGGCTAACGCATATGTGGACGACCGAATAACGTCGCAACTGGTGTTTGCTTATTCTCTTTCTCTCCACGCTTCCCCCTGTATTTTACAAGGGAACACCGCGAACCCGGACTCACCGATTGGAACGCAACATTTTTTGGTTTTTAGAGTGACTCAAAACAAGAACAACGGCGTGTTTCATTTGGGCCCTATCGCCCTTTAACGAAGTGAAAACTAACCTCAAAGTCAAATTGGCACTCCCACTTTTTCGCGTATAACTCTCAACGTACAGCAGACAGAAAAAAATGTTTCAAACAAAAGTTTAATGGTGCAATAAGCGCTACAAACTTCCGTTAACAAAATATTTGAAAAAGTTTTTTTTCCATCAGATATTGTTCTTCTTAAACTCTTTTCAAAATTTTGATGACGCAAGTTTTCAGCGCTTATTGTACCATTAAACTTTTGTTTGAAACATTTTCTTCTGTCTGTTGTACTTTGAGAGTTACACGCGAAAAAGTGGAAGTGCCAATTTGTCTTTGAGGTTAGTTTTCACCCCCTTAAAGGGCGACAGGGCCCAAATGAAACACGCCGTTGTTCCTGTTTTGAATCACTCTAAAAACCCACAAAGTTGCGTTCCAATCGGCGAGTCCGGGTTCGCGGTGTTCCCTTGTTAGTTTCGAAAAGCTCTTCCCGTTTCGCAATGTCGCGGCATGTAAACATTGAACGTACGATTTGTCTCTGACGACTTTCAATCAGTCCTCTAACATCGCTGTAACAGGCAATAACATTTCAACGGTTTCATAGTATATTCTTTTCGGTAATCCAATTGCCGCAGAATCGTTAGTGCTTGTAAACGGAGAATGGCTTTAAGAGAAATGAATTTAAATACTCATACGAGCCAAATAGAAAGACCATACCGAATATGATCATCGAATCAAGTGAGAATCGGCGTTTACAAAATATTACGATCTCGGTGTCGTTGAGCGTCGATTGCCCGTAGGCGCGCGTATCGATTGTTGTTCCGTTCTTCCGCCTTCTCAGCGCAAACATTTCGAAGGGCAGTGTACGTACATACGTATGTATTCGATTCGTACGGTGTACCGCCGTCGCCATCGCCGGTTGATCCGCGAACGGAATTCGCTAGTTCCCACGTCGGCGGAGTCCCACGAGCTTCCATGGGCTTGTGGACTCCGAACTACTCGAATCAATGCCGTTTGGTGTACTAGGAGTTTCAAGTGGAATGCAAAAGACAGCTTAAGTAATTCAATAGTAAGCTGCAGGTGTGCGTCAACTGATCGATATTATTATCGGCGGCACGCTTCCCGGTACACACACACACATACACGTGACTATTGTGATTTACGTAAGTACGCAACTCTATTACTCCCTAGTTCCTGGAGGATACGATGCTTCAGAATGTTTCCACGCAACCGGAACTGTTCTATCAATTATAAATCGGTATAAATATTGGAAGGCTAACTACGCCGCTTATCGCGTATCGTGCGTTTTTAAGCGATTTAAAATTTTAAGCATACGAAAATTCAGAATAGAATTTTGGCGTTTAACGAGTTTCATCGCATGTAGTGTTGGGTTTGAAATGTGACATATATAGAACTGTTGATTCGCGTGCATATGTGCACACTTCGGATGTTCTTTTTGTAATATTTCTGATTAGTTTTTGTTTTACGTAAACTATGAGGAAAGTAAGGAATTCATTTACGCACAATCACGCATTTACTTTTTTGGACACTGTGTACTTTCTTACATATAAGTATTTGCATGGAGAAGTATTGATTTCTCTCGGTTTGTGTAATAATTCGATAAATGTTGTTTCAACGAATTGAAGGTAAAGAATATTTTCAGAGTTTCGTTTAGGTATGTTCTCGGTAATAAAGCAACGATATCTTTATTATCGCGGTATCGATGGTAAACTTTTTCGTTTTGCGTAAGTTTACGAAGGGCACGAAGTCTAAACGGAATTGTAAAATCGCGACGGCCAATAAATTACAATTTATTTGAATTTATCTTATGTTCACCATAGAAACACAGCTTCCTATCGATTTAACATCATCATCGAGCTAAAAGTACCCAGGATACATGTATGTATAAGATGAATCACTTAATTCGCATAGTTGTCGAGGTACGAAGAAACATTCGGAGAAAAAGTTGTCTCTTATCGAGTGGGTCATCGTATGAAGGTGATTTCTCGTGCCCAAATGGAAACGAATGCGCATTTTAATATTGCCAATTCTTTTTCCGGATAGAACTGTATGTTCCCTTTTATATTATTATTATTATTCTGCGTACCAAGGTATGATAATCAGAAAATCAATGTATTTCTTTAATTTCAAACATTTCGTACCATCTTCCAAATTGTTATAGGTGTACAAGTACTTAATTTACAGGGCCCATTCAGAACATCGCGAATATTATGTTTATTGTGACTATTAACAAAGTTTATTTAACCGAGGAGATAATTTTTCAATCTATTCTTCTTAAATATTTATTTACCTTCATTTGTCATGCAAAACACGTAAGAACGGTTGAATAGACTGGATAATTGCATAACATTTGAATGGAACATTTTCTGTGCAAAGTGTTTTGAGAAAAAGAGTAAAGCAACAATTGCTCTTCGTGAAATAAATTCTCTTTCTGCACGATTTATTTTGATCTAATGCGCTTCGATAAATTTGCCTTTTTTAAAATCTTTACTTAATTTTAATTCTAAGAAAGAATATTCCTACGTATTTGTCTAGGAAATTGCTCTGAATAAATCCCAATTGGTTTACCGTTGGTGCCTATTATTTTTACTGGTTTTCGTGATCTGGATACAATGCCCTATTTCTTCATATATACACGGTACCTTTGTTTCCACGAATGTTTCGGGACCGTATCTATCGTGTACAAACAGAATTGACTTATGTTTTACGTATGTTTGTGAACGGTAAGTAAGGGAATTCAAATTTTACATGTTGCGTCTTAAGAAGGTATAAAACTCTGGAAATGCAAAATTATTTTTCTTACAGGCTTGTAGTTTGACGTATAAAAAGAAATATTCAAGTAGCCCCATATTAAAATTCGTATTTTAAGGGGGCATAGTACTTTCTTTGCCCGAAAATTGAGCACTCTGTACGATATTTTTTCTATATGAAAATGAAAAGCTAGAAAGGTGGGGTTTGTTGCAAATGAAAGGTCACTGTTTGAAAGTGTTAAAATAATTTTTATTAAAAAAAAGCAGTAGAGTAGAATTTGCGGTGCCATAAATTGCGCCTTCTATGCTTGTCTGAAACATAAAACCAAATTAAGACATTATAATTTATTACACTTCGCGGTCGTTGACCGAGCCGATTCTTAAATTTTGCATATAAACAAAATAGCGGACTGTCAAACTCTGGGTATCGATTTTCGACATTGAAACTGTAGGTTTGACAGTCTGCCATTTTGTTTTAAATGCGAAATTTAAGAATCGGCTCGGTCAACGACCACAAAATGTAATGAATTTTAATGTCTTCAATTGTTTTTATGTTTCATATAAGCATAGAAGGCGGAATTTATGGCACCACAATTCTACTCATTCGGCGAGGGACCAACTTTGGGCGACTATAGCGAGGGGATGGAAGGTGCTTTTTTTTAATAAAGATTCTTTTAATACTTTCAAACAGTGGTCTTTCATTTGCAACAAACCCCATCTTTCTAGTTTTTTATTTCCATGTAGAAAAAAATTGATAAAGAATGCTTAATTTTCGGGCAAAGAAAGTACTATGCCCCCTTAATAATAATGCAGTACACGCGGTTACTACATCTCACAGTGCGTTGATACATGGACAAAAATTGAAAAATCAAATATTTTGCAGGGTGATATTTATCATCTAATATTTACATCAAAATGTTCAGGAATCGAGTTCGGTTGTGGTTGCTAGGTTACCGTAGTTGTTTACGATGTTATTTACCATCTTAACCTGTAATCTAAGGCCTTCAAGCGTCACTCGAAATTCGTACGCGGTAGAGTTACTTTCTTTTTTTTTATTTAGACCTTAGGAATATTTATTATTCTTGGCTCACTTTATTAACCATGGATTCTAGTATTATGGGTATGTGTGCTTCAAAATTATTGTTTAGGCTTATGGCCTTACTGATCATTAGAAAACTTCTTATTTTATTTCAACCGACTTTTTAAAAAATACGTAACAAAACGTATCCGTGATTTTTTTTATATTTGGTTCCCCTAACTTTATACTGTATGAAAATAACGCGCTTTTCTGCTACTACCTGCGATTATCTGAGAAATAAATTTTTTTAGGAAGAAGTGTGCACATCAAGAATTCTAATGTCTTTGAAATTATTATTATTATTACACTATATAAAACTAAATTAACAGATATTATTATGAAAAGTTTATAATAACAATACATTACGTTAACGTATTTAGCGTCTTCTTCTTTTTTAGTCTAAATAAGCTTATATATGTAAAATATATTTTAATGAAAAAATTCTAACTTCAAATGCACGTAATGAAAATAATTTGATAAAAAAAATTTTTCAATAAAAGTTAGTCAGTATTCAGTTGACAACAAATTGCAAAAGTAAATATTAATAAAAAACTTTTTATTCAATAAAAATCGAGATCACCTCAATTTTTTTGAATGCAACTGTATATTTTTTTCTACACCAATCGATGCATCTATATATTCTGGTTAAAAAAGTATTGGGGTATATAGGTCGAAAACTGATTAGTTCAGAAGTTATGATTTTTGTCCCGACTTCTCATTGATTCAACGCACTGTGCATTTGTGTAGAAAATTTCTATACACAGAAATTTATTTGGGAAAAGAGGTCGATCTTCTTATTGAATGTACATACTGCAAATTATGTGAAATTAATAAAAGTAAACTGGAATTCGGAGATATGGAAAGCTGCCAGGCACTGTAACCGTATTTCTCTCGAAACGCACTATTCCACACGGTGACCACGATAACTGCGAAACAAATCAACCAATTAACTTCAAATTTGCTACAGAGTACTATTTGTAAATTCATTGTTTGTGAAAATGTTTGTCGAATGTTCTTTTTAACCGACTTCAAAAAGGAGGAGGTTATAGATTCGACCCGTTTGTATCTTTTTTTTTATGTTTGTCCCCTCATAACTCCTCAGCATATGGACCGATTTTGATGATCTTTTTTTTATTCGAAAGGGGGCGATGCCCCGGTGGTCCCATCCTACACTGCATCAACATTGGCCCAATATTTTGCCAGTTATGGTTAATAATAAAGACTATTGTCACCTAATTATTATTATTTTATGTACGTACGCGCATATCTCCTCGGCATGTTGTGTCAATATATATAAAACTAAAAAGTTAAAAATTAAAAAAATTTAAAAAAATTAAAGCCGACTTCAAAAAAATAAAATTGCACTAAAAAGTAAAAAATAATTTTTTCCCTTATTTAATCTACGACTCTCATATTTTTTAAGTCGGTGCCTCATCATTATTGCACTGTGTAAATCTGGTGCCGGCTTAAAAAACATGAGAGTCGTAGATTAAATAAGGGAAAAAAATATTTTTTACTTTTTAGTGCAATATTTTTTTGAAGTCGGTTTTAATTTTTAAAATTTTTTTTACACATATGCTTATTACGAACAAATAATATCATCTTGCACTTTATAGCTTGTATATATGGTAACTGTACTCGTAGTTGACAGTGTACCAATAGTTGACACTTTAATTTTCAGTCACGAATAATAAGCTTTCTATTAAAAAAAATGTTTTTGACTAATACGCTGGTTGCAAAAGTATTAATCAAAAACATTTTTTTAATAGAAACCTTATTATTCGTGACTGAAAATAAAAGTGTCAACTATTTGTACACTGTCATCTACGAGTACAGTTACCCTACTGCTGCAATAAAACATAGATTTATTAAGAAAAGACGACTGAATACAGAGTGTGAGGAGTCACGATTTTTTATAGGTTACTTGTGTTTCTGCTTCGCTCATGATTCGTTCTAATATAATATATTAAAAAAATGCTACAGTTCCATTTTAAAAACCGACGGTAACATCCATATCTCTGAAAAATGCAAGTAAAGAAACTTTGGTTTTCGGAAATTATGCATACTTAAGGAGACCGACCTTCCGCTCTAAAAGTCGATTTTTTTATTTAATTTTTCGAATATTCTACTTTTAGGAATACGTGTTTAAAAGGATTTGTTGAAGTTCGTAAAATTCCCGAAGTTATAGGCATTTGAGTAGCGGCAAATGCATGGGTCACAACCGGCCACTCGGCGCTCACGTAAAACTTTAAACGCGTTTTTCCCTAAACAGTGTTCTCAAAATCGGTGGGACCTGTATTTCCAAAAGTTATTATCCGATTCGACTGAAACTTTTTTATTTTGAAGAATATACTTCTGGCTAGGGGGGAAACCAGAAAAAATTACAAAAAATTGAAAATTTATAATTTTCAAAGGCATTGGAAGGATGAAAAATATAGAGAAAAAGTGATTTCACACTTCAAGTGTCGTTATTTTCTCAAAAAAATGTAATTATGTAATTTTTTCTGGTTTCCCGCCTAGCCAGAAGTATATTCTTCAAAATAAAAAAAGTTTCAGTCGAATCGGATAACTTTTGGAGATGCAGGTCCCACCGATTTCGATCAATTTTTTGACGCCTTGAGTTTAACGACTCCCCAGTGCCGTCTGCAATGATTAATTATAAAACAAAAAATAGATTTCTATAATTTAAGACATCCTTAATACAATGCAACAAGTCCCATTATATTATGTATAGTAGTTTTCCTTTAATTAATTCCTAAAGATCACCTATCTTTTTGGGCTCTAGATCGTAAGGTCCCCTTAAATACATAGTTCAGCTTTTGTGTACAACAATTTTTTGTAAAGTTCAAGGAAAGTCCTGAAATTTAGCGGCGATACTGCGTGGGGCACCCTGTATAATTACCATGGCGCTGTAATTATCCATTCAAGATGAATATGTTCAAGGCGCAGATTGTATTGAAGTTATCAATATTGAGTGCATCACATACTCGTGTAAATCTACTGCACTCACTATACAATAGTATCAGCGCATTACTTTCTGCAGACACGCTAATCATAAAATTGCAGAGGATAGAGTGTACGAAATTTGTATGACACTTCCGAACCGGAAGTGCAAACGGACCATGAAATCAGGTCGCCCTAACAAAACAAAGAAACATAAGCCTGCACGCGCAGGAAAAAGTAATATGACGGTTGGGAAGCGAAATTCTTAAAATGCTTGCAAAAAGTCCAGCTTTGTGGAGGATTTGATGCTTCGAAATTCCATAATTTACTGTAAAACTTTGTTGTAAATTACACATTTTAGGTTAGGGATCTTTGCCGGAAAACTGCACTTTTAATGTGCGAGTTTGTTAATAAATTTTGGTGGTCGTACAGAGACTGCTCAGTGGGGATTTCCAATGGATGTCAGGGTGAAAACAGAATCAAATTGAAAATAAAAAATGTCACTTCGAGTTTTGTTAATGACACTAATAATTGGCTGTTGACTTTAATAATGGCACATAAAGTACAGTTAAAGTGACCAGATATTTTGTGGGCCAATGCGGGACAAACAAGCAAAAAAAAAAAAGGTTACCAGATCCGTGAGGATATCGTTTCCGTACTGTATTGGAACATTTACAATATATTTGCAGTATGTTACATACTCATCATACATACATAGTTATGATACGTACTTGTGATACAAAATTAAAAATATTTATTTTTCCCGAACAAAAAAATCACTTCATTGAACTTGGTCTCACTTGAATATCACAAGTAACCAGGCCCGGATTAAAGGGGGGGCTAGGGGGGCCCCGTTCTAAGCCTACAGTTCTAAGCAATTTAAACTCGTTATTGTTTAACTTTTTGTTACTCTCCCCCCCCCCCCCCGCTTATTCAACCACGGGGGCCCCCGAAGGTTGGATAGCCCCGGGCCCCAAAAATCTTAATCCGAGCCTGCAAGTAACTATATCAATTTATATAATTTATATAAATAATCATGGATATAAAATAAAAAATATTAAATATAAACATTTACTGATATTTCTCTGCAGAATTAATTTTTTTTAGTAAATCTTCGTTACTTGGGATATTCTTACAAAATTCTTCGCAAGAATTGGAAAAATTTTACTTTACTAGCAATATTGCTTTCAACGTTTCTACGTTCAGCTGGGTTTTTTTCTGCGGTCCAAAATTTATTCATCAATGAAAAAACTCTTTCTGTAACAGCATTGGTGCCTGGCAAGCATAATGCAAACTCAATTACTTTCTTAACATTCATAAATGGTATGTTGTTCGTATCAAAGTGATTAAAGATTTCTATTCATCTTGCATCGATTGACATTTTTTCTTCATTCCAAGCCTTTATTTTTGTATCATCAACATATTTTCTTACGTATGATATCTCGTCAAAAAGTTTGCTATCTTCCTTTTCAGCATCGAATATATCCTTTTCATCATAAAATTTTGAAATGTATTGAAAACTATTTTGCACATTTAGCCAATTAATACTGCTTTTAAGATTAATCCACTTAAACAAATCAATGTGTTCAAATTGTAATAAGCGAGGTTCTAAATATTCGATGCATTTTTTATAGAACATGTTAACATTGGATTTGAAGGAATCTATTTTCGACCAACTATTCTCTGCTAACTTTCTTAACTGACTGCGTACAGTCAGTGGTAGATACTGTGTATTCATTCTTTCTTCCAATTTGAATTTTAAATCGTCTATTTCTGTAACAACCTCTGTAACAGTAATTTTATCACCTTCAATTTTTATCACTGTACTATGAAATATTGCTGCTTCACTATGCATGAAATACAACCATACTTCTGCGCTGTCATCTTCAAAAAAAGATTTCAGAATACTTGGGCAGTTGTCGATGGACAAGAAATATGATTTTAAAGGAGAATACAATTTTAAAACTCTTTCAATCGCAGGCATCAATGCCAACCATCTAGTCTTACTATATCCCAGCAAGCGCATATATTCCACCTCTACATCGTCACAGAATTCTTTTAATAACTCTACCCTTACTGTAAATATATAAAAATAACTGTAAATTTTTATTATGATGCCCTCAATATCAATAGGAAGTTGATCTGCTGCTGTCTGAATAGTATTGTGTACTATATGTGCAGCACATCCTATACCGACAATTGGCTTTCCAAGATGCTTCATTAGTTTAGTATACACATTATTTGTTCCTTTTCTAAGGAGACCACCAAAGTTTGTATTTGCATTATCAGCACAAACTGCTACAACTTTATTTTTACAAATTATTTTTCTTTAATACTTCAATAATTGAGTTCGTAATTATCTCAGAACTTTCCCCTGGGAGAGATACAAAATCTAAAAGTGTTATTTGTATTCCCAGTTTGTAATCGAAAAACCCGAATTACTGATGGAAATAATTTAGTTTCCTTATGATTTGATGCATCCGTAAATATTGTTATAAAATCAGTAGTTTCCAATGTTTTCAAAAGTTGATCAATTATATAAGGTGCAAACACATTTTTTATAATTGCTTCAGATTTTGTGCGAGCGCAAGTAAACTTTGGCGCGAATAATGTACGAATAAGTTTAGATGTACAATCCATTGAGCGAAATGTGTGATTATGAATTACAGTATGATACGCAAATACTGCCTCGGCAATTGCTAATTCTCTTTCTTTGGGTCCGAATTCAACTTTACGAAAATAACCACTTAATTTTGTTGAGGAAGCTGAAGCTAATAATGCTCGTTTGTGTTTATCTGACAAAGTATGTCTCTTGATATCACTTCTACCTCCCGACCCAATCGAGAAATCACTGTTACAAGTATCATAGTGAACGTTGTTTTCAATTTTACTTTTTTTTTTAAAAGCAAATTCACTTTTTAATTCTTCTGTAAATGTACAGAGTCTTTTCTTCGACATGGCTATCTGAAATTAGTTTTTTTATTTAGAATTGATATTCTAATTAATAATATATTAAATAATAAAAATTAATACATACTTTTTGTTGTAGAAACACTGAATATAATAAAAATAAAATAATCTTAGGTTAGGTTCCCAATAACCAAATAACGTTTTCGTACGAATGGCCAGGGTTGCCAGGCGTACTGAAAAAATGGCGGTTTGCTGGCCTATATGACGTCATACGGTGTAGGAGAAGGGGAATACTTATATTTGATTGGTGACGCCGTGACGTCATGTCAACGCCGAGCCAATCCAAGCTAAGTGACGTCATATATGCCAGTACGTGTACTGGATCGCCTGGTAACCCTGGGAATGACGTTCTGATGAATCGTGGATACGTGTCGTATCCGATAAAACAATTGAAACATATTCAGCAGCGACCATAGATGGCCGTGATGAATCTGTGACTCAAACCATTCGCGCCAAGCGTGACAGTATTAGCGACATCTAGTATGAAGTACAAGAAACAGTAACTTTATGCCACTGCGAAAATGTAAAAGGTTACATGTCCAATGCGGGACAAAGGGCTCAAATGCGGGCAAATGCGGGACTGTCCCGCATAATGCGGGACGTCTGGACACTTTAAGTACAGTAGAACCTTCGTATAAAAGAATTTTCTGTTGATGGAACATTCACTTTCCAAGTTTTCACGATTTTTAATTTTAGTTAAATTAAGGAGGGAGCCCTATTTAGGACGCTAGGAATAAGGTGATTCTTGGGAATTTTTTCTAAGAAACTGTTAAGCGAATCTTTTCCAAACTTTCAGGGTATTTGAGTTCACATTTAAACAATAAAAATTAGTTTTTTGTTACAAAGTGTTCGGTATAAATGGAGATATATGAATACGTTCGTAGTGACTTGATCGCCGGAGTTACAAATTTGCAATTATTTTGGAGGCTCCAATTCTTCCCTGAAATAAAAAAACCAAGGATTTTCTTATTTCTAGTATAACAGTTTCATAGAAAAAAAATACCCAAGAATCACCTAATTCCTAGCGTCCCAAATAGGGCTCCCCCTTAACACAAATAGAAAGAACAGAAATAAAAAACAATACAATAGGAAGATACTTTAAAATATATATCTGGACACCACAGCCAATCGGGAGATTGTATTAAGTCAACTTTGTTTTTAAAAAATGACATTTTACAGATTTCCGAAATTGTGAAAAATTTGATACGGGAAACATGTAACATGTCATTTATGGAAAAGGTCGGCTTAATAGAACCTAGCTCTGGGGTCCACATATGCGTTTTATATCTTCCTAGCTGCAGAATCAAAAAAAATTTAAAAGACTTAACTGGTCGAGATAATAGTTATCTTATGGCGCTACATTATCTTATGTGGATTGGTTTTTTTTAATACCAAGAGTACTGAAAGAATTGAGAATAACGACGTTCTTAAGGGGAAAACCACTGTGACAGCCGGAAAAGTAAGCCTTTTTTAAGAATTTTTTTTCAGTAATATTTTACAGTTATCATAGAAAGTTTTTATTACCTACCTTTAGTATAATGTCTTAAGAGACTATAAAAAAAAATAGAAAAACATGTATAAATTTTAATATATTCATTAATCTTCTAGGCCCCCCGCGCGCGATGGTCGAATGTGTAACTCTAACTATGGAACAGCAGGTCCGAAATCAAATTTTAATTTTTTTTATAAACTACATAAGTGTAGTTTCCGTTGCACGTACGGATTCTTTGATTGAAAACAATTTTTTTTAAATACGCTCGAAAAATTGTCCATCTTATTCGCGGATGTTCGAAACTTTTCTGCTAAAGCGCCCCATTTTTACAAAAATAATTTGTTTAAGAAATCGGTACGTGCAACGGAAACTACACTCATATAGCTTATAAAAAAAAAAGAAATTTTATTTCGGACCTACTGGGTACCATAGTTTCATGTTCGGGAAGCGCTCGTGGGGGGTCTATAAAATTAATTAATATATTAAAATTTATGCATGTTTTCTATTTTTTTTATAGTCTCTTAAGACATTGTACTAAATATGGATAATAAAAATTTTCTATAAAAACTGTAAATTATTTCTGAAAAAATTCTAAAAAATGGCTTATTTTTCAGACTGTCACAGTGGGTGCTGCCCCTTAATAGTAATCGTAATCTTCTCAATATCATGTACTACCTTATAACCCCTTGAAAAATCAATTGTGCAAAATATCGTAGGTCGAAACCAAATCTAAATCAGAATTCAAGGCAAAATTCAGAATTACAAATAAAGTAGAAACTAAATTAATGAAGTGACAGTAATGCGCCGCAAAGGTCAATGCTATATGAACGGTGACGTCGACTACATAGCCTCAGTAGTAAATACATGCCGCGTTATTTAACAACCATTTAATAACAAAGTTGAATATGTTAATGTAGTCAGTTCAAGTAGAATAAAATTAGCTCACCCCTACGCAGAGATTTTCGAGTTACTAAGGCACTCATGCACCCTTTTGGGGTAAAAACTGACTGTCTACCAAATTTTAGCTTCCTATGTATTATGGGTTTTCGAGATATTTTTGGCTGGACAGAGGATCCCAACTGACTATTATTATGTTTGGCGATTCTTGCTGGGTCTATGACATACATTACCCAATATCCAATTTTTGAATTACATATAGCATGCAGTGGCTCTCACCCAAAATCGTACACTCTTTAAAATCGCATAAAATTTTTAAAATTGGTCCAAACGACTTGAGTTTTTTTGAGAAGCTAGAAGGATTAGATTGTTAAGTGATGTGTTATGTCGTCAAAAAATTCCAATTAGTCGGAATAGCAAAAAAAAAGTAGCAAAGGTTGTTTTTTCAACTTTTTTCTGGGCCTGTAATGAAAATTAAAAAAAAAAAAAACATTTGTAGATTTAAGTAAGTTGTATACATGCTGAAAATTTCAACAAAATCGGTTAACGTTGCTCTGAGCTACAAACGTTTAAAGATCGCAGAATCGAAAGATTGAAACAAAATCGCGAAATTCCCGAAATCACCGATTTTCGACCTTATTCTGCGATCTTTAAGCGTTTGTAGCTCAGAGCAACGTTAACCGATTTTGATGAAATTTTCAGCATGTATACAACTTACTTCAATCTACAAACGGGTTTTTTGAATCTTCATTACAGGCTTAGAAAAAATTTGAAAAAAAACGACCTTCATTATTTTCATCGCTATTCCGACCAGTTGCAATTTTTTTCAAATCGACGAAACACGTCACCTAGAAAACTAATTAAGTAAATTAGTAATTAAAAAAGTTTTGCGATTTTAAAGAGTGTACGATTTTGGGTGTAAGCCACTATATGTTGCTTTATACCTACAGTGAACTCTACATATCTTTCATTTTCACGCCATTAGATTATATCAGGTCCGAATTAAAGGGGGGGCTAAGGGGGGCTAGGGGGGGCTGTAGCCCCGGGCCCCACTTTCCAGGGGGGCCCCGTTCTAAGCCTTCAGTTCTAAGCAATTTAAACTCGTTATTGTTTAAATTTTTGTTACCCCCCCCCCCCCCCCCCGCTTTTCAACCACGGGGGACCCTCGAAGGTTGAATAGCCCCGGGCCCCAAAAATCTTAATCCGGGCCTGGATTATATACATATGTGAGCATAGGGTATGTACGGGACAGTTGGCTCACTTAACATAAAATAGCTATTGAAACTTCCACTGACATTGTTTATTTTATCAGAATACACCTAATAGGGGAAAGTTGCCTATATTGGACCACTTAAGAAAGTACCTCCATAAATCGGAAACGTGTTGATAGTTTTGAGCAGAAAAATTTTAGAACAATTTCACCATTGTAATTCATACATCAATCTAATAAAACAGACTGAAGCGCTATGTGGCTGGTTACAAAAAGATATTTTCAAACTACCGTTAATGGTCCAATCTAGCGTTGTGTACCACACTAGATTTTGTTGTGCCCTGCGTGATGGCTCGCAAGGCTGGTACGGGTCCAGTATACCTAACTAAGTTCTTTAAGTCTACATTCTCTCTCAATTTGGTAACATCGATACTAATACTACTATATACATCTGAACATAAAATGCTGGAATATCGTAACTGCGGTAACTGTACGGGCTGCAACGGTATCAAAGGCACCGTCAACTTAGCACGATCACTACGACCACGCAAGTTACATACTCCAGCATTATCAATATTGTTTGTCTTATCTAGGGGATGACATTTTTCTCGGAAGCCGTTTCCCGAGATGTCTGTGACACTTCCTGTATCTTGGGAGCTTTTATCTCCATCATGTTGAGGCTGCCTTTGTAGCCGCTCCCACTGCCTCCGATACCTTTAAAGGTAGACTTTCCAAGCCGCGATCGGCGGCGGCGGCTGGCGGCGGTCCCACTAGTGCAATGGAGAGGTATGCATCTGTGTCTCCGTTGCGCTAGTGGGACCGCCGCTGGCCGCAGCCGCCGATCGCGGCTTGGAAAGTCTACCTTAAGTGATCTTCCGCGGTCGTTAAATCTTTGGCTGCTTGGTGTGCAATGTACGCCACTCCGGAAATCACCGCCCCCGCCGGGCCTCCCGCCAAAAAACCTGTCAGGGCCGACAAAGCCGGCCGCAGTATATAGTTTTTTGCCCCATGCCATAATGTTTCCAAAAGGGGGGGATCCGGCCATTGAATAGATGTAACATCAATGTTGGCGGAAGTAGGCTCGAGGCAGTTCAAGGCAGAGTTCAGAACAATCCATGTCTGGTCTGCTCCGTATGTGGCACCCAAAGGACGAACAACAGTGCACACGGTCTGGCTTTCGAACCAGTTCCAATTCACAGCGGCGAAATCCTTGCCCCCGGCGATATTGGAGAGGGCAGACGTACAGTCAAACCACGGTTTGATACATGTAGTACGTTCACCAGGCGTCTGAAGCAGTAAGGTGGGCAGTTGTCGCGGTATTTCAAGCGAACACACCGCATGCATTTTTGCACTGCCAGACAACTCAGGTAAACTAATACCCGAAATGCAGTGCCCAAGATGTCTAAAGTCGATGGTTGCCTTTGGGACCACGCCTTGTGCCAGTCCTAGCTTATTTATCCACTGAACAGTGCAGTGGACTGGGACTGGGCTGTATGTTAACCAGTCGTCATTATCATATGGAAAAAGGGTGTAATATTCCGATATGCATGCCGGGTCCCAACCGTTCCATCCCGAATATATGCCTCTGATGTTAAAGTGACAAACAACTCCGCCGAACAATAGGTCTTTCAAGTTGGCAACCTGTCCCCGCAAATGCACTTCCTCCATCCTGGTATCGTAACCGGCCCACTCTCTGGTGGTGATGTCGTTCATGGTCATGAAAGCTGACGTACTGAAACTGAGTGCAACCGAGTGCATATGGATCCAGTGCAGCATACCGTCAGCATTCTGGAAGCTATACTCGTGAGCATCCCTAATTATCAGCCCAGTCGCAACAGCCATGCGCGTCACTGAGTCCATGCACTGGATGTTATAAGCAGAGGTGACGTTGTCAGGGGTTCGGGACGCCCATCTCACTGTTATGTTATCACCTTCTCGTATGAACGAGCATCTGGTCATGCCCGTCGGAGGGTTGTGAGTCGGGGATAGTCCGGAAAAGTTATGTCCGATTGGGCGTCTACGCGCTTGTGTGCATGCAATGTCGTTCAGGGTGAACTCCCTAGACCGCATGACTTGAGCCGAATCGAGGAAATCGCCGTTAAGGGTCCAAGCCCCATCCAACGCAACATCCCAATCCGGCATCAGGGTTTCCGCGTCCATATCGGGGCTAACACCATTGTACCAAACACCGTACAACTCAGCCACAACAGACAGACATAATGGTACAGCGCTAAGGACTCCAAGCTGCTGCGTATAACTGAATAATTCAGCTGACTTCTATTGAAGTCGTTGGCCGCTCGCACCACACGTCTATGTGCCTGCCCACAGCTCCGATGAGAGAAAGGAAGCTATGTATGGCACAAGCGCACCACCCTTGAAATTTGTCCGGATAGGAATCGCAGTAAAGGTGTTATCGATTCCCTGATACCCAAAAGGCGCGGGTAAGTTTTGGGATGTAGTACCGTTAGTAATCTCGATAAAGGTATCGAGAGTTACAACGAGCACCTGGACGTTTATCTGGTCATAGTCGGGGGGACACACTATACGGGCCGTCGCGGGCCCGACCTCCTTTACTCCTCGTATGAAGCGGATCAGTGTTGGATCAGTCAGGGTAGCGTCGGAGCACACAGACAGACCCATTGCGCAGACTCGAAAGAAAGCAGCCGTGTCGCGGACTGAATTAGGTCGGTAAGACACCGCCTTCACCAGATTTACCAACGACGTGGCATCACGTACATTGGAACTACGCACTAGTGCGCCCAATGCACCCTGCGCCATCGGACTTGACATACGCTCTGCGTACTGTGTGTATTAGGGTGGCTCTTATTTACTCTTGGTAAAAATTTTTTTTTCAAGATTTTCTTCGGGGCACCCTCCAGAATAGTTACAAATAATTAAAAAAAATCTGTGTAAAGTTTCAGCTCGATCGGATAACGGGAAAGGGTGCCCCTGGGCCGTTAAACATTTAAATCATTATTTAACAGCTCGCGATGTCGATTTTATATAAGGTCTTCCAAGTTATTGATTAAATCAAAAAATATGTCAAACAAAAGTTGTAGATCCGGACAAGGAGCATCTTTTTTGGTGTATTACTATTTTTCGTGCGACAAACGGTTTTCGAAAAAATCCGAAAAACTAAAAAAAAACTTTTTTTTCAAAAAAGTTTAAAAGTTTAAATGCTTTTAGAACGCTTTTTATTTATGAAAGTGAACAAAAAAATGGAATTTTTATTTTCGAGGACTAATTTTTAAACATTTAAGGGGTGGGGGGGGGGGGGGCATATACCGAAATATGCAAACAAGATAAAAAAAGTTTCTTCTTATTTTCAGTGTTTGATATGTGATGAATGTTTCCTGAAATGTTGGGGTCGAAATTCTCAAAAATATCGGAGATATACAGGGTGTCCGCGGGAAGACTGGACAGCTGAATATCTCCTAAAGTATTGGAGATAAAAAATTTAAAAAAATATGTAAATTAATGGTTCGATGGGGCTGCTTAATTAGCCACGACGGATTTTTTTTTCGATTATTATTTTAAAAGATACGATGGTCAAGTTCGGTTTTTCAAATGGCACTAACTTTTTTGAAGTCCTGAGTTGATAGTGCGTTCCAAGACGAATTCAATAAGCTTTAATGTATACACTTGATTTCCACTGGTTTTTGAGATATTGCGCTTGCAAATTTGCTGATTTTCACTTGAAAAAAACCTCTGGAATAGCAAGGACCGGGGTCGGTCTTGCTGGCGCCACGGGTGGCAGTGCCTGCTGAAATAGATACCTACCTGCCAAAGGTCTACGCAGACCCAAAGGCTGGACAATTCAGTTCCGTCAGAAATGCTACTTAGGTAGGTACATCTGCGGTATCGAGAAGCGCACCGTTACTTTTATTTCGCACTTGCTTCTACGCTCGGATGGCCGGTTATTTTGGGAGGGGTGCAAGTTCGATTGGTTAGGTTAGGAGGTGTGAAAGTTGCTAGACTAAATTTCAACCATAGGGAGCAGATTGTATTAGAACCAATCGGATTTGCATCCCTCACAAACGGCTGCTCTCTTGAAGAGGCCCCCTTCACAGCAATGCCCACCTTCAATCGCACGGAATACGTTAACGCATGCTATGGTTTTGATATTGAAGCTCGTGTTTATACTCGAGAGGACCACGCGTCGGCAAGCGGGCTACCCCTTTTCTTCCTGTGTCTCTCCACGAGGAGTATTGCCGGTGGATTGTAGGGGCGTAGATGTCGGGATGCCAGTTATTGACTTCAGGAGACGATAGAAACACTTTATTACAAAACACACATGTACCTACTATAATTAAAGTAAATCGTATTCCTCTCGAGCAGGAGTACTGATAATGATCAAACTTGCGCCCCACGTCGCGCAAGTTGATTACGCGGAGGGTAGTCGGGTGTCACTGGCACACACTGCACAAATGATACAGGGCAACAATTCTGGAGCAACGTCCGTCAGGGAGATGCGGCCTGGTATCCCGTGGCGAGGACAGCCCTTCGCAGTTAGACCGAGAGCCAGTGAACATTTTACCTACGTCATTTTTAAATGGAAATAATTCTTATTTTATGAAATCATATACATATACAGACGATAACGGAAACCATCGTCTGGCGGCCGGGCGTTAGAACAACGACGCGTGGGCGGACGTTGAAAGTGCAAAAAAAAAACAGTAAAATTACGTCATTTCTTAATGACTGATTTTTTGTGTGGTAATTAATAACATAATGGTAAGCTATAAAAAAATGTTGCCAGACGTTTTTATTAGAACTTAAGGGGCGCCAGACGGTCATAAAGTTGCATTTTTGCAATGATCATTTACGTCATAGATAAATGGCTGTTTCTTTTTTTAAACTTTAATTTAGAACCCCTTTAACACTAATATACAATTGCCAGACGAAAATCGTGGAACTAACACCTTGCCAGACGTGAGCAAAGTCTCGGCCGGCGCGCACATCGACACCTCGACGCTACGCTTAATCCATTACTGTAATACTTCCTCAACAATTATATACGTTTTCCAGACGTATATATCGAAACTATCATTTTATCAAACAGCTGCAATGTAAATGTACGTACCGTTTCGCTGTTGGTGTGGGGGAGCTATTCCACGTCAAAACGGATAGGTGAAATTTTAGTTTCACCGATTCTCTTCAAAATTACAGCATTTGTCGATAACCTTGCAAAAACAAAGCATACTGAATTTTAAAGGCCGAAATATTTAATGTTAAAGTTTTAAAAATTGAAACATAATCGGCTGACGCGTCATCAGTTAAACTGTAATATCTCGGTCATTTTTAAAGATAATGCCTCCGTCTTGGGCTCATTTTAAAGCTGAAGGAATGCTGAGAATATCTGCTCACCATATAAAAGATTAGCAATAGTGAACAGATATTCCTATTATTTTTCTCGAGAATACTGAAAACACTGAACGAAAAGTTTGTTTTATTGCATCGTATATAAATACTTTCCTACGCTAGGCGATTGTTTTGAAAACGCGTGCGTGCGGACTGACCACGGGATCCGTGCAGTTCCAAGCGGTGTGCACTGTCGTAAGTTTTATTTTTTTGTTGACTGTCCCCAATATCTCTCCACTTTTTTGAGAAACGCATTTATTAGCTGAAGGCTCAACGAATCGAATGGTATTTTTTCACCCGGATCGTGGGTGGGAACGACGTCAAATCGCGATTTGAAACTTTGACATCGATTACTGTTAAGTTTATTAACAATAAACAAAATATTCTATATACCGGTTGAGAAAGCATTCCTTCAGCTTTAAAATGAGCCCAAGACGGAGGCATTATCTTTAAAAATGACCGAGATATTACAGTTTAACTGATGACGCGTCAGCCGATTATGTTTCAATTTTTAAAACTTTAACATTAAATATTTCGGCCTTTAAAATTCAGTATGCTTTGTTTTTGCAAGGTTATCGACAAATGCTGTAATTTTGAAGAGAATCGGTGAAACTATAATTTCACCTATCCGTTTTGACGTGGAATAGCTCCCCCACACCAACAGCGAAAAGGTATGTACATTTACATTGCAGCTGTTTGATAAAATGTTAGTTTCGATATATACGTCTGGAAAACGTATATAATTGTTGAGGAAGTATTACAGTAATGGATTAAGCGTAGCGTCGAGGTGTCGATGTACGCGCCGGCCGAGACTTTGCTCACGTCTGGCAAGGTGTTAGTTCCGCGATTTTCGTCTGGCAATTGTATATTAGTGTTAAAGGGGTTCTAAAGTAAAGTTTAAAAAAAGAAACAGCCATTTATCTATGACGTAAATGATCATTGCAAAAATGCAACTTTATGACCGTCTAGCGCCCCTTAAGTTCTAATAAAAACGTCTGGCAACATTTTTTTATAACTTACCATTATGTTATTAATTACCACACAAAAAATCAGCCATTAAAATTGACGTAATTTTACTGTTTTTTTTGCACTTTCAACGTCCGCCCACGCGTCGTTGATCTAACGCCCGGCCGCCAGACGATGGTTTCCGTTATCGTCTGTATATATGATTTCATAAAATAAGAATTATTTCCATTTAAAAATGACGTAGGTAAAATGTTCACTGGCTCTCGGTCTAAGTGCCTCGCCCGATTTTTATGGCTTTTTCCGGAAAAAGGTACGAATCCTGGGCCGAACGTAACGAATTGAAGGGTTTCGACCCTCGAAGGGTTTGGAATATCATTAAGAAGTGAAAAATGTACAGGATTTCAAATGTTTGCTTCTTTTCTTCATCGTATCGAGAAGGAAGTGATGCCAATGGATTCCTTATGCTTTTCTGATGAAAATCATACCAAATATCACGCAAATCGGATTACTTTGACACAAGCTGTTTGTATTCCCTATGCAAAAGTTGTCCGATTTACACGACATTTGTAATGATTTTCATCGGAAAACTCCAAGGAATCCATCGGCGACACTCCCATATCCATACGATAATGAATAAAGAATTAGTTTATATCTTAAACAGATAATTCTGGAGCTGTGCCCGTCACCCCGTGGCGAGGACAACACCTCGCAGTGCCCATCGAATTTTATGGCTTTTTCCAGAAAAAGGTAGGAATCCTGGGCCGAACGTAACGAATTTGGGGTCGAACCCCCGCAGTCGAGGGTGAAAACGTGAAATATTAATTTCAGCGTAGTAAGAAATGCTTCATTCTTTAATGCATCGATATGAAAGTGGCACCAATGGATTCCTTATGTTTTTCCGCTGAAGATCGTACCAAATGTCGTGTAAATCGGACTATTATTAACGAAATTTCCTTCATTATTTTCCGAATTACGTCGTTCTTGATGTCAGTTTCATCGGAAAATCATAAGGAATCCATTGGCGTCACTTCCTTTTCGATACGATTAAGAAAAGAAACAAACATTTGAAATCCTGTACATTTTTCACTTCTTAATGATATTCCAAACCCTTCGAGGGTCGAAACCCTTCAATTCGTTACGTTCGGCCCAGGATTCGTACCTTTTTCCGGAAAAAGCCATAAAAATCGGGCGAGGCACTGCGAAGGGCTGTCCTCGCCACGGGGTACCAGGCCGCATCTCCTTGACGGGCGTTGCTCCAGAATTGTTGCCCTGTATCATTAGTGCAGTGTGTGCCAGTGACACCCGACTACCCTCCGCGTAATCGGTTTGCGCGAAGTGGGGCGCAAGTTCGATCATTGTCAGTACTCCTGCCGAGAGGAATACGATTTACTTTAATTATAGTAGGGGAGAGGCTTGCAGGTTGCCACCCCTGCTGTATTTCGACTTTCTAGCAGTGTCAGAACCTCAACTCTGACTTACATCGACGTTAAAAGAGTAGGTGTCACTATTTTATAACCTCTGGAGCGGACAGACGCAATAACGCTGTGTTTGCTGAGCGAAGGGTAATATAGTGTTTGTCAAGAAACTGAATTATTGAAATTGTGTGCTTTCCTTGTGCTCGTAAATTGAACATTTTCATCGACAATTCAAGATAACTATACGTACTGTGTTGTCTTTTTTTATCTAATTTACATATGCCAAACAGATTTCCAAACATATCATGAATTGACAATTTTTTCTCATATTTTCCTAAAAATGCGTCGGAATGCAAGTTGCCTCCTTTTTTGGCTTGCAGGTTGCCACCTCTCTCTTTCCCGCTTGTTTACACTCAAATGTCATTGAGTTTGAAGTGAAGTGTTTTTATTGCATTTTAGTCATATTTTGGTTTATTTTTTACATTTTTATAAAAATATAAATTTTTAGTATGGCAGCACGCAGGTCAAGAAAATCTGAATAATATAATTTATTAATAAAACTTAATAAATTTTGAAAAGTTTTCTGAATCAGGTTTTTACTTGAGTTTTTTTACACTTTTAGCAATTTTTTGGGGTGGCAACCTGCGAGCCAAAATTTCAAGGAGACAATTTTAGATACTTTCGATAATTTGCAGTATAATTTTTCTTTTTCGAGAGTTTGTATGATTTGTAGCTCAGGATTGTAACTCAACACTTCCTCTTTCCAACTTATACCATAAATCAACGATACGTTAATTTTATGACGAGTTATGATCAAAAAAGCTTAGGGGTGGCAACCTGCAAGCCTCTCCCCTACATGTGTATTTTGTAATAAAGTGTTTCTATCGTCTCCTGAAGTCAATAACTGGCATCCCGACATCTACGCTCCTACAATCCACCGGCAATACTCCTCGTGGAGAGACACAGGAAGAAAAGGGGTAGCCCGCTGCCGACGCGTGGTCCTCTCGAGTATAAACACGAGCTTCAATATCAAAACCATAGCATGCGTTAACGTATTCCGTGCGATTGAAGGTGGGCATTGCTGTGAAGGGGGCCTCTTCAAGAGAGCAGCCGTTTGTGAGGGATGCAAATCCGATTGGTTCTAATACAATCTGCTCCCTATGGTTGAAATTTAGTCTAGCAACTTTCACACCTCCTAACCTAACCAATCGAACTTGCACCCCTCCCAAAATAACCGGCCATCCGAGCGTAGAAGCAAGTGCGAAATAAAAGTAACGGTGCGCTTCTCGATACCGCAGATGTACCTACCTAAGTAGCATTTCTGAACGGAAAAGAATTGTCCAGCCTTTGGGTCTGCGTAGACCTTTGGCAGGTAGGTATCTATTTCAGCAGGCACTGCCAGCCGTGGCGCCAGCAAGACCGACCCCGGTCCTTGCTATTCCAGAGGTTTTTTTCAAGTGAAAATCAGCAAATTTGCAAGCGCAATATCTCAAAAACCAGTGGAAATCAAGTGTATACATTAAAGCTTATTGAATTTGTCTTGGAACGCACTATCAACTCAGGACTTAAAAAAAAAAAGTTCCATTTGAAAAACCGAACTTGACCATCGTATCTTTTAATATAATAATCGAAAAAAAAATCCGTCGCGGCTAATTAATTAGCCCCCTCGAACCATTAATTTTCATATTTTTTTTAATTTTTTATCTCCAATACTTTAGGAGATATTCAGCTGTCCAGTCTTCCCGCGGACACCCTGTAGACGTCATGATTTCGGGTAAAATGATCATATCTGATGTCTATATCTCCGATATTTTTGCCAATTTCGACCCCAACTTTTCAGGAAACATTCATCACATATCAAACACTGAAAATAAGAAGAAAAATTTTATTTATCTTGTTTGCATATTTCGGTATATGCCCCCCCCCTTAAATGTTTAAAAAATAGTCCTCGAAAATAAAAATTCCATTTTTTTTGTTCACCTTCATAAATAAAAAGCGTGCTAGAAGCATTTAAACTTTCAAAATTTAAAGAAAAAAAAAAAAAAAAGTTTTTTTTTTTTAGTTTTTCGGATTTTTTTCGAAAACCGTTTGTCGCACGAAAAATAGTAATTCTCCAAAAAAGATGCTCCTTGTCCGGGTCTACAACTTTTGTTTGACATATTTTTTTATTTAATCAATAACTTGGAAGACCTTATATAAAATCGACTTCGCGAGCTGTTAAATAATGATTTAAATGTTTAACGGCCCAGGGGCACCCTTTCCCGTTATCCGATCGAGCTGAAACTTTACACAGATTTTTTTTAATTATTTGGGACTATTCTGGAGAGTGCCCCGAAGAAAATTCAAAAATCGAAAATAAGAGCCACCCTAGTGTGTATGCTATGGAGAAGGGGACTACTTGACCATAGTCACTAGGGTCAAGCATGTGTGTTGAAGACACGCATCGCACAGGAATGGTGTCAGAATAGAAAAAGGTCACGGGTGGGGGGGGGGGGGGGGGGGGGGACCTCAACATTTCTAGGGGCCGGAAGCCCGTCAACGTGGCGTACGGCTATACGAGGCACGTTAGGGACACCAACTGCCTGTTCCTGCTGTTGGGCCTGCTCCTGTTGAGCAGCCTGGGGCTCGGGGGGAGGGGGGAGTGGGTTCTGAGTCAACCATTGACGATACTGTATCTCGTTCATCGCTTGGGCTGCGCGACGAACGTACCGTTTGTGACCCAGGGCAATGCCTTGCCGTTGGGTCTTGGGTAATAGTATCAACTCGGCTTGAGTTGCTACGTCGCCCCAGTTCTGCTCGACGCGTGGCGGAGCTCTGGGTATGGGACGGGGAGGAGCGATGTTGTGGACGACACATCCACCAACATAGCAGTGCGACAAGCATGCCCAAGTAGTACAATCTGTACCCTTGCAGCCACGCTTTGACGCGACGTCCACTCCATGTGCTGTTTTCGGAAGATACCCAACTGGACTTCCAACCTGCGCCAGGGGCCTTGACCACCATGAAGCGAGGTTCTTCACAGTGTCTGGGTACTTCACTGAAGGGGGCGTTTTTGGGGGACCTGTTGGCTCCATCGTAAATCACAATTTCGCGCAGGTCGATTTCGTCTAAAATCATACAAAAATTTTTTGTTTGTTAACCAAACGCACAATCTCTACACTGAAAACGCAAAAAATCCTCCCGTTAACTCTGGTCTCTTACGACAACGCCTGTACCAGTCCAGACGCGAAGGCAACAGTGAGTGAATATCCGGTCCACTGTTACCTTCACGTTTGGACTGGTACAGGCTTGTTGTGGCTCGCAAGGCTGATACGGGATCTGGCGTAATCGTGGGTTCGGGAGCGATTAAAGGATGAGAATCCACCGGGTGAACTACACCATATGTGTTTAAACTCAAAGACTAACAAGGGGACCACGCGGTAGTGGACATCGCTTTTGGAACGACACTATATGGAGGTCGTAGTACTCATGTAGTATGAAAATACCATTTCAGCTTTTAGGCTAGTGGGCCTTCGTTTTCGAGATATTTTGATTTAAAGTTTTGAACGTATCTAGTAATCCAGATACATAACACATATACCCAAGAAGGTTTCGTGGCTACAACGGTAGCGCGTCAGATTGTCATGCGGGAGGTCCGGGGTTCAAGTCCCCTGGAACCCGTAACTTTTTTTTTTTTTTGACAATTTTTTCCCTGGAAATATATTTTATGAATATTACGTATTATATAGTGCCGTTACATATTACTCTACGCAAATTTTAAGGTTGAAAATGCATTTATAACATAACATATTATTCTAATCACCTCTTTCACCGGTGCTTTCATATTCTTGTACTGCGAAAATATTTCATTCCGTAACTTTCGACGCCTGCGATTGTCGAGCAGGTAAAGTGGGATAACCGTTACTTCTGACCGGAATGAAATATTTTCGCAGTACAAGAATATGAAAGCACCGGTGAAAGAGGTGATTAGAATAATATGTTATGTTATAAATGCATTTTCAACCTTAAAATTTGCGTAGAGTAATATGTAACGGCACTATATAATACGTAATATTCATAAAATATATTTCCAGGGAAAAAATTGTCAAAAAAAAAAAAAAGTTACGGGTTGCAGGGGACTTGAACCCCGGACCTCCCGCATGACAATCTGACGCGCTACCGTTGTAGCCACGAAACCTTCTTGGGTATATGTGTTATGTATCTGGATTACTAGATACGTTCAAAACTTTAAATCAAAATATCTCGAAAACGAAGGCCCACTAGCCTAAAAGCTGAAATGGTATTTTCATACTACATGAGTACTACGACCTCCATATAGTGTCGTTCCAAAAGCGATGTCCACTACCGCGTGGTCCCCTTGTAAGTCTTTATTCAGAAACAACTAAAACTAGACTGAGGTGTACAAGTAGGTTTTTAGCCGTGTTGCCCGGTCGAGGGTCGGATCTCGAGTCTGCCGATTTGCGGCGGCAAATCGGTTTTTATTTCGCTATTGGGCGTGGTGCCGTCGCTTCGCGTTACCGTATATGGTCATAGCAAAGCGCTCGCATTTTTGCTGATTTCGTAGATTCGCGTTCGCCTCGCAACCAGGGATCCGAACCGCCTAGTAACCCTTACCCATACCCGGTTAACCAAGGAAGGTTTCTGTAACCCATACTAACCGCGAGGGAACGGTTCTTAAATTCTAGAAGAAACCGAAGTAACCGGGTTAACCCGCTACGAGCCGGTTACTAGTGAAATAAGACAGTCACTTAAGGCAAGTCAGTGATATGTGAATGTACAGGCAATGCAGGGTGATTCTGAAGCTACGCCCGACAATGGATGCGGCCTGGTACCCCGTAGCGAGGACAAGCCCCCGCAGTGCCTCGCCGAATTTTCTGGCTTTCGACCCTCGAAGTGCCTATTAAGAAGTGAGAAATCTTCGACTTCCGCATTTCTCATCAGATCTTTGCGAAAACGACGCCAAATGATTCCTTATGTTTCGCCGATTAAACTGACACCAAGAACGACGTAATTCGGAAAATAATGAAGGAAATTCCATGCAAAATTCATTTCCATAATCTGAAGCTAATTTCGTTAATAATAGTCCGATTTACATGACATTTGGTATGATTATCATCGGAAAAACACAAGGAATCCATCGAAATCACTTGCATATCGATACGATAAAGAATAAAGAATTTTTTTTTCTGAATTGGATATGAATCCTCGGCCGACCGTAGCGAATTGAGGTCGGCGCCCCACAGTCAAGGAGTGAAAATGTGAAATATCCATTTCAGCGTAGTAAGAAATTGTTTATTCTTTATCGTATCGATATGGAAGTGATGCCGATGGATTCCTTATGTTTTTCCGATGAAAATCATACCAAATTTCATGAAAATCGAACTATTATTAACGAAATTAGCTTGAGGTTATGGAAATTAATTTTTCATGCAATTTCCTTAATTATTTTCCGAATTACGTCGTTCTTGGGGTCAGTTTCATCGGCGAAACATAAGGAATCAATTGGCGTCGTTTTCGCAAAGATCTGATGAGAAATGCGGAAATCGAAGATTTCTAACTTCTTAATAGGCACTCCAACCCCTTCGAGGGTCGAAACCCATAAAATTCGGCGAGGCACTGCGGGGGCTTGTCCTCGCCACGGGGTACCTGGGGGCATCCATTGTCCGGCGGAGCTCCAGAATCACCCTGTAGATGGTGACTTCGCACCCGTACGCACCGTTGTCCACTGTCGAAGTGCGGGATAATACGATCATAAACCGCGACTCTGATGAGACGTTCTGGCCGATTAACCTGGCTAGTTTTTCGGAAGCAACTGGTTTGCCTTGGGCCTGAAATATGATACAATTTTACATCGTTTATGATAATGTATACCTGAGGTTCCTGTTCCATATGCGTAGCGAGTTCAATATAGTGTATTCAGTTTTTACTACAAAGTCGAAATTCAAACTGCACCCCAGATCTGGGTCACACTGTAACAACTATGTGATCTCGGTAAAGTGCCAAATTGATTAGCTTTTAAGGATAATTGTTAACATTTGCTAATTCTGATTTCAAGGATCACGACTGTTGATTGTTTAAGTACAAAGAAAAGTTGATTTATTATACATTCTGTTGTCTACAATCATTAGTAATTTTTTTTTATACTGTACCCCACCTGACCCTACACATATGCAAGTGATAGGTATACATATGCAAGTGATAGGTATACATATGTGTTGCAGCCGAGATTCACCGCTCAGCTGTTGCGCGGATTTAAATGTGCGTGCGAGAGCGTGTAAACACGGTGACACACCGTCCGGTAAGACGGTTAGCTACGTCACACGTTTTTGCCCGGATTCGAGCGTTGCGCGCTTCCAAGAATCCGGCAGTTAGTCGTCAGAACACCTGCCGAAGATACACACGCTCTCGCACGCACCAAACCATCGTTCTTTGTCGCCCCGCGACCCAACAGTTTAAAGCCCAGTTAAAACGGCCCTTCGAGCCATTCGCGCCCAGCGCCCATTGTACATAGTTTTGTACAGAGTTTCCGTTGCGTGCTTTGTGAGTTGTGTTCGTGTTATCTGTTTGTGGAGTGCTCGTGGTTATTGTAAACGACGCCCACTTCGGCCAATAAACGTGCTGTCCTATCATCGTCAAAATCGTCGTTGGAGTGCATTCCCTTCCCTGGCCACCCAGTGGCGATCCACACCGCCTCCACCAGGCAATAGAGTAAACAAGTGATAGGTATACATATGCAAAGAGAATACTTGCGAGGTCGTACAGTGAAGCGGGCAGCAGCGGCGCCAATTCGTGTAACAAGGTGACGACCGTTTAATCCAAAAAGAGGCCGAAGTCCTTATCACGTCAGATTTGTGTTGATACCGATTTTACGACCATCCTGCTGTGCAAAGGTGGCAACATGTTTTGCAGAGGAACACGGGAACAAAAGGGGTAATACTCTGAATGCGCGTGGCCCCCGCGTGCGTCGGCGTTAGTTCGAATTGAAGATAGATCCGTTATCGCTCGAGTATAAACATGCGCTCGAATATCAAAATAGTAGGACGCGCGACGTATTGGGTGCAAGACAAGATGGACCTCGCGGAGGAGATATCACTATAAAGAGGTGGAAACCTCGCGTTTGAAAGGAATGCAGGTCCGAATGGTTCTGATATAGGGTGCGTTCCACTTACGTCCAAAGCACCCGCACGGTTGCAAGATGTAATGGAAATCACGGGCGTTGCGGGCGATTTGGGCGCAATAAGTGGAACGCACCCATAATGATGGGATCGATTCGGAGGCCATGGCGAAAAAAATTAAAAGTCTAAGGACCCAATTCGGGAGGGCCCTCAATGAAAGGAAAGAGCAGAGCAGGAGTGGAGCCGGGACGTCAAAGAAGAAGGAGTGGTTTGCGTTCCAGGCACTGTAATATCTGGGAAAAAACAATACGTCGATAGGCAGTCGCAGTACTATGGAGGTAAGCATTACTATTTTAAATATACAATTTCCTTTGTTACACTCTCGGGCCATTCCACGCGAACTCGGACACTCTTTGGAGCAACATTTCGGATATTGTTGGAACTTGGATATGTTTATACCTAGTCTTTAGTGATATGTAAACGAGTGTCGAAGGATTTTTCAAATTTTGAAAAAATGTGGATCTTAACAGCTCTTGACAGTCGCTTTCATATTGGATAATCAAATACATAGCATTCCAATGAAAAACCTAAAGGTCGCCCTCGTTTCAAGGAATATCTTTGGAATGATTTACCGGGTTCTTTCTCTTATCAAAGGGCTAAGGCCCACCTTGACTATACTTACCGGGGAATGGGAAGATAAGAGGGGGTTTGAATAAGATTGTACGCAGGAATTATAGGAATAACAATGAAGTGTGATATATATTCTTATAGAAAGCAAATAAATGATTACATACTTTGGAGACGGCTATTCGCCTCCGCTGACGCTAATTAATCGGTCGCTGAACCTATCGTAGGTCGTGTTCGCTCGCGTTGTTCTCAGGTAGCGCACAGAAGTCGGTGAACCTGACGTCTGTCGTTTCGCTCGCTATATCGCACGTCTTCGCGGTCGCGGTGGTCCGTATCGGCGCGTATAGGCACTCCCGGTGCATGCCGTTCCTCGGTCTGACGGATGGAGATACACTTCGCCTAAACCAGATCGGCCTAGCGCGATTCGCGAGATAGACTCGGAGACGAGGTCGCGAGCTCTAAACGGCCGTCTGCTCGTCGTTGCTCCCTAGATCGAGTCCCCAAATCACGATTCTCGCTACGAAGTCCCGCGGTTGAGGGCCGCGCTTTGCGCTCCCGAAATCGATAAGGGAATCGCCTCGTCCGCACCTGTCGATCGCTGCTTATTAAGGAAATATAGGAGCCCGGGCTGTCAATGGTCACGTTGTGCTCACAACGATAACTTCCCCGGTTCGGCGACCGGAGTGACACGCGCGGGGCGACTCCGCTGAATCGCCGATTCGAAGAAAAGCGACGCGAGGACAGCAAGCACGGGATGAGCCGGAAGGGCCCATGTAACATAACAGCAATTACTTTTCCTCCTATTTCAATTTTATTAAAAATTTAAGCATTTTCAGGCAATTTCATTTTGCCATGGTACGCTCCCCTCTGGTGATATAAAATATCAGGCAAATTCGTTTCGAATTTCCTTGCAGCCTCCAGGTGGTCTCCTGGCTATATTTTGAAGGTTCAGAAAGCCTGTGCCTTCTGTACCCTCTCGCCAACTACCTGGCATAATGTCACCCCTATTTGAGTTATCAGAGTCAAATGTGCCTGGCGGTGTGTACAGTTGCCTTGATTCTGTATTCCGTCTCAAAAAATTGTGAAGGTGCACGCACGCCAGCACTATACTCTCAACTTTCGCGGGTTCCAATTGTATTGGTTTACGAAAAACTCTGAATACCGTAGCTAGGAAAACCAAATACATTTTCCACCACTCGCCTAGCTCTGCTTAATCTATAGTTAAAAATTCTTCCAATCGAACCGCTTTCATGCGAACCAGGGAATGGTTTCATTAAATGGTGGCTTAACGCAAAAGCATCGTCCGCTACTAAAACAAAGGGGCTACGAATTGTTCCTCCTAACAATGATCTCGGCTGTGGAATATTTAGCTCGTCTTTTATTAATTTCTCATAAAATTTGGTGTTATGGAAGACTCCACCATCGGAAATTCTGCCTTGCGATCCCACATCAGCATAGATAATGCGGTATTCTGCATCTACGATGGCCATAAGCACAATACTGAATGTCCCCTTGTAGTTGAAATATATACTCCCACTATTTCGAGGAGCTTCAATTAGTATATGCTTCCCGTCGATCGCACCAATACAATGGGGGAAATTCCATTTGCTCTTGTAGCCTTCCGCTATCTGCAACCATGCCTCTTCTGATTCTGGTATCTGCAAAAATTCAAGGTACAATATATATACACGTGTATGTACAGGAGCATATGTATATCTGTGTGTGAATATAGGTGTGTTTTTCGCAAATGGTTAATCCATAGTATATATTTCATTATTTATCTCAAATTTCAGGACGATACGGAGGTGCCTCCAAGTACTGCAGGTAGTGATGGAGCATCAACGTCAGCCACAACAGTAGTGGCTGTTAAGTAATTTTAAGGAACATTAAGTGCATTATTAACATTAAATAAAAACATTTTATATATAAATAATTCTGTGTATTTTACTTACCCGACAGTATTGTCGAAGAACTTCGATGATCGCCTCACACACTTCCGGCACAATGGATGATATTACTTGTATCGATATTTTGAATAGATACATTAAACTGGCATAAGAATCACCAGTAGCCAAGTATCTAAGCGTGACAGCTAATCGTATGGTGGGTGGAATTGCAAGACGACAATTTGTGTCTTTCTTTGCAATTTTTGGAGCCACTAAAGTCAGGAGCTCTTCAAAATCAGATTTTGTCATTCGCACAAAATTAATAAAACTACCTCCGTCGTTTAACAAAAACTGTGACATTAAATCATCACCGTAATGTTCTCCATTTCTCAAAAACGCCTTTTTCCACCAACGCCTTTTTCTTTTTCTTTTGGTCGATGCTATTACAATGAACGCGGCGCCAACCCCCATAGCTATTGACGGATCCATGGCTACTAAAAATAAGGTTTGGAATGGACGCCGAAGAAGGGTCTTGGTCAGTGATGACAGATTCGAGACGGGTTCCCTTGAGAATTTCCCCCACCTCGCGCATACTACGCCGGAGCAGCGTATCCGTGAGCTCGGCGCTTCGGAGTCCAACTCACGGACACGCAGCTCCGGCGTAGTGTGCGCGAGGTGGGGGAAATTCTCGAGGGAATCCGCCCCGAATCTGGCATCACTGGTCTTGGTCATAAGGTGGGGGACACAAGTTGCCGAGTCGCCGGACACAAGTCGCTGGATACCAACCGCTCGGTAAAAATCGCTGGAGACAAGCCGATGCATCCCAGCGAGTCGCCAGGCGACCCGCTGGATTCGCTGGCAACAAAGTTGCCGGCGATTATCGCCCAGTCTATACGAGCCTTAAGAACATATCTGATCCTGTGGAATTTTTATTGAAAAAACTGTTACCTTTAGGAACTTTTTTAGAAAGTGTTCTCATGGAACAGATATTTTAGAATCTTCCACGGTAGCACACAACGGCTTATAGACGTTGTGTGCCATCTGGGAAGTATTACAAATAAATATCACATTCAGAATATCAATTAAAATGTAAACATCATGGGGCGCACCTTGAATTGCTGCTGAACAATTGGCACAAATATTCTGAGCAACATCGAATTCTGGATGAATGCTTTGAATGCTTTGAATGCTTGGGATGCTTTAAGGGGTTACACCACCTTGGCGCTCGGAAAAATAGGTATGAAAATAAACTTTTTTTTTTTACACTGCCATTAAGTATATAAAATGATCTTTATTTTACACATATATATAGTAGTTTTATGAACAATTTACAATATTAACGATTAAAAAAAAAATAAAAAATGGCGGAGATATAAGCCGATAAGTAGGACCCTCTTTGGAAAATCTTTGCTGATGGTGTACTGTTAGGTATCGTCTCAAACATAAAAAATACTTTTTTTCTCATTTAAAAGGGTAATAGCTAAAATGTGACGTAGGGAAAAATTTTTAAAAAATTTTTTGTAGAAATGACAGCTGTTTGAAAAAAAACTCGAATTTGCATCGAAATTTTGAGTTTAAAAAATTTATAACTTTCGAACATGGCACCCAATCACAAAAATCCTACGCCCCTTGTTCGCGTCGGAGACGATCCCGGCCGAGAGGAAATTTTTTTCCACAATGCCGAACCATAATTCTGGATCACTTGGCGTAAATTCCGGAACCGGAATACCGACACGGTCGGTTGCGGACGTAGGAATCAAAGACGCCCCGGGAACATCACTCGGGTTGGACATTGTCAAAACGTGGCTCTTAACGTACTCTTTCACAAGAGCCGTCACTACCGCACACGATTCTAGCACGATCACCTTCGCGAAAAATCACGTCGGGGTCACCACTTTCAGGGGTGTAAACGAATGAATAAATGAATAAATGTCTATTACACCACACTCCCTTTAATAAACGCGAATAGGCGATACACGCTGTTCAACTATACTCAAGAATCGGAAAACACAAATTGATCGCAAACGGCACGAGACGGTACCTCAAACGGCTGGTACGAAAGTGAGAGTGCGCGTCACCTCCGGAGGGCCATTTATACTGCCCGCACAGAGGGCCGCGTCCCTCAAGCGATGCTGAAAATGCGCGGAAAAATTCGACGCGAAAGCGCGTCCGCACGCCGAAAAACCCCGATCTGGACGAGTCTGGCTGCCAGATGTGTAACATGACCATAGCCTGACTCGTCCAGGCCCACGGGGAAAACCCGAACGTACCTACGTCCAACGGTAAAATCGCATCTTAAACACGAAGGCGAACTAGCGGCGAAGCCACTACAATTTAAAGAACATTTAGTAATTTTTCCGTAGAAAAATATTTACGTTTATAATAAAGTAACAACCGACATCCAAGAAGCCTTTTTAAAACTGTGGTTTTGCCGTGAGCACTGCCATTCCGCACTGGCGGCGATCCCACTAGTGCAATGGAGAAGTATGCATCTGTGTCTCCGTTGCCTTAGTGGGACCGCCGCAACGAGCAGCAACGACAATGGCATATATGCGCAAAATATTTCATCAGCAAATAGTCTGCCGCTGAGTCTTGAGTGGCTGGTTTCGAGACAGTTTTGTTGCCACGCTACAGACCCTTCTGGTGCATTGAAATATTGTCGAAATTTGGTCGGTACGTCGAAGCCTTCTAAATTTCCAAAGCCTCCTGCTCTGCCCAACGGCAATATATTGCCCGTTGGCAACTGCGCTTCGGAGTTTGGGTGATTTGCAACATTATTATTGTTATTATATTCGTCACGCAACATATTGTGTAGGCAGCACGTTACTGTGACGATGGAATCCGCCGTGTTCGGCATTACCGCGATGGGGGAATGGAATATGCGGAAACACTGCGATAGCAGTCCGAATGCATTCTTCGACACCCTTCGTGATCTGCACAAACGACAATTGAACATTTTTTGTCTCATCTTCCGCATCTTGATTCTTCGGATACGGCTTCATCATGTGCTTCGTGAGTCTGAAGGCTTCGTCACCCACGATGACGTGTGGCAACACTATGCCAGATCCTGGCAGTGCCTTCTCAGTGGGAAAATTGAATGTTTCCGTCCGAATCTGTCGACCCATCACCGATTTTTCTAATATCCCACTGTCCCCTTATAATAAATGTACAGTCGGCATCGACTAATGCTAATAGCACGATCGAGAAATAATTTTTTTAGTTGAAATACAACGATACCCTATTTTTGGACACACTACCCTAACGTGATTAAGAGACTTTAGCTACTACCCTAACCCAGACCTTAGATACTTTGTATTAACTAAAGTCAAAATATACAACCGGTACTATAATAAAATTACGTTACGAAAAAATCAAATACGTTTTGGAAAAATTAACTTGCCTTAATGCGAGGAGCAACTTTTCCTGAGGGGGAATTGGAGATTTCACTCTCCTACACGATTGTTTTGTTAAATCGTTCCCAACCATCTTTAACATCAAATCAACCTGCTCTTTGCTTAGCCTAAAGAATTGTCTGAAGGCTTGGTCATCTTCCAATAGATGATTCGCTATTAAAATGCTGGAATAGCCCTCGGTGTGGCGAGCCTTGTACATAGCCTTCACTTGCTTTCTTTTCCTCTTCCTTTCCCTTCCTTCAAAATGGGCAACCAGAAGTGCGTCATCATCTTCTTCTTCTTCCAACACAAGGGCAAGCAGCAGTTTCCGATTCATTTCACAGCACAATCAAATTATCACCACACTACGATGTTGTTCTCTCGCGATGTTTCCACTTCGAAGTCACAGTAACGAGGGTCGTTCTAGCAAAGGTTGGGAGAGGTCCTAACCCAAAGGCAATAAAGTGACTGCATTTATGACATCCTCTAGATCAGGCCTGCCCCATCGGGTGCAAATACTTCCTGAATTTCTGGGACCCGGGTAACAGCCGAGCGCGGGACTGTTCCATTGCTACCCGTTGCGAAATTTGTGAGAGAACTGCATGGTGGTACGAGCCTGCATGGACGGCCGCACACTCATGCAGTTCTCCCGCAACCCATGCTGTGGTTAGCAACGTAACCAGTCCCGCGCTCGGCTGTTGCCCGGGTGCCAGAACTTCAGGAGGTATTTGCACCCGATGGGGCAGGCCTGCTCTAGATATACAGGGTGTCCCAAAAATGCTGCGGGTCCTTAAAGGGGGTGATTCGAGGGGTGATTGCAAACAACTTTTTCCTTTGCGAAAATGCCCTCCGAGGTTTCGTTAACGAGATATTAACAAAAAACCCCGACCAATCAGAGTGCGAGCCTTCCGCTGGAGCTCCCGCGCTAGCGTGGCCGCGCGCCGGGCCGCGCTGCGACCACGAACAAGCAAGGCGGCATGCATCGAAGGAAATTGCGTAGAATGGCAAATGAAAAAGACGTAACAAAAAAATCGAACCTTTTGCCATGGTTTGTTTGCCATTTAAAGTGAATAATGAATAAAGGATAAATGGATGAAAATCGTGTGTAACGTAAAAAGACGAATACACAGTTGTTTTTTTTTAGAAGAATCGAAAATAATAATTATTTGAAGTGGGAGGATAAGGAATACGTAAAATTCCTTGTGTTAATAAGATATCCACGAAAAGGTAATGTAACAGGAAATTAACGAAAAGTGATCGTAGTTCGTTATTGTGATAAAAATCCGTAACTCAATAACGGCCAGCACTGTTGCTGATAAAGAATAAGTCTGTTTAAAAAGCCCGAAAAAATATTTTCGTACGAGAATTTTGAGAATTATCGCCGGAAATAAGCCTTAGCTTGCGTTAAATTTAAAAATGAATCATCACCATTAAAGTAACTAAAACTCACCCTTGTCGAAAATTCACCTGCAACTTGAAAACTTGTGTCACTGGGTCACTGAACCGATCCTGGTCATCGATGGACGAGCCCAGTGCACAGCTGATCCCAGGTATACGACACTACCCAAAGTTAAAGGGTCGCAATGTCAGGTGCGTCCAGGTCAACGTACCGAATATTCACTTCACTGCACGGCTACTAACACTAATCACTTTATTTACTTTTTATGGAACGTGTTGTTCCTACGTTTTAAAAATTGATGGCCCCGAAAGGGGCCGATTGTGGTCAATTTAAGAATGGCTCCACGTGGCCACCGCCATTGATGATGCATTGTTCAGCCCGGAGGATCAATTGCCTTTGGACACCCTGCAATGTTTGCGGCGTTATGTTTGCCACTGCTGCGTGGATAAACGCAATGGCTTCTTCAGGTGTGTCCACCGGCTGACGATACACTTCATTCTGAAATGATTGTTGTACAACAAATACAAAACGCAAGTAAAAAAAAATTATCTACAACAGGAATAAGTAGAGTAACAGCAATAATCAAATTACCTTCAGGTAGCCCCAGAAGAAAAAATCCAGCGGATTCATATCCGGTGACCGTGGGGGCCACGCAACGTGGGCCTCTCGCCCGCCGCGGCCGATCCACCTGTCCTGAAAGGTTTCACCTAAATAGGCGCGGACAATATCGGCATAATGTGGCCCAGCTCCGTCATGCTGGTAGTACATGTTCTGTCGGATCTCATATGGAATATCGTCCATAAGATCCGGCAGAACATGTTCTAAAAAATATTTATACGCTGGGCCGTCCAGCCTGTCTGGCAGAATGTATGGCCCAACGATAAATTCGCCACAAATGCCGGCCCATAGGTTGATCGACCAACGGACTTGTGCTGCACGTGGACGAAGCGCTAGGGGATTTTCGTCGCTCCACACATGCATATTGTGGGAATTGAAGCAACCTTCCCTGTTGAAAATTGCTTCATCCGTCCACAATATGTATGTGGTGAACGACGGATTCCTTAGCACTTCTCCCAACAGCCACCTGGAATATTGAACCCGCTGGATGTAATCTCCGGCGTGCAAATGTTGCACCCGTACATATTTGTACGGATGCAACCTCCGATCCCTGAGGATGCGGTGTATCGTCGTGTTGCTGACACTAGAACAAAATGCAAAAACATCCACTATTAGATAACATTTTTTTTCTTAATTAATAATTGCTGCAGTTATCTTGAACTGTGACTTACTTTAGGCGACGGCTCAAGATGCGCACACTGATCGTTGGGTCGGCTTCAACGGCGTCGAGGATTCTCTCGATGGTGCCCGGATTTCACGCTGCAGCGGGTCTGCCCACCTCGCTGCCTCGCGGCAGCATGGACCCCGTTGAGAAAAGCCGCGACGCTAACCGACGAAACGTATCCTCACTTGGTGTTTCGATATCGGGATATTCTAGCGCAAATGCTCGCGCAGCAGCACTTGCGTTCCCGTCGTTCCGGGCGTACACCCAGAACATACGGTAGTATTCCTGGGCTGTGAACATTTCTGCAACGCGATTTCTAGCTGACTGACAGGATTTTTTCCAAGCAACTTCCGCTACCCCCAAGTAGCTTCTCCGGTTCCATTATGAGTTAACTCCCACCAAGCCAAGAGGCTTTAGGTAAAAAGAAGCCAGCACATTTTCGGAACACACGTGTTTTGCCGAAGTGCAACGAAAACTTTCACAAAAACCCGCGCTCCGTCCTTCTACTGCCAATGTACCCATTGCTTCGAGATAGAAAACAGACGCCACGTGTATCGGTTCGAAAGGGTCCGAAGGGAAGAGACGCAGAAAGTCTTCGAGTTGCTATAAAGAAGAAAATGCATACCATTCCTGTTCCCCCTTTCTGACACCCTGAGTTCACGTCTGCTACGAGGCGGAAACGAGTAAGTCATAAATTATCCGAAACTGTAGGAAACCGTTCTCTACCGCCGACTTGCGGGACAATACGGTCATAAACCGCGACCTTGGCGAAATGCTCTGGCTGATCAGCCTGATTAATTTTGGAGAACTAGAAATTACAGAGTATTATCCAGCATCAATACATCTCGCGGAGAGACACAGGAAAAGAAGGGATAGTCCGCTGACTGCGCGTAGTCCCGCCTGCTTCGTCCTACCCTCAAATTAAAGACGGATCCCTTATCTCTCGAGTATAAACACGTGTGTAACGTTCTCGAACGAGACGCTGCCGTTAGTTACAGGAGTTTTCACAAGTAGAGCGGTTTACCTGTGAATTTGTGGGGTTGGTTCGGGTGGCGTGCGATTAAGAAATGAATTTCAAGAACGAGAGTCCTTCCTTTTAACAACAAGTAACAAAATAGTTTATTCAAAGAAAGTTTGACGCTAGGTCGGAAAATAACAATACGACACGGAGTCGTGTGAACCGTAACGGTAAATTAATAGAACTTTAAATAATACGTGACGACGTATCGGTCGGAAATAAAGAATATCGTTGGTTTCGGTTTCGACGCTAGGGCCGTTGCAACGGAATATAATGTTACCGGAAAAATGACGCTTAGTCGGTAATAAAGAATATCGTTCGATTTTAGATTGACGCTAAGTCGGTAGAACGGAATATAGAGATAGTTGACTCTTTTGATAATTAGAATTGAGTCGTTAATTAATATAATATAAAGATGCGATACTAAATCGCTGATTAGATATGAAACTCGACACGAAGTCGGTATAATATATAATAGAGGAATTGATGCTTGGTCAATTCAGAATGTTTAAGTTGAGTGATTGAGAGGATTCCTTCTCTCGAATTTGAATGGCTTCCTGTTGCCTATCAGCTGGCCCACGCTTTCTAGGTTCGAAGCTGAAGGGCTATTAAAAGCGGCTTCAGTTGTAGATATCACGTTGCTCAGGGACTAGTTAAAGCGGCTGAGATGGAAGCTGGGGCTAGTAAAAGCGTCTCAGATGGTAGCCCGGTAATCGGTTAAGATGTCCCCAGATGGAAGCCGAAGGACTACTGAAAGCGACTTCAGATGGTAGGCCTGATGTTGGTAGAAGTAGACTGGATTGTAGAATTCGCGGCCCAGGGGCTATTGAAAGCGGCCCGAGGACTGAGGGGCTAATGAAAGCGTCTTCAGTATAATACTGGTTCGGTCGAAGATCCAGGAATGAGTCCTCTCTGCTGGCGGGCCTCTATTTATACTGATTTGTGAAACCTAGCCCGCGCCAATCACTTGCTGCGCGTTACGCGCACCAATCGGATTCTATATCCGGTTCGCGCCAGTCGCGCACTACACTCGCGGTTTATTCGGCGTCCGGTTGACCGTGTGTTTCGCGCACGCGCGTTCGATCCGCACTTGGTTCACTCGCTCGACTGAGTGACTCTGCGCATGCGTTCGCTTCACTTAGTTCTTTCACTGGTCACTAGATTGCATTCATCCATACGTGCATTCATGACTTATTACTAATATAAAGGGTTTTAGGTATAACATAATATAAGAATAATTAGAGTTAGTATAATAAAAGAAAGGTAATTACAGCGGCGACTCGTCACGGTACGTTACACGTGCTCGAATTTCAAAACACAAGCACGCGTCGACGTATTCGGTGCGAGAGACTGTGGGCTTGAAGTCCGATTGGCCACAAACTAACCAAACGGGCCTGCTTATCTCTCGTGTCTAAACACGCGCTCGAATTTCAAAACAAAAGCACGCGTCGACGTATTCGGTGCGAGTGACTGTGGGCTTGAGGTCCGATTGGCCCCAAACTAACCAGTCTGCCCTGCATCCCTCCCAAATGGCCACTGTCCTGAAGAGGCCCTCTTCACAGCAATATTTCCTCCCCAAGGCCCACCTTCTCTCGCACCTTAGAAGTAAAATACAACGTGCTATAACATCCAACTAAATAATTTCCATACCAAGAAGGCTCGAAGCTATTATAAATTGAAAAGGCAATCCCACAAATTATTAAAACATTAAATATTTAGTTTATCTCCATTAATCCCTTATTTAACTGTACGAATACTTACTGCGCGTCTAGTCCTGCACGTTTATCTGCTTTTGTTCATATTTTTATAAATGTTAAGGGGGGATACCACTGTAACGGTCCGATATGTAAGGGTCTTTTCGGGAATTTATTTCAACCAAACAACGCAAGTAAATCAATGTATTGCTCAGTATAGTTAATAGTGTACATATCGAAGGGTAAGAAAAAATTTTATTCGATCAAATTCATAAATCCGTTTCCTGTATACTCTTCGTCAAAATTTGCGCTGCGGCAAAAACATTCTAGTCGCGTTGACAGTGCCCAGGCCATATGATTAATCCGAATTCAAAAACACAATAATATTTAGAAACTAGAAGCCTGCCTCTATTACGTGACGATCAAAAAAAGTCAAAATTGTAAAAAATTTCAAAATGGCGGACCACTGAAAAATAAAATCATGTTTTCGGGGTACAAAATTGGGGAAATGTTAATAAAAAAAATAGAAGCAGGTTGAAAATTGAAAAAAAAAAAAAAAAAGAAAAAAAAAAACTGATCGTCACGTAATAGCGACGGGTTTTCCGTACAATAAATGTCCTTGATCATGTTAATTGGACGTATAGTTTTCTCTGTAGACTGTCAACGCGGTTGAAAAATGTAATTCTGAGGAAAACGCGTTCAATGTTCCGCGCGGTTCAGCCGCGCGTTTGGCACCGCTTCACGGAAAACACTATGGCCGGTATTCTCAGTCGTTGCTTATTCTGAAGTTCGCCTTAAGCATTTGCTTAAGACCCCGTCTAGATTCTTAGTCGAGAAATAAGCATCGACTCTAGCATCGACTCAAGCATTTACTTTGTTAAGAAATCTTCATTTATTCGAGATTCTCAGTCGCTTCTTAAGCATGGCTTAAGTGCGTATGTATTCTCAGTTAAATAAGAACTTCTTAAGACGATCTTATTCGCGCAAAGTGAGGTTATATTTTCAAGTCAACCTTTTAGATGACTTACCCATACAGCACACTCTCCTTGCAGCGTAGTTGCAGTAGGGGAGAGTCTTGCAGTACCGACCGCTCTAAGTTTTTTGGTTATATCTTCGGCTAGAGTCGATAAAAATCAAAAATTCAAAAACATGTTTGTAGTATAGATGGTACTTAATAAGAGGAGGGAAATTATTTTTGTGAAATTTAATAATAAGAATTGATAATTCGCAAAAGTAAAAAAGTTGTAATTTCTAGGAAACGAAAAAGTGTCGCCCAGTACCGACCAACTGTTAAATTAGAAGATTTTTAAGTCTAAATGACTAACAATGTTAATAAAAAGACATTTAATTGTTACAATAGAAGATTTTTTCAATTTTTATTAGTACACATATCGCAAATAAAATAATTAATATTTTCCTGATTTGTGCATTCGACGTGTGCCCAACCTTCACATTCGATACACTGCACCCAATCTTCGTCAAATGATTCCTTGCAAATAACACAGTGGGTAACTTCTTTATTAATTCCTATCTTTCTGTTTGACCTATCCTTATTTACTTTATCCCCTAATTTTCTTCTTTTCAAGTTTTTTTGAGGTTTCCTTAATTGTTTTTTAGCTTTTCTTTTCTCTGCTTCTTTTGCACTTTCGTTTCTTTCGCTTTTCTTTAATTCTCTTTTAGCTTTTCTTTTATCTGCATTTACCTTTTTCTCTTCAATTATTTTCTTTTTTGCCTGAAGTTCGTCTATAAAAGATGTTGAAGTTAGGATTTCAGATTGTTGCGTTCGTTGTTTTCTCTTTTTCGTGTTCACTTCTACAGTTTCATTTTTAGGAGAGATTTCTTTTAGAATTTCCATGAAATTAGAAGATACGCTTGCTGGAGAAGATTGCAATGAAAGATTTGTGTTAATAGGTGCAGTAAGCGATGATGATGGTTCAATTGAAAGGACAGGTGGTGTATGCACTGGCTCTGGCTCTTTGACTGACAATGGGGGGAGGGGGGTGGCACGAGATGTAGGTACAAACTCTGACTCTTGAAACTGTTCTGAAGGAATAAAATCCAAGTCAGTGAATACAGCAGGATTTAACGGCCACAGCCCTGTACATCGGAAAGCGGACTGTGCCAAATCCATTCGACAGATGGAACTGTACGCAGTATTGACCAAACTAGCAACGTCTTTTTGGGCAATTTTTAGAGGTTGATACCTCCTCATCCAGACGCTGCATGCAGTATTGTAAGCGGTTTTGAAGGGCCGCATTACAGCCCGATCCAATGGCTGCACCTTGTGGGTTGTGTGTGGAGGTAGGCTTAACATATGCACGTGATGTTTTTTCGCAAACATGATAACATCAAGATCCTTATGACTAGCATGCCCATCAAGTATAAGAAGGACTGGTTCTTTTTCATTAGGACGAGTCCTCTCTACAAATAGCTCCAGCCACTTTAAAAAAGACTTGCTGGTTATCCAGCCACTTTCTTCTGGTACAAAGATACTTCCGGGGGGAGAGTCCTTTCTCAAAATTGCATCGATACGTTTCTTGTTGGGAAATACAAATAGGGGTGGAACAAAAATATCACCAGCAGCATTTATGCTCAATAAAATAGTCACATTCCTCCCTCTCTCTGCTGATGTAAGTTTACTGACTTGTTTTTTCCCCTTTACAGAAATTACTTTGGTACTGTTATTATGAACAATAGAAACACCAGTTTCATCACAGTTGTGAATTCTATTTGCCGAGAAATTGTATGTATTGAGAAGTTCCGAATATTTTTTTAAAAATCTATCTACCTGATGTTTATTAAATCCTAACGCTCTTTGGAGGCTTGTGGACTGTGGAGTTCTTAAAGAGAGCTCTGGATGACGCGACATAAAATCGTAATAAAATTTTTTACTTTTACTACAGTTTTATTTTCGTTGTTAAACTGATGGGGTAACTTTAATTGCTCAGCCAAATCATAGGCAAATTTAAAAAATTCTCGGCTACTGAAAGGCATGAATTTTACATCTTGATCTTTCATATAAGAAACTAATTGCCTTTCTAATTCTTTACTAAAAGTTCTTTTAAATTTGCCCAGTTGAGGAGTTAAATTGACTGTTTTCCCGGCTTGAATTGCTCGAAATCGATCTCCCAAAGTGGTTTTAGGTACATGGAAAGTCTCAACAGCCTGCCTTTGCGTCATTTTGCCTTCGAGAAGTAGTTGCACAGCCGCATTCATATTCTTCTGTGTCCATTTTCCTTTTTTCCGTCTCGGAATTTCAGACATATTTCTGCGGGAAAAGGAAGAAGGAAGACTAAAGGAACGTCTTATAAATTAATCTCAGTTGCTATCAGATTGAACTTACAGATAAGAAAAATTTGATCTCTATTGGTTGATAGTCTGTTGGTCGGTACTGCACGGCAGTCGGATGGTCGGTACTGCACGACAAACATGTGGGAACATTTTAGATCATGATATATTATGTACCAAAAAATATTGTAAAACTAGGGCGTTTTATTAAACTTAATAGACTAGAGACAGTACACATCATAGAGCATAATCATTTACTTACACGAGAAACAAAAAATCGGCTTTGCAAAATAACTTTTAACCTATGGAATATTGACGAATACGTTTAATGTCTCATAACATCAAGCGCAATGGCGTACACGATACGACCCCGAAATAGGTTATACAGAATTGTGATTTTTATTTGTTTATTCAAGTAAAAGGCGTATATCTGCCGGAAGAAGCGAGAACTAGCTTTGGTCGGTACTGCAAGCTGGTCGGTACTGCAAGACTCTCCCCTATACTTGCGGTGCAAGATGGCAACGATGCACGCAAGGATGCCGCAACTATGCAGCAAGAATTCTATGTCCGCCTGCTGCAAAGTTGCACGGCAATTTTGAGGCAACTTTGCACGGCAACTTTGAGGCAATTTCGCACAGCAATTTTGAGGCAACTTTGCACGGCAACTTTGAGGCAATTTCACACAGCAATTTTGAGGCAACTTCGCACGGCAACTTTGCACGGCAACGTGGCGGCAATAATCGTCCTCCCGAAACGTGTCCCCAAAATCGCGTTATTCCGGAAACGTTAAAAGTAAATGTGAGGGAAGGGAATTAAATTACAATAAACATTAACCGTTAAATATTCATATATTTATATATCAACTCAGAACAAATACAAATAACATTAACATTTTATTTTTTTATTTTTTTTATTTATTGTTTTAATCCTTGCCTTTCGGGTTAGGATGGCTCCCGTTTACATTTCCATTTCCTTATCTTCTACGCACATAAATAAATTTATCAGTCTTATCAAATAACATTAATGACAATATGTATGTTACATTCTTAAAAACAAAAAACAATTCCTCGCAAAATAAAGATTTCTTTCAATCTGTATAAAAAATCAATGCTCGATACTTTTATTATACACTGACTCTGTCAGTGGTCACAAGTGCCTGCAATGACACTTGTACTCGCCGATCATACGATCACGCGAGTCCATTCACGCCGGTGACGCGGCGTAAGTTTAACAAAAAAGTTATCCGAAATAGGAACGATTAATGTAATTTTGTTAAAATTGAAATCCTACGCTACATGGAACATAATAGATTTCAGTTTATATACAGTGACTCTTGAAAATATTCGGAAACTTTTTAAAATCGCATAACTTTTTTCAAATTAATCCAAACGACTTGAGTTTTTTTGAGAAGCTAGAAGGATTAGTTTGCTAAGCGACATGTTTCGTCGTTTTAGAAAAAATTGCAATTGATCGGAATAGCGAAGAAAATAGTGAAGGCCGTTTTTTAAACTTTTTTTTGTGATCCTGCTGTTGTGGAAAGCGCCTGGGTCGAGATTCTCCCCGAGAATCTCGCGGTGTTCCTAGGTCGTCCTTCGCTGTTGTCGTCCGACGGGCTCCGAATACTCGGGTGAGGATGCCGGGACGGATATACTCGGTTATAAACCGAGGGTAGTAGGATCCTTGGCCGGTTAAAGAGTTGGAACTCACCGTAGGTTAAACAAGATTTATTCTATCCCGATCTGGGTTACATGGACACTGTGACAATCCGCGTGAGTCTCGTATAGAGTCTATAACAAGTCTGAGCTCGCATTGCTCGTACATGGTTCTTATACTTTAATCGGGGCGAAGCGGGGACCATCGGGGTCTCCGTCTTTGGCCCGCTTTTGGGTGTTTCACCATAAGCTGACGGTTCTCGGTACGCTTCCGAAAACCCTTACTCAGTTGTGCCGGATTTCGACTGTTCGGTTGGAGCAATCGGAATGTGGCGTGATGTCGTTACGCTGGGTGTCGGTTGGGTTACAACATCCCCCCCCCCCCCCCCTTTGAGGAAAGGGTGCTTAGGGGAATTTTAGCGAATTTGCTTACAAAATTTCCCGGTGCCCTACATTGTTCCAGCTACTACGGCGTAGTCGGGGTCCGCGGCAGCGTTGGGCGGGGGTGCGGCTTCTCTAGTCGTCCCCGTTTTCGCTGGTCGAGATATTTGTATCTTCCGGCGGAGTTTGTAATCGCGCGTTAATAAATAGATGACGAGTATAATAGTTACTATTTGTACCATAGTCATCGTCGTCGGATGTACAATTTGCCAGGTCGTTAATCCTGGTTGATAGTGGTTGTCGTCATCAGTCAGATCATTTTCTGCTTGATTGAGTTGATTGTATAGGGCGGAGAATTCGGAAGGATTTTTTAACAGTTTGTCTAATTGGAAACGCGTGAGGGGGTGCGCTAGTTCGCCCCGTTGTGTCTCGTTTATCGCCGCAGTAATATCGTATCGCGGCGCCGTCGGTAGTTCTATGTCTTGACTATACGCGGTTTTCCGTTTCCTTAATACTACGTCCTTACTTCGAACATTACAATTTCCCGTAATTCTTAGTATCCCTGATCTATCTATTATGGCGTGTTCCGGCTGCCGTTCGTCACATTGGATGGTCAGCGTCTCGGGTTGGCGCGCTGCGAAGATCCATGTGTCCGCGCGCGAGGTGCCTATCCACATTGTGTGGTTTACTGCGATATGTTTTACTTCGCAGTTTTGGGGAAATTCGTCCGAGGGTTGCAGCCACAGGCTTGCTTCGCACTCGAGATCGCTGTTTATGTTATGTGCTATCATTGGCTGTTCGCAATAGTATTGCGCGGCTACTCGTTTACATCCTTCTAATTCGTCGTGATCAGTGAGCACGTACTGATTGTTGTTCGTATCGATAACGAGTACCGGTGTTCTTACGACTAATAACGCGTATGTATTGTCGTAGGTATGGATCGGGGCTGGGGTTGCCTCGATCACTGTGAATGTTTGGGAGGAAATTAACGGTACTGTTATTACGGCTATTAACGTATATCTATCGAAATACGCGGTGACCGATGACAGTTTTTCGATCACATTTGTGTTTTCTAGGTTTGGCGCGATTGGGAACATGAGTCCGTTCGGGAGGTGTTGCACGGCGGTCTGTAATAGTTTAGTGACCTGTGCGCTCGCGATTACGTTTGTGCTGATAATGCCTCCTTTTAGGCCGGTGTAGTATTGTAATACGTCGTCTACGTCCTGAGTCAGGTCGGTCACTAGGGCATTTAAAGTCGTAAAGTGATCCGTCAAGTCAGCTCTTTGCGTCTGTTGGACGAAGGTCGTCTCGACCTGTACACGTAACATTTTAGTCTGTTCCGCTAATATGTCTTCGTTATGCTTTATTGTCCTTTCTGTGTCGTGTAAGTGGTGTAATGTATTATTAGTGATTTGGATCTGTTTTTTCATAGCAGTCATTAGAGCGTGCTGCGTGCCGTCCAGTCGTGACAAGTGTAGGTTAATCTGTTCAGCGTCGTCGGCGTCCATAGTACCGAATATGGTTTTCGCTAGCGACCCTATTCCGTTAATTAACCCTCGTCGCTTGTCCGGGACGTAGGTTGGCATTTGTGATACCTGATCCATTCTTTTATACAATTTCCCTGTCCTTCTCAATAATGCGTCTAAATGATATCCACACGTTCGCCTTATGTCTATGTTCGTTACTTCACTTGTGCATCGCTGTTTTAATTGGTTTACATACGAAGTTAACTGATGATTTCTCTCGAGGAGGGTGTCCATTTTTAGATGGGTCACGATCTTCCAGGAGTCAGTTACCATATGCAGTTCTCCCAGGTGCGTAAAGTGGATTCCTGCCTTATGCTTAATTGGTGAGATCGTATACGAAGCTTGGCCGCCAGTCGGCGCCGCTTCGATTAGGCCTCCCGCTGACAGTGCGGTCATCCTGAAACAATGAACTCGGATTCTATCCCTTCCCAATTTTTCGGCTAAATCGTGCCTATATAAGCGGTTCGTTCACGCGTTTTGCCTATCATAATCGTTTGCTTTTTGTGCGAGTGCCTATAATCAGATTTGTCGCAGTCGACATGTACTCTGAAGCTCTTAGAACCGTAAGTATTATTACCGTTCCTTGGTTTTTTGTTTATCCTATCTTCCTACTTGGGTTATTAATCTCTTCTTTTCCGTATTTTTCTAGGTGTTCGCGACCCGCCGGATTTGGGGGTACATCTATGTACGAGAGATGTGTTCTCTCCGGCTGGAGCGGGCGCTCCAGCGACGTCATTTAGTCATGCTCTGGGAGGAGGGATACCCGGAATGGGCGCAGTCTTCCGACATTTTCGGGTTGCGGCGTCTTTTTGGTGAATCCCCATGGCGAGTGGAAGTAAGTGCTCCTTATTGTTGTGGTTTCCTGTCAATGATCCCTTTACTCTTTGGTTGCTAATTAGTTCCCTTTTCTTCTTTCTGTTTCTAGCTGGAAGACGAGGACTGAGGCCAGTTCGATGTTCCGGACTGGAGTGGGTTTGCGCCCTCGGATGGCCCGGAGTGGAGTTAGGGATAATCGTTTTTTATCCCCCTTTTTTTTGTATCATATATCTTGAATATACTTTATTTGATCTTATTTTGGGCCTCTTCCCGTTTACTTTCATCTACCACCGCTTCCTATTCCCGCCTGTAGTACTTAAGGTTCGTCGTTGCGCTTTTGCCTTCTTCCACGTAGTTTTATCGTTTTGCGGGTCGGTCTTTATCGCGGCTATTCAATAAAATGTTTTAGCCTATTCGCGTGCGTAAGTAGGGTTTTCTTACCCTTTTGAATCGTATAATTGACTTGCGAATTTCGTTGGATTACGGCGTAGGGACCTATCCATTTGCTGTCGAGTTTCTTTGATCGTCCGCGACGCACGGATTCATCGAATAGTAGGACCTTGTCTCCGGGTTTAAAGTCTATCTCGCGAGTTTTTTTATCGTAGTCTTTCTTCGATTTCTGCTTTGCGTTTTGTAGTTTTTCTCGAGCGACTTCATGTGCGGCTCGTAGTCTTTCTCGGCTTTCTTGCGCGTAGTCTTCATAGTTATACGTCGGTCTGGGGGGTATCCTTAACGCGGTGGGTAGTTCCGCGGTTTTACCGAATATTAGTTCATAGGGCGTATAGCCGGTTGCCGTATGGGGGGTTGTATTGTAAGTGAACATCGCGTATGGTAGCCACTCATCCCAGTCCGTCTGGTCGTGGTCCGTGTAATGACGTAGATACTCTACGAGGGTTCGGTGCGATCGTTCCAACGCGCCGTTTGATTCGGGGTGGTACGCGGTCGTTTGTATTTTGCTAATCCTTAGCAATTTGCAAACGTTTTTAAACATGTCGCTTAAAAAGTTCGTCCCTTGGTCGGTGAGTATTTTCTCGGGTATTCCGTACTCGCACACTATCCTGGTGACGAAGGCTTTTGCGACCGTTCTGGCTTCCTGGTTAGGAAGCGGGATCGCCTTACTGAACTTGGTAAGGTGGTCCTGGAACGTTAGAATGCATGTGTTTCCTTGTTCCGTTTCAGGTAGGGGTCCTACGATGTCCAGAGCTGCTTTCTCGAAGGGTTCTCGAGGTGTATCCGTGATTTCCATCGGCGCTTTAATCTTTCTGCTCGATTTATTCTTTTGACATAAGCTGCATTTTTGTATGTATTCTTCGATGTCTTTGTCCATCCCTTGCCATCGGTAATGCTGTTTAATTCGCTGCGTCGTACGCTGTATGCCTTGGTGCCCTCCTAGGGGTACTAAGTGGTATTCATATAATATTTGTTGCTTGTCCTTCTGCTCAGTGACCTCGATCGGTGCGTCGTCCGTCGAAAGCTGAGTGCGTCTGCGTTTGTGTTGCTCTTTCCAGCTTTATGTATGATTTGGTAGTCGTATTCGGCTAGTTGTATTCTCCATCTAGTTAGTCTGGATCCTGGATCCTGTACCTTAAATAACCATACTAGGGCTTTATGGTCTGTTACAACTTTGAACGTAGTGCCGTATACATAGGGCCGGAAATGTTTTACTGCCCACACTATGGCTAGTAACTCTTTCTCGGTCGTACTATAGTTTCTTTCGGCTTTATTTAATACTCTGCTTGCGTAAGCTATCGGCTTGTCTTCGCCTATTTTTCCTTGTGATAATATTGCGCCTATTGCTACGTCTGAGGCGTCGGTGGTCACGATGAATTCCTTTGTAAAATCTGGGTAGATTAGGAGTGGTGCTGTCGTCAGGGTCTCCTTTAGTGTCTCGAATGCATTTTGCTGTTCTGCTGACCACTTGAATTCCACCTTATTGCTCGTGATGCTTGACAGTGGTTTGGCTATTTTGGAGTACTTCGGAATAAATCTACGGTAGTATCCTGCTAGTCCTAGGAATGCTTGTAATTCCTTTAACTTGGTTGGGACGGGAAATTCTCTTACAGCTTCCGCCTTTTCGGGATTCGGTTTGATCCCGTCTGGCGTAATTATGTGACCTAGAAATCCTACTTCTTTTCGCAGGAATGCACATTTTCCCGGTTGCAATTTCAGATTGTACCGGCGCAAGGTGTCTAGGACCTTCCGTAATCGCGTATTATGTTCCTTTAGGCTCGCTCCGTGAATGACAATGTCATCTAGATAGACAAAGCAATCTATTCCTTGCAGTCCTACTAGCGCGGTGTTCATGGCTCGCTGGAACGTAGCGGGTGCGTTCTTCAGTCCGAAGGGCATACGATTGAATTCGTAGTGGCCCTGTGGCGTGGAGAAAGCCGTCTTGCCCTTATCCTGTTCGTCCATCGGTATCTGATGATATCCCGAGGCCAGGTCAAGGGTTGTGAAGTATTGTGCCTTCCCCAATTGATCAAGGATATCCGTGATATTGGGTAGAGGGAATGAGTCGCCTATGGTGGCGTCGTTGATTTTACGGTAATCCACTACTACTCGGTATTTTATATTTCCCGCAGCGTCGGGTTTTTTGGGCACTACTAATAATGGTGCGTTCCATGGGCTAGAGCTGTGTTGTATTATTCCATCCTCTAACATTTGATCTACCTGTTTCTTGACTTCTTGCTTATGCGTTTCAGGTAACCTGTATGGTTTAACATTGCAGGGTAAGGTATCTCCTTTTATCGGGATCCTATGTGTAGTTACTGTAGCTGTGGTTAGTTTGTCTCCTGGTAAGTGGAACGTATCATGGTATTCCCTACAGATTTCATTTATAGATTCTCTTTCTTCGGAATTCAGGTGTTCGCAGTTCACCTGTTCCAAGACTCGATTGAAACGCATGGTCAGCGATTCGTGCGCGGTCAACGCTCGGACGGCTGCGGCGCTATCGTTGGCTGGTGCGATATCGCGGCTGGGCACGTCAGTTAATGTGACTCGTGGTATGACTACTCTTTTTTCTTCGTCTGTCGTATTCATAATGCAGGCTATGCATTGTCCCTCTTCTGGTTTAGTTAAACCTTCGCCTAGGTATACTCCTTCTCTTAACTGTCGTTTTTCTATGATTCCTTCTCGCAGGCTACTTGTTAGTATCAGACATAGGGTGACTGTACCTAATATCGCCAGGCAAAAGTTAAATCGCTGTCGATTGAATAATAATTGATATTTTTCCATGCAGTTCGTTTCAAAGTAAAGAGAAATTATTCATCTTTCATGTAGCATATGTTAGAATCATTGAAACCTACAAATTGTTAATTAGGACTCAAAAAACATAAGACATGCAAAAATCGGGTCCTGAAAAAAGTGTACCTAATATCGCCTACTCAAGAAATATTGATTAATTCATGTATATATGAGTTTTTAAAGTCATTTTCACATGTGCTTTTATTATTTCTTGCTCTATAAATGTATTTTTATCCAACTTTGATTTCATTTTTATTCGAATAATATAGAAATTTGAAAATATAGATTTTTAAAATATTTTATTTTTTACGTTCCGATGTACATATTGGATAAATAAATTTTATTTCGGTTGCTCCGCACATTTCGTGACCTCACCTGTAACAAGCATTACATCGAAACCGTTGTTCTCCGGTAGGCGGTATTGGGAACACGCATACTGCTAAAAGAAAAACGCTATTTTCATTACGAAAAATATTTGAATCGATTTAATTTCTTAAGTACATCATTAATTAGGTATTTCTAGTAGATATTCTTGCATTCACAGATTTATTAGACTTACCTTCTCCGAATGTGACGTAAAATTGTGATAGTCCAATAAATTTTTACACTATTAAGATTCTCTAAAATCCTTCCCTTTGTGTAATTGTTGATCACATGATGCTGCAATTATAGTATGTCTTCCTACATATGTTTAGGTATTAATTCAGTGCATAACCGATAAATTTTAGAGCTTACTTTAAGAGATATAGCGAGTGGCGATATTAGGAACACTGGCGATATTAGGTACAGTCACCCTATTTTCTGGGAGCGTGCGGGTATGGTTACTTCCGTGGCCTGGGTTAACGGTTGCCAATGATTCCCTCTTACTAGCACTTCCTGAGTGTGATAGTCTATTGCGATTCTAACGGTTTTGAGGAAATCTAACCCTAGGAGGCCATCTGCTTCTTCTAGTGTGTCGGTTTCTACTACGTGTAGAGTCTATTTTCCCTAACGTGTGTGCTCTATCCCCTGTAAATGAAGTGAGTAACACTTCGCTGGGCTCTATGAGTATATTGGTCGGTAGGGCTTTCCTGGCGATCAATGATACTTCTGCTCCGTTATCTATTATCATGGTTGTATTCCTTCGTATAGTTTCCTTTATGTCGACCTTTACCCTGTCCGATATGAATCTCTTGGTTGTGAGTGAGCTTATTCTAATCACTCGAATTTTTCGCGTTTGCTCTCGGGCAGGTGCATTTCGTGTCGGTAGTCCGGCGCGCTCGTAATTGTTTCGAGCTGCGGAATGCGTTTGGTCAGCGTTTTCATATCGCGTCGACGGCCTAGTCTCGGAGGTCGGTCGGTGACCCTCCGCTTCTCGTCGGGGCGGTGCCCACCTTGCGTCGTTTGCCATTATGGGTTGTATTCTCCGATTATATTCGGGTGCAGGGAAACTTCTTCGCGGGTTATGTCTAGGCTGGTCCTTCCAGCAATCCCTAGTACTATGCCCTGATCGTTTGCAATTGCTGCAATATTTATTCGTCGTGGTACTAGAGGTCGCCGTGCTGCTTGCAGCACGTGCCCCAGAGGAGGTGATGGCTCGTCCTTTGCGAGTGGTTCGTTCTTCTTCTACTGCTATCGCGATGGCTTCGGGGAGATCGGCCGCCCTTCGCGATTTGACTAAAACCTTTAGGTCGTTATGAAGCCCTTCTTGAAATACATGATGACCCTGTTGCTTGATTGCTTCGATAGCGCCTCCTCGGGCTATCGGATTGTCTCCACCTGCGGTGGTCACGGCCACTTGTTCGTTGACTAAAGTGGCCACCCGGTTTCCGAATGTATGTGCGTCCTCGTGAGTCCCTTGCCTACATTGGAGTAATTCTGCCACGATGGTCGTGCACGTCCTCGCCGGTTTGTACAACGCGGTTAGCAAGTCTTCTAATTCTTCGTACGTCTGTATCTTTCGCGTGCCTACTTCTGCAAGGGCCGGGCCCGTGAATCGCGTTAGGATGATACCACGTAGTATGGCAGGTTCATCCTCGGCTTCGCCGTAGGATGTCATCGCGTAGTGGCAATGATTGAGGAAGGAGGTTAGTTCTTCGGGCTTGGTTCCGTCGAACTTCGGAACGCCTTTTAAGGCTCTTTCGGAGGCTGCTGACGCCTTCGGTAACGGCGTGCGTCGATTAGGGTCTCTGTCCGATACAGGGGGTACGAATAGGCTTGAACGTCTAGGTACGGCGTCGTCTCTAAAGCGAACCGCGGTCCTAGTTGCTGCCGGAGGGTCAGAGGCGGGGGACGGAGTCGCTGCCGCTTGCCCTTGGTTTACGTCTTGATCCAATGTATCGTGGCGTAGGTCTAGTACGGTATCTATCGTTTCCTTCAGACTTTCTAGTTTGGTGTCTGTTAATGTGGCTCTCTCGTCGAAGGAGGTCATTTTTGCGGTTAGCTGGGCGAGGGACCGATCTATTGCTGCGATTTTGTCGGCTAGGATTTCGATGCTTGCTGCGACCGTATCGCGCGCGGGTACCGCCGTGGTGACGGACATGTCTACGTCTTGTAAATCGGTCTCGTCTAATAGGGTGCTTTCCCTGAGGTTACTCGGACTTCCTAGCTCTGTTAGTTGATTTTCGGTTGCTGGTTCAGCACGCGAGAGTAAGCTAAAATCTAGTTCGTCGAACGGGAATTGTCTCTCGGACACTACGGGTCCTGTATGAGTTAATATGGACTGGATCGCTTCCAGAGGGAAGTGGTCGCTGGTAGATTGCTGTTCGAGAGCTTGTTGCGCACGGGCTCCGGATTTACGGAGTGTGTCGAGGGCGAAAAGGAGAGGGTCGTCCTCAGACGGTCGCGGACGTGGTCGTCGGACCCTACGCGGGTTGCTCCGGCTAAGTGCTTTCGGTGTGGGAGGCTCTACCCGTTCGGTTAAATCTAGATTTCGGTCGATATACGCTTCTACGGATTTTACGCGGCGCATGAGAACGGCGGGGCTCTGCTCGCGGTTCTTGCTGAGTGTGGTATTTCGCACTTACAGCACGTAGAGCAGGCGATGCATGTTCGTCTCGATGTCGGCCGTGGATTTTCCTGCAGGCGTCCTCTGTAGGCGGATGTCAGCAGTGCGGAGTGCGTTACCCTACTTTTAGGTGGGTCGTTGTCTCCGCTATTGTCCTGGTGTCCCAGTCGGTCAGGCTTGTTCCCTACGTTGGCTGGATCCCACCGCTGCCACCAATTTTGTTGTGGAAAGCGCCTGGGTCGAGATTCTCCCTGAGAATCTCGCGGTGTTCCTAGGTCGTCCTTCGCTGTTGTCGTCCGACGGGCTCCGAATACTCGGGTGAGGATGCCGGGACGGATATACTCGGTTATAAACCGAGGGTATTAGGATCCTTGGCCGGTTAAAGAGTTGGAACTCACCGTAGGTTAAACAAGATTTATTCTATCCCGATCTGGGTTACATGGACACTGTGACAATCCGCGTGAGTCTCGTATAGAGTCTATAACAAGTCTGAGCTCGCATTGCTCGTACATGGTTCTTATACTTTAATCGGGGCGAAGCGGGGACCATCGGGGTCTCCGTCTTTGGCCCGCTTTTGGGTGTTTCACCATAAGCTGACGGTTCTCGGTACGCTTCCGAAAACCCTTACTCAGTTGTGCCGGATTTCGACTGTTCGGTTGGAGCAATCGGAATGTGGCGTGATGTCGTTACGCTGGGTGTCGGTTGGGTTACAACACTGCAATGAAAATAAAAAAAACCCGTTTGTACAGTCTAGTTAAAAAGCATGTAAAATTTTTTACCTGTCACAGGTGTGACATCTATATAATAATAAGTATATAAAATCACGTGCGTATTTGAATGCAACGTTGTGTCAAATTTTGAAACTAATCGATAAAGAAGATTCGGAGATTTAAGATTTTAGAGAAACGAACATTTACATTTTTATTTATATGAAAGATGGATAGAAGATAGATGATTCCATCCCAGATCATCCAGTCAGTTCCGGGAGTGTGGGACATTTTTGTTCCAGTGCTCCGGGAAGCCATTTTGCGGAAATCTGCAACAAAAGAAAAACAATTCTTAGCAAAATAAAGATTGCTATATAAAAGCTCTATACTTTTATTTATATAAACCAAAAATCCTTAACTGTGTCTGTTGTTAGTGGCTTCAGGGTGGCTTCGCACCGTAAAAGGTGATGCGATTGTAATACGTCCATTTTTTAAATATCAAGGGCTACCCACTGTTCCCCTACGTCTGGCTTACGTCCATTTCTTTATTGGCCTTACGTGCAATGTGCAATTTACATTGTGATAGCCATTTCGAGGCCGCATCTACAATGTCCGCATCACAACAGTATATATTTCTGGATGCACATGCATCGTGTACAGCACCTGGAATAATACGTCCTAACGTATTGGAGATATAAAAGAAATTGTTTATATAAAATTGCATGGTTGGAGGGGGCAAATTTACTGGGGCAGACGATTTCTTTCTGGGATTATTATTTTACGAGATACGATGATCAAGTTCTATTTTTTCAATGGAGCTCTTTTTTTAACAGATCACTTGATAGTGCGTTTCAAGACGAATTCAATAAGGTATAATGTATACACTTTATTTCAGCCGGTCTTGGAGATATTGTGTTTTAAAATTTGCTAACGCCACAATGTTGTTGCAATGATCTTGCATAGTTGCGGCGAAGTTGCGGAAAAGTTGTGGAAAAGTTGCGGAAAAGTTGCAGCAAAGTTGCGGCGAAATTGCGGCAAAGTTGCAGCATACTTGCGGCATACTTGCGGCATAGTTGCGGCATACTTGCGGCATAGTTGCAGTGCATTATTGCAACGCAACTATGCCGCAACTATACAGCAACAATTCTATGTCCGTTCCGTGCAATGTTGCACGGCAACGTCGCAGCAACCATACATCGACATTGCGCTGCAACTATGCAACGACGCAAGGTTACTGCAACCATCCTGCAACTTTGCCGCAACGAAGTGTGCTGTATGGGTAAGTCCATCTTATTGTTATACTTTACGTTTGGGTAAAGTTTCATTGCCATTTTCATATATAAATCATAAAATATAGACCAAATAAACAAATCCCTTACCTTGATCGATATACGGCCGATTTCTTCACCTCCAGATATCTGGCACATGCCTATTTCTTCACCTCCAGTCTCGAGTTATCTGCCAGTTGTCCTCCGGTCAATTTGACTAGAGGTTCGGGCACCGGATAACTGCTGGAACTGCCAGTTAGTGCGTTTTTGCAGTAGTGGGGGAAGTAGGGAATGTGAAACAGAGTTATGCTTGTGAAACTGTTCTGGACGCCAGTGTATACTTTGCGACGTCAAGCGATTTTAGTTTGGTTGAAAAAGGCGCTTCGACGAAAAAATTTAGAAATGGATGTGATCATGAATATTAACGTTTTTGAACATTTTGAAGAAGAAGAGGATGAAGAAATATTTTGTAGAATCCGACGACCGTACATATTAAGAGTGAGGAAAGATCATGTGGATTGCTGGGATGATATAGATTTTCGATGCCGTTTTCGATTAAAGAAGGAAACGGTAATGATAATTAACGAAGCAATTGAAGGGAGATTACAACCGCTTATTCTATACTATTAACTCAAAATGTCGTTGTTACAGCAAATGAGCGATATAAGTGTAATGTACTGCAATAATCTACCTCAATGGCTTCAATCAGCGTATATCCCTTTTTCAATACTGTTGAACAGCGTTCAATAGCGTCAATCGATCGAATCGATCACTGGCGATCACCATGCGATCACTTTTGAACAGCTTCGCAATGAAGTTGTCGCTTTCAGCACAGACGAGGTATACCTGGTCTGTGCTTTCAGTCAGTTAACCATAGGATCCAAAAGCGTGAAGCAACACGCGCTACTGCCATCTGGCAGATAGCATCTAGCTGGCCGCTAGCTAACCGGGACTTTGTCCAGAGATGAAGAAATCGGGCGGTAAGGTGCGAAGCATTATATTTGCAGCAAATTTCGTCCCACGCCTCTTCTTTTTGGCTCAGGCTGCTACAACCACTTCTTTTCTGTTCAATTATATTGCTATATACTTTCAGAATCTCCATAAATAAATGTTTTTCGACATCACTATAATGTTTCTTCAAATTCTTCGTTGCCATTTTTGGTAAAGAAAAAGCACGTGGATGCCCGTGGCAATAAAAGGCGCGTAAAGAGGAATAACTGGGAATACCCGCGCAAATACAGCAAGCCGCATTTTCAATATCATTCCTGATTGGGTATTCCGCTCGGCTACAGGGGAAAGTTTCCGACGCTTGCCGAACGTAATATAAGATTTGCTTAAGCATTTACTTGGCTAAGCAAGCCTTAAGCACCGTCTTCTTCACTAAGCAAATCTTAAGTTCGGACTGAGAATACATGAAGTCTTAAGCTCGTCTTATTCGAATAAGGCGGACTTAGTTAAGACATGCTTAAGCGCATGCTTAAGCAACGACTGAGAATACCGCCTTATATCTCCGTCAATTTTGCGAATTTCTTCATAAAATTTGGAGACAGCATTCTTGAAATGTACGTCTTTCAGAAAATGTAAAAAAGAAAAAAAATCGATTTTTCAGATTTTTTACAGTGGTCTCCCCCTTAAGGGAAATAAAATTTTGTTTATACATCTAATAATATTTATTAATCATCTTTTTCTATTAAAATTTATTACTGACATGGGTATACAAAGTGTTACTTTAAATTGGTCGCTGTACGAGTACTTTTTACACTCACTGTATATAAGTACCGAGGCCTCCAACGAGTTAGGTCAGCGCTGTCCAGCGGTGGGGCCCCTCACGCGCCTGCTTCCCCTTCCAACCTTTCTTTCGAGCAGCGTAACTTATTGTCAAGGAAACCTCGCGACGCTAAAAGGAGACCGTGACAGTTCGGTAGACAAGGAAGCTCAGACGCCACGCACGCGCGATGCCGACATTGCCGACCAACGGTCGACATTAATGTACCAAACATAACCGTAAAGGCCAGTCCAAACTGACAAACATTGTTTGTAGATGTTCTACATTGTTATGACCCAAATCATAACCCATAACACCTGGCGTAACCGACGCCAGCAAACTCAGCAGTACGCGCAATCAAAAGAAACGCATACGCTGCAAGGCCACAGATCCACGAGCGAAGACCAGTAGGCCTTCCCCCGCGGCCACCAAACCGTGACCCAAAACATTGTATATAAACCCACAGCAAATCAACCATGGAAGACTTGTCACTTGTTACTTGTAAAAGATCAGTACCCGATCACGCCCGTGATCGCCCGCCGCGTCAGTGCAATAAACTTGTTATAACTACGGTGAGTTCTAACTCTTCAATCGGCACGATCCACTACCTCTCGGCTCGACCCGAGATTCCCGTTCCCGGCCTATTCACCCGTCCTATCGGAGCCCGAGGAACGATCCGTTCGAGGATCCACACGGAGTGCGGCAAGATTCTACAAGAGAATCTCCACCCCAGCGAACCTCGCAACAACATACATTGTAAGCCGACACCTAGACGATGTCGCCAAATAATGTATCTAGACTGCAAACGCATGTACGTAGTGTGTACGGATTGTCTGCGGAGACATGTCTACAGACAATTTTTTGTTAGGCTGGACTGGCTTTTAGTGATGCGCGCGACAACAGCAAGCCAAAGACTATCATTTCCCACGAATACTTTCTTATCAATCTTTAATTTATTTATAAATAATCCTCAGAAGTGACAGTACAAAATCTGCATTTCATATATACAGATATCAGAACGATCTTATCATCATAGGAGCTACAAACACCAGACCAACTCGTCATTCAAATAAAAAAAAAATCCAGAAAGTGCCTATTAAATAAGCATAAAAAATAATAAAAAGCATAAGTACTAAAGCATAAAGAAGAATTAGAAGCATAAGAAAGAATAAAAAGCATAAGCATTTCTTGCATTTTACATACTACATGCACTTTACTAGAGAAATAAATATTGTTGCATCAAACTTCATGCATAATTCACTTATTCGGACTTGATTGCATTGCAAAAATAATAAAAAAATCCAATACAAAATATTTTCATTCCTTGCCTCGAATTATTTCAGGAATATCAATAGTTAATTCTGTGGTCGCAACTCGCAACGCACTTACCAAAGAAATTTCACTCAATGAATTACGTTCATTGGATTTAATTAATTTCATGGACGAAAAACTACTTTCACATATATAAGTCGATGCAAACATTGAAAACATTTTTAATCCAAAGCCTCGCAATTTTGGATATTTTTCTGCAGGTAACAATTTAAAAAAGTCTTCCTGTGTTTCTTGCTTCAACAAGAACAGGGGATCTTCTTGTAAATCACACAATTCTAATTGAAGATCTGGATTTTGATCCTTAACTGTGACAGTTAATGGATTTGTATATAAAAGAATGTCAGTTTTTAAAATTTGAAAATCTGTAAATCTATCATTAAATTCTTTTACGATATCTAATATATTTTGCCGAAATGGGGAGAACTGTACATTAGAAAATTCGTTCTTAATTTCCTTGCAACGAGGAAAATGTAACAGATTTTCTTCTTCAAAATGCATCGCGAACAATTCTAATTTTCGACGGAAGTCATTTATATGTCCGAATAAGTGAGCAATATTTTTTCCCCTACCTTGCAGTTTGATATTTAAATCATTAAGGTGGCACGTCATATCAGTTAGAAATGCCAATCCACACAGAAATTCATGGGTTTCTAATTCTGATACAATATCTGTCGTAACACTTGCAATCTCAGATTTGAGAAACATAACTAATTCTTTGCGAATTGCAAAGAAACCTTCTAAAGTTTTACCGGCGCTTAGCCAACGAGTTTCCGCGTGCAATGACAAATCATTATACGTGGCACCTTTATCCTTTAAAAATAATTTTAATTTTCGATGATTCAACGAGCGGTTACCTCCTCTAACAAGATTAGTAACCCGCGTAACTAATTTCATTACTGACGAAACTCTTAAAGATTTTGTGCATAATACTTCTTGGTGTATTATGCAATGAAATACATAACATTTGATGGATTTTTTTCTTAACAATCCAACTAGTCCTTTATCTTTTCCAGTCATGGACGGTGCTCCATCGGTTACAATGCATGAGCATTTATCAAAATTTGTACAATAACTTTCTACTTGCATTACCAAAGTAGTGAATATATCAACTCCTTTTGTGGTGTTGTGTAAAGGAGCTAATGCAAGTAGTTCTTCATTAACTGAAAAATTTGGCTGTACTACGCGAATAAAAATAGCTAATTGTGCAATATCACTTATATCCGTACTCTCATCCAAGCATAGTGAAAAATATGCACACGTTTGAATTAAGGTACGGAGTTTGTTAGTTAAATATTCGTCTATATCTACTAGACGCCGCGATACCGTTTGGTGAGATAAAGGAACAGTTTCAAATTGTTTAATGGCCATATTATTGTTAAAAGATCTGGCCATTGCAATTGCACATGTTTTTATGAATTCCCCCTGACTGAAACTTTTCTTCGCGCGGCCAATTTCCCATGCAAGTTGATACGAAGCACTTATGCTTTGCCTTTGCCTTTGACTTAGGCTTTCTGTCTTATCAACAGGAGTCTGCTCATTTGAATCACCGATTTCATTTCTGTATGCTTTAAGTAACTGCAGTCTTTGTTCTTTCGAATAATTCTTATATTGGGCTTCGTGATATGTAGAATAATGTCGCGAAATATTAGATCCTTTTTTACACTGTAAAACAGTTTTACAAACTATACATTTAACATAATCATCGGTTTCTCTAACAAACAGAAGATCACTTTCCAAGTCCAATGTAGAAAATCGATATTTACCTGCAGTTACTTTAGGCATTATAATTAAAGAAAAATTAAAAAATATGCAAAAACAATCACACACTGAGCACGACAGTAAACACACAGACCAAGCACACACTACGAAATTATTACAAAAAGCCTTTAAAAATAATGCTTTCATTGGCAATGGATCTATTAGCTCTATGCGTCTACCGATAGCAGTCACAGCAAATAGTATGACAACCATTCTCGCTGTGTTGAATGCGCGAGTCGTAAAACAAAAGACGACAATTGTATTCACGCGGGAAGCGATCGGATTAGTTATTTTGACTCGGCGGCGACTTCGCGCCATGGTGACGGCGGACGATGGTGGGGGAAGGCTTTTGCCTCTCAAGAGGCAAGTTGGACGGCGCTGAGTTAGGTAAACGACAAACAACAAAAGTTTTGTACGGTAACGTAGATCGGTTCTATTTTACTGATGGTCGGTATTAGCGGATTCGAGTTCCCGTGGAACGTTACAATATCTTAAATCAGCGCTGTCCAGCGTAGGGGCCCCTCACGCATCTACTTCCCCTTCCAACCTTGCTTTCGAGCAGCGCGACTTGTCGTCAAGGAAACCGCGCGACGCTGAAAAGGAGACCGCGACATTTCCGTAGACAAGGAAGCTCAGACGACACGCGCGACGCCAACGTTCACTGTTACTTTGAATCGGCCGCGTCTGTGCGCCATGGCAACGGCAGACGATGGTGGGGGACGGCTTTTGCCTCTCAAGAGGCAAGTTGGACGGCGCTGTCTTAAATTAATATTGGTATTCATAATAAACGCATGACGGACCGGTGTATTGCATTGTTTCTAATGCACCTCCTTCCAACAAATACGTTACGTTACGGCAAAACAGATGCGGTACGTTGCCGCGTACATATAATCAGGTCTTCTATATCCTGATCTATATCAATGTCATCGCCTGTTCGGCTGCGTGTTGCTGCCTCAAGCGTCGCATTTGCTTCTTCTAAGTTTCTATATCTGACAACTAAATCTTCAATTTCATTAGAGATTTTGTCTCTCAAAATAAGATCTTCTTTAAATTGTAGATACATATTGTTCATATTTGTCATGAGTTTTGATAACTCCGCCAATGCGTCGGTGTTAGCCGTTATATATTTGACTTGGGAGAAGTCCAGGTAATGACCTACGGCAGTGGCGTATCATATTTACAACCTCCTCCGCAATTGCCTGTAACTGTTGCATTTTTTCTGCAAAAGTATTTGATTTGCTCAACTGAAATAAGACCAAATGCATTAATCTTCTCCGTGTCATGCTGAGGATAGAAGAATAACGAGCAACGTTATCCAGGATTCACGAACGCAACATTAATTCGACGTGCATTACGAAAAGTAGCACGTTTCAATCTTCTTACGAAAAGTAGCACGTTTCGGTTTGCTACGAAAAGAAGCACGTTCCACCGTTTCTGACGAATATTAGCGGTTTTCGGGATCCCGAGACTCGTTTCGGGCTACAAGCAAAGAGGAGATATAATAAGAGGTGTCACTCGACAAGGACAGAAATAAACTAGGGAAATCACTAGACAACCAATTTAAATGCCCATTCGGCAATGATTGGTAAACTTCGGCAATAATCAGCAAACTGCAGTAAGGTACATTTAGTCAATTTGAATATCCCGCTCGAATAGACAACCAGTTTAAACGTCCGAGTTTTGCCGAGCCGACCTGAAATCAAATTGCCCGCTCATGGCGGCTATGCTTGTAGCCCGAATCGAGTCTCGGGATCCCGAAACCGTCGGGATTTCGAGCAATACGAAAGTATCGGGACCCCGCCCAAAAGTTTCCGGCCCGTCCCGAGCCCGAAAAGTCGGGTACCCGCACACCCCTGGTCGCAGACAAGGAGATTCAGCCTGGGGCCAGTCGCTGGGTCAAATCGCTGCGACCAGTCGCGGGTAGGAGATCCTACCTTAAGGCTGCCGTCTCACCGGGCGTTGAATGTGTGCGTACGCTCACACAAGCTAGGAAAAGCGTGTACGTATACGCGAAACTGTTTCAACCAACTTTCGTCCTGGAATCGGCGAAAAGGTAGTTTTTGCGGGTATAGTTGCCTCCAGTAGACATTCGTGCAGGGTGGTCTGGTGCGTTTGAACGCACCAGACCACCGTACGTTGAAATAATAATGAATTTATGAATCGTGTACTGAGTCAGACTCGAGAAATGGCAGAATGAGGCTTCAAGGATTCTCCGCCACCGGCGCTTATGGTATATTCGCCCCATGTAGCATCAGAACCGGTGGAAGTCCAAGCTAGCCGATAAATGTAGGAAAGACATAGTTGCCGATACGTATGGAGAGTCGCATCGCGCTGTTGCCGCATTCCCCCTATTACTAGGTTGTCGTCACGGAGGCTTGAATGAATCACGGCGAAGCGGCTGGAGAACAGAGATGGGCAAAGATAATATCTGGATAAACTCTTGGGATTTTGTTCAAATTGAAATATGTTACAGTCCATTTGAAAATAAGGAGGATTTAAATATCATTTTGCCAAATACGAAAGGTAATTTTCAAAAGATCGAGGAAAGTTGTGTACTTTGAGGGTCTGTATTTATAAAACAATTTTGAATGTGGCAAAAATGTGACAACCCCAAAAATATTCGGACCCAAACGGAATAACATTCTGACAATTGCCACGTTTCGTACAAAGTTGTTTGGTATGAAGTAAGACATACACCAGGGGTACACACTAAGTCTGCCCTAGGGCAGTCGGTGCGCCTTCGAGCTCGACCGTGGTATTTTCATTCCCCACTCCTCGGTATAAGGTCTCGTGGTGGAGAATTCTATGACTGCAGAGGCCGTATACCCATTTTGTTTTCTCCAAGGAAAATATGGTATTGTCTCGAGCTTCCCATTGTTGCCCCAACACGGTCACTGAAAAGGCCCAGTTTATGCTTTTATGACACCCCCGACAGCTAAATAATCGCTTGATCGTGGCTTACATACACAGCTCCATCACCGTGTGCGTTAGCGACCTCAAGCGGTGGGTTAAAATTGACTCAGGCACACGATACGGAGGGTTAATTGAGATTTGAAAAATGTTTAAATTTTTGTATGCAATAATAATAATATTGTTCAAAGTTATAATGATAGCAGTAAGAAGGGTTTAAAAAGGTTTGTTGCTGGCGAACATGATTCTGGCTGTCGCAGTCATCGGAATCAAAAAGCGCAAAATTTTTCTTCATCTGTGTGGTTATCGTGTGAACTAGAATGAAGTAATTATTTGCAAAAATCCAATTTTGCAAAGCAAAAAACTAACATATGCTTTTCCAAAAAATGAATGTTTTCATTCGAAATACAACAATTTTGGTGCTTTTCAACATTATTCATTCAACATGAACTAAAGTTCATACCATAACCACACTCATATAGATTGAGAAAAATTGTACGTTTTTTGTTTCAGATGTACCTACATATTACGACAGCCAAAATCATGCTCGCCAGCAACAAACTTTGTTTTCAAACCCCTCTTACTACTACCATTATAACTTTGAACCAAATTACTATTATTGCATACAAAAATTTGAACACATTTTTCAAATTTCAATTAATAAAAGTACAGAGATTGGAATTATAATACTCAATACTCGAATGTGCGCTCGCGCCTGGAATTGGGGGTCCTGTGCACCCCTGGTCTAGATGATCCGATAGCTGGGGAAAGAGTTTAAGAGTTGAGTTTTATAGATAGTGACGGAGTTGTGGGGTGATGCTATAGGAGAGATGCTAGTTATGATAGCGCGAAAAATAGTGGGACGTCACAGTAATATAGAAGAAAGTGAAGAGATTCTTCTAACAGATTAGAAGCAGTATGGATAGCGACAGTTCAGGAACATCGATGTGTAACGTCCGGTTGCCCGGAGACAACTGAGCGTTTAGCAGGCTCCCGAGAGGACAGCGGCGTCCCCTCGAGTGTAGGATAGGTGGGGGTTCGTTATACAGATTAAGGATTGAAATCCAAGGCTTTAAACTTAATAATGACTTTATTTGACAACACTTAATTCTAATAATCAATTAATATTGCTTACAACTACGATTATATATCTGTGTTTGGGTTTTTTGTGGGTTTTTATCTTATTTGCTAATTTGGATTAAATGAATATATATATATATAGCAGTGTACGGCCGCTACCGTCTCCGGGGCGAGCTCGTACGCTTGGCAACGTCTGCTGCTAGAATAGCGGGGCTAGCTCGTTTCTGTTGGCAGAGCTTTCGAATGACCCGCTGGGCCAGTCATGAAATATGGGACGGTTTTTCTCGCGCATGCGCGGCGATTTTAGCACCAGTATAGTACAAGTTTCGATCGGTTTCTTCTTTTATTTTTTACATCTGTTACAATTGAAAATATACGTTCGGCCTCAGCATTTGAGTGGGGTAAAGAACTATCTCAACGAATGATTTTAAATTTGTAAATATCTTTTCCCCACCGAAATTTCTAAATTCTAAAATATTTTTCCACATTTCATCTAAATTCAAATCAGCTAATTCTTTTTTTTGTTTGTCATTAAAGGATGGTGGTAAAATTCGCCATTCGAAAGCTAATCCTGTTAAATTGACACGTACGACTGTGTTGGAGGCGATAGGTTGCGAGTCGATTTACTTCAAATTTTGCATGGCTATATGAAACACTGTTACTCAGTTTTGTGACGGCGTGGATATTTTATTTGATTCATAGTTTCTTTTTTATTGCCTAAAAAGTGCAAGATTTCATGTCCGACTTTTTTCAAATTTTGAAAATTTACATGTATATCGAACATTTCTTATTTATGAAGACTGAAAGAAAAGTGTATTTTTCATTTTCAACCCTAAAGGTTAATGCTGTTACGTCTCTGCCACCAATGAGCATACTTGACTTCTAATGCGTATATCTCCGATATTTTGGAGAATTTCGACCCCAACTTTTCAGGAAACATTCATCACATATCAAACACTGAAAATAAGAAGAAAATTTTTTTTTTCTTGTTTTCATATTTCGGTATATGCCCCCCCTCCCTTAAATGTTTAAAAAATAGTCCTCGAAAATAAAAATTCCATTTTTTTTGTTCACCTTCATAAATAAGAAGCGTTCTAGAAACATTTAAACTTTCAAAATTTGAAAAAAAAAAGTTTTTTTTTTAGTTTTTCGGATTTTTTTCGAAAACCGTTTGTCGCACGAAAAATAGTAATACACCAAAAAGATGCTCCTTGTCCGGATCTACAACTTTTGTTTGACATATTTTTTTATTTAATCAATAACTTGGAAGACGTTATATAAAATCGACTTCGCGAGCTGTTAAATAATGATTTAAATGTTTAACGGCCCAGGGGCACCCTTTCCCGTTATCCGATCGAGCTGAAACTTTACACAGATTTTTTTTTAATTATTTGGAACTCTTCTGGAGGGTGCCCCGAAGAAAATTAAAGAAATCGAAAATAAGAGCCACCCTAGTGTATACATTAAAGCTTATTGAATTTGTCTTGGAACGCACTATCAAGTGACCTCTTAAAAAAAAATATTTCCATTTATAAAACCGAACTTGACCATCGTATCTTTTAAAATAATATTCGAAAAAAAAATCGTCTTCCCTAATAAATTGGCCCCCTCGGACCATGCAATTCCATGTAAAAAAAAATTTATCTCCAATACTTTAGGAGATATCCAGCTGTTTAGTCTTCCCGTGGACACACTGTATAACTCACTAATATTTGCAACTTACCAAAAACTTGGAGTACGTGCGTCTCGTGATGAATGGTTCCGCTGCTTTCCCGCCAATAACACCTACAGAAGGCGGTGGTAATGTGTGCGTGAACATAGTGCAAACCTCTGTGCCTCCTTTTATACTCGAGAATTGGCGGGCTGGCGCATGCGCAGTGAGTCGTTATTTGTTATTTCGCTTGTTACTCGCTTAGTACATATTATTTTGTTTCGTGCTTTTGTCAGTATTTCTAATTAATTATTTCTAACATCTCTATAACATTTGTTTCTCTAATATTTACTTAAATCATAAATTATATACAAAAGTATTTACAATGAGTCTGCGCGGTAATACAGGACGGTTTGCGCTGTAACGTGGATCGGTTCTACTTTACCGACGGTCGGTAAAGTAGAACGGGTTCAAGTCCGCGTGGGACGTTACAGCTGCTTGGCGTGATACAGTGCGGTGTTAGTTAGTTTTCGTGTGACGGATCGTCATTAAACGGAAATATGTCAGAGTACGAAAATATTATTTTCTCTAATGGTTCCCGGACGTTCTTTTCCTGATGATTTCTTCGGATGTTATCCATCAGTTGGCGTAGACGATGACCTAATGGCACGTATTGGTGTTCGAATGTGATATTATTGATAGGGGTACGAATATCGGAGTTGAGAAGATTCGTAAATAGGGAGGATTTTGTCAAATTTATTCCTGATCCTGTGTCAATAGTAGTCTTCCTAACGGAGGTTCGTGATACTCTTGGCGTTGCAAGAACGTCAGTTGATTTACACGAGGCGGCAGTTTGCCTTGCTGGCGTAACTGAAAATTTCGTTTTCTACATTGGTTGATTGTATGTCCCATTATCCGCCCCGATCCCCAGTGCAGGCAGTGCCCAGGCACTGTGGCGGGTGGGGCGTTATCGGCGAAAGCCATCCTGCCGGGATCGAGCTTGCGCTAGCGGCTCTACCTCCTCGTGGTCCCCGCTGACTAAACGAGCCGCCGCCCTTCGAGGTAGATCCAACTTACCCAGTGATTCCTAGCGGATGAGGGCAGGGTTTTTCCAAGTACCATGTCGGCAGAACATCTATGCCGAATTTCCCTTTGCAGCGGACCGCGACGTTGGTTAAATTTTTGCACACACCACTTTGCCAGCCAAATGCTTGTATAGGCGAAAGCCTGAGGTAGAGCGCGCCCCACTTTGGGCCAAGATGGCTACACTAGTTGTATGTCCCATTATACCGCAATATGTACACTTCAGGTTCGTACGCGGTGCGGGTGATACTGGAATATTTGAAGGGCTTTCGGTAGACGCAGCGGCTTGTCGATGATTCGTGCGTGATGATTGGGGACACCTTGGTAATGGCGCGGACCTTGAGCTTAGTTGGGAGCGACAGGATGCCTCGGGTAACCATGTTTCGGTTTCTGTCGCGCATTGCTGGACAAGTGTCAAATTTAGAGGGTGTCGGGCGTAAACCAAATGGCTGATATCTGGACGGAGATTTTGAATATATGTTTGGTTAGAGGATTCTTCTTCCGAGTCAAGCATTACCTTGCGCGCTTGGGGTTTCGCGTAATTATATTGAATTGCGTATCTTAATTCGCTATATTGCTGGCGGATTCTTAAGTTGTACGAATGCAAGGATTCCGTGTTGCCTTGCTTGATATCCTTTAGCTTGCTACGCGGCTTTCCTACCGTAGTTGCTGGTGCTACGTGCTTCCGTAAAGCGTCGTAAAGTTCGTCGTAGAAATTAATCGTTAAATGTCTAATGCTTCTTTCTGCGTGTTCTGTTACTTTCTCGGCAATAATTAAACGTAATAGAAAGTCGTCCTCCTTACATTGCGTGCGGGCTATCTTAATGGACGTTATGAAATCTTCGACTCCAGGGTCGTCGCGACCGCGGAAAGATCTGATCGTGCGTACTACGTCCTTTGCTGGGACATTGCCACGGTGATTCACGATCGGAACGGACGGAGTGACGTTCGGGTCATGCCAGGCCCTTCCTCCTGGACGCGGAACAGGTTCGTTGTTTTCGTCTTCCGATATGACGGAATGATGTGATTGTTCGTCGTCGGTGGTCATGAGTTTACCTATTCTAGCTCCTATCTCTTTAATTTCTGCTCTTCTTGAAGCATTTTCTTGAGTTAGCATAGCGATGTCTGTCCGTAGTATTATGTGGTTCTGTTCCATATTTGTCATTAGTTTAGTCAACGTAGCGTTAACACCTTCAACGAATTCTTCAAGCTTATCTAATCTTGCCTCCATTTTTGTGATAAGGGATTCGTTTTCGGATGAGTCCGTATCATATTCAACGCGAGATTCGCGGTATGTTATAAAGGAATGGTGAGTCACGCTTACCTTGATTCCTTATAGTGGAAATTCTCAGGCCGATTTTCCTGTTGTCGTCTCGCTGGCTCTCGCAGTCCCTTCGTTGGGTGCAGGCTCTCGCAGTCCTGGCCTCGGAAGTTTGGAGAAGACACTTATCACCACAGGAGATCGTGATCCTGGCAGGATCGCCATAATGTCACGGGCAAGTCCGCGAAATTGGTGACACAGTATATTGGTTCGCACATGTCCTGCTGGGCGGCTCGGAATAGCACGTGTAACAATGTTTTATTTCTAAATAAGACTCGCAACGCGACAGCTCCTTAGAGGTAGACGCGGTCTAATAATAATTTCGGCTCACGCAGTACGCTTATGTATTAATTAGACTTGAGAGTCGGGGAGAATGAACGTCACACGACAATAGGCTTGGAACGACTGACATTCATTTATTCTTCCTTGGCAACGGAATCGATTATTACTATCGGAATTTACAGAGTGGAGGGGCGATTCTTATAGTTATGTCTGGATTTCGATCGGATATGAAGCATATCCCATACAGCACACTCCGTTGCATGAAGGTTGCAGGAAGGTTCCATATGCGTTGCCGTGCAATGTTCCACAGGGGCGGACATAGGAGGATTCCTGCAACATTCCAGAGCTCGCAACGTTCCGGAGATTTTCTAGCAATGGTCACGCAACGTTCCGGAGATTTTCTAGCAAAGATCACGCAACGCTCCGGAAAATTTCTAGCAATGGTCACGGTTAAGGAAATTAATTAAATTACAATAAATACTGACGATTAAATATTCATATATTTTTTCTATACAAGCCGACAACAACAACGCCAACAAGAACAATAATAAAATCAAGAAAAATAATAATTGTATTGGCTCTGGTGGATCTTCCCAAGCCCGCGAGGTGAAGATCCAGGCGTTGTGTGACGTCACTCACGTGCGACACGACAGGTTGCAAAGCTAAAGCACGTAAAAAAGCACAAGCGTAAATAGTTAGAGCGTGGATTAGTTATTAATTGCTTTTAAGTAATAAAAATGGTTAGAACGTGTGTGTTTTGCGGCGTAGGAGACCTGAGTGAATTGGGTGAAGGTTTGACATATCACGGGTAAGTAGAACCCATGTATATGCTACTTGTAGGTTATGTCGAACTTCGTAAAAAGAAATATTTTTGTTTGTTTCGTATAGACTTCCGTTGAAGAATGCAAAGTATCTGCATCGTTGGTTACAGAACATGGGTCTGGGCCTGAATTTCGTACATTCAAAGAACGCCTTATTGTTGTCCTAATCATTTTGAAAAACACTGTTTCCAAGAAGGCACTTCTAAAGGCTGTCTTCTCCCTGCAAGCATTCCTACTGTATTTGGACAATATAAATGTTCTTGTGTTTTCTGTCACGCTATATAAGAACAGGATAAAAACAAATCGTTTCGCAAGTAATATATATGAATTATTCAAATTAAGGAGCTTATTTTTAAGTTAAAGTAACTAATATAAAATATTTGATGCCTATTAACCAACTGCAATTTTCTAATTATTTAAAATACATATATTTCTTTGCTTTCTGTGCTACAAGCTTTTACTTTTCACACAGTTTCCTTGTAAACATGCATGTACTGTATAACTTTCATTTCACTTTCCGTTCAATTATTTAAAGTAATGGTGATTGTTATTTTTTCATTGCGTCGCTTCAATGCAGCCTGTGATAGGCGTTACATGAATGTTGTATTTAATGAAGTCATTTTTCATGACTGAAATAATTTATTGATGACCTTTTATGGATTCATTTACTGAAGTGAAGCTGTGGAAGTAATTTTGCGGTAATGGCGTTGCTAATATTAAATAAATTAATAGAGGATTCCGTGGCAGAGAAATATACAAAAACAATCATTCATACATTCAAACATATAGTAAAATTAGTAATGAGTAAGTAAATTTATTATTTATCTCACTTCAGCACTTAAAGTTGTAAAACTGTAAAATAAATGCATGTATTATTCCAGGTTCATTACACGCTCCATGCAGTACATTTTAAGTAAAGAGAGCGGAAGAGCCTGGAACTCCAAATACGCGGGTTTGAGAAGATCCACCAGAGCCAATACAATTATTATTTTTATTGATTTTATTATTGTTCTTGTTGTCGTTGTTGTTGTCTTGTATAGAAAAAATATATGAATATTTAATTGTCAGTATTTATTGTAATTTAATTAATTTCCTTAACCGTGACCATTGGTAGAAAATTTCCGGAACGTTGCGTGACTATTGCTAGAAAAATTCCGGAACGTTACGTGACCATTGCTAGAAAATCTCCGAAACGTTGCGTGACCATTGCTAGAAAATTTCCGGAACGTTGCGTGACGATTGCTAGAAAATCTCCGAAACGTTGCGTGACCATTGCTAGAAAATCTCCGGAACGTTCCATGAAGGTTGCAGGAAGGTTCCATGTGCGTTGCCGTGCAATGTTCCACAGGGGCGGACATAGGAAGACTCCTGCAACATTCCAGCAATGTTCCGATGCTGCACCGGAACCTTCCTGCAATGGAGTGTGATGTAGGGGATCGGATTGCTGGGTGGTGATTGAGTGTCGGACGGCGTGACATTTCTTTGTTTGTTTGTTTAATGTATTGTAACGTACCGCAACGAGCCATATTACATCTAACAACCATTATGTCGTCAATTACATGCATTTGTAAATTATATCGCAGATTTGACACTACATGCCGTACACCTGAAAACAATCTTTACACACTGACTTGTGTAGCAGGCGCACTCTGAACCACACACGCTAATTTATACAGTTCTGGTTCCGCTGTTTTCATGGATTCCCAATACGACAACAAATCGGTATCATTGGAAACAAGCTTCCACGAAAGATACGAACTTAAAATATTCTTTATATTTATTACGGTTTGCGCGGGGGATGAATTTATTTCGGTCTCTGATTTTAATAATAACTGCTCGATATCGTCTCATTGATTCTCGCACTCATCGACACTGCTCGCTGCCACATTCTCGCCATTCTCTTCTGTAAGATCATGCAATCTTTTCCATAAAGCAACTAATTGTTCTTTCGCCGCTGTTTTATCAGCCTCACTCAATAATACATTGTATCGTGGATCCATAAAAATCGCCGCACGAAACACAACGTTCTTAAATAAGTCACGCTTGCGGTTTTCCATACTCACTAGCAATGCTCTTGACGCGACCGTATCGAGCTTCTGAACACTAATTTTACACATGAGCCATGCTCGGAAAAAATCGCCCATTAATGCTCCTCTTGCAACTATTTCGTCGCAATTTTCGCGGGTTCTAATGCGTCTACAATTTCTTTTACCTGCTTCCAGGTCGCTTCGGTGAATTCGTCGGAATTGGAAGCAATTTCGCGGCACAAATCTCGTTTATCAAACACAGACTTACACATGTCGTAAGTCGAATTCCAACCCGTTGGCAGTCGATCGGCGGTTTTTGTAGACCCAGGGCCTTTAGGGTCAACGACATTGAGGGGAGGCGCAATTGTTTACAAAGTCCCCTAACCTTTTGGATGATCCCTACGTATGGATCCTTCCTAATCACAGCACACACTGCGAGTTGCAGAGTGTGCGCAGCGCATCTCACTCCTTTAATCTCTAAATCGTCTTCCGCATCCCATAACGACAAGTTCTCCGTGGTATCCTCTTCGTCGCAGTCCTCTTTCAATTCCCCGGATTGGTCCTCTTGAATTTCCTCGGCCATAAGTTGCACGCACTTCACCATGTTACTCGCATGGTCTGTTGTAACTGAATACACACTACGCAAAGTTACTCCATACATCGATATTACACGCTTAATTTCTACTTTCAAATTTTCCGCCGTGTCAGAAACCGAGTATCTCTTTCGCGCATAATGTACGCAACACTACTTTACCGTCCTTAATATACTGCATATTTAATCCGAGGAAGGATTGTCCAAGACGCGACGCGGTGTCAACTTTCAAACATACCAACCGGTCTATAATTTCGCTCTGAATATCGCGCCGAATACATTGTGCCCGCACCGTTATTTCCCACCTAATGTTCTCCGCGTTTATAACAATTTTATTTTCCAATCCTGCGAAGATTGGATCTACCAACTTTCTAACACCACTGTCTTCCATTAACGTAAATGGACGAGCGTTGACAGTTACTAATTCTACACACCCATCCATTACGTCACTGTCACTTAACCGCACTATACACACATCTTTTTTTTTTGCGCCGTAGTCCACCGTGTCACTGTATATATTTCACAGTATTGGATTGGATGCTTCAGTGAAATATGCCGCTCCAAGTTTGTGGCATGGTTGCCCTTACATTTATACACCCAAATCTGACTACCGATTTTGATAATACATGTATTATCTTCCTCGATATACGAAAAATACGCGCGAACCGGATGACATTGCTTTCTACCACGAGAGGTGACATTGCAGTCACAATTAAAAAACTTATGAAACTTACTAAACTTACGAAATATAACGAAATTACTCTAAACTCGGAACTCTAAAATAACTAAAATTAAGTTGGGCTTGAAAAAGTCCGATAGTTGCTTCAAACACGACACGATCGTAGCCAAGAGATTCTGGGTGTTCACTTTAGCGTGGCCAAAGTGACTCTGCCCTTCTCGTACAAATTTCCTTAATATATAGGTAAACTCAAAACGTTTCCTATTGGTTATTGAAAAGTTGTGGAGGTCAAGTAAGGGTGTCCCACCCATTCGCAGAAGGAAGTAAGGTGGGTGATAGTTTTATGACATGTACGGCCCCATGGCCCGCGGTCAATTAGCCCGCCGGTAGACGCTCCATTTAGGATCATATAACTGGTCATCGTTTGAACTTCGACAGGGAAAAACAGGGAAATGTTAATTCTAAAGTACACTTTCTTCCCTCGTTTTGGTAGAGGTCATTCCACGCCAACTCGATTACTTGTTGCACTCGATGTCACGGATTTTGTTTGAAGTGTAATATGATGCAGTCCACATGAAATCATGGGAGGGGCCGGGGGGGGGGGGGGGGTAAGCACGAGAAGGTGGTGGGCTCCTTCCATCAGCCGAGGATAACGATGGGTGAGGGAGTATGGCATGGATAATATCATTTCGACTTGAAATTTTGTAGTGACGGGGTTACGGGTTGGAAGTAAAAAAGCATATTGCTAGTTTAGAGGCTCGCTTTGCTGCAGCATTAGTACCTACCTATCACTGGCACTGAATCATAACATTATATGGAACAGGGACTTTTGGGTATAACCCCTATTGAAATTCAAACAAAAGCAGTTAAATTTCGTCTCCCGTTCGGGATTGAAAACAGGAGGGGCATTTTCCTGACCTGAGGTGGTATTAGACTCTGCAGCAATCAGTATGTTTGTCGTTTCTGCAGCAATAAACTCAGAATCCGATAAATCTGGTTGAACGGCCGAATTCCGCATTTTCTAAAACCCTTTAAGGTAAAGGGCCCAAATTTCGTCCCCCATTTACAATTTTAAACTGAGCTGGCACTTGGCACGAATTTTCTTTGACCGTTTCTCTATGTATCCACGTGTAACGTTCTCAACGAGACTGTGCCGCGAGTTACAGGTGATTCCACGAATAGAGCGGTTTACTCGTGGAATTGTGGGATTGGTTCGGGTGGCGTGCGATAAAGAAATGAATTTCACGAAACGAGAGTCCTTCTTTTAACAGTAAATAACAAAAATCGTTTATTCAGTAAAGGTTTTTGACGCTAGGTCGAAATGATAGATAGAATTTGACACGGAGTCAATAGTTAACAGAACGGTAGATGATTATATAACGACGTGTCGGTCGGTAATAAAATATATCGTTTGGGTTTCGACGCTAAGTCGGTATTACAGAACGTATAGTTGTGTAACGAAAATTATGCTTAATCTCTAATTGAACATAGAAGCGCGACGCTAAGTCGGTATAATAGTGCTTAAAGATATAAGGGTACGATACTAAATCGTAAGTCACGACGCTAAGTCGGTGTGTAATATAAGAGTGACGCTAGGTCGATATTGAATGTTTAATTGAGTATTGAGAGAGTTCCTTCTCTCAGATTCGGCTTCCTGTTGCCTATCAGCTGGCCCACGCTTTCTAGGATGGAAGTAGAATTTAGGCAGTATCTTCTGGTGCCTATTAGCTGGCCCACGCTTTCTAGGTTTTAGGATAGAAATTTGAGGGGCTAATTAAAGCGGCCTCGGAATGAAAGGTTTGAGGGGCTAATTAAAGCGGCCTCGAAATGGAAGGTTTTGAGGGGCTAATTAAAGCGGCCTTGAAATGGAAGGTTGAGGGCTAATTAAAGCGGCCTCGAAATGGAAAGTTGAGGGGCTAATTAAAGCGGCCTCGGAATGGAAGGTTTAGTTTGGTGTCAGGAATGAGTCTTAGATAAACTTCGTCTACCTGAGGGGCTAACTAAAGCGGCCTCAGTCCTTGGTTCGGTGGCAGAACCAAGTCTGCCCTCTGCTGCTGGCAGGCTCGTATTTATAGTGTTTGGCGATACCTTACTCTCGCCAATCGCTAGTCGCCTGGTCTCGCGTACCAATTATAATTAACATCCGGTTCCCGCCGGTTCGCGCTCCGCACTTAGTTTATTCCGCGTCCGGTCTATCGCGCGCTTGAATCGTTCGCGCCACTGAATCCGCGGTTAGTTAGGCGGTCATGCGCATGCGCTGCGCGTCGCTTGATTCGCCGATTCCCGCCATATTGTGTGTCGCCCGCATATATCCTTAATACTATTAATTTATAAAGTCTCAATAATAACTGATAGAGAAAAAATAGAGAGGAAAAAATGTGTATCGGTATCAGCGGTACGTTACACACGAATCGCAAACTGTAATTATGTCATGTCAATACGAGATACTAAACAAAATGTGAAAACCTGCAAAATGTGAGATCTGAAAAAAGTGTTCGTATTTCGTCCCCCAAGAACATTATTATTATTATTACTATTAAATGTCTTTATTGCACCATTACAATTAAAATTAAAATGGCGAGTAGGCGAGGTTCAGCATTAAGTGCTGCTCTACAACCTAACCTAACAAGCCGTTTGGACATAAGAAAAAGAAAGGAAATAACGATTGAACGATTACAGAGGAAACCGTGAGAGGATGAAAGAACGAGCACTAAGTTTAAAGGAAGCAAACGGCGACAGAGAACGTATGATATGTAGCAGAAGGACGCAGTGAATTTACAAGAGCACAGACAAATCAAAACAACGTCTCGTTGTAATAGAGCCGCTAGAAGAGTGAATGGATAGATTGGAGCGAAGTAGATCGTACAGATACATCGGCGTACCTGTTGCTTCATCTTTAGCCAGCCGGAACGTTGGAAAGAAGGCGTTATGTGATTATACTTACGAACATTATAAGAGAAATGGGGACATGAGTTCTGAACACGTTGGACAACACCCGAAACTGACGAGGAGAGACACGGACCATACACTACATCGGCATAATCAAAGATGGAAATCATTGAGGCTTGACACAACAAGATCTTCATGTTAGTGGACAATATACGGCGTTAAGGGTAAAGGGAACGCAAGCGAGAGAAGGCAGAACGACACAACACAGCAACATGACGGTCAAAACACCAATGGGGATCAAAGGTCACACCTAATTTTTTTAGTACAGGTTGTACACCAAGGAGACAGGAGCCAAAGGATATGCCAAATGAGGACAGGTTACTCAGGAAAATAGGAGAACCAGCAACTAGAACAGTGGTTTTAGCAGGATTTAACTGGAGACCGTGAGAGTCAGACCAGTGTATAAGTCGACGTAAATCAGCTTCAATTTCTGCTTTGACTAAATCAGCGCAGCTGAGATCAAAAACCTTGATACGCTGGGTGTCATCAGCGTACATGTAAGCTTGACAATGATTACAAACTGCAGGCAAATCGCACACATAGATATTGAACAGAAGCGGACCTAGGACAGAGCCTTGCGGAACTCCACGAGAAGTCTGTCTAACAGTAGAAGTTTGAGCACAACCTGCTGTGCGCGCGGCGAAAGATAAGAATTGAGAAATGACAAGGCTAGACGACAGTCCAAGATAATCTAACTTGGCATACAGCAAGTTGTGATCAATTGTATCAAACGCCTTTGAGAAGTCCAGAGACGTGATACATGTTAAGCGACGCGAGTCAACCGCACGAAGTACAGTGTCCGAGATGTGAAGCAAGACAGTGCTCGTACTATGACCTCTACCAAAGTCCGGTTGGAAAGGCGGAACAGCGCTGCAAGAGTCAAAGTGCCTGAGCAGCTGTGCAAAGCAAAGTTTTTCAAGTACCTTGGACAGGAAAGGCGTAAGAGAAATAGGACGAAGAGAGTCAAGGGTGGTGGAATTAGCCGACTTAGGAATAGGATAGACAAAGGAATGCTTCCAAGCAGCGGGGAAGGACCCGGATAGGACAGCAGAATTGAAGATATGTAGGAGAGAATCAAGACAGTGAGGGACACAATTAAGTATCATGATGCCAGGAATATCATAGGGGTTGGAGGATGTAAGCTTTATGCCTTTGAAAATAGAGAAAAGATCGCCAAATGAGAAAGGTGCAAAGGTAAAGCTAGAGGAAGAAGAGGTATCGTGTGACTGGGATGAATAATAGGAAATGAGCTCGAGAGACGCGGAGCTAGAAGGTAGAGAATCATGGAAGTGATTGTTAATTACAGAGGGATCCGGAAAGGAATCAGGAACAGAGGAAGAATGTGATGGTTTGTGAAATCCAGCAGCAGGAAGAAAGTGCCAGAAACTCTTAGACGAGAGAGATTCTTGAAAAATAATCGCTTCTCCGTGCGAATAGGAGAATTAGCGAGGTTCCGAAGCAATTTGTAATAGTCCCAAACAGCTGCTGCCCCAGATCTCCTATATCTTGACAGTGCACGATTACGGAGGCTCATGAGCTTTTTGACAGTAGATGTGAGCCAAGGCATAGGAGTCTTAGAGACACGCATTAGGCGTACAGGCGCAAACTGATCAAATAAGGCGGTGGTTAATGCAGTGAACGCTTCAACCTTAGAGTCAACAGTATCCAGGTTATAGATAGACTCCCAATTGACCTGCTCAGCAGCGATACGGAAGCGCTCGACACGGATACTTTTTAGGTCTCGACTCAAAACGTAACGTTGTCGCATACGTGACTTAGGAATATTCAAAAGCGCATAAATTATACAATGATCACTAATGTGACTTATATCAAATACACTCGAAGAGACCACATCCATATCCCTGCTGACGAAAGTCAGGTCCACTCAGAGCAGCGGTCAGTACGCAAAAGTACATATCCAGGTATAGACAAGGACACGGAATTATCCGTGGTACGCAGCCAGATTTCACTAAGCGCTATAATATCAAATTTGTGATCATGCAAAAGATCAGTTAAGCCAGAGAAGTGATAAGTCAGAGAACGAACATTTAGATGCGCGACAGAGAGAGAGAGAGAGAGAGAGAGAGAGAGAGAGAGAGAGAGAGAGAGAGAGAATTATAATTAGCGCGTAGAATATCCGAGAGCGTAGAGGAGACAGTAGAATTGACCAAATACACATCAGCAAGCGACGAAGTCTCCGCCGAGGAAGAAGAAGATAGGATAGATGCAGTAGACCCTATAGAAGACAAGCTACGTAGTTCGCAGGAAGAATCTCCAGAAGAAGGATCTGCAGGTTGTCGGCTTTGACGAGATACATGTCTGTTATCGAAACTTCTCGAAATCCGAGCAAGTCTTTCGATTGTATTAAAATGTATCAAATATCGACGGCGTAGTTTCTAAGTAATAAATCGAATATATTTATCCCTTTGAATTCACGAACGAGATCGACACATAAACTGAATAGTTATCTAGACACGCGGTAGCGTCTCGACGCCAAGTACAGGAAAGACACCCTGTATATGTCGACTGTCGCTACCGCTATCATTTACTCGTCGCCCGGCTAATCCAACCTAACCTGAAACTTATTTCATTAATATCTCATCACGCCTGCAATATTTTCTAAATTTAAAGGCATTTTTCTTATGTAAACCGCATATAAGCTTTCGAATAAGACCAAATTTCAATAAAATCTGTCCACGCATAACAGAGATATCATAATATCGTCTCGTGGATCTGTCAGAAACGGTAAGATTTTTTTCTGATTCTTCTTCTTCAAGCCAAATTTTCGTCAACATAATACGTATACGCGTTACACGCACACCTTCAGCCAAAACGGAACTAATACATGTTTCGTTCATCAATCGCTATCTTCACTATGCAATCTACTCCAATACGCGTTACACGCACACCTTCAGCCAAAATGATACTAACACATGTTTCGTTCATCAATCGCTATCTTCACTATGCAATCTACTCCAAATTTTGACAGCTTACAGTCAGATTATAACCTGACGAGTGTCAAATAAGGTAGGTTGTCAAAATTTGAGATGCCACGTGTTTTTACAAATATGTATCGTTGTACCATTGAGTTGCAACCATAACCCATAACCACAAATTCTAACGACTTGAAATCAGCCTGTAACCACAAATCAAATCAATTCTCAATCGTTATGGAATACATATACCTATGTAGAGAAAAGTGGAGAAGACGAAGAAGCGAAGTGAAAAAGAGAAATAAAGTTAATTTTCATTCGTTACTTTGAATGAGTGTACTGTACACAAAGTACTATACATATAAAATACATATAGATCGGCAATGCAGTGCGCATGGTTTCATTTCGTAGTTGTTAAACTTACGTAGAATTTATCCTTAATCAAAAAATAAATAAAGTACACTCGCTGAGCTGCTTTGCGCTATTCCGAGTATTCCAAGTATATATACCTTACACAAAGTAAAAAAATTACGCCAAGTACATGAATTATCTTTGTAAAAAGAAGTGAGATCCCCATAAAAAAACTTCAAAAAAGTAAAAAATACGCCAAGTACATGAAACAAATAAATCACAAAAAAATAGAAAAAAATATACAATATAAAAAAAGATGTGAAATCAAAATGTGCTGCAAGTATATAAAGGTGCTTTCCAACTGCGCTTAAGACGACACAACTACATATACACAGCTAAAATGCTGTGTTCATACATTTCATTACTCATATCGCGGTCATTTTAATAATTTGTGCAGATAAAATGTCTACATCTAGACATTTGCCTAGATGTCCGCGGCCTGGAAGTCAAATACTTGGCGTGGCCAGGCAAGGTATTCTCAGATCATCAATACCCATACCATCCTTCTCGCAGGCTTTCAGATAATTTGTCAATTTAAAACTCTGACAATATGAGTACATTTTCATTATATTGCGTTTTAAAATAATTCCAAGATCATTCATCGACACCGATACCTTTCCTCTCACAAGCTTTCAGATAATTTGTCAATTTAAAACTCTAAAAATATGAGTACACTTTCATTATTTTGCATTTTTAAATAATTCATATTCATCGATAGATTGACCTTGCCTGGCCACGCCAAGTATTTGACTTCCAGGCCGCGGACATCTAGGCAAATGTCTAGATGTAGACATTTTATCTGCACAAATTATTAAAATGACCACGATATGAGTAATGGAATGTATGAACACAGCATTTTAGCTGTATATATGTAGTTGTGTCGTCTTAAGCGCAGTTGGAAAGCACCTTTATGTACTTGCAGCACATTTTGATTTCACATCTTTTTTTATATTGTATATTTTTTCTATTTTTTGTGATTTATTTGTTTCATGTACTTGGCGTATTTTTTACTTTTTTGAAGTTTTTTTATGGTAAGAATAACGATGGGAAATTAATCTTTGAGCGCACACTTCCGTTAAAACTGACGATGGTAAGGGATCACTCGAAAGAATTACACGAGGTGTACCGTTTACTTGTCGAACAGGAAGAGACCGAACGTGCGGTTCGGCACTCGGCCGAACGGAGCCCCTCCCCGCAGCCCGCGGGACCCGAGCTACTCGGTCCACCCGTGAATCCGCGCTAGACGCGAGGGGAAGCCGTCACGGCTCGCCGGTGTGCCAGTGCCGTCGCCACGACGCTGTGATTTATTGAATTAACAAAGAATTGTAGAAATGCTTAAACAATGTCATTGCTCCTTATTAAGATCCGATGGTGACGAGAAACGGGTGGTCTTACAGGCGTCATCTTTTTTTACGTAAGTGATACCACGCCTCATCCAAACATATTTAAAATTGTGCTCCTTCGCCAACTTCTTCGCCTCCTTAAGAGTGTTGCGCTCACTGGCCGTGGATCGTTCATTAATATACTAATATACCAGCGTACTCGGCCAGGTGGAGATTCCCCAGGTGGGTTTCCCCAGCCCACAAGTCCTTCAATTCGTTTCTTAGAGATCCAGTCGTCCCGAATAAGAGTAGAGGTGAACCGAATAATAAGCGTCTTGTAGGTGGCATTGGAGCTCTTGAGCCACATCGTAGAAGAGACATCCGACGGTGTAAAAGACACCTTTATAGCATCAGCTATACTCGCGATCACCTGCACCGGACCGTCGTTAGCATTGCTGGGGATACCAGAAATGACCAGCTCATGATCCCTATTGGACCGCTCAATACGAGCTATTCTCCTAGTCCCGTCAACAAAAGGCGCAGGAGCAGAAGCAGAGGCAGCAGCTCCAGATGTAGTGGCAACAGATTGCGATTGCTCCAGAACCGCAAGACGTCGATCAAGAAGCTGTTGATCACTAGTAAGGTTATCGACGCGCGAAGCAATGTCAGAGACTGAAGAGCGTAAGGTATCCACTGAGTTGGTACAAATATTCACCCGGGCAACTAAGTCATCAAGAGTATTCAATTTAGCCTTTATTTCCTGCAGACAGATATGAATATCATTTTGATCCGGAGATAGATGCACCTGAGACGGTTGGGTGCCCAAAAGTAGCGACTGTCCAGGAAGGAAATTATAGCCCCCAGTGTTGACCGGCGAGCTACCACTACTGGGCTGTGTAGATATTGCACCATGCATGATGCGATGAGGTGCGACCAATCTCACTATTACCGTCAAATCCGCAGCCTGTGCAGATACCTGATTTTGACAAAAATTTTGAGCACATGGGACAGCGAGCCATACCGATCAAGTCAATTTCCCACGATAGTTTGTACACAGAGACAATAGATGTCACTAATTACGGAGAGCTTGTAGCGATCCGACTCTGGATCGTCTGCCGTGGGATCACCCAAAAGGAAGAAGGGGTCACCACCCTAGACAGGGAAAGGAAAGAGCGTTTCGTCCCGGGTCCGCCAGAGGATTCGTCAGTAAGGCTTACCTTTTTTTTTTTTTTTTTTTTTTTTACTTGGAGGAAATCCGCCCCCGGGCAGGGGGTTATGTGGGACTCGAACCCACTAAAACCTCCAAGGTGGTCTACCACGTGTGCGGAGTTGCGCGCCTGAGGGGAGGGACTTGATGCGAGTGCAAACTAGCGATTCGTTCGCTGCCCTCCCCCCCTGCGCTTTGAAAGCAACTCCGCACACAGCACCCCCTTCAAGGGGGGCCTTCCCTGGGGGAGTAAGGCTTACCTGGCGGAACCCTGCCTTAGACACGCTGGGTATCAGAACTGGGACAGAACTCTTATATATGCCAACCGGAGGGCGATGGAACACCAGCGAGAAACTCTCGAGCCGGGTAGCCCTCTGGTGGCGTGTCGATGAACACTACCGGATCCTACAGCGGCGAGGAATCGACGCGATCGAGCGGCACGGTGGGAAACAGGGGGTGGACAGTCCAATGCTTAAGCGTGCAGAAGGATAGACGCCAATGACGCCATCTAGTGTAGACGCAAAACCCTAAGATAAGATAATACATGGTCGTTCAGATGATCGAGATATTATTCAGATAACGTACTGATACCTAATTAAAGAACTTATAAAATGAAGAGACCAATAGAATAACATACAGAAATACATAATTAGTTATTACGAATAGTTACTGTAATAACTAATTATGTACTTCTGTATGTTTTTCTATTGGTCTCTTCATAAAAGTGTGTTTTATTTATAAGAAAATGGTAATGAAATTGTTTCAAAGAATTTTTTATTATATACCAAAATTACAGTCCATCTGTTGTTACATCTCGTACTTCCATAACACGAAACGCACGTTTTGCGAATTTCTTATTATTATTACAGAAGATAAACGGGCAGAGCCCAATACAAAGTATGCTTAATAACTATTAGCGGATTCGGCAGACACACACTTGTGCCATTTCGTGCTATGCCGGTGCTGCCTCGGCATAGTCCCAGTGTAGCATGTTTTTTAGTGGCGTATTCGGACGGTCGCACAGAGTACGAATTTTAATTGGGTTAAGGGATCCATATTTCGATTTAAACATTACTTAATCATTAATATTACAGACAAACTTTTTTTTTTTTTTTTTTACTTGGGGAAATCTAGAACGGACACTCCAGCCCCAGGAGAAGGGACGGAGTAGTGTCGGGCTCTAACCGACTAAAACCCCAAGGAGACCCTAGATCAGAAAAATATAGATTAGAAATACGAATAATTTGAAGTCGGTTAGACCATGAAATCAACTTACCTTTATATAAGATAATAAAATAAACGGATCGATTTCCCATTTTACGTTCCTTTGCTTATGGTTTTCTTATAGCACTCCTGTGCTAGCTTAATCGGTGTACAAAGTTGCTTGTTTTGTGGTACAATTTGGCCTCTCAAAACTTTGTTTATATAGGTTGCCACATCTTCTATATATTTTTTTACGCATATTTCGGCGAATGTCTTGAGAACTTGTGGTTTGTGCTCGCTGCATGTCCAAAAATTAAATTGTATCATACGTTGAATCATCCGTTGCAACTTCTTGCCTATTCTTTGGTGGGAGATATCATTGCTAATCATTTTTCCTAAATGACGTTTGGCAAGTATGTGCTGATCCGTAAAACATGTGGTTCCTTGCCTCTTAGACGACTGTATCTGGAAAGAGTGAAAACATTCTCTACATATTATTAAAGCAGGTAGGCTTTTCTTAATACTTTTAATAATATCAGCAGAATTATTAATTTTAGTTCCTTCGATACTCTTAAGGGGTACTTCTTCCTTATCCTGAATTTCATTGGTTTCCTCGTCGTCCACCTCGTCTGGTAAATACCCAGTTCCACTAAGTAACGTGTTGTACTGCGGCAGAAGAAACGCTCCGCTATCGTCCTCACAATTATATCCTGGCGAGTGTTTTGATGTCAAATTTGTGATTAGTGTTACGATCGGAACGTAAAATTTTTCTTTTTGGTCAGGGTATGCCTCAACAACGCCTAGCGTTATGGGAAATCCCTCGTTGATCATACTCCTACCTATTAGTTAATAATATTTTTAATAGAACAAGATCGTTTCTTTGGAGCGTCGTCGCCTCGACGCATTGCCGTTCCACGAAATAGATAAGGCGGTGCTGACGCAGCGGCGTTCTCACGAGATAGTCGCGTTCGAAACGACCAGTGGTTCTCCTGTTTTACCGAATCCGTTCTGTGTAAGCGGCAGGGATGTATTTCAACAATGCCTTGCAGCATTGTGGGAGAGCCCTCGTTGAGAGCACCTCTGACCGTCGCGTTAAAAATGTAATATGACCACTAACGGCTACAGCAGGAATGCACAGACTGGATCATTTCTTAGAAGATTGACAGAATTGAATACCCTACATCCGGTGCAGGGAACTGCGCTTTCCTACGGTTTTGTCGCACGTGCGAATTATTAATTAATTAAAAATTGTTGTTAAAATCAAATGCCTAATACAATTTCTGATAGTCCAACGACTGTGGGATTCCCCTAGTCAGGAGTTGTCTCTGATTATTATTTTATGAAGTGATCCATTGAATATTTCCATATTTTGTTATGTTCTTTTGCTTTCATTCACTTTTACAATATTAAACCTTTATTATCATAAATTCTACTCATTAATTACCTGTCTGATTCCTTTGAAAAGACCCGTATGGGTCTAGAGCACTGACGATCCCAAAATCTACCCCTTATCCTTCTGATAAGGTATTTAGATAATTAAATAAAATAATTGACTGTTACGAGTGCGGCGAGCCTCCTTGCCATTCTATACGTAAAGACAACAAATTCTGATAATCAAATGATTGTGGGATACCCCTAATCAGAATTAGGCTGTCTAAAACGCGCCGCTCGAACACCAAAGGTCGCGGCACGTAACATTAGTAAGGATGTATAAATTGCCTCAAATTGATAGCAGGTTGGCTTATTTGATCGAAAATCATGGCTCCTGACATTACCAAAGAAATTTTCTATTGGATCCTGGTTGATGGTCCTCGTTGCGAAATTGTCAAAACCCATTCCTTCTAACTTAGCCCATAATAATTCGAAACCCTGCAAAGTATTTATGAGATTCTGTAGGCACGGAATATCTGTTGTAACTGGTTTCTTAGTTTCAGAATGAATAAATCGTATGCTTCTCAGTTGTTGTCTTGCGTTCGCGAAAAATTCAGCGTGGTAGCTTTCCGCAGACCACGGTATCCTTTTGGGGTGATCATCTCCGTAATGGACACCATTTGTCCCGTCTGCAATCCCATTCATTAACTGAAGGAAGTACGCTGTATGGATTCCCTCAGGTGGCATCTTCCTGTCTCCAATACTCGTCTTCATCGGTCCTAAGATGGAAAGAGGAAATTAATAAATGTCACATTTATTGAGGGCATTAGTAGAAGGTACGCAAACGTTTATGGGGGGAGATAAATCGTAATACCTAATGAAAGAAATAACAAAACTTACCACTTGCTTTTGCAAGGAGGTCGACGAAACAAAACATCTTTTTGCTGAAAACCTGCATCATATGTTTCACTTTCATTTTATTGATTTTTCCGGGATAAACATGCTGTTCCGTTAAGTCTGGTACGTGCCGCTCAATTAAATCGCCATGCACATCGATTTCATAGGCCGTAATAATATGGTTCCAAGATGCCACTTTTCTATCCTTATCCTTCAGATGTGCATCAAAATCGATTTCGATATCTTTATTTAAAAAATTGTTCCGCATGCACTTCAGCACGTGCGGAACATCGTACAACGGAATAAATTCTACGTTGTCGATGAGGATTGTCCAATCTGTGAAAGAAGTATTGTCATTATTCAAATACAGACACGTATTTGAAAGAAGATAAAGTACGTAATCAAAAAAGATAGTTACATTTTTTAATTCCTTTCTGGTTTCGAATTTTGTCCGTATCTTGTTGCATTGTTTTATTAATTGCCTTCATATTGGAGGAGCCTTGGTCGCATACTGTCGCTGCTACTATAAAACCGGCTTCAGTAATCGCTCGGACAACCTCCTTGATACAGTAAATCAGTTGCCCGTAGGTTGTCTGAGCCGTACAAAAATTGTACGCGACCGGGACTTTCCAGCCGGTTTGTATACCTCGCAGCATGAAGACCAGCGCGTGGTCTGCATACTTTGCGGTACGATTGGTGCCCCAATCTTCCAAACCAACAAGTTTGTCCTTCTCGGCACAATATTGCACGTTTAGTTTTAAGGATACTTCGTCCCACATGAGTATACATACCTTATCCAGTGGGTCCATCATGCGGTTGGCGATTTCCTTTAAACAATCCTTTATTGTTTTTGTCACACCACAATCCAAGCGAATGTGACTGAGCAGCTGGCGAACTCTTCTTGGAGCTGGAAGTGGAAGAAAACTGCACAAATATCTATATGTGGACGCCGATCTCTTATAGATCGAAAGGCATAGGAGCCTTTCGTCTGAAGTGTAACGGCGCCCATGCTTACGTTTACCTGCATTTCTGATGATCATATTGACAAAGTCACACTGCAGTGAACTAAGATCGTCTATATTTTTTGTGAATTCCTCGGTCTGCGCATTCACAACTTCCTTCAAACGATTTGCACATCTAAAATATATTAATTTGTTTATTTTTTAAGAACTTTCGTGTTTAGTTTCAAATTGAAAATGCTGTAACAAATGTTGAGAACAATACCGTAAGCTTTTGGTCTTATAATTATCCATTTTTTTCCTCGCTTGTAGCACGGCCTCATACATTTTTCGTGTGCTGTCATCTAAACGTTCCCGTTGCCATATCAAGCGTTTGGAAGGTCCAGCTTCTGTGACCTCATGTACATTTTCGTCTTGCGAACTGGGTCCAGGGAGTACATTAACGCTTTCTATCCTGGAAAATTTACATATGGTAGATTTCGGCGTTGTTGCAAAAATAGAGTTACCAGATTCGACGGCTGCTAGGGAACAAGTTTGCCTATCAGAATTACTGCCTGTTGATTTTTGATACGAATTCCCAAATGTAACTGGAGAAAAATCTGCACTTGATGAAGTAATTGTAATCCCATGGGATTAATCTTCCTTCCTGTCCACATCAATCTTCTCGTCAATTTCCGCTGATGATGAGCTGCTATCCGTTTCCTCAGGCAGCAACAAGGAAGGTACAGTTCCTTCCTTCAGTTTTCTTCGTATACTGCATTGGTAATCCTGGGGATGAAAATGTAAATGACTAATTACATACTGATTATCGCGAACCTGCTTGGGAGTTAAATCTATCAATCGCGGACTACGCGCTGCTTCAATCCATCGTGAAGCGATTATTGTCGATTTTGGGAAGCGATGAGAATGCTCCTGTCGCGTTGATGGACAATTCTGGACAGCACACTTTCCCTTGTCCTTGGAAATCCGTTTCGTATCCATTTTCTCTGCACAATTACCTGAAATCAGACTTAAACACGATACAATTAATACAATTTACAGACAAAAATATACAATGGCGGCGTTAGTGGCGTTAGTCAGCGTTAGTGGGCGTGTTAGGCAGCGTCAGTCAAGGATGCGCAAGGAAAACCTGGCAAGACCGGAAGGACGAAACGCTGCGCTATCTAGCGTAGACGCAAAATGAAATGAACTATGTTTCTGCACGAAACCTATAATACTGTCCACCCCCTGGCCTGGCTGAACTAGCGGCGGTGGTGTGGCCGCTGGGGGGGCCCTGTAGGCCTGGCTGTACCAGCGGCGGTGGTGTGACGACTACCGGCGGTGGCGTTGCCGCTGTGGGGCCCTGTAGGCCTGGCTGAACCAGCGGCGGTGCAGCTTTTGCCTTAAACAGGCATGCACACGCTTCACTTTGTTGAGGAATACGCGGTCCAACGTATTCCCTGAAATCCTGGATATGGCAGCAGTGATGTTCGTCTGCAGCTCCTGGGTGGTACGCGGATTTGTGGCGTAGACCTCGCCCTTCAGAGTACCTCACAAAAAAATCAGGGGGCGTCAAGTCCGGTGATCGTGGTAACCACACATCGTGCGATATTACGCGGTTGCCAAAAAATTCCTCGAGCATCTCGGTTGTTGATCTGGCTGTGTGCGCCGGTCCCCGTCCTGTTGGAACCAACACTCCCTTTCCTCGGGTTCCAACAGGGAAATAAACTGCAACAAAAGTTCCTGATACTTACCTGCAGTTATGGTGGTGCCGAAGAAAAGTGGTCCCCCAATTCGCTTACGTGATATCGCGCACCAGACTCCCATCTTCGCCGAAGGAAGAGGCTTTTCCCGGATTTCCCTTGGATTCGCCGCGGACCAGTTCCTCCTGTTTGGCTGTTCACGTGGCCATCTAAACGGAACCATGCTTCGTCGGTGAAGAATAGCCGATCTGAAACAGAAAATCCTTCTTTCACCAGAAGATTCAAAAACCATTTGCAATACCTACGTCTTGCAGCATAATCGGGCTCCTTCAGCAGCTGCACCGTCTGGCACCGATATGGACGCATGTGCAGCCTTTTTGTTGCAAGACGTGCGCTTCCATATGAAAAGCCGCACCGCTGCTGCAGCTTCGCCAACGACGTATGCGGCGCTTCCTCCAGAACTTGACGCACCTCGGCCAGCTTCTGGATCGTCAACACCGTCGACTTGCGGCAGTGCTTCCTATTCTCCAGGCTCCCATCCTCTTGGAATTTCCTCGCCAAACGGCTAATCGTGCTTTTATTCGGTACTGGAGAACCTGGGTATTTCTCCCGAAACGCCCCTTGGCACTCCAAGTACGATCTCCTGCGCAAATAATTTTGCACGAGAAAGCTTCTCTTCTCCACTGCATACATAATTAGTATGTACCTAATGTATTCCGGTAGCACTGAAGATGATGCTCTGCTCTGATGCGTCGCTCAACGAAGTGCTCTGCTTCCGTGCTGAGTCAGTAATCATTTTCACTTCGAAAAGTCGACCCTTTTATAGGAACTTGTATGTAATAAGAAAATAAGACCCGAAATATATAAATTGACGTAATAGATAACTTAACTTTATTGAAATATTTTCGGGTAATTCTTCTCCCGAATCCGTTCCAGAGTCGCCGTAGTCTCCCTGAGGATTGCCCCGAATATACGCATCCTGTATTTCATCAATGATCTCGTCGAGCTTGATGAATTTTCGTTCTACACTTTCGGTGTGTCTCACAAAATTCTGCCAGTTTTGTGCAGACACACGTTCGACGCCCTCGACGAGTAATCATTTGACACGGTCGAATCTGTATGTAGTATTTTTGACTTTGACAAACCTCTTCACCATTGCCCATGCCAACTCAATAGGGTTTAACTCGCAATGGTATGGCGGTAGTCGCAATCCTATTTTGCCGTTCGCTTTTGCCAGCTCATCGATGACATATTGGTCGAACTGGGGCTTGATCTGCTTAACCGTGCCAATCAGCGTGGCCTTACCGGCAAATAGCGGTATTGCCTGCTGCTTTGAAATAAGCCAATCTAAGATGCGTGGTTTGGTCCAGCTCATTGTTGGGCAACGATCGGCCTTCACCGAATGATACCAAGCGTTATCCATACCGATAACGGAGCCCTCTTTTAGCGATGACAGAATACCTCGGAACCATTCCAAAAACGTATCCCCATTCATCTCGTCATGATAGTCTGCTGTGTGTTTTTTGGCTTGGGAGCACAGCAGACCACCAGGCACAAACCCGTCAACGGATCCAATGTGCACGACGATAAGGCGTTTTCCTTTGCCGGTGGGCGCAGGTATGCCTACCGATAAACCACGTTCCTGCGCGTCCCTGCTTAAACGTACAGATTTATCAATTCAGTTTTTGTTTTGACAATCGCCTGCGTTGACCCACGTTTTATCCAAAAAATATATGTGGCGACCTTCTGCCCTGTATTGCGCCATGTTTCGCAAATACGTCTGCCGCCAAAGCACGATATACTCCTTATCAATGAGGCCGCTATTTCTATGGCTTCTGGAAAATAAAAACCCCACATCCTGGAGGATTTTATGTAGGGTGCTTCTTGTATACCTGTCGAGGGCAGGGTCGGTGTTCACCGCCAAAAGAATTTTGTTCAAATTCGGGATTTCCCGCCTAAACCAAAATTCATGCACTTCGTGCCGAATCCGATTTTTCTCCTCTTCGCCAAGTTTTTGGATGGCGCTTAATTTTCGCCGTTTTTTATTTGGAGAAGTTATATTGTTGCCATTTTTGTATTCCTAATGTGTACGTAAGATTTTACATTTTCCGGAAAACTAAAATACGGGGCAATACGGGGTAACACTGGCAGTTAATTAACATGTATTAAAGAACGAAAAGGACAAAAATTTTGCATTTTCACATTCGAAGTGGAATCACAACAGATAGAATGTTATAATAAGATATGTAGTGTACTTAAATGTTTATTGCCCGTATAAGTGAATATACATATAATGATAGTACACGCATAGCTTATTTGCACCCTTGTGCCTGATACTAATTACACCTTATAAAAGTAAAACGTGTTGCCACTGTCACGTCCTGGGTGAGGTCTTTAGGAACGATAACTATGGGGAAGGAGAAGACCAGGCGCGAATCTAAAATCCAGCACTCTGGGGATTTTGAGGGAGGACCAGGCGCGAATATTAAATCCGTCACTCTGAGGGTTTTGAGGGAGGACCAGGCGCGAATATTAAATCCGTCACACTGAGGGTTTGAGAGGAGGACCAGGCGCGAATATTAAATCCGTCACACTGAGGGTTTGAGAGGAACTTAGGCGCGAATATTAAATCCGTCACACTGAGGGTTTGAGAGGAACTTAGGCGCGAATATTAAATCCGTCACACTGAGGGTTTGAGAGGAAGACCAGGCGCGAATATTAAATCCGTCACACTGAGGGTTTGAGAGGAACTTAGGCGCGAATATTAAATCCGTCACACTGAGGGTTTGAGAGGAACTTAGGCGCGAATACTAAATCCGTCACACTTAGAATTTCTGGAGGTGATCAGGCGCGAATACTAAATCCGTCACTCAAATCGACCAGGGAAGGTAAATGTACACTTGGAGAACACCCGTTATGGCACTTTGTATTTGTTTTGGCTCGATAATAGGATTTACCGTTGCATAGGTGCAAGAAGTTACACGTAATATTTCCGAGAAATTCGTCTAAACGAGCGGCTGTACACAGGCCATGCAAAAGTATGTTAGTAAACACGGTAACTGCTCTCGCGTTCGCGAATCAGAATCAGCTGTTTCGCTAGCTTGTTTGTTTGGATTTTTAGATCTTTCATAACCAATGGGTAAACACAAATAATTCGAAGCGTGGTTAAAACAAAGCGGTTTATTAACTTTGCTGAAGCGTTTGTAGCGTTAAATTATTATAATGCGTGGGACTTTGAGAATTGGCACATAACATTTATAATATGAATTATGACATTTATAATATATGTATGGGCATGAGGTACAATATATTAGTCATAGAAAGAAATACCTTTTATAATGATCGTTAATAATATAAAGAAATATGATCGCAGTAAGCGGTTATAAGACAAAGATATATAACCAAAATAAGCGTTAACGAAAGAATATGAAAGTGATGAACGTTAGTAATACAAAATTATAGATACGCAATAAGCGTTGATAGACAAGAATAATATGTTTGCAATAAGCATTAATGAAATAATAATATAATATGTATGCAATAAGCGTAGATAGACAATAATAATAAATGGTATGGAGATGATATGCACAATAATAATAGGTAATAATAATGGCTTACGGTAGTTGCCGTAGAGCACTGATTTGAATCTTTGACAACGGTAATTAGCACTTTTGAATAATACTTCGTCAAAAGAGTAGCGATGAAAGAGAGGCCTGGCCTCTCGATCCTTCGTATTTATATGGGTTTACAGGAGTATTGCGGGGGTACGCGCGGTAAAGACCTTGACACATTTCGGAAACAAGACGCAGTAGATTTCTGGGGTTTTTGTAAACGGTATGGCTATTAATAGACGTATTTATGTCACGTACGCCAAATATGCGTTGCAATTAGATTTCTGGGGTTCTTATGACTGCGGAAGGAGATACTCAACTCGTCGAATGGATTTTGGGTGTTTTATAGGAAAGGGGTTATCGTGGCTTGGACTCTGTGAGTCGTAAAGAGGGGATTGAGACGTGGTCTCGATTTAAGAGGATTTTTATAACGAGGGACTTGTTTGAATTCGTTTTAAAGGGAAGGATTCGTGCCTCATATGGCGAATAGGTGAAGGGGTTTTGTAACGATCATCTCGTGATGGGGATCTCTAAGATACATCATCGAGGTGGAGTTTTGTATAGGTCATCTTGTGTTGGTGACCGCTAAGGTACAACATCAAGGTGATTGGCAATTGAGGAGATGGGGTAAGAGTTGAGTTTGAGGGACTTTGGTGGAGTGATTTTGAGATTTACTAATGGATTTTTGGAATAGAAACGCGCGAAAAATAGTGGGACGTCACACCACTACGAAATGCGAAATCAATCTGCTTCTTTGTTCGCGTGTCCGTCAGGCGGCGCCGATACATCACAAGATACTTGAAGCAAATCTAAAAATGTTAATTTTTATATTATACAACAAAATGTTCCATAAACCTGCCAATGTTCCCCAGTTTACGGTATATATATTCGTGAAACGATTTAAACAATTAATGTATTAAAATTAAGTTACCTTTCCTGAAGGATTTTTCCTCACTGGCGAGGTGGGAGGGCCAGGCTGCTGCTGGTGCTGCCCCATTTTTTTCGTAGCCACGCACAATATACCAAGGATCGAAAAAGTTCTGGAACTCTTATTTTTAAAAAAATTCTGTTAGAACTTATATATTTCGTTTAAGAAAATATCTGTTCCTGTGGAATTTTTATTGAAAAAAATGTTACCTTTTGGAACTTTTTTAAAAAGTGTCCTCATGGAACAGATATTTTAGAACCTATATAATAAAAGTTCCATGGAAACAAGTTACATTAGAACATTTATTAAAAAGGTTTTCATAAGACTATTTATTATACAGATTCTAAAATATCTACGTAGGTAAGTATTAAAAATAAATAACATATTCAGAATATGAATTTAACTGTAAGAATTATTTAATATTGTTGTAGTACTATCCATTGAATAGTATTCAGTATTTGTTAAACGATTCAGAACTTTTTTAATATTGGTGAACAAAATATCTGTTCCTGTTGTAGATAAATTTTTATTTTTATATTTTATAAGTTCCATTCCAACTAGAACTTTTATTTTCAAGAACTTTTATTTTATCGGTTCTTCTTGGGACCTTATAATGTGAGAACATTTTTAAAAAAAGTTCCGCGGTACATGTTTCAAATGGAACCTATTAAAAAGTTCCAGAACTTTTTCGATCCCTGCAATATACACAACACTTACAAGGAGACACCACGGATGCGGATATCGCTTTTGGAACGACAGTATATGGAGGTCGTAGTACTCATGTAGTATGAAAATACCATTTCGGCTTTTCGCCAAATGGGCCTTCGTTTTCGAGATATTGTGGTTTAAAGTTTTTAACAAACGTAGTAAGCCGGGTATATACCATCTATAGTAACCTATACCCCAGAATGTTCGTTGGAGCAACCTCAGAGGCAATAAACACATAGACATCCAAATAGAAAAGGCGAAAAAAGCATTCCTAAGCAACTGTAGAATATTCCGAAACAAATTCTTATCCTCAAAGGCAAAAATAATTCTATATATACTCTTGGTCCGCCCAATAATTTCATATGCGGTTCCTGTATGGTGGAACTTTAATCATACAAATGCCGAAAGGCTGCGTTGCCTGGAACGCAAGTGTCTGCGAGACACCAGAGCTCCGACTGGCAATACTTCGTTGCGAACCAGTTAATTTACAATAGGGCGGAGATCCCGCGCATACACACAATTTCTTTATTAAAAATCACAAGAGACTATTTTGCCAATTTGCCAAGCATGCCTAATGAGCTACTGAGAGATATTTCCTCACAAGATAATGCGACCGCCAGTAGAGAATTGGCTTCTGGATATATTACCCCGCAGTCCTTTATGAACTGCGACAATTGGGGTCTAATTCAAAATGAGTCCAATATTCCATGGATATATCATTGGCGTCGCAACAAAGCGAACAAAAGAATAGCACTTGCCCACACAGATTCGATTTTCGACAATAATAAATTTAAATATTCTCTAAACATACCAGAAAGAGATTTAAATGATTTCCACCGATTAAAGACCACCAAGTACTGGTGGCTTAACAACTCCAGTATTCACTTACCAGAACTTCGGGCGCGATGGCATACCCTTAGGGGCCCTTAACTAGTGCAATTTTCTGCCAAAGACAAGATTCCCGCCCAGGGTTTCTTTTTTCTTTTTTTTTCTTTGTAAATAGTGTATATATCTCGTTAGTTATAAGAACTAGACGTAAGTTTCTTTCTCTACTCTCTACATTTCTCCATATTTGACTGAGATTGTGGTTTTTTTACTGGACAATTTTTCCACGATGTTCCCTTGGCACAGCGGTGCTACAGACTGTGACCCGTTATTGGTGAATACATTATCATTAATATTTATATAGGACTTTATAACAAGACTGAATGGCTACGAGACCTCGATGCTCCAGACAAGTAGCCTTGTATTAGTTTTCCTTTTAAGACTCATTCGTTTGGCAGTTTTTTATGTTTATTGATGTCATACAATTATAAGAATGTATAATTTCCGTCCATTAATAAACATTTTGGTAAAAAAAAAAAGTTCGTTGGAGCAACGACAGCGTGTCAGATTGTCACACGGACGGACGGGGTTCAAGTCCCCGGCAACTGCGTCATTTCTTTTTCGAATTTTTCCCGTGGAAATATATTTTGTGGATATTACGTATCACATAGTATGTTACATATTACCCTACGCAAATTTTAAGGTTAAAAATGCATTTACAACATATCCTAATCATCTCTTTCACCGGTGTTTTCATATTCTGGTACTGCGAAAATATTTCATTCCGAAACTTTCGACGCGTGCGATTGTCGAGCAGGTAAAGTGGGATAGCCGTTACTTCTGACCGTGAGGGTGGTTTTATACCTGCTCAAAAGAATCGTCGAATACCTGGTGGTTGGAAGCGAGTAAGTCTTGACAACGATTTCTATATTTATACTGTACAATCCTTTTGACAATGAATGTTTCATTTAATTCACTTTTGTACAATTCTTTGGATAATACGTATCGTAAAAACATACGAAACATAATTCATGGAAACACCACCCACATTTCAAAATAGCTATTCGGTTACATTGGCAATATAATAAATTTGGGGGAAAACAGATTTCGCTAATATTTTTGAATTTGGGTTTCTCATACGTTACTAACCCTGCCGCGTACCACGCATATAAAATCCTCGGCCGGAATATCGGTGCACTTATTTGATGATGGAGCAACGAATGTATTTTTAACGCATCCTCTCTCTGGGTAAGTTCCCGCTGATTCTCTATTACAGCGCCGTCCAACTTGCCTCTTGAGAGGCAAAAGCCGTCCAGGGGGGCCAAGCCGTCTTTGTTTGGCCGAAGTTCCCGTTTAGTTAGCACTTTATAGGTAGGAGGGGCTAGGTACATCACACACACATACCTAGGTGTATCAGTGAGCACGACACACAACCATTCGACGTTGGTGAAATGTTACCATGACGACCATCGCCATTTGTAAATGTTTGGTGCAGACACGAGGAAGTGTAACCCACGTGCACCCACGTGGACCAGTCATCACATAAGAGACCCCTGATATTTCTAAAATAAAATTTAAAAGATTAAATTTTGGAATGACCAGAAATCCTTCAAATGGCGTCCTCACTTTCCCTGGTTTACCTTTTCTAAGGCCGTCTGACCATGGATCGTCGCGTCAGTGACGCGTATGCAGCAGATAGAAGGATATACAAAGAAATTGAATATATTTTATTTTCCTAAGAAAAGAAGAAATATTCAATTTCAATGTTTATCCTTCTATCTGCTGCATACGTGTCGCTGGCGCGACGGTCCGTGGACAGGTTATTGCAGGTTATAAAGTAAGCGGTGCATTACACGTACACACATACACATACGTCCCGATTCACACTGATTCACACATTCACAGTTTAGTACGCACTTTATAGGTAGGAGGCGCTACAAACTCTGCTTCAACTTTCCAAGAGGGAAGCTTGGCCCCCCTGAAGCCGTCCCCCACCATCGTCCGCCGTTGTCATGGCGCACAGACGCGGCCGATTCAAAGTAACAGTGAACGTCAGCGTCGCGCGCGTCGTCTGAGCTTTCTTGTCTACGGAAATATCGCGGTCTCCTTTTCAGCGTCGCGCGGTCTCCTTGACGACAAGTCACGCTGCTCGAAAGGCAGGTTGGAAGGGGAAGTAGACGCGTAAGGGGCCCCTACGCTGGACAGCGCTGCTCTATTACATATGTACAATGTTGCAATTTTTTAATAAGAATTTTAATTTGCCGATAAAAATACACATCACAGGATCAGACGATCGTCCATGGGTTGCGTTGTCAACGTATAAGTTTGCAGCAGCCAATCTCTGTTGATAAAATGAGCTGTTGTACCCACGTATGACTCTTGCGCCCTCGACGACCACCCATCTACGGTCAATGACGCGTATTGGGTTGAAGACATTTCTTCGAGTACTTTTCTTCTTTTGCCTCGTACAACAATTGCAACCGTTTTGTGACGGTTTGACGACACGGGCAGCGGTATCCTGGTTCTAGGACCTCCATAAATTCCTTGATCCCTCTGCTGTTGCAAAACGATATGGGCATCATATTTGTTGCAATCATCCGGGAAAGTGCTTGGCGTGATTTCTTCCTGCCTCCTCGCATTGCATACCGCTGCGGTTTTTGTTTTCTTCGTGCAATGTTCACCGGAAGTCGATGGTAAATTGTAACTTTGTAGTTCGCCCTCAATTTCAAAACTGTCCGATGACGAAGATAATGAAACCTCGGAGACAATATCACTGTGTTTGCACCGCAAATGCTTCAAAATAGACGCAGTGGATCCTTCGAACGCCAATATAGCATTGCACAAACCACAAACAATTTTACGGTCTTCCGATACTGTGCAATACCTCCGCACCCAACTTTCTCGTGGAGCCATAGTTACGAAAAAGTTCTGACACGATGCTAAACTGTGAAAGTGATCTGGCTTCGTGGCTTCGTTTTCGACACTGACGTTTGACTGACGGTTGACTCACTAAATACTCCCAGAGTTCGGAGGACTCCGGCCAAGCCGAACACCTACAGGAGCGGTGGTAATGTGCGCGTGAATTGACGCCAGCGCGAAGGCAGCCACGTGGCGACAACGCGAAACGAATGTGACGTCACAGATGTACCGACGCCAACGCCAGAGACGCCACTGGCGCGTGCAGGTACTACTACTGCGTTTTTGAAGACGCCACGTGCGATTGTGAATCGAACATTTTTAGTAGTTTTTCCAAGTTTTTCATTCAATTGAAATTACACTTCATTACGAGATGAATAAGGAATCAGGTAAGACAAATACTTAATACTTTTGCATCAACAGAATTATAGAAATGATATTTTTTATACATACCAGCGCCAAGCGAGTGACGCCGCGGCCAACCAGCGTTGACAGCATATTTCCCGGTGACGCTGGTTGGCCGTGGTGTCGGTTCGTCTCCCATCGTGCGTCTCACGCACTCATTACCACCGCTCCCTGCAGGTGTTTCCTTCTGACCAATAGCAGCGGTGGACGGTGGACCCCGGCTGAAATTGAGATCAGCCTGGCCGGAGTCCGCCGAAGCCGACTTTCAGCAGGTCGAGGTGTCCACCAGGGGTGGGCACTCCGTATATCAATCTGTTGGCAAAATTTAGTGGGCGGCACTTTCCACCAAAGGCGCTGGGATCAATAAAGTTGAAAATATTTGGTAACAGATGGCGCTGATGAGATTATTTTGTGGCGGGGAGAAGAAGGAGAAGAAGACGCCGACCGCCATTGGAACGCCATTCTGGCATCACGTGTCGTACTGTACGCATCGCTCAGAGAGCATTTTGTACCTGAAATTGTTAAGGTTATTAAAACCATTTTTGTTAGTAATTGTGGAGAGTCATTTATTCGCCCACAAATGGATCTGCAACCTAGAGCAAAGTAGGCCTGCTCAGAATTCATATTTCTACCCTCTTGGGTGCCTACAATAGAACATAATCAGCGCAGCCCAGTGGCGGCGTCACTACAGCAATCAGAATATAATGGTACATAACGGTACATAACCGGACATAGCAAAGCGTAATTGCCTAACAAGGGAACATATGGAACCCGCACACGCCGATTTTAATGGGGCTATTGTATGAAGTAGTTCTCAGAAAAATATTTTGAGAACAACATCTTACAAAAGCTCCATTAAAATCGGCGTGTGCGGGTTCCATATGTTCTTCTCCCCGCCACAAAATACTCTCATCAGCGCCATCTGTTACCAAATAATTTCAACTTTATTGATCTCAGCGCCTCTGGTGGAAAGTGCCGCCCACTAAATTTTGCCAACAGATTGATATACGGAGTGCCCACCCCTGGGTGTCCACCAGTCACGTCACATTCGTTTCGCGTTGTCGCCACGTGGCTGACTTGGCGCTGGCGTCAATTCACGCACACATTACCACCGCTCCTGTAGGTGTCCGGCTCGGCCGGAGTCCTCCGAACTCTGAATACCGAGGATTTTAACACTGGTCACCTTCTAGAAAATCTTTAGCGAATTGCATTGCAAGACGTGGGTGTGAAAACGCCAATGAACATTTTTTGGGGCGTTTCCTTGATTTTGCACACGCCTAGTGGAAGAGGGTGTGGTCCAATGGGAAGGTTGCAGCTGTTGTATACACTATACACTACACACGCACTGACACTTGCACAACTTAAATTATATACACTACTTAATAATAATTAAGAATTAAATAAGCTATTACATCTAACGGCCATTATGTCGTCAATTACATGCATCTCACTCCTGAAAACAATCTCTCAACACTCACTTGTGTGGGGCGGGCACACTCTGAACCACACACGCTAATTTGTACAATTCTGGTTCCGCGTATTTTTTGTTGGATTCCCAATATGTATAACAATAAATCGATATCTTTGGAAACGCGCTTCCACAAAAGATAGGAGCTTAAAATATTATTTATGTTTATCACGGTTTGCGCGGGGGAGGAATTTATATCGTTTTCGGATTTTAATAATAATTGTTCTATATCGTCGCAATCATTCTTGCTCACATCGACACTCCTCGCTGCCACATTCTCTCCATTCTCTCCTGCAAGATCATGCAATTTTTTCCATAAGGCTACTAATTTTTCTTTCGCCGTTGTTTTATCAGCCTCACTCAATAATACATTATATCGCCGATCCATAAAAATTGCTGCACGAAACACGTCGCTCTTAAATAAATCGCGCTCGCGGTTTTCCATGCTCTCATACAATACATTAGATGCGACCGTGTTTAACTTCTTAACGCTAATCTTACATAAAAGCCACGCTTGGAAAAAATCGCCCATTACAAGCTGCTCCTCTTGTAACCCTTTGGTTGCAATTTTCGCGGGTTCTAACGCGTCTACAATTTCTTTTACTTGCTTCCAGGTCGCTTCGGCGAATTCGTCGGAATTGGAAGCAATTTCGCGGCACAAATCTCGTTTATCAACGACAGACTTACACATGTCGTAAGTCGAATTCCAACCCGTTGGCAGTCGATCGGCGGTTTTTTTTAGACCCAGGGCCTTTAGGGTCAACGACATTGAGGGGAGGCGCAATTGTTTACAAAGTTCCCTAACCTTTTGGATGATCCCTACGTATGGATCTTTCCTAATCACAGCACACACTGCGAGTTGCAGAGTGTGCGCAGCGCATCTCACACCTTATTAATCTCTAAATCGTCTTCCGAATCCCATAACGACAAGTTCTCCGTGGTATCCTCTTCGTCGCACTCCTCTTCCAATTCCCTGGGTTGGACCTCTTGAATTTCCTCGGCCATAAGTTGCACGCTCTTCACCATGTTACTCGCATTGTCTGTTGTAACTGAATACACACTACGCAAAGTTAGTCCATACATCGATATTACACGCTTAATTTCTACTTTCAAATTTTCCGCCGTGTGCGACCCGAATATCTCTTTCGCGCATAACGTACGCAACACTACTTTACCGTCCTTAATATACTGCATATTTAACCCGAGGAAGGATCGTCCAAGACGCGTCGCGGTATCCACTTTCAAACTCACTAACCGACCTAAAATTTCACTCTGAATATCTCGCCGAATACATTGTGCCCGCGCCGTTATTTCTGACCTAATATTCTCCGCGTTCGTGACAATCCTATTCTGCAATCCATCGACGATTGGATTTAATAATTTTCTGAAGCCGCTGTCTTCCATTAACGTAAATGGACGCGCGTTGACAGTCACTAATTCCACACATGCATCCATCACCTCACTGTCATTTAGCCGCACTGTAGTCAACTGTGTCACTATTGCATCTTCTTCTTTTGTCACACACTTTTAACTTAGTTAGTTCGCCAAATTCCACAGGATGCTTCGTCGCGATATGCCGCTCCAAGTTTGTGGCATGGTCGCCCTTTGATGTGTGACCGCAAATCTTATTACCGATTTTGAGAATACATTCCGATGTATTACTTTCCTCAATATACGAAAAATACGCAGGAACCGGGTGTCACGTCCCGGGTATCGGTGTCGAGGACAATGACAAGGTATGGAGTTACAAGGGGTTTTTAGGAAAGAATGGAGGTTTTAGGCGCGAAGGCGAGCTTCGTAGCACTTGGAAAGTAGGGAATTCAGGACCGAAGGCAGGCTTCGTATCACTTGGAAAGTAGAAATTTAGGAGCGAAGGCGAGCTTCGTAGCCCAAGCCAACCAGGGAAGGTTAAGGCTGCCGTCTCACTAGGCCTTGAAGTGTGTGCGTACGCTCACACAAGCTATGAAAAGCGTGTACGTATACGCGATGTAGTAAACAAACCGTTTCAACCAACTTTCGTCCAGGAATTGGCAAGAAGGAAGTTTTCGCGGGTATTGTTGCCTCCGGTAGACATTCGTGCAGGGTGGTCTGGCGCGTTCGAACGCCAATAAGCATCGTACGTTGAAATAATAATGAATTTATGAATCGTGTACTGAGACAGACTCGAGAAATGGCAGATTGCAGCTTCAAGGATTCTCCGTCACCGGCGCTGATGGTATATTCGCGCCATGTACCATCAGAACCGGTGGAAGTCCAAGCTAGCCGATAAATGTAAGAAAGGCATGCATAGTTGCCGATACGTATCGAGAGTCGTATCGCGCTGTTGCCGCATTTCCCCTATTACTATTTTATCGTCAGGCAGGCTTGAATGAATCACGGCCACGCGGCTGGATATTAGAGATGGGCAAAGATAATAATATCTGGATAAACTAGAATAAAAGATACTTCATGTTTGTCCGTTATTCGAAGCTTCGAATAACACGAGTTATCTTTATTCCAAACACCACGGATAAATAAATTTATTTGAAGTGAATTTATTCGACGGCGAAAGATAATTTATTTATTCGAAGAAAGTATATTCGAACCGTCGAATAAGGTTTTTATCTTTATTCGTAGTTTATTCGGTTTTATCTTTATCCGTAGTTTATTCGGTTTTTATCTTTATCCGTAGTTTATCCAGTTTTTATTCGAAGGCTTCGAAGTTTCAAATAACTTTCGGCAGCGTGTTTATCCGAACCGGCGCGATCTCTCTTCGTGCTGAGGACTTGGGCGGTTCGGCGCCGGCTTCTGATCTCGGTTCGGATAAAATGTAAAACGTAACGTTTTCAGTAACATACTGCTGAGAGTTTCCAGATGAAAATGAGTTCAAACACGGTATAAATCGGATTATTTCTAGAATAGTACTATATGATTAAATATAAATGTAACATTTCAAATCTAATAATGCTACAAATAATCCGATTTATACCGTGTTTAAATTCAGTTTCATCTGGAAAATCTCAGCAGTATGTTACTGAAACGTTCATGCCGATACGATAGAAAATGTGAAAGTTTTACATTGTATTAAAACAAACAAAATAAACAATCATTGGACAATCATGTCATTATATTTTTTCACAAGAAAATATAAATATTGTCCTCACTGCATACGTTACATTTCGCTCATTTGCTGTGTCACGTCCCGGGTGGCGGTCTTTAGGACAATGACAATGTGGGGATGTCTGGGATGTTAAACACGAAGGCGAGCATCGTGGCTGAAGGGAGGATGGGAATTTCAGGCGCGAAGGCGAGCTTCGTAGCACTGACAACCAGGGAAGGTTTAGCTATAATCGCACACCTGGGTAACACCCGTTGGAGCACAGGTGGTCGTATTTAAAGGCTTGGTAATTGGATTTACCGGTGCATTAATATAACAAGCAGACCGTAATATTTCGCGAAATACGTGTAGCCATATGGGCGTACAAGACCTATACGAAAGTAAGCCTGGTGTTGCAGATTCGACGCGTCGAAGTTCGAACGGTCGAGAATTAGTTTAGGTTTAGACGTAATTTTGCTTATAAGCTAGTCGCTAAGCATAGCCGTTAAGATTTAACACAAAGGTCACAGTCACGTTGTATTTACAAAACGTTTGTACAGTATATTACACTTATGCCTAATTAAATCACAACGAACACTGAGTCTATTTTACAATAATGCGCAAGCACGCGAGAGTTAATGTTTGAACCGAGTAGTTCGCACAATGGATTCCTGGAACGTTCCAGTGACGCGCAAGCACGCGAGAGCAAAGGTAGAACTGTCTGAGTCAGCGATTCTCAGAAGAGAGAGAGATCGCGGTGATGGATCGGCCGTTTCGCCGAGTTCCGACGTCAGCACCCCCACCGAACAGCTGTTCGCCCCGAGTAGGACGAGGACCGCACCGGCCAAACAAAGCAGTTTGGGCGATGAGGTGAGACAGCTGCCCAATTAGCTGAGGTGCGCGTCAACAGATGGCCCGACCGGTCGCATCACTGCGATCGTGCAGTCCGCGATCAGGTCGCGTTGGTGAACTTGTTGTGCCCAGGCAACGCCCAAGCACACGTATTATACACACTATTATACATTATACATATTATATTACTCTAGAACGTTTCGAGACGTTTCTAAGCTAAATCAGTTGCGAGGCGAACACGAATCTACGAAATTAGCAAAAATGCGAGCGCTTCGCTATGACCATATACGGCAACGCGAAGCGACGGCACCACGCCCAATAAGCGAAATAAAAACCGATTTGCCGCCGCAAATCGGCAGACTGGAGATCCGACCCTCGACTGGGCAACACGGCTAAAACCTACTTGTACACCTCAGTCTAGTTTAAGTTGTTTCTGAATAAAGACTTAGTCTTTGAGTTTAAACACATTTGGTGCAGATCACCCGGTGGATTCTCATTCTTTAATCGCTCCCGAACTCACGATTACGCCAGATCCCGTACCAGCCTTGCGAGCCATCACGCAGGGCACAACAAAATTGGTGGCAGCGGTGGGATCTGCATCGTAAAAGTTTTACCGAGCCTTGACGCAACCGATCAATCGACACCGTCTGAGATTGAACTCTCGCAGACAAGATTATTGGATCATCGCAGTCGCATAGGCTGAAACAGGTTATCGTCGCTACCGAGGTAGCACAGAGGACCGAGGAACGGCCTTTGAGAAGACGTTCGACGCAGTCCGAACGACGACGAACCTAGTAACGAGTAAAATCAGCTCGTGAGTAAACGGGTGAATCAACCATCCACCAAACATCAATTCCATCTACGAGGACGCCACGGACCCGAGGACCGAGGCGCACGAGAGGACTTGGAGACCGAGGAACGTGTAGGAGCCGCACCTGAAGGACGGACGGAGAGCCGTACGAGGGAAGCAGCCGTCGAGGTACGCAGCGAACAGCTGTACGGATCGATCTTGCTGGGTCCAGTTTCATCTTATCTCCGCCGTTGGTTCACGTACGAGAGGACGTCCGACCGAGCCGACAACATGTGGTTGCGAGCAGCACTGTGAGTAAGTGAAGCGTATACCGAGTCCGAAACAGAAAACGCGAGCGTAAATATTGTAAACCAGAGTCCTAAAGAAATCCAGAGACGGTACATGCATGTCTATAGAAGACGAACGCGCGAATCAATTCAAGCTTCCGGGTCAAAGGAGCTTGTCGAGATCATTCGAATCGTTTTTCAATAAAAAGTTAACCTTCTTACGAGAAGAACTAGACCTTCTACCTTCTATAGACCATCCAAGACCGTCCCGCCAAACACTTCGACCGCCGCCGTTAAAACTAAGCGTTAGGCAGAACGACGATTCAAGCGAAGAATCATCTCCGGAAAATGTTGTGACACCGAATAGAGACTACCCGATTTTGCTAGCGGACTTTAGTTTGCTGGACAGAGTAAATTCGGAAGGACAAGAAATGTCGTTGCTTGACGGAGCTAACCCCCCCCGGACTACCGGACGCCAAAAAAATGTCTACCGCGTTGTCGCTAGTCGATAAATTCGTAGGGAAATCGTCAGACGAGCTTGCAGAATTTTTGAAGTCCTATGCGAGCGCCGCAGAGTTTGTCCCCGCAACGGAGTTACCGCGGTTCTTGAAAACGGTGATAGGAACGAAAATAAAAGGCAAAGCAGCCAAGGTACTAGAATACAAGGAAATAGAGAGTTTCGATAAATTGAAGGACATCTTAACATCCTTATTCGTGGATAAAAGGTCAATAGGAGCAGTTGGAGCGGAGTTTCACGCTTGTCACCAGCGAGATGGCGAGAGTGTAAAACTATTCGCGTGTAGAGTAGAAGAATTAGCAGGAGAGTTATCCGAGCTATCGGTAAAGCCAGGAAACAGCAACGAAGTAAATGACGCGTTAGTAGGATCAGTACAAGAACGCGCCTTAGATGTTTTTACTCTCGGGTTGAATGTAAAATTGAGGACGATTATAAGGTCTCGAAACTACGCAACGTTAAATGCAGCTATAGCCTCAGCAATAGAGGAGGAACAAGCGATGGGTCTAAACACCTCAAGAAATTTTAGAAAGTTCGATCATCAACCCAAGAGAAGGGAAGGGTCAAACATACCGCGTTGCGAACGCTGTAATAAATTAGGACATTTAGCGAGGAATTGCTATACGCGATTAAGCATGTCGTGAATAAACTATCCGACGCAACAGACGCACATAAAAAGGGAAGTTCAACGCGTCACAGTACTCTGCCACTATTGTAAAAAACCGGGACACCAAATCAGGGAATGTAGGGCCAGAGAAAGAGGAAATGAACGAGAATATAGACCGCGCTACACAAATACGAATAATAGACGCGACGATTTTAGACAGAATTTTAGCAGAAACCCGAGCCGAGAATCGCCTAGCGGAAATCGAGATTACCCGAACGCGGGCCACGGAACAACCGACGATAGACAAACTAACGCAGGAGCCAGAGTAGATTCATACCGAGCGAACCTGGTAGTGACTTCCAAGACAGAGAACACCATTGAAATCAAGGCGCCAGAGCTAGTAAAAGGAAAAGCAAATTTGCTGGTCGATACCGGTGCCGATATTACGTTAATAAAGATAGGAAAGGTGTTGGGCGATGTTCACGCCCAAGACGAAGTAGTGTCCCTGCGAGGAATAGCTCCAATGGAAATCAAGACGCTATGTCTAATACAATTAAACATAAGGGTTGGAAATAAACTGGTAACGCATCCTTGTCGGTTAGTGAAAGACGACTTTCCGTTAGAAGCAGACGGAATCCTGGGACAAGATTTTATGACCAAGCACGACGTATGCATCCGAGCAAACCAAGGAATAGAATTGTACGGAATACGATTCCCTTACTCCGGAAGAGGAAACGTAACACTAAAACCGCGATCAGAAACAATTCTCTTTGCCAGAACGACAAGTATAGGAGAAGGAATAGTAGAGGGACAGCAGATCAAGCCAGGAATACTCATAGGGAACTCATTAACGATAGGCAAAGACGGAAAATGCGTAATAAGCGTAATGAACACCACAGCGGACGAAGTCCTTATCAGTACGCCGACTGTGACGTTAGAACCACTGACGAGTGATGACATTGACCCGACGGACGCGACCTGCGACAAGGAGCGCGACGCGCCGACATATATGGTACACGCCGTGCACGGAAGGAATAGAATGCAAATCTTGCGCGAAAGCCTCAGGACCGAACACCTAAATGGCGAAAAAGAAACAAGCTTACTTGGACTTTGCGAAAAATACAACGAAATATTCGGATTAGAGGGAGACAAACTCGGATACTCCACAAAAGCGGAACATTCAATTACCCTAACCCAAGGTACCAAACCTATATACGTGAAGCCGTATAGATTGCCTCAAGCGCATACGGATGAAGTGGATAGACAAGTTCAAGAAATGGTAAAGGAAGGAATAATTAGACCAAGCGCCAGCCAATGGAACGCTCCCTTGCTAGTAGTCCCGAAAAAACCAGATGCTACAGGTAAACGCAGGCTAAGAGTAGTGGTAGATTTTAGGAAGGTAAACGACGCGACAATAGGCGATTCATACCCCTTACCCAACATAACAGATATTCTAGACCAATTAGGCGGAGCGAAATACTTTTCAACCTTAGATTTGGCGTCAGGATTCCATCAAATAGCCATGAAAAAGGAAGACCGCGAAAAAACCGCGTTCTCGACGCCATACGGCCATTTTGAGTATAATAGAATACCGTTCGGGCTTAAAAACGCACCCGCGACGTTTCAAAGATTAATGAACACCGTGCTGTCAGGCCTACAAGGAATAAAATGTTTCGTATATTTAGACGATATAGTCGTTTACGGACGCTCGTTAAAGGAAGCACCAAGAGCGACTGGAACTCGTGTTTGAACGCATACGAGAGAGTGGCCTAAAACTTCAACCCAACAAGTGTGAATTTCTACGCAAGGAAACAATATACTTAGGACACATAATAACCGAAAACGGCATCAAACCAGACCCGTCAAAATTAGATGCCGTCCGAAACTTCCCAATACCCAAAGGAGTCAAAGACGTACAATCCTTCCTAGGCTTAGCTGGATATTACAGGAGATTCATAGACCATTTCTCACAAATCGCGAAACCACTAACACAACTATTGAAGAAAGACCAAACATTCAGATGGACCGCACAGGAGCAAGAAGCCCTCGAGATTCTAAAGGAAAAATTAATGACTGCACCGATATTACAATATCCAGATTTTTCGAAACCGTTTGTTCTAACAACGGACGCTTCCGGAAAAGCGATAGGAGCGGTACTATCGCAAGGAAAAATAGGACAAGATTTGCCGATAGCATACGCAAGCCGGGTATTAAACAAGGCGGAAGAGAATTACAGCACAATCGAAAAAGAACTGCTAGCTATCGTATGGGCGACGCAACATTTCAGACCATACGTATACGGCACCAAATTCAAAATCGTGACGGACCACAAGCCACTTACTTGGCTTTTTAACGTGAAGGACCCCGGTTCTAGATTAATGAGATGGAAGTTGAAATTAGCAGAATACGATTATAGCATAGAGTATAAGACGGGAAAAACGAATAAGAACGCGGACGCCCTTAGCAGAATGTTCGCGATAACGCGAGGAGCGAAACAAAAGATCAGCAGTGAAATAGTAGCCGACGCCAGTGAAGGCGCCAGCGAAGAAGAGGAGCCCCGGTCAGAAGAAAAAGCGAGCGATAGAATATATACGGAGGACGATAAAAACCGACTACTGCGCGAATTCCATGACACACCCTTGGGAGGACACTTAGGGGTAAAGCGGACCCTAGAACGTATAAAACAAACTCATTCATGGCCAGGAATACGACAAGACGTAGAAAAATACATCTCCAGGTGTGAAAAATGTCAGAAAAACAAACTATCAAGAATAACCAAAGCTCCCATGGTAATTACAGACACTCCCACGGAACCATTCGAGAAATGTGCACTAGACATAGTAGGACCCTTACCCGAGACAAGCAGACGAAACAAATACGTGCTCACCTTTCAAGACCTACTAACCAAATTTAGTAAAGCCATACCCCTGTAGCAAAGGAATTCGTCACTAAGATAATTTGCGAATACGGTATACCGCAACGGGTATTGACCGATCAAGGAACCAATTTCCTAAGCCAGGTATTCAAAAACGTCTGCAAATTGCTCAAAATAGAAAGAAGCCATCGTACACTAGCCGAATACCTAAAGAATTTTATCGCGGAAGACCAGACTGATTGGGACGAGTGGCTACCGTACGCGATGTTCACGTACAATACCACCCCGCACACGTCTACTAAATACACACCCTACGAACTCGTTTTCGGGAAGCAAGCTACCCTGCCGACCTCGCTAAACCAGACACCGCGATTAACGTATACTTATGACAAGTACGCCGAGGAGCTGCGTGAGAGACTACGGTCTACTAATAACATTGCCCGAGAAACTATAGGAACCCATAAAGGAAAGTCTAAGACATATTACGATAGGAAAACCGCGGACAAGTCTTTCAAAATTGAAGATCAAGTGCTACTGCACGACGAGACAGTAAGACGCGGACGATCGAAAAAACTAACCCCCGCGTGGATAGGCCCCTACTCGATACAAGATACACACGACAATAATAATTATACTATAAGTAAAGGACGAAAAACGCGCCGCGTACACGCAAAGCGGCTTAAACATTTTATAGAATAGGACAGGAATAGGGAAACGGTCGCAGTAGTGAAGGAGAGTAATGGCGCGTAACAATTATTAAAAGAAAAAGAAACACAAATTTATTAAAAAGAAAAAAAAGGGGAATTATACATTAAACACAAAAAAAAAACAACAAAAAAAAAGGGGAGAGAAAGAAAGAAGAGCAGCATCACTCCTCGATGGTCGCAGCCGCGAGGGCAGCCTCAAAGAGGGCCCACAATCTGGAACGCGGGGCGGGCCCAACACCGCAATCTCCATGGCGCTCTAAAACAATAACCAGACGCGAAACAATCAAAATAGAGGACTGTATTACAAATGAATAACACCCAACCGACAAAAACACTGGATACTCACCGAAAAGCGCCCTTATGCCCCACGCGTCCTCCTCGTCCACCCACTCGGCATTCTCCGCCACAAATTGGCGTCGCGCTGAGCGATACTCCCGTACCGCCCGACGGTAGCGAAAGTTGAAATAACCCGGCGGCGCCGGAAACTCCAAGCTCTAAAAGAAAAACAGGCGGGTTCAAACAAAAACAAACTTCCCACCACGCACGTCACAAAGCACTCAATAACTTGCACTAAACGTACCAACAAAAACATCGCGAGCTCGCGCGGGATGGTTAACAGAGACAGCATCTCAAACAACGAACCAGAACGAAATGACAAGCGAAGAGACAATCGAGTCCCTTGCGAAGACGAATCGTCTTACGTTAGCAAAAACTTTATCTCATGCACGCATAGCATACGCAGGACAAGAGACTTCGCGACGAACGGAACGAAGCGCCGACTACACCTCGACATTATATTTTGCAGGATTACCGTCCTACAAACGACGATACTACTCATAGGAGGGACAACCCCCCGATACAGATTTCGCCATAAAAGAATTCAAAGACCACCCCGGCATTTACTTCGAGAACCTAGGCGATCTACAAATTTACCGAGATAGCTGGAAGTTAGTATTACACGTAGACATATCTCACATCTACCGACGCGAAGCGAACCTCCAAGCTGCACTATATGACATACTTGCGCAATGTAAAAAACCCTCTACCGACAACTTACAAAAATTCTGCAAAACATTCGCCGCGAAAATTCAGGACAAGGTAGGCCGCATCACCAAACTCCTTACCTACGTCCAGCAAACTATAAGTTCAGCACAAAAACAGCGTCGAGGACTAATAGACGGATTAGGTTACATAGGCAAATCACTTTTCGGACTAATGGATTCCGAGGACAGAAAGAAAATCAACGACCAAATAGACTTTTTAAAAGGACAGAATAACAAACTAAAAAATACAATCAAAGGACAAATGCAAATTGTAAGGGCCAACGCCGAACTTCTCAACGAAACTATACATAACGTACAAGACAACGAAAAAATACTCTTGAACGCGACTTGGCAAATTCAATATTTACTGCAACAATCAACCGACATTATTAATTTCCGAGAGACAGTAGACGAACACCTCATACTAATAAACAGCGTCGCGGAAACACTATTACGCGACACACAAGACTTATTAGAATTCATTATGGATATAAAAAAGGGAGTCCTTAACCCACGGTTAATACCACCAGCGCAAATCATAACATACCTCACTTCCGCACTCCCACACATTCCGAAAGGACTAGACTTCCCTATCGGGATAAAATTAGAAAACATGCACGTCCTATACGAGATCCTAACACTCTCCGCATTTTCGGATACCAAATCAATTACTGTAGTACTAGACATCCCATTGTTGAGCGCAAAGAAATTTAAATTGAGTAAAGTACACCCGGTGCCCGCAAAGGTAAACGAATCGTTCTACGCGTACATAGAACCCCTCGATCCATACGTGGTACTTGACACCTCGGTGCAAGATTATATACAACTAAGTAAACAAGACCTAGCAGAATGTAAAACTATAAACGATCTATACCTCTGTACATCTAATCACCCGATGTTCAAAGCGATACCATACGGAGCGTGCGAAGTACAGTTGTACACAAAATTGACGCAAAAACCAAACAATTGTAAAGTACGAATAATGACACTGAATCACACGATCCTGATAGAATTACAACAACCGGGCACGTGGATTTATATCGCGCCGAAACCGATACAACTAGCAGCAACCTGCGACGACAAAGGCACAAACATGTATAGCATTAAGGACTCTGGTATCATAACGATAAGAAATAAATGTACAATCACGACCGCTGAATTCACAATAGAAACCGGAAAGCAATACGGGATGGAAAAAACATGGAACTACTTACCTGGTTACAATTTGTCACTAGACGAAATTACGCTTCCACAGACCACTGTAAATTCGTATCGACATACCAATTTCGAACTTAAAAGAATAATCAAACATCCGGAAGAATTAAATAAAGTTAGCAAAAAATTAGAAGACTTACAAAACGAGTTAGAAAAACCCGAGATTATACCAACCGAGTATCACTATAGCTTCTTTACACTATCCTCTGTGACAGGACTTATAACAATTACACTATGTATCTTCACACTTTACAAATGCATTGTACGCTGCAAAGCAAGAACACCACGACACTGTACCACAGACAACACGAGTCGCGACAAAACCACACAAAAACCCGAAGCGATAATCAAATAGAAGAAACGCCTTCCACCAATTCCCTTTGAAATATTATAATCATTATAAACAAATTATTATCACTATATTATATAAATATGATAACCTTTCACTGTCAAATACATAAGACGGTTTATACCGAATTACCACTATAATCTAGTTAAGAAAAAACCATATGTAAGTCGATGATAATCAATCCAACCACTACGAGTTTTGGGATTTCCCTAAGATAGTTTATCATCGGCCGCCAGAAAAGCTATGGCTTTTCCTCCTCAAGGGGGGAGGGATGTTGTGCCCAGGCAACGCCCAAGCACACGTATTATACACACTATTATACATTATACATATTATATTACTCTAGAACGTTTCGAGACGTTTCTAAGCTAAATCAGTTGCGAGGCGAACACGAATCTACGAAATTAGCAAAAATGCGAGCGCTTCGCTATGACCATATACGGCAACGCGAAGCGACGGCACCACGCCCAATAAGCGAAATAAAAACCGATTTGCCGCCGCAAATCGGCAGACTCGAGATCCGACCCTCGACTGGGCAACACGGCTAAAACCTACTTGTACACCTCAGTCTAGTTTAAGTTGTTTCTGAATAAAGACTTAGTCTTTGAGTTTAAACACATTTGGTGCAGATCACCCGGTGGATTCTCATTCTTTAATCGCTCCCGAACTCACGATTACGCCAGATCCCGTACCAGCCTTGCGAGCCATCACGCAGGGCACAACAAAATTGGTGGCAGCGGTGGGATCTGCATCGTAAAAGTTTTACCGAGCCTTGACGCAACCGATCAATCGACACCGTCTGAGATTGAACTCTCGCAGACAAGATTATTGGATCATCGCAGTCGCATAGGCTGAAACAGGTTATCGTCGCTACCGAGGTAGCACAGAGGACCGAGGAACGGCCTTTGAGAAGACGTTCGACGCAGTCCGAACGACGACGAACCTAGTAACGAGTAAAATCAGCTCGTGAGTAAACGGGTGAATCAACCATCCACCAAACATCAATTCCATCTACGAGGACGCCACGGACCCGAGGACCGAGGCGCACGAGAGGACTTGGAGACCGAGGAACGTGTAGGAGCCGCACCTGAAGGACGGACGGAGAGCCGTACGAGGGAAGCAGCCGTCGAGGTACGCAGCGAACAGCTGTACGGATCGATCTTGCTGGGTCCAGTTTCATCTTATCTCCGCCGTTGGTTCACGTACGAGAGGACGTCCGACCGAGCCGACAACATGTGGTTGCGAGCAGCACTGTGAGTAAGTGAAGCGTATACCGAGTCCGAAACAGAAAACGCGAGCGTAAATATTGTAAACCAGAGTCCTAAAGAAATCCAGAGACGGTACATGCATGTCTATAGAAGACGAACGCGCGAATCAATTCAAGCTTCCGGGTCAAAGGAGCTTGTCGAGATCATTCGAATCGTTTTTCAATAAAAAGTTAACCTTCTTACGAGAAGAACTAGACCTTCTACCTTCTATAGACCATCCAAGACCGTCCCGCCAAACACTTCGACCGCCGCCGTTAAAACTAAGCGTTAGGCAGAACGACGATTCAAGCGAAGAATCATCTCCGGAAAATGTTGTGACACCGAATAGAGACTACCCGATTTTGCTAGCGGACTTTAGTTTGCTGGACAGAGTAAATTCGGAAGGACAAGAAATGTCGTTGCTTGACGGAGCTAACCCCCCCGGACTACCGGACGCAAAAAAAATGTCTACCGCGTTGTCGCTAGTCGATAAATTCGTAGGGAAATCGTCAGACGAGCTTGCAGAATTTTTGAAGTCCTATGCGAGCGCCGCAGAGTTTGTCCCCGCAACGGAGTTACCGCGGTTCTTGAAAACGGTGATAGGAACGAAAATAAAAGGCAAAGCAGCCAAGGTACTAGAATACAAGGAAATAGAGAGTTTCGATAAATTGAAGGACATCTTAACATCCTTATTCGTGGATAAAAGGTCAATAGGAGCAGTTGGAGCGGAGTTTCACGCCTGTCACCAGCGAGATGGCGAGAGTGTAAAACTATTCGCGTGTAGAGTAGAAGAATTAGCAGGAGAGTTATCCGAGCTATCGGTAAAGCCAGGAAACAGCAACGAAGTAAATGACGCGTTAGTAGGATCAGTACAAGAACGCGCCTTAGATGTTTTTACTCTCGGGTTGAATGTAAAATTGAGGACGATTATAAGGTCTCGAAACTACGCAACGTTAAATGCAGCTATAGCCTCAGCAATAGAGGAGGAACAAGCGATGGGTCTAAACACCTCAAGAAATTTTAGAAAGTTCGATGATCAACCCAAGAGAAGAGAAGGGTCAAACATACCGCGTTGCGAACGCTGTAATAAATTAGGACATTTAGCGAGGAATTGCTATACGCGATTAAGCATGTCGTGAATAAACTATCCGACGCAACAGACGCACATAAAAAGGGAAGTTCAACGCGTCACAGTACTCTGCCACTATTGTAAAAAACCGGGACACCAAATCAGGGAATGTAGGGCCAGAGAAAGAGGAAATGAACGAGAATATAGACCGCGCTACACAAATACGAATAATAGACGCGACGATTTTAGACAGAATTTTAGCAGAAACCCGAGCCGAGAATCGCCTAGCGGAAATCGAGATTACCCGAACGCGGGCCACGGAACAACCGACGATAGACAAACTAACGCAGGAGCCAGAGTAGATTCATACCGAGCGAACCTGGTAGTGACTTCCAAGACAGAGAACACCATTGAAATCAAGGCGCCAGAGCTAGTAAAAGGAAAAGCAAATTTGCTGGTCGATACCGGTGCCGATATTACGTTAATAAAGATAGGAAAGGTGTTGGGCGATGTTCACGCCCAAGACGAAGTAGTGTCCCTGCGAGGAATAGCTCCAATGGAAATCAAGACGCTATGTCTAATACAATTAAACATAAGGGTTGGAAATAAACTGGTAACGCATCCTTGTCGGTTAGTGAAAGACGACTTTCCGTTAGAAGCAGACGGAATCCTGGGACAAGATTTTATGACCAAGCACGACGTATGCATCCGAGCAAACCAAGGAATAGAATTGTACGGAATACGATTCCCTTACTCCGGAAGAGGAAACGTAACACTAAAACCGCGATCAGAAACAATTCTCTTTGCCAGAACGACAAGTATAGGAGAAGGAATAGTAGAGGGACAGCAGATCAAGCCAGGAATACTCATAGGGAACTCATTAACGATAGGCAAAGACGGAAAATGCGTAATAAGCGTAATGAACACCACAGCGGACGAAGTCCTTATCAGTACGCCGACTGTGACGTTAGAACCACTGACGAGTGATGACATTGACCCGACGGACGCGACCTGCGACAAGGAGCGCGACGCGCCGACATATATGGTACACGCCGTGCACGGAAGGAATAGAATGCAAATCTTGCGCGAAAGCCTCAGGACCGAACACCTAAATGGCGAAAAAGAAACAAGCTTACTTGGACTTTGCGAAAAATACAACGAAATATTCGGATTAGAGGGAGACAAACTCGGATACTCCACAAAAGCGGAACATTCAATTACCCTAACCCAAGGTACCAAACCTATATACGTGAAGCCGTATAGATTGCCTCAAGCGCATACGGATGAAGTGGATAGACAAGTTCAAGAAATGGTAAAGGAAGGAATAATTAGACCAAGCGCCAGCCAATGGAACGCTCCCTTGCTAGTAGTCCCGAAAAAACCAGATGCTACAGGTAAACGCAGGCTAAGAGTAGTGGTAGATTTTAGGAAGGTAAACGACGCGACAATAGGCGATTCATACCCCTTACCCAACATAACAGATATTCTAGACCAATTAGGCGGAGCGAAATACTTTTCAACCTTAGATTTGGCGTCAGGATTCCATCAAATAGCCATGAAAAAGGAAGACCGCGAAAAAACCGCGTTCTCGACGCCATACGGCCATTTTGAGTATAATAGAATACCGTTCGGGCTTAAAAACGCACCCGCGACGTTTCAAAGATTAATGAACACCGTGCTGTCAGGCCTACAAGGAATAAAATGTTTCGTATATTTAGACGATATAGTCGTTTACGGACGCTCGTTAAAGGAAGCACCAAGAGCGACTGGAACTCGTGTTTGAACGCATACGAGAGAGTGGCCTAAAACTTCAACCCAACAAGTGTGAATTTCTACGCAAGGAAACAATATACTTAGGACACATAATAACCGAAAACGGCATCAAACCAGACCCGTCAAAATTAGATGCCGTCCGAAACTTCCCAATACCCAAAGGAGTCAAAGACGTACAATCCTTCCTAGGCTTAGCTGGATATTACAGGAGATTCATAGACCATTTCTCACAAATCGCGAAACCACTAACACAACTATTTTGCAGGATTACCGTCCTACAAACGACGATACTACTCATAGGAGGGACAACCCCCCGATACAGATTTCGCCATAAAAGAATTCAAAGACCACCCCGGCATTTACTTCGAGAACCTAGGCGATCTACAAATTTACCGAGATAGCTGGAAGTTAGTATTACACGTAGACATATCTCACATCTACCGACGCGAAGCGAACCTCCAAGCTGCACTATATGACATACTTGCGCAATGTAAAAAACCCTCTACCGACAACTTACAAAAATTCTGCAAAACATTCGCCGCGAAAATTCAGGACAAGGTAGGCCGCATCACCAAACTCCTTACCTACGTCCAGCAAACTATAAGTTCAGCACAAAAACAGCGTCGAGGACTAATAGACGGATTAGGTTACATAGGCAAATCACTTTTCGGACTAATGGATTCCGAGGACAGAAAGAAAATCAACGACCAAATAGACTTTTTAAAAGGACAGAATAACAAACTAAAAAATACAATCAAAGGACAAATGCAAATTGTAAGGGCCAACGCCGAACTTCTCAACGAAACTATACATAACGTACAAGACAACGAAAAAATACTCTTGAACGCGACTTGGCAAATTCAATATTTACTGCAACAATCAACCGACATTATTAATTTCCGAGAGACAGTAGACGAACACCTCATACTAATAAACAGCGTCGCGGAAACACTATTACGCGACACACAAGACTTATTAGAATTCATTATGGATATAAAAAAGGGAGTCCTTAACCCACGGTTAATACCACCAGCGCAAATCATAACATACCTCACTTCCGCACTCCCACACATTCCGAAAGGACTAGACTTCCCTATCGGGATAAAATTAGAAAACATGCACGTCCTATACGAGATCCTAACACTCTCCGCATTTTCGGATACCAAATCAATTACTGTAGTACTAGACATCCCATTGTTGAGCGCAAAGAAATTTAAATTGAGTAAAGTACACCCGGTGCCCGCAAAGGTAAACGAATCGTTCTACGCGTACATAGAACCCCTCGATCCATACGTGGTACTTGACACCTCGGTGCAAGATTATATACAACTAAGTAAACAAGACCTAGCAGAATGTAAAACTATAAACGATCTATACCTCTGTACATCTAATCACCCGATGTTCAAAGCGATACCATACGGAGCGTGCGAAGTACAGTTGTACACAAAATTGACGCAAAAACCAAGCAATTGTAAAGTACGAATAATGACACTGAATCACACGATCCTGATAGAATTACAACAACCGGGCACGTGGATTTATATCGCGCCGAAACCGATACAACTAGCAGCAACCTGCGACGACAAAGGCACATAACATTTATAATATGAATTATGACATAAATGACGAGATATATATATATTAAGCATTAACGAAAGAATATGCAAGTGATGAACGTTAGTAATACAAAATAATAAGTTTGCAATAAGCATTAATGAAAGAATAATATAATAAGTATGCGATAAGCGTTGATAGACAAAAATAATAAGTTTGCAATAAGCATTAATGAAATAATAATATAGTAAATATGCAATAGAAATAATAATACGATATATATATATATTATTATTATTATTATTTATTCAACGGGGGAACCCTTTAGAATACAAAGTGTAAACAAAATACTAAGATACAGAAACATACAATAAAATAAAATACAATAAGTTTAAAAATAAAATATAACGAAAAACATAGAATATAAAGTAAAGTAACAAAACAACAGTAACAACACAAGAACAAGCCAGTCTATACACGGCTATCGCCGTACCCGGTGAAACGCTAGATTACCGAGGTGGCAGTCTCCTCAGTAATTGATTCCTGAACGACGCGAGGGAGGCTTGAAATAAATCAATGTCCGCGGGGCACTGATTAAGCTCATCCATGGCGCGATTAATGGGATCGGCAGTGTAGTGATGATAATCCGGGACGCACGATACAAAAAGGTGTCTCATACGCAGTGACCGTTGCGGAGCGTGAAAACTGATCAATGCCACCAGCCCTTTGCAGTTTATCTGACCATGGAAAACCTTATATAGAAATAGTAGATCAGTACAGACACGGCGGTCGCTAAGGGTAGAGAGCCTCGTCTTTATCAGGGCGGGACTATAATCGTGGTCATTGAACCTCATAGGGCTGCCAGATGTCCTCATGACAAGCCTAAGGAACTTGTGTTGGATCCTTTCAATTACGCTAACATATATCTTATGCTTAGGGCTCCAAATAACCGATGCATATTCTACTTGTGGCCTAACCAGTGCAACGTATAACAGTTTTAATGTCCTGATCTGCTTAAAATGTTTCGCAAACCGTGCTATAAACCCAAGGGTTTTCATTGCCTTACAAGTTATGTTACGATAATGGTTACGAAAATCCAGACCCGTCGTAAATGTGACGCCAAGGTCCAAGACTTCCGCCACCGCCGTCAACGTGGTATCGCCTAGCGTGTATGTCGAGGGAATGCCACTGACAGCCCTATGGGTCCTTAATAACACACATTTCCCTGTATTTAACTGCATCCTATTAACGATACACCACTGCTCGAATCTACTGAGGTCAGCCTGCAGCAATTCAACATCAAAAGACCCTCTGATAGTACGGTACACTTTCAGATCGTCCGCGTACATTAAGAAGTCACTATGTAAGAAAAACTCCTTAAGATCATTTACGAAGAGAAGGAACAGGAGAGGACCAAGGTGCGATGGACACCGGAGGGACACCGGAGGTCACCTTGACTAGATAGGATAACCCGTCCTGCACCCTAATAACCTGCGCACGGCCTTCAAGGTAACTGACAATCCACGAAAGGACCGGCCCAGTAATCCCAATTGAGGCTAATTTATGATAAAGGATATCATGATCCACTGAATCGAAGGCCTTCCGGAAGTCAGTATATACGGTATCAACTTGCAGACCAGCATTCAGTGCAGCAGAAACGAAGCAGTGGTATACCGCCAGGTTAGTAGACGTCGATCGCCCAGGAACAAATCCGTGCTGCTCGTCGCAAATGACGTTAGTGAGGCGGGATGTTAGATGTTCCGTAATGAGTTCCTCAAAAATCTTAGGCAAGACTGATAATTTGCAAATCGGCCTATAATTCCTAACATCCGAGCGGTCACCCGCCTTAAAAATCGGGGTAACCAAAGTAGTCTTCCAGGCTGCCGGGAAAGTCCCCCTAGATAGCGAGGAGTTAAAAATATGCCAGAGGGGCCTAGCAAGTATGAAGCGACACTCCCTTAAAAACCGCGGGGGGATCCCATCATACCCTGGCCCCTTCGACACATCAAGCGACTCGAGCATGGTATAGATTTGACCTATAGAAATGGATATCGAGTGTATATTTACGTCACTATACGAGGACGGAACAGGATTCCAGGCCAGCGGCGCCCCAGACTGAGGACTATATACAGAGCCAAAAAAATCCGCAAAAAGATTAGCAGCCGCCGAGTGTGTCGAAACATAATTACGGTCGAGATGTACCTTCTCAAGAATTCCATGGCTAACCCTTTTAGTATTTACAAATTTCCAAAAGCTCGATACATCGTCCAGCACCGCGCTCTCGACGCCGTCAATATAAGTACGGTGATCACGCGAAAGGGCCAACTTACACTTAGAACGGAGGCTGGAAAAATTGATATAGTCACTCCAGGTGCCCGAACGCTTAAAGGCTCTATGTGCCCTTTTCTTATCTAGGATCAGGGACTTTAAGCCGGGGGAAAACCACAGCGGAAAAGTGGATCGAACCACAGACCGGACCGGGATAAACGCTTCTATTGCCTGATTTATATGGCCGTATAGGCGCTCAAGTGCAACATTTGGATCTGTTTCGCCCGTCTCCTTATCCCAATCGACTGAGTTAAAATAATTCAGCACACTGGGAAAATCGCCCCGCTTAAAGTCCCTAAATACAAAGTTTCCGCCTGAAAAATCGGGACCCGATGCCAAGCCACTAAACAAAATGTACAAAGGTGGGTGATAGGCATCGGGTTCAATGAGGGCATCAATGACTCGGTCTACCACTTCATTAGGACAGGACACGAAGATTAGATCGAGCATTCCGTCAGATTCGTTAAAAACAGTGTTAACCTGGGTAAGGTTGCAATACCCCGCCCAACCAAGAAGGAGGTCTATAGCAGCCGCTTCATTAGACGATGCCCCCGACCTTCTAAAGCACGCCTGACCCGAGTCATTGTACCAGACCGCATGCGGTAGATTAAAGTCACCGTACAGGCAGAAAGTGTCATCACTGTACCTATGGTATAATTCTGTGACAGCATCCACGTGACTAGAGTAGAGTGACGGCAAGGATGCCGGTGGTATATAAACGGCGCCCAATAGAACGTGTTTATTATTATGAAGGTGGGCTCTGACAAACACTTGCTCGACCTCAGAACAGCTGACTGAGACTAGGCAAGAAGGCAATGAATTCTTAACCGCGATGAGGACCCCGCCGCCTCTCGTGCAGCAGCTAGTTTCACGGGACCTATCGCACCTGTAGACCGTGTAATTACGCAGCCCTAATTTGATAGAAGATATCGCTGAAGTAAGCCAGGTCTCAACAAAAATGATAACATCATACGACACTGCCGACGTAAGAATCGAATTAGTGAGAGTGAACAACTTAGTACGTAGGCCACGGACATTTTGAATATACACTAAAGGGTTCCTATTTAGTTTTTTTGTGAAGAGTCCTTGTGTGGTCTACCCGATACAATTTTAGGAACCCCCCTAATATATCGTATGGTCATATGGGTCTCTCCTAAATCGTGTAGATCACGGAGCTTCGCCCTGAGCTGCGAAAGAGTCCCACGTTGATGTCTGGTCTTGTCATCAGAGATTTTAAACGGGCCCTTATACCGATGCTTGCTCTGGAGGATCCTTTTCGCCTCAGCCGCGGAGCCAAGTCGAACACAGAGAGGCCTGCTGGTAGTCTTGCCCGGTTTCCCAAGTCGATGTACGCCGAGAGCCTGGGTTCCGAGGGGATCTCATTCAACACTACGCGAGCAGCATCCAAATCGGCCGATCTTATCAGTTCGGGCGAGGTTTCGCGAGGCTCCGGCATCCCAAAAATGATGATATTCTTGGACCTCAACTCCCTATCGTTCCACTCCTCGATAACATCATCTGTTGATGGAGCGGGCAGCTGTTCCGCGGAGATGGCCGGCTTCTCTTCAATCGCCTTGACACTACGGTTATATGATAACCGTAGATATATGAAATAGTATGAGGATAATATGATATATAATAAAAAGACTTACAATAATCGTTGTAATTCACTGATTTGAATTGTTAACACTTGTTTGAAAAATACTTCTATCTAAGATAACTGTCTGTTGACAAAAGAGCTTCCTGGGCTCTCGATCCTTCGTATTTATAGGATCTTACAGGAGTACTGCGGGGGTACGCGCGGTAAAGACCTTGACAGATTTCGGGAACAAGACGCAGTAGATTTCTGGGGTTTTTATAAACGGTATGGCTATTGATAGGTGTATTTATGTCACGTACGCCAAATGCGTCGTAATTATAATCACGTGTTGATCACGTTTGTACATTTGCGTCGCAGTAACATTTCTGGGGTTCTTGCATGGGGCTTTGAAGCGGAATACTCAACCCATTTGGTGGAGTATCGGAATGGGGTAAACGGGGTACTGACTTCTGTGGTCATAGTAAGGGCGTGAGACGTAGTCTCGATTTGAAAGAGGGTTTTAAGGATGAGGGATTTGTTTAAACGTAGATTTAGAAGGAAGTGGTCATGCCACGTAAGTTGAAGAGGGGATTTTAAGGTCTGGTTGACCATCCTGAGATGGGGACCGCTAAGGTACATCTCCAAGGTGATCAGGCATCTGGATTGACCGTTTAGAGATAGGGACCACTAAGGTATATCGTCTAAATGATCGTTTGGGTTTGAAAAAGGGGTAAGGCTTGAGTTCGATGGTTTTTGATGGAGTTGTGGATGGATTTGTGAGGAAGTGGTGTTAAAATACCGCGCGAAAAATAGTGGGACGTCACAAAATAATTATTCTCAATTAATTGTTATCAAAATGATACTTTTTTTTACGAGTTCAGACAGTCAGAGTTATCGTGACAGCACGTTTTCCTTCTACACTTGACGCCAGTAGATGTCGCCATTCGAAAGCAGAATTTATCCAATCAGGAATGTTTTTGAAAATGCGGTTGCGCAGTTGATGAAAAATACAAAAAGCCGCTGCGTTCGGCTCGCTAGTAAATGTCACCTAGCTAGTGTCAATCCATCATAACCTGCCAAGTGGCAAATAAGGCAACTTGTCAACATTTTTTAAATGTCACGAATTTTTACACCATATGGGACACTGAATTATTGTCTCAATTAACAAGCTAAGTCGCAAAAATTTTTTAATATACTTTTTATGTAGAACTTATAGAACCCAAATTTTTTAATAAACTTTTTATGTAGAGCTTATAGAACCCAAATTTTTTAGTAGACTCTTTATGTAGAGCTTATAGAAACGTGGGGGACGCACGAACTTGGAACTTGTCCGGAGAAGGTTCGACAGAGAAGCATCTTCTTACGCGCAAGTTTCTGAAAATTCGTCAAATAAGATAAATCGACAAACTTTGTCAAAAGACATAGCATTAAGAATTAAGAAAATTATGGCGGATTGCTTGCACTGTAGAGCAAGTCACATTAGTGAAGTAAGTACGCTGAAAACACATCTCCCTTGATACTTTCCAATCTTTTGTGAAAGACATTCGTAATGCTTTACAATCCACAGTAGTTGCCACGCAAGTCATTAATTTTATTAGTTTCCCATTAACAATATATTTATTTTAATGCACATTAATTTTATTAGTTTCCCATTAACAATATATTTATTTTAATACACCAATAAACATACTAAATTAATTTTATTATAGCCATTGTGCGTTAAAAATATATTTGATCTCTTCGTTCATTTTCGCTAAATTACCATTAGCATTTAAATTTCCTGCAGCAAGACCTTCTCCCATACGCTGTCACCTCCTTTGGACACATTATATAGTCTCTACACTTACTATAGCAAAGGGCCACTCTATTTCTATATAAGTTCTACGTTAAGTTGTAACTAAAATGTAGATTTTATATATTTACAAATAATCAAAGCATAAGAGAAAGAGAAGAGGAAGAGAAAGCTTGTTGCATGAACAAATGCAATTAGCACATTTTCATGTATAATTTTATTTTAGAGTTTTAAGAAATATGTATGTACAAAATCGAATTTTATTATGGTATGTGGAAAAATGTATAATTTAGGGGAGAAAAAAATAATTTTGGATTGCTTCATATCTGAAAACTCAAATTTAAACCAATTCCACCAATCCACTGAATACGGATAACATAATTTACATATTTAATCAATGTTAAAGGTACGATTAATTAGAAAATCTTACTATCTTACTATCTTACTTCTTACTATCTTACTATTATAATAAAGCTACAGCGTTTGTTTGTATGTACACAAAAATCTCAAAAAGTATTGAACCAATCATCATGAAATTTTAACTACAGCATCCTTGAACAACAAGAACGGACATAGGCTATGTTTAATCACGTAAAATATAATTAATCTGTGTAATTTATTATTATGTACATAAAGAAGTCATGACTCGGCCGGCTGCGATGGATACTACACGCCGCGACCGCCAGACGGCGAATCGGGCCGAGCGCTCCTCGCAGGTGGAATACAGCAGTCATGCCTATAAGAGAGCCGGGCAGATCGTGTACCGTCACTCTCGAGTACCACCACTTTCCGATAACGGACGTTTATATTTTCGGGTTAACGGTTTAATTAACATAAATATGCCAAAACAAAACCTTTCTAGGGCATCCGCCGGTGCTAGACGTTCTCCTTATCTAAGAAGAAACGAAAGTAGCGAGCAGCATCAAAATAGACTCTCAAAATTGAGAAGAAGCTTTTTTTCAAAATACTTAATTTCGTTGAAACATATTATAATTTTAATAACCATGAATCAGTCATGCTAATAATTCGGGCGAAGCCGACACGGAGCATGCTAGTATTTAATAAACTTAGAATCCAAGGTACACCAATTTACTGTTAAAAATATGTATTTCTCTACATTAGAGTATGGATTAGCAGTCGAATACAATACAATTTAGATTCATTCTTTGTAGAATTCTTAAAAATAGTTTAAAAGAAAGATAATTAATGGAAGGATATGCTAAAGTAACAATCAAATATAGCGCCAAATGAAGCTAGTGGGTCCCATTAATTATATTTCCTGTATGTAGCTATTTCCCATATTAATTTCACTTGCAGATAACCACTTTAAATAATACAGCTACATGCCTATCTAATACATCACAACAAAAATTCACAAATTATGAAAAAAGTGATGAAATCCCCCCCTCCATAAACATGACCCATGTATGTGTCACGTCCCGGGTGGCGGTGTCTAGAACAATGACAATGTGGGGTTGTCTTGGAGTTTGATCACGAAGGTGAGATTCGTGACACAAGGGAGGATGGGAATTTCAGGCGCGAAGGCGAGCTTCGTAGCACTGGGGACAGTAAGGAATTCAGGCGCGAAGGCGAGCTTCATAACACTGGGGAATGTATGGATTTCAGGCGCGAAGGCGAGCTTCGTAGCACTGAGGAAAATATGAACTTCAGGCGCGAAGGCGAGCTTCGTAGCACTGGGGAGAGTATGAATTCAGGCGCGAAGGCGAGCTTCGTAGCACTGACAACCAGGGAAGGTTTAACTATAATCGCACACCAGGGTAACACCCGTTAGAGCTCAGGTGATCATACGATTAAAGGCTTGCTAATTGGATTTACCGCTGCATTAATATAAGAAGCAGACCGTAATGTTCCGCGTAATACGTCTAGCCATATGGGCGTACAAGACCTATACGAAAGTGAGCCTTGTAACGTTCGGCTGTCCGGGGACAACTGAGCGTCGAGGTCCCTGAGGGGAGAGCGGCGTCCCCTCAAGTATAGGATAGGTGGGGCTTCTATTCTACAGTAAAAGATTGAGATCTAAGGCTTCTAAACTTAACAATACTTATTTATTTAATAACGTTTACTCTAATAATAATAACAATGAACTAATATTACTTACAGTCTACGATTATATATGCTCTTTTTAGTTTTTTATGGGTTTTTTGTATTAATGCTACGTAATATGTAAATATGTATATGTATATATTGCAGAGCTTGGCCGCTGCCGTTTCCGGAGCGAGCTCGAATACTCTTGGCAGTCTCTGTAGCAGAGTTGAGCATTATTCGGCTAAATTGTTATTCGAATACGGATTCGAATAAATTTGTGCGAATAAATTTTTAATCGAATAATCTTCGAATAAAAAATTCGAATAAAATGAAATTATTCGACAATAACGAATAATTTTTTATTCGACTGAAAATTTATTCGAATAATAATTTATTCGAGTCAACGGACGAATAAAATGATCACGTGATTTCGGCGATGTACCATGACACCACTGACTGACACCTATGAAACCTAATGTTTTAGGTTAAGGGGACTAGGCAGTCGTTTTTCGTGAGAAATAGACTCTGTCCTTTATTTATTTGTAAACAAATGAAAGCACATCCAGATATATGCTTTTACCCAATGTTTATTACTACCATACAGATTGAAAAAAAAGTAATAAGAAATATATATGTGCTTTAAAAATGGCGCTGCCGACGGGTAAACATTTTAACGTTTTTCTGTCGTTTTGCTTTAATATCGGTGTTAAAATGTGACGTAATCCGATTTCAAAGGCGAGATTCTTGTTTGTTGGATTCATAGTTTCCGCCCAAACCTATAAAAACAACAATTAAATCAAAATCATGCGATTGGTGGCTGAAAAACGGCTATTTTTCCGAGAAAAATTCGTTCTTATTTGTGCGCTGCAAAAATCCGGTGACTCCTCAATTTTTTTATAAAAATCTTGAATTTTTACGGATCATATCAGAGGTTTGGGGCGAAATGGCACATGTTTTACACATCCTGTAATTTTTTTCAAGTCGATCTGAACCTCCATTCGTTCGCAATCAGGAAAAAACCAAGAGAAAAAAAGATTCGAGAAAATCGCGTTTAAAGTTTCTGGGCAAAGACGACGCAATAAGTTACCGCTTGAACTTTTTAGCTGCCAAATCAACAATTTTGCGAATTTTAATATAACCCAAACGGCATTTTATTCAGAAAAGATAGTACTTTCGGAAAATGCAATAAAAAAAATCGATTTTTCGACTGCCTAGTCCCCTTAAGTAACTCTTGTCATAGGTCGCACTTTGCAGGAAGATACCGCGGTACTATATAGAGTGGCGTTTTGATTTATTTTAAATAAAAATTGTTGGACACAGTACAGACAGACTTCCATCGATAGATGCCGGGTATCACATTTAAGGTCGTCGCCCATTCTTAGAGCATATTCTAAGCGCCCATTACGCCGAAGCGAAGCGCAGCGACCAAAGCGAAATGCTCGTCGCCGCTGTTCTGTCATATGGGCGATGCGTGGTCGCCGCGCTTCGCTTCGCCGCGCTTCGGCCTAGTGGGCGACGACCTTTATTCGTCGTTCATTCAGGTCGAATAACGAATAAATTCCTATCCGAATGAATCTGGCTAGAATAACGGTACAGATTTATTCGCGAATAACGAATAATTTTTCGTCGAATAAAACCGTCATTCGTTATTCGCGAATAAATCTTGGGATTTATACGTATCCGTATTCGAATAAAAATTTAACCGAATAATGCCCAACTCTGCTCTGTAGTAAGATCGGCCGCTACCGTTTCCGGAGCGAGCTCAATTCTTTTGACAGAGTTCTGTTCTATGCTCTATAGACCTTGGTTTTACCAAGCACTTCGGCCGCTGCCGTTTCCGGAGCGAGCTCGATGGCTTTGTAAGAACGAGGTTCTATGACTCTCAAATGAGCAAACCAAAGAGGAGCACCAGTAACTTTTATACACTGGAGATTCGCCGCTGCCGTTTCCGGAGCGAGCTGAATCTCACTGGTTGAAACTTAAGCTGCCTCTAGGCTTGAGCATTTGTTCGTCACTTGAGCGTATTCGTAGCTCGAATGTCCCGCTGTGCTGCGTGCGCCTCCTTTTATACTGGAAATTTGGCGGGCTGGCGCATGCGCAATGAGTCGTTATTTGTTATTTCATATTTTGTTCGCTTATTACATTATAGTTTGTCTTGTGTTTTTGCTAATACTTATAATTAATTATTCCTAATGTTTTTATAATAATAGTTTCTCTAACATTTATCTAAATCATAAATTATACATAAAAGTCTTATAATACGTTTGCGCGGTAACGGAAGATAGGTTACATGGTAATGGAGATCGGTTTCTACTTTACCGACAGTCGGTTTCTAACGGATTGAGTCCCCGTGGGACGTTACAGCCTGGTAAACACTAAAAGAAACCCCGACGTTCGCGGACCGAGATCAGCTGTAGCACCAGCTTGTTATGATTTGGAGTTTTCGTAGCCGAAGGATCGATGCAATAATTCGATTCGTTATTTTAAGACAAGAGCGTTTATTTAATTTAACGCACAAGAATATGCAATGCGCAGGTAGTGCGATGGCGGTAGAGATTTATAATAATGCTTGAATATGATTTCTTCTTGCGCTTTTGTAGTTGTTTGCAAAAGGCAAGGACCGGATACAAAATGTGAATTTGAAGGAAATGGTCGTCAACTTAAAGCTATCTCCAACGGGAGTAAGGAGCTATATATACAGGGGATCTATTTACAGGGAGAGGAGTGGAAGGAGGGTTTGGTAGGGTTTAGGATATTTACATGGAAGAGGTGGAGGTCAGGTCTAGGAAGAGGTCGAACCCGTCCAGGAGGAAGGTGAGGTCTACTTTGATAGAGGGAATCGAACCATCGCAAGAACTCGGGCGTCAGCTCTGCGTGGTCCGGGACCTTTGTCGCTGATCCCGTGTCCAGGATTTTCACCACTCCTGGACAAGGTGGGATGGTCGGAAGGGCTGGGATTGAAGGACTTTATGGCGGAAAGTTGAGCACCTGCTCGTATTCTGGGGGACTATATGAGGGTCGCGGGGTCGGTGCCTCCTGCAGCGCCTCCCAGTCGGTTGGTGATGAGGGAGGTGAATCATCGATGGTGACGACTTCTATGGCCGGGGCTATCTCCCTCACGATGACCGTGGAGGTGATTCGTGGGAGAAGGTGTTCGATGCTCCTTCCCTCCTTCACGGCCTCCCGGCGCATCCACCGGAGGTGAGACAGTCTCCTCCTTCGTCCTCCCCCTTTTGGTCGAGGCTTAATGGGGTTCCTAGTACTCCATCGGCCTGTCATCGTGACGATGATTGGTGTAACGATGATTGATGTCGTAGGTAAATCGAACTGAATCTAACACACTGTTTGTAAGATTAAGCGCGACTGATAATTACTGTAGACTTTCGCGAAAGTGTTTTCGTTGAAGAGCGGCTTCTGGGGCCCTTGTATTTATACAATGTTTAGAACTGAGGGGTATGCGCGGTATGCACCATGCCTCAGGTGCAAAGTATGCGTTATATAATTCAAACGTGGTGGTGACTCATGCGCGAGGTCTGCGTAGCAACAGATTATTAGGGATTCTTATTTGGGCCTTCCGAAAAGGGGTACTCAACCTATTAGATGGGTTTTGCGTGGTTTGATTGGAGGGACGAGGGTGGCGTTGATTTGGTGGGTAGTTGAGTAGGGTTGAGACCAGAGATGGGCATTATTTAAATAAAAAATGATTTAAATAACGTATCAAATAAAATAGGCTTTATCTTTATTTGTCATCAAATAAAAATAACCCAGAGTTATTTTTATTTCAAATAAAAATAAGTGAGAGTTACTTTCATTTGAAACGTCACAAATAATTTATTTCGTTCGACGTGAATATATCCGTTGGCCACAAATAATTTTCTCGCTTGACGTGAAGTTATCCGACGGCCACAAATATTTTTCTGGTTTGACGGAATTCATTTTAACTTTCAAATAATTTTGTCGTCTTTCCATGCATTTGTATTTGAAAAAAATTATTTGAAGCGCAAATAGCTCTGGGTGTAGAGAGCGAGAGAGAGGGGTAGCGTGTGCGAGAAGGATAGAGATAGATGATACTTTTTCGCTCTCTGTAGCGGTAAGCAGGAGAGCATGATGCGAGGAGGTAGTTGTTAGAGCGATTTTTGGATTAATAATTATTTTGTGTTAAGTAAGTTATTCGTGAAATTTAGTGCGGAATGTAACGAAGGGGCTGTGTTTTTTCAGCAAATACTGTGTAAATGCAATTTAAAAAGTTAAAAACAATCGGTTTTATTTTAGCTATTATTTTAGGGTACTCAGGTGCCCATCTGTAAAAATATGAGTTGTACCTGCAGTTGTTGAATAAATTATAATTGATAAATTGTTAATATGCCTACAGGAATGATTTAATAAATAAAACCGATTGTTTACATATTTAAAATTGTATGAAAATTATTACACCAGGTAACAACCAAACCAATTACACATTACGTGTAAATAATTTACGTATTTACACAGTATTTGCTGAAAAAACACAGCCCCTTCGTTACATTCCGCACTAAATTTCACGAATAACTTACTTAACACAAAATAATTATTAATCCAAAAATCGCTCTAACAACTACCTCCTCGCATCATGCTCTCCTGCTTACCGCTACAGAGAGCGAAAAAGTATCATCTATCTCTATCCTTCTCGCACACGCTCCCCCTCTCTCTCGCTCTCTACTCCCAGAGCTATTTGCACTTCAAATAATTTTTTTCAAATACAAATGCATGGAAAGACGACAATATTATTTGAAGGTTAAAATGAATTCCGTCAAACCAGAAAAATATTTGTGGCCGTCGGATAACTTCATGTCAAGCGAGAAAATTATTTGTGGCCAACGGATATATTCACGTCGAACGAAATAAATTATTTGTGACGTTTCAAATGAAAGTAACTCTCACTTATTTTTATTTGAAATAAAAATAACTCTGGGTTATTTTTATTTGATGAGTCTCGAATAAAATTTTTGTCCTTTATTCGAAATCAATTTTTTATTTGAAATAATTTTTTGCCCATCTCTGGTTGAGACGTAGTCTCTAGGTAAGGGGGTCTTTTGGAACTAGGGACTTGTTTATAATTTAAATGTGTGGGAAGAGATCGCGCCTCGTAGGGCGAAGAGGGGAACCGGATTTTATAGTCGATCGTCTGGAGATGGAGACCGCTAAGGTACATCGTCCAAACGATCCGGTGGTTGATGAAAGGGTTAAGAGTTTTATAGATTGTCACGGAGTTGTGGGGAGATTTATAGGGAAGATGTTAGTAATGAACGCGCGAAAAATAGTGGGACGTCACATATGAAAGAAGCTAATTCCCTTTAATTCACGAAAATAATTAAAAAAGTTCACATGCAAAGATTGTGAAATCAACTTTGCTAATTCCAATTGTATTCTCGTTCTCCGCTCGAACACTCCTCTGTCACTTTTTATACTTGACATTCCTTTATTGGCCACAAATCAATTCAGTGCTCAGAGTTTCAGCTTCGGTTTTAAGGGGTTACGCCACCCTGAAAGTTTCGAAACATCGATTTTTTTTGCATTTTCTTATTACGTGAAGTTTTAAGAATAATTTAAGTCGTGGTAGTCGCAAAAATTCCCCAAAATAGCCGAGTTATAGACTTTAAACGAGGCGCGGATGTCGATATTCCGCAGCAGGTAGCGACCATTCTACTTTTCTTCTTTTGCGTTTTTTTCGAAACTACATTTTCAAAGGTGATATATCAAATATCTCCAAAACTATTTGTCCGATTGATTTCAAACTTGGCACGCATATTCTTAATGGCATTATCTACAATGTAGAATATCATTTTTTTCATGCGATAACCCATTCGTATATAATAAATGTTTTAAGCTCGTTTTGTCAGGTGAAAAACGAATAATTTTCTTCACCTTGCTCTCATTTGTGCAATAATTTTTTTTCTCAAATCTGTATGCTACATTGTAGGTATTTTATTAAGGAACGCGAAAATCATCATATTTTTCATTTCAGATGAACATGGGCGTTATAATTTGTTATATCAGTCACGCGTGTAACGGCGGGCGAGCTTCGCGGGACAACAAATAACTCGGTCATTTTTTAATATTTTTGTACAGTATTTATACAATATATGCACTAATACATGCTCTACACGTAAGAAGAAAATAAATAATTTTCAACCTCGTAGTATCAGTAAAAAAATTCGTCTAGTTTAGTGCTTTTTCGAGCGCCTCAGGGTGGCGTAATCCCTTAAGGAATTAGCGGGAAAAAATATGAAGTCGACTTAAAACAAAATGTTTCAAATCTCCGCATCTATCTTAATCTATTACCGACTTTGATTCGTTTAAATTAGTCTCTACCAAGTTTTTATTATCTTCGACCGTAAAATGATCTTCATACGGCCCACTAATTCCTTAAAACCGAAGCTAATTTAAACGAATCAAAGTCGGTAATAGATTAAGAGAGATGGGGAGAATTGAAACATTTTGTTTTAAGTCGACTTCATATTTTTTTTTCTTACTATAATTTCGTTTACCATCGCATTGTCAGGGAAACATGTGGATATTTTTGAATGTACGCAAGTAAAATTTTACAGCCGTTTTCTGAGTCATAAACGATTATCGTAATTTATAGCACCTTCAGGTAAACTAAATGTAATTCCGTAAAAACAGATGTTTCAGTGTGTCCTGCAGTAACAGCATTTATGACATCCTCTATAAGCCAGGTATATCCAGACTTCGAATACGCACACCAGTCCACACTTGTCCACCAATGTGAATTAATGAAAGGAAATGTGCATTATGTGTATGGGTTGCGCCACAGACAATCCCTGACAACCCTGTGTGGCGGTGAGATGAACTATTTGATTCCCAAACACTGTTGTAAGAAATACTTGAAAAGGGGGTCGGCAAAAGTGCGATGAATACGGCGTAAATATAATTCCCGATAGCTCCATGCAGGTGTTTGCGAATGTCGACAATATCAGATTTCATGCCATCCAACACTTCCCGCTGAAAAATTGCCATCTCGTTCTTGATGAGATCCCTGAAGTCCTCCAGAGTTGGAAAGGTAGGTCGTAGTGAGCCCGGAGGCGAGGATGGAGCAGCCGACTCATTTACCGGCACCGTGACAGACTTGCAGCTTAATAGATGCCCATTATGCCAAGGTTGAGCGGCCCGAATAAGTTAACCCTGGGTGGGCAGTAATGCCACAATCATCGCATCTCACCGGATTTACAACAACGGCCTTGCACCCCTGGCACAAGAACTTGCCAGGAGACATTTCAGAAAACGCTGCGGCTTTAGTCACATCATGACACAAACTCTCACTACTGCACTAATAACGACGGATTACTGAAAAAACTGAATTATAAGCCGTTAATCTCCAATAATCAGCTTATCCCTGATCAAGCAACCATTGGCAATTCAAACTGTGATAGGATAGCCGGAGTAAATGTAAACACATGCGTACTCTACTGCGGTTAGAGCACGAACGAGTTTTGGCGATATTGCAGGAATTATTCCAGTTTCGGTAATGTTACTAGGATATTACGGAAACATTAAAGAAATGTAAGGGAAATTAATTAAATTATAATAAACATTGACAATTAAATATTCATATGTTTTTTCCTTCGTAACTAATAATAATAATAATAATAATAATAATAACAACAATAATAATTATAATAATGGGTCAGTGTTAGGTCTTGAAGGTTCCACTACGTTCCCAGGGCAGGGCTGCTGCAGGTACTTATTTTGGTATCGGCTCTGACTCCCCCCGCTGTAAGTCGGCTGGCTTAGGTGCAGATTGTCATGGCCCTTATTCATTCGTATACTGCCTATACGAGCTATAGTGACTTAAGTGTGAAGTCACTCAGCGGGTTCTTACCCGACACCCTGCTTGGTACTGGCCGCTAAACGTGCCCCCTACTACCTCTTGCAGGACTGTATTTAGAGAAGACCAGGACAAAACTGGGGCCTTAGGGCCTTAGGGCCCCGGTTTTGTCCTGGTCTTAGGGCCTTAGGGCCCCGGTTTTGTCCTGGTCTTAGGACCTTAGGGCCCCGGTTTTGTCCTGGTCTTAACTGCCAGTTTAACTGCCAGTACCCAGCAGGGTGTCGGGTAAGACCCCGCTGAGTGACTTCACACCTAAGTCACTATAGCTCGTATAGGCTCTATACATATAGAGTCTCGAGGACGAAATGAGCCGACGATTCGTGGTCTGTGAAGTTGGCACCCCCAAATGCGAATTTTAATAAAACAACGATGGCATTCGTTTGTCCACGTCTGTCCAACAAACATTTTGGTTTGTCCACCCGCCAAAAAAAGTTATAAAGAAATAAAAAAAATTGCACCAGCACCTCCATGAAAACTTTCTAATGATCTGTCAGTGGGAAATGACTGTCCACGATTTGTCCGGGTTTGTCCATCCAAAGTTTTCGTTTAGTGCCACAAGTTAACCTGTTCAGTTTTTACCCAAATATGCCAGATGTTAGAAAGATGCCACCAATACAGCAATTAAACAGTATTATCCACCATCAATACACCTCGCGCAGAGGCACAGGAAGAAAAGGTGTAGCCCGCTGATTTCGCGTGATTCTGCAGGGTCTCTGGGTTTTTTGTTCCGAGTCCTTCACAGTTTCACATTTTTTGATAATTTCTTCAATGAAAACTGGTGTCAGAATGTACTTTTTTACTGTTTCCAAATTATTTTCATTTTTCTTATTTTTCTTCAAACGTTATGGAAAAAGAACTTCGATGTCTTTCGATAGAAAATTATTTCTGATTCCCTTGATTAAGTGTGGAGGGTCAAATAGTGGAATGATCTGCTGTCCTGAGAGTTCAATTCGTCCAGAAAATCTCTGTTCTCTTTAATGCATGTCGATCTGGTTTCTTTTAACAGATTACTTATGCACGACGCATTAGTCTGTCCATTTTCGACAAAAAATACATCCACTATCAAGTGTATTAATTGAAGACCTTGTTGCAAAAATCGGGTAAGTCCAACTTGCGAAAGTTGTATCATTCGTACACCCATCAATCGACAATGTATAAAAACATTTAAAAGTTGAGCAAGTAACATTTCACTAAACACTGAGCTTACCTAGCTTTTGCACCAAGGTCTTCGCTTGGGCATAATTATGCCAAAAGCTACCAACCTTCAAAATGACCAAAACTTAGTTAAACGCATTACGGAGCCCATATTTTTGTGATATTTAATTTGGGAAAAACCCAAACCGCAGGACAACTTTTACATTAAACAATTATTAAAATTACCAAGCCATAGGCCGGTATTCTCAGTCGTTGCTTATTCTAAAGTTCGCCTTAAGCATTTGCTTAAGACCCCGTCTAGATTCTTAGTCGAGAAATAAGCATCGACTCAAGCATCGACTCAAGCATTTACTTTGTTAAGAAATCTTCATTTATTCGAGATTCTCAGTCGCTTCTTAAGCACGGCTTAAGTGCATATGTATTCTCAGTCAAATAAGAACTTCTTAAGACGATCTTATTCGCGCAAAGTGAGGTTATATTTTCAACTCAACCTTTTAGATGACTTACCCACACAGCACACTCTCCTTGCAGCGTAGTTGCAGTATACTTGCGGTGCAAGATGGCAACGATGCACGCAAGGATGCCGCAACTATGCAGCAAGAATTCTATGTCCGCCTGCTGCAAAGTTGCACGGCAATTTTGAGGCAACTTTTCACGGCAACTTTGAGGCAATTTCGCACAGCAATTTTGAGGCAACTTTGCACGGCAACTTTGAGGCAATTTCACACAGCAATTTTGAGGCAACTTCGCACGGCAACTTTGCACGGCAACGTGGCGGCAATAATCGTCCTCCCGAAACGTGTCCCCAAAATCGCGTTATTCCGGAAACGTTAAAAGTAAATGTGAGGGAAGGGAATTAAATTACAATAAACATTAACCGTTAAATATTCATATATTTATATATCAACTCAGAACAAATACAAATAACATTAACATTTTATTTTTTTTATTTATTTTTATTTATTGTTTTAATCCTTGCCTTTCGGGTTAGGATGGCTCCCGTTTACATTTCCATTTCCTTATCTTCTACGCACATAAATACATTTATCAGTCTTATCAAATAACATTAATGACAATATGTATGTTACATTCTTAAAAACAAAAAACAATTCCTCGCAAAATAAAGATTTCTTTCAATCTGTATAAAAAATCAATGCTCGATACTTTTATTATACACTGACTCTGTCAGTGGTCACAAGTGCCTGCAATGACACTTGTACTCGCCGATCATACGATCACGCGAGTCCATTCACGCCGGTGACGCAGCGTAAGTTTAACAAAAAAGTTATCCGAAATAGGAACGATTAATGTAATTTTGTTAAAATTGAAATCCTACGCTACATGGAACATAATAGATTTCAGTTTATATACAGTGACTCTTGAAAATATTCGGAAACTTTTTAAAATCGCATAACTTTTTTCAAATTAATCCAAACGACTTGAGTTTTTTTGAGAAGCAAGAAGGATTAGTTTGCTAAGCGACATGTTTCGTCGTTTTAGAAAAAATTGCAATTGATCGGAATAGCGAAGAAAATAGTGAAGGCCGTTTTTTAAACTTTTTTTTTTGTGATCCTGCAATGAAAATAAAAAAAATCCGTTTGTACAGTCTAGTTAAAAAGCATGTAAAATTTTTTACCTGTCACAGGTGTGACATCTATATAATAATAAGTATATAAAATCACGTGCGTATTTGAATGCAACGTTGTGTCAAATTTTGAAACTAATCGATAAAGAAGATTCGGAGATTTAAGATTTTAGAGAAACGAACATTTACATTTTTATTTATATGAAATATGGATAGAAGATAGATGATTCCATCCCAGATCATCCAGTCAGTCCCGGGATTGTGGGACATTTTTGTTCCAGTGCTCCGGGAAGCCATTTTGCGGAAATCTGCAAAAAAAGAAAAACAATTCTTAGCAAAATAAAGATTGCTTTCAATCTATATAAAAGCTCTATACTTTTATTTATATAAACCAAAAATCCTTAACTGTGACTGTTGTTAGTGGCTTCAGGGTGGCTTCGCACCTTAAAAGGTGATGCGATTGTAATACGTCCATTTTTTAAATATTTTTAAAATTTTTTTAAATACGTCTGGCTTACGTCTATTTCTTTATTGGCCCTACGTGCAATGTGCAATTTACATTGTGATAGCCATTTCGAGGCCGCATCTACAATGTCCGCATCACAGCAGTATATATTTCTGGATGCACATGCATCGTGTACAGCACCTGGAATAATACGTCCTAACGTATTGGAGATATAAAAGAAATTGTTTATATAAAATTGCATGGTTGGAGGGGGCAAATTTACTGGGGCAGACGATTTCTTTCTGGGATTATTATTTTACGAGATACGATGATCAAGTTCTATTTTTTCAATGGAACTCTTTTTTTAACAGATCACTTGATAGTGCGTTTCAAGACGAATTCAATAAGGTATAATGTATACACTTTATTTCAGCCGGTCTTGGAGATATTGTGTTTTAAAAGTTGCTAACGCCACAATGTTGTTGCAATGATCTTGCATAGTTGCGGCGAAGTTGCGGAAAAGTTGCGGAAAAGTTGCGGAAAAGTTGCGGAAAAGTTGCAGCAAAGTTGCGGCGAAGTTGCGGCAAAGTTGCAGCATACTTGCGGCATACTTGCGGCATACTTGCGGCATAGTTGCAGTGCATTATTGCAACGCAACTATGCCGCAACTATACAGCAGCAATTCTATGTCCGCTCCGTGCAATGTTGCACGGCAACGTCGCAGCAACCATACATCGACATTGCGCTGCAACTATGCAACGACGCAAGGTTACTGCAACCATCCTGCAACTTTGCCGCAACGAAGTGTGCTGTATGGGTAAGTCCATCTTATTGTTATACTTTACGTTCGGGTAAAGTTTCATTGCCATTTTCATATATAAATCATAAAATATAGACCAAATAAACAAATCCCTTACCTTGGTCGATATACGGCTGATTTCTTCACCTCCAGATATCTGCCAGTCAGAGTTATCTGGCAGATATCTGGCACATGCCTATTTCTTCACCTCCAGTCTCGAGTTATCTGCCAGTTGTCCTCCGGTCAATTTGACTAGAGGTTCGGGCACCGGATAAATGCTGGAACTGCCAGTTAGTGCGTTTTTGCAGTAGTGGGGGAAGTAGGGAATGTGAAACAGAGTTATGCTTGTGAAACTGTTCTGGACGCCAGTGTATACTTTGCGACGTCAAGCGATTTTAGTTTTGTTGAAAAAGGCGCTTCGACGAAAAAATTTAGAAATGGATGTGATCATGAATATTAACGTTTTTGAACATTTTGAAGAAGAAGAGGATGAAGAAATATTTTGTAGAATCCGACGACCGTATATATTAAGAGTGAGGAAAGATCATGTGGATTGCGGGGTGATATAGATTTTCGATGCCGTTTTCGATTAAAGAAGGAAACGGTCATGATAATTAACGAAGCAATTGAAGGGAGATTACAACCGCTTTTTCTATACTAATAACTCAAAATGTTGTCATCATCAGCTCAGTTGTCAACGATTCACACGAATTTCTTTTTGAAAGTCTATTTCGGGGATCAGGAGACTATATGGCGCGAAAATATGGCTCTTCTTCAGAGCTTATACAAGCTATAAATTGCAAGATGACATTAATTGTTAATATTTTACGTGTAGTGGAACACTTAACTAACATTTTCACGTGTCGTACGCGGAAAAATATTAAAAATTGACGCTGTTACTGACATTCCCGCAGTCCGCGCGTGTCTGAATAGACGGTGCCCATCCTACGACACGTAAAAATCATTGAAAATAATGAATTGAACCGTTTTGTAAAATTTATATTCGTAGTTTTTGGCACCCGAGGCCCCTAAATCCCCACGTTTCATTACAAATTGATTGGCTCTGTCCTTATTAACTATTGAATGGATATAAAAAGGATAAAAAACATCTACGATGTAAGTACACGAGTGTATCGCTTACGTTAAGATCTGGGCACACATATCAGTTCCGTGTCAGTTCACGTAGAACTCAAGTACTCTTCATTACTTTCCATAAGTACTTTACTCCAAGTACGTTCCATTACAGTCATTAAAAATATTCAGAATTATATCATGTTTGGTGTCATTTTCATGAGAAAAACACTAGTAATCCATTAGTGATACTTCTATGATAGAAATTGGCATACTCATTACTGAATGGCCTATTGCTGACTTTGTTCTTATGCCACTAGTCTAGTGTTTATGACCCCCGAGCCGCGTCGTTCGAAAGCTTCTACCTAATGCCGTGGTTACACCAAGGCGAACACGAACAAAAACATTGTTCGCGAACGTTTTCACCTGTTCCTGTCGTGCCCACACCGCCGCAAACATGAACAAACCTCAGCGTACGAATCGTATGTGAACGTTTTGTTTTGTTTGCGGCAGTGTGGACACGACAGGAACAGGCGAAAACGTTCGCGAACAATGTTTTTGTTCGTGTTCGCCTTGATGTAAACGCGGCATCAGAACCCAGGGTCGTAAAAAAGGAGAAACCGAGAATGCGTGAAACAGCGCACCAACAAAAGACCCTCGGCCGATGGTGGGGTAAAGTGGGGTATTTTTAATTATAAATACAACATTAGAATTACAGGGTTGAGCGAAAAGCGCGCTTCTGTCAATAATGCAGTTGAAACGCGTGCCGCTTCACGTGATTCTTTGCAAACATTTATACAGGAACATCCGTTAAAACGAAAATGTCAACACCGCCTCACGGACGCAGTCCACTACAACCATTCACCGGCCCGGCGTTCGGAGGGTTTCCAGCGACCGCTGGACAGCGGTGATGACCGAGCTTCGAAAATTTTAGGATGGTCCCTTTCAAATTAACGTCGCAAAGAGCTGTGCGGAATTTTTCGGCCCAGGTAAGCGAGCCGAGCGCTCCGCTTTTATGATCGGTTTACCACTCGCACCCCAGATTACTGTAATGAGGTTTGAAAACAATGTCGACTGGTCTCGTACCCGTCTAAATTTAAAATTTTTTAGCTACGACAGGGTTGACCGCGGCGCTATACCCCTGTACGGAGAGATTTTTCGCCACCTGCGTGTAAAAGCCATAATAATGGCGCATCCAAAAAATGGCATTAACGGAACCCGCTATAGTCGTGGCGTTGAGTAGCTAAAAGGTTAAAACATTCAGACACAAAAATTGTAGAAAAAAATTCAACACCGCTACAATCAAAGACACGTCCCATTAGTTACCCGATACGTCTGAGCTATGCATGCACTGCATTAAGCATAAAATTATAAAAAAAAAACAGAACAATTGATTCTGAGGTTTGCAGAATTAACATATAATTGAATAAAAATTTAATTTCTCAATTTATGAAAGTAATGATACAGAAACAACTAAGTAGCCTATTGTTTATCAACACCATGAATTTTAAAAAGAGCATTAAATACAGTATCAAATAAACAGTTTGCAAAAGCTTTTCACAACAATATTATGGTTAAAAAGTAGATAAAAGAAAAAATAAGTAAACGTAAAATATTGTAAATTATCCATCATTAGCAGGGAATAATTTTTCCTCATGTTTCGGCGCAAATTGCATTCCGATATCTTTTATTGTTCACAAGTTATACGAAAAAGACCCCAAATTCTTCAACCCGGGCCGGGAAATTTCAAATAGCTCTTTGCGACGTTAATTTGAAAGAGACCATCCTAAAATTTTCAAAACTCGGGCATCCAGCGGTCGCTGGAAACCCTCCGAACGCGGGGCTGGTGAATGATTGTAGTGGACTGCGCCCGTGAGGCGGTGTTGACATTTTCGTCTGTTCGCGTGCGCGTAGGTTCCAGTTTTAACGGATAATTCTGTACACCTTCTATACCTGTTATTGCGGGGATTAGTACCGCGCCACATTTAGACCTAGTGTACCTATGCTGGCTATTCAGACTATTCAGAGGACATCTTAGCGCCGTATGCCACAGTGCAATTACCCAAAACATCATAATAATTTATAACATCTTCGACGACATATTCTCGAAGACGCGATTTTGCACAGTATAGGAGTAAACTACGCATATAATAATAGTTATTATACGGCTAAAAGTAAAAAATCCAAAATATCCGCATTTTTTATACTGGCCCATAATTTACTTGAAATTTGCCACCAATGTTCATAAAGATATCCGGATAAATTATTGTTCAAACATGCGCTCCATACACATCGTTGAGCGCGTTTTCAAATGCATAACAAAAAATATACAATAGTTCCATTAAAAAAAAAATACGATGATATTGAAATCTCTGTAAATAATAGTTCAAACGTAAATCCTAATATTTTATTCAGTTTCCTCCATCAAATAAAAAAAAACTTTAATATGAAACATTTTTTTTGCTATTTCAATAGTTAGAAAAAGAATAGCGTGTATACGAACAAATCGGACATACTGTATAAACTTACTGAAACATCTTAAATAAAGTAGTTGAGTTATCGACCGTATTTTTACAATATAACAATAAGTGGACAACAGTTTGCTAGAGGCTGAGGTCGAAGACATAAATATGCTTGAATTGTTGATGATATTATTTGAAATAAATCTCGGTATTACGTTCCTTGCTCGACATTTTAATAAAAAAATTTTTCTATTACTTATCTTGATAAGATGAATTCTTTGGTTAGAAAGGTCCTTGAGATTTCTCATAGTGTCTGGTCCAAACTTTCTTGACATTGATTTAAAGAAACTTTCCTTTGTTGTGGATTGTGATTTTTTAACGATTTCGCCTTCCATTTTAAATAAAGTAGTTGAGTTATCGACCGTATTTTTAGAATATAACAATAAGTGGACCCCACCGTATTTTTAGAATATAACAATAAGTGGACCCCACGAGGCACCAGTGTGTTATTAGATTTCTCCATATCTGGAAGGATTTGCAGATATATTTTACCGAGGACGCATTAACTCAGAAGTCAGAAGCTACTGAAACTTTTTTGTCATTGCTTAACAGGCATGACATTAAAGGCTATTTCTATTTCCTTGAGTTTGTTCTTAATGCATTAAACAAGTTTAATGCCCAATTCCAAGGACGGAAAATGATGACTCAGGAGTTACAGCCTCGTTCCAGTAAACTGCTTCGGTTTTTCGTCGAAAACTTTATAAAACCACTTCTTGTACAGCATTTTAATTACATCAAACTGATAGATTTGTCTGCTAAACCAAATCAACTTCCCTGGCTCAAGTTGACCTAGGCCCTCAGTGTGAGGAATTCCTAGAAGATGCGACGAGTGTGGGAATGGCAGAAGTTTCCTCCTTCCGCGAAAATTGCTTACGGTTTTATATTACCGTACGCAATGAAATTAGGAAACGTCTTCCCCATGACGATATTCTACCGAAACAGTTAACGATTTTCAAATCAGACACTGCCCTATTCGATTGCGACAGACAGGAGATGTTTCAAGATGTTTTAGCTGTCGCTCGTAGGCTCGGCAATTTCAATGCCGAAGCCTTCCGAAAAGAATGGGAATTTTTGCATTTCGGTATTTCTCGAATTCAAAGGAATAGCTGGGGCAAAATGTTTTTCGACGACATGTGGATGAATATCTGTAAAGTACAAGATCCCTATAATGCTCTAGTTTTTCCACCCCTCAGACATTTGCTGGGTATAATCAGGTGTTTGCCCCATTTCAACGCCGAGGCTGAAAGGCTTTTCTCAATTTTGCCCGATACAAAAACCAAGAACAGAAATAAAATGGGTAGCGATCTTGTGAATTCTATCTTTGTGGTGCGTACATCCCTAAAGGCCATAAATGAGACGAGTCGTACTGTGACTTTCTTATGTAGGGAGATCATTTGTACGAAAGTTTGTCCAATCCTCAACAATTTAAACAACTCCCCCTCCACGCATATTGGAACATATAGCTCCGACAGCTTCATCGTCACATTTTACCGACCTCTTTCTTGTACAGTATCACCTACCTTGACGTGTTCATACATAATTTACGAAACAGTTACAATAGTATTGTAGTGGTGCTATTACAGCTTCTACGCGTATCTCACTTTCCCGAACCTTTCGATCCGTGGAGTAGAGGTTTTGACCGCCACGTCCATCGTTCACACCGATTCTATCCATTCTATCCATCTCGACCTATCCATATCCTCTCCTGATGGAAGAAGCCCACCACCTTCTCGTGGTTTCCATCGAGCAATGGCACAATTTTCGTAAATAATCAACAAGCAAATAAGCAGATACGTATAAACCTGATTAACACCAGAAGAGTGTAACGTTCTCGAACGAGACGTTGCCGTTAATTACAGGGGATTCTACAAGCAGACCGGTTTACTCGTAGAATGGTGGGATTGGTTCGGGTGGCGTGCGATAAAGAAATGAATTTCATGAAACTAGAGTCCTTCTTTTAACAATAAATAACGTTTATTCAAAAGAATTGGTTTGGTTTGAACAAGTACGACGCGGTGGCGTGAGATTGTAACGGAACGAAAATGATTACGTGACGACGCGTTGGTCGGTTAAACAGAATATTATTCGATTTTTGCTCGTGACGCTAAGTCGATAGAACAGAGAATTCACTAACCTATATATATATATATCGCTCCGATCGGTAAGAGTTCGAAATAACATATGTGATTTCGGCGCACAGGTTCGGTCAGTTTAACAAACTAAAACACACTATTTAGCAATAATAAATATATAAGCTTTCAACGTTTCGATCTCCGTTTAGATCTTCATCAGGAAAGTTTAAAATATTGCTTTGTTCTAAGAATTGAGTCACAGTGCTATGGCACTGCCTACGACACGCGAGTCGGTTGGAATAAGACTAACGTATATCGTGAACCAAACATCAGCTTCCAGAAGGTGAAAACGAGGTAAACATCTGTAACGAGTTACGCCGGTGGGACGACGATCTTACCCCCCACCACGCGCCCGACCGAGGTAGCGCGTACCGCGCTACACCAACGGTCTTGCCCCCCACCACTCGTCCGCAATATCGAGAACTGGCGCGAGAGGGTTTCACAGCGAGAGACTCTCTCGCTGCCGAAAATGTGCGGACGAGGACATACAGGTCGGGGGCATAGGCCTATTTGGCAGAGACCGCCTAGAGCGTTAGTGCTGACAGTACGCCTCTCCCAGAGACCTCCTGTGCGATTCCACGTTCTTGTGCCGAACCACTCGTTCTTGCGAAAGCCAAGCGCCCGTGTTTCACACCAGTTCTCGTGCGTCCACAGACTGAGTCTCTGTGCATTTTTCGCCTCCACACCTCCACGGTTCCCAGAAGGACAGCGTGAGCCATCCTCTGGACGAAATACCGATAACCGCCATCGATCTCCCGAACAGAGTTATCTCTGTTCTCGAGAGCGTCCTTACAGTCGCCGACTCAGCCGCGGGCTGTGCCCACTGGGTGACCGGACCCCCCCGACTCTCCGACCAGGGTCCATTGGCAGGGTTGGCCCGCCTGGACACCGAAGGGTCAAATCGTCTTTCCTCTCCACTCTCGCCGAATCGACCACCGATATACGCACCGAGATACGTGCCGCGACACGCGCCGCGATACGCATCGCCGACCAACGCTCCGAAGTACGCGACGCGATCCGCGCCGATAGGCTAAGTCTAGGTTTAAGCCGTACATACTCTGTTTGCCAGCATAGACCTGGCCGGGATACCCTGTACTCTCGTCGAAATAAATTATCGTACTCTACCTTACCTCTACGTATTCAGTCATTCGATCGGCGGCCCTGGACCACCGTCCTGAGCTGGCGATACGGTTCCTCCACCGTCCCACCGGTAACCCCGCGGCTTATAACGGTTACATTTGGCGCCCAAACAGGGACTTACAAAAGTACGGAGGACGATCGAATGACGGGGGTCAGCTGGGTGTACGAAAAGTCCAAAGCCGACCTCGTCGAGCTCGCGGTATCCTACAAGCTCGACGCCACCGGATCCATCGACGCGCTGCGAGCGCGAATAGTGGCGCACCTTCGCAACACCACCATGCAGCGGGACATCGAAGCAGACATCCCACCCACCACGTCCAAAGCGATCTCCACGGTAGCCACTGTGGAGAACGCTCCGGACTCCGAAGAAATGCCGCTCCTCAGTTTTTCCTCCAAAACTAAGGGGAAAACAGAGGCAGCGAGCGACCATGGTCCACCTCCCGTCCAATACATGATGGACCGAGTGCGAAGGTGGGGAGGTCATTATGACGGAGGAAAGGGCGCCGAGGACTTCCTGGAGCAGCTCGAAGACCTCCAGGATAGCTACGAGGTCGCCCCCGAACAAATTTTACGGTGCCTTACAGTAATTTTGAAAGGCGTGGCACTGCACTGGTTCCGCGTCGAGAAACAGAATCTCCCGACGTGGGACAAGTTCTTGCCAGCCTTCAAGCGGAGGTTCATGCCGCGACGAACACGGCAAGAGTTGGAGAAAGCCATCCACCAGCGCCTCCAAGGGTCGACCGAAACCGCGGCCGACTTTGCCGACCACCTACGGCTGCTGATGCGCCGCCACGGGGGAATTTCGGAAGAAGACCAGTTAGAGTGGGTCTATTCGAACCTCCGCCCAGAGTACCGACTGTTTATCCACCGGAAGGACTTCGACACCTTGCCCGACCTCATCGACCTGGCAACCGACCACGAACGAGCACGAGCCGACGAAAAGGCCAGAGCCCCGACTAAAGCCCCGGACGAACCCCAAAAAGTCCGGGGATACCAGCGGCTCGCCGTGGTCGGCGACGAATACCAGAGGGAGGACTGCTGCTGGAGGTGCGGTCAACGCGGACACTACCGCCAAGACTGCCGCCGGCCAGCACGGCTGTTTTGCAGTCGCTGCGGAACCGAGGGGCGAGCCTCTCGAGACTGCAGATGCCAGGGACCGTCGGGAAACGCCAACGGAGCCGGCGGACGAGGCACCGACCGGAATACTCCACCCAGACGGCCTCGAAGGGAATAAGTGACGACGACCGGCCATTTATACCGATCAAGGTCCACAACCAGTGGTTCCAAGCGCTCGTCGACACGGGGGCCTCACAATCATACGTGAGCCCCACAATGGCCAATTGGTGTCGAGAGCGCGGGAGCCCCGGAACCACGACGGACCGACTCGTCCGAGTGGCCAACGGCGCCACGGAACAACTCACCGAGGAGGTAATCTTGACCGCGCAGATCGGAGCTGAAATACACGCCTTCCGATGCGCGGTCCTCCCAAACCTGTCGCACGACGTACTCCTCGGTATCGACGTCCAAAGAATCGTGGGGATGACCCTACAAATCCAGCAGCTGCGGTGGAAACCTCGAGAGGAAACCGCCACCGTCGAAGCTAACCCCGGCCTACGAGGATGCACTAGGGAGCAAAGGCAGCGGCTGGAAGCATTCCTCGTAGAGGAGCTCGGCCATTTCGACCAGCTGCCCGGCCTCACCAACATGGCCAAACACCGCATCCGACTAAAGGCAGGCGCGGAGCCTGTTAAGCACCGGTACACGCCGAGAAATCCCGCCACCCAAGCCATTATCGACGAGGAGGTCACCCGAATGCTCGCGGAGGGCATCATTGAACCCTCGAACAGCCCGTGGAGCTCCCCGGTCGTGGTGGTCAAGAAGAAAAACGGAAAGCGAAGGTTCTGCATTGACTTTCGACGGGTCAACGAGGTCACCGAAAAAGACGCGTACCCGCTGCCCCAGGTCCAGGCTACCCTGGAGAAATTACGGGGGGCGCGGTACATCTCCACGATAGACCTGGCCAACGGATATTGGCAGGTACCTCTTGACCCGGAGAGCCGCCCGATCACCCCATTCACCGTACCGGGGAGGGGGCTGTTCCAATTCAGAGTGATGCCTTTCGGGCTACACTCTGCGCCGGCCACCTTCCAACGCCTCCTCGACCAGATAATCGGCCCGCGGCTGGAGCCGCGGGCATTCGCCTACCTCGATGACATCATCGTGCTCGGGAGCACCTTCAAAGAGCACCTGGACAACCTCCGCGAGGTGCTGCAGCGGCTACGGGCGGCCGGACTACGGCTGAACAAGGAGAAATGCCAGTTCGGCCGAACCGAGCTGCAGTACCTCGGCCACACCGTCACCGACCAGGGAGTAGCGACCGACCCAGAAAAAGTGCAGGCCATCGCTAGGATACCCGCCCCCACGAACCTAAAAGAGCTGCGGAGATTTTTGGGCATGGTATCATGGTACCGGCGATTTATTCCTCGATTTACAGACATCGCCGCCCCCCTCAACCACCTACTTCAAAAAAAGGTACGGTGCACATGGGGCGAAAGCGAGGAAAAAGCATTCGAGACCCTCCGGCAACAGCTGGCAACCGCCCCCGTACTCGCCTGCCCCGACTTCACACTACCCTTCACGCTCCAGACAGACGCGAGCAACGAGGGGCTCGGCGCGGTTTTAACGCAGGAGCTGCAAGGCGAAGAACGCGTTATTTCATACGCGAGCCGCACGCTGAGCCCCGCCGAAAAGAACTATTCGGTCACCGAAAAGGAGTGCCTCGCGGTCGTCTGGGGCATCCGGAAGATGCGGCCGTACCTGGAGGGGTACCATTTTACCGTCCTGACCGACCACCAGTCCTTAAAATGGTTGCGGACGATGGACAACCCCTCCGGTCGGTTGGCCCGCTGGGGCCTCGAGCTGCAGGAGTACGACTTCGACGTCCAGTACCGGAAAGGAGCCAACAACCTGGTCGCCGACGCCCTCTCCCGGCAACCCGAAGGCAACTCCAAAGCAGCAGAGGTCACCAGCGTGGAGGCGCCAACCGGCTGCCAGTGGTACGACCGCATGAAAACGGCCGCCGAAAATGAACCGCATCGTTACCCGGAGTACCACATCGTGGATGGACACCTATACCGCCACATCTCGGACGCCCACGGCCCCCGAACCGAGCTGGAGTGGAAGTGGTGCGTGCCCCAGCCGCTCCGAGAAACCGTACTCCGGGAAAATCACGACGCACCCACCGCGGGACACCCAGGAGACAGCAAAACGGCAGCGCGGCTATCGCAACGCTACTTCTGGCCGGGAATGATCCGCGACGCGAAGCGATACGTCCGACGCTGCCAAAAGTGCCTCGAATACAAGGCACTCCAGCGAGCGCCCGCGGGCGGTATGCAGACAACGCCCGCAGCAAACTCGTGGGACGTGGTGGCCGTCGATTTAGTGGGACCCCTGCCACGGTCAGCGAAAGGATTTACCATGCTGGCCGTGATGCAGGACAAATTCACTAAGTGGGTCGAGGTCCAACCACTGCGACAGGCCACCGCCCCCGCCGTCACCAGGGCCCTCAAGGAGAGGGTCGTGCTCCGGTTCGGATGCCCTCGGCGAGTCATTACGGACAACGGCCGGCAGTACGAGAGCAGGGACTTCACGGGACTGCTCCGGACATACGGCATCGAACACCGGCGGACGCCCCCGTACACCCCCCAGTGCAACCCAGTGGAGAGGGTCAACCGCGACATCAAGACGATGATCGCGCAACTGACCGACGGAGACCACCGCCACTGGGACAAGGGACTATTTTAAGTAGGTTTAAGCTAGGACATAAGTAAAATGTAAGTAGGTGTTGAGTCCCTAATGACTCTAGGATCGGGTTAAGTACAAGGAAGGAAGTGATGCTGTATAACTGTAACTCTTAGCTTTATTTACAACGCGATACAAACGTGCACGGCCGTTCCGTGTCACGTCCCAAGCCAGAACTCGTGACCCAAGATGCCCGTGTGGGAGCGCTCTCGTCAGCGCTCCTGGGAGCATGCGCAGTCCCCAACAGTAGGTTAAGTAGCATAAATGTACAGTAGGCTAAGGATAGATTTAAGAAAATAAACAAAAGACGAAACCGAAAACACCACGCACAGAGGTCTGTGGGAGAGTGGGGTAAGATCGCGTCCTCCGAGGAGAGAAGGTGATGTAACGAGTTACGCCGGTGGGACGACGATCTTACCCCCCACCACGCGCCCGACCGAGGTAGCGCGTACCGCGCTACACCAACGGTCTTGCCCCCCACCACTCGTCCGCAATACCGAGAACTGGCGCGAGAGGGTTTCACAGCGAGAGACTCTCTCGCTGCCGAAAATGTGCGGACGAGGACATACAGGTCGGGGGCATAGGCCTATTTGGCAGAGACCGCCTAGAGCGTTAGTGCTGACAGTACGCCTCTCCCAGAGACCTCCTGTGCGATTCCACGTTCTTGTGCCGAACCACTCGTTCTTGCGAAAGCCAAGCGCCCGTGTTTCACACCAGTTCTCGTGCGTCCACAGACTGAGTCTCTGTGCATTTTTCGCCTCCACACCTCCACGGTTCCCAGAAGGACAGCGTGAGCCATCCTCTGGACGAAATACCGATAACCGCCATCGATCTCCCGAACAGAGTTATCTCTGTTCTCGAGAGCGTCCTTACAGTCGCCGACTCAGCCGCGGGCTGTGCCCACTGGGTGACCGGACCCCCCCGACTCTCCGACCAGGGTCCATTGGCAGGGTTGGCCCGCCTGGACACCGAAGGGTCAAATCGTCTTTCCTCTCCACTCTCGCCGAATCGACCACCGATATACGCACCGAGATACGCGCCGCGACACGCGCCGCGATACGCATCGCCGACCAACGCTCCGAAGTACGCGACGCGATCCGCGCCGATAGGCTAAGTCTAGGTTTAAGCCGTACATACTCTGTTTGCCAGCATAGACCTGGCCGGGATACCCTGTACTCTCGTCGAAATAAATTATCGTACTCTACCTTACCTCTACGTACGTTCGTGAGCTGGCGATACGGTTCCTCCACCGTCCCACCGGTAACCCCGCGGCTTATAACGGTTACACATCGTTACTCGTTACAAAACATATTTAAACTCCCTGAGATTTAAAATTGAAGGATTTACAGTTTACAAAACTAAGCATTTTTGCTCATATGGTGTGTTATACATTCAAAGGTGTTAACGAGCAACTAAAAGTTACATACCAAACAATAATATGTAGAAGATTAATTCGATCACAGGAAATTCTATGGAGCAGAAACATCATAAGACATTACTTCTTTAGTAATGTTGCGTAATATTCTTGTATTTTAGGTGTTTCATACCTAAGATTTACGCTAGGCTGTTTAATCATGTGAATTGTCTCCAAAAGAATTCGTTGATTTAAGTTAGTTTCTTTATCAACAATCTTAACATTGTCAAAATCAAACCTATGATCAAACTCTAACGAATGCTTAGTAAGAGCTGTATGTTGTAAGGGAGATAAAAAAATATTTCTTTTGTGTTCATATACTCGTCTCTCTAAAAGTCTAGATGTTTGTCCGATATAAACTTGATTACAACCTAAGCAAGGAATCGAATATACGATGTTAGAATGTTTTAAAAGCGGTATTTTGTCTTTAATCAAAGGGAACAATTGTTTCGTGTAAAAAGGTAATTTAAAAATAGTGTGAATTCCGGCTTTTCTAAAGATTCTTTTTATGTCATTAGAAATATTGTTACAAAAGGGCAATACAACAGTGTTTTTCCAACTAATTGATCCTATTTCGTTTTTTCTTAATTCTTTCCGTCTCTCAGTTAACATAGGATGGTAAATTTCAAATGTACGTTCTTTAATAATAGAAGAGACCATTTCTATAGGGTAACCATTACGTTTCAAAGTGTTTTTTAAAAGAAGCAAATTAGTGGGTCGGAATTCCGGATTTGAAAGTAAAATCGCATGATCAATTAGTCCTTTGATTAATCCAACCTTGTGTTGCATAGGATGCGCAGAAAAGAAATTAATATATCTGCCCGACCAACTCGGTTTATGATACCAATTTGTGATAAATTTGTTATTTGATCTGATTACTATTGTGTCAAAAAAGCTAAGACATGAATCCTTCTCAATTTCATGTGTGAATTGAAGCCTAGCATGGAAACCATTAAATATATCAAGTAATGTTTGCACATCTTCAGGTTTATTATTGCTAAATAGTGTGTTTTAGTTTGTTAAACTGACCGAACCTGTGCGCCGAAATCACATATATTAATTATTACGGTCGAAATAAAATTTATAAATAACTTTTAGTTCGAAATAACGCTTCGAACGAAAGAAAATAGCATTTAACGCTCGGTCGAAAAGAAATAGTAATAGACGCTTAGTCGAAAAGAAATAGTAATATAGATACGATATAAATTTGACGCTAGGTCGGTATATAAGGAATGACACTTTGGTCGATTTAGAATGTTTAAGTCAAGATAATAAGAGGGTTCCTTCTCTCAGGTTTCGATAGCTTCCAGTTGCCTATCAGCTTGCCCACGCTTTCTAGGATTGGTGCTAAGGTGCTCCGTTAAAAGCCTCCTTAGTTGTAGATTCCACGTTGCTCAGGTGCTTTGTCAAGAACAGCCTAAAGGCGGCCACACACGGTCCAGCCGGCCTGTCAGGTCTGCCTGCGCAGGCAGGCCTGTGCAAGTCGGCCTGACGCCCGTACTGCATCCACACGCTCCGGCCGGCCTGACGGTATTTTAAATTTTTAAAATTTTGTTTCCTGCGCTTCATCTTGATAAAACAGTATCATAATGGCTGAAAAAAAATTTGCGTCCTTAAATGAAAAACTAGAAACTTGAAGCGTTAAAATGCTTTTTTAAAATATTTTTTGCGACTATTTTTCGCGGAGATACAGCCATTTCAAAATGACCAAATTTTTCGCCAAATTATAGTGTTCCTTTAATTTTGGAAAATGACCATCTTTTACTTTAGTCACATTTATTGCGTTACCTAATTGGGTAATTATTTACAAAAGAGCAGTCTTGACCGATTTCGATGATCTGGAGTATGTTGTCGGGGATGTTTCTGAACAACTTTTTCCTATACATGTTGCCGTCGCTCGACTTTGGTTTGGAAGATATTTGCAAAAAACTATGATCGGTAGTTGTTTGGGTTTAGATGGATTGGCCAACTTTCCGGACATTACACATTTCTTTATGTTAAATCTCTAGGCGCTGCGCATGTTGTTGATTCTTCTGACCACACTTTTTCTGGTGCTGAATGGCCCAATTTCTTTTAACTTATTGACTAATTTTAAATACGCAGTAGCTCTGAGGTCACGATTACGATACTCTTCAGTATTCGTTTTGCATAGGCATGGTTCACTTCTATAAATTGTTAAAAAATCCTGTATGCATTTTTTCTGTCTAGCAGAAAGTGACGATGTCATTTTCTGTTCCAATAATAATAATTGATCACCACACTCTTTGAATTTCACGAAGCACTTGGTGCAGTCACGATTGGTAGTTGCAGAACTGACGCTCGACAGTCTTCCGATTTTCCGATCGATATTTTTTATTTTGAGAAGTTAAATTCGTTTATTCGTTTACAATCGGGCATAACTTATTTCCGAATCATTCTTCGGGAAACATTTGCCTACCTGATGTGGAAATAGGGGGCAATTGACAACGTGCCGTTTTTTTTTGGGAGGGACTTCGACTTTCCTCGCTTCGAGTTAAGGGGTCATTCTGGTTAGATCGCCGATAAATTCAGCGATTTTCAGGAATTTATTGCGAAGACAGGAATTATAGTAATGGAATAAAACTTTTTTCTATTGATTAAATTACATTTCTACAGTAAATAAGAAATATAAAAGTTATAAAATTATTGCTATTAAAATGGTTTTAACGGCGATTTTGATGATGTGTTTCAAAATTCATGCCTCGCTCGTGCATGAGATTTCAACAGTTGGACTTATCTGAAGTTATCTGGACTTTTCTGAACGTAGTGAAGTGAGATCGACCCCCGCAGTCGAGGGTGAAAATGTGAAATATTCATTTCAGCGCAGTAAGAAAATCTTCGTTCTTTATCGTATCGATATGAAAGTGGCAACAGTGGATTCCTTATGTTTTTCTGATGAAAATCATAACAAATTTCATGTAAATCGGACTACTTTTACATAAGGAATACAAATTGCTTGTGTAAAAGTAGTTCGATTTGCATGAAATTTGTTATGATTTTAATCAGGAGAACGCCACGAATCTACTGATACCACTTTCATATCGATACGATAAAAAATGATGAATTTCTTACTACGCTACAATGGAGAATAGGGAGTCTCAAGTGGCGTTCGGTTCAGATCTGGCCGCGGCGTCAGGCCGATCGAATCGTTTTTCGATTTTGCTCCAGTCGGCCTGCACAGTCATTATTGCGCAGGAAAAATAAACTTTCTCCTACCGAAATCTACTGAATCTATACTACAGGGTGATTCTCCAGCGACGCCTGTCAAAGAGATGCCGCCTGGTACCCCGAGGCGAGAACAGGATCCTCCATTGCTTCACCGAATTTGATGGCTTTCGATCTTCGAAAGTGTTGGAATACCATTAAAAAGTCAGAAATGTCCAGGATTCCTTATGTTTCGCCGATGAAACCAAAACCAATAACGACATAATTCGGACCATAATGAAGAAAATTCTATGAAAAATCGAATTATATAATTTCAAGCTGAATTTGTTAAAAATAGTCCGATTTACATAAAATTTTGCATGATTTTCATCGGAAAAACATAAGGAATCCATCAGTATCACTTCCATATCGATACAATGAAGAATAAGGAATTTCTTAATACGCTGAAATGAATAATCCGTTGAATAAATGAATAATAAATGAATAAGATGATATTGGCGCGTTGATTCGGTCACTATACAACAATTTATTTTATTATTTGAAAATAAAATAAAGAAAACACCGCTATTTCGTAATTAATTATAGAAAAATCCGACGTTTCGGTTCATGATTTGAACCATCCTCAAGGAAAGTGAGATAAATTATATAAAATTACGCTTGCTGGTGAAAAATGTGTCGTAGCATTTATAAAAGCAAACGACTCCTGAGTCGGTTGGAAGCAGACTGAAGTAACAAGCAGACAAAACAGACATAGCTAGAGGTGAAACGGACTGTGGCCAAAACAAAGCCGTTAGCAATTTGAAATTATCAAAAACCCCAAGATTTTGAACAAACAAACATTCAAGGCAACAAACCAAACATTGAGCTCGTGTGATCAAATTTTTATAATTTTCTTTAATATAACATATCTACTCATAGGTGTAGTAGAGCTAATAAAGATACATAAAATGCATAGAATATGTAAATAGTAGAGTGATCATAAGGAGGTAAAATAGACAGACACATCATAACCCATTACTTCTTTAGTAATGTTGCGTAATATTCTTGTATCTTAGGTGTTTCATACCTGAGATTCACGCTAGGTTGTTTAATCATATGTAGTGTCTCTAAAATAATCCTCAGGTTCCAATTATTTTCTTTATCAACAATTTTAGCATTGTTAAAGTCAAACCTATGATCAAACTCCAAAGAATGCTTGGTTAGAGCCGTATGTTGTAAGGGGGATGACAAAATATTTCTTTTATGTTCGTATATACGTCTCTCTAGAAGTCTGGAAGTTTGTCCGATGTAAACTTGATTACAGCCCATACAAGGAATAGAATATACGATGTTAGAATTTTTGGACAAGGGAATTTTATCTTTAATCAAAGGAAATAGATGCTTAGTATAAAATGGTAATTTAAAAATGGTGTGTATACCGACTTTTCTAAAAATTCTTCTAATATCGTTAGAAATATTGTTAACAAAAGGTAATACGACAGTATTTCTCCAACTAATGGGACCTATTTTATTCTTTCTTAACTCTTTTCTTTTTTCAACAAAAAGTGGATGATAAATTTCAAAAATCCTTTCTTTAATAATCTCTGACACCATATCTACAGGATATCCATTCCGTTTTAGCGTGTTTTTAATAATAAGTAAATTATCTGGACGAAATTTTATGTCAGATAGCAAAATAGCACGGTCTATTAATCCTTTGATTAAACCCACCTTGTGTTGCATCGGATGTGCAGAGCAAAAATTAATATATCTTCCCGACCAGCTAGGTTTGTGATACCAATTCGTGATAATTCTATTATTTGATCTAATGACAATAGTATCAAGAAAACTGAGACATGAGTCCTTCTCAACCTCATGAGTGAACTGTAATCTGGCATGGAAACTGTTGAACGTGTCTAATAATATTTGTAAATCCTCTAGTCTAAGGCAGGTAATGATATCGTCAACATATCTTTTATAAAAAATAAGATTAAACTGTAACTTAGAAAGGGAAACAGTCTCAAGTTCTTCCATAACTATATTAGCAATTACAGGGGAGATCGGTGACCCCATAGCAGTTCCAAACACTTGTTTATAATAAGTTCCATTAAATAGGAAAACGTTCGATTCTAATACAAAACTTACAGCATTGAGAAAATCATTACGGTCAATATTTGTATGTAATTTAATTTCTTCCCAACGACGATCAAGAACCTGTAAGGCTAGATTAATGGGAATGTTGGTAAATAACGATACTACATCTAAAGAAACCAATCTTAAGGAATCATCATCAATTTGAACATTCTTAATTTCTTTACAAAACTGCCAACTATCTACTGTGTGGTAGGGAAGGTTACCAACTATTTTTGAAAGAATATTAGCTAAGAAGCTCGAAAGTTTATACGTGGGACCACCAATAGATGAAACTATGATTCTCCATGACAAATTTTCTTTATGTGTTTTTGGTAAGGCGTATGCTCTAGGTGCTATGGCGTTATACGTCTTTAAGTGTTTGCTAGTAAGTTCATTGATTGTTGTATAGTGACCGAATCAACGCGCCAATATCATCTTATTTAACAATTTCGGTCGAGAATCTCAATTTGAAATTTATAATAATAAATGAATACTAATGTTTAACTAAACTGTAGATTTCGTTACAATTTCTAAAATAGTACTATTTGGTTTTTCCTTATAATCGGAAACTAAAACTTTCCCCAACAAGTGATTTAAATCGCTTAAAGAGCATTAAATAAACTACTAAATATACAGTTTTCAAATTTTTTTATAACAATTAAGTGGAAAAAATTGAAAAAACAACATTAAATGGACGTACAATATATTCAATTATAAATCATTAGAAAGGAATAATTTTTTTATTTTATGTTTTTTGGCGCCATTCCGATATCTTTTATAGTTTAAAAATTATACAACAATGAATGTCACTAACTATCCTTATCCGACCACTGTGCGGCGTCAGGCCGGCCTGCACAGGCCGGACGGCGTAGTGCATCCACACGGTCCAGCCGACTTGCACAGGCCTGCCTGCGCAGGCAGACCTGACAGGCCGGCTGGACCGTGTGTGGCCGCCTTAAGATGGTAGCTGAGGTGCCTAGTTGAGCGCCCCAGATGGTAGCCAGGTAGCTTGATTAGAGCATACCCAGATGGTAGCCAAGGTGCCTACTTAAGCAGCCTTAGATGGTAGATTGTGAATGATATTGAATGTCTTTGGAAATCCAAGATGCCGGTTCAAGCGTCTTGGTGTGAAATTTGACTTGGATGTGGAATTTTAAGCGTGGTGCCTATTCTAGCGCCTCGGAGTGAATGTTAGTTAGTTGGGTTGTTTTAAGTGGTGCGTACTTATGGTATCTCGAGGATCTCTGCTGATCTCTCTCTGCTTTCCTGCTGCTGGCAGGCCCATATTTATACCTATTTGGTGAACCTGGTTCCGTCCAATCACATGTCGCACCTTACGCGCACCAATTAGCTTTCGTATTTAGCTGGCGCCAATCAGGCGTTACACTCGCGTTTCACTTGCCGTTCGGCCGATCGTGCGTCTCGCGCATGCGCACTGATCCGCTCGCGGTCCGCACTCGGTTCACTCGCTGTGTTGAATGACTTTGCGCATGCGTTCACTTCACTTGGTTTGTTCACATTCTCCATACGTGCATTCATGTCTTACTACTAATACAAACGTTTTAGGTATATGATATGGTATAATATAGAATAATAAGAATTAATATAATAAAAGAAATAATTTTTAATGGCGGCTCGTCGCAGGACGTTACAAGAGTGTCGTTGGCCAAGAGTGGGTTAGTAAAACTCTTCTGTAGGTATAAATGACATCATTGCGCCGGGTACGAGACCAGTCGATATTGTTTTCAAACCTCATTACTGTAATCCGGGGTGCCAGTGGTAGGCCGACCGTAATAGCGGAGCGGGCGGCTCGCTTACCTGAAACGGAAATCACCGATTCTGTAACTGTTCATTGTGACGTGAATTTTAAGTGGCATTTCAAGGAATTATTTCTGTTTATGTATAAAAAAAGACAGAAGACGAACATCGAATAAATTAGCCAGCTGCGAAAATGCTTTGTGAATTAATAGTTTTCAAGTTTTTATTCTACTGAGAATATAGAAAGAGAAATTAGAGAATAATTAATAAAAAAAAGTAGCATTTTCGCACCGGGATTTGAACCGCGGATTTTCTGTTTGCGACCCAAGCGCTTCGATGTCGGGAAAACGAATTCTCGCCGGAGAGCGCCGGCCCAGCAGCGCGTACGGCACACCGATGGAGGGACGGGTATGCTTGTGTGGTTCGGTACAGGCGCTAGGAGGGGGTACGCTTGGTCGTGGAGTGGTGGTAACGCCCGTGGGCGAAAACCCACGGTTCTGGCATCACTGATTCCTAGGTTAGACGGTTTGAGCTGCGCGTTGATGAGCAGGGTGGTGAGAAAATCCGCCGCGCCGGATGCGCTAACGAGAGGGATGGGATATGCAGGGATCGGAGGACTCCGGCGTAGCCGAACACCTACAGGAGCGGTGGTAATGTGTGCGTGAATTGACGCCAGCGCCAAGCCAGCCAAGTGGGCGACAACGCGAAGCAAATGTGACGTCACTAGTGGACACCTCGGCCGGCTGACAGTGAGCTTCGGCAGACTCCGGCCTGGCTGATCTCAATTTCAGCCGGGGTCCACCGTCCACCGCTGCTATTGGTCAGAGGAAAACACCTACAGGGAGCGGTGGTAATGTGTGCGTGAGACGCATGATGGGAGACGAACCGACACCACGGCCAACCAGCGTCGCCGGGAAATATGTTGTCGACGCTGGTTGGCCGCGGCGTTACTCGCTTGGCGCTGGCGTCGGTTCGTCTCCAATCGTGGCGTCTCACGCACCCATTACCACCGCTTCTGTAGGTGTCCGCCTCCATCACGTGACACTGCGATGAATTATGGCGGTAACATTCAAGAATATAAGGTCCTTTACGTCCCTGTTTCTAATAAAATGAATTGAAATATATGTAACATTGGTGGCAGGTAACAGAAAACACAAAATAATAATGAAAACATTATGTATTTATGCATATACATAAAATATAATAATATAAACATGAAATGAACATAAATATATACATAAAATATAATAATATAAACAATAAATATATACATATTTTCTTATTGTTGTCGTTATCGGTAGTGTATTCATTCTCCTCGTCCGCCAATAGATTTCCTAAGAGATCTACCGGTATTTCGACATTGTCATACATACTATTATTAAATAATTGGATCATGTCATCAGTAATCTCATAATCGCCGGTACATCTGTGACGTCACATTCGTTTCGCGTTGTCGCCACGTGGCTGGCTTGGCGCTGGCGTCAATTCACGTACACATTATCACCGCTCCTGTAGGTGTACAGCTACGCCGGAGTCCTCCGAACTCTGGGGATATGCTACGCACGTCCACGCATGCGCGCGATGACGCCACAACCGTCGAACCAATCAACGCCAATATGAAAATTCGCCGACGCCAGCGCCAAGGCAAACCAACTAGCCAAGTCAAGTGAGGCCGCGGCCAACCACCGTCGCCGGGGAATCGGTTGTCGACGCTGGTTGGCTGCGGCCTCACTTGGCTTTGCTTGGCGCTGGCGTCGGCGAATTTTCCAGCGATTTTCATCTTGGCGTTGATTGGTTCCACGTGGACGTGCGTAGCATATCCCACTCTCGTTAGCCCATCCGGCGCAGCGGATTTCCTCACCACCCTGTTGATGAGTCAGTCAGTCAGAACTTCTTCTTTTATATATATAGACGACAGCCCTGAATGTTTGAGCCCTCGGCCACTTATTTCCGCCGCGGTGCTATTTCGCTGGCGAGAAGCGCTCGCCCGGTCGCCGCCTGGCAGTCGCGTCGCGAACTACTATTATTTAAAAATCATTAATTTAAAAAAATAGAAACGTTAGAACCTTCCTCTCGCCAAGACGAACAAAGTGATGTAACACACTTGTGGGTACAGTTCATATTTACTGAGAAACCGCATTTCAAAGTATGCAACTTCAATTGTATATAATAGTATATATATTTACATTACAAAACATTATATATTTACATTACAGGCTTCACATATAATTGTCCTTGTTTCTTTTAAATGATTGTTACATACATATGTATCTATTACACTGACTATATATAGTTGGATATTTGTTATTGCTTTGTCACGTCCCGGGTGAAGGTCTTTGGGGACAATGACATATGGGGGTTTTAGGAATCTCAGGCGCGAATGCTAGATTCGTAGCACTGAAGGAGAGATGGATTCAGGCGCGAATGCCAGATTCGTAGCACTGAAGGAGAGTTGGGTTCAGGCGCGAATGCCAGATTCGTAGCTCTGAAGGTGAGTAGGATATTCGGGCGCGAATGCGTGATTCATAGCTCTAAGGGCGATTTGGAAGTTAGGCGCGAATACGTGATTCGTAGCACTAAGGGCGATTTGGAAGTTAGGCGCGAATACGTGATTCGTAGCACTAAGGTGTGTAGGATTCAGGCGCGAATGCCAGATTCGTAGCACTGAACGACCAGGGAAGGTTTAGACCGTAATCCCTCCGGTAGTGAAACCCGTTAGAGCACTTTGTTTTTGTTTTGGTGGACTTTAACGTTGCACTTATTTAAGAAGCTAGATGGAATATTTTCGAGAAATATGTCTAGACATATGACTGTACGCAGCCTATGCGAAAGTACGTAGGTAAACACCGTAAGAACTCTCGCGTTCGCGAACCGAAATCAGCTGTTGCAGCGATCTGTTCTGATTTGGTGGCTTTCGTAGCCGGAGGATCGTTATAATAACTTGAAACGTTATTTAGAAACAAGAGCGTTTGTTTATTTTTAAAGCACTCAAATAAGTATATATAATGATGCGTTGGACACTTAGCATCGACACAAGAACATTTATATAAATGGTTATCAATAGCGTAATATTTGTATGAACATGAAACACATGAATATTAGTAATAGAGGATTATAATGTATACGATATGCAATTAGCAATGATAATTAGTAAATTCAATGAGTATAAGATGGTAAAGCAAAATAATACGATAATAAAGCAATAAACATTAGCAAAATAATACGATAATAAAGCAATAAACATAAGCAAAATAATGCGATAATAAAGCAATAAACATTAGCAAAATAATGGTATGAAGATGATATGCAGTAGTAAGATAAGTAATTAATGTCGCTTACAATAGATGCTGTAGATATATAATGGTTCGTTGGACACTGAATTGACTGTTAGAATCACAGTAAAAATGGTTTATCAAAACGAGATACTTCGCGAGAAAGTTTCCGTAGAAGAGAGGTCTGGCCTCTCGGGGCCTTGTATTTATACTATTTTCAAGATTGTTAGGGGTGAAGGGTATGCGCGGTATGCACCTTGACTTATCTGCGAATATGCGTCGCAATACAACTTATTAATAGATTTGGTGTTTAGGGGTTTTATGTAGCCTTGTCTTGTACTGGTTAGGGGTGAAGGGTATGCGCGGTGTGCACCATAGCACGTACGCCAAATATGCGTCGCAGTAATTATCACGTGTTGATGACTAAGGTAAATATGCGTCGCAATAGCACTTCCGGGGTTTTTATGTGGGGCTGTCGAAGCGGAATACTTAACCCGACGGATTTGGAGTATTTTAACGGAAAAAGGGGTAGGAATGGATTTAAATCGATGGTCGTAGAGAGGGGGTGAGACGTGGTCTCGAATTAGTGAGTTTTTGGGACGAGGGATTTGCTTGGATTGAAAGAGAGATATGAAATCGTGCCTCGTAGGCCGAAGAGGGGGAGGGGATTTCTGGATTGACCGTTTCGAGATGGGGACCGCTAAGGTACATCGTCCAAACGATCAATTGGGTGTGAAAAAGGGGTAAGGCTTAAGTTGGAGGGTTTTTGATGGAGTTGTGGATGGAGTTGCGAGGAAGTGGCGTTATAATACCGCGCGAAAAATAGTGGGACATCACACCTCCCCCCCTTATATAAAGAAATGCGTACATTTGTTAACAATAAGTTGTGAGGTGGACTTGATAGTGTTTTATCAAAGGTGGGGATTGGAAATGATAATGAATCAAAAGAAAAGAAAGAAATGATTTGTTAGAAAAAAAAACAAAATCAAAATTGTGCGGCTAAAAGGGCCCGAAAATAAAAAAAGAAAAATGAATAATTAACTTATCTCCATAGGGAGTAAAGGGATTCTATACAGGGGACTATTTACAAGGATAGGAAAGGAAGGAAGGACTAGGAGGAATTTCAGGGTCTGTACATGGTATAGGTGTGGGGAAGGTTCTGGGGACAGTCTTCGCCGCTCAGGAGGAAGGTGAGGTCCTGACCGCTCTGATATAGGTCATCGAACCATCTTAAGAACTCGGGTGTCAGCTCCGCGTGTCCAGTGACTTTTGTAGCTGACCCCGTGTCCAAGATTTCTACCGCTTCTGGCCAAGGCGGGATGGTGGAGGGGATTAGGGTTTTAGGGAGTTTGGGTGGAGATTGGAAGGGAGTTGGGAGTGGATTCAGGAAAGGGAGTGGTTTTTCCTCCGCTTTCTCACGTGTGGGAGGGCTGTTAGGGGGCCGAGGCGTCGTGGCCTCTTGGAGGGACTCCATTTCGCTTGGCGTTGGCGGGGGAAGTGGCGTTATAATACCGCGCGAAAAATAGTGGGACATCGCAGCTTCTACGCATAAACAACATCTAGCACGCTTTTGCCTTCCTACTTTCGGTTTTTTCACAATTTTCCTCTCTGTCACTTCAATTGCACTTATTAGAGGCTTATGTAGCCCTGATTCATTATTTTCGAATTCCGAGGCTCTGCGGTCTATGTTTTTATCACTTCAATTTTTCGCCAGCTTCCCATGTCGGATTTTTTGTCTGCCATATAATGAAAGCGTTATATGTATCCAGCAATGTCTACACAATGCAAAAACAGGGACAAGGGCCAACGGCGGGTACACCGTCGACAAGAATATTCTCTGGCGAGCTTGTCCAGAACACCTACACCACTTTTTGCAGAATTATAATATTTAATTATTTCCGACTTGAATTTCTCAGTTTCTGAGGATATTTGATCTCCATGATGTAATGTGGAAAATAAAACACACTTTCGCGATTTTGTTATGTACGAAACTAACGTTAATTTACGTGTAAATAAAAATTGGGTTGAATGTTGAGGCCGCTTTTCTACATTTACATGACTTTTCGGTAAGTCGCGTCTATTTTTCCTAACGGTTCCGACTAAAAATTCTTTATTATCTAATAATTGTTCAGCTAACGTTATATCCGTAAAAAAATTGTCCGTTGTTACTCACCTATTGGAATTTGTCCAAATATCAGTTAGTTGTTTTACCACAAGTTGCCCTTGCTGCTTTCCTGGGATGTTTCCACGTTTCCACAGGTACACATCCATATTGCAGCAATAAAACGTCGTACAGTCGTAAAGCGTCCATATTTTGATTCCATATTTGCCGGGTTGCACTTTGAAAGAGCAACGGCCGCGAAATGTAACCAGCTGCTGCTTGTCGACGCACCCAATGTCCGTTGCGTGGTAGGAATTCTGACAATTATCAGTAAACATATTTGTCACATCCCTTAGTGGTAGGCTAGTTTATCGACCGTGTTGTGCCCTGCGTGATGGCTCGCAAGGCTGGTACGGGATCTGGCGAGCGATTAAAGGATGAGAATCCACCGGGTGAACTGCACCAAATGTGTTTAAACTCAAAGACTAAGTCTTTATTCAGAAACAACTTAAACTAGACTGAGGTGGACAAGTAGGTTTTAGCCGTGTTGCCCGGTCGAGGGTCGGATCTCGAGTCTGCCGATTTGCGGCGGCAAATCGGTTTTTATTTCGCTTATTTGGCGTGGTGCCGTCGCTTCGCGTTGCCGTATGTGGTCATAGCGAAGCGCTCGCATTTTTGCTGATTTCGTAGATTCGTGTTCGCCTCGCAACTGATTTAGCTTAGAAACGTCTCGAAACGTTCTAGAGTAATATAATATGTATAATGTATAATAGTGTGTATAATACGTGTGCTTGGGCGTTGCCTGGGCACAACATCCCTCCCCCCTTGAGGAGGAAAAGCCATAGCTTTTCTGGCGGCCGATGATAAACTATCTTAGGGAAATCCCAAAACTCGTAGTGGTTGGATTGATTATCATCGACTTACATGGTTTTTCTTAACTAGATTATAGTGGTAATTCGGTATAAACCGTCTTATGTATTTGACAGTGAAAGGTTATCATATTTATATAATATAGTGATAATAATTTGTTTATAATGATTATAATATTTCAAAGGGAATTGGTGGAAGGCGTTTCTTCTATTTGATTATCGCTTCGGGTTTTTGTGTGGTTTTGTCGCGACTCGTGTTGTCTGTGGTACAGTGTCGTGGTGTTCTTGCTTTGCAGCGTACAATGCATTTGTAAAGTGTGAAGATACATAGTGTAATTGTTATAAGTCCTGTCACAGAGGATAGTGTAAAGAAGCTATAGTGATACTCGGTTGGTATAATCTCGGGTTTTTCTAACTCGTTTTGTAAGTCTTCTAATTTTTTGCTAACTTTATTTCATTCTTCCGGATGTTTGATTATTCTTTTAAGTTCGAAATTGGTATGTCGATACGAATTTACAGTGGTCTGTGGAAGCGTAATTTCGTCTAGTGACAAATTGTAACCAGGTAAGTAGTTCCATGTTTTTTCCATCCCGTATTGCTTTCCGGTTTCTATTGTGAATTCAGCGGTCGTGATTGTACATTTATTTCTTATCGTTATGATACCAGAGTCCTTAATGCTATACATGTTTGTGCCTTTGTCGTCGCAGGTTGCTGCTAGTTGTATCGGTTTCGGCGCGATATAAATCCACGTGCCCGGTTGTTGTAATTCTATCAGGATCGTGTGATTCAGTGTCATTATTCGTACTTTACAATTGTTTGGTTTTTGCGTCAATTTTGTGTACAACTGTACTTCGCACGCTCCGTATGGTATCGCTTTGAACATCGGGTGATTAGATGTACAGAGGTATAGATCGTTTATAGTTTTACATTCTGCTAGGTCTTGTTTACTTAGTTGTATATAATCTTGCACCGAGGTGTCAAGTACCACGTATGGATCGAGGGGTTCTATGTACGCGTAGAACGATTCGTTTACCTTTGCGGGCACCGGGTGTACTTTACTCAATTTAAATTTCTTTGCGCTCAACAATGGGATGTCCAGTACTACAGTAATTGATTTGGTATCCGAAAATGCGGAGAGTGTTAGGATCTCGTATAGGACGTGCATGTTTTCTAATTTTATCCCGATAGGGAAGTCTAGTCCTTTCGGAATGTGTGGGAGTGCGGAAGTGAGGTATGTTATGATTTGCGCTGGTGGTATTAACCGTGGGTTAAGGACTCCCTTTTTTATATCCATAATGAATTCTAATAAGTCTTGTGTGTCGCGTAATAGTGTTTCCGCGACGCTGTTTATTAGTATGAGGTGTTCGTCTACTGTCTCTCGGAAATTAATAATGTCGGTTGATTGTTGCAGTAAATATTGAATTTGCCAAGTCGCGTTCAAGAGTATTTTTTCGTTGTCTTGTACGTTATGTATAGTTTCGTTGAGAAGTTCGGCGTTGGCCCTTACAATTTGCATTTGTCCTTTGACTGTATTTTTTAGTTTGTTATTCTGTCCTTTTAAAAAGTCTATTTGGTCGTTGATTTTCTTTCTGTCCTCGGAATCCATTAGTCCGAAAAGTGATTTGCCTATGTAACCTAATCCGTCTATTAGTCCTCGACGCTGTTTTTGTGCTGAACTTATAGTTTGCTGGACGTAGGTAAGGAGTTTGGTGATGCGGCCTACCTTGTCCTGAATTTTCGCGGCGAATGTTTTGCAGAATTTTTGTAAGTTGTCGGTAGAGGGTTTTTTACATTGCGCAAGTATGTCATATAGTGCAGCTTGGAGGTTCGCTTCGCGTCGGTAGATGTGAGATATGTCTACGTGTAATACTAACTTCCAGCTATCTCGGTAAATTTGTAGATCGCCTAGGTTCTCGAAGTAAATGCCGGGGTGGTCTTTGAATTCTTTTATGGCGAAATCTGTATCGGGGGGTTGTCCCTCCTATGAGTAGTATCGTCGTTTGTAGGACGGTAATCCTGCAAAATAGTTGTGTTAGTGGTTTCGCGATTTGTGAGAAATGGTCTATGAATCTCCTGTAATATCCAGCTAAGCCTAGGAAGGATTGTACGTCTTTGACTCCTTTGGGTATTGGGAAGTTTCGGACGGCATCTAATTTTGACGGGTCTGGTTTGATGCCGTTTTCGGTTATTATGTGTCCTAAGTATATTGTTTCCTTGCGTAGAAATTCACACTTGTTGGGTTGAAGTTTTAGGCCACTCTCTCGTATGCGTTCAAACACGAGTTCCAGTCGCTCTTGGTGCTCCTTTAACGAGCGTCCGTAAACGACTATATCGTCTAAATATACGAAACATTTTATTCCTTGTAGGCCTGACAGCACGGTGTTCATTAATCTTTGAAACGTCGCGGGTGCGTTTTTAAGCCCGAACGGTATTCTATTATACTCAAAATGGCCGTATGGCGTCGAGAACGCGGTTTTTTCGCGGTCTTCCTTTTTCATGGCTATTTGATGGAATCCTGACGCCAAATCTAAGGTTGAAAAGTATTTCGCTCCGCCTAATTGGTCTAGAATATCTGTTATGTTGGGTAAGGGGTATGAATCGCCTATTGTCGCGTCGTTTACCTTCCTAAAATCTACCACTACTCTTAGCCTGCGTTTACCTGTAGCATCTGGTTTTTTCGGGACTACTAGCAAGGGAGCGTTCCATTGGCTGGCGCTTGGTCTAATTATTCCTTCCTTTACCATTTCTTGAACTTGTCTATCCACTTCATCCGTATGCGCTTGAGGCAATCTATACGGCTTCACGTATATAGGTTTGGTACCTTGGGTTAGGGTAATTGAATGTTCCGCTTTTGTGGAGTATCCGAGTTTGTCTCCCTCTAATCCGAATATTTCGTTGTATTTTTCGCAAAGTCCAAGTAAGCTTGTTTCTTTTTCGCCATTTAGGTGTTCGGTCCTGAGGCTTTCGCACACGATTTGCATTCTATTCCTTCCGTGCACGGCGTGTACCATATATGTCGGCGCGTCGCGCTCCTTGTCGCAGGTCGCGTCCGTCGGGTCAATGTCATCACTCGTCAGTGGTTCTAACGTCACAGTCGGCGTACTGATAAGGACTTCGTCCGCTGTGGTGTTCATTACGCTTATTACGCATTTTCCGTCTTTGCCTATCGTTAATGAGTTCCCTATGAGTATTCCTGGCTTGATCTGCTGTCCCTCTACTATTCCTTCTCCTATACTTGTCGTTCTGGCAAAGAGAATTGTTTCTGATCGCGGTTTTAGTGTTACGTTTCCTCTTCCGGAGTAAGGGAATCGTATTCCGTACAATTCTATTCCTTGGTTTGCTCGGATGCATACGTCGTGCTTGGTCATAAAATCTTGTCCCAGGATTCCGTCTGCTTCTAACGGAAAGTCGTCTTTCACTAACCGACAAGGATGCGTTACCAGTTTATTTCCAACCCTTATGTTTAATTGTATTAGACATAGCGTCTTGATTTCCATTGGAGCTATTCCTCGCAGGGACACTACTTCGTCTTGGGCGTGAACATCGCCCAACACCTTTCCTATCTTTATTAACGTAATATCGGCACCGGTATCGACCAGCAAATTTGCTTTTCCTTTTACTAGCTCTGGCGCCTTGATTTCAATGGTGTTCTCTGTCTTGGAAGTCACTACCAGGTTCGCTCGGTATGAATCTACTCTGGCTCCTGCGTTAGTTTGTCTATCGTCGGTTGTTCCGTGGCCCGCGTTCGGGTAATCTCGATTTCCGCTAGGCGATTCTCGGCTCGGGTTTCTGCTAAAATTCTGTCTAAAATCGTCGCGTCTATTATTCGTATTTGTGTAGCGCGGTCTATATTCTCGTTCATTTCCTCTTTCTCTGGCCCTACATTCCCTGATTTGGTGTCCCGGTTTTTTACAATAGTGGCAGAGTACTGTGACGCGTTGAACTTCCCTTTTTATGTGCGTCTGTTGCGTCGGATAGTTTATTCACGACATGCTTAATCGCGTATAGCAATTCCTCGCTAAATGTCCTAATTTATTACAGCGTTCGCAACGCGGTATGTTTGACCCTTCTCTTCTCTTGGGTTGATCATCGAACTTTCTAAAATTTCTTGAGGTGTTTAGACCCATCGCTTGTTCCTCCTCTATTGCTGAGGCTATAGCTGCATTTAACGTTGCGTAGTTTCGAGACCTTATAATCGTCCTCAATTTTACATTCAACCCGAGAGTAAAAACATCTAAGGCGCGTTCTTGTACTGATCCTACTAACGCGTCATTTACTTCGTTGCTGTTTCCTGGCTTTACCGATAGCTCGGATAACTCTCCTGCTAATTCTTCTACTCTACACGCGAATAGTTTTACACTCTCGCCATCTCGCTGGTGACAGGCGTGAAACTCCGCTCCAACTGCTCCTATTGACCTTTTATCCACGAATAAGGATGTTAAGATGTCCTTCAATTTATCGAAACTCTCTATTTCCTTGTATTCTAGTACCTTGGCTGCTTTGCCTTTTATTTTCGTTCCTATCACCGTTTTCAAGAACCGCGGTAACTCCGTTGCGGGGACAAACTCTGCGGCGCTCGCATAGGACTTCAAAAATTCTGCAAGCTCGTCTGACGATTTCCCTACGAATTTATCGACTAGCGACAACGCGGTAGACATTTTTTTGGCGTCCGGTAGTCCGGGGGGGGTTAGCTCCGTCAAGCAACGACATTTCTTGTCCTTCCGAATTTACTCTGTCCAGCAAACTAAAGTCCGCTAGCAAAATCGGGTAGTCTCTATTCGGTGTCACAAAATTTTCCGGAGATGATTCTTCGCTTGAATCGTCGTTCTGCCTAACGCTTAGTTTTAACGGCGGCGGTCGAAGTGTTTGGCGGGACGGTCTTGGATGGTCTATAGAAGGTAGAAGGTCTAGTTCTTCTCGTAAGAAGGTTAACTTTTTATTGAAAAACGATTCGAATGATCTCGACAAGCTCCTTTGACCCGGAAGCTTGAATTGATTCGCGCGTTCGTCTTCTATAGACATGCATGTACCGTCTCTGGATTTCTTTAGGACTCTGGTTTACAATATTTACGCTCGCGTTTTCTGTTTCGGACTCGGTATACGCTTCACTTACTCACAGTGCTGCTCGCAACCACATGTTGTCGGCTCGGTCGGACGTCCTCTCGTACGTGAACCAACGGCGGAGATAAGATGAAACTGGACCCAGCAAGATCGATCCGTACAGCTGTTCGCTGCGTACCTCGACGGCTGCTTCCCTCGTACGGCTCTCCGTCCGTCCTTCAGGTGCGGCTCCTACACGTTCCTCGGTCTCCAAGTCCTCTCGTGCGCCTCGGTCCTCGGGTCCGTGGCGTCCTCGTAGATGGAATTGATGTTTGGTGGATGGTTGATTCACCCGTTTACTCACGAGCTGATTTTACTCGTTACTAGGTTCGTCGTCGTTCGGACTGCGTCGAACGTCTTCTCAAAGGCCGTTCCTCGGTCCTCTGTGCTACCTCGGTAGCGACGATAACCTGTTTCAGCCTATGCGACTGCGATGATCCAATAATCTTGTCTGCGAGAGTTCAATCTCAGACGGTGTCGATTGATCGGTTGCGTCAAGGCTCGGTAAAACTTTTACGATGCAGATCCCACCGCTGCCACCAATTTTGTTGTGCCCTGCGTGATGGCTCGCAAGGCTGGTACGGGATCTGGCGTAATCGTGAGTTCGGGAGCGATTAAAGAATGAGAATCCACCGGGTGATCTGCACCAAATGTGTTTAAACTCAAAGACTAAGTCTTTATTCAGAAACAACTTAAACTAGACTGAGGTGTACAAGTAGGTTTTAGCCGTGTTGCCCAGTCGAGGGTCGGATCTCGAGTCTGCCGATTTGCGGCGGCAAATCGGTTTTTATTTCGCTTATTGGGCGTGGTGCCGTCGCTTCGCGTTGCCGTATATGGTCATAGCGAAGCGCTCGCATTTTTGCTAATTTCGTAGATTCGTGTTCGCCTCGCAACTGATTTAGCTTAGAAACGTCTCGAAACGTTCTAGAGTAATATAATATGTATAATGTATAATAGTGTGTATAATACGTGTGCTTGGGCGTTGCCTGGGCACAACATCCCTCCCCCCTTGAGGAGGAAAAGCCATAGCTTTTCTGGCGGCCGATGATAAACTATCTTAGGGAAATCCCAAAACTCGTAGTGGTTGGATTGATTATCATCGACTTACATATGGTTTTTTCTTAACTAGATTATAGTGGTAATTCGGTATAAACCGTCTTATGTATTTGACAGTGAAAGGTTATCATATTTATATAATATAGTGATAATAATTTGTTTATAATGATTATAATATTTCAAAGGGAATTGGTGGAAGGCGTTTCGTCTATTTAATTATCGCTTCGGGTTTTTGTGTGGTTTTGTCGCGACTCGTGTTGTCTGTGGTACAGTGTCGTGGTGTTCTTGCTTTGCAGCGTACAATGCATTTGTAAAGTGTGAAGATACATAGTGTAATTGTTATAAGTCCTGTCACAGAGGATAGTGTAAAGAAGCTATAGTGATACTCGGTTGGTATAATCTCGGGTTTTTCTAACTCGTTTTGTAAGTCTTCTAATTTTTTGCTAACTTTATTTCATTCTTCCGGATGTTTGATTATTCTTTTAAGTTCGAAATTGGTATGTCGATACGAATTTACAGTGGTCTGTGGAAGCGTAATTTCGTCTAGTGACAAATTGTAACCAGGTAAGTAGTTCCATGTTTTTTCCATCCCGTATTGCTTTCCGGTTTCTATTGTGAATTCAGCGGTCGTGATTGTACATTTATTTCTTATCGTTATGATACCAGAGTCCTTAATGCTATACATGTTTGTGCCTTTGTCGTCGCAGGTTGCTGCTAGTTGTATCGGTTTCGGCGCGATATAAATCCACGTGCCCGGTTGTTGTAATTCTATCAGGATCGTGTGATTCAGTGTCATTATTCGTACTTTACAATTGTTTGGTTTTTGCGTCAATTTTGTGTACAACTGTACTTCGCACGCTCCGTATGGTATCGCTTTGAACATCGGGTGATTAGATGTACAGAGGTATAGATCGTTTATAGTTTTACATTCTGCTAGGTCTTGTTTACTTAGTTGTATATAATCTTGCACCGAGGTGTCAAGTACCACGTATGGATCGAGGGGTTCTATGTACGCGTAGAACGATTCGTTTACCTTTGCGGGCACCGGGTGTACTTTACTCAATTTAAATTTCTTTGCGCTCAACAATGGGATGTCTAGTACTACAGTAATTGATTTGGTATCCGAAAATGCGGAGAGTGTTAGGATCTCGTATAGGACGTGCATGTTTTCTAATTTTATCCCGATAGGGAAGTCTAGTCCTTTCGGAATGTGTGGGAGTGCGGAAGTGAGGTATGTTATGATTTGCGCTGGTGGTATTAACCGTGGGTTAAGGACTCCCTTTTTTATATCCATAATGAATTCTAATAAGTCTTGTGTGTCGCGTAATAGTGTTTCCGCGACGCTGTTTATTAGTATGAGGTGTTCGTCTACTGTCTCTCGGAAATTAATAATGTCGGTTGATTGTTGCAGTAAATATTGAATTTGCCAAGTCGCGTTCAAGAGTATTTTTTCGTTGTCTTGTACGTTATGTATAGTTTCGTTGAGAAGTTCGGCGTTGGCCCTTACAATTTGCATTTGTCCTTTGATTGTATTTTTTAGTTTGTTATTCTGTCCTTTTAAAAAGTCTATTTGGTCGTTGATTTTCTTTCTGTCCTCGGAATCCATTAGTCCGAAAAGTGATTTGCCTATGTAACCTAATCCGTCTATTAGTCCTCGACGCTGTTTTTGTGCTGAACTTATAGTTTGCTGGACGTAGGTAAGGAGTTTGGTGATGCGGCCTACCTTGTCCTGAATTTTCGCGGCGAATGTTTTGCAGAATTTTTGTAAGTTGTCGGTAGAGGGTTTTTTACATTGCGCAAGTATGTCATATAGTGCAGCTTGGAGGTTCGCTTCGCGTCGGTAGATGTGAGATATGTCTACGTGTAATACTAACTTCCAGCTATCTCGGTAAATTTGTAGATCGCCTAGGTTCTCGAAGTAAATGCCGGGGTGGTCTTTGAATTCTTTTATGGCGAAATCTGTATCGGGGGGTTGTCCCTCCTATGAGTAGTATCGTCGTTTGTAGGACGGTAATCCTGCAAAATATAATGTCGAGGTGTAGTCGGCGCTTCGTTCCGTTCGTCGCGAAGTCTCTTGTCCTGCGTATGCTATGCGTGCATGAGATAAAGTTTTTGCTAACGTAAGACGATTCGTCTTCGCAAGGGACTCGATTGTCTCTTCGCTTGTCATTTCGTTCTGGTTCGTTGTTTGAGATGCTGTCTCTGTTAACCATCCCGCGCGAGCTCGCGATGTTTTTGTTGGTACGTTTAGTGCAAGTTATTGAGTGCTTTGTGACGTGTAACGTTCGGCTGTTCGAGAACAACTGAAGGTTGAGGTCCCTGAGGGGAGAGCGGCGTCCCCTCAAGTATAGGATGGTGGGGGTTCTATTCTACAGATTAAAGATTTAAATCTAAGACTTTTAAACTTAATAATGCTTATTTATTTAATAAATCAATAATTAATATAATTACAACAATGAAATAATAATTAATATAGCATACAATCTACGACTATATATATACTCTTTTTGGGTTTTATGTTTTCTGACTCTAACGCTACGTATTTTAAATATATATATATATATGTATATTGCAGAGCTCGGCCGCTGCCGTTTCCGGAGCGAAGCTCGAATACTCTTGGCAATCTCTGTAGTAAGATCGGCCGCTGCCGTTTCCGGAGCGAAGCTCGATTCTTGTGACAGAGTTCTTTTCTATGCTCTACAGACCTTGTTTTTACCAAGCACTTCGGCCGCTACCGTTTCCGGAGCGAAGCTCGATGGCTTTGCAAGAACGAGGTTCTATGACTTCAAATGAGCAAACCAAAGAGGAGCACCAGTAACTTTTATACACTGGAGATCCGCCGCTGCCGTTTCCGGAGCGAAGCTGAATCCCACTGGTTGAAACTTAAGCTGCCTCTAGGTTTGAGCATTCGTTCGTCACTTGAGCGTATTCGTAGCTTGAATGTCCCGCTGTGCTGCGTGCGCCTCTATTTATACTGAGAAATTGGCGGGCTGGCGCATGCGCAGTGAATCGCTATCTGTTATTTACGTTTTGCTTGCTTATTACATATTATTTTGTCTTGTGCTTTTACTAATACTTATAACTAATTATTCCTAATATTCTTATAATAATTGTTCCTTTAATATTTGTCTAAATCATTAATTATATATAAAAGTCTTATAATATATTTACGCGGTAACAGAATATGGTTATATGGTAACGGAGATCGGTTCCTATATTACCGACTGTCGGTATCTAACGGTTTAAGTCCCCGTGGGACGTTACACCTCCCCCCCTGGGGGATCTCTCGTCCTCGAGAGATTGGAACGGAGGTGGGGAACGAAATGGACATTGTATTTATGTGTATATGGAATATTTATTTAGATGGGTTGTATGGCATTGCTGCCCCTGAACCAAACAACGCGAGGAGTCGCCATAACTTTTTCCTAGGGTCTGCCTTTGGCAGAGCCCTATAGGTTTCCCAGTCCGGGTCTGGAGTGTCCACCGGAATTAATTTTGGCCATCTTTTTGGTGGGACCTCTGGGACCTTAAATTCCGGAGTGCTCGGGAGTACAAAGTCCGGCGTAGTTGGATATTCCGGGGTCCTTGGTAGGATAAGATCCGGAGGAGTGTGAGGTCTTGACTTGAGAGGAAGGTTTTTGTTAGCTCGGAGGATTTATGATTAATTAGTGGTTTTGTTACCATTTTTTCCGGGCTGGCCGGGAGCGGAGTTAATAACGGAGGAATGGGGACCATTTCACGGAATATGTCCTCCAATTCCTGTATATCTTTTTTATGTTTTGTATGGCGATTGCCGGAGCGTCTTGGCATTTTGTAATATAATGGCAGACTGGATGCTGCGCAGGCGCGGTTTTTAAATTTAGGTGTTGGGGACTGATGCTTCAGTGCCCTCTAGCGGATTCTACAAAATTTATTTTTCTGCAACTGTGCATGTTGCCTATGCTACCGGTCTACTTAGTATCTATTATATATTTTTCCTTAATCCTATGGGTTTTTAGGTTAAGTTGTTGTTTTTTTTTTATAGAAAAAATAGAATATTTATTGAATGAATGGAAGATGAGAGGTGTGAGTATTTAGTACATTCTGTGTGTGCGTGTAGTGTGTAATTGTAGAGTGTGATGTATAATGATATGAATGATAATATAAAAAAAAAGGTAATATAAAAAAGTGTGTGTGTTAATTACATTTTGTTCGTGTGTGGGGCGTGTACTTGTAGAGTGTAGTGTAGTATATATGAGGAAATAGGTTTATCGGTTCAGTACTTCGTTGCACTCCTTACATGCGTCCGTCGACTGTGCGACGAATAGTATTCGTCGGCAAAAGTGGCAGACGCGCCATCGTCGTAAATTTGTTTTTGCTACGAGGTGTCTTTCTAATGGTTCTTCCTCCAGCAGGTCTACGCGCTGCGTACACATTACGCATATCACTCCATTCTTGTAAAAGAATACGTCTTTGTCGTAAACTTGCTTTAAGCACATTTGAGCCGGCATTTTCGTAGAATGTTAAAATTTTCTCTGTGTACTGTTTGTCGTAATGAAGAAATCCTTTGTTCTTTCCTCCTTATATAGGCTTCCCATGCAGGGTTGCAACATAGTTAGTTAGGGATTTAGAGACTTTTAAGAATTTTTTCCTTGATGACTGGATAGACATATCCTAGTTCCATATTGTTTACCGAGATCGGTGTTAGTTGGCTTAGCATCAATGTGCATAAGGTACAGTGAATTGTTTTTTCCTTTTTAAATAGTACTTTACTGCAAAAGAAGCAATATTCATATGCGTAATTTTTGGTTTTTAAAGTCAAAAGGTGACTATGTGTTTCTCCTTGAGTTTTTCTTTCGCGTGCGCAATTTGCACAGAGTATCCATTTCTCCTGGTAATAATATACCTTTTCGTTGAATAGTTGTGTAAATTTGTCCATATTATCGTATAATTTTTGTTGTTGCTCGTAGGAGTGTTTTGGCGAGAATGAAAAAATTTCTCATCTGCTCTTCCTTTTATACTGTTTTTGTGCGATGTTGCCATATTTTTATTTTTAAGGTAAATAGGCCTTTTTTACGCGGTTCATGTGAACGATTTTAATTTGTTTTAAATTTATTGCTATCTTCAGGTTGCTATTATCCAAGACTTCGGTGATCTGATAGGGTCCGCTATATTCTGGTCCTAGTTTCTCTTTTCTTGGCTGTAGTAACCATACCCAGTCTCCTGTTTTATATAGTTGAGGCTGAATTTTTCGATCGTAATAATGTTTTTGACGAACTTTCGATTCCTCTAGGTTTTTTCGCGCCATTTGTCGGATGTGATATAACTTGTCTATCAACTTGTCGACATAGTCCGGATATGTTTTAATGTTGTCCGTTGAGGGAATACTTGAAGGAAGACGTGCTTTTCTTCCGAAAACAAGTTCGTGAGGCGTAAATTTCGTGCCTTCGTGAGTACTTGTATTATACGAGAACATTGCTTGTGCTAACCATTGATCCCATTGCTTTTCTTTTGACACATAATGTCGTAGGTATTCGACGAGGACATGATGACTTCTCTCCAAAGATCCATTAGATTGAGGATGAAATGCAGAGGTTCGATATTGTTTAATGTGAAACGCTCTAGCAAATTTCTTCATGAGGGCACTCATAAAATTTGGTCCCTGGTCAGTGAGGATTGCTTTAGGACTTCCAAACTTACAGATGAAATGTTCTGTAAATGCCTTAGCTATATCTTCTGAGGTGACACTTGCCAATGGAATAGCGAGAGAGTATTTTGTCAAATTGTCCTGGATAGTGAGTATATAACTATTTCCTATATTTGTAAAAGGTAATGGTCCTACTATATCCATTGAAATCTTATCAAAAGCGTCAACAGGTGTGTCTGTTAGTATCATGGGTTCCTTATTTTTTACTCGTACCAGTTTAGTCTTCTGGCATTCCAAGCAAGTCTTAATGAATTGTGTTATCTCGTACTTCATATTCTTCCAGTAGTATTTGCCTCTAATTCGATGATATGTCTTAGTTATTCCCTTGTGTCCGCCTATAGGTGACTGATGGTTCTCCTGGATGATCTGGTGTCTTTCTTGCATAGGAGGTGTTAGGAGGGTGCCTTTGCAGAAGATGAATTGGATATCTTCTTGTATGAATATTAGTTCTATTAAATTTCGTAATTGATTTAATAAAATTTTGTCCTCTTCTGATGAGATGTATACTTTTGTGGCTTTTTCAGATACCAGGTATGTATGAAGTGACCTCAGTGAATTGTATACGTCTTCTTCCGTTGGATGTTCTGGTGTGATGAGTCCAAGGATTGTGTGCTTCCCTTCTTTAATTTTCACTAATTCTCCAACTCTTAATGGCTGTGGAATTTTGTGAGGTTTTATATTCTTTTCCTTATATAATTTTCCTCCTGATGGTCCGATTGGCCTGCCTTGTGTGTTTATGAATGTTATTACGTATCCTTTGCCCATCCATAAATGATCTTCCACCTCTGCATTTTGGTTTTTAACAGGAATATTTGATACTATCCTTGGTTTGGCTGGTATGGGTTGTTTGTGCCGTGGAGAATGTGGGGGAAGAGATAGTAATGGTGGAGGATGAGAGGATGGTGGAGGAGGAGTAAGTATCCTTCCTTTCCTTATCGTTATTGGCGTTATGGGACCTGTGTCCGTGCTGGATTTTGATTTTAATTTCTTCTTTTTAGGTGTGTGGTGAGTGCTTGAGCTTGACTTTGCATCAATTTTGGGAGGGTTTTTATAATTATGTCTTGGTACTATGACCGTTTCATCGATTTCCTCAATTAAGTCCTCTTGCGGTTTCTTGATGTGAGGGGGTTTATATTTTTGAGGTATCACGACTTGCGGGGGTGCGTGTACTTGAGGGGGTGCGTGTATTTGGACGGGAACGGAAATTTGATGAGGCGCGTAACGAGGGGGTGTATGCGTTTCCGCTTCAACATTCCGTTTCTTAGTCTCGGGACGAGAGGAGGAGGTGTTTGTGCTTTGCTTTTTCCGTTTTAATTTCTTTCGCATTAAATTTAACGCATCGCTTTCGTCATATGAAGAGGAATCGGTTTCTGATGAGTTAACTATTAATTGCTTATGTGGAGCTGGATTTCCAGAGGTTGATGCTGTCGTTTCCCTTTGTCGGGTTGGAAATTGGTGAAATTCTTTTAATTTTTTGTTCTCATGTGAATTCGTATCCGAGTGAGCTCTTTTCGCGTGTAATGGTAGTGAAATCGGATTCCTAGACAATGCGTCCGCGTTTGTGTTGTACTTCCCGGGTTTATATAAAATTTTGTAATCATATTCCGCTAATCTAATTTTCCAGCGCATTAATCGAGACGTAGGATTAGAAAGATTTTGAAGCCATTCTAATGGTTTGTGGTCTGTTATTAGATAGAATTTTCGTCCGTAAATGTAAGGTCTGAAGTGAAAAACTGCATATATTATTGCCAATAATTCCCGTTCTGTAGGAGAATATCGCGTTTCGGCATCATTCAAAACGCGAGATGCGTAAGCTACCGGTAAATCTTTTCCTATTTCCCCTTGACTGAGGACCGCACCTACAGCAATACTTGAGGCATCTGTCGTGATGTTGAATACCTTGTCGAAGTCCGGGAATTGTAGTATGGGTTCTTTGCAGAGAATTTCTCGTAAGGTTTCAAATGCCTTCTGTTGTTTGTAGGTCCATTCGAATTGATAATTCTTCCTAGTGAGGTTAGAAAGTGGTCTTGCAATTTTTGAAAAATCCTTTATGAATCGCCTATAATATCCGCTTAGTCCCAAAAATTGTTTGACGTTCTTGACTGTAGTAGGTGTTGGAAATTCCTGTACTGCTACTACTTTTTTTGGGTCAGGTTTGACTCCGTCCTCTCCTATTATGTGTCCCAAGTACGAAACTTCTTTCTTCAAAAATTCGCATTTGTCCGGTTGAAGGTGAAGATCTGCTTCTCTTAGTCTGTCCATTAGTCGTTTGAATTTAGTTGCATGTTCTTTTAATGTACTGGCGTATATGACGATATCGTCTAAGTATACGAAGAGCTCTATTCCTTGGAGTCCAGTCAAGACCTGGTCCATTAGTCTCTGGAAGGTGGCTGGTGCGTTTTTAAGTCCAAATGGCATTCTAGTGAATTCGTAGTGCCCGTAAATTGTAGAGAATGCTGTTTTATGTCGATCGTCTGGATGCATGGGAATTTGATGAAATCCAGATGCCAGATCAAATACCGAAAAATACTTTGCACTTCCTAACTGATCTAGTATATCAGTTATATTTGGCAGAGGATAAGCATCTCCAATTGTTAGTTCATTTAATTTTCTAAAGTCAATTACGACTCTGGACTTTTTATTTCCTTGAGCGTCTTCTTTCTTGGGTACAATCCAAATTGGCGAATTATAAGGTGAGGTTGATGACTGTATGATTCCTTTTTCAAGCAATTCTTTAGTCTGTACTCTAACTTCTTCCTTATATGCTTGAGGATACCTGTATTGTTTTGTAAAAACAGGAACGTTGTTTTCTGTAATTATCCTGTGATATGTTTTGTTTGTTGCTTCCAGTTTTTCTCCTGGAAGGTAGAATCTGTCCGCATGTTCCTTTATTAGTTGTTCCACGCTGGCTCGTTCCTCTGAGTTTAGGTGGTCCAACCGTAATAATTGTAATAATTGGTGCGTTCTATCAGTTCTTTTGTATGCGTTTATTGTTTCTTCTTCTGCAGGTATTTCTTCAAATTCTTCTAGTTCAACTGACGGTACTGGAATTTTGATGTCCTTTGTGGATGTATTTATAGCAAAAAGAAATGCTACACCATTGTTATTCGAAACCAGTGCATTTCCCATGTGTATGTTCGGGTGAATGTTAATTTTCGGAATGTATCCTGTTTTGGACTGTGTATTAAGCACTCGCACATATATTTGACTTCGTGCTCTTGCTGGTATCGTAATCATTTCTGGATCGATAAATGGAATAATTTCCATTCCAATTATTATCTCTGACTTCATATAGTCGATGGTTGCTCCGTTTGTTTGAAAAAATTCCGTTCCAAGTATTCCGTCTTGTTTGATAGGAAGATCCTCCACAACATGGATAATAATTTCCGTATTTAAAGTTCTTATTTTAATATATCCTATTGTACTAAGTAGGCCGTCCGTAATACCATTAAGGTCGAACAAAGTGTCCGTATAGATTGGTATATTTGATGAAACAGCTCTTCTCTTGATGACATTTAGATCGGATCCGGTGTCGATCATCAACGTTGCATGGTTCTCGCTGAATCCTACATCAGAAAGAAGAATGCTAGGAGGTTTCCTTATTTGCTCCGTTTTTAATCGAAGTATGGCCTGCCTACGTACCATACGGGGTTGTTTTTCTTCTTTTTCTTTCCTATCGAAGTATATTTTCTTTCTGCATTGGTCTATCGTGTGACCTCTAAATTTGCAATACTCGCAGAATACTTCTGGTCTTTGCACTCTTTCTGCGTAACTTTTGCTTCGGCATTCTTGTATCGTGTGACCTGGTCTTTTACAGTAATCACAGTACACGTTGGATTGAGGAGCTCTGTTCGTGTAACTTTGGCTTCTACAATCTCGTGTTGTGTGACCTGGCCTTCGGCAATTATCACAGTATACGGTAGATTGAGGGGCTCTATTCGTGTAACTTCGGCTCCTACAATCTTGCGTCATGTGACCTGGCCTTCGGCAGAAGTCACAGAATGTATCGTTCCATGCTTGGTTTCGTGCTCCGTTTTGTGTTCCGCTTCGACTCCTACATTCTTGCGTTGTATGTCCCGTTCTATTACATTGTTGACAGGTTTTTTGCTGCCAGTTGGTTCGTGGGATTCGGCTGCTGCAAGCGGTAGCAATATGGCCGTATCCAAGGCAATTTGCACACTGGTTAGTCGGTGGTATTCCAGCTGCTTCTCTTGTTCGTAGTTGGTTTTCGTTATATTCTGCTTCTGCTTTGATCGCGACATTGATAGCGCGGTCAAGATTGCTGAAGGTGTGGTCATATATTCTATTATGAATTTCCGTTTTGAGTCCCGTTAGAAAGGCTTTAATAGCGTTTTGCTCCGCGTTTGTATTAAATTGGTTTACATGTGTCGGTACCTCTATTGCATTGCAATGTTTAATCTGAAGTAAGAGATTGGATACGCGACTACTGTAGTCTACTGTTGTTTCGTTATGTAGTTGTGCTATTTTTGATAATTCGCCGTATAATTGTATTGAAGTATGTAATGGAGCAAATCGTGACTCTAATACTGAAATGAGATCATCGATTGAATTATAGTCTCCGCTTAATACTACTCTAGAAGCTTGTCCGAAAAGCTTATTCTTTATAAGCTGTACTAATCCATACTCTGCGTTCGGATTAACCATGCGCCGTGCATGTCGGCAGCTTTTTATAAATTGGTGTATCGGTATGTTTCTACCGTCGAAAGAAGGGACTGTGTCCGCGGTATCGCGTAAGCTAATGTGTGGTAATTGAGGATATGTACTCGTAGATGTATTCATATTAATCTGTGGATTTGAAGGTCCTGGAGTATTTACTGTAGTTATTTCTGGAGTTTCTGTAGTCTCCTGAGTTTGAGTTTCTGTATTTATTGTGAGGTTAGCCATTGCTTCTCCAATTGTGTTAGGCATTGTGAAGTTTTAAAGCCTCTGTAAAATTTAGAGAAAGAAAAAATTTCTTGGAAAATACTCACTTATGGAGTGATTTCACTAACGAAATAATTCTTCAAATTGAATTTTATCCTCTAAACGAATGAGAAATCCCACCGCTGTCACCAAAAAATATCCGACCTGTAACGTTCGGCTGTTCGAGAACAACTGAAGGTTGAGGTCCCTGAGGGGAGAGCGGCGTCCCCTCAAGTATAGGATGGTGGGGGTTCTATTCTACAGATTAAAGATTTAAATCTAAGACTTTTAAACTTAATAATGCTTATTTATTTAATAAATCAATAATTAATATAATTACAACAATGAAATAATAATTAATATAGCATACAATCTACGACTATATATATACTCTTTTTGGGTTTTATGTTTTCTGACTCTAACGCTACGTATTTTAAATATATATATATATATGTATATTGCAGAGCTCGGCCGCTGCCGTTTCCGGAGCGAAGCTCGAATACTCTTGGCAATCTCTGTAGTAAGATCGGCCGCTGCCGTTTCCGGAGCGAAGCTCGATTCTTGTGACAGAGTTCTTTTCTATGCTCTACAGACCTTGTTTTTACCAAGCACTTCGGCCGCTACCGTTTCCGGAGCGAAGCTCGATGGCTTTGCAAGAACGAGGTTCTATGACTTCAAATGAGCAAACCAAAGAGGAGCACCAGTAACTTTTATACACTGGAGATCCGCCGCTGCCGTTTCCGGAGCGAAGCTGAATCCCACTGGTTGAAACTTAAGCTGCCTCTAGGTTTGAGCATTCGTTCGTCACTTGAGCGTATTCGTAGCTTGAATGTCCCGCTGTGCTGCGTGCGCCTCTATTTATACTGAGAAATTGGCGGGCTGGCGCATGCGCAGTGAATCGCTATCTGTTATTTACGTTTTGCTTGCTTATTACATATTATTTTGTCTTGTGCTTTTACTAATACTTATAACTAATTATTCCTAATATTCTTATAATAATTGTTCCTTTAATATTTGTCTAAATCATTAATTATATATAAAAGTCTTATAATATATTTACGCGGTAACAGAATATGGTTATATGGTAACGGAGATCGGTTCCTATATTACCGACTGTCGGTATCTAACGGTTTAAGTCCCCGTGGGACGTTACAGACGTGCGTGGTGGGAAGTTTGTTTTTGTTTGAACCCGCCTGTTTTTCTTTTAGAGCTTGGAGTTTCCGGCGCCGCCGGGTTATTTGAACTTTCGCTACCGTCGGGCGGTACGGGAGTATCGCTCAGCGCGACGCCAATTTGTGGCGGAGAATGCCGAGTGGGTGGACGAGGAGGACGCGTGGGGCATAAGGGCGCTTTTCGGTGAGTATCCAGTGTTTTTGTCGGTTGGGTGTTATTCATTTGTAATACAGTCCTCTATTTTGATTGTTTCGCGTCTGGTTATTGTTTTAGAGCGCCATGGAGATTGCGGTGTTGGGCCCGCCCCGCGTTCCAGATTGTGGGCCCTCTTTGAGGCTGCCCTCGCGGCTGCGACCATCGAGGAGTGATGCTGCTCTTCTTTCTTTCTCTCCCCTTTTTTTTTGTTGTTTTTTTTTGTGTTTAATGTATAATTCCCCTTTTTTTTCTTTTTAATAAATTTGTGTTTCTTTTTCTTTTAATAATTGTTACGCGCCATTACTCTCCTTCACTACTGCGACCGTTTCCCTATTCCTGTCCTATTCTATAAAATGTTTAAGCCGCTTTGCGTGTACGCGGCGCGTTTTTCGTCCTTTACTTATAGTATAATTATTATTGTCGTGTGTATCTTGTATCGAGTAGGGGCCTATCCACGCGGGGGTTAGTTTTTTCGATCGTCCGCGTCTTACTGTCTCGTCGTGCAGTAGCACTTGATCTTCAATTTTGAAAGACTTGTCCGCGGTTTTCCTATCGTAATATGTCTTAGACTTTCCTTTATGGGTTCCTATAGTTTCTCGGGCAATGTTATTAGTAGACCGTAGTCTCTCACGCAGCTCCTCGGCGTACTTGTCATAAGTATACGTTAATCGCGGTGTCTGGTTTAGCGAGGTCGGCAGGGTAGCTTGCTTCCCGAAAACGAGTTCGTAGGGTGTGTATTTAGTAGACGTGTGCGGGGTGGTATTGTACGTGAACATCGCGTACGGTAGCCACTCGTCCCAATCAGTCTGGTCTTCCGCGATAAAATTCTTTAGGTATTCGGCTAGTGTACGATGGCTTCTTTCTATTTTGAGCAATTTGCAGACGTTTTTGAATACCTGGCTTAGGAAATTGGTTCCTTGATCGGTCAATACCCGTTGCGGTATACCGCATTCGCAAATTATCTTAGTGACGAATTCCTTTGCTACAGGGGTATGGCTTTACTAAATTTGGTTAGTAGGTCTTGAAAGGTGAGCACGTATTTGTTTCGTCTGCTTGTCTCGGGTAAGGGTCCTACTATGTCTAGTGCACATTTCTCGAATGGTTCCGTGGGAGTGTCTGTAATTACCATGGGAGCTTTGGTTATTCTTGATAGTTTGTTTTTCTGACATTTTTCACACCTGGAGATGTATTTTTCTACGTCTTGTCGTATTCCTGGCCATGAATGAGTTTGTTTTATACGTTCTAGGGTCCGCTTTACCCCTAAGTGTCCTCCCAAGGGTGTGTCATGGAATTCGCGCAGTAGTCGGTTTTTATCGTCCTCCGTATATATTCTATCGCTCGCTTTTTCTTCTGACCGGGGCTCCTCTTCTTCGCTGGCGCCTTCACTGGCGTCGGCTACTATTTCACTGCTGATCTTTTGTTTCGCTCCTCGCGTTATCGCGAACATTCTGCTAAGGGCGTCCGCGTTCTTATTCGTTTTTCCCGTCTTATACTCTATGCTATAATCGTATTCTGCTAATTTCAACTTCCATCTCATTAATCTAGAACCGGGGTCCTTCACGTTAAAAAGCCAAGTAAGTGGCTTGTGGTCCGTCACGATTTTGAATTTGGTGCCGTATACGTATGGTCTGAAATGTTGCGTCGCCCATACGATAGCTAGCAGTTCTTTTTCGATTGTGCTGTAATTCTCTTCCGCCTTGTTTAATACCCGGCTTGCGTATGCTATCGGCAAATCTTGTCCTATTTTTCCTTGCGATAGTACCGCTCCTATCGCTTTTCCGGAAGCGTCCGTTGTTAGAACAAACGGTTTCGAAAAATCTGGATATTGTAATATCGGTGCAGTCATTAATTTTTCCTTTAGAATCTCGAGGGCTTCTTGCTCCTGTGCGGTCCATCTGAATGTTTGGTCTTTCTTCAATAGTTGTGTTAGTGGTTTCGCGATTTGTGAGAAATGGTCTATGAATCTCCTGTAATATCCAGCTAAGCCTAGGAAGGATTGTACGTCTTTGACTCCTTTGGGTATTGGGAAGTTTCGGACGGCATCTAATTTTGACGGGTCTGGTTTGATGCCGTTTTCGGTTATTATGTGTCCTAAGTATATTGTTTCCTTGCGTAGAAATTCACACTTGTTGGGTTGAAGTTTTAGGCCACTCTCTCGTATGCGTTCAAACACGAGTTCCAGTCGCTCTTGGTGCTCCTTTAACGAGCGTCCGTAAACGACTATATCGTCTAAATATACGAAACATTTTATTCCTTGTAGGCCTGACAGCACGGTGTTCATTAATCTTTGAAACGTCGCGGGTGCGTTTTTAAGCCCGAACGGTATTCTATTATACTCAAAATGGCCGTATGGCGTCGAGAACGCGGTTTTTTCGCGGTCTTCCTTTTTCATGGCTATTTGATGGAATCCTGACCCCAAATCTAAGGTTGAAAAGTATTTCGCTCCGCCTAATTGGTCTAGAATATCTGTTATGTTGGGTAAGGGGTATGAATCGCCTATTGTCGCGTCGTTTACCTTCCTAAAATCTACGACTACTCTTAGCCTGCGTTTACCTGTAGCATCTGGTTTTTTCGGGACTACTAGCAAGGGAGCGTTCCATTGGCTGGCGCTTGGTCTAATTATTCCTTCCTTTACCATTTCTTGAACTTGTCTATCCACTTCATCCGTATGCGCTTGAGGCAATCTATACGGCTTCACGTATATAGGTTTGGTACCTTGGGTTAGGGTAATTGAATGTTCCGCTTTTGTGGAGTATCCGAGTTTGTCTCCCTCTAATCCGAATATTTCGTTGTATTTTTCGCAAAGTCCAAGTAAGCTTGTTTCTTCTTCGCCATTTAGGTGTTCGGCCCTGAGGCTTTCGCGCAAGATTTGCATTCTATTCCTTCCGTGCAAGGCGTGTACCATATATGTCGGCGCGTCGCGCTCCTTGTCGCAGGTCGCGTCCGTCGGGTCAATGTCATCACTCGTCAGTGGTTCTAACGTCACAGTCGGCGTACTGATAAGGACTTCGACCGCTGTGGTGTTCATTACGCTTATTACGCATTTTCCGTCTTTGCCTATCGTTAATGAGTTCCCTATGAGTATTCCTGGCTTGATCTGCTGTCCCTCTACTATTCCTTCTCCTATACTTGTCGTTCTGGCAAAGAGAATTGTTTCTGATCGCGGTTTTAGTGTTACGTTTCCTCTTCCGGAGTAAGGGAATCGTATTCCGTACAATTCTATTCCTTGGTTTGCTCGGATGCATACGTCGTGCTTGGTCATAAAATCTTGTCCCAGGATTCCGTCTGCTTCTAACGGAAAGTCGTCTTTCACTAACCGACAAGGATGCGTTACCAGTTTATTTCCAACCCTTATGTTTAATTGTATTAGACATAGCGTCTTGATTTCCATTGGAGCTATTCCTCGCAGGGACACTACTTCGTCTTGGGCGTGAACATCGCCCAACACCTTTCCTATCTTTATTAACGTAATATCGGCACCGGTATCGACCAGCAAATTTGCTTTTCCTTTTACTAGCTCTGGCGCCTTGATTTCAATGGTGTTCTCTGTCTTGGAAGTCACTACCAGGTTCGCTCGGTATGAATCTACTCTGGCTCCTGCGTTAGTTTGTCTATCGTCGGTTGTTCCGTGGCCCGCGTTCGGGTAATCTCGATTTCCGCTAGGCGATTCTCGGCTCGGGTTTCTGCTAAAATTCTGTCTAAAATCGTCGCGTCTATTATTCGTATTTGTGTAGCGCGGTCTATATTCTCGTTCATTTCCTCTTTCTCTGGCCCTACATTCCCTGATTTGGTGTCCCGGTTTTTTACAATAGTGGCAGAGTACTGTGACGCGTTGAACTTCCCTTTTTATGTGCGTCTGTTGCGTCGGATAGTTTATTCACGACATGCTTAATCGCGTATAGCAATTCCTCGCTAAATGTCCTAATTTATTACAGCGTTCGCAACGCGGTATGTTTGACCCTTCCCTTCTCTTGGGTTGATCATCGAACTTTCTAAAATTTCTTGAGGTGTTTAGACCCATCGCTTGTTCCTCCTCTATTGCTGAGGCTATAGCTGCATTTAACGTTGCGTAGTTTCGAGACCTTATAATCGTCCTCAATTTTACATTCAACCCGAGAGTAAAAACATCTAAGGCGCGTTCTTGTACTGATCCTACTAACGCGTCATTTATTTCGTTGCTGTTTCCTGGCTTTACCGATAGCTCGGATAACTCTCCTGCTAATTCTTCTACTCTACACGCGAATAGTTTTACACTCTCGCCATCTCGCTGGTGACAGGCGTGAAACTCCGCTCCAACTGCTCCTATTGACCTTTTATCCACGAATAAGGATGTTAAGATGTCCTTCAATTTATCGAAACTCTCTATTTCCTTGTATTCTAGTACCTTGGCTGCTTTGCCTTTTATTTTCGTTCCTATCACCGTTTTCAAGAACCGCGGTAACTCCGTTGCGGGGACAAACTCTGCGGCGCTCGCATAGGACTTCAAAAATTCTGCAAGCTCGTCTGACGATTTCCCTACGAATTTATCGACTAGCGACAACGCGGTAGACATTTTTTTGGCGTCCGGTAGTCCGGGGGGGGTTAGCTCCGTCAAGCAACGACATTTCTTGTCCTTCCGAATTTACTCTGTCCAGCAAACTAAAGTCCGCTAGCAAAATCGGGTAGTCTCTATTCGGTGTCACAAAATTTTCCGGAGATGATTCTTCGCTTGAATCGTCGTTCTGCCTAACGCTTAGTTTTAACGGCGGCGGTCGAAGTGTTTGGCGGGACGGTCTTGGATGGTCTATAGAAGGTAGAAGGTCTAGTTCTTCTCGTAAGAAGGTTAACTTTTTATTGAAAAACGATTCGAATGATCTCGACAAGCTCCTTTGACCCGGAAGCTTGAATTGATTCGCGCGTTCGTCTTCTATAGACATGCATGTACCGTCTCTGGATTTCTTTAGGACTCTGGTTTACAATATTTACGCTCGCGTTTTCTGTTTCGGACTCGGTATACGCTTCACTTACTCACAGTGCTGCTCGCAACCACATGTTGTCGGCTCGGTCGGACGTCCTCTCGTACGTGAACCAACGGCGGAGATAAGATGAAACTGGACCCAGCAAGATCGATCCGTACAGCTGTTCGCTGCGTACCTCGACGGCTGCTTCCCTCGTACGGCTCTCCGTCCGTCCTTCAGGTGCGGCTCCTACACGTTCCTCGGTCTCCAAGTCCTCTCGTGCGCCTCGGTCCTCGGGTCCGTGGCGTCCTCGTAGATGGAATTGATGTTTGGTGGATGGTTGATTCACCCGTTTACTCACGAGCTGATTTTACTCGTTACTAGGTTCGTCGTCGTTCGGACTGCGTCGAACGTCTTCTCAAAGGCCGTTCCTCGGTCCTCTGTGCTACCTCGGTAGCGACGATAACCTGTTTCAGCCTATGCGACTGCGATGATCCAATAATCTTGTCTGCGAGAGTTCAATCTCAGACGGTGTCGATTGATCGGTTGCGTCAAGACTCGGTAAAACTTTTACGATGCAGATCCCACCGCTGCCACCAATTTTGTTGTGCCCTGCGTGATGGCTCGCAAGGCTGGTACGGGATCTGGCGTAATCGTGAGTTCGGGAGCGATTAAAGGATGAGAATCCACCGGGTGATCTGCACCAAATGTGTTTAAACTCAAAGACTAAGTCTTTATTCAGAAACAACTTAAACTAGACTGAGGTGTACAAGTAGGTTTTAGCCGTGTTGCCCAGTCGAGGGTCGGATCTCGAGTCTGCCGATTTGCGGCGGCAAATCGGTTTTTATTTCGCTTATTGGGCGTGGTGCCGTCGCTTCGCGTTGCCGTATATGGTCATAGCGAAGCGCTCGCATTTTTGCTAATTTCGTAGATTCGTGTTCGCCTCGCAACTGATTTAGCTTAGAAACGTCTCGAAACGTTCTAGAGTAATATAATATGTATAATGTATAATAGTGTGTATAATACGTGTGCTTGGGCGTTGCCTGGGCACAACAACCGCTTTTCTTGCTTCACGTGTGACGGATCATCGAAACGAAGATACCGCAAGATCTGTACAAAACGATCACGCGGTATTATAGCTGCATAATATCGTCGCGAGAGTGCTTCATTTTGTTTCCACAACTCCTGCTTAGATTCGCGGGATTCTCTAAACCGTCCATTCAGCAACACGAGGCCAAAAACGCGGCCATCTCAACCATAGACATATATAGACGGAGCGTAAGCTGAGGGGTTGGCAAGGTTCGCGGTAAGGGGAGCGATACGAGTAAATCGGGTAACTCAGTGGTTATGCATGCCGAATGCATCCGAAGCTAACCGACGTGTCTGGATCTGAACCTCTGTCTTTTCCGCTCCAAGCCTACGTTTCCCTCACCGATAGTCCCAGCTTCCACTCCGTGTATATATGTCTATAATCTCAACACGATCCACAGGTTTCCATTTCCCTCTTTGGAGGTAGACTCTCCGGTGCCTTCTTATTTGTGTATAAAATGAGAGTATGAATGATTTCTTCACTTATGAATAATTTTATACATTCCTCCATCGTTTCTACGTGTTCACTCATTCCGATCAGTGAACCCTTACGTGAAAAGAGAACATTTCCCTGTGTTTCCGCCAAGAGCGGTGTTAAATTGCCGGTGCTGGTGGACTCGAGGGAAGAATGACGGGTGAAGAAAACTCTCGGAGATGGACGACACGTCTTCTTTAATCGTCACTTCGTGATTCCACGGAGGTCGAACAGTACACTTTACAAACACGTCGGACAATACAATTTACACCGGCGGAGACGAAGACGGTACACAAATTCGTTGGCGCGTGGGCGCGAGGCGACGAACAGGTCGCTGGTGGACAACTCCACGAAATCTCAACAAAGCGCAATGGGCGCGAGCAAAACTGTCTCTCTCGAACTGGTGTTGTTGTCACGACGGTGCTGTTCTCAGAACTAACGGTCGCCGGGCGAGCGCTCCGCGATGATCGTTAGCGGTCAAAAACGTTACAAAGGTGCCGCGGCTGACTCGTCAGCTGTTGTGATGAGTCATCGGGCACACATTCAAATCGCGCGGCGCAACGCGTTGCTCGCGGCCGCAACACCCTGACTATTGTCACGTGCGGTGCACTGCTAACTGCGTCCAAATACAACTTGATTGTGAACTGTATTTTGTGTTCTCAATTGATCCGGTTCCTAATGTTTCCCCCCAAAATAAAATTCTGAGTGCGCCACTGTTACTAGCTAAACCCGTAAATCCGGTCTTAATGGCGTTCAGTACAATACAGGCCATCTGATCGATATCGTGATCGTCGTTGAAGGGGCCGATCGTCTTCTCTCTTCAGCTGCGATTACCAGCAGGCTATGCACGGGCTTATACCCGGTGCTCGCAACAATGCATACTGTCGAGACATCCGCAATACCATGAGGTATAAAAACAGAGTAGCTTGAAATTCGATTTAATTTTCAACTGCTTCGAATGTCATCTAAACATTAAACTTGTTAGAGTAATCGAATAAATTTAAAATACCTAAACACGATTTGAAATAGTAGATGTCAATTTGTTTTTTATTTTGTCGTCACGTGTGCGATTCAAACCGCCGTACGATAAGCCGATTCGACTATCTCTGTATGTAAAAATCTTAGGTTAGGGTGAGCACGAGGAGGCTGGTAGGGTTAGGATCGGCGTTGAGACACACAGACACTGAGTTGCACAAAGGAATGTGAGGTCTTTATTTAAAAGCGTCTGCCAACGGACAAGCCGTTGTGCACACGATGAAGATGGAGGATGAGCCCCCGTACACTTTATCGTACAATAACCACCGGTTAACCGCGTGGACGCGAGAACACGCACAATTTCGAATGCACAATCTACTGAAAACTACACCCGAATTGTGTCGTGAACACCGTGTTGAGCCTACAGATTAACTTGAGAACAATGTGAACACTACAATTACTTGTTGAGCAAAACTGTTTAAACAATGAGCAAGATACGTTGTTCTTTGTGCACGGTTCTGAACAGAGTAAAAAGAAGATGGATGCGCATTTCCGCCGCGGCGTCTTCTCGAACATTCTCGAGCGTCGATCGACAAGACGGACGCTGATTGGTTGTTCGATCGCGGATCGACCGCGACTTCCGCTGCCCAGGAGGTGCTGCGGTGATCGAGTGTGCGGCGGCGCAAAGAACTACTGATTCCCAAACACTGTAACTTATACGAAAAAATTGTGATTATTGTTTGTATAGGTTGTACCGTTTTAACAGTGCATCGCCTATTCGCGTTATTAAAAGGAGTGTGGTGTAAGAGACTATAAACATTCATTTCCTTTACACCCCTCATTGTAAATATTTTTTGTAGTGTACAAAGACAGTTAATAAATCAGTTAAGGAAAAAAAAAGTTCTCGTCCGATCACTGAGGTTAAGCGGTGTTGGGCGCGGTTAGTACTTGGATGGGGGTGACCGCTTGGGAATACCGCGTTGTTGTTCACATATTTTTTTCTCCCCTTTGCTTTTACTCATAATTACTGTTTAGAATTGTGGCAAGACCGTTCTTCGTATATATGCACCTTCGAAAAAATGTTACTAAAGGATCAGTGCTAGGAGGAAATGAATGTAGTTTGACACTAAGGAGCAGCACACAGAATGTTAGCGCACTAATGCTCGTTATATTTAAACGGACACGAGTTCTCCTTACAATCACAGTTAAAGATATGTACAATGTCACGGAAATAAACACTATTTACTACAGAATTATTTAAGCACTTATAATTATTGAGAAGAAGCGAATCTTAACTTTTAACCCTTTGGCATACAACAACGTGTGAGACCCGTGGTAGCGGGATCGGGCCAAAGATGAAAAGCACGGGTGAGACCCGTGGTAGCGGAATCGGGCCAGAGATGGAAAGCACGGGTGGGACCCGTGGTAGCGGGATCGGGCCAAACGTGGAAGGCACGGGTGGGACCCGTGGTACGGCGATCAGGCGAAACTTAAGCAGTAAGGGGTAGGGATACGTCCCGTCAGCTTCGGCCGCTGAGCCGAACCGTAAAATGACTCGACGCTGCGCGTCTAACGGCAGAGTAGAATGGCGCAGACGACCACCGACGCGCAAAATGCCTTGGTCATCTAGGTACGGGTTGAGTCGCAGCAGCCGTTGGATTTCAGTGTTGAACTCCGGTCGCTGCACGAGGAGAAGCCAGCGGGTCCGTGCTGCCTCGACTTCCGCTGGCAGCAAGTCCGGTGCTCTTGTACCGGTTGGGGTCCTTGTTAGCCACCGCAAGCACCAGGCGGTGGTTCTAAGGAGAAGATGTATGGATGCATAACGACTTAAAAATACCTCGCCCGTTGCAGGTTCACCCGACGTCACGGTGGAGCTAGTCCGGGCCTCCAAGTCAGTCTGTGGCAACGGCAGCTGACTCCCTTTATTTTCCTATCCTATGAATGTGATTCTTTTCTTATGAATAGTTGATGTTAAAAATGTAAATACATGTATATGCCAGTGACAATTACATCTGAATCTATATGTATTATTATTTTCGATCCATATAAAGCATCTTCCACATTTCGTTGTTATGGCTGTTACTATCATTTTTTTACTACCTGTAACTGCTATAGTATTTACTATATTTTTAATTTTTCCGTAAGAAGACATTTTTTTCGTATTCTGTTTCGAAAGCTCATCTGTCAATGTTCTGTGAAACTAATTGTTTGCCTAAATCTTAAAGAAATACATATCTTCCTTTCAGCTCTTATAGTACAATTATTTACACATAATGAATTTATTTACCATATCATGATGCTTTGTATGTAACGATATCAATAAGGTTCATAAGAAATGATAAAGGCCAATGCCTTGTGCATCAACGACAAGTAGTATATTCTCTACCTAATTTACTTAAAATATCTACGTTAGTCGGCCACTATTCGGTACGTCTCTAATAGCAAAGTTATAAAACTTGTTAAAAAAGAAGAAAGAAAAATGCGTAAATATTCACAAAAAGGGAGCCGATCAATCGGCCTTTTTTGCCGACTAGTCGCCGACTACAAAAGTGGCCGGATAGTTGGCTTAACCGACTAGTCGGCCACTAGTCGGTACATCTCTACTGTTCAATAAATGTTCTTTTGTCACGGGACTTCCATTGGCCGACATAAATAAAATCCACTTCACAATTCTATTTTCTTCGTCCCCACTTATTACCGTAGCAGGTCCCGGTTTATTACTCTTGTATTTCTTTATTATTTTACTATGGATCGTTGTTCGTGGAACATTATGCAGTCTCCTGGCAGTGTTTATAGGAGTTCCCGATCTTACATCTTCCAAGGCTTTCGCCAATGCGTCTTCATTTTACGCCTTACGCTTCTTTGCAATTTTACTAATTTCGATAGTTTCTGAGATAAACCTAATATTTATAAAGTAATTTGTTAAATAAATATTGCATAAATCTTTATTAATTTGTGACGTAGCGACGTCACGCGCCGCGAGTAAGTGCGCGTCGTAAGAGAATAAGGCTAGTGCGAGCCGCGGTCGCTAGGTGGCCGCCGGCCCCGCGCTCGGCTCGCTGGCGAAAACAAGCGGCGACAAGTGTATAAAGGCCGCCGCGGGCCCAGTCAAGGCTCTCCGTTCTGTACACCCAGAAGCCTAACACGCTGCCTGGCCGTACAACTGAGAAGCCGTTTTGTCTCTCAATGTGTGCCAGAATCGCCCATCGCCATTACTGCGCCGTTACCCGCTTCTTTCCTGATATAGACCGAGAGAAATCTTGCGTCGTCTACCAACGCTTCCGTATAGGGATGAATCGATACCACCAAAGTATCGATACTTTTACTCATTACTTGTATCGAATGAAAGTATCGGTACTTACTCGGTATCGACACAAAAGTATCGGTACTTACTCGGTATCGACACAAAAGTATCGATACCTACTTGTATCGAATCAATAATGAGTACAGACTCCCTCGCTGAGGGCTCGATTTGGCGTACACGATGTGGACTTTTCGCTATCCCCACCAGTTCTGTCTCGCTCTTGTCCGGCGAAGGTGAGAGCGAGATGGAACGAGAGCGAGTGAGGACGGTAGGAGCAGACGACGCGTTGACGTTTTGTCTCGCTCCCTCCTTCTGACGCATGACATTCCGTCCTTTGCGTGCGCGACGGGCGTGCGCGATGGTCGTGAGCAGTCAACGTGGACACGAAAATAGCTTCTGCAAAAGTTTGACGCAGGCCCGGCTCAAGTCTTATTTGCGCCCTAGGGGAACTTGTCAAATTGCGCCCTTTATTATATTACATTTATTTGAGATTATTTATGACCTTACTGTGAAAAATTAGGCAACTGCCTAGGGCGTAAGGTTGACAAGAGGCGCAAAATGGTGTTTTCATTGTTGGCATTGTTGAAAATAAACTTTTAAATGAAATACAACAAATTGTACTGCAACTGTTTTAAACTACGAATAAAAATTCAGAGTAAGGTCATCAATAATCTCAAATAAATATATTATAATAAAGGGCTCAATTAGACAACATTCACCTAAGGCGCAAAAAAGGCTCGTGCCGTGCCTATCTGACCGTGGTGCGCATGCGTCGAACAGTCACGATTTCATCTGAGCGCTCGCGCCCGTCGCGCACGCAAAGCGTTCCATCTCGCTCCCCCCTTCGGCCAGAAAGAAGCGAGAAACGAACACTCGGAATTAGGCAATTAGGGCTCCGTTCACGATACGGGCTCAACGCCGGTCCCGACCAGCGAGCCCTCAGCGAGGGAATACTGTATATATATATATACATATATCAACAAAGGCTAATGCAACACATGACCCGAGGCGTTAGCGCGCGGAATGCGGATTACCTAGAAAAAAAATACCATGGCACGGTCGAAGTGCTGGAATGAAGCATTCCATCTCAGTATAAATCTAGCCATTACAAGCGAATAACCAGAGAAATAAAGAGTGTGTTTAATTAAACCAGGCGTTAATTTATTCGTCCGTATTCTAAGAGGAATATTGTATACATTTTATTCACCATATTCACAAAACATTGTAGAAGGGGTGTGAGCAGAGCAGATGCTAACTGTGTTAATTCACTCTACATCATATTGTAAATCATAATTCATGATGTAAGGTAAATCCTTACATCATGCTGTAAATCCTTACATCATGCTCTGTATCGTGCATCTGGAGTAGTTCGAACAATATTTTTGGGCCAAGTATATCTATGTTTGCTTTCATCTTTCATGTAGAATATCGATACTCGCCCCATTCGATACGAGTACTTTTAATCGATACCTACTTGGTATCGCAACCCTAGGTATCGATGCTAAAATTACTTGGTATCGAAGCGAAAGTATCGATACTTTACTTGTATTTACTTGTATCGATTCATCCCTACTTCCGTAGAACCTCTGCGGCTATGAACTCAGAGATCACATTGCACTTAGGGTAGATGTCCCAATTACCGTGCCCTGTCCCTATTACCGTGCCTTTATACTTGAAGAAGCTTTAATTGTTTAAAAATGCAACCTACTCGTTTGTAACACATACATTAATAGTTTAACTTAATTAAAAAATTTTCTTTCCTTATTTATGTATGCGAGTTTTTTGTACGGCTTCTTTAAGTATAAAGGCACGGTAATAGGTACAGGGCACGGTAATTGGGGGACATCTACCCTATGTAAGATTGGTGGCAGGTAACAGAAAACACAAAATAATAATAAAAACATGTATTTCTGCACTAATAATGCAGTTATAATTTACTATAGTAAATTCTTTGTAAAGTCTTTGGTATTCTTTGGTATATTGTTAACAGAAATTGTGTTATAAAATATAAAACTTAAAGTGCTAAACTTAATATTGCCGGTAAAATATAATAATGTAAAAGAACATAAATATATACATTCGAAGCCGTCGCCGAGGCACCGCCGGAAAGCCCGCAACAACCGTTGCGACCGCGAAACGCACACACGCACAGTGGTTCCAAAGTGACTTTTTGCGGTCAAAATTCTGTATCTCCGTCAATTCTCAACCGATTTTTGATTTCTTTGGCTCATTTTGCCGGGGATTAATTTTGCTATAATATCAAGTACCTGAATTGCGACCAAAACGTGTTATTTTCTATCTTTTTTCTGACAAAGTTGGATGAAAACTTTAGCAGAACAATCTTTGGGGCTAATTTAATAAGATTTTGCTTATCTAAGTAGTATTTTTTACGTAAAATCTTCAATTGGCACTAGGGAATAGCGGAAACATAAAACAGGTGATTTGTTGACACGTCAGAATGTTTGAAATACAACTTTACAATGGCTGAAAATTTGGAATGTCTATCGCGTTTACTACAACCAGAACCGTCTAAAATACCAATTTAATGTATGATTATAGAACCTAATAGCGTTCAGAAATATCGAAGAACGTCAAAAACCGTGATTTACTTTTTACGATTTTATTATTGTTTATTAGTAAATAAAACTTTATCCAATCTTTCCCAACCACATCTTTTGCATTTGGAATGTGGGTAAGAATGTAATAAACAAATTCAGAAAGGAATTAGCTGCCACCACTTGCCCCTGCGGTGTCAATCCGATTTTGTTTAATTGGCGATAGCGCTCAAAGTGCCTTTCTGTGGACGAAATTCCGTATCTCAGTGAATTCTTAACCAATTTTTATCTTTTTTTGCTGGTTTTGTTTGGGATTAAATTTGCTTGGGATTAAAAAAACAAATTCTGATCTCTTGGTTCCGAAACAACGAGTTTATTAACCATTTTTGTTCCTACATCATTAAAAGGAGATAAAATAAAAAATAAATATAAATTAAACAATTCAAATTTAAACAAGATTGTCTTCTTCCATATATTCCACATCATTATAATTAGACAAAAGATATTTTGCGTCTTTTTCAAGATCAACAGACGGAGTTGGCCATTGGGACCTCAAAATGGAAATTAAAGGATCCGATGTTATTAATAAATTATGCATTAAGGTAAAGGCACCAGTAGTTGACCAGTTAAGAGAAATCCTTCAAGTAAACAATAGTAACTAATTGCTCTGTCATTAAATAGTGACAGTCGGTGCCTAAAGATACTCTTTAAGCTTTCCAAATTATGTAATGAGAACGATTTTTTAAAAAAGGTATGCTATAAAAATTTTGAAACCATTTTTCAAAGTTCAGTAACTGCTTCAGAAGTTGACCATCCTTGAAAATGAAAAGACTAGTAGTTGACCTTATGTTGGTCAGTAATTGACCACCTATACAAGAAAGAGAATTAAGGCAATGATGTAGGTAATCGTCTTAGCATCGTTTATTGTCAATAATTTAGAACAAGTTAGAACTAAAAAGGAATGTGAAATTAAAAGATTTCAATTCGATAAGGAGCCCAATTCAGGAACAGATTAGACATTTCGAATTTTGCTCACTTTCGAAGGTTTAAACAAATGATTGCAAAATTAGATGTTTTGGTACATATAGAATCGTGTTCTGCGGGGAAAGTAACTAAACAAATATGTATGTGTCTCCGAAATTTTTTTATTTATTCTAAAACTTTTTTACAATATAATTTGTTAAACAAATTGTTTAAATAAATTAATTTTATAAATCCTATGTCGAATTCGGGATCAGCGACCTCAAAAACCACTAACGATATATACAACTTTTTCGTGCATTTACCCAGTTTCTTGTGCGCCATACCTGTCAACTTCTAGAAACAATTAGAATGACAAGAGTCATTACTTGACCACCCCGCAAACTATGGGTGCGTTCCGATTTTCGCAGTGAGTGCAGAAATCGCAGCGGTTCATGCGGTCTTGAAATTTAAAAATGCTACTATGGAAAAAGAAACGTTGTTTACAATAACCTCGGTACTATTAAATAATAGTGATAATGAAATCAGCAGCTGTGATTCGTCTGATGAAAGCGAAAATGAAGATGATATTAACTTGCCATTTAGAATCAGAATTAATATACATATCATTAATTGTAAACAAAACACTCGGACAGATTATGTTTGCCTAAAAATTGACAGATTATGGAGAACATTGTGGAGGTTATTCCGGGATATTCGATAATAAGTATGTAATTATCCATTTGTATTAAAAAAAAACATCACATGAAGTTTCTTCAAAATAATAACGTAAAAAAGTGGCATTGTAATCATGAGAGAATTAATTGTTTTTATTACTTTTCATTAAATTGTATCAGCTATTTCCAATAGAGAAATTCAAATAATCAAAGATTGGAAAAACAAATACGCATGCGCGCGCGCAGTGACTGCTTCACCTCTGAAATTCTGCGTTTGCTGCACGCTCGCTGCACGGGAAGTAGTATCGTATTGGTGGAAAGTGAGAGAAATTCTAGGGAATCGTACGATGCCACCAATACGATGCCACCAATTTCATGCACTCACTGCGAAAATCGGAACGCACCCTATGTGTTTCTGAGGTTAGTATAACAAAAACGGTGCATTTATCAAATATAGAACACTATGAGAGTTTAACAAGTGAAGAGGTCAGTCATAAAGAGTTAATAACCTACGAATTTTTTTACCTGAACCATACACCTGTTCTTGACAAAATCATTATGGAAATAACGAAATGGGAACACACTACTCACCTTGATGTAAATAAACGTTCGCCAATATTATTCATAATGCACTTCACACTTGAGTGTTTTAGATTTCAGTCGGTAGATGTCTTGGCACGTCAACTGCACTTTTTTCAAAAGATCGTCACTTCTAAAAACCTTATTTTTCACGTTTTTCTGAAAAGTGGTCAACTACTGATACATGGTCAACTACTGGTGCCTTTACCTTATATCCTTATTTGTCGAAAACCTCGAACTTTTTCGGGTGTTAAATTGTCGGAATCTTTTAAAATCTTTGTTCCTACATTCCTGGGCTTCTTCCGACATCTGGCCAATCGGCAGAATAGTGGAGTTTAAAACGTCTTTTATATCCATACTCCCTAACAGCGCGACGATTTTTCCGCAATTGGAAGAGAGTAGCGGAAATCACCGAGGAGAATGAACAACTTATTAAATTTTTTTTTATAATTTTACAAGTTTTGTCTGCCGACAATCTTTTTCTGCCGAAACGGCCAAAATTTTTGTTAGGGAGTATGGATGGTATTTTATGCCATCATCAGTACATAAAATTTTAATTCACGGAAAAGACGTTTTAAACTCCACTATTCTGCCGATTGGCCAGATGTCGGAAGAAGCCCAGGAATGTAGGACCAAAGATTTTAAAAGATTCCGACAATTTAACACCAGAAAAAGTTCGAGGTTTTCGACAAATGAGGATATAATGCATAATTTATTAATAACATCGGATCCTTTAATTTCCATTTTGAGGTCCCAATGGCCAACTCCGTCTGTTGATCTTGAAAAAGACGCAAAATATCTTTTGTCTAATTATAATGATGTGGAATATATGGAAGAAGACAATCTTGTTTAAATTTGAATTGTTTAATTTATATTTATTTTTTATTTTATGATGATAACTTTTAATGATGTAGGAACAAAAATGGTTAATAAACTCGTTGTTTCGGAACCAAGAGAGCAGAATTTGTTTTTTTAATGCCTAAAGAAAATTTTGGAAAACTACTGTGTGACATTTTAGCAAATTTAATCCCAGACAAAACGAGCAAAAAAAAAGATAAAAATTGGTTAAGAATTCACTGAGATACGGAATTTCGTCCACAGAAAGGCACTTTGAGCGCTATCGCCAATTAAACAAAATCGGATTGACACCGCAGGGGCAAATGGTGGCAGCTAATTCCTTTCTGAATTTGTTTATTACATTCTTACCCACATTCCAAATGCAAAAGATGTGGTTGGGAAAGATTGGATAAAGTTTTATTTACTAATAAACAATAATAAAATCGTAAAAAGTAAATCACGGTTTTTGACGTTCTTCGATATTTCTGAACGCTATTAGGTTCTATAATCATACATTAAATTGGTATTTTACACGGTTCTGGTTGTAGTAAACGCGGTAGGCATTCTAAATTTTCAGCCATTGTAAAGTTGTATTTCAAACATTCTGACGTGTCAACAAATCACCTGTTTTATGTCTCCGCTATTCCCTAGTGCCAATTGAAGATTTTACGTAAAAAAAAAACTACTTAGATAAGCAAAATCTTATTAAAATAGCCCCAAAGATTGTTCTGCTAAAGTTTTCATCCAACTTTGTCAGAAAAAAGATAGAAAATAACACGTTTTTGTCGCAATTCAGGTACTTGATATTATAGCAAAATTAATCCCCGACAAAACGAGCCAAAGAAATCAAAAATCGGTTGAGAATTGACGGAGATACGGAATTTTGACCGCAAAAAGTCACTTTGGAACCACTGTGACACGCCGAGAAACTAAGCCGCGCACCTGTAAACGACCTTAATAAAATACCTAAGGATTTTTGGCAGCTATTGCCAAGAGAGTTCCGATTGGCGCTCTGGTAGGTAAGGTGGCGGACTGGAAAAAGAAGGTGCGTTTCGTCCCGGGTTTGCCAGAGGACTCGTCAGTGAGGCTGTCCTGGCAAACCCTGCCTCAGACACGCTTGGTGGGGATGTGAGATACTCGGACGGAACTCTTACATATGCGGACTGGAGCGAGGGTCAGCGCTAGCGAGAGAGCCGCGATCCGTGTGGCCCTCTGGTGGAGCTCCGTGTGTGTGACGGGGTCCCTACAGATTTTTACCCAACAGCTCTTGTTCATTTGTCGGACCCTGACACCCGACTGAGTCGGCATCAATCCCTTCTCCGTCCCACCGATAACCTTCTCGCTGCGGAGAACGGTTACAAATTTATACTTACAGTGTCTACGTGTATCTAGAGACGCGGTAGAGTCTCGACGCCAAGTACAGGAAAGACACCCTGTATATGTCGACTGTCGCTACCGCTATCATTTACTCGAGAAACGGCTAATCCAACCTAACCTGAAACTTATTTCATTAATATCTCATCACGCTTGCAATTTTTTCTAAATTTAAAGGCATATAAGCTGTCGAATAAGACCAAATTCAATAAAATCGGTACACGCATAACAGAGATATCGTAATATCGTCTCATGAATCTGTCGTAAAAGGTAAGATTTTTTTTGATTTTCTTCTTCAAGAAATTTTTCGTCAAACATAATATGTATATACGCGTTACACGCACACCTTCAGCCAAAATGATACTAACACATGTTTCGTTCATCAATCGCTATCTTCACTATGCAATCTACTCCAAATTTTGACAGCTTACAAAGATTATAACCTGACGAGTGTCAAATAAGGTAGGTTGTCAAAATTTGAGATGCCACGTGTTTTTACAAATATGTATCGTTGTACCATTGAGTTGCAACCATAACCCATAACCACAAATTCTAACGACTTGAAATCAGCCTGTAACCACAAATCAAATCAATTCTCAATCGATATGGAATACATATACCTATGTAGAGAAAAGGGGAGAAGACGAAGAAGCGAAGTGAAAAACAGAAATAAAGTTAATTTTCATTCGTTACTTTGAATGAATGTACTGTACACAAAGTACTATATATATAAAATGCATATAGATCGGCAATGCAGTGCGCATGGTTTCATTTCGTAGTTGTTAAACTTACGTAGAATTTATCCTTAATCAAAAAATAAATAAAGTACACTCGCTAAGCTGCTTTGCGCTATTCCGAGTATTCCAAGTATATACAGTAGGGTGGTCGCAAGACATAGGGGGAATTTTTTTTTTCGTCGTATCTTCGACGGCAACCCCCAAAAAGTTGCCAATTGATGTAAAAATGAGATTGTCAAAGTTTCAGCTCGATCGGATAACGCTAAGACTTGTCTCATCAGCCCTAAAGTATTAAAAAACAGCTATTTTTCTAAAAAAATCGGTGTTTTTTCGCTATAAAATTAGAACGGTTTTTGCTAGGGGCGTTTTTTTTCTCTGGTTTTGTAGAGAATGTTCCTGGTTTCAATTTTCATTCCCACAACTTGTTTGACAAACGTACAGATCGGAAGATATTGGGCTTTGTCGTGGGCCGGACCCGGAAAATCGACTTTTTCAAGAAAATGTAAAAATTCGCTTAAGTTGATAATTTTTTTTTTTTAATGTTTTTCAAATACTTTTTAGTTATTTAGCATCAAAGAGTTCAAGTAAGATACTTTTAAAAAATAGATTTTCAATGAGGTAGGTGAATAGAAGGAGTGGGATAGAGGGGGGAGATGAAAGAAAATATTGACATACGAATCAATTATGTATTATAATCAAACTATAGTGAAACTTGTCTATCGGATGGCAACTTACTGCCAGTAATTTGATGGGATATATATCCAATCAGAAAAATCTTGTCTTTCTGCCTGGAACTTACACCACTTGTAGGTGTAGAGGACGAAGGCAATGGTTCCGAATCCATTATTACTTACAGCTTTGGAAAAAAAGAAATGTAAGCTACCCACACACGCACGAAAGATTTGTCCCTTCTCTCGAGGTCGTAAGGCCCGATTAACTCCGTGGTGCGCGGTGCTAGCGGCTTTATCACTCGCTGAGAGATGATTACGAAAAAATGATAGTCTTTTTCACCATACACAACTCGCTGATTAACAAATCACCCGATTCTACAGAAGAAAGTAAACGGTTAACGATAAAGTTCACGACACGGTACCGCAGAGGGCTTGTTCAAGAGTGAGAAGCCTCGTCACCTTCGGAGGGCAATTTATACAACCCTCGCAGAGGATCTCGTCCCTGAAGCAACGCCAAAACCGCGCGGAAAAAATCGGCGTGAAAATGCTTCCGCACGCCGAAAAATACTGACCTGGGCAAGTGTGGCTGCCGGATGGGTAACGTGGCCATAGCCTGGCTCTCCCAGGCCCAAGGGGAAAAACTCGAGAGTACCTACGCCTAACGGAAAAATCTACCTAAAACATGGAGGCATGCTAGCGACGAAGCCGCTACACAACAAATTAATTATAAACGACTCATTTGAATCGTGACGAAAACTAAACTCGCTGGGCCGACTGTTGATCAGACGAGGTGTATGAGGTCTATGACATGAACGTTAGACTAGACCAGGTGATGTTGTCTGAACGACGAATGTATCAAGAGGCCTTGCTTGAAGAGCGCTGATTGAATTCTGGTCTTTGTCCACCTCTTCGACGTTGAAGGTACACAAGACATCAGAATTGTGGGAGATGCCAAAATGTTGATCAGCTAGCTTTTTCTCGAAGAGGAGAAACCTTTCCTCTGCGATTTCTGCGGTGGAGGAGGAACCCTCTCCTTGTTGGTGACGTGAGCGGAGAAGAACCAGACATCTGCCTACCAAACCTAGTCAGATTGCTCGATCAAAGCGTCTTGCCGGGGTCGCGGTTTATGACGGTATTGTCCCGCGAGTCAGCGGTGGATGACGATATATATTGGTTCGAAGTCACCGTGTACCAGGTACCACCCGCTGACAGAGTAACCAACCCAGGGTTATCACGGAGCGAAAAAGGTCGAAATCCAAGAGAAAAAAAACGGCACGGTGCCGATTGCCCCCTATTCGATATCTGGCAGGCAAATATTTTCCAGTGCACGTTTCGGAAATAAGCATTGCCCGATCGTAAACGAATAAAAATGAATTTCGCTTCGAAAACTTCGAAATTACCGACTGTAAACGAAAATGAATTTTCGTTTCGCTCCGAGCCCGCTTTTGTCCCGTAAGATGGAACAAGAAATATATTTTAAAAAATATACATTGAAAACACTTATACTGAAAACATTACTTTGATGTGTGTGGATGCAAAGAATTGAACGAACAACAAAAGCATGGTTAGAAAGTAATTTTATCACGTTTATACCGAATTTTTACATTTTCTTGAAAAAGTCGATTTTCCGGGTCCGGCCCACGACAAAGCCCAATATCTTCCAATCTGTACGTTTGTCAAACAAGTTGTGGGAATGAAAATTGAAGCCAGGAACATTCTCTACAAAACCAGAGAAAAAAAACGTCCCTAGCAAAAACCGTTCTAATTTTATAGCGAAAAAACCCCGATTTTTTTTAGAAAAATAGCTGTTTTTTAATACTTTAGGGCTGATGAGGCAAGTCTTAGCGTTATCCGATCGAGCTGAATTTTTGACAATCTCATTTTTACACCAATTGGCAACTTTTTGGGGGTTGCCGTCGAAGAAATTCGGACATCGATTTCTTGCGACCACCCTAATATATGTATACCTTACAAAAAGTAAAAAAATTACGCCAAGTACATGAATTATCTTTGTAAAAAGAAGTGAGATCCCCATAAAAAAACTTCAAAAAAGTAAAAAATACGCCAAGTACATGAAACAAATAAATCACAAAAAAATAGAAGAAAATATACAATATAAAAAAAGATGTGAAATCAAAATGTGCTGCAAGTACATAAAGGTGCTTTCCAACTGCGCTTAAGATGACACAACTACATATACACAGCTAAAATGCTGTGTTCATACATTCCATTACTCATATCGCGGTCATTTTAATAATTTGTGCAGATAAAATGTCTACATCTAGACATTTGCCTAGATGTCCGCGGCCTGGAAGTCAAATACTTGGCGTGGCCAGGCAAGGTATTCTCAGATCATCAATACCCATACCATCCCTCTCGCAGGCTTTCAGATAATTTGTCAATTTAAAACTCTGACAATATGAGTACATTTTCATTATATTGCGTTTTAAAATAATTCCAAGATCATTCATCGACACCGATACCTTTCCTCTCACAAGCTTTCAGATAATTTGTCAATTTAAAACTCTAAAAATATGAGTACACTTTCATTATTTTGCATTTTTAAATAATTCATATTTATCGACAGATTGACCTTGCCTGGCCACGCCAAGTATTTGACTTCCAGGCCGCGGACATCTAGGCAAATGTCTAGATGTAGACATTTTATCTGCACAAATTATTAAAATGACCGCGATATGAGTAATGGAATGTATGAACACAGCATTTTAGCTGTGTATACGTAGTTGTGTCATCTTAAGCGCAGTTGGAAAGCACCTTTATGTACTTGCAGCACATTTTGATTTCACATCTTTTTTTATATTGTATATTTTCTTCTATTTTTTTTGTGATTTATTTGTTTCATGTACTTGGCGTATTTTTTACTTTTCGAAGTTTTTTATGGGATCAATATTTTCACAGTTTCTCGCGTCCAAAATGTCTCCTATTCAAAGCTCTCGTGGTCCTGTTCACACTAGTTCACAACAGCGTTGGCGGGAAATAGATTGTCGAGAACGAAGAGTCTCCGGGTGGAGGAGGAACCCGCCACGCATGCGCATGAAGACGCCGTGACGTCAAACCAATCAAAGCCAAGGTAGGTGTTGGCTCCAAACCAGTCGACGCCAAGGTTGGTTCCCCCTCCACCCGGAGACTCTTCGACACCTATTTCCTGCCGATGCTGGTTCACACATCCTCAGAAGCGGAAATAAGGTTAGATTTAGCAGTTGCAGAGGGAGCCAGTGGGCACTGAGGGACACGGTAATACGGACAAGCATTAAATTCCTGTCCCCATTACTGGCTTCTCTTTAAAAACTACGAAAACGTTTCAAAAGTGCTCATTTTGCTATTTTTTCATAAAAGTGGAACCTTTTATGATATAATTAACACTTTCCATAAGTGCAAATCATGATAATTATCAATTTATTCACGTTTGTAAAATACGTGTTCCTTACCGTTTTCGGTAAGGATTTCGGTAAATCCATCGAAATCTTCATATTTATTTTTGAAAATTTTTTACTATGCTTTAATTGATTAAAAATGCAACCTTCTCGTTTGTAACAATTGTATCACATATATTAATAGTTTAACTTACTTAAAAAAAATATTTCCCTATTTATTTATGCGAGTCTTTTGTATGGCTTCTTCAAGTATAAAGGCACAGTAATGGGGACAGGACACCGTAATCGGGACACGTACGGTAGTGCGCACTAGAGCTCTGCAACGGGCGGGTTTGGCCCGCCCGGCCCACGACTGTTTCTCGGTGTACCCGACCCGCCCGCACTTGAATCGTCAAAAGCCCGAAGAACCCGCGGCTGTCCAGCCCGCCCATACCCGCCCGAAAGGCTCGATCCGTCCGTGCCCGCTCTTTACCGAGACATTTCCCGCGCTTCGCTCGATTTTCACTCGGACTTATTGTTACCCTCGAATGGAGAGTCAAACCTTGACAACTTATTTATTATTAATGTGTATTATACTTATCAACCATATGTAAATAACACCAGTTAAAATACAAATAAATGTAAGAAATTAAAAAATTTAGATTTAATTTATGTTTTTTACAAACAACAACATTGTAGTAGAAACATATCAGACAATTTAGAAATACAGTATATAAAAAATGCAGCTGACCCCGATGAATAGAGGAAAGGCGCAAATACGGACACGGACAGGTCGGATACGTCGCACGGCTGGCAACAGTTTCGGGCTTGACGGGCGGGTAGAAATGAACCGCTAACCCGTCTTGCCCGACGCGGGCCGGGCGGGCCGGGTGAGTCGAAAAACGATCGGGTAACGGGCGGGTTGACCCACGGTATACCCGCCCGTTGCAGAGCTCTAGTGCGCACTGGCAAGGAGAGGTTCCCAGGTGTCCGCCTCCGATTGCTTTAGTTTTTGGATATGTTTTAAAGGACCGAAAAATAAGAAATACGTGTCTTTTAATTTTGGCCCGTTTACATGTTTAGGGGGTGAAACCATTATAAACTACATCAATATAGCTAGTGTTACAGTCAAAGCGTTAATTGAGCGCAATTCAGCGAATTTATACATTCTGTAGTCAATGTATGCACACACTGATTTGATTGGCTGAAGTATTCACATAGGTATACATATTTTTTAACTAAAGTGAAGAAATATTCGTTATATTTAAATAGATCAAGAAAGATTACATTCGTTCAAAATATACAACTGAACTTCTATAAGAACATTTGGGAATGTTTTGAAAGAAATTGAGGTTATGTGACGCGTGCAAAGAACAGTTACGCTCTCCACTAATCAGAAGCGATCGCGAAAAATCACCGTGATTCTTCTTCTATTCTTTTCTCTCCCTGCGTTCGTAACTTTCACATTTCTAACTTTTCTTACTCTGCACGGCTTCCTGGCTATTCTTTTTCAGGTCGTTTCTCAAGGCATGGCCCGGGCCTGGTGATCGTCACTTCTCCCTTAATTTTCTCTTTTACCTTCTTCTGTGCGTTTCTTCAGTTTTCCATCTTTCCCTTTTCTATTTCTTTCCTTCTCTTCTTACATCCCTTATTAAGAGTGCATACTTTGGAAGAACGATTAGTCAGTCAGTATCGCGCAGTTCTACCAGACACTGGCTGCTGACATCACGCGAACTCGTTTCACTGTTAATTGTTGTTATTATACATAAATTGATTGTTGTGTCAGACGGAGACACGCGTGTCCAGACGCACGCACTTTAGCTACGCGTGCACCTTTAACGCCGATGGAGACCATGCGTTGTTTCAGCAGTACAGATTATATCTAGCAATTGGGTGAGGGTTCTTTATTACTATTTCGGTAATTATATAGAAGAGGGCACACCTTACTTATTTTGTTGACATTGAAATATGTTGTAAAGGTCATCATTCTGAACAACTTTTTTCCTATACATGTTACCGTCGCTCGGCTTTAGTTTTCGAGATATTCGAAAACATATTTTGGTGTTTATTCGGAATCAGCTACACCTGTGTTGATCCTTTCCGAGGTATCGGTATAGGTTTGGGGCTAAATTTGGAGGGGCGCGGGAGTCCCCCCGTGAGGGTGTTGTCGGAAGTCCCCACACACCTAACAGATGCTCCCGAAAGCACCCTCTTCCTAGCAAAAAAATTATGTTTTAGAACCAGTTAAGCTTGAACTAAGCTTTGGGTGCTTTCGAGAGCACCTGTTGAGTGGGGTATGTACGGGCTTCCGTCAACACTCCGACTCTGTTCGGAAATTAGAATGACCCTGGCTCTAAAACATCATTTTTGCAAACTATTTTTGCGTGTATCTCGGAAACAAAGATCGACAGGCAGTAACATGTATAGGAAAAAGTTGTTCAGAATCATGCCGCTGACAACATATTTCAAGGTCATCAAAACCGGCGAGGTGTACCTTCCTTTATATAATTACCACTTTTTCCTTTCTCTGAATAAAGTAAATTATAATTTGATACTGGAGACTTTATTAAAAATAGAATACATACAAAAATATCTACGCTAGGTGATAGGTGATGAGGTGACAGGTAAATTACATGAAATAAACTACACACAAAGTCCCTTGATGAAGTTTTTATCTATCTGCAATGGGCAACTTATTTTAAGTACATATTAGAATCTCAATTTCTGAAGTCACAATAACGTGTTAATGTGTATCGCGGAAGTTGGTTCATGCCAATTCGGAGCTCGGCCAGCTGATGCAGGGGAAATAACTTTCCTGCGCTCGTCTCGTATGGTTTATATTTATACTATTTTTTTGCCAAATAATTATCAGTTGAGTTATACATAATGTTTGGGATTGGCCCAAACGGCCACAGGCCAAGCCGGCGCTGAGTCGCTGCCGATGCGGCGCGCGGTTTGAACTAACCAACGCGACCTGATCGCGGACTGCACGATCGCGGTGATGCGACCTGTCGGGCCATCTGTTGACGCGCACCTCAGCTAATTGGGCAGCTGTCTCGCCTCATCGCCCAAACGGCTTTGTTTGGCCGGTGCGGTCCTCGTCCTACTCGGGGCGAGCAGCTGTTCGGTGGGGGTGCTGACGTCGGGACTTGGCAAACCGGCCGGTCCATCACCGCGATCGCTCTCCTTCTTCTACGAATCGTGCTCGCGATACCAAGTATCTTTAAAATTAACGTTCTCGGGTTCTGCTGGAACGTTCCAGTAAAGACTAGAGCGGGCTGCTCGGTCCAATCGCGGCTTTCGCGTACTCTTGTGCTGCTAGATAAACACTTTTCTGTAATTAGGCGTACTCTTGTGCTGCTAGATAAACACTTTTCTGTAATTAGTTAAGACAGGACAACGTGTAATATATTGTGTAACCGTCGTGTAAATATACAGTGGTCGTGACCTTAGACTAAACTTAACGGCTATCCTTAAAGACTACCTTATACGCTAGACTAAGACTAAATTTAAATCTAATTCTCGACCGCTCGAACTTCGGCGTGTCGAATCCGCAACATTGGTCCTTCGAGCCGGATATCGGTGTAATCGCGAAAACGTGCGAGTGACCGGTTCCGGGACTTTGTACGGTGACCACGTGGTGATCGCGCTCCGCTCTCGACCGTCACGATGGCCGACAAGATCAACTCTCAGATCGAACTCTTCCACCGACTAACCCGCGTCTATGAGAACCTAAAAAAGAAAGGCGCGGCTAAAATCACGAGCGGGATGATACAGTCGCGGGTGAACATGCTCGGCAATCATTGGACGCAGTTCGCGACCCAGCATGCGGCTCTGATGGAGGCGCGAACTGCCGACCTGGACAAACACGAATACTTCACGAAGGACTGCTTCAGTATTGCCGAAGAGTCTTTCATGGATCAGCAGGCCCAGCTCCTGGACCTGCGAGAGGAGCTCATCGGGACTCAGCCCCACGCGTCAAACACGACGCTGCCGTCGGGACACGCAGAGGGCGGCGAGCTTCGGCAACGCGCATTGTTGCCACGCATCAATCTACCGACCTTCGACGGGCGATACAGCGAATGGGTTCCTTTCCACGACCTATTCGTATCGCTCGTTATCCAGGACTCGTCGCTAAAGAATGTCGACCGCTTTCATTATCTTCGGGGCTGCCTGAAAGGCGAGGCGGCCGATTTAATACGAAGCATTAAGACGACAGAGTCCAATTTCAAACGCGCCTGGATGACGCTCCAGGAGCGTTTCCAAAACAAGCGCCGCTTGGTACGCGCTCAACTGGTGCGCCTCACTGACCTTCAGCCTGCCGAAAAGGAGTCGTCCGTGGAGCTGAAGCGGTTGTATTACGCTACGTGGGACGTCGTCGACGTACTCGCCGATATGGAGCGGCCAGATCCGACGGATTGGATTGTCCATTTAACGGTGGAGAGGTTGGACCTCCAATCACGCCGTGAGTGGGAAACCGCGCTAGGGTCCACCACGGAGCCGCCCACCTTGGAGGAGTTGAAGAAATTCATCGACTCACGCATCCACAACGTGGAAGCGCTGGAAGAACGTCGAGGCGACCGACGAGAAGGCGAACTGAACGGACAGTAAACTAAGTTATAATCAAATTGTCCGAAACGCGTTACAACGTGTAACATTCCACGTACCGTCTGCCGTTCACGATCCAACGAGGATCGCCCGCTATCGGGCTTCGGCGTATGACACCGCTCGCGCCGATACACGTTGCACTTGCAACTACTTTCTCTACTACCTTCGCGTGCTCGCGCCGATACACGTTGCACTTGCAACTACTTTCGCTACTATCTTCGCGTGCTCGCGCCGATACACGTTGCACTTGCAACTACTTTCGCTACTATCTTCGCGTGCTCGCGCCGACGCGTGTTGCACTTGCAACTGTCACTAACTTTCTATATTACATGCACTGTATTCCCCTTGCAAGCGCCCACCACTGCAACCGGGACGGTCCCATTCACTCCCGACCTTCTCACTAACGTTACGCTAGTCCGGACAGCTCTGTCCACTGCTGAATGACTCGCGTCAGCCAATAGACGGCCAGCAAGTTTGTCATACTGACAAAGGCGGGCGGGAATGTTTGGGATTGGCCCAAACGGCCACAGGCCAAGCCGGCGCTGAGTCGCTGCCGATGCGGCGCGCGGTTTGAACTCACCAACGCGACCTGATCGCGGACTGCACGATCGCGGTGATGCGACCTGTCGGGCCATCTGTTGACGCGCACCTCAGCTAATTGGGCAGCTGTCTCGCCTCATCGCCCAAACGGCTTTGTTTGGCCGGTGCGGTCCTCGTCCTACTCGGGGCGAGCAGCTGTTCGGTGGGGGTGCTGACGTCGGGACTTGGCAAACCGGCCGGTCCATCACCGCGATCGCTCTCCTTCTTCTACGAATCGTGCTCGCGATACCAAGTATCTTTAAAATTAACGTTCTCGGGTTCTGCTGGAACGTTCCAGTAAAGACTAGAGCGGGCTGCTCGGTCCAATCGCGGCTTTCGCGTACTCTTGTGCTGCTAGATAAACACTTTTCTGTAATTAGGCGTACTCTTGTGCTGCTAGATAAACACTTTTCTGTAATTAGTTAAGACAGGACAACGTGTAATATATTGTGTAACCGTCGTGTAAATATACAGTGGTCGTGACCTTAGACTAAACTTAACGGCTATCCTTAAAGACTACCTTATACGCTAGACTAAGACTAAATTTAAATCTAATTCTCGACCGCTCGAACTTCGGCGTGTCGAATCCGCAACATTGGTCCTTCGAGCCGGATATCGGTGTAATCGCGAAAACGTGCGAGTGACCGGTTCCGGGACTTTGTACGGTGACCACGTGGTGATCGCGCTCCGCTCTCGACCGTCACGATGGCCGACAAGATCAACTCTCAGATCGAACTCTTCCACCGACTAACCCGCGTCTATGAGAACCTAAAAAAGAAAGGCGCGGCTAAAATCACGAGCGGGATGATACAGTCGCGGGTGAACATGCTCGGCAATCATTGGACGCAGTTCGCGACCCAGCATGCGGCTCTGATGGAGGCGCGAACTGCCGACCTGGACAAACACGAATACTTCACGAAGGACTGCTTCAGTATTGCCGAAGAGTCTTTCATGGATCAGCAGGCCCAGCTCCTGGACCTGCGAGAGGAGCTCATCGGGACTCAGCCCCACGCGTCAAACACGACGCTGCCGTCGGGACACGCAGAGGGCGGCGAGCTTCGGCAACGCGCATTGTTGCCACGCATCAATCTACCGACCTTCGACGGGCGATACAGCGAATGGGTTCCTTTCCACGACCTATTCGTATCGCTCGTTATCCAGGACTCGTCGCTAAAGAATGTCGACCGCTTTCATTATCTTCGGGGCTGCCTGAAAGGCGAGGCGGCCGATTTAATACGAAGCATTAAGACGACAGAGTCCAATTTCAAACGCGCCTGGATGACGCTCCAGGAGCGTTTCCAAAACAAGCGCCGCTTGGTACGCGCTCAACTGGTGCGCCTCACTGACCTTCAGCCTGCCGAAAAGGAGTCGTCCGTGGAGCTGAAGCGGTTGTATTACGCTACGTGGGACGTCGTCGACGTACTCGCCGATATGGAGCGGCCAGATCCGACGGATTGGATTGTCCATTTAACGGTGGAGAGGTTGGACCTCCAATCACGCCGTGAGTGGGAAACCGCGCTAGGGTCCACCACGGAGCCGCCCACCTTGGAGGAGTTGAAGAAATTCATCGACTCACGCATCCACAACGTGGAAGCGCTGGAAGAACGTCGAGGCGACCGACGAGAAGGCGAACTGAACGGACAGTAAACTAAGTTATAATCAAATTGTCCGAAACGCGTTACAACGTGTAACATTCCACGTACCGTCTGCCGTTCACGATCCAACGAGGATCGCCCGCTATCGGGCTTCGGCGTATGACACCGCTCGCGCCGATACACGTTGCACTTGCAACTACTTTCTCTACTACCTTCGCGTGCTCGCGCCGATACACGTTGCACTTGCAACTACTTTCGCTACTATCTTCGCGTGCTCGCGCCGATACACGTTGCACTTGCAACTACTTTCGCTACTATCTTCGCGTGCTCGCGCCGACGCGTGTTGCACTTGCAACTGTCACTAACTTTCTATATTACATGCACTGTATTCCCCTTGCAAGCGCCCACCACTGCAACCGGGACGGTCCCATTCACTCCCGACCTTCTCACTAACGTTACGCTAGTCCGGACAGCTCTGTCCACTGCTGAATGACTCGCGTCAGCCAATAGACGGCCAGCAAGTTTGTCATACTGACAAAGGCGGGCGGGAATGTTTGGGATTGGCCCAAACGGCCACAGGCCAAGCCGGCGCTGAGTCGCTGCCGATGCGGCGCGCGGTTTGAACTCACCAACGCGACCTGATCGCGGACTGCACGATCGCGGTGATGCGACCTGTCGGGCCATCTGTTGACGCGCACCTCAGCTAATTGGGCAGCTGTCTCGCCTCATCGCCCAAACGGCTTTGTTTGGCCGGTGCGGTCCTCGTCCTACTCGGGGCGAGCAGCTGTTCGGTGGGGGTGCTGACGTCGGGACTTGGCAAACCGGCCGGTCCATCACCGCGATCGCTCTCCTTCTTCTACGAATCGTGCTCGCGATACCAAGTATCTTTAAAATTAACGTTCTCGGGTTCTGCTGGAACGTTCCAGTAAAGACTAGAGCGGGCTGCTCGGTCCAATCGCGGCTTTCGCGTACTCTTGTGCTGCTAGATAAACACTTTTCTGTAATTAGGCGTACTCTTGTGCTGCTAGATAAACACTTTTCTGTAATTAGTTAAGACAGGACAACGTGTAATATATTGTGTAACCGTCGTGTAAATATACAGTGGTCGTGACCTTAGACTAAACTTAACGGCTATCCTTAAAGACTACCTTATACGCTAGACTAAGACTAAATTTAAATCTAATTCTCGACCGCTCGAACTTCGGCGTGTCGAATCCGCAACACATAATATGTACGTACATTGTACAAAGACTATCGTGAATAAGTGATTTTTAAGCTTGTATACTTGTAAATAGTTATCATTTTCATTGCTATCATGATATTTATTTATTTATTTTATTTATAAACGGGAAAAGTCCCATTAGTGTACACAAACAGTATACACAATAGTAGTGGCAAAAAGAATGTCGAGAACGTAAACGAAAAACGAAAAACGAAAAACGAAAAACGAAAAACGGACGTGTACCTGTACTTACAAAGGTTACAGAAGTTTGAGTGCAGATTCTCTGAAAGAGCCAATGATATAAAATACATTTGTTTCATTTACAGTAATTCGATTTCGTCTATTTAGTTCCACTAACTAACAAATAAGTTAATTATTCTTCATATTTTAATTATATAAATTATTATAACTAAAATTTTATGATGTACTACATTTTCACTGTTTATCAACTAAATTCGATAATTTGTAAACGAATAAACATTTTTTATTTTAGAGGATGAAATCATTGTAATTGAGCATCTGCCAGGACGACGAGTTCATTTGCAAGACTTCTTTTGGACTGATGCAGAGGATGCTCCGCCATGGGTCGATTTGAATCAAGGGCTGACATTTTACGAAACCAAAACAATTCATCATACAGTAACTCTTTACACCCCAGTGAAAGATACGGACAATCACGATGACCATCCCCTTGAGTATGATCCAAAATGTACCACTTGTATTGAACCTACACCTAGATTAGATGACAGTGAGGATCACAATATCGCTGTAATTATTGAAGAAGATCCCGGACCAAGGTTTTTACAATTTTTCTTTTACATTTTTTAAATACATCGATTTCAGCATACTAAACAATCATGCAAAATAGTATGTAGAATACAAAAACTGATTGTAATAGAAAAATAGAGATTCACAGATTTTTTAAAATGAATGGAAAAACTTCAAATTATGGAAAATGTCTAACTGAGGTAGCTTATACAGGGTGTCCCATAATAATGGGACGCCGATACCGAACAAGTTTCTGCGACCCGCCTACATGTTTCTACATATGTACACTCCTCGCATTAATTAAGGGGGAACACCACTGTGACGGCCGGAAAAATGAGCCCATTTTTAAGATTTTTTTAAGGAATAACTTACAGTTTTATTATAAAATTGTTATCACCTATCTTTAGAACAATGTCTTAAGAGACTATAAAAAAAAAAGTAATAGAAAAACATGCATAGATTTCCATATACAGTTAATCTCCTACACCCCTCACAAGAAAAACATAGGTCGCTTATCGAAACGATATCTCTGGAACGGCAACTCTGAAATCAAATTTTTTTTTTAATCTAATCGGTATGAGTGTAGTTTCCGTTGTGCGTACCGATTTTTAAAAAAAATTATTTTTGTAAAAATGGTGCGCTTGGGAAGAAAAAGTTTCGAAAATCGGCAAAAAATGGATAGTTTTTCGAGCGTATTGAAAAAAATATGTTTTCGATCAAAAAATCGGTACGCACAACGGAAACTACACTAATACCGATTAGATTAAAAAAAAAATTTGATTTCAGAGTTGCCGTTCCAGAGATATCGTTTCGATAAGCGACCTATGTTTTTCTTGTGAGGGGTGTAGGAGATTAACTGTATATGGAAATCTATGCATGTTTTTCTATTACTTTTTTTTATAGTCTCTTAAGACATTGTTCTAAAGAGAGGTAATAACAATTTTATAATAAAACTGTAAGTTATTCTATAAAAAATCTTAAAAATGGGCTCATTTTTCCGGCCGTCACAGTGGTGTTCCCCCTTAAAGGATCACCTCTAGGAACCCGAAAAATAGGGGCAAGTTCACATGATCATAACTCCGGCAAAAATACTCGTATCGATATTTTGAAAATATGGTTCGAAAGCGTGGAATCCCTACTTTCAGCTGCTTTTTTTTTAGATTTTAGCTGTATTGCTTTTCGGCAAAGTTATAACGATATAAAGAGCACTTGGTGAATTTTAAAAAAATTTCTTCAACATGCGAAAGTTTCACGGGGGTATGAAATTTGTTACACAAATTCCATTTACACCAGTCGAAAGCGGTTACTTTTCTGTGTAAAAAGAGATTAATAAATTTCTCGCGCGATTTTTTTTGGCCGAGTTATTCAACTTTGAAGCAAAAACCGTTTTTTTTACTTTAGTTGCATCTAGCAAGCGATGCAATCATCGTAGAACGTTCGTGGAAAAAGCAGTAGAAAGATCAGTATTTCCTCTTTAAGACGCTTCTTTGACTTTTTCGATTCGGTTAAAATTTCGGTCTACGATGTCCTTTCGAAAATATGCTTAAAAATTTCACAAATTCTATTTTTTCTTCAACTCGCTGTATCTCCGCGAGGGATGACTGGAACATCAATGTCTTAAGCTCATTTTAAAGCGGGGAGTCTGCCGATTCTTTTGAGTTCCACCGGAACCCGTTGCGATAATTTTTTACCTGCGGCCTTTAAGTTTGAAGTTACCGTTTCGGAAAAATAAGGCTACAAAATGTGTCGCCCTGACGGTCGTTCCCGCGGAAGCAAGCACTCTTGCTCGTATCCCCACCCGCCGACATAAGTGACGATAACAGCCGAAAGCGAGCCGAGTTACGCCGACGCTACCAAACGTTCCTGTGTGTGCACACACATATGACACATAACTGCACGCGATCAGGCCCGGATTAAAGGGGGGCTAGGGGGGGCCGCAGCCCCGGGCCCCACTATCCAGGGGGGCCCCGTTCTAAGCCTACAGTTCTAAGCAATTTAAACTCGTTATTGTTTAACTTTTTGTTACTTCCCCCCCCCCCCCCCCCCGCTTATTCAACCACGGGGGCCCTCGAAGGTTGGATAGCCCCGGGCCCCAAAAATCTTAATCCGGGCCTGCACGCGATATGCCATCGATGGCAGGGTTGCCAATATAGTAGAATTTCTACTAAATCTGGTAAAATGAGGTACTCATTTAGTGACTAAATTTTGATTCTGGACGATGGTAGAAAATCTGGTAGATCATAAAATAATTTTAGTAAATTTCTGGCTGTTTTCATTTTTACATGAACTGATCTTTTTATGGCAAATTCATAAAAATAAAGAAATAAAGTATACGAACAACACAATTTTTGGTTATAGTGATCTTTTATTTTGCAATATGTCCCTCTAGTGGTTACTAGTGTAATGATGAGATGCATGTAGGTACCTACTTGACCATTCATGTAATAGGGCAGTCTTTCCCGTAGGGTATTCCTCTAATTATGAGAAAGGCCGCATGGCATCTGGCCCTAACCCAGGGCTCTTTAAGACGTCTTAAAGACGTCTCGTTGTGTAACATTAGTCGGTCAGAAGACGTATACCAGCCGTTCGTGGGACATTCAAGACGTCTTTAAGAGGTCTTTAAGACGTCTGTGTGCTGTGTGGGAGTAGAAGTCAATTTGTTTTTGATATTGCAAAGATGTGTCACGATTGGTTATATTTCTTCAACGATAGGTCGTCACTTGTGCGATACAAACCGCCGTACGATAAGCCGATTCGACAATTTCTGTAACTTATACGAAAAATTGTGATTATTGTTTGTATAGGTTGTACCATTTTATTCGTCATGTGAGCACATATTTACGTGAACGACCACACTACGCCTGTAAAACACCAGTTCTCGTCTGATCACTGAAGTTAAGCGGTGTTGGGCGCGGTTAGTACTTGGATGGGTGACCGCTTGGGAATACCGCGTGTTGTTCACATATTTTTTTCCTCTCCTTTGCTTTTACTCATAATTGCTGTTTAGAATTGTGGCAAGACCGTTCTTCGTCTTAGTCTCGTCCGAGAGCTTGTCGGACACGGACGCGTAACCTATAATTAAGGCAGTTCGGATATTTGTTGAAATTATTCTATTAACGACCACACTACGCCTGTACAACACCAGTTGTCGTCCGAAGCCGGAATCATGGCCACGCATGTAGTGCATAGGTTTTTGTGTGGGACTATATAAGTGGATAAAAAGTTATAACAAGGTGGTGAGGCTGGGACGTAACTAGGGGGGGGGGGGGGCAGCGGGTGTTTGTGCCCCGGGCGCCGATTTGCAGGGGGCGCCAAACGAAGTGTATATCAGCGCCGTGAAAAACGTTGCTCGTGAGCATTATAGGGTGACCCTTCTTTATACGTCTTGAGTTTTTCTTCGTATTTCTTTGCTCTCACCTCCTGAAATGGTTCCACTTCGTAAGAACATAATCCTTGAAAAAGTTTATTGCAATCGGACACCAGGCCTTAAAGTTTAGAATTCATCAATGGTGTGGATTTAAAGAAATTCTCAAAAATGGTAAGCCCTATCGAAATTTTGTTCAAATAATATTAAAAGAGCATTCAATTTTCTACAATTACTGTATATTTGATTTTTTCGTGCTTCCAACCATTATTTACATAATAGCGTTTGAATATAGAGAGATCCGCACTACACGCGTAACCATCTCTACGGCGCGCGTGGCGTATTGCCTATATATGCGTGTAGTGCGGACCTCTCTATATTCGAACGCTATTAGGTAAAAAATGGTTGGAAGCACCAAAAAATCAAATATACAGTAATTGTAGAAAATTGAATGCTCTTTTAATATTATTTGAGATAAAGCTTACCATTTTTGAGAAATTCTTTAAATCTAAACCATTGATGAATTCTAAACTTTAAAGCCTGGTCGGCACCTTTTCCTGATGTCCGATTGCAATAAACTTTTTCAGGGATTATTTTCTTATGAAATGGAACCATTTTACGGGGTGAGAGGAAAAGAAATCGTATGTTGAAAAATAAGGGCCACGGTAGTGACCAACTGGGAGTACCTACTCCCGTCCGTAAAGGAAGATCAGACGCTACGCATGGCGTATGTACATATGTATTAGTAACACATGTCACTACAGCGAGCCAATGTTACTATTTCCCGCGAATATTGCCAGATCCGTCTTTTGTTTAACAAAGATACGCTGTGCGAAAGGAAGGTTGGAAGGGGAAGCACGCGCGTGAGGAGCCCTCACGCTGCACAGCGTTGGTTTAGTCCAGGCCTGCACAGCTAGGCTGTGGCGGGCAAGAGCGCTCTCGAATGCTCGTGAGCAAAGCGAAGAGCGACGCCGTGAGCAGTTCCCCCACCCTGTGGCCACTAGCTGCCGTAGTATGCGTGTAAACTGTAAGGTGGGTTGCTGACATTCAGCGGCACTCTCGGCCAGCAGAACGTATTGAATCGAAATGGGGTGAAATGCAACCATCATTGAGACGTCGACAGCTACCTTTCTTTTTGAAAAGTATTGTAATTTTTAGATATCTTACCGTTACAAGGAAACAACAGCATTTTGTCGCATTTATATACATATAGGGTAAAGGACCTAATTACTGACACCTAACCAATTACTGTCACCTTAAGCTATTTTACTTAAAATAACGAATAAATAAACTATAGTATATAATCTATAGTATACATTATAGGTTGAATTACATAATTCTTTTTGTGCATGACTTTACAACGTTTATTTATTTGTTATTTTAAGTAAAATAGCTTAAGGTGACAGTAATTGGTCACATATGTATGTGGGGATCAGGAACCTCCATAACATAAGAGGCGGATACGGAATACCCAAGAGAGGGAAGTCGGCGGCAGCCGAGTAGGCTAAGGCGGCTGATCAGAGCGCGTAGAATCTAAAGATCGCGGGTTCGAGTCCCGCGTCGAGGCTTCCTTTTTTCCGAATCCTACATGTATGATATATGTTTATTATATATAATTATTACCCCTATGTATTTCCTTTCTTTAAAAAAATATTGTCAAATAATAATTCTATACGTGGTGTATGTCAATATTTTTTAAACCTGTATCAGTGGCTCTGTAAATATGTTGAGGAAGTTAAAAAACGTTCAGGAAATAGCAAAACAAATTTCTGTACACATCCAGTTTCTCGCTACACATCATACATCTGAGCAAAGCTGGTTGCTAGCTTTAATGGGCCTCAGACTCCCCACTCACGAACACTCCCCACCACGGCACTGTTGCTCATGAAGGCGTGGTTTAGCGCTTACGCTCTTTCCTCACGCTCTCGAAAATTTTTGCCCGGCGGGCATTCAGCTGTTCAGGACTGGTTTAGTCATTCATTCGGGATTTGTAGCCGCATTATTTTAGTTGAAATTTCGTTCACTTTCATAAACATTATGTCGAGAAAGCCATCAGGAGCTAAATTTCGAAGACGAGCTAAAGAAAGAGAAAAGGAATCCCATAAATCTTCGTCGTTATTGTCATCGTGGCTGAATGTAAAAAATAACTACGAAGAAGGTAAGTTGATTACTAAATGTTGAATATCTCTCTGAGCGAGCATCTTCGACAAGCGACATTTTCTTTTCAATTCGTTACCGACGTCTATCGCGTGGAAAACGTCTTCCCAATGTCGTAATGCCAACATTCCTCGATTTAATAATGTGCGTTCGGCGTCTTTATTCGACAAATAAAGTTGATTTTTTTATTCGTCGAGTGTTTCAACTTCAGCGTTGAATAACTTTTTCAACTTTAACTTAAACTTTATTCGACGGCGTATAATTTTCTTGTACTCGGTCGTGTCGCCGAGGACCGGGGAGTCGAGCCTGATTGTTGAGGCCTGGTGCGCGCGTTACAATGTATCGCCCAATGACGGTCCTCGGCGGCTCGAATGCGCGCCAAAAAATTGTACAACGTCAACTGAAGTTAAAGTTAATGTTGAAAACTTTATTCGATGCTGATGTTGAAACGCTCGACGCATAAAAAAATTAACTTTATTCGTCAAATAAAGTTAACCCGAATGATTCGAGAATCGAGCCTTCAATAACGAATAAAGTTAAAGTAACTTATATTCGATGCGTTATTTAAATAATTTTTTATTTAGTAACTCTGACCAGAAAAACACGTTTTTACGTTTCGCCTTCCTTACGCCTGCAGATGATAGTAGAGGGAAAGAGGAGAGAAATGACGAATCTGCGATTGCAGAAAGCGAAGCACTGATAAAGACAGTAAAAAGTCGAGAGAAAAGTCCTACAACACATTGTGCTAATCAGGATGAAATAAAAGTGGAATTTCCAATCAGTCACTCTCAGTGCCGCACTGAAGCTGAACAGGACTCTAATTCTATTGCAGGGACATGTCATGAAGCTGCTTTTTATAATCCTGGATCCGGCCTCTCTCATACTCAGTGCGATTTTCAATTTGACTTTAATGATCCAGGGACGTGGCCAACAAATATTTCGGATACTCAGAGGTGTTCCATTGTAACACAATTAATGAATTGTACAAACACAAAGGTCGAGCCTAATCTTAGCAACAGCTTAAGAGATGGAAGAAAATTAACTAAAGAGTGGTTTTATAAAAAGCTATCTAATGAACAAAAAGTATACCGATCATGGTTGTCATATAGTAAATCCAAAAATGCTTTATTCTGCATACCATGCAAACTATTTTCCTATACGTTTTCTGAACAAAAAGTACAAAAACCTTCCTTTTTGACTAAGGATGAAGGTTTTACTCAATGGAAACAGTTAAGTAATAAAATACTAGAACACGAGAATTCACTCAACCACAAAAAATGTTTTTGTTCGTGGAAAACATTAGAGTCTTCATTGAATAAAGGCGGAATTGATAAATAGCTTCAAGAAAAAATAGCTGGAGAAGAAAATCACTGGAGAACAATTTTGTATGTAATTATTGATATAATAATATACTTAACAAAGCAAGGTAACCCTTTCCGAGGATCCAACGAAACCTTGGACTTTGGCGATCCCAGAAGTGGTAAATTTTTTAACACCGTGGAACTTGTATCTCATTACCACCCTCCACTACGAGATCACATCCGTCGTCATAAGAAAGGCCAAGTTAATTACTTCTCGGCGAGCATTCAAAATGAGTTTTTGGAAATAATTGCGGGTAAAATAAGGGAGCAAATATTTAACGATATACGGGAGGCAAAATATTTTTCTATCATGCTTGACTGTACTCCCGACGTGAGCCACTTAGAACAAATGTCCGAAGTCATTAGATACGTAAAAGTTGGTGAAAATGGCCCTGAGGTTGTTGAAAGTTTCATTGATTTCCTAACGGTTAGTGAGAAGACTGGACTGGCTCTTTCCGAAATTATCATGAAGAAACTGGAAAACGATGGCTTGAATCTTAAGAATTGTAGAGGGCAGTCATACGACAATGGTGCCAATATGGCTGGAAAATACAAAGGGGTTCAAACACGACTGCAAGAAAAAAATAATTTAGCACATTTCGTACCCTGTGCAGCACATTCACTCAACTTAGTTGGAGTAAACGCTGCTAGTGTGTCACAAGAAACTACTTTGGTACACTAAATTGCCTGTACTCGTTTTTTGCTGCGTCGACCAACAGATGGGAGGTTTTGTTGAAATATGTGCCTCTTTCTTTAAAGTTGCAAAGCAATACCAGGTGGTCAACTAAACGAGAAGCTGTGACAGTAATATATAAGCATCTTAAGAAGGTCATAGATGCATTAAATGCTCTAATAACCAGCAAAGTTGTAAATGTTGAAACAAAAGCAGAAGCTGCTTCTCTTTTAAAAAATATAAAAACATTTGAGTTCATTGTTCTGTCCTGTTTCTGGTATAAACAGCTAACTCGCATTGACACCGTTAATAAACTCTTTCAGAGAGAAGATATGACCATTGATCGGTCTGTAAAACATATCAATCGTCTCATCGAGCAATTACAAGCAACTAGAGCAAACAACGCGACCGATGCAATCAGTGAGGCGAAAAAAATCGCCGAAAAGCTTAGCCTAGATCCATGTTTCAGACAAGTAAGGAAGCGAAAGAAGAAAAGGATGATTGATGAAAATTGTGAAGAGGAAAGTTACCAATGGTCAGAAGAAAATAAATTTGGAATTTTGATCTTACATGATAATTGATAGAATTCTTAATGAACTAAGAAATAGGTTTGAGGCCTTACAAAATATTAATGGTATATTTGGGTTTCTCGATGGATCACAGTTTCAGTCAATGACTAACGAGGAGCTCAAGGTGCAGGCAACAAAACTAGCCAATATATATAAAGAAGATTTTAATAAAGATGAGTTAGTGATAGAAGTGGAAAGTTTTAAATACCATGCTTTGGATTTAACTCCAAACATGAAAACAGCGACACCTGCAGGTATCCTTAGCCTGATATATAAGAATGGGCTACAAGACGCATATCCCAATATTACGACAGCGCTGAGAATCTTCTTGACAATTCCAGTTTCAGTTGCCTCCAATGAAAGAAGTTTTAGCAAATTAAAAATAGTAAAATATTACCTCAGGAACTTGACTTCACAAGAACGCCTGACTAAGCATTACAACAATAGAGTACGGAATGGTTTCTAAGCATTCCTATGATAGTATAGTAAAGACTTTTGCAGCCAAAAAAGCCCGTAATGTTAAGTTTTAATGGAGTTAAAAAAAAACTTTCTCTTTGCAGTTGGGGCCAGTTGAGCCATTAAGGAGCCCGACCTCCATGGTGTTTTCTAGAGCCGCGCGGAAGGAGAGCTCGAAGTCAATGATACCGCGAGTGTACAACGAATAGTGAAAACTGTAAGGAGTTAAATAGTAGTGTGTAGTGCAGGCTCGTACCCATAGGCTGAAATAACTGGTCCTCTTGGGAGGACCCCCAAGAATCCCAGTCATTCAAGCCTATCCTACGGGTATAAGCCTGCACCTCACACTACTATAGTTTTCCCTATCCGTTGCACGCCCATATTATCGTTGGCTTTGGGGCACCCATTCCACGGGCTCTGGTAAACATCATGGAGGTGGGGCTCCTTAATGACCCAACTGGACCCAAGTTTAACGTTGGTACTGTGGTTTGCAAAAATGTTGCCGGCAGAAACTTGGTGGTCCGATCGAGTGTATCCTCATAGGCCCACGTTCTCTAACACAGTGGTAGAGGTAAGGCACACGTATTGTCGCTATTGGCCGACGCGTCACGTCAACGAATGGGTCAGCAGCACCGCGTGACGGAGAGAGCGAGTGGGGAATTGAGGAGTTTCGCGGGAGAGAGTGGGGCGGCGCGAGCGAGGTAGCCCCCTTGCCCCGCTCAGCATCCGGACGCCAACATTTTTGCAAACCACAGTACAACTACATATCATGTAACTAATTATAAAGTTACTCATTATGTAACTTTTATTGTTATATATCGTATCTAAAGGTATAATACCTATATTGTTTAATAATGTTATTATTTTATTTTTCGTCATTAAAATATGCTATAGTAAAGAGTATATGCTACTGATTCAATCTCGCACCTCATGTACGGTGTATCTCTTACAATTAGTATGTTGGCAAGACATAATTTTGGAAAGGCTACATCAATGGCTTTATTCAAATTTATATATTACGTTATTTCATTACGAATAAAGGAGATACACAGTTTATGGAAAAGTAATTAAAATTGATCTATTTAAAATTTATTTATCTGTTATCAAACAGCAAACAAATTAGGGTACCTGCAATATGTTTGGAACCAGTTAATAAACACATTTATTATACCTTTTTTATGTAAAGTGTGGACTCCTAAGCTGGGCAATACAAGGTGGTAAAATGGGGAGGGGGGGGGGGGCGGGGCGCCAAACAGAATCCTTGCCCCGGGGCGCTTACAACCTAGTTTCGTCCCTGTGGTGAGGCACCTTATGCGCTGCGTAAATAACGGATGCGAAGCACAAAGTAAGAGTATATTAAAATTCTAAGTGGAAAACAGGGAGAACTCATACGAAAAGTGCGGGTCGGAATCCTAACCTCGCTATCGGTGAGGTTAGGCCACGTGTTGGGCTGACTTCGCAAGGTTTTAAAGTGTTAAAATAATAAATACGTCCAAAATAGCAGAATTAGAGGAGAACAATAAAAATGAGAGTCTAGCTGTATATAACAATACCACGGGTATAGATGATTATGCTACGGTAGTAAGCAAACAAATGAAAAGAAAGTGGTACACTCAAATAGAAGAGGAAGCAATAATTGCAAAGAAAATGAATACTTGTAATTTTTGCAACCGTGAACAGGTGCAGCGTACTACAAAATGATGATGACATGGACATAGAAGAAATAGCTCAGAATAAAGTATCCAGTAGGAAGCAGTCAGCAACCGATAGTAAGAGGGGCCACCAATAGTAATAAAAGGAAACTTCCACCGTTGGTGATGCATGGTACTATACAGTACCATAATCTGTTTATAAAACTCATCAGAAATACAGTAAAAGATAAATTCCATATAACATATCACAAAGACGTGGTCGATGTGTATCTACAACACCCGGAAGACTATGGAAATCTCATCGAAACATGGACTAAGAAGAGTGTAAAGTTTCACACATACACTAGAAAAGAGCACAAAAAGAGAGTGTACGTACTCACAGGCCAACACAATCAAATAAAGGAGGAAGAACTTAAACAGGAACTGCAGGAGAAAGGAATTAAAGCAGAGAAGGTTATCAAAATGAAAGGTACAGCGAGGCCGTTATATATGGTCACAGTACCAGTATCAGTTAACTTGAAACACTGTCGAGCAAACGTAAGACATCTATGTTATGTCAAAGTAGGATGGGAAAACTATATAGTGAAAAGGAAACTTAGACAGTGTCATAGATGTCAAGAATGGGTGAAGTGTGCAGAAAAGCACTTAATAAGAGATTGCAAAAAGTCCAGGGAGGAACCAGCAAAGTGTTCGAGAAATAGTTTGTTGAGCGCTGGTAGGAGTTTGAGGTTAAGGTCAACGGTGAAAAGGTGCACACTCAACCACAGCACTTAAAAGTGAGATGCGTCGATTTATTAAAACTGAGCACTACAATGAGCTTCAGATGCTGAACGCACACGATGAGTTCGTGTGTCTCGTGATGTAGGAGATTTAATGCAGATTAACAATTCAATGCACGGGTATTACCGCGCACACATCACCCGCGGCGTCCACAATCAATTGAGCACGAGACTGAGCTTGATTACTTGTGTTCAACGCACGATTGCACAAGGAGAGAGAACACAATCAATTGAGCATGAGACTGAGCTTGATTACTTGTGTTAAACGCACGATTACACGAGAAGTGAGAAATTCACGAGCTGATGAGACTGGATGAGATCGCAAGCGACACGTCCGTTTTCACACGCGATGTGAACAAGAGAGAATTGAAGATGGATGATGAATTCCGTTACGGCGTCGTCTCGAACGTTCTCGAGAATCGATCGACGTGTGGAGATCTAATTGGTTGATTGATTGTGGATCTGCGAGCTTTACATTTCAAGCGCGAGAACAAAGAAAAAAAAAGAGAACGACTTCCGCCCGCGCGTCGCATCGATTCCTCTGGAGCATCGATGAGGCGCGCTGATTGGCTGATCGATCGTTGCTGATTGGTGAATCGATTGTCGCTGATTGGCGGAACGCTCGCCAATCCGTCGCGACTTCCGCTGACCAGGAGGTGCTGCGGTGAGCGAGAGCGTGGCGGTTTTGAGAACTTGTGCATTCCCAAACAGAATGGAATGGGTGGAATCAAATAGTGCAGCTAAACAACAAGCTAAAATTAGATTCAAAGGACCGGACATCAAAGTAACAGATATAAACAACAAGGCGGAATTCCCAAAATTGAAAACGCTACATCTGGAAAGAAGCACGGCAGTCACTATGTTGGACAATGGAATGGCAGGGAAACAGCAGGAAGGAATAAGACACCCCAGTTCAAGAGGAGAAGGAAAAGACAAGACGGAGGACCTCCCGTAGCTTGTGGAATTGATGGAAGAAATCAGGAAACTAAATGAATATATTAACATATCGAGATTGTTAAAGGCAATTAGGGAGCTAAATGAAAAAATGACCAAGTGCACCACAGGTACACAAAAATTTGAACAATTTGTAAAATTCTGTTAACAAATGGAAAAAACACTAACAGTGGCAAGTTGGAATGCAAATGGTATTAGAAACAAGATAGGAGAATTAATAGAATTTCTAACACGACAAGATATAGATATTATGTTGATAAATGAAACCAAATTGAAAGCTACTGATGTCACGTCCCGAGTGGTGGTGTCTAGGACAATGACAATGTGGGGTCGTAATGGAACGTTGGGCACGAAGGCGGGCTTCGTAGCTCTTTGAGAGATGGAATTCAGGCGCGAAGGCCAGCTTCATAGCACTGAGGGTTAGGAATTCAGGCGCGAAGGCCAGCTTCGTAGCACTGAGGGTTAGAAATTCAGGCGCGAATGCTAGCTTCGTAGCACTGAGGGTTAGGAATTCAGGCGCGAAGGCCAGCTTCGTAGCACTGAGGGTTAGGAATTCAGGCGCGAATGCTAGCTTCGTAGCACTGAGGGTTAGGAATTCAGGCGCGAAGGCCAGCTTCGTAGCACTGAGGGTTAGGAATTTAGGCGCGAAGGCCAGCGTCGTAGCACTGAGGGTTAGGAATTCAGGCGCGAAGGCCAGCTTCGTAGCACTTGGCAACCAGGGAAGGTTAAGCAGTAATGAGCACTGGGATGATACCCGTTAGAGCACAGGTGGTTGTATTTAAAAATAACGTTAGTATTATTGTAGCATTCCCTTCGTGATCTGGGTGGTTCGTTCATCATGCCATTTCTTCCTGACGGTCAGCTCATTAAGGTACTCCCTATACCATTTTGACCAAAAATGCTGACGAAGTTGCTGGATGTGTTGCCAAGATGAAAGTCGACCTGTTTTGACACTTATAAAATCGCACTCAGTAGTGCTTGTTAACGAATCACCTATTAGGAAATGAGCAGGAGTTAATGAACTGAGGTCGTTCGGATCAGATGACAAAGGAGTTAGCGGTCGAGAATTAATAATTGCCTCTATTTCCGCAAGACATGTTGTGTAAACCCCTCGAATGTGAGTATAGTGTTTCCCACAATACGCATAAGCTGGTGTTTCATTGACCTGACCGCAGCTTCCCATAATCCACCGAAATGGAGAGCACGCGGTGGAATAAAGTGCCAACGAACATGTGGATCTGATAAATATTTATGGAACTGATCCTTAGGATTCTGTGTAAGAATTGCGTCACGTACCTTTTGCAATTCGCGGCTTGCACCAAAGAAATTGGTTCCATTGTCACAATGCAGGTCGGTACACTTCCCTCGCCTAGCAAAAAACCGTTTCAATGCAGCAAGGAAGGCGTCCGATGTCATGTCACTAATGAGCTCCAAATGCACCGTCTTAGTGCTGAAACACACGAACACTGCTACATAGGTCTTGACTTTCTTTTCCTTTATGTGAAACGGACCACAGTAATCAACCCCCATCACCAAAAACGGTCGATTCAATACGACTCTGTCCTTCGGAAGTTGGCCCATTCGACCGCACCCTGTGCGGTGGGGAGTCTGTCGAGGGCAGTCCAGAGCCGTTGTGTCCCCTACGGACCTTCCGTTGACGTGCGGTTCGCTGGTACGGAAGTGGGTTCACCTTCGTTCGTTCCTTTGGTTTTACGGGTTAACGGTTCCGATGAGACCGGGATATGACTGGGGTGGTGGTCCTGGGGGCGGGCCTCCTTTCCTCGGCTAGGGCTCGATGATCCTGACCCGCTAGTGTTAACCCGATCCGAGGACATATGTCCCGACAACTAGTAGTCCTGGTCCCCGAGTCCCTTTCCGGTCCCGCGGAAGGCGTGTCTCCGTTAATAGCAGCGTTCCCCTTCCCTGCCCGGACGTTGTCCGCCCGGTAGGTGATGGGTGATGATGACGTTCGGTTTCCTTTCTTCTCCCGTGGTTCTACATCCCGGGTCTGATGTCGATGAGCGAGTGTAGGGGTCTCTGCCGCTGGTATTGGGGGACGGGGCGAGGGGGATATGCAGAAAGCCTCGCTCCTCGGCTCTTCGTCCGCCCAGGTAGGTCACCAGGGTATGATGTGAATAGGGTTGATCCGAGTTTCCTCTCTGTTGTTAGCTGTTCCGGTGATTTCGTCTCGTTGAATCCGCTTCTCGCTTGTCCTTGATTCGTGTGCTAGGTCGCATGCTCCAGGTTTCGTGTTTTCGGTGCCGTACGGTGGTACCACCCTCCGGGTCTTGTTCTACGTGCCTACGGATTGATGGGATAGAAGAGTATGAAAAACTATTTGGGCGGCGTCTCTTCTCCCCCTATATATCGTTATTATTATTATGGGTTTTCCCCTCTCGGTCTTATACGTGTGCTCCTCTTCTTTTTCCCCTTTCCCCGTTCCGTTTGATGGTGTTTTGTTCCCTCGCGAGTTTGGTCCATGAGAGCCCTGGTTCAGCTGACCTTCTGTGGACTCGTCCCCTCGCTTTAGTATGTCCGTCTCTGAAATAATGGTACATAATATAGTGAAGTAGTATTTCCCTTTCTCATTTCTCCCATTTTTTTTTATTATTGTTAACGCTATTGTTACGCGTTTCCTCAGATGGTTTTACAAGTATTTTCATTTTTAGGGTGGCGCTCCGGGCCTATTTGTTTATTTGTGTTGTTCCTTGTTTACAATTGGTATATGTTTGGTGTACGTCTGGTGGGGCTTGGGTATGTTTACTGTTTGCGCTGTTTCACTTGTGTTTTTAGGATGAGGGGGTTTGTTTGGGGTTAGAAGGCATCTCCACGATCCTGAGGGGGGCCTGCCTCGCACCCCTCAGTGGGCCACACTGGGGATTATCGACATTTCCAAATCAAAGACATCAAAGAGGCGTCAACACCCCGACTGTGTTCGACAGCTCGTAACTTTTTTGCTAGGAAGAGAGTGCTGTCGAGAGCACTTGTTGGGTTGTGGTGGCTCCCGTCAACACCCCGACTCAAATCTGTTCGCTAAATGCTTTACGCGCCCGCACTAATCTAGCCCCAACCAATACTAATACCCAGGACAAGTTGGAAAGTGGAATGTGTTGTGTCAGAATAAGTCAACCGAAGTTTTTCGCAAATATCTCGGAAATGAAGCGGCGGTAATATGAATACGGAAAGGTTGTTCAGAATTAGGACCTTGACAACATATTTCAAGGTCCTTTTTTTATAAAGGGGGAAAATGCGATTACGCATACCCAGGCAGGGCGGAAATCCCGTGCGCCCGTATCAGGAATAGCGGTGGGGGAACTCCACGCATGCGCGCGATGAGGCGGTGACATCAAACCAATCCAAGCGCGATGACGCGGTGACGTCAAACCAATCAACGCCAAGATGGGAAACGAAACGGCGCCACCGTCAAGATGGGAAATGAAACGGCGCCACGGTCAAGTTTTGTTTCTTGGCGTTGATTGGTTTGACGTCACCGCGTCATCGCGCGCATGTATAGAGTTCCCCCACCGCTATTCCTGATACGACCGCACGGGATTTCCGCCGTTCCCTGTGTGGCACTCCCCGCGGGAAGCGAGGTTACCCATTAAAAACCCCCTATTTCTTGAACTTCATTTGCTGGCTGGTCTCCCTTGGCTACATTTAGGCTGCATTTAGCTACACTGCAAAAACTCCCGTGTGTTGGATATCAACAAAAATTAACTCTGACAAATACACAGAACTTTTAGAAGATGTTTTAATTCCGTTTATGCAACAACCGGATTGTAAAAACGGTATCCTTCAACAAGACAATGCGCCCATTCATGGTTTTAGTCAAGTAAAGAATGGTTTCGAAACAAAAATGTTCAGTTAATGCAGTGGCCCGCACGCTCCTCCTGATCGCAGCCCAATTGTACGCAAATGCAACGCAGTAAGCTACAGTTTTAGAACTTAAAGATGGAATAAGACCAGCGGGGGCTAGCATAAAAATCTCGACCCTATAAACCTTAATCGACAGTATGAAGGAAAGAATTTTGGAAGTTATCCGTAAAAACGGTGGTAATACTGTTCGTGCTTAGATCTGCCCAATGGGGATCACCAAGTATTATTCCGGACCGGTCGGGATGACACGTCGAATCGCACCACGTGCACGTGCCTGAGGAAATGGGGGGAGGATTTCAAAACGTATCTTTCTTATTTAAACTATAGCGAAGGTTATTTATCAAACGGCGTTACCGCACTTCAGAATCAACATGAGATTAGACTGGAGGCTCGATAGACGAGATCTAACGCTAAAAACGACGCAGTGTCCGACGCACGTGCTGTCGCTCGTAACAAGAAGAAAACGGGTAAAGTCCCTCTTCGCGAGGAATCGACCGCAGGGACGCGTGAACAAATACACATTATTAACATATAATTTATAAACAAAACATTTTGTTGTATAGAGTAAATAAAGCAGTATTTTAAGTGGAACTATAGATATTTCACCCCATCCTCTTACTAAAACTACATATTTGTCAATATAATTGTCTGCATAAAGACATATATTTACCTGAGAATTGTTTAGTTATCCCTCTTATCAAACTAATATTACGTATACAAGAAGAATCCATTCAAATCTTATAATATTAAGAAGAAATATTACGCGGAACTATGGATATTTCGCGGACTGTATAAGTTTTAAATCTATCTATATAATTTGTTTTGTTTGTTATATTCGTAGGTACTGGTTGCTTACAGTTCTTCGCAGCGGTGAAGCTATACCGCCTAAAGTTGAATTGAAATTAGCTCGCTTGTACCGAACTGCATTCTCAAGGCAACAGCAACGTCACCTTGGTCTTTTACAAACAGATCCACAATCTCAGAGACTTGCAGGAGAGAGAGCACTTGTCAGGAGCAAGGTGCATTTATTAAAAGAATATTTTATGCCATTACCAATATTGTAGTTATCAAATTATTCAAGAGTAAGTGGGAACTAAAATTTGTTGAGCTGTTGAAATAATAACTAAAGTCGATACCAAATACATTGTAAAGCTTATATTCCTTGACACAATTCATATAAAATAATATACAAAGATAAAATATAGGTACACATACGTATCTTCAGTATATTGTATATTAATAATGAAATATAAATATATTTTTAAAAGTATAAAACAAGGCTTATCAGTTTTATACTTATATTTACTTTTTCATAGATAGTAAAATTTATTTTTGAAGTCAAATTAATCCATTAATAAATAGTAAGGAAATAGTTTAGGACAGTGATAATTATTGCTATAATTATTTTATCTTAAATATACAATTAAAACTAAGGGTAATAGGAAATGGAATTTTTATAAATACATTATAACATTCTTTCAGCCAGAGATTTCTACTAGCCAAGAAGTATCAGTGAATTCAGAAAGTTCAGCTATTGCATTGCCAGCTCAAGTCAATTTAAAGTCCCAAGCATCTACACTAGTGAACTACAATAAATCTGTTTATGTGGACGACACTTTTCATTCAAAAAATTTAAATATCATGGAAAAAGAAACACTATTATCAAATAAAAATGTTATGTACGCCACAAAATCGACAGATGATAGTGAAAACTCTACAGAAAACTTAAATCAACAAAATATGCAAGATGATGCATCCTTTAACTTGACGTCTATGGCACATAAAGCACAGGTTCCTTCGGAGAATCAGCCAATCCCAGAAAAGCAGATATCAAATGTCATTGAATCAGAAGGCACAGAAATGCATTCAGAACTACGTTTAATGGACACTTCTGCAGTTGAAACTGTTCATGTTAGGATGCAAAATACAAGTGTAACAGACGGTGGTGCTACAAGGCTGATCTACTCTGTTCACCTAGGTGGAAAACCAGTACCAGCTGAAACAGCTGCTAGGGACATGGCTCTCTTGTCACCACAGGAAGTGGCTCTAGAACTTGGTGCACCAGTTCTTATTCAAAGTGAACGTAAGTTCTAATTATTACCACAATTTATAATATTTCTCTACACCATGAGACTGTACATTATATGTACATATGTAGCACTGTTCACATGACAATCAGAAAATCTGTGAAGAATAAATGAAAATCGAAAAAAATTATTTTATCTTCCTGAATGTTATATTACTTACTTTATTGCTATGTTGTTGATGCAATTTGTGTTTTATTTAAATCAAATAGTCGGGTACTCAAGTCGACAGTAGTCAAGTACTCTACTCGACCATAGGCAAGTACTTAAATAGCTCAATATTGTGCTTTATAATACACTTCCATTCTCATTTTTCTTCATATTATCATCTAAACAATTATCAATAACATACTTTCTTTAATGTTTATAATATAATACAAAATCTTTTTTTTAACCTTGTCATAAGTTAAAAGTTTTATGAAAGATATAAAAGTAACACGATTTCTTTTATTGAGACTTAAATCATAGGTCTGTTGGAAACTTCTGACGCTTTTCATACTCCTTAACCCTTTGGCTACGGCGCGGCGCGGCGGGCCGCTCCTCTGAAGCACCGTCATTGAACGGGACCCCGCGCCGAAAATTGCGCGTGCACAGTCTTCGGCGATCTGGTTTAGTTTTTTGTGGATGTCGAATATATGAATATATCCGACGCTCGTATCTACGTGTCTTTCAATGGATGCCGGATATATCCGGCGGGCACTAGGAGTGAAAGGGATACAGTCCCAGACAGTGCCGTACACCCGAAGAACGTCCGTTTTATGTCCAGTTTATATCCGAACGTACTACGTCCATTTTGAACATACCTAGGATGTTTGTAACACTTAAATTCCGGATGTTCTAGAAACGTCCGTCGCGAGAGTCCTACGGATGTTCTCAAGACTTAAATTTTGTATTTTCTAGCAACGTCCGTTTTTTAAGTCCTACGGATGTTCTTAGCACTTAAATTTCGGATATTCTGAAGACCGCACTTAACTTTTGTTTCTTTAATATTCGCTTATGTTATAAAGTATGTATAAAAGTATTTACAATAATTCTACGCGGCAACGCAGGATGGTTTCGTGGTAATGCAGGTCAGTTCTACTTTACCGACGGTCGGTATTTAGCGGTTCGAGTCCCCGTGGGACGTTACACCACAGACGAGGTATAGGATAGACCTATCAAACAATGCATTTTTCTGTCCCCGGTTTGGGGGCTCCTAGCAGGGGTGGGCACTCCGTATATCAATCTGTTGGCAAAATTTAGTGGGCGGCACTTTTCACCAGAGGCGCTGGGATCAATAAAGTTGAAAATATTTGGTAACAGATGGCGCTGATGAGATTATTTTGTTGGACTACCCGTAGGGCAGGTCCTAGAGACGCGTGTAGCTTTGAATATTAGATAGACTAACTTGGGGTGAATAATCAACTCGATGGTTTACTCGATGAGCGTAAATATATATTTTTGAACACGTCCGATTAGTACGAGGACGTAGAGGCAAGAGCGCTAATGGCCGCTCTCACACATCGTCCGAGACGACGACTCCCCACTCTCCACATGCCGGAGAGGTGGGGGAACATAGATGGTAAACTCGCTAACGCGCTCCCCACAGCACTCCCCCCCAAGATCTGAGGTGGATCTGAATCCGATTGCACGCCCCTGTGTTTTCACATATTCTATCACAATGTGGTAGTTTAATACTGACGACAGTCGAATCGACCTCGCGACTAGTACGCACACAGTCTTTGGACGCTGAAAGACAACGAGCTCGAGTGCTGTAAATCTTACACGCTATATAAAAATACTATAATACAATAAAGAGTAATACTATGATACAATGAAGAATACTATGATACACTGGAGAATACTATAATACAATGGAGAATACTGAGATTCTTCCGCGCTGTATAACAAAACTATAATACAATGAGGAACGTTATTGCGAACCCTATGCTTGATGTAATGACCAAACAGACGATAGGTCTAGCGAAACATGAAATGTTTCGCACACTTAAACTATGCAGTCTTGTACTAGCCACATCAGTCTTTAAAACACCGCAAACGCACGCTAGAAAAAATATATAAGAATATCTGTAATACATTTGTACGCTTGAAAATACACGGTTTTAACACTACTAATCTACTCTTTGGAAGTGGGCGCAAACGCAACCCTTTTACGTTGGTACGTACGCAATGCAGGCAAGGAACTCATGGTTACGGACGGACCATCGCTAGTTCCATCATTGGACGGCGGAAGATCAACGAGCCCGTCAAAAACTACGTGCGCTGGTTTCAGCAACTCAACAGACACGTTTTTTGGAGCGCCATTCACTTCAATTTTATAAACGCGATCGCTGACACGCTGCAGTACCTTATGCGGACCGGTATACGGCCGCTCGAGCGACTTTTTCGCCATGTTCCGAAGGGATACGTGCGAACTCGCGTGCAATTCTTTAAACACGAACGCGCGCTTCTTGTACTTGTGCGCTACAGGCACAGGCCGCACCAGGCGCATGTACTCTCGAAATTCGCTAATGAACGAAATCGGATCCGGAACAATGTCATCCGGAAGAAAAAATTCCCCAGGCAATCTCAAGGTCGTCCCGAACAGGAACTCGGCCGGAGACGCCCCGGTGTCAGGTCGTACATGCGACCTAAGCCCAAGCAATACGGTTGACAGGGTACGAGGCCAATTCGTATCCGAATGACACATGATCGCGGCCTTGAACACGCGATGCCAGCGTTCGATCAGCCCGTTGGATGCGGGGTGATACGCGGTCGTGCGAATTCGCTCGCAACCGATCAGGGACAACAGTGCCGAGAAAAGCCTCGACTCGAACTGAGCTCCCTGGTCCGAAGTTAAAATCTTCGGAGTCCCGTACCGAGATACCCATGCTTGGTAAAAGACATCCGCGATTGACTGAGCCGAAATCTCCCTCACGGGCACCGCCTCGACCCACCGTGAAAATCTGTCGATCATTGTGACGCAGTAGGTGAACCCGTCCCGCTCCGGCAAGGGGCCTATAATATCAACATGAACGTGATCAAAACGGCCGTCAGGAGCCACGAATTGACCGGGTAACAGTTTAACATGACGCGATACTTTAGACTGCTGGCAGACTACACAAGTCTTGCACCACTGAGTCACGTCACGGTGCATGTCGGGCCACACGTAACGTTGCCGTATCAAACGATCGGTGACCTTCGCGCTCGGATGAGCCGGACGATGGAACAAGTTAAAAACGGTTTCGCGAAGGCTCGCAGGAATGTACGGCCGAATTGTCTCGCCCGTAATCTCGCACGAGATGGTCGTGTGATTCGACCCCCATTGAATCGCCTTCATTTTCAACGGGTAATCGGCAGACTCGCGAATCAGCTGAAGCTGTTCATCGCTCTTCTGCTGTTCTGCCAGCTGATTGAGTTCAATCTCCACAGGCAGACGCAGCGAATCGACCCGAGAAAGCGCGTCCGCGACTACATTATCAGTGCCAGCCACATGCTCGATCCGAGTGGAAAACTGCGCGATGTACGACAACTGTCGCACTTGTCTAGGCGATGCCTTATCGGTTTTTTGCATGAACGCGTAAACTAACGGCTTATGATCCGTGACCATGGTAAAATCACGACCCTCGACGAATGGTCGAAAGTACCTTACGGCCTCAAAAACCGCAGTAAGCTCCCGATCGTACGTGCTATAGTTGATCTGCGCGGGAGTAAACTTTTTTGAATAAAACGCGAGCGGTTCCCACACCTGCGACACGGACAACTGTTCAAGGACCGCGCCCATCGCGAAGTCAGATGTGTCCGACACCACACGGATTTTCGCATCGTAGCGAGGATGAACAAGCAGGGCCGCGTCGGCAAGATCAGCCTTGATCTTTGCGAACGCACCTTCTGCCTCCTCCGACCACACGATTTCGCGTCGATCATTTTTACGCGAATCGCGTAGATAAGCATTCAAGGGTGCTTGTGAACTCGCGGAGTGAGGTAAGTTCCGGCGATAAAAATTGACCATGCCGAGGAAACGACGCATCTGCACCACGTTAACCGGCTTGGGAAACTGCGTAATCGCGGCGACTCTCTGAGCCGTGGGGCGGATTCCCCTACTACAAATCGTATGACCCAGAAATTCCAACTCGGACGCGCCGAACACGCATTTCTCTACATTGAGGCGGAGATGATACTCCTTCAGCCTCTGAAACACTTCGCGCAGATGCACGGTATGCTCCTCAGGAGAGGATGAAGCAACCAGGATGTCATCCATATATACAAAAACAAACTCCAAATCGCCCAGCGCCCGGTTTATATATTGCTGAAACGATTGGCCCGCGTTACGCAACCCGAACGTCATGAAACAGTACTCGAAAAGACCAAAGGGCGTACAGACCGCGGTTTTCTCGATGTCTTCAGGAGCCATCGGAATCTGGTTATACGCCTTGTGTAAGTCAAGGGAAGAAAATATACTCTTTCCTTGCAGGTTCACGGTACAATCGTGGAGATGCGGAGTCGGATACTTATCCGGTGTAGTAATCGCGTTTACTTTGCGGTAATCACCACAAATCCGCCAGGACCCGTCCTTTTTACGGACTAGGTGGATCGGACTAGCCCCTGGGCTACTAGACGGCCGACAAATGCCGGCGGCAACTAATGCCTTGAACTCGGCCTTGGCCGCTTTAAGTTTCTCCGGCGTCAAACGACGCGGACGCTCCGCGACAGGAGGACCAGTCGTCATAATATAGTGGAACACGTCCATCTCTCCCGGTGGGGATAATCGGGACGATCCCGTGATCTCCGGAAACCCCGCGAGAAGTTCTGCAAACTTCGAGCCTGGATTTACCGAATTGACCGAACTGGCCGGAACAGACCTTGAGACCGCCAAGGAGTACATCCGAGTCACGGTATCGATGAGTCTACGTTTCCCTAAATCTATAATCAAACCATAGTGCTTTAAAAAATCGGCACCGATTATCGCATAAGGTACTGCCGCGATACAGAAGTTCCAACGGAACGCGCGCCTTAAACCTAAGTCTAATTCACGGAGAGACTCGCCGAAAGTGTCTATTCGAGACTCATTCGCAGTGAAGAGCATGCGACCCGAAGGCTTAACATCGATTTTAGGGTTTGCCGGGAGCAACGAAATATCAGCACCCGTATCGATCAAAAACATTTGACCTGTTGCGCGGTCGCGCACGTGGAGACGATTCTCCGACACCACCCCTTCCTCGCACGTCTCCGCGCAGGAAGGGTGGTTTAGTTTTTTGGCTTCCATGAAGCGTACTGAGCGCACCAGTCACGACACGATGTCGGATTCTGGGGATATTTCCTGTGCGAATAGCAGAGTCCGGACTCATGACGCTTCTGCGAATCTTTCCGGCCCTTGTCATTTGAACGCGGTCGCGATCTGTTACCAGATGACTGCGCTGTTAATTTCTCAACTTGCCTTGTCAACGTTGCTATGCACGCCGCAAGGCGAGCGATCTCGCCCTCCAACGGTGGAGACGATGGAGTTTTAGCGGCTGACGCCACCTGCCCGACGGCAGGAATCGAGTGGTCCGCGATCCTATCCGCGACCTCCGCCAACTTTTCAAGATCCTCAGTACCGGCTGCAACGAGAATAGCCCGATGGCTCGCGGGCAACTGATCCAAGAATATCGTCCTAACTACCGCGTCGTCACATTGGCCCTTGTTGAGGTTTCGCAAACGACTCAGTACAAGTGACGGCTTGCCGTCCGTAGGCACCTGACCCTTAAGCAGTTTACGTAGGGTACTTTCCCCGGTATCCGCAAACGTCGCGATAATTCGGGATTTGATCCGCGTGTAAATATCCTTCGGCGGTGGGGACATTGTGATAATGTCCTTAACACACCCTACCACCTCAACGTCCAAAGCAGCCAACAATATGTCTGCCTTAGTGCCTTCGACAGTTATCTGCGCGTTACGTAGGCTCGCTTCTACTTGAATAAACCACAGTTCCGGATCTGCCCGGAAAAAACTAGGAATTTTCGGGGTCCGGTACGCATTCACGCGCGGTGTTTCGCTCGGCTGCCGTGCAGCCGGACGTTCAGCCTCAAATTGAGCCAAACGCTGTTGCGTTTCCAGCAACTGGGCTGCCAGTTCATCGATCGCGATCACGGCGTTCTCGCCTCCCTCACCATCGGAAGACATGACGATCTGCCGCTCGATAGAACGGAGACACGACGCACGGAGGAAAAACAATGCCCTACACTAGGCGACGGTGGCGCAACCACGCACGGCTAGCACCGACGTGCAACACTGTGAACCAGTCTGTCTTTCCGCGCGGGAAGCTAACGCAAAATGGCAGCCGCGCGCCTTTCCAACGCACTAAGAATAAAATGGCGGAGATTCCTACCTCGGACGTTTCTGAAATCGCCAAACCGTACCGGTCGCGACTGGGTCTTTACGATCCCACGAATACCTTAAAATACATTCCTGGCGAATGCCTCGCGCGGAGAGCCGCACCCTGAGGGAAGATACTGCGCCACGGTGACTCGACGTCGAAGCACGATGACTGCGATGTCGAAAACGCCGGACGGACACTCCATCGGGCGAGAGAAGGCTCCGGTGACGTTGGCTTTACGCACTGATTTACGCCAAATCCGGGGCGGATCGATGATCCAGAGGGATGCGATGATCCAGCGCGGATGCGATGATCCAGGCCGGATGCGATGATCCGGATCGGATGAAATCGTCCAGCACGGATGCAATGATCCAGGACGGATGCGATGATCCAGGACGGATGCGATGATCCAGGCCGGATGCGATGATCCAGCGCGGATGCGATGATCCAGGCCGGATGCGATGATCCGGATCGGACGGACTAGTCCAGAACGGATGCAATGATCCAGGACGGATTTCCAACCCACGACGTCGATTCCTCGACGACCAGCCCAGGCTTAGCGGTGGATGCTTCCCAAAGGGACGCCAAGAAGATGCCTCGGTTCACACCGAAATAATTTTGCACGCACGTGCGTTGCACCACACTTGAATTGTTAGTCGGGGTCACCACTGTTGGACTACCCGTAGGGCAGGTCCTAGAGACGCGTGTAGCTTTGAATATTAGATAGACTAATTTGGGGTGAATAATCAACACGTGGTTTACTCGATGAGCGTAAATATATATTTTTGGACACGTCCGATTAGTACGAGGACGTAGAGGCAAGAGCGCTAATGGCCGCTCTCACACATCGTCCAAGACGACGACTCCCCACTCTCCACATGCCGGAGAGGTGGGGGTACATAGATGGTAAACTCGCTAACGCGCTCCCCACAATTTTGTGGCGGGAAGAAGAAGGAGAAGAAGACGCCGACCGCCATTGGAACGCCATTCTGGCATCACGTGTCGAACTGTACGCATCGCTCAGAGAGCATTTCGTACCTGAAATTGTTAAGGTTATTAAAACCATTTTTGTTAGTAATTGTGGAGAGTCATTTATTCGCCCACAAATGGATCTGCAACCTAGAGCAAAGTAGGCCTGCTCAGAATTCATATTTCTACCCTCTTGGGTGCCTACAATAGAACATAATCAGCGCAGCCCAGTGGCGGCGTCACTACAGCAATCAGAATATAATGGTACATAACGGTACATAACCGGACATAGCAAAGCGTAATTGCCTAACAAGGGAACATATGGAACCCGCACACGCCGATTTTAATGGGGCTATTGTATGAAGTAGTTCTCAGAAAAATATTTTGAGAACAACATCTTACAAAAGCTCCATTAAAATCGGCGTGTGCGGGTTCCATATGTCCCTACGCCCGAAACTTTTCCTCTTGGACAAGAACACCAGGGGATGAAACCGATCCATCCATACCGATTCCATGTCTCAGTCACTTGATTCTGCAAACGGAAGCAGCGGTGACCTCCTCATCACGGATGAGGAGCCAATAAACGAGCAACAAAGCTAAAGATTTAGTGACTACTTGGCAATTTTACATGGGGCCTTAAATACTTCATGCTATAATAAATTAACCTAGGCTTCCTTAGATGTCTTCTTTCACTACCACTTTTCACTATCACTTTTCACCATTTTCCTTTAAATATATTATTTCACTGTCTCCCTTCCCCGCGGAAGGGTGAACCTGAAAAGTGAAACAATCGACTGTGTTATGTTAGTAATTGTGTGGTCGGCCTGGAAGGAAATTAAGAAAAAATTTATTCAGTTGGTGCCGATCGAGATAATTTCGACCTATAGAAGAGCACGCACGAGCATGCAAAACCATCGTAGAGATAAGTACATGAAGAGGAGAGCAGAGAATGTAGACCCATCGATGAGATGCATGACAGAGTGACAGAAGCCACACAAAACCATCGAAGAAATCGACGAAATGAAATAAATCATGCAAACCCATCGAAGAAATGCATCAATTAAAAGAATTGATGCAAAACCATCGAAGAAATGCATGAAATGAAATATATCATGTAAACCCGTCGAAGAAATGCATCGAATAAAATAATTCATTTAAACCCATCAGAGAAATGCATGAAATAGGACAGATCATGCAAACCCATCGAAGAAATATACGAAATAGAACGACTCGTGCAAAAATCCTCGAAGGAATGCATGAAATAGGACAGATAATGAAAAAAAATCGAAGAATTCAGTTAGAAAGGGAGAGAAATCAGTTTTGACCTCGTGAGACAATAAAATTTTAAATGGCTTAACGAACCCGAAAATTTCATCGGCACCAACCAAGTAAGCTAACCCAGGCCATAGGGCGAGGGGCCGGAGGAAGGACCAGAGTTGAAACCCTGAGCAGGTCGCCAGCAAGTCCAGGAAGTCCAGTAGGTCCGAATTGTCCAGGTGGCTCGGGAGCTCCAGGGTACCCGGAGGTCCCCCAGGCCCGGAAGACCGACGACGACTGAGTACATGGAGCTCCGTGAACTCCCCACCTAGACTTAGGGAAACGATGTCTCCCGATCAAAACAAGGTCGGCGGTTAATTACAATTGAGAAATCCAGTGAATTCTTCGGCAAAAATGGATTTTCCGCTAAAATATCCATGCCAGTGGCTATTGCTATGCCAAATAATGTCAACAACATTTACACTAACCACCCCGTATAAATTATTATCAACTATGATCGATACTACTGAAGCGTAGCTGTTTCTTCAGCATCGTGGATCTCAGTGACGCTTTTTTTCAGATTGAGATCGTTGAGGACCATAGGGAGGTTACTACAATCACGACACCGAAAAGTCTCTTTCGTTTCAAGCGCTTGCCTTTCGGCATTAAAACAGCATCAGCTATCTTCCAGCAAGCTATGGACCGTACGTTCTCCGGGCTGGAGGGTGTGTATGCATACATGGATGATGTTGTGATCGCGGGTTCCAACAGGAAAGATTACGATCAACGGCTGCGAGGGGCTCTCCGTCGATTGGACAGCAAGGGTTGGAGGCTGCGCCCCGAAAAGTGCAACATTGGTCTCGAGAAGATCAAGTTGTTAGGACTTATCAAAAATTTCAGGGGCATATCAGTCGACCCTGAGACAACAAGTGCAATTGCCAATATGCCCCACCCCAGGAATGTTGAGGAATTGATGCGGAAGCACTGCCCATGGACATGGGACCGAAAACATGACCTGGCGGTGGAACTAATAAAGGAGGTAATGTTAAGCCCTCTTTTATTGGAGCATTACAATCCCAACAGGACACTCGTGGTGGCAGCGGATGCGTGTTCCACGGGCATTGAGGCGGTGTTGCTACAGCGATACGGTGTAGAAGTTCCACAAATATGTATGGTGCAGGAGGTTTATCCTTCAAACGGGCCATAAGCCTCTCGTAGCACTCCTGCAGACAGAAAACACCAAGGGCTTGAAGACCACTACGGCGGCTCGGTTGAAGCGCTGGGCTATGGGGCTCCTGGGATATGATTTCCACATAGAATATATCGGCACCCAGAACTACGGCCAAGCGGATGCTCTCTCGCGCCTAATCAAGAAGTTCAGACGTGACAACGTTGAGGAGCTTCAGGTCGTCCACATTTGGGCCATGGAATCAGAGGTTCTTCAGGTGAAAAACCTCTCCATTGACTTCTTCGGCAAGGAACTCCGCGACAGTCTGAGTACATCTACCTTGAGGGACCCTCTTCTCAGTAGGGTGATCCAGTCGATTCGAGACAGCAACTGGGGCTCACCGCGAGAGTCCGGATGCGTTGCAGCCTTTCCGAAGAAGCAGCGAGGATCTGCGCATCATCGACGGTACTATTTTGTTAGGGGACAGAGTCGTCATCCCCGAGAAACTTCAGCCAACCATTATTCGGGCCCTGCACAAGGGACACCCTGAAGTTCGGAGGATGAAGCAGCTGGCCCGAGAATTCACATTATGGCCGAAGATGTCGGACGACATCGAGCGCCTGGTCCGCGAGTGCAGCTCCTGCGCTCTCACGCAGAAGATACCCAGGAAGGTGCCCTTGGAACCGTGACCCGACTCAGGGAAATCAATGGAGCGTGTCCATCTCGCCTACGAGAGTCCGATCAACGGGCAATACATTCTCGACATCGTGGACGCTTATTCGAAATTCTTGGATGTTGTCATAATACCAACAATGTTTGCAAACCTTACCGTGGAGCTGTGTCGGGAGGTCTTTTCCAGATATGGACCCTCGGAAATCTTGGTCACCGTTCATGGTGCCCAGTTCACCTCCTAGACTTTCAAGGCGTTCTGCATGGGAATGCAAACAACGCATCTGCTGTCCAACGTCAACCACCCCCAATCCAACTGACAGGCGGAAAGGATGGTTGACACGGTGAAGAGGGCCATCGTCAAGGGACAGGCTGATTAGAGGAATCAACTGCACGACTTCCTCCACGGTTACCGTTATACACCTTGCGCGGCGGCTCCTGAGGGGAAGTCTCCCACTGAGTTGTTCTTCGGCCGCCGAATAAACTCGCCATTCACAAGGCTGCTCCCAAAACCGGCGGCGGATGAGGCCACTCGGAGTGGCACCAGCAGTGACAAGATGAAGCAGCAGTTCGACAGACATCATGTAAATATGTACAAATGCATAAAGTTTTCAATTAATATAATTCGAGGGTTTCTCTTAAAAAAATCCCAAATATCGCGCTCCTTTTCAGGCCGTCACAGTAGGGAGACCCCTTAAGTTCATCTTCATTTGTTTTGTGTATACCTGCGGTATCATGGGCTGCGACTTCGGGTCCCGCTCGACTCTGGGAGCTACAAAGAGTGTTCGGGCTCCCAAAGACTAGCTTTCAGGCCTGCTATAAAATATATTTTTCATCGCCAATAATTACTCAGTGTCAGTCCAAGAACGGTTGAAATTGACATCGACCCAGCTGACAATGAATTCTAAAACGATTAAGTATGAAATATGAAACTTCTTTGCCATATCATTTGACATCAAATAGGGGCCCTCTTGCATAAAAACATACAGCATATTTTCAGTTTTAGATATCGTCAATTATCCTGACAGTGTTTGTATATATGCGTGGTATCGTGTCTAAGAATGACATTAATTTTCGTTAGCAGTAAATGTACTTTTCCCTCTCTGAAGCCCGTAAACTACACAATGCTGCAAATACACCGTGTCCACTAGTATGTATGTGTGCTGCGACATTTCACCCAGAAACTAATGTTCAGTTTCGAAATTTCGCAAGCGTTTATAGGTACGTCGGTTCAGGATAATAAAAATAAATTCCAAATGTGTAGAGTGTATCTGTGCGATTGCTGAGGAAAGAATGAACCTCGGATAGAGATAGATAGATAGATAGATACAGAGAGAGAGAGAGAGAGAGAGAGAGAGCGAGAGAGAGAGAAAGAGAAGAATGATAACGCGTGTGAGTGACATAGGGGAGAACTGAGTGCGTGATACGATAATTGGCGAAAAGAGCGAGAGCAGGTGAAAGAACGGGAGAAAAAGGTTCCTATGAACGGGAATAAGAAGAGAATCTGAGAGCGTAAGGAAGTTGAGCTAGTATCGTGTAATAGTTGGACTAACAAAGAGTGTGGAATCGTGATCGAGGTGAATTTAATAAAGCATAATATCGCGAAAAGACACAACAAATAATAATATGTTTTATGCAACTTTAAATTCCGGGGTAAATAAGGATGTAAGAAAACGCAATGCTTTCCGACAGACCTAATATACAGGGTGTTTCTGAAAAAGATAGACTCCGCAAATGGAGTTGTAGGGGAGGTAAAACTGCGTGAAAAATGTTCTATCAGTTGTTAGAAAATTCAAAATTTAGAATGTATTTATATCGTTGTATTTTCAACTCACTCGCTACACCCGCTCATCACTATTCTAAAGATATGTCTCCTAATTGTAAGACTATTCTCTTTGGCCACACGGTGTATATTTCTTCACCCTGGGCGCGACCCCACCGTCACGACACCCTCACAGCATCATTACGATCATTACCAAATGGTCCCCCGGTAGATATGTATACATGTAGTTCTCGAACAATCCTGCGATGAAACCTTCCCTCGCGACAGCCTGCTACCTACTTAGGGCTGTTCGTGACTCGTGTACTCGAATAAAGCGAGCCGAGCCTGACTCGGTTCGACTGACCGAGCCGAGCCGGGTACCCGTAAAAACGAGCCTGTATTCGGGCGGCTCGAAATATCCGGGTGGCCCGAATTTCTTCGGACGATTCGGAAGAACCGGGTAACCCGAATTGTTTCGAGCGGCTCGGATGAACAGGGTAGCCCGAATTGTTTCGGGTGGCTCGGAAGATCCGAGCGCATCGAATGTGTTTCCAGCAGTTCAACTATATCGAGTAGTTGAAATATTTCGAACAGTATGAATGTTGGGAATATTTTAAGAAATACTTTTCTGCTGGGATGTCAATGATGATTATCAATAATCTAAAGAATTAAAATGTAAACGGTGAATAGAAATATTCGGTAACTATTGAAAATGAATAATTAATACAAATCTGTTTCATTTTTCATTTTTGTCATTTATACAGGGTGTTTATAAATATGTGGGACAATATTTCAGGGTGGGTTATACTCATCAAATAATAAGAAAAGTTGGTATACGCATATGTCCGATAATGCTTAGTTTTACAGTTATAAGTAAGTTTATATTCCGTAAAATACCGGCCAGAAATCTCTATTAATGGGCAACCAGTAAACTGGCGCGTTCGTCAGTTGGCCTAATATACTATATTTTCATTCATATCATCTTTCCTTCGCGCTTTTAAAAAAACCAAGGCGAAAATGGTACTCAATATATCGATTCGCGGAAACACAGCTAGGCTTCGTTAAGGGGACCTTCCGGTCTAAAAGTCGATTTATTTTTATTTCGTTTTTCGAATGTTCAACCTTTTAGGAATACGTGTTTAAAAGGATTTGTTGAAATTCGTAAAATTCTCGAAGTTATAGGCATTTGAGTAGCGGCAAATGCATGGGCAACCATCGGCCACTCGGCGCTCACGTAAAACTTTAAACGCGTTTTTCTCGAAACAGTGTTCTCAAAACGGTGGGACCTGTATCTCCAAAAGTTATAATCCGATTCGACTGAAACTTTATTTATTTTGAAGATTATATTTTTGGCTAGGGGGGGGGCTAGAAAAATTATAAAAAATTGAAAATTTATAATTTTCAAAGGCGTTGAAAGGACGATAAATACAGGGAAAAGTGATTTCAAACTTCAAGTGTCGTTATTTTCTAAAAAAATTCCATTTTTGTAATTTTTTCTAGTCCCCCCCCCCCCCTAGCCAGAGTATAATCTTCAAAATAAAAAAGTTTCAGTCGAATCGCATAATAACTTTTGGAGATACAGGTCCCACCGATTTGGATCAATTTTTTGACGCCTTGACTTTAACGACTCCCCAGGGCCGTCTCTATAACTTAAGACATCCTTAATACAATGCAAAAAGTCCCATTAAATTATATATAGTAGTTTTCCTTTAATTAATTCCTAAAAATCACCAATTTTTTGGGGCTCTAGACCGGAAGGTCCCCTTAAATGCCACTTTAATAGGTGTTTCAGACCCGTGTTTTACGAAATATAAAAATTCTTATAACCGCAAAACTAAGCATTATCGGACATATGCGTATACCAACGTTTCTTATTATCTTGATGAGTAGAACCGACCCTGAAATATTGTTCCACATATTTATAAACACCCTGTATATGAGCACATTCAATATTCATATACTTCTTTTTGGTTCAACTTTCTCTTCAACCTTTTTCTTTGTTTCTTAATAAATAAATAAACAAAATAATGAATTGACAACAATTAATTACGCAAGATGTACATATTCAAATGTCTACAATCAGATCGCGATATTTTCTTCATATATTAACTGGTTTTTTCGAGTCACTCGGTTTTTACGGGTATCCGGCTCGGCTCGGTCCGAATTTCAAGCTACTCGAATATTCGAGTACCCGAACAGCTCCACTGCCACCGTACAGCAGACAAACACAAGAGACGATTCGTCCATATTTTACATAACGTAGTGTCGAGAATGCATGTCTAATAAGATAGAACAGGCATCGGAATTAAGTGATCTTTTCGGCCGAGTTTCAGAGGCGACGCCTCCTTTCTCCCGCCGCGCGTCTTGGCCCCCGCGGCGGCCCAGAAGCCTCGAGCGCCTCAGGCCCGTGCCGTATGAACCGCGCGTGGCGCATTGGGGCGACACAAGTATCAATAGGTTTCCACATCACCCATGGGGTACTATTATCGATGCGTTTTTTTTTGTCAGTGGTATCCCCTGTAGGCTTATTCCACTGTGACGCGTGATAAAAAATAGAGTGGAAAAGCGCGTTTTATTATCAAAATTTTAAACATGTTTGGGAAAACTAGATTTTCGCGCACGTTTCGACGTTAAATTTTAGATTTTCGCGCACGTTTCGACGTGCTGGGTAAATCTAAAATTTAACGTCGAAACGTGCGCGAAAATCTAGTTTTCCCAAACATGTTTAAAATTTTGATAATAAAACGCGCTTTTCCACTCTATTTTTTATCACGCGTCACAGTGGAATAAGCCTACAGGGGATACCACTGACAAAAAAAAACGCATCGATAATAGTACCCCATGGGTGATGTGGAAACCTATTGATACTTGTGTCGCCCCAATGCGCCACGCGCAGTTCATACGGCACGGGCCTGAGGCGCTCGAGGCTTCTGGGCCGCCGCGGGGGCCAAGACGCGCGGCGGGAGAAAGGAGGCGTCGCCTCTGAAACTCGGCCGAAAAGATCACTTAATTCCGATGCCTGAGATAGAAGGTAAAAAACTGAATTAATCTCCAACGCCGCCCAGCCATTTATTTATAATATTGGTTTAAAAAATTTACATTCCTGAAGAAATATATAAATAAAGTTAGAAAATCACCGAAATAAATCAGAGAATTAAATAAAACTTAAATACATAAATAAACATTCACTAGTTCATTAGCAAGGAAACAAAATTTTATTGAATACCCGCAACATTTTGTGCGGTAGACTAGAACCTTCCAAAGATATTGGGTTTCTTGGATGTATTAAACTTTAAATGCATACATATTGTAAACAAACGGCTGAGCGTTGAAGCTTCATTCTGTACAAAATGATTTGAAGCAGTGTACAGTACAAAATCCCAAAGTACGGAAAAAATCTGATACGGCTATTTGACCGCCTTCCCTAGCTAGTGTTTATATTCACATTATGCGAAAATTAAAAAAAAACAGAGTAAAAAGCGTGTTTGAAGTAACATTACGTAGTAATAGAAGTAGTATTAGAAGTAACATTAATACTGCATTAAATACTGTGGATGTGCAAGTAAATCCTCGTTATAGCCCCGTTTCTACCATGCGTAGTACGCCCGGTTTCTCATCTTGGCGTTGATTGGTTGACGTCACATGCTTGTCACGAAACGACGCCAGCGCCAAGCCAAGTAAGGCCGCAACCAACCAGCGTCGACAACCGTTGGGAATCGTTGTTGGAACCGGGGACGGCGACACTGGTTGGCCGCGGCCACACTTGGCTTGGTTAGTTGGCTTGGCTTCGCTTGGCTAGTTGGCTTGGCTTGGCGTCGGGGAATTTTCCATCGATTTTCATCTTGGCGTTGATTCGTTCGACGGTCGTGGCGTCATCGCGCGCATACGAGTACGTGGATGCAGTGATGCCAGAACCGAGGGAAATATCCCACGGGTGCTACCACCACTCCACGACCAAGCGTACCCCCTCCTAGCGCCCGTACCGCACCACACAAGCATACCCGTCCCTCTATCCGTGTGCCGCACGCGCTGCCTGGCCGGCGCTCTCGGCGAGAATTCGTTTTCCCGACATCGAAGCGCTTGCGACGCAAGCAAAAAGTCCAGAGTTCAAATCCCGGTGCCGATATTCTACTTTTTTTCTTTATTTATTCTCTAATTTCTCTTTCTATATTCTCAGAAGACTAAAGGCTTAAAAACTGTTAATTTGCAAAGCATTTTCGAAGCGTGATTTGCTGCTAAAGATGCGATCCCGTTCTGGCTTGTATCGCACCACTACAAGCGTACCCTACCTTCTGTCCGTGTGCCGTACGCGCTGCCTGGCCGGCGCTCTCCACCGAAAATTCATTTCACCGGAACCTAAGAGCTTGGGTCGCAAACTGAAAATCCGAGGTTCAAATCCCGGTGCGAAAATTCTACTTTTTTCATTAATTATTCTCTAACTTCTCGTTCTATATTCTAAGTAGAATAAAAACTTGAAAAGTATTATTTTACAAAGCATTTTCGCAGCTGGCTAATGTACGATGTTGGTATTCTGCCTTTTTATACATAAACAGAAATAATTCCTTGAAATGCTACTTACAGAATAAGCTCCTTTCTAGGATGGACTCTTTAAAATTCACGTCACAATAGACAGTTACAGAATCGGTGATTTTCGTTTCAGGTAAGCGAGTCGCCCGCTCCGTTATTACGGTCGGCTTACCACTCGCACCCCGAATTACTGTATTGAGGTTTGAAAATAATATCGACAAGTTTCGTACTCGTCTTAATGATATCATTTATACCTACAGAAGAGTTTTACTAACCCATTCTTAGTCAATGACGCTCTTTTCGTGTTAATCAGGTTGATACACTCAGTCTTCTTCGGATTATTAAAATGCTTTTGGCCCCGAATTATCGGGAAAGACCTACCCACCGCACAGTCTTGCTTCCTCGCTGCGAGCGAGGACCTGCGGTCCCGTGTAGGCCGTCCATTGACTGCCGAGAACAATAACACCGTTGGGCCAGGTAAAATACCCAGTACAGAAAACTAAAGTGATCATGCTTTTGAGAAATGGTCGTGAAAGTAGTACCAATGGATTTTTTAGGATTTCCTGATGAAAATGAGTTCAAACATGGAGAAATTCGGACCATTTTTAGTGAACATAGTGTGTGTCGCTGTTTCTTAAAACAGCTTCCGGGAAATCAGCTGTAATAACCAGTTAAAATAACCTGTTAAACGGTTCCTCATCTGAATACAAAAACCTTTGTATAAAAAATGCATGTACTTTCTGAAATAAATTCCCAAAGAATCGTTCGTTTTCTGACCTTACTGACTGCGGTAACCCCTTAATGCGGGGAACACTGAAATTCTAAACGTGTTTTCATAATAAAAAATAGACCGTATTGTTTCTTGTTTGGACTTATTGTCGTCGACATAAACTCACCAATCCATCGGCAATACTCTGATCAAGCTATAATGAGAAATGTGAAAATTGTGCGGTTTTCTACACCTGTCGATATTGTTTTCAAACCTCATTACAGTAATTCGGGGTGCGAGTGGTAAGCCGACCGTAATAGCGGAGCGGGCGGCTCGCTTACCTGAAACGAAAATCACCGATTCTGTAACTGTCCATTGTGACGTGAATTTTAAAGAGTCCATCCTAGAAAGGAGCTTATTCTGTAAGTAGCATTTCAAGGAATTATTTCTGTTTATGTATAAAAAGGCAGAATACCAACATCGTACATTAGCCTGCTGCGAAAATGCTTTGTAAAATAATACTTTTCAAGTTTTTATTCTACTTAGAATATAGAACGAGAAGTTAGAGAATAATTAATGAAAAAAGTAGAATTTTCGCACAGGGATTTGAACCTCGGATTTTCAGTTTGCGACCCAAGCTCTTAGGTTCCGGTGAAATGAATTTTCGGTGGAGAGCGCCGGCCAGGCAGCGCGTACGGCACACGGACAGAAGGTAGGGTACGCTTGTAGTGGTGCGATACAAGCCAGAACGGGATCGCATCTTTAGCAGCAAATCACGCTTCGAAAATGCTTTGCAAATTAACAGTTTTTAAGCCTTTAGTCTTCTGAGAATATAGAAAGAGAAATTAGAGAATAAATAAAGAAAAAAAGTAGAATATCGGCACCGGGATTTGAACTCTGGACTTTTTGCTTGCGTCGCAAGCGCTTCGATGTCGGGATAACGAATTCTCGCCGAGAGCGCCGGCCAGGCAGCGCGTGCGGCACACGGATAGAGGGACGGGTATGCTTGTGTGGTGCGGTACGGGCGCTAGGAGGGGGTACGCTTGGTCGTGGAGTGGTGGTAGCACCCGTGGGATATTTCCCTCGGTTCTGGCATCACTGCGTGGATGTGCGTAGACGGACCCACTCTCGTCCGTCTACCAGGTGTGGGGAATTTCCTCACCACGCTGAGTGTTTACTGCAGCGAAGGCCAGTTGGAGTCATTTGGGAGCCCGGGCTCCACGATGTTTACCAGAGATGCGTGGAAGGGGAGCTCGGAAGCTAATGATAGTAGACTGTAGTAGTGTGCGGTGCAGCCTCATACCCGTACGATAGGCTTGAATGACTGGGATTCTTGGGGGCCCCAGTGATCGCTGCCACTGGGGCTCCTAAGAGGGCCAGTTATTTCAGCCTAGGGGTACGAGCCTGCACCGCATGCTAGTACTTAGGGCAGGCCTGTCCAGGGATTTGCTCGCACGAGCAGTCGCAAGGTGCTCTTCGCTCTCGGATAGGATCGTGACACCTCAATGTATTCTACTGTTAGCGCGGACAGCACCCTCTAGCGTATTGGAGCGGAAACAAATTACTGTAACGGGGAAATTTTAAACGTGGAGTAGGCACTCTTCAGTTAAATTCATCGAACTTCAGAAACGACTAATACAATTTCTGTATGACTACACATAATCATATTGTATGCATCCTATATACAATTTTAGAATTATGCGTAGTGTGACGTCCCGGCCCGACCATGGGTCGCGCCGGTCAGTCGCTGCCGGCGCCGCTACAGGTCTCTACTCTTCTCGCAAGTCCTATCGTCTACCAGTGATGGGTCGCGTATTTTACGCCGCGTCGTAAATGCATTTATGACGTGTCGCAAATGTATGTATAATATGTCGTTTTTAAGCCCATTTTATACGTGTCATTTGTCGCAAATGTCGTAAATAGAAATAATCATTATTTTAAGGTTTCAACAATTAAAGTGTTGGAAAAATATAGTTCTTTCTGACTCGCTTGTTGGTTGCATGCGAATACTATAGAATACTGTAGAATACGTCGATAATATCGAAAACTACGTATAATCACCGCGTTCATAACCCCAAAAAAATTTTCCAAAGCGTGGTCTTGGTCATGGACCTAAAGGACGGTGCATAGTTGCGGGGGGGGGGGGGGGAGGGCTGGAGATCTCCGCGGGGAGGGAAGGAATACTTTCACCCATCTTGTACCGGTCAACTTGTGCTGCACTCTGTAGGCGAGATTACTTATTTGTACTATTAGCGTAGCTTGGCGTTGGTGTGCTTGGCGCGGTGTGGCTTGGCGTCATTCAGCGTTGTTCAGCCGCTGAACTTCAGCGGTCATCAGCGTACATCAGTGTTGTTCAGCGTCGTTTGGTGTAGCGTATAGACTAAATAGTTCAGAGTTCTTGTGTGATTATTTGTAAATTGAATTGTGGAAATGCCAGTTTGCATAGTGAGTAGCTGTAAAGTTAGAACTTCCACGAAAAGTTCGATACAAGAGGAGTTCGAAAAACATTGTACAAAGCAAATAGCATTGTACAATCATAGAATTCACCTGATACAATGTATTATTCAACAATATATTAAAGTAAGATATCACCATATTGCGAAACAAAAAAATAATACTTCAGAAAGTAAACGAACACATTTTAATAAACTTGTTTTGTTTTCTGGTCACTAAATATATTGTGTTATTATTGATCCTCCATATTAAAATGTATGAAATACATTTTTTTAATATTTAAAATGTATGAAATTCAATTGCACAGTTTTAAATTTGGCCACGGCATGATATAGAGGGCACCACTAGTTGACCGGTACAAGATGGCTGAAAGTATTCCTTCCCTCCCCGCGGAGATCTTCACCCCCCGCGCCCATAAGTCTAGTTTATGCACCGTCCTTTAGGTCCATGGTCTTGGTCTTAACACTCTTCATTATTGTTTTCTAATTATTTAGATAAAACTAATAAAAAATGAATCGTGAAAGGTAAAGTAATTAGAAATAAATGTACGATAATAAATGAAATTTATTTGAATTGAAAATTATGTAAATAAGAATATCTGTTTCAGAAAAAATGAAATTGATAAGTTATTATCAATTTTCTTTTTTGGGTGTAATATCCCTTTCAGTGTGGTGAAAGTAAACAAATTATATTTATTATTCTATATTAGGAAACTTAGTGGAGAGGTGGCCTAAATTTCAGCCCTCTGGTGGTAAGTTGGCAAACTATTGAAAATAGGTCCGGATCCCACCAAACATTCCGAATAAGTATTTATTAATCGAAGAAGTAAAAATTTAGTGTTCAAACAAATTTAAAAACACTCGTTTTTCACAACATGTCTATTTAAACACATATCATATGGACTTCGACGGATTACGACCTACTCTCAGTAGTTCCATTTTCTGTCACTAGTTGGCGTATCGAAATTCTTGGTTTCCTTCTTTTAGTGACCTTTCAATATCCATTTTTCGTCAGTGTAACTTAAGTTAATTTAATTTTTTTAATCAGAATTATATTTATTAATAAATTGGCACTTCTTCAGAACCTATACGAAAAATGTTTTATACGTTAGTTATTTTCATTCCAGATATACGACATTTATGACACATCTACGACATTTACGACATTTAAGACACGTGTCGTGTATAAAATAGAAAATTCGTGTCTTTACCCACCACTGTCGTCTACTCTCGTTCGTATATATAGGGGAGAGGCTTGCAGGTTGCCACCCCTGCTGTATTTCGACTTTCTAGCAGTGCCATAACCTCAACTCTGACTCACATCGACGTTAAAAGAGTAGGTGTCACTACTTTATAACCTCTGGAGCGAACAGATGCAATAACGCTGTGTTTGCTGAGCGAAGGGTAATATAGTGTTTGTCAAGAAACTGAATTATTGAAATTGTGTGCTTTCCCTGTGCTCGTAAATTGAACATTTTCATCGACAATTCAAGATAACTATTCGTACTGTGTTGTCTTTTTTATCGAATTTACATATGCCAAACAGATTTCCAAACATATCATGAATTGACAATTTTTTCTCATATTTTCCTAAAAATGCGTCGGAATGCAAGTTGCCTCCTTTTTTGGCTTGCAGGTTGCCACCTCTCTCTTTCCCGCTTGTTTACACTCAAATGTCATTTTTCGTGATTATGTGCTGTTTACTATTGTCATTGAGTTTGAAGTGAAGTGTTTTTATTGCATTTTAGTCATATTTTGGTTTATTTTTTACATTTTTATAGATTTTTAGTATGGCAGCACGCAGGTCAAGAAAATCTGAACGCGGCGTTAAGGATTTTGAAGCGTTGCTCGACGCAATTAAAGCAATGAAAATCAATAATAAATCAAGGAAGAACAGTGCAAAGGCATACAACATCGATATGCGAAGCTTGGGCCGATATGTGCAGAAATTCGATGCTGCAGTTCCTCATATTACGGCTATCACAGATGATGAATTGTTAGAAGTGGTTCACCAAATTGCATCATAAGCCACATGAAGTAAAGCAACTGGCATCACTGAAGTAAAGCAACTGGCATATCCGTTTGCTCTAAAAATTGATGCCGAATATCCACGAAGCTGGGATGAATATAAAATGGCCGGCAAACAGTGGTATTACGGTTTCATGCTGCGGCACAAAAAGTTATCTCTGCGCACGCCCGAAAAACCCAGTCTCAACCGTTCCAAAGCCTTTTGCCGCGAAAATGTGGACCACTTTTTTCGAAATTTGGACTCCGTTCTCGCCGTACAGCCATTCACTGCCAGTTCCATCTGGAATATGGACGAAACTGTGTTTTCGACAGTGCCAACTCGGATGAGCAAAATTGTTTCCCTGAAAGGCGAGAAGCGTGTCGGTCAAATTACATCTGCCGAACGCGGCAGCATGATAACGTTGGCTTTTGCTGTTAATGCGTCAGGCAATTCGATGCCGTCTTTTTATCTCTTCCCGAAAAAAAGGATGAATCCCCTGCTTCTGACTCACGCATCCAACCAAACTGTCGGCTTCGCAAACGAGTCGGGGTGGATGCAGCAGGCTGATTTCGTGAAATTCATGGAGCATTTCATCAAGTACAGCCACTCCTCGAAAAATTCACCAACACTTCTTGTGCTTGATAACCACGGCTCGCATTTGTCAATCGAAGAGATTGACATGGCTGTTGAAAATGGCGTGACGATGCTCTCCTTCCCGCCGCATTGTAGTCATCGTTTGCAACACCTCGATGTTTCGGTGTATGGGCCGGTGAAAGGCTCATACAATCAAGCTCACAACGCATGGATGCGTAATAACGCCGGCAAAACACTGGACATGGCCCTCATTCCCAAGCTTGTTGCAACGGCCTTGCTGCGAAGTGCGACAGCCGAAAACATTGTGGCCGGCTTCAGAGCTACTGGAATTTGGCCATACGATCCGGGTGATTTCAACGACTCGCATTTCGTTAGTCTTGGCGTTGATGAAGCAAATGCAGAGGCTTCCGCCGTTGAAAGGGAATTCGATAAAAACGAGCAACACTGCATTGTCGTTGATAGTGCGCCCATCAATATAGCTGCATCTGAGCCATCAACATCTGACATTTCTCGCGCTTCCAGCTTGACCTCTGTGATTTCTTCGATCGGACCCTTGAGAGCAGCAACACCACAGAAAAAGTCGAATCGTGGTCCGAAGCCGCAGAAAACAACGGTTTTGACTTCGCCGGAAAATGTTGCCGTTCTTACAGAACGACGAAGAAAGCGGGCAGCTGCAAAAGAGAAGAAGGAAGCCATCGCTGAAAACAAGAAGCGCAAAGTTTCACCGAAGAAAGCACCGAAACGAACGCCTGCAAATAACGAAAAAAAGGCCACTGTATAATATAATTTATTAATAAAACTTAATAAATTTTGAAAAGTTTTCTGAATCAGGTTTTTACTTGAGTTTTTTTACACTTTTAGCAATTTTTCTAGGGGGTGGCAACCTGCAAGCCAAAATTTCAAGGAGACAATTTTAGATACTTTCGATAATTTGCAGTATAATTTTTCTTTTTCGAGAGTTTGCATGATTTGTAGCTCAGGATTGTAGCTCAACACTTCCTCTTTCCAACTTATACCATAAATCAACAATACGTTAATTTTATGACGAGTTATGATCAAAAAAGCTTAGGGGTGGCAACCTGCAAGCCTCTCCCCTACAAGTTCCAAGATATTTCCTCTCAGGCCCCGTGTGTCTAGGGCAGGGAGCCGTCAGCTATAGCCCTACTGATGAGTCTGGCTGACGGTCCTAAGACGAAACACGCGCATCTTTTTTCCTCCTCGATCTTTAAAAACTTTTGTCGATCCGCCTGCCCCGCACAGTTTACTTCAAAAAGCGTGACCGGCCCGAGGGATTACGCTTGCGCCGGAGGCGACGGGCAAGAACCTCTCTTTACGTTCCGAAATTAATCAAAAATCACCATCTCGGTTTCGGAACGTAACACGTAGTCATGCAGAAATTGTATCTCAGATGTTAGTTTTTCAGGGAACAGAAATTAAACCGTACACATTTGTTTGTTTCTTTAATGAACTCTTTTATTGGATAGTTTGGTCGCTTTACAAACAAGACCATTAAGGACACCATGTTGTGGTACTTCTTTGCCCTTAATTATATTATTAATTTTTTTACAAAATTGAGTTGTACCAAGTATAGTTATTGTTTTAATTAATGTCTCTTCTATCTTTTCGGCATGCTGACATTTAAAACTAACTTTAACATCATTATTTATGTAATTTGTAATATTGGACATCGTCTGTTCATTAATATTTCGATTATTTAACATGTAATTTGCAATCACGCATATTTGTTCAATACATTTGAGAAATGATAGATTGTATCTGTCTCTTTCATTTTGTGCCTCGCAATCTTTAAAAATGTAACTATTGCACAAATTGCAGGTTATGACGCGCAATACCGCATTATATACATACGTGTATAAATATTTTAAAGAAGTTTTTCGCAGAGGTTTCTGAATTCTTTTTTGTAGTTCTACATGTAAGATTGGGTGTTTGAAATACACACGCAATGAATAAAATACCTTCTTTTAAATAAAATTCACGCAACTGAACACGATAACACAATAGCTCCAAATGAAATGCAATGAAATTGCCAAAATGTCGTCGGAGGACGCGTCCAACATGTAGCGATCCGCGACTCTGGATCGTCTGCCGTGGGATCACCCAAGAGGAAGAAGGGGTCACCACCCTAGACAGGGAAAGGAAAGAGCGTTTCGTCCCGGGTCCGCCAGAGGACTCGTCAGTAAGGCTTACCTGGCGGAACCCTGCCTTATAGCGAATTCGGTATCTCGCACTCACTCTGGGCTGGTGCCAGAGAATGACTTGGATTGGTTGATTTTCATAGAGCTATCTTCGTCTCTGTCAGAACAACCAATCCCGGTCGTTTTCTGGCACTAGCACGGAGTCAGGGCGAGATACCGAATTCGCTATTAGACACGCTGGGTACAGGGTCGTGACACTCTTATGGGCGAGCTGTTAGCACTAGATTAGTTTTGCCCCATTTCGCCATGCGGCGCTGTACTCAATTTAGTGACAGAATTGCGCGCTAAATGGTGTTGGCAGCGTCATGTTGGACGCGTCCCAACGCGTCCTCCGACGACATTTTGGCAATTTCATTGCATTTCGTTTGGAGCTATTGTGTTATCGTGTTCAGTTGCGCGAATTTTATTTAAAAGAAGGTATTTTATTCATTGCGTGTGTATTTAAAAAAAGAATTCAGAAACCTCTGCGAAAAACTTCTTTAAAATATTTATGCACGTATGTATATAATGCGGTATTGCGCGGCATAACCTGCAATTTGTGCAATAGTTACATTTTTAAAGATTGCAAGGCACAAAATGAAAGAGACAGATACAATCCATCATTTCTCAAATGTATTGAACAAATATGCGTGATTGCAAATTACATGTTAAATAATCGAAATATTAATGAACAGGCGATTTCCAATATTACAAATTACATAAATAATTATGTTAAAGTTAGTTTTAAATGTCAGTATGCCGAAAAGATAGAAGAGACATTAATTAAAACAGTAACTATACTTTGTACAACTCATTTTGTAAAAAAATTAATAATATAATTAAGGGAAAAGAAGTACCACAACATGGAGTCCTTAATAGTCTTGTTTGTAAAGCGACCAAACTATCCAATAAAAGAGTTCATTAAAGAAACAAACAAATGTGTACGGTTTAATTTCTGTTCCCTGAAAAACTAACATGTGAGATACAATTTCTGCATGACTACGCATACTTCTAAAATTGTATATAGGATGCATACAATATGATTATGTGTAGTCCAGTAGTCATACAGAAATTGTATTAGTCGTTTCTGAAGTTCGATGAATTTAATAGCGAATTCAGTACGTTGCACTGATTCTGCACTGGTGCCAGAAAATGACTTGGATTGGTTGTTTCTGATAGAAACAAAGATAGCTCTATAAGAATCTACCAATCCAAATCATTTTCTGGCACCAGTGCAGAGTCAGTGCGAGGTACCGAATTCGCTATAACTGAAAAGTGCCTACTCCACGTTTCAAATTTCCCGGTTATAGTAATTTTTTTCCACCCCATTTCGCCAGAGGGTGCTGTCCGCGCTAACAGTAGAATACATGGAGGTGTCACGACCCTGGCTGGGTATCAGGACTGGGACAGAACTCTTATATATACGAACCGGAGGGCGATGGAACACCAGCGAGAAGCTCTCGAGCCGGGTAGCCCTCTGGTGGCGTGTCGATGAACACCTACCGGACCCCTACAACATGACGCTACCAACACCATCTAGCGCGCAATTCTGTCACTAAATTGAGTACAGCGCCGCTAGGCGAATTGGGGCCAAACTAATCTAGTGCTAACAGCTCGCCCATAAGAGTGTCACGACCCTGCTCTCGGAGGCCTGGAGCCAGGCCCAAGAGCGAAAGGTCTTCTTGGTGGAGGAATCTGTGAACCCCACTATTCCCACTCTTTTACAGCTGTCGGTCTTGCCGTCGCTCTTGCCTTCGCTCGCAACCACCCGCGGCTGCTCGTCGAGGGTAAGAGCAAAAGTTGGACAGGCCTGACTTAGGGTCTGCTCCGATTCGCGCATTGAGCGCATGAAATTGGTGGCATCGTACGATTCCCTAGAATTTGTCTCACTTGCGGTGCATGAGGCGCGCAGGAACTGCTGCAACTCCGAGTTCCTGCAGTTCCTGCGCGCCTCTCATGCACCGCAAGTGAGACAAATTCTAGGGAATCGTACGATGCCACCAATTTCATGCGCTCAATGCGCGAATCGGAACAGACCCTCACACTCTCACAGTTTTCCCTATCCGTTGCGCGCCCACGTTACCATTGCCTTTCGAGCTCCCCTTCCGCGCGGCTCTGGCAAACATCATGGAGCCCGGACTCCCAAATGACTCCACCTGGCCCTGGTTGGTTTACTGTAAGAGATGTGTTAGTCACTTTTGCGGTGAATTGAATTTTACATGATAAAAAATTATGGCCATATTAAAATTTTACTATAACATTTATCTGATGAAATATGAGCTTTGGACATCTTCGTCAAGATCATTTTTTCAGAGACACTCTGTATCGCAGTTTTTAATTTCAAATACGCATAATCAATTTGCTTTTTAATTTCGGATGTTCGTAAAACATATTTTTGTACATTCTCTTTCACATGTAGCTTATCTAAAAGAATCTCAACCATTGGCTCTTTCAAGAAAACGAGATGCATGGTTACTGGTTGGTGCAGCAGGCGCTGGCTTTATTCTTTTAGCTTTCATACTGGCGGGATTAATTTTTACAGCTAAAAGAAAAAGAGCACACAGTGCTGTGGCTGCACCACTGAATCGCAGTATTTTAAAGAAGAAACAGGATTATGCATCCGCTGGCCCTGACAACGTTGCTTTCTCAACATCACAAAGGGAAATTAAGGTAAGTTCGATTAATTAATCTTTGCTGAATGTAGTACATGGTAAGACATTATCTTAACCCAGGCCTTCCCAAGTAGGGGAAAACCACTCCTGAAACATATGTTTCGGTTCTCCCTCCAACGCTGCGCCTTCAGCTAAGGTGGGACGATTCCTACTAAGGTTTCGCCGAGGAGACAGTAACGCCGCTACGAAGCATGTTGGGGCGCTTTAGGGTGAAAGTACCAAAATATGTCAAGTTTTTATTGGAAATTTCATAATGACTTAAAAAATAGTAGGACAAATTAAAATTTAAACTAGCATTTCAAAATGACGTAAAAAGAATTAAAAAAATTTATTACATACAACGATACAGTAATACAATAATCGTAGTGATGTCTTTTCGTTAGAAAAATATATTCATTTTTATAAAAATACAAGTAGTAGTTATTTTCTAAACTTTCGTACAATACATAAATACATTTTATATTTTAAACAACTTTAGTACAATGCAAATGTGTTATACATTTTATTCAGTTTTATGAAAATACAATCAGTACTTATTTTATAAATTTTGTACAATATATACATATTATATAGATTTTATAGAAATATGCATTTTATACACATTTTGTGTATAATATAATTTTATTCCATAATAGTTTTGAATTAAATATCAACGGTTACAATATGAAATTTAACAAAATTCACATAATATTATACCGTTTTACTTTTTACATATATGTACCTACATACAATTATATTTTTAGGCTTTACGTTTCCGCGAGAAACGTTTCTGCTTTTTTTCCTCCGTCAGATTATAAATATTGACGTCCATGTCAGTTGAAGCAACTCGCATTAAGTTTTGAAATGTTGAATGGTTTAGCGAGGCGCATAATTCGGACGATTTAATATATTTCATCACAGAAAATGCACTTTCGCATCTGTATGTGGATCCGAAAATAGATACAATTTTCATAGCTACTTTTTTGAGGTGTGGAAATTCTTCGGAATTTAATTTTCTAAATAAACATTCGCCTTTATCGGTTAATTTATTCTCATGATTACGAGCATATCCTTTCCACTCTGTGCTATATTCCTCTTGAAAAGCGAAGGTTTTTATCCGATCTAATACTGACTTTTAAAGTTATAAATCACCACATCAACTGTCCGGGGCTTTTAAGCTTATTTAAACTTAATGTACCGCCCAGAGCGCTAAGGAATACACCACTGTTTATGCTGTGTAAACATTCTACCACTTATGGCATGAACAACTGTGTGGATAGACTATGTAGAACCTCTAATTCTGTTGCGCATTTAGTTGATTTCTTCTGCCATTCATTATACTCTTTTAAGCGCGCTGCGAATAAGGCGGTTATTAGTTTCCGCTAATTCCTATTATTCTATTATTCTGTTGTATTTTATCCTATTCTTTTTGCTTGTACTGTATCTTGGCACCATTTCATTCTGGTTTTATGTGTTCTGTTTTCGTGTGTCTACTTTTATGTACTATTTTTCTACTTTTATGCACTATTTTTCTACTGATCTTTTCTATTCTATGCACCAAAGGGTTTTCCCGTATATAAATAAATAAATAAATAAAAAAAAAAAAAAATAAATATTGTAGCTGACGGTGTTCGCGCAAAGTGTGTAATTCTAATTGCACATCTTCCGAATAGTCATGTATATTTACCGGAAATGGATCACTGAATAATTCAAGGTCTTTTTTTAGAAATTGAATGTCTTTAAATCTAATTTGGAATTGTTCATTTAAATCCTCGAGGACAGATATGAAAATAAGAAAGTTCGCTGCGGGAAATTCGTCTTTGATTTCTCTGCAGCTTGGAAAGTTATTTAAGTTGTGTATTTGCAATTGATTTGTAAAATCTTGCAGTGTTTCGAAAATGTTGAATATAATTTTTATATTCTGCAAGGTTCTGTTTTTTCGTTTGCAGTAACGAGTTCAGAATATTTAAATGATGAGTGATATCTGTAAGAAATGCTAATTCAGTGAGAAAGTTAACATCTTCAAACTTTTTTTCGAATTCTGCTGTATGTTTATTAACATGTTCTTTTAAGAAACGTGGTATTTCCTTTCATATTGCACAAAAACGTTTTAAACATTTCCATGCACTCAACCACCTAGGTATCATCGCAATGCAAAGGAAGATCAAGATAAGCAGCTTGGCATTCTTTCAAAAAATCCTTAAATAGTCTATGGGAGAGCGAGTTACTTCCACCTCTTATTAAATTAGTAATTTTTACAACTACCGTCACTGCATTCATTAATTTTAACGATTTTGCACATAAAGCTTCCTGGTGGATAATGCAATGAATGAACAAGCAACAGAGACCCTCTTTCTTCATAAGTCCCCATAGGCCGCTTTTATGTCCAGTCATTGCTTTAGCTCCGTCAATTGTAAGAGCAGTTAATTTGTCAAATCCGATATATTTGTTGATAACATTTTTTAGCAATTTGAAAATGTCAACCCCTTTCGTCGTGCGATATAACGGTTCTGTTTCAAGCATTTCTTCGTGCACAGAAAAATCAGGAAGCACGAATCGAACAAATATAACCAATTCGCTTATATCTGTTCGGTCAGTGCTTTCGTCTAAACAAATTGAAAAGAATGTACATGTTTGCAACGAATACTTTAAATTTTCAACTATGTCCCCTATTCTTCTATTTACAGAATTTTTTGAAAGCGAAACGTTTTTAAACTTCTCAGCTGCTTTCTCTTCATTACAGTGCTCTGCCATTAGAATGGAGCATTTTTTTATCCGTTCCCCGTCGACGATGTAACATTTATCGCGAGCTAATTCTAAGGAAACTGCATACGAAGCAGCAATTGCTTCGCGGTTAACACAATTAGTACTAAGTAAAAGTACCAATAACTGGACACATAAGGATATCAAAGTAGTATATCTTAAAAATGGACTAAAAATAAATGTTCTTTTTAACAAAGGTGTCAATATTCAGATAAATGTTACTTCTTTCTATCAAATGAGCTACTAAAAACTTGTTTTCAGTGGGTTATTTTAATTAAATTGAGTAAAAACACAAGTAGTTATGTGTACCAATACATGGACAATAGAATTCTGATTTGTCCCAGCGTCCCATTGTTGGTGTTCCAATATCTGGTCAATGGGGCAGATGACACAAAGCTCGGCGCAGAGGGCGCCACTAGTGTTTGTGTTGTGGGGATCGGCAGTTCCCCTCTCCGTACATGTAAGGAGTGGGGACAGCCCGCACATCGGCGAGCGTTGCCATGCGGCACGCAGAACGTTACACCACGTGAGCAAAGAGTAGGTATAATAAGAGGCGTCACTCCGGGCGGAACCTTTGAAGTCCTTGCTTGACCTTGGCATTTAAATTGGTTGTCTATTTCGAGCGGGATATTCAAATCGACTAAATGTACCTTACCGCAATTGGCTGATTATTGCCGAAGTTGACCGATCATTGCCGAAGCTTAGCGATCATTGCCGAATGGGCATTTAAATTGGTTGTCTAGTGATTTCCCTAGGTTATCTCTGTCCTTGTCGAGTGACGCCTCTTATTATACCTCCTCTTTGACGTGAGACTGGGAGATTCTCTCTCGGTCCTTCCGCTTTACCTAGTTGGTACACGTGGTCACTATATATATTATAGTTGTTCCTTAACCAGATATTGTCTGGTTACCCTTTCATCATTATCCACACCTGTGGAGATGAAGACATTTATTAAAGACATTGATACCATCAATTGTATAACCAGTTATTAACCAGTCAAGTACAAAGGAGAACACAGCGGCAGTAGGGCCGCCAGGGAGAACGTACATCATACGTTCTTACACCACCCCGTAATCCCTACAGTGTGAATGGTTTGCGCGGGAATTTTTCATTTGTGGAATTTTAGGTTATGTTGAAACTGTAGCATGCAATTGACTAAAAATATGACTTGAAAATAAAAAACTGTTAATTTATGTACAGTATACTTGTACTTACACTTTTGATGTACAAAAATTTGAGAAAACAGGCACTTTATCGGTTTGACAATTCAGTCAGGTATTGGGTCTTCCCATAAGCGTTCAAAATGCTGACACACCGACCAACTGGACGGCTGGTCAATTATTGGGACAGCGTGCAGAGGACAAGATTATTATGTACCGGTATATGAACACGTATATTTTTAATTAAAATCAACATTAACCGATCAATGTTTTGTTTTTTATGTAACAAGAAACTTCTTAAGATTCTGTAGATACGTTTTTTTTTCTCAGAAAAACGTTATATGTATAACGATTATTATCACCTTAACAACTAACTGTATTTTTCTTAAGAATTACTTAAGAAATCTACGCAGAATTCAAGTGCATGCACCTCCGATATTTATAGACTGTTTTATACAGGGTGTCCCAAAAATGCTGCGGTTCCTTAAAGGGGGTGATTGCAAACAACTTTTTCCTTTGCGAAAATGCCCTCCGAGGTTTCGTTAACGAGATATTAATAAAAAGCACCGACCAATCAGAGCGCGAGCCTTCCGCTGGAGGTCCCGCGCTAGCGTGGCCGCGCGCCGGGCCGCGCTGCGACTACGAACAAGCAAGGCGGCATGCATCGAAGGAAATTGCGTAGAATGGCAAATGAAAAAGGCGTAACAAAAAAATCTAACCTTTTGCCATGGTTTGTTTGCCATTTAAAGTGAATAATGAATAAAGGATAAATGAATGAAAATCACGTGTAACGTAAAAAGACGAATACACATCTTTTTTAGAAGATTCGAAAATAATAATTATTTGAAGTGGGAGGATAAGGAATACGTAAAATTCCTTGTGTTAATAACATATCCACGAAAAGGTAATGTAACAGGAAATTAACGAAAAGTGATCGTAGTTCGTTATTGTGATAAAAATCCGCAACTCAATAACGGCCAGCACTGTTGCTGATAACGAATAAGTCTGTTTAAAAAGCCCGAATAAATATTTTCGTACGAGAATTTTGAGAATTATCGCCGGAAATAAGCCATAGCTTGCGTTAAATTTAAAAATGAATGATCACCATTAAAGTAACTAAAACTCACCCTTGTAGAAAATTCACCTGCAACTTGAAAACTTGTGTCACTGGGTCACTGAACCGATCCTGGTCATCGATGGACGAGCCCAGTGCACAGCTGATCCCAGGTATACGACACTACCCAAAGTTAAGGGTCGCAATGTCAGGTGCGTCCAGGTCAACGTACCGAATATTCACTTCACTGCACGGCTACTAACACTGGTCACTTAATTTATTTTTCATGGAACGTGTTGTTGCTACGTTCTAAAAATTGGTGGGGCCGATTGTTGTCAATTCAAGAACTGCTCCACGTGACCACCGCCATTGTTGATGCATGCTTCAGCGCGGAGAATTCTAGCGCAAATTCTCGCGCAGCAGCACTTGCGTTCCCGTTGTTCCGAGCGTACACCCAGAACATCGCGTAATATTCTTGGGCCGTGAACATTTCTGCGACGTGATTGCTAGCTGACTGACAGGATTTTTTCCAAGTAACTTCCTCTACCCCCAAGTAGCTTCTCTGGTTCCATTATGAGTTAATCCCCACCAGGACAAGAGGTTTTAGGTAAAAAGAAGCCATCGCATTTTCGAAACACACGTGCTTTGCAGAAGTGCAACGAACGAACCATTCGTACACTTTCACAAAAGCCCGCGCTCCGTCCTTTTACTGCCAATGTACCCATTGCTTCGAGATAGAAAGCAGACACCACGTGTTTCGGTTCGAAAGAGTCCGAAGGGAAGAGGAACAGAAAGTCTTCGAGTTGCTATAAAGAAGAAAATGCATACCTTTCCTGTTTCCCTTTGCCGGTACCCTGAGTCACTTCTGCTACGAGGCGGAACCAGCTTAGTCATAAATTACCCAAAACTGTAGGAAACCGTTCTCTACCGCCGACTCGCGGGACAATACGGTCATAAACCGCGATCCTAGCGAAATGCTCTGGCCGAATGTTTGGGAATTAGCAATTAAAAAGTATTATTCAACATCAATACGGCTCGCGAAGAGACACAGGAAGAAAGAGGGCATGTAGTTCGCTGACTGCGCGTAGTCCCGCCTGGTTCTTCCTATCTTCAAATTAAAGACGGATCCCTTATTTCTCGAGTATTAACACGCGCTCGAATTTCAAAACAAAAGCACGCGTCGACGTATTCCGTGCGAGAGAAGGCAGGCTTGAAGTTCGATTGGTCCTGAACCAACCATTTGGGCCTACTTATCTCTCGTGTCTAAACACGCGTTCGAATTTCAAAACAAAAGCATGCGTCGACATATTCCGTTCGAGAGAAGGTGGGCCTTGGGGAGGAGATTGGTCTTGAACTAACCAATCGGGCCTGCTTATCTCTCGTGTCTAAACACGCGCTCGAATTTCAAAACAAAACCATGCGTCGACGTATTCCGTGCGAGAGAAGGTGGGCCTTGGGGAGGAGATATTGCTGTGAAGAGGGCCTCTTCAGGACAGTGGCCGTTTGGGAGGGATGCAGGGCAGATTGGTTAGTTTGGGGCCAATCGGACCTCAAGCCCACAGTCTCTCGCTCCGAATACGTCGACGCGTGCTTGTGTTTTGAAATTCGAGCGCGTGTTTATACTCGAGAGATAAGGGATCCGTCTTTAATTTGAGGGTAGGACGAAGCAGGCGGGACTACGCGCAGTCAGCGGACTATCCCTTCTTTTCCTGTGTCTCCCCGCGAGACGTATTGATGCTGGATAATACTCTGTAATTTCTAGTTCTCCAAAATTAATCAGGCTGATCAACCAGAGCATTTCGCCAGGGTCGCGGTGTATGACCGTATTGTCCCGGAAGTCGGCGGTAGAGAACGGTTTCCTACAGTTTCGGATAATTTATGACTTACTTGGTTCCGCCTCGTAGCAGACGTGAACTCAGGGTTTCGAAAAAGGGAAACAGGAAGCAGGATTTTTTTCTTTATAGCAACTCGAAGACTTTCTCTTTCTCTTCTCTTCGGACCCTTTCGAACCGATACACGTGGTGTCTGCTTTCTATCTCGAAGCAATGGGTACATTGGCAGTAGAAGGACGGAGCGCGGGCTTTTGTGAAAGTTTTCGTTGCACTTCTGCAAAACACGTGTGTTCCGAAAATGTGCTGGCTTCTTTTTACCTGAAGCCTCTTGGCCTGGTGGGGGTCAACTCATAATGGAACGAGAGAAACTATTTGGGGGTAGAAGAAGTCGCTTGGAAAAAATCTTGTCAGTCAGCAGTCAGCAATCGCGTCGCAGACAAATGTTCTCTGCTCAAGAGTATTACGCGATGTTCTGTGTGTACCCCCCGAACAACGAGGACGCAAGTGCTGCAGCGTGAGAATTTGCGCGGGAATTACCCACGGCTCCGAACGCCAAGTAAAAATTCATTTCCACCAATTTTTAGAACGTAGCAACAACACGTTCCATGAAAAATAAATTAAGTGACCAGTGTTAGTAGCCGTGCAGTGAAGTGAATATTCGGTACGTTGACCTGGACGCACCTGACATTGCGACCCTTAACTTTGGGTAGTGTCGTATACCTGGGATCAGCTGTGCACTGGGCTCGTCCATCGATGACCAGGATCGGTTCAGTGACCCAGTGACACAAGTTTTCAAGTTGCAGGTGAATTTTCTACAAGGGTGAGTTTTAGTTACTTTAATGGTGATCATTCATTTTTAAATTTAACGCAAGCTATGGCTTATTTCCGGCGATAATTCTCAAAATTCTCGTACGAAAATATTTATTCGGGCTTTTTAAACAGACTTATTCGTTATCAGCAACAGTGCTGGCCGTTATTGAGTTGCGGATTTTTATCACAATAACGAACTACGATCACTTTTCGTTAATTTCCTGTTACATTACCTTTTCGTGGATATGTTATTAACACAAGGAATTTTACGTATTCCTTATCCTCCCACTTCAAATAATTATTATTTTCGAATCTTCTAAAAAATATGTGTATTCGTCTTTTTACGTTACACGTGATTTTCATTCATTTATCCTTTATTCATTATTCACTTTAAATGGCAAACAAACCATGGCAAAAGGTTAGATTTTTTTGTTACGTCTTTTTCATTTGCCATTCTACGCAATTTCCTTCGATGCATGCCGCCTTGCTTGTTCGTAGTCGCAGCGCGGCCCGGCGCGCGGCCACGCTAGCGCGGGACCTCCAGCGGAAGGCTCGCGCTCTGATTGGTCGGTGCTTTTTATTAATATCTCGTTAACGAAACCTCGGAGGGCATTTTCGCAAAGGAAAAAGTTGTTTGCAATCACCCCCCGAATCACCCCCTTTAAGGAACCGCAGCATTTTTGGGACACCCTGTATATTAAACTTTACATCTAGGACTTTCTTAATTTTTTATATAAGAGATATAAGAGAAAATAACATATATTCGCAACAATATTGTTCTAAACTTTCTATGAAGCTTAGTAACAATATAAATATCATTGGTGTCCAGGTATTGGGACGTGTCCAGGTATTAGTACATTTACCCTACCTTCGGCTGCGATATCTTAATCAGTTGAGGACCATGAAATGGACGAGTTTTGTGACGCCGTTGACAAGCTCCTTGATGAACTGAACTCCGCTAATTCCGTGGGTGACACGAGGACAGGTGCAAGTGCAGAATTTTCCGGTGGACTGGAATCATTTAATTCCAAGGATGTTGAACCACAAGCACTGCGAGAATCCGATGATGACGAGTTCCTCGATGGCTCTGACGGTTTTGTTGAAAACATCAGTTCGGCGAACGCTGGTTTATCCCCTGGATTTTCAGTGTTAAACAATTTGCGTTTCAACAATTGAAACAACTGAATTCGCGTTTCTCCTTTGAATTGTTTCGAATGTTCGGAATGATGTTTTTCATAGTGGCGCACAACATTTGCCGTATCCACGTTGTTTTTGGAGTTGCAATATTGACTTGCAAAACAAACATTTTAATTTCCCACCCTTTTCGGTAAAAAAAAACTATTTATTTCCCCATTTTTAAAATCAGGATTCTTTCCTTGGTCCATGATTAATGACCCAATTACAAAATCTGGAAATAATAAATGATACATGAAATGAATGATAACATGAAATAGATTTAACAAACAACATAAATTTATACTATTAAAATTGCATAATTACGTATCGTTCTGTTTTTTTTTTCAAAAAACTCAAGTTAGAGCTCAAATTATAAAGTATAAAAGAATGTGTATCACTCTTATTATTAGATAGGAGAATGCCACGTAAAAATAATGAAACACTGCTTACTTTTAAAAGTTTCGATGGGTTGATGATGATGGTATCCAAATCTTCCTCACGTCAACTGTAGCTGGACTCCACAGAATAATACACTTATTGGGAAACCTAGAATTTCGATACGCCAACTAGTGGCAGAAAATTAAACTACTGAGAGTAGGCCGAAATCCGTCGATGTCCATATGATTAACAGTGTTTATATAGACATGTTGTGAAAAACGAGTGTTTTTAAATTTTTTTTACCACTAAATTTTTATTTCTTCGATTAATAAATACTTATTCGGAATGTTTGGTGGGATCCGGGCCTACTTTCAACAGTTTGCCAACTTGCCACCACAGCGCTGAAATCTAAGCCACGCCTCCACTAAGTTTCCCAATATCGTGCTTCAAAACGAGCGATTACTAAATTTTCTAATGTGCTGCCTAAGACTGCGCGTACGAAAATTCCGGTTTTTTTAGATTTGGACCTGTACTTATAGGGCTCCTCAACCGCGTGGAAGGGATGAAAATGACGCTTCCCTGTGAGTCTCACCTGCACCAGTAAAACTACGTGATTTCAAGTGTTTTGCTGATCGGAGACCAAAACAACCCATGCACAACACCGTGAATCATACGGTCACTCTTACTAATATTCGGACACCCTTCAAAAACAGAATAACTTTTTTAAAATTAGATAAGTTATTTAAATTAAAATGCTTTAACTGACATGGACGTCAATCAAGAGACACGGTAGTGTCTCGCGCCAAATATATATAGGTATATGCGCAGCGCGAGTCACTCGTGGCTATATAACGCCGAGCGGTTTTTGGAAGAACCCTGAGATTACCGAATCTCAATAACGGCTGCTCCGATTAAGTTTTGAACGGTCTTAATGGATAGCTTGGGTTTGATTTACATAAGAAAAGTTTCTTCGTTTTGTTCCTACGTGCCTTATGAGCTGAGATATTTCGATGCAAAGTTGCAATTTGCCGAATTTTATGTTAAGAGATTTTCTCCATCGTCAAGTGTGGGCTAGAGGGGAACATGAAAGGGAGAGGAAATGTCTCTGGGACGTCGTTCATTGGATGAAGGTTCCGGCCTATCGCGTAACAAATTGTTGTCACGTGACAGCCAGACAGCACATCTGTCAAGGAAAACGTAACCTAGGTAGTGTCAAACCATCATAACCTGCCAAGTGTCAAATAAGGTAAGTAGTCAACATTTTTCAAATGTCACGGGTACTTATACCATATAGGACACTGAATTATTGTCTCAATTAACAAGGTAAGTCGCCAAATTAATTTAATACATTTTTTATGTAGAGCTTCTAGAAATGAAGGGGACGCACAGTCTTGGAAGTTGCTCGGAGAAGGTTCGTCAGAGAAATATCTTCTTTCGCACAAGAAATTTATACCAGGCATGTACAAAATAATAATATATTGTAACAAATTGCATTTAAATTGCCAGATATTTTTATACCAGTAAACCATTTTTAATTTAGAGTTGCTATATAAATCTTATAGAAATAAAGGGGATGCACAGGCTTGGAGAGAAATAAAGGGGACGCACAGCCTTGGACAGAAATGAAGGGGACGCACAGGCTTGGAGGTTGTCCGAAGAAATTGTCAAATAAGGTAAATGTTTCAAATTAGCGTAGCATTAATAATTAAGAAAATTATGGCGTACAGCTTGCATTGTAGAGTAAGTCACATTAGTGAAGAAAGTACGCTGAAAACGCATCTCCCTTAATACTTTTCAATCTTTTTCTAAATATATTCGTATTTATATATGTTCTACGTTAAATTGTAACTAAAATGTGGCTTTTATATATTTACAGATAATGGAAGCAGAAGGGAAAGAGAAAGTAACCGTGCTGCACGAGGAAACGGACAAATTAAGCACATTTTCATGTATTTTAGATTGTAAGGGAGTTATTGTAAATTATTAATCCTAAGACAATTAACATATTTTCAGTTTCGCAGCGCCAAGTATTTTGAATAAAATATTTATTGTATTTATTATATTATATTAATTAAACGATTTTATTCAACGTCGATCCTCTGTTTGCTTGCAATACAACTATATGTATACACTATATACAAGTTTCATCCCAGTTTATAACTATAAAGTAAACTAGAAACATTAACAAAATTTCAATTATACATTTTCAAATATCAAATATTAAATATCAAGTACCAAGTATAAAGTAAGTTTATTAACACAAATTATATACAAAACAAACAGAACTTGGAATTTTCAAAATTACATAAAAAACAAACAGAACTTGGAAAGATATTAACACGTTGATATGTTCTTTGGTGATCTGCTTAAATTACCCCCTGTACACGAAGACCAAATTTTTGTACATTTATCAAATGATAAAATTAACAAATATGTCGGTTCTTTAATTGCTGTTAACTTATGGACTACATTATTTGATTATGATGAGTTAACGATCAACATGCGCCAGCAAGGGGATGATTCTTATCGACAGTTGTTGTCAAGAATTCGTATTGGTCTAGTGACAAAATCTGATTGCGAGATTCTTGGGAAAAGAAAAATATCTTTTACTGGGGATTCGTTTGAACTCAGATTAAACGAATTATGCCAGTTTATTAATGATTTTCCGTTAGACATTGTTTGTTTATTGCCTACTCGTAATATGTGTGACGTTCTAAATGCTGCAATGTTAAAACGCATTACAACGAAAGAGATATTATTAATTGCCGAAGATACGATTGACTGTATTCCGAATGTGAGAAAGAAAGTATCAAAAGTATTGTCCAATACTGATGACGATAATTCAAAAACTGCTGGACTTTCAAAGGAAATTGTAATTAAGATTGGAGCAAACGTTATGATAAGGCGTAACATTGATGCTACTTTGGGTCTTGTGAATGGTACCATAGCTAAGGTAATTTCAGTTGTACAAGATATGTCAACTGATTATGTAGAAAAAATTAAGCTCCTTCTACCATCGGGATTAGAGTACTTCATTGAAAGAGTGAGCGTAAAATTTGAAGTAGTGGATAGAGCATTTGTTATTAGAAAACAATTTCCATTGTATCTAAGTTATGGAATCACAATTCATAAAAGTCAAGGATTGAGTTTACAAAGTGCTATTATGGACATAGGCAACTCTATATTTACTTATGGTCAAGCTTATGTTGCATTATCACGAGTAACGTCTTCAGAAGGGTTGCATTTGATTAATTATGATCCTTCGTCAGTAATGAATGAATTAATATTGACGAAAGATATAGTTATTATTCGATTACAATTATTTTCATTACAAGGTGATAAAATAGTCAAAGCAAAACGTAAATTTAATATAAGTAGTATTCCCACAACCAAAGTATTGATAGCTGGACAATCGTATAAAATAATGAATGCTATAATTCATAGTGGTTCAAGTATTGAGGATGGCCATTACACCAGTATATGTAAAGAAGAAGGAATGACTAGTAGTTGGATTGAAGCAGATGACGTGCAAATTGAAAAAAGGCAATGGCCCAGAGGCGCTAAAGATCTTTATATTTTGTTCTTACAAAAAATGATAGTAAATAAATAACCCACTAGCGCCAGTTAGATAATTGGTCATCAATAAAACTACAAAAAGAGTGAAATCCCCACAAAATTACCTTTTTTAAAAAAAAGGTACAAAAAAAGCGCCAAGTATATAATCCCCCAAAAAACAAACGCATTTAAAAACATTGACAAAAAAAAATTGCTTTACAAAACTAATGATATACACAAAATGCGCCAATTAAAACATTGGCTATTTATACAAATAAAAAATATATTAAACAATATTAAGCAGATAAATTTAAAAACAAAAAAATATTTTAATACGAAAAAAATATTTACTCAAAATACTTGGCGCTGCGAAATCGAAAAAAAGGTATTTGTCTAAGTATTAATTTAAAAAAAAAAACACCCGTAAAAACTAAAATACAAAAACATATACATACACATACACACGAACGCACGCGCAAGAAATAAAGAAAAAGATTAATGTAATTTATATGCATATTTATTCAGTTTAGTAACACCAATTCGGGTCGCAGCGCCAAGTATTTTGAGTAAATATTTTTTTCGTATTAAAATATTTTTTTGTTTTTAAATTTATCTGCTTAATATTGTTTAATATATTTTTTCTTTGTATAAATAGCCAATGTTTTAATTGGCGCATTTTGTGTATATCATTAGTTTTGTAAAGCAATTTTTTTTTGTCAATGTTTTTAAATGCGTTTGTTTTTTGGGGGATTATATACTTGGCGCTTTTTTTGTACCTTTTTTTTAAAAAAGGTAATTTTGTGGGGTATTTATAACCTGACGGAGAAAAAATTGCAGAAAAGTTTCTCGCAGAAACGTAAAGCCTAAAAATAGAATTGTATGTACATATATGTAAAAAGTAAAACGGTATAATATTATGTGAATTTTATATGAATTTTGTTCATATTGTAAGCGTTGATATTTAATTCAAAAGTATTATGGAATAAAATTATATTATACACAAAATGTGTATAAAATGTATATTTCTATAAAATGTATATAATATGTATATATTGTACAAAAATTTATAAAATAAGTACTGATTGTATTTTCATAAAACTTTTAAAACGTTTAAAATATAAAATGTATTTATGTATTGTACGAAAGCTTAGAATCTTGTATTTCAAAACTTGTATTTTTATAAAAATGAATATATTTTTCTAATGAAAAGACATCACTACGATTATTGTATTACTGTATCGTTGTATGTAATAAATTTTTTTAATTGCTTTTTACGTCATTTTGAACTGCTAGTTTAAATTTTAATTTTTCCTACTATTTTTAAGTCATTATGAAATTTCCTATAAAAACTTGACACATTTGGCACTTTCACCCTAAAGCGCCCCAACATGCTTCCTAGCGGCGTTACTGTCTCCTCGGAGAAAGGGTAGTAGGAATCGTCCCACCTTAGCTGAAGGCGCAGCATTGGAGTAGGGCTGTAGCTGTGGACCGGGAACACGAGATACCCGGGTACCCGGGTACCCGTGAGATACCCGGGACGAAGAAAATTCCCGGATAAGCGCTACCCGGGAAAACTACCCGAGACTCTCGAGAATCTCAAGAACTTACACAGTACAGAACGTAATTCTGGAGCGATGCCTGTCAGAGAGATGCCGTCTGGCACCCTGTGGCGAGGTCAACCCCCTGCGGTACCTCACCGAATTTTATGGCTTTCGACCCTCGAAGGGGTTCGAATAACATTAAGAAGTGAGAAATGCCCAGGATTTCCGCATTTCTCATCAGATCTTTGCGAAAACGACGCCAATCGATTCCTTATGTTTCTCCGATGAAAATAATACCAAGAACGACGTAATTTGGACCATAATGAAGGAAATTCCATGAACAAATGTTTTTCATTTGAAGATTCATTTCGTTAAAAATAGTCTGATTTACATGAAATTTGGTATGATTTTCATCGGAAAAACATAAGATATCCATTGGTGTCACTTCCATATCGATACGATAAAGAGTTAAGAATTATTTTATTTCTGAATCAGGTATTATGAATCCTCGGCCGACCGCAGCGAATCGAGGTCGGCCCCCCGTACTCGAGGGTAAAATATTCATTACAGTATATTAAGAAGCTATTTAATGTTCATCGTATCGATATGGAAGTGACACCGATGGATTCCTTATGTTTTTCCGATGAAAATCATACCAAATTTGGTGTAAATCGAGCTATTTTTAACGAAGTGAATTTGAAATTATGCAAATCATTTGTTCATGGAATTTTCTTCATTGTGGTCTGAATTATGTCGTTCTTGGTATTATGTTCATCGGCGAAACATAAGGAATCGATTGGCGTCGTTTTCGCAAAGACCTGATGAGAAATTCGGAGCTGGAGATTCCTCACTTCTTAATGGGTATTCCTGTCTCCCCGGGGGTCGAAGCCTTCGACTCGAAGGCCATGACGCTCAGTGTGGCTTCAATTATGGAACGGTACTCTATGAGATCTCGAGAGTCTCGAGTATCTCGGGTAGTTTACCCGGGTAGCGCCTACCCGGGAATTTTTTTTTTCCCGGGTATCTCACGGGTACCCGGGTACCCGTTCTCCCGGGTATCAACAGCTCTACATTGGAGGGAGAACCGAAACATGTGTTTCAGGAGTGGTTTTCCCCTACTTGGGAAGGCCTGGCGTAGGGGAAGCATCAATCGCGAGCCTGGAGTAGCGGCAACATCGCAAGTTCTGGCCCCGGTCCCAAGGCGCCTTCTTTAGTTAATTCGACTATAGCGCATTGTTTCTCAGGATAGAGTTATTACTTGGTTGTGATAACAGCTGTTCTTCCGAATGGTCCCAGCGACCGATCGCGATGAAACTTGGTGGGTGTAATGAAGGGAGAGGGTAGACCCTAAATATGAAATTGTAGCTTGGGATATTCATGTGTTCGAAAGATGCAGGCCCTCATGTACAAAAAATTTCAACCCTATTTACTTGTTAATTATTTATTTAATTAACATTTTGAATGGACTCAGAATCAACATTGAATTGCTATGATATAGTTATGATCGGTTGAAATGCTTTGAAAAGTGTAATAGACTTCTATTCGGTTCGTGAAGTGTCTGAAAGCACCTAGGCTATAGGGTTAGAATTGCGATTCGAAAGCGAATAAGGACTCGTAAAATGTCCAGAATGCCTGACGCGTCCACACTGTCTACCGCAGGCCTGTCCAGGGATTTGCTCGCACGAGCAACCGCGAGTTGCTCTTCGCTCTTGAAGGCACCCAGCCAGGCCCCTCATGGCCGTTAAGAGCGAAAGGCCCCCATGGTGGGGCACAACCGTCGCTCTTGCCTTCGCTCGCAACCACCCGCGGTTGCTCTTCGAAGGCAAGAGCAAAAGCTGGGCGGACCTGATCTACCGTGTTCCTGGCTCGCAGTAGCCAATTGTTTCGTAACGTCCGCTGCCATCTCTTCAACCCTCCTCGTGACGGTATTGCATGACAGCGCCACTGCTCGGAAATGTTCAACATGGTTGGAACATAGGAGCTCCCCCCATGTTGTTAAACATTGTTTGAGATATTTAGATAGATATCTTTGAAGGGACATCCACTTTTGGTTATTTGTAGCGTGAACTCATAGCTGCATCTTAAGATTGTGTCGTGTTAGAACTCACTTAATTGTGTGTTAATTTCCGCGGTAGATACGTGTAACGTCTGCGGACGATGAGATGCCACTGACAAATTGTTGACAAATCCTCCATCTCGAGTTTTTCGAGGAAGACGGAGTTGACTAAGCACATTTCCTCATTGGTTCAAGTCAAAATAATAAAAAAGACCTACCCACATATCCATAGGCGGATAAGTGTGAATGAGGTACCTTTCCGCGCTTCTTGGGGAGGCCGAGAGAGTTAATTGCAGCAGGGCAATTCGTACGCCCAACCGGCAATAATTCATGTGGTGCAGGTCAAAGAAATATAACGGTTATTCGTGCTTCTTAAGTTGCAAATGCTTTTTGCAAGAACCGCTATAATGCAGTTATTATTTAAATGTCTTGGGGGGATAAGTTTCTATGAAGATTTATGTACTGTGCTAGCTCTTGACTCGTCCATATCAAATTGAGGACGACTCAGAACCTACCACGAGAAGGTGGTAAATATTGAAATTTTTTAACATAAATTTACATTTGTAAAGTTACACAGACGTGTAATTTATAATGTCTTTATAGTACAACTATGTTGTACCAGTTATGTTTGTACGTGTATAAAAAGTTATGTATTTTTACCATGTTTATATATAAATTTATGTTAAAAAAAAATACAATATTTATGAAACAAAGCAGTATGAAATTTAATTATTTAAAATAAGAGTTAAAAGAAAAGGGAAAAAATTAAATTAGGATGACACGATTTGAACCCGTGCCGTTTGGATGGAAAGTAAGCGCTATGCGCACTCACCGCATAGTTTGAAGTGAACTCCTTTAAGCCGCACATATCGATTGTTTATAAATAATGCTCATTGGCATAAAATATTTAGCAGAAGGTCATCCAGATGACCTCCAGATTCATCCCCTAAAATTTCATTAAAATCCTCGGGGGTTCAGCTGTGGGGTCCCCTTGTAAGCTCGAAACCCCCAACCTTCTGCGCCGATTCTGAGACTAACTTCACACATCTCTCCACTGATTGACTGTGGAATTGAAATGTATAATTTAATATACATTTCAACAGCGAATTTGAAATGTATAATATAATATACATTTCAACAGCCAATCCCTCCTCTGAGCTGAAAAAAATAGTGTAATTCATACTCGCCTCCTATATGCCGCTGTGGTTTTCTATAAAAAAGGAAAGTTAAATAATAAATGGTCCACGGCACCTTTTCAAGGCCATTAAAACTTCAAGGTACTTACCTGACAATCTCCTCCAAATCACAGATCCTGTCATTCGACGAAATGCACATTTCGCACACCCCGAAAGCTTGCTTCTGACTGTGGCGATGAATGAGCGGAGGTACGTGAAAGAGCTTGCTCTGAGGAGAATTCTCAAATCAAGAGCGTTCCCTTCTAAGGAAAAAACGAAGGTACAAAGTTTTACAGTACCCAAACTCAAGTTTAATGCTGAAGATTATTTTGATATAATTGATTAGTCCTCTACAAATCTGTCGTCGCTTCCTCTTTTGAGCAATGTTTCGAACGAGCACATCCCCAATTTTATCAATATTTAAAATTTTTAAGACGTTGCCATTCCGTGGGTAATCAATATTTTTTCATTATGATAGTTCAAACGATAGCCACACGTCTACTGATTGCCAATGTTTTTGAATTTTGTGTTGGAGATAACCACAATTGCTGATATCATGTCTAGCATCCGGAAGGACATTGTTCCCTTCACGATGCTCCTATTCCGCTATAAAATGGATATTTTTACTTGGAAAATTTTTTTTCACAGTCTTAAATGGTGACAAAATAAATCTACAAACGTGCAAAATGAAATGTGCAATACTTGTTTCTTTTTTTAATTCCCGAAGAATTAAGTTCCTCTTCAACTGTCACACTAGGAAGACCCCTTAAGGGGATATAGGACTATTGAAATCTCGAAAAATCGGTTTTTTTATTATTATTAATTCTGAAAGTGCCATGCTTTGTGAACATTGTACAACATTACAACAATGTATCGTGAGGAAATTCGAATAATTACGGAAACTATAGCGCTGAACGTAATTGAGTGCACCGTCGAGTAACGGCCTCGCAGAGCGGTATTGGCGTATGGGACTTAACTTTGAAGCCGTTTATCTCGAAACTACATTTTCAAACACGGTGTACATCATAACTCTTGAACGAATGAATATTTTCAGTTAAAATTTTAACTGGAGCTGTAGAATTCCTTTCTCTATCGTGTGGAATTTCCGCATCAACATTGGATGTTTGTAAACACATTTTATAACTGATTAAAGACGATTTTTTTCCATAAAATGTGGAAAAAACTTAATTCGTTTGTAACTTTTACAGGTTTTGTTTAAATTCGCCACCAAAGTTCCATACGATATGTATTAGTGTAGAAACTAATCATCCCAAAGCATTTTGCTTTTAGATGATTGGTTCACCTGGGACTATGTACACCAATTACAGTTGCGTGCTACGCGGGACCAATTTTAGCGTCAAATAACTTGAATAATTATCAACATTCTGACAATTTTTTTATTTTACATTACTCGTTAATGCGTAAATAAAAAACTGTGAAAAGTGCCAGTATGGTGATTATTTGGTATCTAAGCAATCCAACCGACAAGAAACCGTCGATTTCAGTCGTTCAATAGTCCTATACCGCCTTAAGGGGGTATACGCTCCAAAGTGTGTGAAAAATGGGCAGTTTTTATCAATTTTTTCCTTCCAAAATAAACGTTCTACAAGTTCTGGTTTTGTACATTTGTTTACTAATATTTTTAGAGTGACAAATATTTACTATGTTAGAGGTGTTCATGTGCGACGACGTTCAAAAATTTCTCCTTCACGGTTAACATCATTGTGCCCTTTCTATTCAACGGAAATAAAAAAAAACCACATACATTTTATTCTATTCAGTAAACTTGCCTTTATCGTCCCTACCTCAGTCATCCTTTAATATGCAAGATAAAAATAATGGCGACGCATTAAAAGAGACAATTTAATTTTTAACCAATTGTTTTTTTTCGATCTGTTATAAAACGTGGAAATAGTGCTGATACTTTTATCAATCTGGTAGCGACAATAATGGCAAGTTTACTGAATAAAATGAAAGTGGTTTTTTTATTTCAGATGAATTTTTGAAAGTGATCGCACATGAACACCTCTAACACGGTAAGTATTTGGCACTTTCTAATGTAACGGTGTGAAAGTGTTAGCAGAATATTAGGAAGCAAATTTACAAAACCAGATATATGAAGAACGATTGTTTTGGAGGGAAAAAATTTGTAAAAACTATTCATTTTCCAGACACTTTAAAGTAAACCCCTGTAAGGTGGGAATCCTATTTTTAAACGACTTCAAAAAGGAGGAGGTAATAGATTCGACGTTTATATATTTTTTTTTTTTTTTTTTTTTTTTTTTTTTATGTTTGTTCCCCCATAACTCGTTAGCATATGGACCGATTTTGATGATCTTTCTTTCATTCGAAAGAGGGCGATGCCCCGGTGGTCCGATCCTACACTGCATCAACATTGGCGCAATATTTTGCCAGTTATGGTTAATAATAAAGACTATTGTCACCTAATTATTATTATTTTATGTACGTACGCGCATATCTCCTCAGCATGTTGTGTCAATATATATAAAACTAAGAAGTTAAAAATAAAAAAATTTTATAAAAATTAAAATCGACTTAAAAAAAAAATTGCACTAAAAAGTAAAAATTAATTGTTTCCCTTATTTAATCTACGACTCTCATCTTTTTTAAGTCGGTGCCTCATCATTTGCACTGTGTAAATCTGGCGCCGGATTAAAAAATATGAGAATCGTAGATTAAATAAGGGAAAAAATATTTTTTTACTTGTTAGTGCAATGCTATTTTTTTTATGTCGATTTTATGGGGCTAAAAATATAGCAAAATTTGGGAAATTTTTTCAAGAAACTAGCGATAGGATTCGTCTGAAATTTTTGACCTTGTTTTTCTGCATGTTTGAAGAAGTTGCAGTTTTTTTTAATTAATTTTTAATAATAAATATAGGAGTTCTGCATGATCGACCATCACGCCGCCCAAAATTCATCATCCGCTGATATGCATGATATTTATCTTCCAGGTAATCTGAAACAGAAAAATAAAACAGCGTTTTACTTATACATCAGTTTGATGAACCAGAATATCGGTTAGTTATTGTATACTTATTTTCTTACGTAAGAAAATTGGCGCAAAATTGGATAGCAAATGTAAGACTCCCTGCATTGCCTCCTGTCAATCTAGTAGAGATCGACAGAGCCGATGTCTGCCAATCGGTTTTCGGCTAAAGCAGAGTCTTTCTAGGGAAACGTTGCGAGACGGACGTGCAAGCAAGCGGTCAACGATCGACGCTTCTTGCAGGAAGCGGTCACGGTTAAAGGCTTTGGTTTTGAGACGATTTACATTCTTGGCGGCGGGTGGTTTAAAGTATTAATGCCTTCGGCCAAAGAGCGCTAAATAATAAAGTGCTGTTTTTTGTTTGTTCTGTCGAAACGATTGCGTTTTTCTCCTTTCCTATACTTTGTGTTTGGCCCTTACACAAAAATTAAAGGTTCAGACCATTCAGTTTGAAAACTCATCACTCTCCACAATAAATTTTTTTGTGTTATTCGGGTTCACTAAACTGCAGCTACATATGTATTAAGGGGGAACACCATTGTGACGGCCGGAAAAGTAAGCCATTTTTAAGAATTTTTTTTCGGGAATAATTTACAGTTTTCATAGAAAAATTTTATTACCTACCTTTAGTACGCTGTCTTAAGAGACTATACAAAAATAAATAAATAGAAGAACATCCATCAATTTTAATATATTAATTAATCTTCTAGACCCACCCACGCGAGCTGGTCGAATGTGTAACTATGGAACAGCAGATCCGAAAGCAAATTTATTTTTTTTATAAACTATATGAGTGTAGTTTCCGTTGTGCGTGCCGATTTCTTAAACAAATTATTTTTGTAAAAATGGTACGCTTTAGAAGAAAATTTTCGAAAATCCGCGAATAAGATGGACAGTTTTTCGAGCGTATTTAAAAAAATTTGTTTGCAATCAAAGAATCCGTACGTACAACGGAAACTACACTCATATAGTTTATAAAAAAAAAATGAAATTTAATTTCGGACCTGCTGTTCCATAGTTACACATTCGACCAGCTCGCGTGGGGAGGTCTAGAAGATTAATTAATATATTAAAATTTATGGATGTTTTTCTATTTATTTTTTTGTATAGTCTCTTAAGACAGCGTACTAAAGATAGATAATAAAAATTCTCTATGAAAACTGTAAATTATTCCTGAAAAAAAATCTTACAAATGGCTTACTTTTCCGGCCGTCACAGTGGTGTTCCCCCTTAAGTAAAACGCCGTTTATTCATTTTTCTGTCTCAGAATATCATGCACACCAGCGGACGACGAATTTTGCGCGGCGTGATGGTCGATCATGCATAACTCCTATATTTATTATTAAAAATTAATAAAAAAAACTGCAACTTCTTCAAACATGCATAAAAACATGGTCCAAATTTCAGACGAATTCAATCGCTAGTTTCTTAAAAAAAAATCCCAAATTTTGCTATATTTTTAGCCCCAAAAATAGGATTCCCCCTTTAAGGGTACTAAGCAGCCGATCCTGTCTAAACTGAAGCATTTCTGTTTTAATTAATTACAAAGAAACAAATTGAAACTGAGACTTGTTCTGTGGCATGAAGTTTATTAACATCATCAGCCTTAAAAAACATGTTTGTTTAGTAAAAAATATGCATTATATATGACTCTACAGATGGATCATTAAAGAGGCTTTTTAAACAAGTTTCTTTTGTTTTGCAGTGATAACTCAAAAACGGAAGTTCCAATCGATTGTCAAAAAATGTGTAGTTTCGGACCAGACCTAAATTAAAGTTAATGAAAACTCATTCTTTACGAAAAGAAACTAAGACCTCATCGTTTGGGGCTTGGGGGATGATAAAACCTCATTAATGGGGTCTTAATGGGGTGTTAGTTTCCTTTAATTCCGCGCGGCACCAACCGCCAACGCGAGTGCTAATTGTAAGACTGTCAAATAGCGCATAATACGCGGCTGCTGACTGTTGGTAGCGCGCGACATTTATGTATATCGTCATATCTTCTACAATTATTTATTAATCAGTGTGAAAATTGGTGAAAATCTTCCTGGTATATTAAGGAAAAACTTTGTCGCTGCAAGTTATATGTACCTCAAAATTGCCTCGATACTTTTTAACGGCGAACGTTGAAAAACATGGGTTATGTCCAGTATTACTTTTTAATTAAATATTATTACATTTTCTAACATGAGGGTTTTGTGCATACATTTTACGGCTTCGCTAGAGTTTTCTGAAGTTATGTTTTAAGTCTCATAACGTACCGTTAATATTTACTCAAGTTATCGCAATTTATGTTTAAAGAAATAATGATTTTGGACGATGAAAAATTTTTTGTTTATAATTTTTACCTCGAACAGTAATGATTGGATAAACAAACTGTAAATAGAAAAAATGTGTGTCGTAACGACCTTTACAACACTGTATTTTTTAAAATACAGTTTAACATTTAATTTTCCAATCTTTTTTAGCGTTTGGACAATAATTTTTCCCATTTTCGAGCGCTAGTCCCCTTATTGCATCCGACCCTTCAATTACAGTTGTAATTATGGTAAACTAAATTAACGAGTACAGAAAGTAATCTGTAAATTCCGTAATTAAATTACAAAATTACATTTCAATCGCAATTTGTAATTTGTAATTAGATTACATTTAGCCCAACTCCGACATGCACCAAAGTGTAGTTTTGGCACCCGGGGACGCGTATCGAATACCTTCGTGATTCGCGATACATGTATCGTCGTGTAAAAGAGGTCTTAGGCGCCTAAATAAAACTGTACTTCGGTGTGCGCGTACTTACTCGGCTAAAATTCCGAGTCAATTTTCTCGAAAACGAAGGGGGATATTAAAAACTTGTATGCTATATTTTCGTTTTATTTTCACCTGTAGAATCACCCCCTAAAAGGTTTATCACTTGTAGCGAAACACCCTGTATATGTATGTATGTTTCTTCCACATGCCCCGGTTCTCCCCAGTACTCGGTCAGCCGGTCGATTTGAGAGCTGGAGCGTCGCTTGTACATAGATTCCAGCTCCGCGTGGGATTCGAGGTCGGAGCCGATTACATACACCGCGGTGGGGAAAGCTGTAGCGATGTGTGTGCAGGCTTGTACCCGTAGGCTTAAATAACTGGCACTCTTGGGGGCCTAGGGAGCAAAATTCTGTCGCTCGCTTTACATTATTTCGGGGCTCCTTGCTTGCTATCGGTAAGGAACCTGCGATTTCTACACACACGGATTGCCCCACCACAGACCGCGGCTCCGGAAGGCGGGACTTCTGGCTGCCGATAGCTAACATAAGTATGTAGTTAGGTAGTATTTATTTCGGCTTCACAGCTCTGAAATGGACTTGGTTTACATGTGTACACTGTATAGTTAACAACACTCATTCTCCTATGACCTATACATATTATTCTACGCATCAATATATAGGCGGTGTATATTACAAATACCCATAGATACAGTAGGGGACAAAAAAGTTACCACTTTTTCGAACCATCCTACGTCTATTACTTTTTAATATCAACTTAAAACTGCAGTATGTGCCTAATATACATATCTTGAAGGAGAATTAAAAGCTGTATAAAACCCAGTCACAGTTGAATTTATTTAACTAACAAACAAAACCCCTACATAACACTAAACAAGACAACACATTTTTAAAGCCAACATAAAGTTACCACTTTTGAACGTTAATAAAAAAAATCTAATATTTTGTGGGGGCACCTTTTGCGTTTAGGACAACCTAAAAAGTTACCAAACGTGGTAACTTCTTTGTCGGCCCCAAAAATGTGTTACCCCGTTCAATGTCGTATAACACTTTTGTTCGTCAGTTAAAAAAATTCATCTTTAACTGGGTTTTATACAGCTTTAAATTCTCCATCAGAATACGAATATTAAACATACCACAGTCCCAAATGTATGCAAAAAAATAAAAAAGATAGAACAAATCGAAAAAGTGGTAACTTATTTGTCCGCTAGTGTACATACATATGCCTTTATCTCTCCCACATATAGAAATCCCTAATCTATACTATAAACTTATACCAGAAATGGGCAAAAAATTATTTGAAATAAAAATTTGTGTACGAAAGTTTTATTTCAAATAATTTTTTGCCCATCTCTGACTTATACTATACGTACATACACATAAAGCATATGGATAAACATGAATCATATTCATAGATCACATACATATCATACCTACCCACATATATATATATATGAAGCATTGAGAGCAAAAACGGACTAACCCACATTAAAAAAAAATAATTTTTCCAATTTTATATGATTAGTAGGTACACCCTATTGGAATACATAATTGCTACTAACTCAATTTCGCAAGAAATGTGGGTTAATCCGTTTTTGCTCTCAATGCCTCAAATCATCTTTAAATTTCCTTTCTCCTCTTCCCCAGATTTGTCTTAACACTACATTTGCCTTCTTTGCTCGTTCGTTTATTAGTCCAGTGAAATTAGACGGAAATTTGGCCAGTCTGCGGAATAATTCCCAGCAAGCTAAATTTTTGTATGAGCCTTTATTTCGCCATTTTAAACAATATGTCAAAAGTACCCATCGATGTGACCGCCGCTAAAAATTTTACAGAGGGTCAAAGGTAAAAAAAAAACAGTTTTTCCCGAATATCTCATTATCTATCAGTTTTACGACAAAAATAGTTATTATAAAATTTGTAGCTTAGCAAATTCTCTACAAGAAAGGTTGTATGAGTTTTTTTCGTAAGAGTAACCATTTTCATGGATGACGGCTTACAAAGATTCAACCCTTATACTTTTGAGAAGGGACGATCCCGAACTAGGAAATTCAAAAAATTATAAAACTTTGTGAATATGTAGGGGATGTCCTCCTGAGTACAAGACAATTTTGTTTACTGCCCAAATTCACTGTTAAAGGGTGAAATTGACCGTTGAAAATTTTCCGATTTTGTGTTATTACTCGCGAAGTATAAGAGATAAAAAAGTTTTTAGGAAAATGTTACTTCTTTTAATTATGACTATCATTTGGTAAAATTAGAAAATTTACAGTGGTCATTTTCACCTTCTTATTAGTTGCTACTGACTCCATTTACAATGGTAATTGCCGAATGTAGTAGTGGGGCAATTACAATTACAATTGTAATTGTGCAGAGCGATTATAATGGCATAGTTATTAATAATTATAATTGTGTAGGGCAATTACAATTGCATAGTAATTTTATTTTTGTTTATTCTACGTTATATTATTAATATGGGGTAATAATGTCGATGTGCTATTTAAAATGAAAGATACTGTTTGTGAATACATAACAATGCAGAAAAAATATGTAGTAACGTGTACATATCATGATAATTATCTCAGTTCTTTCATTTAATTTTCGTTATTGCAAAGTAGAAATATTGAGGAACAATTTCTTAATTGTGATTCTTGGGGTGTAAGCAGCTATTTACTTATTTGTACATTGGTTCCCAGATTTTTTACAAATTTTTACAAAACTTGTAATTCGTTTTTTTGTTCAACGACTTCATCATTTAAGAAAAATATTTACTTGTAATTATAATTGTTCTGTAATTACACGTAGCAATCGCAATTGTAATTGAGGTGAGTAAAAATGAACAATTACAGAAAGCTATTCGTGAAAGCATTTCAATTGTAATTAGTAATCAGGAATTAGTGATTAGATTAAATTTTGCCCATCCCAGCTGCACAATTCGTTACTCTGGTAGCTGCTAACAGGGTGCTTGGACTGCTTGGTCATTGCCGGAGCCGATAGCTCGTAGGAGCCAGAAAACAGCGCCTCGGGAACCGCGGCGCTGTGGTGGGGCAATCCGTGAGCGCAGACCCCACTTGTGTCCCGCAATGTGTTGGGAAGATTGCAAGGAGGATACGCACACAGTTCAGCGCTGTCCAGCAGTCAGGCCCCTCGCGCTCCTGCTTCCCCTTCCAACCGATCCTTCCTCGCATAGTATTCGCGGGAAATAGTAGCATTGGCCGGCTGTGGCGGTGTGTCTCACCGATCCACGCGTAATGTGTAGCTTCTGAACTACCTTGGCGACGGAAACGCTGGCCTGCATGGTCGCCTCTTTAAAGGTCTGCGCACACATATCCGTTCCGTGTCGGTTCCGTTCCGGCGTGCCAGTGGTAAGAAGAAGAGACCCCTCTACGCCCCTCTTCTTCTTACCAATGGGACACTGACACGGACCTGAGACGGAACGGACATGTGTGCGCAGACCTTTAGCGTCACGCGGTATCCCTGACAACGCGGACGGGAGTGGGAGAATCCCACGGGCTCGCGAGCCCTGGCTTGGACAGCGTTGCGCCACCTATTCTATAGCTAACGACCTCAGTAACAACTCCACGCCTTGCTCTTGCATGGCTCCCAGAGCTGCGTAGAAGGCTTCCAGCTCTTAATTCGTCCAGTAGTACAGGTCTGCAATGACGGACAATTAAAATCCCGTCGAAACCGGAGTGTTGGTCCGCAACGGGCACATCGTTTAGCCATTCTCTACTTGTTGCGTGGGTACGTTACGCGTGCACTTCAAGTGTTAAACAAGCGAGTGGTGGATATATTGTACAAGCGCATACAATTATGGATGAAGCCTCGAGTTCGAAGAGGAAGGCTCCGAATGCCATAGTACCTTTCAAGCCCAAGTGGGAAGAAGCGTACCTGTTTACGGAGCACGAAGGTAGCATCAAATGCCTCGCGTGTTTGAAGCTATTCTCATGTGCGAAGAGTTACAATTTGAAGCGTCATTACGACGCCAACCACGCCAAGGAATTTGCCAATCTGAAGGGGGAAGAACGCCTTCAAGTAATCCAGATATTAAAGGAAAACATAGCGCAAGCGGAGAACACCGTTCTGGTCGTAGTAAGTTATTTTACATTAAGGTAAATGTCCCAATTTCTACCCATTTAAGCGTTCATTCTTCATAAAGGTGTAAGAAATTCGTCCACATCGTAATCCAACTAATTAAAAAAATATTTCGTAAAGACATTGCAAGGTGTCTAACCTTTGAGTGGTCACGTGCTTTAGGATCACATGGTCGGTCACGTGATGTTTGTTCCACCATTTACGAAAAACGGCTCTAATTTATAGTATCGTTTTATTTTTTCCGCCAGAGTGCACACGTAAATTCGACTATACGAAAGTACAAAACTCGCACGATTGAAGTAACAATGTTTAAAGCTGGCTGGGGTCTATTAAACCCCGCATGTCCAGTCAGAGGTTAATTATTAATAATGACTAATTAAATACGATGATTTGAATGTCCGCGTTCTTGCTCACGAAAAATACCGATGTACGTATTTCTACAAATTTCTGCGGACATAGTATGTTGCCCCTTCAAGAATGAATAAGTTACACATTTTATGGATAGGTTCGATAACATAATAATAATAGTAAATAAAGCTATTTATAATTTCGGGACAAATATTTATTGAAATAAAAATACTACGAATTTCTACCAAACTTAAAATCATTGCTTCTTCTTCTTGCATTACTCTTCATCTCTTCTGTGAGTGCTGCTTCTTCCCTTACTTTTTTTAAGTTCCTTTTAGTTGAGTGCTGCTTTTTCTTCCAACGTTGTTTTAAACATTAAACTCTTCTGTAATAATAATAATAATATTCCTCAAACCAATGCTTACCTGCCCTGCCTCCATTAAATCGATTTTTCCTTCTTAACTCTTTTATTAATAATGTGAAAATATCCAAAAGGATATTTTGAGTTGAAGGAAAGTCTTCACTGCCCACAAAAAGTATCCGATCAACCAAACGTTGTTCTTCTGCTTCTCCGTTAAGGGGTCTCTCTAGTTCGAAGCTCTGAAAATAAGGCAAATTATTGGAGATTTTTTAAAAGTTTGTTGCCGGTGTACACAATTTTGCTTGTACCGCAGTCATCTGAAACTAAAAATAAAAGTCTAAACTTAAAAGTCATTATTTGCAAAATTCGAGTTTCGCAGCACAGAAAACTAACGAATTCTTCTCTGAAAAATGAAAATTAAATTTCGAGTGTTTCATGTACATAGGTGAAGAAAAATTTTGCTTTCTTTGTTTCGAATGACTACGCGAGCCAGAATCATGTTTGCCAGCAACAAATATCCTTTCAAACCCTTCTTACGTCTACCACTGTAACTCTGAACAAAATTATTATTATCCCTTACAAAGATCTGAGCAGATTCTTTGAATGTCGATTAATAGGCGTACAGAGTTCAGAATTATAAGACTCGGTACGTTTCTTTTAAGAAATTCCCAAGAATTTACGTTATTTTCACAGCGTCGAACTAAGGAGACCCCTTAATACAGTATTTGGGCCGCTGCTTTTTCCTGTAGGACATGTTCCAGGGGTTGGTTAAAACTGCTAACTTTTATAAGTAAAGGTTATTTATCGAGCTGTTAACTTTTAAATCATTTCTTTTCTATGGTAACTTTGTGCATCAGCGCTTCGACTCTGTTTGTAAGAGTTCAGTTTCAACAGTTATTTTATGTTTGATTAATAAAAGTTCTGGAGGATCATGTAGTTTTGAACAGACACTCGAGGGTGAAATATAAAAGTTAGGAATATTATTTTAATTAGTGTCGTTTAAGGGCTTGGGAGCAGGTTGCATATCGAAGAGAAAGCACATTCTGGCTTTTATATAATTATTTTCACCGAACATCTACCCCACAGCATTGTCGAGAAATCTGCTAGACACAACTCTTTTTTGCAGCAGAATAAATGTTGTTGTTTAACTAGATCTTTATTCTATGTAGTTTCAAGAAAATAAAAGTTTCTTATTTGCACAAAAATGTGTGGAATGAAAGTTTCGGTTAATACACCGGATTTTATAATAGTCTTCTTGGAACAGAAAAGATAACAGTCGTAAAATTACGGTTATTTAATAATTAATTCCATTCGATGTTAAAACAGGTTGTTTTATATTTTTTGCTAGAAACAGATACTCCTGTTGAAATAGCATTTATTGCATTCATTGTTACTTCGTCAGTATACTTATTTCTGATCATTGCTGTTATTATTTTTCCCTTCTTTCGCTACTTCCAGCTGATTTTCCATCTTCGGAACTATGAAAAATGTAAATAAAATTATTTATAAAGCATAAAATTCGAATAGGAAAAAGGTTACGATGTACGTATGTATATTGAATTTTGAGGTTAGCTTACTAGCATTTTGGCGAGTAGAAATGTGGACATCACCTGTTTCTACTTGGAAAAATTAAAACTAATAAAGAATCTAAATCGAGAAGAATACAGTATCCGTTTTTTTTGTTATTAAATAAGAACGTTCACTGCAAAGACTATTCGCTGTCCGATTATTAAATACCAATGGTGTCGCCGGTCTTAAACAGCTTTTATTTAAAACATGAAAAAAAATCGTGAGCTGTTGTTTTAGAATTTGTTCGTTGTTTATGCTGCACTTTGTTTAGACCCAAGTTTGTGCAACACTCGCGTAAGCGCTGAAATAATTTAGAATTATGTTGTTGAGACTAGTACAAACGGAAAATTTTATGACAGTGAGAAATCAATACATGAGTAGAAACGGGGACATTTACTTACCTTATACGGATCATTCCATGTCGCATCGATCACTTTTGTGCATCTATGTCAGGTAGGGTTTATACAAAAAACGACTTTTGACAAAACCGGTTTTCGAATTTTCACAAAAAATATATTTAAAATAGAAAATAAATATTTATACTTATTTTAAAATTTTTCAGTTCTTTTAATATTTATTGAATTACAAACGTGTAACAAAATAAAATATAATCTATCCATACAAAACTATATAAATAAAAAAAAACTAGAATCCGTAGAAATCCGTACAATTTTTGAGTTCATTTAATATTTATGGATCCACAAAAATATAACACAATAAAATACACTGCATTCAAAACCAAATGAAAAAACTAAAATAACTAAAATCCGTACAAAATATAATTATAAATCTTAACTTCATTTAGTATTTTTCTTCCGAAAATATGAACTCATGAAGATTAGTTTTTAACCGACTTCAAAAAGGAGGAGGTTATAGATTCGACCCGTTTGTATGGTTTTTTTTTTATGTTTGTCCCCTCATAATTCCTCAGCATATGGACCGATTTTAATTATCCTTTTTTTATTCGAAAGAGGGCGATGCCCCGGTGGTCCCATCCTAAACTAAATCAATATTGGCCCAATATTTTGCCAGTTATGGTTAATAATAAAGACTATTGTCACCTAATTATTATTATTTTATGTACGTACGCGCATATCTCCTCAGCATGTTGTATCAATATATATAAAACTAAAAAGTTAAAAATAAAAAAATTTTAAAAAAATTAAAATCAACTTCAAAAAAAAAATTGCGCTAAAAAGTAAAAAATAATTTTTTCCCTTATTTAATCTACGACTCTCATCTTTTTTAAGTCGGTGCCTCATCATTTGCACTGGCACCGGCTTAAAAAATATGAGAGTCGTAGATTAAATAAGGGGAAAAATTATTTTTTACTTTTTAGTGCAATTTTTTTAAGTCGATTTTAATTTTTTAAAATTTTTTACAGTAAACTGTTACTTACTACAATATGCTTGTGTGCGAAGCGATTTCAAGTCAAAATGTTAACGTTTTTAATTAAATAATTAATTAATTTTTACATATTAATTCTAGTACATAAAGCCGGTTGTTTTAAATTTAAAAACCGGTTTTTGAATTTTACAAATTTATAAAAAAAACGGTTTTTAAAACCCTAATGACAGGGATTTTGATCAAAATGAAATATGACGTGGCCCACGTGAATTGGTAGAAGAGGTTTAAATCATCATTTTACAAGGTCCTCAAAGAATTGATTAGAACTATTTGTAAGTCAATCCAATGGTGAGAACGGCGTCCAATTGAATATTACAACTGTAGCTTCGAATATTATTGACTATTGTTTGTATTAGAAATAAGTAAACTGTATTTTACTTAAAATCATCTTTAAAATGCCTACAAATACAAGGTTACATGTTGAAACAGAACACAAATATTGAGAGCGATAGAAGGAAGTGTTGATCCATTTCCCTAATATCGACGCAAAAAAGTGATCAATCTGACGTGGAAAAATCCCTGTCCTACATACTACATACATATTGTTATAAGAACAAGTGTTACATATGATAGTTATGTTATCATATGTTACATATGATGTTAAGTTACATATGAAGTACTATAGCAAGACATTGTTTCCCTCACAGGACGACCTAAGTGACTTCATTAATAAGGAGGAGGCAGTTCGATGTAGTTATAAAATTGCATTCAAGATTGCAAAATCCTCGCGCCCTTATACAAACGGGGAATTTATAAGAAATTGGCTGCGGACAACGGGCGAACTCTGCCCGGAAGAACTGAAACATTTCGATGCGATAAGCCTGTCTCGGGCGACAATAACGCGCCGCATACAGGAGATGTCGAACGATATAACCCGGCAATTAACCGATTTAGGGCAAAAATTCACTGGATTTAGTCTGGCGGTGGATGAAACCACAGACCTTGCGGGGTCACGCCATCTGGCGATATTCATTCGAGGAGTGAACGAGAATTTAGAAGTAATTGAGGGACTGTTAGATTTTTGCTCCTTAACGCACACAACGACAGCAGAAAACATTCTGTCGTATGTAGAGGACGCGGTGGATAATATTCATTTAGACTGGGAGAAACTGGTGTCCGTTACAACCAACGGTACTTCCGCCATGTTGGATAAATATATAGATTTCGTTGACCGCCTCCGAACGAAATTGAAAAGTCTGGCAGTTCCTCCGGAACCTAGCGTCGTACATGGGATGGTGCACCAACAGAATTTATGTGCAAAAAGTATCGAATTGCAACACGTAATGTCAGTAATACTACGAATCACGAATTACATCCGGTCGAATGATTTGAAGCATAAACGGTTTAAAACTTTTTTAAACGACATAGAATCTGAGCACGGTGAGCTACTATTGCATACCAAAGTGCGGTGGCTTAGCCCAGGGGAAATTCTAGATCAATTTTTCCATCTTCGGAATGAAATTGTCCTTTTTATGGACATAATAGATTATCGTGTACCAGAACTGGAAAATGATGATTGGGTGTGCGATCTGGCGTTCTTTTCTGATATAATAGATCATTTCAGCGTATTGAATACACAACTTCAAGAAAAAGACAGAACGGTTATAAATTATCACAATTCAATTTGCGCGTTTAAAGCGAAAATCAAATTGTGGACGAGGCAGTTTGAAATGAGGAATGTTTGCCACTTCGCGAAACTCGGATCCGTGATCACGCCGGATATAAATTTGAGTCGTTACGTGGACATACTGCGCAATTTAGATGACGAATTCTCCACAAGATTTCACGATTTATATGCACTTGAAAAGGATTTTGATATGGTTGGATCGCCATTCTCGGTAGACGTACTGGAAGTTCCACCACAGTTTCAGTTAGAATTAATAGACTTGACATGTAATATTTTCATGAAGGGCAAATTTCAGTCTGGAAACGATATTGGTAATTTTTATAAGAATTTCCCCCAGGATAAATATCCACGATTACATAAACTCGTATCAAAGGTAATGGCAATGTTCGGTTCAACATACATGAATGAAAAATTATTTTCCATTTTGAAAAAAACAAAATCGACATTTCGCACAGCAATGTCAGATTTCAATTTAAAATGTTCGTTGATGTTAAGTACACAACCGTGTTTGGTCCCTAACGTAACACATTTGCTGGAGGTGAAACGGTTACAAGTACCAAGGTATATCGAGTATCAAACAATGAACAATCCAACAATGAACAATCAAACAATGAACAATCAAACAATGAACAATCAAACAATGAACAATCAAACAATGAACAATCAAACAACCAACATTCAAACAGTCAACATTCCAACAATGAACTATCAAACAATCAACAATCAAACAGTCAATAATCCAATAATGAACTATCAAACAATCAACAATTAAACAATCAACAATCAAACAATATTAATAGACTGACGTGATGTATTGTAATTCGATACAATTGCACATGTTGTAAGTATAGGACGAGACACGCAAGTGAAACCTAATCACTTCGATACCTTCATAAATATTGACTATAGTACAAAAAATTCACATGTATATTGTTTCGAAGAGGACCACAATTCGACCATTATTTATAATTTATAATTTATAATTTATAATTTATGGAGATATCGATGTGCTTCCACTTACAAGTGCACCTCTACTTCCTGTATTCATGAATTCTGAGTATTGTTATGTATATACTCCCCGGGTAAGTATCTCGAAAAATACGAATGATTCGGAAAACTGTTTCTGGCGCAAGTTATAGGAATCGAAGGGGATTCTGCAGCCCCGCCGGGAACAAGCCCGTAAAAAATATATATATGTAAAATTTTGATTAATAAGAATAATAATCGAAACTCTTTTGTATGATAACTGTTATGTATATACATATATATATATATATATATATATATATATATATATATATATATATAAAAGTAAACACTGCGTATCAAATTCTTAATTAAAGAATATTAAATTAATGGCGACAATATTGTTTTTGCATCTGGGCGGCCAAAACCCAGGAACGGCCCTGTAGGGGGACATATCATTCTGATATTTATTTGACTTGCGATGACATTGAGAAGACCTGTGAAGTTCGCATTTAAATTTTTAAATGGGAACTTGTATTGTATTTTTCATTTCATATTCTTGTAGCTGGCATCGAAACGTTTTATAAACATTACCTGCCTATATACCATTCCATATAAGAGTAGACCTACGTCCCCACCGATTTCCAACCGATCTGCGCAGCTCCCACTACTGCCTGCGCACGCGATTGGTCGTAGCGCATTCTCTGCCGATTTCCTACCAATCAACAGCCTCCTCAGAGTCATCATTGCGCGGAACGAGTCTGCTCTTAAGTGGAATTCAGTATATGTCTTTTGCACAAACCACTACCAAAATATGAACTTCCAAAGTTTACATGCCGCCGGCATTAGCAGCACAGTCGAACAAATACCAGCATAATACGCCCCCCCCCCCCCCTCGTTACCTACAACCTTCGCCTGAAGCATTTTTCCGTATCATTCATAGTTTTCGAAATAATTATCTCGGGAGCTTAAAATGGGACACCCTGTATGTGTGTATTAGACTGTCCCAAAATTATTTTCGAACGATACAATTTATTGAACTACATATGTATATTATTATATCGAAGTGTTTTTTCGTGTCATTCGAAGAACCGAATTTTTTATTACAAAGATAATTTTTTAGAGAAAGCAACAAATAATTGTCAGAAAGGGAGTGATCCAGAGACCGAGGGGGCTTGGGTACAACATCCCAATGAAATGAGAGCAACTTGTTTCGAACGGCCGATGAGATGTACCGAAAATGTCTTTTCTGGTTTTCCATCTTTCGGAACGTATAGGAAGAGACACTTAGCGAGCAAATAAACGCACTGCTGAGAACCCAAAAGGCTATCGAATACCATAACATCAACAAAAAACCGGCCGAACAGCGCGTGTGCCAAACAAAACCGAGTTTGTAAATTACGAAAAGAACTTTTGGGGCAACCTAATACATTATTATATAAATTGTATAGTTATATAGTTACGTGCAATGGTGTGCATTACCTGCATTTATATATGCATATAAACGTGTTATATTGGGGCCCAACTTTGATGCAGACTAAAAATTAATGAACATTTCAAATTGTTATTTATTTATTTTGGGGGAAATTTTTATAAAAATTACTAATATGTCATCTATGTTTATTGAAAGGTGTTGCAACTGTATTAAAATAATTTGGGAGTGCATATGGATAGGCCCTGAAATGGGTTGAAAAATTTGTCATCTAAATTGCGCAATCTGTTTTCCTGCCGATAAATCCTTAAAAGTTTGTATGTTGCAAAGTGACAAACATTTTTAATTTCAAAGCTTGAAATCGTTCTAGAAGCAATTGTTTCAAAATGTTATGCATATAACGGTTCTTCACTAAACAGTTCTGGAGAACCAATATTTTAAATAACTGCTATAAGGAACTGAAATTTGTGACTATATCGATTTCGGATAGGGTTCTAAAACCGCTATTATATCGTTTCTAAAACTGTTGTTATATCGGTTCCAAAACGACATGAAAAGGAATCAACACATAGAAAACTTTCCTTTGCAGATTATTTTTAACTGTTTGAAGAAAAGCCCTTATATTAAAGAATACAGTTTTTGCTTTTTTTTCATAATGATTTTGTAAACAGTGTGCTTCTCCACAATAATCTGCAACCGCAATACTAGCGATTTTATATACAATTTTAAACAATTCTAGAACCGAAAAAATAGTGGTTTTAGGACCGTAATCGAAATCGATGTAGTCAGAAATTTCAGTTCCTTATAACATTTATGTGAAAGTTATTCAGAATATCGGTTCTTCGTAACTGTTTTCAACCACTCAAATACATTTAAATTGTCTCGCACAGGCAATCATTATTTTGTAGCCCTAGTAGTAAGTACATGGTGACGTTCCATGTCAATAAAAAAAAGAATTTCACCCCAAAGATAGCAGTTCACCGTACACAGACTATATTTTTATTATTGACCCATATTTCGACTAACTCCGTGTATATAAATTTGTTATACAATTGTAGTTGATATATATCGGTGCAATAATGTACACTAAACAGCAGCACGTATGTATATATACATATTTATTAGTTATATAAGTTTGTATTTGTAAAATGATACGAGTTACCTGCATGTATATATATACAATGTATTTATTAGTTATGAAAGTATCTAACTTTTCTAAATAAATACATATCTTTAAATAAGATGTTATTGTGTTTATATCCGAATTATCTATTCCAATAATTTTAACTTTTTAAATAAATTATATATTATATAGCGGTGAAATTTCAACATACATTTATATACAGTCGAATTAGTAGCGACCATTGAACTACAGAATATGTATCTAGAATGCGAAGACGGTACGTAAAACTCTAGACGGGCCGGGACGAGGGAGATTTCCATTGGGTGGGTGTCTATCCTTTATTATACACTATCCTGTAGTAAATGTATTTACTATCCTGTAGTAAAGGGTATAGCCACGTATAGACGCGTGTGTAAGAGTGAAACTGCATCACCCGCAATGCAACTATTTCTTTTGAACTGTGATACAAAACATTTGAATCGCTTCGAATCTGAATTGTATATCAGGCGAAAAATCCGAATCACTTCGAACATGATTCGAAACTTAAAACTCTTGAAAGTCTTGATAGGTCTTGAATCTTTTGATAGGTCTTGAAAGTCTTGATAGGTTTTGAAAGCTGGATGAGTATTCAATATCTCACAGACTTTTTCATTACTTTTGTTCAAGCAGATCATTGATATAAAACATTAGAGAAAGTCCGGAAAGTTGGAGTTATCATAAATATAATATATATTGGAATAGGAAAAAGATAATTCAACAAAATAGAAAACCGTTTCCCAATGATTGTGAGAAAATTTGTGACAAAATAAGTTTATTGCTTATGCATATTACTTTGTTACGAGCCGAGGCTGAGGGCCATAAGATTGGCGGCTGCGAGGCTGAGGATTTAAGTTTGTCTGTTGGAGTTTGTTAGTAGCGGACGAGCCGGGGTCTGGTATTCCCGGGAGCCGTTATAAGGAGGTGGTTGTCGTGGACGAACCGGGTTCTGATATTCCCGGGAGCCACTAGGAAGGTAAGTGTTCACGGACGAACCGGTGTTTGGTATCCCCGGGAGCCGCTAGGAAGATGGAAGTCGTGGACGAACCGGGGTCTGGTATCGCCGGGAGCCACTAGGAGGTTGGTTGTCGTGGAGAAACCGGTGTCTGGTATCCCCAAGAGCCACTAGGAATGTTAGTTTAGCCTCGTAAATTTATAATGCGATATACCGCGCTTGGCTGTTGCCCGGGTCCCAGAACTTGGGAACTTGAGGTCTCATTTTCTTATTTTGATTTTTTTACGGGTTATAGCTGCAGGGAAGTTCATTAGACTTACATTAATATAAACTACCTACGTCTGACTTTAAAAAAATAATTGGTCCCGTGGATTTTGTCAATCAGATTAGGAGCTAATTCTCATTATTTGCAGGAACACTTTTACGACGATATACCCCGAGGCTGGGTTGGTTGTCACAAATTTAGATAGCCAAGTTTAGTAATAAAAAGCCGATTCAATTAAGGAAGTAATATAATTTTTTTTATTGTAATTATAAATGCTATAGCCTTGAACACAAAACTAAACTTAGAAACATTACTTATTAATAAACAGTTTACAACTTTATCACCGAACCCGAATTTCTCTGCATTTGCTTTCTGAATACAGAGACAAGCACACGAGGCAACAGTCTTCTTCATTTTCTTTTTCACCTTTATTAATTGTTGATACTTTTCTCTTTTTTTTTTCTTTTTTCCTTTGTCGGATAAAATAACTCGTTTTGCTTTGTTCTTCTTTCCAAATGTCCTGTGATAACTTGACCCAACCTGTTAAATAATCCCACCTCTCTACTAGTGTATTAAAACGTTAAAAAAATGCAAAAAAATCATTACAGTAAATTGGAAAAACTCTAAACTACGAGAATAATGCAAAAATATTATAATCAGTACTAAGACATAACCCAGGCCTTCCCAAGTAGGGGAAATCTGCTCCCAAAACAGATGTTTCGGTTCTCCCTCCAACGCTGCGCCTTAGCTGCTAAGGCCGCTAAGGTGGGACGAGTTCTGCTACCCTCTCTCCGAGGGCACAGTAACGTCGCTGGGAAGCATGTTGGGCGCTTTAGGGCGAAAGTACCAAATGTGTAAAATTTTTATAGGAAATTTCATAATGATTTAAAAATAGTAGGGAAAATTAAAATTTAAACTAGCATTTCAAAATGACGTAAAAAGAATTTAAAAAAATGTATTACATACAACGATACAGTAATACAATAATCGTAGTGATGTCTTTTCATTAGAAAAATATATTCATTTTTATAAAAATACAAGTAGTAGTTATTTTCTAAATTTTCGTACAATACATAAATACCTACATTTTATATTTTAAACAACTTTCGTACAATGCAAATGTGTTATACATTTTATTCAGTTTTATGAAAATGCAATCACTACTTATTTTATAAATTTTTGTACAATATATACATATTATATACATGTTATAGAAATATGCATTTTATACACATTTTGTGTATAATATAATTTTATTCCATAATAGTTTTGAATTAAATATCAACGCTTACAATATGAAATTTAACAAAATTAATATAAAATTCACATAATATTATACCGTTTTACTTTTTACATATATGTACATACAATAATATTTTTAGGCTTTACGTTTCCGCGAGAAACGTTTCTGCCATTTTTCCTCTGTTAGATTATAAATATTGACGTCCATGTCAGTTAAAGTTTAACTTTAAATGTATAACACATTTGCATTGTACGAAAGTTGTTTAAAATATAAAATGTAGGTATTTATGTATTGTACGAAAATTTAGAAAATAACTACTACTTGTATTTTTATAAAAATGAATATATTTTTCTAATGAAAAGACATCACTACGATTATTGTATTACTGTATCGTTGTATGTAATACATTTTTTTAAATTCTTTTTACGTCATTTTGAAATGCTAGTTTAAATTTTAACTTTTCCTACTATTTTTAAGTCATTATGAAATTTCCTATAAAAATTTTACACATTTGGTACTTTCGCCCTAAAGCGCCCAACATGCTTCCCAGCGACGTTACTGTGCCCTCGGGGAGAGGGTAGCAGAACTCGTCCCACCTTAGCGGCCTTAGCAGCTAAGGCGCAGCGTTGGAGGGAGAACCGAAACATCTGTTTTGGGAGCAGATTTCCCCTACTTGGGAAGGCCTGACATAACCTATACTTACTTCATAGAAAATACGGCGTAATTTACTTCGAGCGTACAAAAATAAACAATGACACGTCCTGTCTTCATGCGACTCCACAGCGAATTGAGTGATGGGGCAAGGAGGCGGCGATATTTTTACACGTCGCCATGGATTATTAGTACATTCCTATTGTTTATAGTTTCTTTGTTATAGCGGTTGTGACAACCATACCCGGTCTCCCCTACTCTACAGTGAAATCCGTTAAATTGAGAATTATGACAAGTGCAGGCGTACCCCACGAATCTTCAAATTCGATTTTATTGAGAACGAAGTTCCATACGAAAATATTTTATTCTACGTCAGGCCCGGCCATCCCATGGCTCCAGGGAGCCGCACTTCTCGAGTTCAGAGTCGCATAGCTATCGAGAGCCAGAAACCATGCCCTCCGGAGCCGCGGCCCGTGGTAGAGCAATCCGTGAGTGTAGAGACCCTTGAGTGATAGCAAGGAAGGAGCCCCGAAATGTTGTAAAGGGGCGACAAAATTGTTCTCTCTGGGCCCCCAGGAGTGCTAGTTATAACAGCCTACGGATGCGAACCTGCAAGCACATTAGTACAGGTTTCCCCACCCGTTATATGGCCTCGGTATTAGCGGCTCCGAGCTGGGCCACTGCATGGCCCTGGGAGCCACAAGGAGCGCTCCGGCTCCCAAATCGACCAGCTGGGCGGGCTGTATTCAAATTTTTCTTACTGTTAGCTAAAAAAATAGGCGCCTGCATGATTGTATCGTGTGTCCACCCAGCTCATCCTGTATAACAGTTCCAGCTGTACACACATTTCTCATCCCCAAAATAATAATATGTTTCCAGATTTGTGGACAGTTATTTTATATTTAATATCTCTTTATTTTTTAATAACTTGTAATGCATACACATTTTTAAACATCATTCTAATTTTAAATTTTTAAGTCAAAATGAACTTTGTACCATGTCGTTACTTAACAAATAATCATAATAATACGACTTTATTATACCGTGTAGATAGTGCATACAAAGCAAAGCGAAATACTGAAGCAATTCTTCTTATTAACAGACTGAGAATACAAGTCAGACGCAGGCTTCTCGAAATATATCGAGGACTCCAGATAGTCCTGAAACACCTGACAGGCTCGAGGTAGGAATTCACGAGGTTTCGAACGGTAACGATAGAGAACATAAAAAAACAGCAGGAATACCGAATCCTTGGGAGCATTCTTCAAAAAAGGCAAGGTACGAAAGGAACGCCAAAATTGGACGATTTAAATGTTATACATCTGACACCACTTCTAGGGTTAACCGTCAACATATCCTAGTCACATGCCCTAGCTAACTTTATTCCCAGGAATATATCCCTGAGGTTTAGTATTTCAAATGTTTCCTACAAAACTTATATGGTTTCATTCAAAGCATCACATGATTAAACTATTTCGTTATTCAAAAAATCAGGTTGGAATTTCTTCCGAGTACGTGTGCACCGAAGTAGAGTTGGTGCAAAGTACAGATGGCGCCACCTCGGTATTCTCAACTAAATTAACACGTTCAGCCCGGACCATTTCTCAAAGTTACCTCTGAGGACCTAAAATTTTTTTTTCATATTTTCATTACTTGTCTGGAACAATGGAATAAAAACACATTCTATAATAAAAAAAAATATTGTAAACCGGTGTTTTAGGTCTAATGTCGCCAGCTCCGCAAGATTTGTATCGCATTGTTTCCTCCTGCCTCTTTATCGTGATTTTACTTCAGTATGCAATGCAGATTGATGAAATAAGGTATTAGGGAATAATACTTCGGTTTTATCAACAAACAAATTTATTCGTAATAAGTTTTAGAGTCATAAAGTCGACACATCTGCTGAACATATTTTGAAGACAGATTACAGTACGTTGGTATCGTAAGTTAAAGATACTTATTGCTACATTCGTTTATCGCTACTACGAGACCTTTCTGATATTTTAATTTTGATTTTTGGTGGGTCGATCACTGAAAACGAACGACACTAGGTGATAGCCAAAACAATACTGAAGTAGGATTCACGTGTATAAATCATCCAAATCCAAACCCAAACCACCCAAGCCGAGAAATAGTCGAGCGTCGTTGATGAGGCGTATGATATCTCAAGCCATCAGCCGTGCGGCAAGTTCACCCAGTTTGAGGTCCTCTGACATCAGCCGAGCTGAAAGTGTTAAGGGGTTAACCTTGGTCAGGTCAAGAAATACCGCTTCTAAGGATTTTTTTCTAAATAACAAAACCCTTTTTTTCGAATAAAATTTGTCTATGAAGATAGAGACATCTTTGAATAATATATACAATTTTTTCTTTAAAAACAAATATGGCGGTCGGGAGTATACCATGCCGTGTACGGTTGGACGATGTACGTTATTTCTGATGAACAGGTTTCTGAATCAAAATTTTAACACTAGAATATTAAATAAAACTAAGTTGTCTATCGGCCGACGATCAATTTTTTCAATATTCTTATTTTTACCTGTCTTATGCTGACCTAAACTATGAGAAAACGCAAAAAACATCAATTTTCTCAAAATTCGACACTATATTACTTTCTCAAGAACCGCTCTCAGGTATAACTAAAACAATTATGATATTATACAAAACAACTAAAATGATGTTCATTTGTACTTAATGCTTTCATATAAAATGGAAATAATGTTATCATACAATGCTTTGAATGAACACATTTAGTTTCTGTAGAAAACATTCTTTCAAATAATGGGTCCAATAGTGGAAGATGGGATATTGTGCATTTTAATTTATTAATTGTTTAATATGTTTCTCGTCATTATTTAAAATCTGCTACAAAAAGTTCATTGGCAATTGTAGCTTGTGCTTGCAAGTGATTTTTAAACATAGTTACTTATTTCTAGAATGATACATGAAAGAATGTCACGAACAAATGCCGTCAACACGCCTAGAACATCTGATTCGACAGATGTGATAGTTGATCATTTAGAAACATTTGATTCTCTGGACACCAACTATACGAAACAAAGAGAAAAAGCAGAAGATGAAGATGATGGCGATGATGATGAAGAAGAAGCCACAGCCTCGCCACATTCATACCTTTCTATGCCATCTTGCAAAGAGTTCCCCAGTATGAAAGGAGTTGAACCTCTATCTAGAGTTTTGGAACCAGTTATAGTGCGTACCAGTTTATTTTGTACAGTAAAAATGAATATTTTGAAACAAATTTCATTAAAAATATACTTCAAAATACCAGAAAATTGTATGTTTAATATTCGGGGAAAATCTTAGGCTCTGGAAAAGGCTCTATGACCCTTCTTTGGTTGATAATATAAAACAATAGAAAATATTCTATAATCCATTAAATTTATCTTCTAGTAGTCAAAATTTTTTCATGAGTACTAGAACTTGTTAGATTAACAGAAAACTATTAAAAAATCATTGTAAACAATTCTTATCATCAATTTACGTATAATAGTATTAAAGCAACAATATCCAAAAATGATTTACGAAATATGTCGAAATAATGTAGTGGCGTATAAAATTTTCCACAGTTAACTTGTGATCTCTGTTTTAAAGGAGAAAGGCTGTAATGAATTAGAGATTGATAGGCGATGCAAATGGAGATACTATCGGCAGCAAACTTTTTTTTGTCTACACCAACCTCTGTAAGCCTAAATGTTCTATAAGTTATAGCATTCCTGTTCTAAAAAATGCTGTCACTCCTTTTTATAAATGGTATCCCACAAAATGCTTATATTTTATCTTCAATAAATAATGCTTAGTTTTGCAGGTAGGTATAAGCATTTTTATATTTCGTAAAACACGTGCCCGAAATGCCTATTAAAGTGGCATTTAAGTGTTTCCCCGGATCGATATACATATTGATTATTATCATTTCGCCTTTGTTTTTTTAAAGGCGAGACGGCAAGGATATGAATGAAAATATCCTTTTACCAGCGGCGCTGGCCGTGATGGACACACCGGTTCTCGCTAGATCACCGAAGTTAAGCATCACGGAGCGGGTACTGGGTAAGGATGGGTGACCACCTTTCTCCCGGTACGACGCTCGCTGCTGGGACCCGAGGGAGAGGAGAGGAAAAAATGATGGGACTATAGTTCGTTGGGCTATATACGCGATATGCTTGAAATGCCATCCTGCTAACCACAGGAAAAACAGAAGCAGAAACAGAAAAATATACTTTAATAGGCATTCCGGGCCGGTGTTTTCCGAATATAAAAATGCTGATAACTGTAATATTAAGCATTATCGGACATATTCGTATACCAACTTTTTTTAATATTTGGGTCAGTAGAACCGATCCTCAAAAAATGTCCCCCATTTTTATAAACACTCTGCATAACGCGGCGTAATTCGGTCTAGTTTTACGTACATCTTAATATATAAAGCAGAAAGCTTCCATATGTTTGTGTGTTTGTCTGTGTTCTAAAAACTTTCGAACGATAAACTCTGGAATCACGCAATGTGCCTCAGCTCATTATGCCTGACTAATTCAGATGAATGTGACAATTTCACAAAAAATAATTTTTTTTTTTAAAAATCAGAATCTAAGTTTCGGGCGAAGCCGAGTAGTAAAGCTATTCACACACTACAAAGTGGGACTACAAAGTCCAAATTCTGTCATGTCTGAACACATTTTCATAGAAAGTACCTCATCGATTCATCGGTAACCCTCTCTTGAAGATTAAATGGAAAATATGAAAATTTTAATGTTCAATGGTGGTTTTATTTATTTGGCTATAGTTAGTCCAAAGCGTGACTTTCCATAAGTTTTGTTTTCAAAGACCTTATAAGTATAAGGCACTTAAGTTTCAATGCCATTACCCTAATAATTGTATACGCAAAATAACAAAAACACCATTTATATATAGCAATTTATGATTTTATTGAAAAAGTATATAGCTTCCTACGTTTGAGACAAATCGTGATTAGAGGTATACAAATTTTATCACAGAGAGCCATATTTGACTCTACTACTTCACCCTATCTTCATTTATTTTTAAAATAGATCTATAGCCTTCTCCAGATCTTAGAAACTCTGAACAGTTGTTACGATTTCTGGCAACATTTTATTTATCCGTACTTCTTTAAGTAAACATTACGTTTCTAGGTAAAACATTTAGATGTAGATTCCCCGGAACTAGTGCGTGGTGCATCTAAAAGCAACGAAATCGGCGATAAGTTTTTCGCGCGGACTTCAAGTGCTACCAAAGATCCTGGAGTTGTTGGTCCTCTAGTTTGGAATCTTCGACGACAAGCATTGTCTACTGAAGGTATTTCTCGTGTTTTTATTACCATGCAGAATCATTTATTAATAGTGATTACAGTTAAATCTTTACAATTGTAATGTCATGTGCAATATCACTTGTTATTGATATCTCTCTTTATGCTCCGGAGAATTTAAAAATCAACATTTCTAACCGTTTACAAAATAGCATTTAAATCTGTAAATGAGTCTAAGGACCTACAGTTTGGTTGTATAAAAATACCTACATGGAAGCAATGGGTATTATGTTTTATAAGTTCACGAATAAAAATATTTTTCTGCTGAACGCAACCTCTTTAGAAATTATACATATAAGCGACACTCGCTCCATGTCACAATCTTTTGAAACATTATTTCAGGTAATGACACATCAGGAACCGATGATCTAACTTATATAGCATCATCAATTGGACCTGTACGTCGAGCGAGAAAAAGGCTACACGAGCTTTTAGAAGATTCCTTCAGCCTCTTCGGGAGCAGAGATCCAAAATCGGATCTTCAATCATGTGTAACGCGACCGACCTCAGCAACAGGTGCTCCAGACGTTCTTACTATCTTTTCGGAGACCAGAGGAAGATCTGCTTATATTAGGTACTTATACTTAGTTTTCCTATACTTTATGTTAAGGGAAGCAAGGGTATATAAAGTGACACAAATAGTTGAAATGTTTTTGTAACTTATTATTTGTCACGGGGAAATCCGCCAAATTGGTGACACAATATAAAACTAGAGTGCTGGTCCACACGTGTCCTGCTGTGCGGCTCGGAATAGCACGTGAAATCTGGTGGACGTGAAATAAAACAATGCTTTATCCTATATAATAAGACGCTTAAGGTGGATGTTCTTTTGCTAGCAAAATCTTTCCGGAGGCTTTTTTTCGTACTTCCCGATGACCTACAGGGTTCAGACTCGGCATGAAGTTTCCTCGGCTAGCCAGAGTAATTTATTATTTCAAATGAGCCTAGCTCCAGGTTTTGTTTAGGCCAATATACCTGATATGGTGCTTATAAGCATTTGTACTGTTGGGTGCATGAACGACCTGAAGACACTCAGACCCTTTTTGCATAAAACGCATAATTAGATTCCTCATTCTTTACTACATATGCCCTCTAAATTTCATTGCCATATCTTTAAAATTGACTAATGTTGAACAACTAACCCTAACTCGTATCTAAACCAAACATACATCAACCTGAACATGACACGATCTATGACTATTTTTTAACCGACTTCAAAATGAGATTATTTGTGTATGTTCTCGCCGCGCATAACTTTGTAACGCGTGGACCGATTTAGATGATTGTTTCGTTATTGTATGGAATATGTTTCCTAATTGGTACCATTATAAATGTTTTTTAACCGACTTCAAACAAAGGTAACTAAAAATTAAAAAATAATACACTTTTTTTTAAAAAAAAATAGTAAAAAAACTGATTTCAAAGGCGCGTTAAAAAGGATAAAATAATTTTTTTTTAAAGTCGGTGCCAGAATAGAAACAAAATTAAATCAATTTCTAAACCTTTATCAATTATAGTCCAAATTAACGCCTGAAAATTAGAGCGCTCAAAAATTTAGTGAGACGCCACGCGTCCAGCCGATTTAACTTTGTTCCTATTTTAGCACCGACGACTTATAAAAAAATTATTGTATCCTTTTTACCGCACGTTTGAAGTCGGTTTTTTAACTTTTTTTAAAAAAGTTTATTATGACACTATATGTTTTCAATATTCTATATTTTTTTCGAATGTTTTGCAAATATTAAATAAATAATAAAAAATAATGTTGGAAAAAACCTTTTTTTTGTATATTTTTCCATTTTATGCCAGAAGGGCCTGAGAGGGCTATTAATAAAATTAAATTCACTAGTTAATTTAATATACATAATTCCGATAGTAATGATGCATCTACAAAGGAGATATATCAAATATTATAGAGAGTTTTACATCAACTTCACTATGCATAAAAAATATCTAACTTCGTAATGTTTACGGATACTTTTCTTAAAACAGAGGCCCTTCTTGCATCAAATAGTACATTTGCGAACCCATTTTTATACGACACTCTTAACGAAAAGATTAGAGGAGTATGCTGGTAAAGTTTGACCATACAATTTATGAGCACTGTGTGTACTTACATATATTTATTTCGAAATGCATACACTCTTTTACAAACAAAGTCAGAAAATGTTAGACACGGTTAAGACGACCGCGTATTTAAAGAGAAGGGCAATGTTGTATCCATTCAGTACATAAATTTCGGTCCACAGTTCGTTGGACTAAAAAAAATTCGGTCCTTAGCGACTGAATTTATCGATTAAGCGCCAGTCGGTTGCATTCAAACAGTTGACGTGGCAGTCTTCTAATCTTTATTTTATAAGTATGTATCTACTTAAAGTTTTACATTGTACATAATAATTAAAAAGAGTTGAATTAAAGGGTTTAGTAATTGTTGTTTTAATAATAATAATATCAACGCACGTGAGTACTGAATATAACAGTTTTGAACTTAAAAGGAACGTATACATAGTTACTTACATAGACCGTGTACATAGTTATCAGAAAAATAACTATAAAAACAAATATTTATGAATAAAACTACCAATTTATAAAATCCGTATGTTTTAATCAAGAATCCGTGAAAAAACAATCTTTTACGGATTCTACATAAACATACAAGTTTATAAATATAATAGTTTTGTTGACAAATATTTGTCTTTGTTCGATGACTGTATTTTACTAAAATTACTTGTATTTTTGTTCTTAAAGTTCTTAAATAAACTATTTTTTTATATACATAGTTTAACATCTCTTTTTTTTAATAATTTCTATAAATACTAAATATTTAGTAAGTCGAACCGTATGGGACATCAATTTGCGAATTGATTAGCTACCATTTGTGCATACATGTGCATAATTTTTTAACACAGACATTGCATGTAGAAACATTCCGCAACTATTCTGAATGTTTCTTTATATCAACGTGTAATCATAAATCATACAACTCTTCTGTACAGTATGTCAATCAATTACAAATAACTTTATAGGACATTGATTCAGTATCAAGATTAATGTTATGTCTTTTTAAACTAAATGTAAACGATGTTCATATTTTCAATAATTATCGAATTCGTTTATACTTCTCATATTGCTAACATTCCATCTAAGGTGTACATACACAAGAACTGTAAATATACTAAAGTGCTGACACTCTCAATAGAAAATGATATTTTACAAGAAAAAATTTTTTTTCAAAGGACATAAATTTCTTACTAACAAGGGAGCACCGCGAACCCGGACTTACAGATTGGAACGCAACTTTGTGGGTTTTTAGAGTGACTCAAAACAAGAACAACGGTGTGTTTCATTTGGGCCCTATCGCCCTTTAAGGGGGTGAAAACTAACCTCAAAGTCAAATTGGCACTTCCACTTTTTCGCGTATAACTCTCAAAGTACAATAGACAGAAAAAAATATTTCAAACAAAAGTATAATGGTGCAATAAGCGCTACAAGCTTCCGTTAACAAAATATTTGAAAAAGTTTTTTTCCATCAGATATTTTTCTTTTTAAACTCTTTCCAAAATTTTGTTAACGCAAGTTTTCAGCGCTTATTGTACCATTAAACTTTCGCTTGAAACATTTTTTTCTGTCTGTTGTACTTTGAGAGTTATTCCGCGAAAAAGTGGAAGTGCCAATTTGACTTTGAGGTTAGTTTTCACCCCCTTAAAGGGCGATAGGGCCCAAATGAAACACACCGTTGTTCTTGTTCTGAGTCACTCTAAAAACCCACAAAGTTACGTTCCAATCGGTGAGTCCGGGTTCGCGGTGTTCCCTTGTAAGTAGTTTATTTTGAAATTTAGTGATCATTTTTACTGCAACGATCCAAGATTTGTAGTTCTTTGCATAGAAATTTAATTTCTCAAATTAATACCAGAAACTGATTATTTATGTTTAACAATGTCCATTAGAAAGGCGAGGTAATAAATCAAACATTTATGTATAGTCCACCCTAAATCATTGTTCAATCGAAAAACTGCAGGTAGTTCTATAAAAATATTAGTACCATATTTTGTTTCTTCCAAGAAAATGTCTGTCTGTTAACCCTTTACCTACAATTTGTTATATGTACTCACAATGAGATATTTAGTATTATGTTCATATAATTTCATTATAATTATGTTACAAATTTGCAGTACCTAACACTTGATTTAACAAAACTTTCTAAATCAGTATAATAGCTTATATCAAAAGCTTAGCAGTGTGTCGTAAGTTAAAGCTGTTAAAGGGTTGATAATCCAAACCTATCACATTGTTATTTAAAGATCTACGAAATTTAATGTCTATTTATTTTTGCAGTCCAGTCTCATCGCCGACAACAGAAATGAAGTCACGAGCTCGGCCATCTCTACCGCAAAGACATGCCGAGCAAAGTGTTGGGGAAAACGAACATTCAGTACCAGCTCGATCTCGTAGTAGCTGGGGCTCCAGGCCATTAAGCGCTGGCCCGTTTCATAGGCCCAATCTGCCGGATGTAGACACGAACCGTATACTTGTAGAATACCAACTTCCGTCGGAGGATCCTGCAGTACCGTTAATTGCTTCGATCAAAAAAGAACTGGAAAAGTTTTCTTGAACGATGCAGATAGTGCAATGAACATGGAGGAACATACAATGAAAAGAGACTAAAAAGGCTAATATCGTTAAGCAATAAATATTCACACAAAGGACGAAAAAAATATTTTAAAAAGATTTTTTAAATATATTTGTAAAAATTTATATACACTCTAGAAATTTTTATAATAATATTCTTTGTACACCATGTGATATATTCGATGTTTTTGCTTATTTTAATTATTCCATTATTATTTGGGGCGATGTTTTTTAAAAAATCGTCAAACTTAAAATGGAAGTAGATTTGTTTTGTGGGAAGCACTCGTTTTTGGATATGTATTCATGTTATTTTATGAAAAAGACATTATCTGTTTTACCACAAGATTGAGTAGAAGGAAATTGGAAAAGACTTTAAAGTATTATCGTATGATCTTTGTACGAACAACATTAATTGAATGAGATACAGCAGCAACAATCTTATTTATATTCCTTTTGGTTTATTTATTTATTTATTTATTCACAAACATTACAATTTTGTACTCTTAGTTTTCATTGTGTACATATCATAATTCAACACGAATGAATTATTTACAGGATACACAGGGCGAATTCCATTTACGCCCAAATCGTTCGCGGATAACATTACAAAATGTATGAAAATCTCTTGAAACATGCAAGCGAAATCTGTGAATGAACCTTTATCGGAAAATACAGGTTTTTACCTATAAATTACGACTTGAAAATAGGAACATGTAATTTATGATATTCATTTTATTACAAAAACGGAAAAATCCCACGATCGTGGGCGCGCGCGATTTGGGCGTAAGTGGAATTCGCCCGCAATAGATTTATCTTTTTCTGCTAAGAACTATTGTATTAGATAATAAACATCACTCCGTTACAATGAATATATGATGGGTTTTTAATTAAGGCATGATGTATTTAACGAACCACAGACAAACTATTTTAAGTATCTCAATATTTATTTAATTTTTACTAAAGAAGTTTAATTAAAGCACTTTAAAAATTGAGCAACTGTGTAACAGTATTTATCATTTATTAAGCAAATGCTACGGATAAACTGTTTAACTTTAGTATCCTATATTTGATTTAGCAGTTTAATTCATATGAAAAATTCATATGACTTTTAATTATGTTACATTGTGCCTATGTGATAGGTAGCATACGATTTATATTTTAACTAATGTACAAAAGTCGATATTGTAAACTATGGATATTGGATTTTACAATTTTGCGGTTGTATTATTATTTTACATTAAATAATAATTATTTCCATGATAACTACAAATGAATTGTCACTTGTTAAATATCATACTTTTCTTTGGTCTATTTTTCAGTCTTACGATACCTTTAATATTTCAACAAATCTATCATTATTACAAAAATCTTTGTATGTGTGTTCGTACTGCAGCTTAAGAGCTGGATACTTCTTCGTGAAAAATTTGATGTATTCGGGATGAGTCGAATCGACTTCCAAAAGCAAATGTCCACCGGGTTTTAAAGCAGTAGCAGCGTATTTTAATAAAGGCTTAATCACTTTCAACCCATCATCTCCTCCATCAATTGCTCTGAGATCTTCGTAGCTGGAAAAGAAAAGAAAAGCATGCAACATATAAATAACCTTTCAAAAGTAAAATCTATTCAAGTACTATATATAAAATTTATTTAAAGTAGAATATTCGTATGCATAGAAATGTAATTCAATTACACTTTAATTTCAGGAGTTAATGTAGGTATCTGCTTGCTCGGTATATAAGGTGGATTGCTAACTATAAAGTCGAAAGTCTTGGAATTTAAATCGAAATCTTCGGATCCGTTTAATTTGTGAGAAAGTTCGATTACTCCATTATCTTTAAGAGTTGCATGCATAATCGTTATCTGCCGCTCTAAACGTAGTTGGTCCCGATTTTCTTTAGTTAATTCGCATGCCTGCCTGTTTGCGTCAATTGCTATACAATTTACCTACAAAACAATGCCATTACTCCTCACGTACATAGGTATTCATATTTTCTTATCATTGGAAAACAATTTCAATACGAAGAGCTGAAGGTATAGAAAATTGATAAGCGGTAAGATATGATAGTCACTGTTTTATTAATATGAGCGATTGCGAGGGATATTGCTCCCGAACCGCATCCGATTTCTAGAATTTCATGTTTCTCCTTCGGCGAAGAACTCAGCCTCTTTAAAACGAAGTCGACCAGTATCTCTGTTTCCGGTCTTGGAATGAAAATTGGTGGTACTAATTTTAAAGTAATATCTCGAAAGTCCCATTCCCCTATTATATACTGAACCGGCATCCTGTGAAAATAAAAATCTGATCTTTATAAACAACCGTAGGATGCATGTGAAATGCATCTGTATGATAAATACAAATGTCTGCAACGGTGTTTACCTACATAATCGGCATTCGCATAATGATTCCAACTTACGACACTGATCCAAAGTCAGCTGTTCGTTTCGCGCACTTACGACATCTATTGTCTAAAAACAAACCTCCTTTATATTCTTCCGAACGTTATTATCGACGAGGCAATATTCGTTAGAAAGAAATTCTGGAGGTAATCGTACAATAAAGTAAAGAGAAGCAACTATACGACAGAACAGTGTTTCTTTTATGTTTACTTACAACAATAGACCTTCGCTTTCACTTGATACGATATAGATTATTGACAAAGTATTGAATCTAGATTTCTTTCTTTAATCATTGCATATTAGTACCAGGGCCGTTCCTGGCGGGGGTGCAGAAGGTGCCCCGCATCTGGGCGGCCGAACCTAGGGGCGGCCGCAGGCCGTTTATTATATGTAAAATTTTGATTATTGACAATAATAATCGAAACTTTTAAAAATCAGCAAACACGAAAAAGTAAACACTGCATATTAAATTCTTAATTAAAGAATATTGAATTAATAAGGGCGGCAATATTGTTTTTGCACCTGGGCGGCCAAAACCCGGGAACGGCCCTGATTAGAACCAAAGTAATTTAGTAAATTTCATACTTATTCGAAAGATTAGAAAGTATAGATACATGTGTGACGAAAAAGTGACATTAAAATAAAATGGAGAATCGGAATCCTACTATACAGGGTATTTTTTAACATGTGAGTATACTGTAGAAACGTTCATATAAACAAATTGACAGCCTGTTTTGTTCTTTTACAATTTGGTAGCAATATGTACAGTGACTCCCGAAAGTATTCGGCCGCACTTTACAACAGAATAACCCTCTCAAAGTTGGGTCAAACAACGTGAATTTTCTTGAGAAGCTAGAAGGATTAGTTTACTCGTTCGGCGTTTCGGAAAAAATTGCAATCGGTCGGGAAAGCGAAGAAAATAGCGAAGGTCGCTTTTTCGGCAGTTTTCCGTCGAAATGTGTGATTTCACTACTTTTAACTGTTGCTCGTAGCTACGTTAACCGATTTCCATGAAATTTTCAGCACGTATACAACTTACTTAAATCCACAAACGGGATTTTTACATTTTCAATACAGACTCGGATAAAAAAGCTGAAAAAGCGACCTTCGCCATTTTTTTCCTTACACGACAACGAGTAAACTAATCCTCCTAGCTTCTCAAAAAAATTCACGTCGTTTCACCCAACTTTGAAAGGGTTACTCTGTGTTAACACTAAACGCACCAAGCGGGGTCAAATGACCCTATTCAAAATTGACTTTAAAATCGTACATTCATTGTTATTTCTTTCGCTCATCTGACTTTCTGTAAATTCTTATATTATCTGATTATTCAATTTCTCGCTTTCCGTTTCTCTCTTAGCTTATTTTTTACCCAGAAAAATTCTTTCATACCTTATGTACCACGAGGGGTCATTTGACCCCTTACGAAATTTACGTATTTTTCTGCAGTTCTCCAACTGGAACCTTAGTTCTGGAATCAGATACACTTCTCAAGTTATAGTGTCATTTATCTGAATCTGATATGTGTGTTTGGTTTCGGCGTGAGTACTTGAACGACCCGATCGGGTTCATACGACGTAGCGCGTAAACATAAGAAGAAAAGGAAAACCTACAAGTAGGAACATCGAGCAGCCCAAGCAATAATTCCCAATCACGAAGAAAATGCCAAATAAGATTGCGCACGGGTAATAAAACCACTCGAACTCGCATAATTTGCAAAAAACGAGTCTGCGGAAAATGCATGAAGGAGAAACCAGTCATATGTAAACAGTGTAATTAATCGATTATTTTATTTATAAAAATAAAAATATATCTTTGATTATTTTATTAGAAATTAGAAGTTATGTTGCGAATTATTTCCTTTAATAAATTAAGAATTTCTATCTAAAAACCAACGTTTATTTCATAAGGGGTCAAATGACCCCTTATGTGTACGAATAGATATGTCTAAGTACCGGTACGTTTAGTGTTAAGCGGTAACACCACTCTAGAGGCAGAAAAAAAGACCTAAATTTGACAATTTATTTTCGGAGTATGACAAACGGAATAGAATTTCTTTTCAGAGGGTTTATTTAACACATGTTGAAGTACGGAAAACAATTTTTTTATTGTCATTTTCAGACAAAATGGCGGCGACAGAGCCCGTCGTCGAAACCACTTCTTTCAAACTGGGAGGACGGATTTTTCGGAGACTATTGCATGGATCGATTTGAAATTTTTACAGTAGCTTCACAACAATATTCTCTTTGGAAGTACGTAGCCGTTTTTTGATTGAATGTAAACTCTTTGTTTTATAAACAATTTAATGCTCATGTTTAGGGCAAAAGATCAATTCATTTCTTAAAAAGTGCACCACTTCCACAAAAATTGATTAAAAATAAAAACCCTACGTACTTCCAAAGCCAATTGTATATAGATTATAAATATTTTTTATTTTTTGTTCCCGGACTCATACATGCCGAGAAATCCGTCCTCCCGTGGCGGTGTTTTCAAAAAAGCTGTTTTCGACGACGGGCTCTGTCGCCGCCATTTTGTACGAAAATGACAATAAAAAAATTGTTTTTCGTACTTCAATATGTGTTAAATAAACCCTCTGAAAAGAAATTCTATTCCGTTTGTCATACCCCCAAAATAAATTGTCAAATTTAGGTATTTTTTTCTGCCTCTAGAGTGGTGTTACCCCTTAAGGTGCGTCCGAATACTTTCGAGAGTCACATACCTCTCATTTTACTTACAAAACTAACACCCCACCGCAAACTTTCCAGAATGACTTGCACGCATTACTATTGCCTGTCCCAGCCAAAGTTGGTACGCGAATTTACCACCTCTAAGTAGGTGGAAATTGGCACATGCCTTCTTTCCCTTCCGTGCGCTAATTTAGGCAGAAACGCATGGACTCGTAGGAGGAGCGTCATTCCCTCGAACGAACGGAAGACGATCGCAAGAATTGGTGACCAGGTCGCTACCACTCGTACACCAACTCTGGCTGTCCCGACAATAGATATAGCGCCATAATAATGCTCTGCTTCACTTCGATGGAGAAGCTAAACGCTGTTTAAATGAACAGGTTCTATCGCCTGGCCAGCTCATTCTTCAAACCTGGGCTCCACTCAATTGTTAGTTGCGGAGGTACCTGAAATTCATCATTTACACAGAAGTTCTACGAGGAGATGTACTCAAGCTTGGGTCCCAGCTAGAAGTGCTCATTCGCACAGTTTCCTTTGGAGGTGACGAAATAGTTGAAGGTATGAAATATACATATGTACTCTGCACATACGAAGAAACATCCTGTATAGTACGACTGCGATATAGTTACTAATGTTTATGGAGTAGTAGTCGCCGCGAGCGGCGCTTCGTAATTGCGATACCTTGCTGGTGCCTATAACGTGCGCCAGGATGTGCTCGATCGACTCTACCGGTTCCGGAACGCCTGCGTTTTCGAACCGGTGGCTCCATTGTTCGATCATCTCGCCGACAGTGGGGCAATGTGCGTTCACTGCACACAGACGTCGCGTCGGTCGCCTCGAGGCGAGAATTCTGCTGTTACTAGGATGTAAACACGCCTCGACATTTACGACGGAGAGGAGCGTACGAGCATGCGACAGACCTCGCAACATTGTGCTTTGCAAAGAATAATTCGTTAATAACGTTCGAGTGAACTCGTGAGCGAAAAGCTGGCTCGCGCGACGCCGCAACACGATACCGATTCTCTGCGTTCGATTGAAATTATGCCCCGAAAAATTCTGTTACGTGCTGCCAGCTATAGGAAGTCACGTTTGGTTACGTATTCACTCACCGGCGTGATGTCGACCGAGCAGGAAAAGAGCCGCCGCCGAAGAGGCGATTGAGTAGATATTTTGCAAGGGCGATTAATAATTGTATCGATATTTCATTCTAAACGAGTACATCGGCAATGGAATTGATATATTCATTTGAATAATTCCGTTCTACGAATGTTTTAACGTACGAGAAACTATCGAGCTTATATTTCTACTCAACAACATAGAAACTTAAAATGTTCCCGCGCTAGTATCAATGTACGATTGTCCAATAATTATTCATTCCAGGAATCGCGAACGTTAAAGGCTCTAGGGCCGGTATTCATAGTCGTTGCTTAAGACTAAGATCGTCTTAAGCATTTGCTTAAGTCCCCGTCTAGTTTCATAGTCGACAAATAAGCATCGTCTTAAGCATTTACTTAAGTATTTACTTTGTCAAGTAATCCTTATTGAATCATGTTTCATAGTCAGTTCTTAAGATCATCTTAAGAACATAAGTATTCATAGTCGATTAAGAACTTCTTATTCGAGCATAAAGCAGTCTTATTCGAGCAAAGTGAGGTTAGATTTTCAAGTCGACGTTTTAGTTGACTTAAGACCATGTTATTAGACCAAAGAGGATATATAATAAGAGGCGTCACTCGACAAGGACAGAAATAAGCTAGGGAAATCACTAGACAACCAATTTAAATGCCCAGTCGGCAATGATCGGTAAACTTCGGCAATAATCAGCAAATTGCGGTAAGGTACATTTAGTCGATTTGAATATCCCGCTTGAATAGACAACCAATTTAAATGCCAAGGTCAAGTAAAGACTTCAAAGGTTCCGCCCGGATTGACGCCTCTTATTATATCTCCTCCTTGATTAGGCGTTAAGACGGTGAAGGACGCCTGTTACTGGTGGCAAAACATGCAGTGTTAATTTCTTCACAGGTTGTTAACGCGTAGAGTAGGAGTTCAGTTGTTATTTTTCGAAGCGTAACGCAGTACCATCTACGTCTCTGCCAGTATCTGTGTGGTGACGGCGCGGGAAAAGAAACACAAAATGTATTTTCAATATCATTCCTGATTGGGTATTCCGCTCGGCTACACGGGAAAGTTTCCGATGCTCGCCGAACGTAATATAAGATTGGCTTAAGCATTTGCTTGACTAAGCAAGCATTAAGCACCATTTTCTTGACCAAGCAAATCTTAAGTTCAGACTATGAATACATGCCGTCTTAAGCATAGCTTATTCGAATAAGGCCGACTTTGTCAAGAAATTCTTAAGCACATGCTTAAGCAACGACTATGAATACCGCCCTAGTTGGTGAGAAATTGTAAAGATGTTTGCTTTACTTGTTCAGTCGATAACATATTGATTAGCGGCGCATGCGCGGCGACGCGGAGTGAAAAGAAGGGTGCGGGCCTGCAAGCCGTGATTCAGTTTAGGGCGCCAGCAGTCGCCACCGGTCCTACTTAGAATTCGCGTCGAGTCGTCTGCCATGACAGTGGTCGGTGTTACGGCACGAGTGCACCGTTAAACTTTCGTTCGTCGTTTGGCTGTGGCTCTTAGGATCCGAGAGACGATCCGATGGGCTAGATCCCCGTACACCCCCGAGGACTCTTACGCGATCGTTTTCCAACCGAACGATGGCATTTGTCATTCTGAGGTAGCGTGGTGGTGCAGTAGACGAATTGCACGCGTCTCCGGCCTGGTGAATGGCGAGTGGCGGTATATAGTGGCAGTATTGTGACGCGTGTCTCGGTGCCGCGCTGGCTGTCAGTTTCATCGGGTATCGGGGATCGCGTCTTATATCTGTCCCGTGTGATATCATCGGCCACTCTCGCAACTTCCCCGCTGCTGACACGTAGAAAGGAGCAATTGGTACATACGCGGGCCGTTACGACGCGTAACAATCACCTCGGGGATTGCACGGCATTTGTTTACAAGCAGAGGCCTTCTCGGTCCCTCGAAAGAGCGTGAGAATAAGGTGTGGTGAACAGTGACATGTAGATTCGTCGTGCTCGTTCACTCCTGCTTTTCTTTCTCCCTTCCCACCGCCTTTCCCCTTCCTCGTTGTTGTTCTAGGCACGCGTATTCCTATCTTTCCTTTCCACCTTCTCCCGCCGCCATCGGCACATACCGATTCGACTCGGCTCACAGCGGCCTGAAAGTCTGTCGAAGGCAAACGTTCGCTGGCACGCCCAATGCTTCTTCAATGAAACGAACTGAAATTAATTGGCAGGAAGATCGGCAAACGATTGCATTCGCGCGAAATCTCGCGGCGTTGTATCTCGGTCCTGGAGATAAGGTAAAAGACCCAATACGTGGACACGTCCCAGTAGCTGGACACTGGTGCAAATAATACTGATTAGTACATTTCATATTCGCTTTATCCAAAAAATTACTATTTTATTCAATTATTCAAATATTTAGTAAAATATATTCATATATATATATATTTGGTATATTTGTAACACTTTCGTAAAAAACAATTTATTCTCTTGAACTGTCCGGTTTACACCATTTTAGTATTGGATTTATCTGATTTGCTAAGCAGTCGATGTTACACACGACTACACATAACCAGGGCTTGAAAAGGTTCGAAAATAATTGTTTCAAACTGTTATATAAAGGTTCTGACTGAAAGAGTTATGAAGAACCTTTATTCTGAATAACCGTTATAAAGAACCTAAATATCAGACTATATAAGTATAAGTTACGGTTCCTATATAGCTCTATAACTTTTATTTTTTAGGTTCTATATAAGTTCCAAACGGTTATAGAACCGATTCAATAACTTTTATTTCTTAGGTTCAATATAAGTTCCAAAGCGGTTACAGAACCGATTCTTGTAACGATTGTACAGAATTTTATAGAAAATGAAATGACAACATATTACAACTATAGACTACTGTGTATAACCAAATTGTTTAAAAATTATTATAAATAAGTAAGTAAATATATATTCTTCAATTCTTTTGTAATATGAAGTGTTCGTTAATATAAATGTTTGGTTGTTATATCGATGAGGGTCTAGCTCCCCGATTTGAATGATATTTTAATATGTTGTCAGAATCATGATCCTGATGGTGAGGTGGCCCCTAATTGAAAAACTGAACTTGACAAATAAATGTTTCGATCTATGGTATTAAATATTTATTGCACTTTTTGTTATAATATAGAATAGATATTATAAATTATAATTTTTCAAGTGCCCGCTTGTGGTTCATATTACAAAAGAATTGTATACGTATATACAAATGTGTACATAATATATATTTACTTACTTATTTATAATAATTTTTAAACAATTTGGTTATACACGGTAGTCTATAGTTCTAATATGTTGTCATTTCATTTTCAATAAAATTCTGTACAATCGTTACAAGAATCGGTTCTGTAACCGCTTTGGAACTTATATTGAACCTAAAAAATAAAAGTTATTGAATCGGTTCTATAACCGTTTGGAACTTATATAGAACCTAAAAAATAAAAGCTATAGAGCTATATAGGAACCGTAACTTATACTTATATAGTCTGATATTTAGGTTCTTTATAACGGTTATTCAGAATAAAGGTTCTTCATAACTCTTTCAAGAACCTAAATCTTTATAATAACGGTTTCAAGCCCTGCACATAACCTTAAAATTAGTCATTCAATAATAGATTCTTTTTACTCAAGTTTGTTTACTGATTTGAATAAATTACTTATGCAGAAGAAATATGCAAAAAGAAAAAACTATTGTGTTGTTTTTTTTATTTAATTTCTCTAGAAAACATCCAAATTGCTGATGTTTCATTATGTGTCCATGTAATGGGACAGTAAAATCGGGACGCCGGGACATACTAGTTAAGCTGTCCAAGTATTGGGCCATTGTAAGGTCTATGAATTTTCAATATTTCACAAAATTATTCACTCCTACAATATGTGTTTTTTTTTAATGATAAAGTACACACGATGCCCCATGTAATTGCAAAATCGTTTTTATATAAATCGATTTGTATAACTGAAAAATTCTCAATTGTGTGTACGCCATACCTTAAATGTCCAGGTATTGGGACATTTACCTTAACGCTTCCACCCCCATTTTCGACAACCGTACCCGTACTCCTCCGTTCACGAAGTCGGGGGCGACGCGAGCACCAGGCAGCGGTATAATCTAGCGAGACCTCCGTTTCTGTACGCGCATCTCAACGGGATCGAATGCCGGAAACGACCGGCCATGAAGAAACAGTTCGCCCCGGTAGGTTCATGCCCCTTGTACGCGTTGCGTCTCGCCGTGCCGTCGATCGTCGGCTAAAGGATCTTAGTAACGTACTCGGTGTCCCGCTTCGTGCGCTCGGCGCGTGTTAACGCATTATTTTTTCACCGCGCTCGTTAGCAGCCGTCGAAATGGCGGGAATGTCGAAACGCGCGGACGTGCTTGCCTTCGTAAAGTAACGGGTGATCGGAAGGGACGTGTATCCGTTGCTCGCGACAGGGAGTTTTCTGTTATGTAGCGATCTCCGCTCGCTTAGCGCGTACACAACTTCTTGGGCGAGTGTGTATACGGTCGCTGCACTTCCCGTCATCTCTGGCATCGTAACGCTACGTTGGAATGATTTTTGTCGGCTGTTCTTAGTGTTTGCACGGGACGCGATGTTGTCTGCATAGTCAGGTTCGATGGACAGTGTCGCGTTATGCACGGGGTCGACTGAGATACGCGACTGCGCGTAAAAGTGTGTACGCGCAAGCAGTCAAGGGAGGAGATACCCTGCGCTATCTCTTTCTCGCGTTCGGCTCAAGATCTCTACCGTGAATGAGAAGATGTTTAACTTTATGAAGAAGGCCACGGAGAAGGACGACAAGGAGAAGCGGAAGCGCGAAAAAAAGGAACGGAAAGATGTGAAGAAACGAGATCGCAGCAGCATGTCCGCGGAGGAATTACTACGCTTGGACGAAGTATGTACCTATTTCGTTTTCTTTAAGGGGGAACACCCAGGGCCGGCGCGAGGATGATTGGCGCCCTTAAGCAAGAAAATTTTTGGCGCCCCCAAATTTTTGCACCTGTTTTCTATTTAATATGTTTTGCATTTACGAGGTACAATAAAAAAAAGAATTACATTTACATTTTGTTTATATGGGAGTTGGATTCCTTTATTATTAAGTCTGCGATATAGTTTTTAGCGCCCCCTTCGACTGGCGCCCTTATGCGGCGCATTACTTGCATAATGGGTTCCGCCGGCCCTGGGAACACCACTGTGACGGCCGGAGAAGTAAGACATTTTTGAGAATTTTTTTTTCAGGAATAATTTACAGTTTTCATCGAAAAATTTTATTATCTATCTTTAGTACGCTGTCTTAAGAGACTATAAAAGAAAATAAATAGAAAAATATTCATAAATTTTAATATATTAATTAATCTTCTAGACCTCCCCACGCGAGCTGGTCGAATGTGTAACTATGGAACAGCAGGTCCGAAATTAAATTTAATTTTTTTTTTTAAACTACTTGGAGTGTAGTTTCTGTTGTACGTACGGATTCTTTGATTGAAAACAATTTTTTTTAAATACGCTCGAAAAACTGTCCATCTTATTCGCGGGTTTGCGAAAATTTTCTTCTAAAGCGTACCATTTTTACAAAAATAATTTGTTTAAGAAATCGGTACGCACAACGGAAACTACACTCATATAGTTTATAAAAAAAAAGAAATTTGATTTCGGACCTGCTGTTCCATAGTTACACATTCGACCAGCTCGCGTGGGGAGGTCTAGAAGATTAATTAATATATTAAAATTTATGGATGTTTACTATTTATTTTTTTTGTATAGTCTCTTAAGACAGCGTACTAAAGATAGATAATAAAATTTTTTCTCTGAAAACTGTAATTATTCTTAAAAATAGCTTGCTTTTCCGGCCGTGTTCCCAATTATGTTCGCTTTTTTTTAATATCCCTCGACAAAAGCGCGTTAGGTTTGTTGCTGTCTTCGTTCCTCTCATCGCATTAGCGCGTGTTGCGTGTCTGCCGCTTACTCAGCCCATGAGTAGGCAGTTCTTTCGTCGTATAAAAACATATCTTTCGATTAAGTTCTCAATCCCTTCCTCGTTACGGGGAACGTTTGCTACATGACTTTATTAGGTTTATGTCAGCTCTTTTCGGTTAGTGAATTTTTTTTAATATAGTTTTTGAGGCACTTGCGGCAGCATTATGATTATATATTTTTTTTAATAAACACCCGAATAAAGTAACGAATACATTATGTTTAAGTCATCGTCAGTAACCCAAATGACACTGTTTACCCACAGTTGGCAAATCTACAGTAAGTTCACAGTTTTTCGTACACTAAAGGAGCCTAAAAACTGTAGAAGATTTCAAAGAAAAAATAATTATAGTTTATAGATCAGTGAACTCAAGCAGTTTTAAACACTACGAATAATAACAGTTTGCTGGAAACAGTAGATTTTTCTGCTGCAGAAGACGTACCTATATGCAAACATAACATTTACTTGCGTAATTTACGTACTTTTTCCACTTATAATGAAAGAACAGTGCAACATTTTTGCGACCGTCGAATTTAGCTTGATATTTTTTAGAAGTTAGTGATCCGGATTTTTCTGATATGTACTATATCTCTTCGACCAGCTGTAGGTAATGTTTTCTGCCGTGCTTATCAACGTTAAACAGGATGTGGACATAGATAAATTCCTATGATTTCTTACATCCAACTCATTGGTCGAAGTCTCATTTTTTATCCATATTTTTCCTTTACGGTGCAGTGAAACACTTTATGATGCGTTCCCACGCGTGCAACGCGTGATACACAATGCGCATAAAAAGGGGCGGGTTCGATTAGGTAGCACGCGTCAATGACGCCAACGAACTGTCGCCGCAGCCGTGACGATGTATCGCACGTATTAATTCTCCAATATTTCAAAGCAATTAACGCGTTCATCTGTTTGACTGTATAAATTTAACATTCTAAAACGAGACAAAACTACGCCTTTTTGTTAGTTCTGCACAGAGTTGGGCAAAAGTTTATCTAAATAAAAATCTCAAATAACGAACAAAAGATAAATAATTTTTATTCGTTATTCCAGGCTCGAGTAATCGAAGTTATCTTTATTCGAAGAGCACCGAATAAATCATTTTATTCGATGAGAATTTATTCGACGAATAAAGATAATTTTCTATTGAATGAAGATAATTTTTTTATTCCATGAAAATTTATTCGACGAATAACGATAGCTTTTTATTCGAAGGTTGTATTCGAATAAATGCGTCGAATAAATTTTTCATCCGTAGCATTTATCTTTTCGAAGCCTTCGAATAAAGCCACGAATAACTTTCGTCAGCGTCGAGCGTGTTTATTCGAGCCGCCGGTCCTTTGTGTTCGGCGCTCGCCGCTCGGCGGGGCTCGACCCTCGGCGGCTCGAATAAACACGCTCGACGCTGACGAAAGTTATTCGTGGCTTTATTCGAAGGCTTCGAAAAGATAAATGCTACGGATGAAAAATTTATTCGACGCATTTATTCGAATAAAACCTTCTAATAAAAAACTATCGTTATTCGTCGAATAAATTTTCATCGAATAAAAAAATTATCTTCATTCTTCGAATAAATTCCCATCGAATAGAAAAATTATCTTTATTCGTCGAATAAATTCTCATCCAATAATATTATTTATTCGTTGCTCTTCGAATAAAGATAACTTCGATTATTCGAGCCTCGAATAACGAATAACGAATAAAGATAAAGTATCATTTATTCGATCGTTATTTAAATAATTTTTTATCTAGATAATGCCCAACTCTGGTTCTGCATAAGCCCATGCTGGTAACTACATATTCCTTATGTACAGTACACTCTCCCTTATACGGTCTCTCTTTAACCGGCCACATTTTCGTTAAGAGGATCAGCAGGAAAACAAAATTGACACATTCCATGTTACGTAGCTCATTCGTGGTTCACAGCATTTATAATTAACCTTTAGAGGGCCGGGCTGGCCACTATAGTGGCCATCTAAGAAATTTGATACTTTGCCGGCCATTTTGGTGGTATATATGCATAAATTTTAAGTAAATAAAATTTACAATTTCAATGAAAAAATTCCGGCACAGTAAAGGTTAAGCTGGGTTTACATTAGTCCAGTCCAGTGATCCAGTCCAGCACTGGATTAGAACTGGAATAATGTAAATAGTGTGATCATTCCAGTCCAGTGCTGTCATTCCAGCAGATTTCGACTGGATCGAAAGTCTACTTTTCGATCCAGTGTTTACCCCCTCCATCGAGAACACAACATTCCAGCGTTGCTGGACTGGTCTAGACGGCTCAGTCCAGTGCCGCCTGGTGCCGCCTGAAGCGTAGTAGGTACAACGTACACGTGTTTGCATTTTGAAGAAAATAATGGCAAAGAAATTAAATGAAGACCAAACCTTCAAATGCTAATCTATACTCAGAAGGATCCTCTGATTTCAGTTGTTGCAAAAGTAACGCGGAGCCACCTTTTTCACTTCTTTCCCTTATCCAGTTTCGCATCCAAATTCGCTTTTTTCTCTTCATTTCTACATCAACTATGTCAATAATTTCTTTACAAATTAATATTAAAGCAAGTTTCAGATGATTTTTTATCCTTCTTTTGCGTGAATCCATTATTACCTATCACTTTTAACCGTTCATAAACGACTGGAAGACTGTTTTCCAGTCGATTCACTCGCTGGATCCAGCGACTGGAATAATGTAGACCTCGACCGATTTCCAGTCAAACCACTCACTGGATCCAGCGACTGGACTAATGTAAACCCAGCTTTAAGGAAACTTGTCGAATGAAATGAAGATTCTTCGGACTTAATTTTGGAATAATATAAAAGGAAAAAGCTGAAAGTGTAAAGACTTTAATTCAACGATTCATTTCTTATAGTCTGTTACTAAAATTGTAATGCAATCTTTTCATCACTTTTTAAGGATCTATACAGAATCTAATATTCTGACTGTGCACGGAACGTGGAAAAAGATTTTTGGAATAAATACAGTGCACCGTAATGATAGGAGAATTTGTATAATTCTCATGTGATGTTGAACGCAAGCAATAAATAGTCGTAAGGTTAACATATGATATATATTTGGCATATACAGTAGCGGACAAAATAGTTACCACTTTTTCGATTTCCTTTATTTTTGTTATTTTTTAACATCAACTTGGAACCGTAGTATGTGTTTAATATACATATTCTGATGGATAATCGAAAGCTGTATAAAACCCAGTTGAAATTGAATTTATGTAACCGGATAACACATTTTTGGGACCGACAAAGGAGTCACCACTTTTGGTATTCTTTTAGGCCGTCCTAAAAGCAGAAGGTGTCCTCACAAAATATCAGACTTTTTATTACTTTTAAAAACTGTGTAATTGTTTAACAGCTTTAAAAGGGTGTTGCCGTGTTCTCAATGTTATGTAGGGATTTTGTTTATTAGTTAAATAAATTCAATTTTAACTGGGTTTTATAAAGTTTTCAATTCTCTATCAGAATACGTATATTGGGCACATGCTGCAGTTTTGAGTTGTTGTTAAAAAATAATAGAGGTAGAGTGGATCGAAAAAGTGGTAACTTTTGTGTCCGCTACTGTATTTTCCGATTAACTGGTCATTTGTTTATCCGGCTACGAGGGCGTTTACTGTATTACTGTCGGTACTATTACTACGTGTACATACATATACATATACTACAATTAGGAAACATTACATCAGCGTTGTCCAAGACAGGACTCGTGAGCAATTTGAGGTTCTCCCACTCTCGACCGCGTCGTCAGGGATACCGCGCGACGCTAAAGAGGTGACCATGACTAACGTCTCTGTCGTCAAGGAAGCTCAAACGCTACACGTGATGTGTGTAAGTAATTAGTAACACACGTTACTACAGTGAGCCAAAGCTACTATTCTTCGCGTATATTGTGTGGAGAAGGGACGGTTGGAAGGGGAAGCAGGCGCGTGAGGGGCCGCAACGTTGTGGAGCCGTGACTCGATAAATGTCGGCAATATCGAATGTTATCGGTACTTCGATATGTCAATAATATCATTCAGATATCGTTAAGGCGAATAGAAGCGGCTGAGGAAGAATGCAATGGATTAATTGTAATAAAGTCAGGGTCATTCCACGCCAACTCGATCACTTTTTTCCCTCGATGTCTCGGATTTTGTTCAAACTTGAATATGTTGTAGCCCTCGCGAAAGTATGGGGGGTTTAATTCACCATTTTGTCGTTTTCGAATTTGTTTAAAAAATATAGGGCGTTGAGTTTTGCGATTTTTACCTATTTTCATGAAAATGGGTTGTACTTATGCATTTTTAACTCGGAAACTATTTGTCGGATTTAGTTGATCCTAACGTTATTGTAAACTAGAAGGATCGGCCTTCCTGAATATTTTTGTTCCCGGTTAAAAAATCATTTTTACAATAATGAAAATTATAAATAAAGTTTTATTTTGCAAATTGAGGCTCAAGGTCACGATTTTAAAAATCCGAAAAAATACCACCATATTCGCTGAAGAATTTCCTATAAAATCAGCCTTTCTCTTGTTGGTAATTTGTATATTCAACGTCGCAGGAAGCTGTTAAAGACAGCGGCGCGCGCCGTTTCAGGTAAGCGAGCCGCGCGCTCCGCTATTACGGTCGCCTGACCGTACCCCTCGCACCCTCTATTACTTCAATCAGGTCTAACAACGGTAGAAACAATAACGACAGCTCACGTATTCATCACGAGGGTGTCATTTATACCTGCAGAAGAATTTTACTAACCCACTCTTGGCCAATGCTACTTTTTTATAATAATCAGAATTGTAAGTACCAGCTTGACTGTTCGTTGATTATTTGTTGAAAAAGTGCCATTGCTCGATGGAAACCACGAGAAGGTGGTGGGTTCTTTCCATCAGGAGTGGATAAGGATGGATTAGGAAGGTTGGCATGGATATGGTCACTTCGAATAGCGAGAAAGCGCATTATTCTACTTATATCATCATTACAGTAAAAATTTTCTATTAATGTCTTTGTGCTTTGTGGTAATTGACGACCATGCTTAGGATTTGGAGTTGACATCACTCCGTGCTCGGCTTGCAATCGCTTTGCTTGTCTTGCCATGTGGTATGAACTTTCAAATTCCCGACAAATTTTCCGAATACTCCGCGAGTTCGGTAGGACTGTAAGGATACGGATTTTTTTCACTATTGTCCGATTCTGCAATAAATTTATCCTTTAATTGTTTAACTATTTCGTTACTATCTTCCACAACACTACTTGAACTACTTTGTGCATCTACTAAATTTGATTTTACAATACTATGGGCGCGGTCTATTTTTTCTAATGTTCTTCTACTAGATTTTAAAGTTTTACTTGTTAATGGAGACTCGCCTACGGATGCCATTAATATATTGGTGGAACTCAGTACCTCGGTTGGATCGATTAAGGATGAATGCATACGCGACAATCCAGATGGCCCGGGTTCTGCTATTGCACTTTCAGGCTGTTCCTTCTTTCCTTATATAATTTCACGCGACAATTATTGCAAATGAACGTCTTTTCAGTAAGAAATTGAAATGAACGACACATTTCCAATGATACTCTTCGAAGTGTATATGTATACCGTGCATGTCCCTTTTTGTTGAAGGGATTGCAACACCACTGACGCACCATTTTCGGAAATCCACAAACAGATATTGAAACAGTAGACGCGCACGATGCGAAAGTTCTCTGAAGACTAAAGACTTTAAAGGACGATGCCTAAGCAGAAATGTGTAGCGCTATATAAGTTTATTACCATCTAGGCCAAGAGTGGGTTAGTAAAATTCTTCTGCAGGTATAAATGACACCCTCGTGATGAATACGTGAGCTGTCGTTATTATTTCTACCGTTGTTAGACCTGATTGAAGTAATAGAGGGTGCGAGGGGTACGGTCAGGCGACCGTAATAGCGGAGCACGCGGCTCGCTTACCTGAAACGGCGCGCGCCGCTGTCTTTAACAGCTTCCTGCGACGTTGCATATACAAATTACCAACAAGAGAAAGGCTGATTTTATAGGAAATTCTTCAGCGAATATGGTGGTATTTTTTCGGATTTTTAACATCGTGACCTTGAGCCTCAATTTGCAAAATAAAACTTTATTTATAATTTTCATTATTGTAAAAATGATTTTTTAACCGGGAACAAAAATATTCAGGAAGGCCGATCCTTCTAGTTTACAATAACGTTAGGATCAACTAAATCCGACAAATAGTTTCCGAGTTAAAAATGCATAAGTACAACCCATTTTCATGAAAATAGGCAAAAATCGCAAAACTCAACGCCCTATATTTTTTAAACAAATTCGAAAACGACAAAATGGTGAATTAAACCCCCCATACTTTCGCGAGGGCTACAACATATTCAAGTTTGAACAAAATCCGAGACATCGAGGGAAAAAAGTGATCGAGTTGGCGTGGAATGACCCGTCATTTAAAATCTATTTATTTTTATTTGAACTTATTGCACGCAACTAGGGTTTATACAAAAACCGACTTTTGAAAACATCGGTTTTCGAATTCCACTATTCCCAAAAAACCGGTTAAACCGGTTTTCGAATTTTTACCAAAAAATATATTTAAAATAGAAAATAAATATTTATACTTATTTTAAAAATTTTCAGTTCTTTTAATATTTATTGAATTACAAACGAATAACAAAATAAAATATAATCTATCTATACAAAACCAAATAAATAAAAAAAAAACTAAAATCCGTACAAATCCATACAATTTTTGAGTTCACTTAATATTGATGGATCTACAAAAATATAACACAATAAAATACACTGCATTCAAAACCAAATGAAACAAACTAAAATAACTAAAATCCGTACAAAATATAATTTATAAATCTTAATTTCATTTAGTATTTTTCTTCCGAAAATATGAACTCATGATGATTAGTTTTACAGTAAACTGTTACTACAATATGCTTGTGTGCGAAGGGATTTCAAGTCAAAATGTTAACGTTTTTAATTAAATAATTAATTCATTTTTACATATTAATTCTAGTACATAAAGCCGGTTTTTTAAATTTAAAAACCGGTTTTCGAATTTGACAAATTATAAAAAAAAACCGGTTTTTAAACTCGGTTTTTAAAAACCGACAAACCCTACACGCAACATATTATTGTATTGGGACTGTAATCTTGTTCTTCTGGCTGAAAAAATTTGTATATTTATATGTGTGTTGTAAATTGTATATCATATATACAAATATAACATACAAGTATATTTTTCTCGAAATTATATCATTATACAATATTTAAATATTGAATTCGTTTTTTATTGATGCAAAATTGTAATCAATATTTGATTTGATATTTTGCACTTTCTTATCAAAATTTTTCCATACACTCTTACTTATACTTGTATGTGCATCCATTGTTAAAATATTGTCACTGTTGCTCGACTCTAAATTGGAATTATTTTGGCTAATATCGCACTTCTGTAGATATTAAATTACTTTTTACCATTTTAACATATTCCTTCGAATCGAAGGCGATATCTTTATATGTATCGGGGATCCAAATTATAGAAATTGCATACGTACGATGCGCTTCAGTGTCTTTAGAACGGTTGTTTAAATAATTTAATATATTTGTACGTAATATGATAACGTCTGCTGATATATATATGAAATTATAAAATTTCTTCAAATGAGTCAAGAGTGTTTGAATAGATAACGACAGCATTTGGGCAGACTTTGGCAAAAAAAATATATCTAATATTGATTACTATCCTGCATCACTAAAATATGAGTTGAAAAGGTAAATAGTTTTAAACGATATAATTTCGAGCACCATGTGTGTGCGTGCATATACGAGTATATCTACACATACACGTACTATCTATTTTCAATATATAAACAAAGTGTATAAATACAAGGAGTAATATATTCCAATGTTTTCACTTTTACAGATATTTGAAATGTGACATAATAAATATAGAAAGCGTGACCCAGTCGCGTGATGGAATGTAGAAGGTGCAATAAATTTTCCAAAACTTTGCACTATGGCTATCAAACATTTATCAATACCGGCAACTTCTGTGCCAAGTGAAAGATTTTCCAAAAAAAGGACAAATTCTTTCGAACAGGAAAACAAGATTACAACCAAAGTACAGTGATATGTAATCCGTAATAAATTTATATAAAAATAAATAGATTTTTAATGATTTTATTACAATTATTACGTCTCATTCTACCTCAGTCACTTCTATTCGCCTCAACGATATCTGAACGATATTATCGGTATGTTGTTAAGTATCAATAAGATACTGATAATGTATCGCTAATCGATAGTCTCACATCTACACGGGAGGACAGCGCTGCGTTACATTATACAGGGTGAACCGCGAAATATGATTCCCTCTATTTTCGTTGTTAGTGGACCGATCAAATTTTTTTTGGCATCGATTTTGTCTGTTTTTTTTTAAATAAATTTTCTACATCACCTTCAACCTTTTTGTGCATAACATTATATGTAGTGTTTTTGCCTATCAGCTAGCTGCTAGTAGGCATTGAGGTCTGCGAAGATAGCACCCCCAAATTCGAATTTTCGGAAAAACTCAACGGCATTCGTTTGTCCACGTTTGTCCAACAAAATTTTTCGTTTTATTAATAATCGAATTATTAATAAAAATAGCCAAGAAGTACGATACGGTTAAAACGACCACGTATAAGTACGATTTTTTTTATTAATAATTCGGTTCTGGAGGGTGGACAAACGGAATCTTGGGGTGGACAAACGTCTTCTACATCTAGACTAACGCAATCCGCCGTTGGACAAACGATTCCATCGTTTAATTAAAAAAAAATCGTACTTATACGTGGTCGTTTTAACCGTATCGTACTTCTTGGCTATATTTATTAATAATTCGATTCTGGAGGGTGGACAAACGAAATTTTTGGTTCGACAAACGTGGACAAACGATGGACAATCATTTCCCACTGTCAAATCATTAAAAAGTTTTCATGAGGTTCCCGGTGAAATTTTTTTTTGTTCATAACATTTTTTGTAGGGTGGACGAACGAAAAATTTTGGTGGACAAACGATGCTAGATCGTGGACAATCGTATCCCTCTTTTAAAATGTTGAAAAGTGTTCATGGAGGCTGCTGATGACAAATTTTCTTAATATGTTCATAACTTTTTTTTTAAGGGTGGACAAACGAAAATTTTTGTTGGACAAACTTGGACAAACGAATGCCGCTGAGTTTTTCCGAAAATTCGAATTTGGGAGTGCTATCTTCACAGACCTTAGGCATTAAGGCAAATTCAACGAGCTTAATAAAAATTATTCTTTTATCGAATCGAATGATATGGCGATAAAAACATTCAGGCGAAAAGTATTTTGGGCAAGCTGAATTACATGCGATGTTTTGTTAATGTTACGTTAGTATTGGTCGTTATGTACCTCACCATGGATAATTGATGTCTGTGAACATTTTTCGTCGGCGCCGGTAGCTTACTCACAATCAGAAGGCATACGAGATGTTAATAGTCTTGTACGGTCTTTGTAAATACTCCCGTGCATGTCTGTCAAGTGTAGAATAACGCACAGTATCATGAGTTACGGGATGAGGAAAATCTTGAAATGCCCTTAATTTATGGGGAGTGCAGACATATCATAGATGGATGTTCAGCATTCAGTCGGGCGAATTAAGTGATTGAAAGATATACGTATTCACTTCTTCGTTTTCTGCACAAGTGCGCAGAAGCTGGAAGGTCGGCATGTTGTACACAAACTGTGAACGAAAGGAAGTTCGAAGTTTAAGGGGACCTTCCGGTCTAGAGCTCAAAAAGATAGGTGATCTTTAGGAATTAATTAAAGGAAAACTACTATACATAATATAATGGGACTTTTTGCATTGTATTAAGGCTGTCTTAAGATATAGAAATCTACTTTTTCTTTTATAATTAATCATTGCAGACGGCACTGGGGAGTCGTTAAAGTCAAGGCGTCAAAAAATTGATCCAAATCGGTGGGACCTGTATCTCCAAAAGTTATTACCCGATTCGACTGGAATTTTTTTTATTTTGAAGAATAAACTTCTATGCGGTGAAGAAATCTCTAAAATTTGCAAATTTTTGAAAATTTATAGTTTTTAATGGCATTGAAAGGACGAAAAGCATAGGGAAGAATTGATTTCAAATAGCAAGTTTCATTATTTTGTCAGAAAATGTCATTTTTTGTAATTTTTAAAGCTGTGTCCACTAGGGAATTTCATGGCCTTTAATAATATGGCATTGTTTCTCATATTTCAGACCAACGGTTTAGGTGCTACACGTTTTAGATTAATTTTTTTACGTCTCCATTTCAACGAATCCCCAGTGCCATTTGAAATGACTAATTGCAGAAAAAAAATATATTTCTATCGTTTAAGACATTCTTAATACAATGCAAAAAGTCTCATTAAATTATCTTTGGTAGTTTTCCTTTAATTAATTCCTAAACATCACCTATTCTTATGGGCTCTAGTCAGGAAACATCTACCTAAAGTCCACTGAAGAATGTACAGGTTCAGGAATTATTTTTGACGAAAGTATTAGTGGAGAAGAGCGGAAACCAAACTTTTTTCCATTAATAGCTAGACTTATAATCTCGATATTCACAAATTTTTATTAAAAAAGTACTAATAACGGAAGAAGATGTTGCTGTTAGGAAACGCGAATTTTTCCGCAGCTTTGGATGATGGACACTATACAAAGGAGGTGTCCCAAAACAAAAAATCGAACGGATTTTAAAAGTAGAATAAAAGTATTAGTCCCTGAGGGTTTTCGACTTTTAATATTGCATTTTCTTACAAAGTGGCGATCATTTGCAATTTTTATGAAAATATCGTTCTTTTTTGCAATTGTCGAACAATTAAGGTTTAAATTTTAAAAAGTACGTCATGAAGTGCATAATATTTTTAAGAATACACTCTGCAAATTGCAAGTTAATCTATTGATTAGTTTTCGATATAGATACCTACATATATGATGTTCACCGACTTTGAAAATCGTGTTTCAAGAAAAACGGGTACAAAGTTTCAACTATGGTTTTTTCGCACTTTATGCAAGAATTTTTGATCGCACTTCCGGTGTCATAAAGGCCTACGTTCAGCAGCCAGAGTAGCTTCGTGATCATTGCTGTTTGCGAGCTTGAATTTTCACCTAATATGTAAATGCACTGTGCGTCCTCTTCCTCGCAGTACGCAGTGTAATTCTTGCGACTTTAATATTTTTCAATATTTGCATTATTTGCATATCAGTCGACCTGGGTTTCATGACATGCTCTTAAAACTTTAAGCTTCTCGAGTATGTAAAAATAAAAAGATTGGAGTTTTTAGCCCTTTAGGTACATGTAACTTTCTAATACCTACAATTCATTTATGCTTATTCATAATCCCGCGCGGCACCAACAGTAAACGCGAGTGCTAAGACTGCTAAGTAGCGCATTAAGGTAAATGTCCCAATACCTGGACATTTAAGGTACGGCGTACACACATTTGAGAATTTTTCAGTTATACAAATCGATTTATATAAAAACGATTTTGCAATTACATGGGGCATCGTGTGTACTTTATCATTAAAAAAAAAAACACATTGTAGGAGTGAATAATTTTGTGAAATATTGAAAATTCATAGACCTTACAATGGCCCAATACTTGGACAGCTTAACTAGTATGTCCCGGCATCCCGATTTTACTGTCCCATTACATGGACATATAAAAGTGTGCCGGCAGACGGCATACAAACGTGTTTCTCTCTCTTTCTCGTCTCCGCGTTTTCGTTTTCTTTCGTGCTTGTTCTCTAGGTGTAGATGCGCCTTAATGAAACATAAGTAGTTCGGATAGTTTTAGGTGAATTAAATAAAACAACATACAATAGTTATTCCTTGAGAAATTAAAAATAAATTATATTCATATACGTATTATATTTTTATATACTTATTATATTTATATTATACCTGTATATTTATATCCGTAAAATACTGTATTTATATATAATAAATATAACATGAGTATAAAAGCTATAATTTTCAAGGATCACAAAACTTATCAAACTTATAATTAAACATAAGTAATAATATAAAATAACTGCTTTAATTTAATTGGAATTATTATTTCTTCGAAAGTAATTTTTTAGATCTTTTTTTTTCTTCTGCTATAGCATTTTTTTAATTCTTTTTCTTTAGCTTTTTTTAATTGAGCTTCTTTTTGTTTTTTTTTCGGTTTTCCACCTCTTCTTGTTTTAAACGTCTACTTACTTGTGCTATAGACTTCTTTAATTTCTTGTCTTCAGCTTTTTTTAATTGAGCTTCTTTTCGTTTCTTTTTCCGATCTTCGATTTGTTCTCGTTTTAAGCGTTTACATAATTCCTTCTGTAAGTGGTACCTTTTCCATTCTTCGGAGGTTCCCGCAGAAGGAATATTTTATTTTAATTTTTTATTTTTTATCTTAAACCTTACCTTATAAACGTACCTTATCAGGGAACACAAAATGCTTTTCGAATGGTGATTTAAATATTTCTAACTGATTTTCATTACTGCTCTCTATAATTTACAATTAAAAAGGTCTTATGTAAACACCATTGAACATTTCATTTTAATGTACACTTACGTTAGAGTCTTGAATTTCATCAACTGGAGGTTTATCAATTTTTTAAGAAGAAAACAGTTTTGTGTAGTGAATACAAACCTTGTAGAATGCTGTTTGTTTGTATTTCTGTTAAATGCAATTCATTAGAAGTATCATGCACGTTACAACATTCTATTTGTACATTTCCTAATTCTAAAGCATTTAATTTCTCTGCGGTATAAATTTCATGCACATCTACAATGTCTAATAAGGGATTTTCAACGACATGTGTAACGTCCGATTGCCAGGGACAACTGAGCGTTACTGGTTCTCGAGAGGAGAGCGGCGTCCCCTCGAGTATAGGATAGGGGGGGTTTCGTTATTACAGAGTAAAGGAGTAAAATCCAACTTAAACTTTAACAATGGCTTATTTATTTAACAATAATTATTCTCTAAGATAACAAATTAATATCAATTACAGCTATGATTATATATTTTGTAGGTTTTGTATCTTATGTATCTATATATATATATATATATATATATATATATATATTAATTATTTTCTTGACGTGATTCATCAAGATCCTCCTCATTATCAAATAATGCACGTTCATCCTCACTTATCCGCTGGCGAACTCTCCGGTTTATTGCATTTTGCGTATTTCTGGAAATTTGTTTGTATGATCTTAACACGTCTTTCATACTTGTAATAAACTCATGCTTGGTGAAGTTTTTAACCCTTTCGATTTTACGTGCTGTTCCTGTTGAATATTAAATTAATGTAAATATGAGTAAACATGATACCTATGCTGGCAAATGTATTATTTCAACAACAAAATGTATTTTGAGTAATATGTATTACTTAAAAATATTCGCATTAATTTGGTGTTGCATAATGCAATGTTTGGTTGGTTAGTGCCACTTCTACCTGTCCATAAAAATTTTGTGGCTAATTCGCTCGTCATAGCTATGCGAATAAAATTAAGGGATCAAACGAACTCACCTGTGAGTGATGTTCGATCCTAATTATGTTGGTCGTCCTGTCCGAATAGATCAATTGTAGTAGCGCCTAAGCTGCTCGATCCGTCACAGTTTTCAAAGCTCCCGCGCTCAAGTTTCCAACAACTTCCGCCCAGCCCTAGGTGGCAGGTCCGTTTCCTCTTTGTGCCATTACATTTTAAAGCGTATACGAATTGCTTACGAATAGATCAAGGGTGGGCAATGATAATAATGGGCGGGTTTGATCTATTCGGACAGGACGACCAACATAATTAGGATCGAACATCACTCACAGGTGAGTTCGTTTGATCCCTTAATTATGCTGCGTCGTCCTGTCCTCTAGATCAATTGTAGTTGTTTAAAGTTAATGCAATTTGTAATATATATTTTGCACCAACATACCCATTTTTTTTTTTTTTTTTTTTTTTTTTTTTATCGGAAAGAACGCAAACATACAATTCTTTCATTAAGTTGAAACAAGGCAATTACATTAATAAATTCTAAGGTGTAATAATAGCTTGTGCTAAACTTCCATTCGCCATCAACGGTCGATTGTAAAAGCGAGCAAACACGCTTGATTTTGGCGTCCAACCTGCAGCTCTTCGAATCGTTTCTATGTCTACCTTCTTTCGAAAGGCTGCAGAAGTAGACGCGTGTCTCGTGCTGTGTGACCCAAAGGTACTTATGTCAATTCCACTTTCCTTCATTATCTCTTTTAACCACCTACTAATTGTCTGCGATGTCGCCGGTCTATATGGTTTTTTAACCGTTAATAACAAGGAATGTTCGCCTTGTGGTCTCTTTTGGGCTGACTCCTGCATATATCGACACAAAACTGTCGCCACACATAATCGTGTTTGATCTTTAAAAAACGGCAACAATAACAACGGTTGAGATTTCCCTGGGCCTGAGGTTTTAATCCTGTCCACTATTTTTATTCTTATTTCGGAATCTGACACGCAAATATTGTCGATTTTTATTTTCGAAAGTGTCTGTGCTCTCTGAGCTGTTGTTAAAGCCAATAGCATTACTAGTTTTTTCGTCAAATCTTGAAAAGATAAAGATTCATGAGGCCAAAATTTTCGCAAGTAATTCAACACTACTTCGGGGTCCCAAATTTCCTCATATTTTGGAGTCTGAGGTTTTAAAACTCCTACGCCGCGAAAGAACCTTGTAACAGCTGGATTTTGCCCTATTTCGTTTCCCATTACCAGTGATACTGCGGATCTATATGAATTTAATGTACCAACTGTTTTAATCTTGTTCAACTCCCTTGTTAAGAATTTAAGCAGGTTTGTCACGGTGGTTTTAAAAGGAGACATATTATTCTCCTGACAAAATTGCCACTATAATTTTAATGGCGTTTGGTACTGCTTGATTGTTCCTTCTGACAAGGATGCCAACATAACCGGGATTGAGTCTCGTGGAACATGCCTGCCTGATAACCTCCCGGCAACCAGGGAAAGGGATGCTCGCAACGGGTGTTGTTCTCTACAATTATTAATCAACAAATCATTGTTAGGGTTGAAATGAATCGGCTCTGTTATTAACAATTTCATGAACAGTGGATACCACGATTGAGTAGGCCAGAAGGGTACGACCAGAACTCCTTCTGCCTTATCAATAATTATTTTCCGAATTGTTCGTAAAATAATCGCGAATGGGGGAAATGCGTAAAAATACAATTCTCCCCACTGCACTGTAAACGCGTCCACTGCCCACGCTTCTGGATCTCTATGCCAAGGTATAAACTTGTCACATTTAGCATTTACATTTGAGGCAAACAAATCTATATCGAATTTTCCAAATGACAACTCTACTTGACTAAAAGCCCAGTCGGCTAGTTCCCATTCTGTTTCTTTTTGTGCAACCCTTGATTCTTTGTCTGCATATTTATTATCACCAGACTTAATATAAGAAGCAAATGTCCACAATTCTCGGGCCTCGCACCACTGCCAAATTTTTCTAGCGAGCCTCGACAATTTTGGAAACTGAATACTGCCCATCCTATTTATGTAAGATAACGCCGTTGTATTATCAACACGTAACAGTATTTCACACGATCGTTTATCTTTAGCAAAACATTTTAACCCATAAAATACTGCCATTAGTTCTAAGAAATTAATATGTTCTTTCTTCTCTTCATGGCTCCAAAAACCATGAGATCGCTCCTCGTTACAAACGACTCCCCAACCCGTCAAGGAAGCGTCAGTAAAGATTTCCATACAATACTTCTCGGTTCTTATAGGATTATTACAGCTCATAATTGTCTTTTTCCACCATTCTAAATCCGGAAATATTTCTTTTGAAATTAACATTTCTTTGTCGTAATCTTTATTTCCCTTTTTTAATGCTATAAATTTTTGCCTTTCTAAATTTTTAATATACAGGGGTCCGTACCTCACAGCTGGGCACGCTGCAACTAAGACCCCGATGAATTCTGCAAATTTTCTAATTGTACACTCTTGCAAATTTAAATATTTTCCCGTTAAATTATATATTTGAATTCTTTTTTCCTGTGGCAATTTTAAACAGAATTTTTCAGAATCGAATAAAAACCCAAGGAATTTTATTTCTTTTGAAGATTGAAGTTTGCATTTATCTAAATTTAGAACCATGCCCAATTTTTCTAACAAGTTTCTTGTTTCCTCAATATTCCTACGACAGTCTTTAACCGATTGCCCAAATAGAAGGATATCGTCTATATAGATAAAAAACCGATACATAACCTCTCGATTTCAACGATTCCGCAATCGGTTTCATAACCTTTGTAAACATATGAGGTGCTGTACATAATCCAAAAGGAATACAATTGAATTCATACACATTCCCTTTAAAACTGCATCTAAGGTATATTCTGTTTGATTTTTTCACAGGAATTAAAAAATATGAATCTTTGAGATCAATTGTTGCCATAAAATTGTCTCTGCTCATTAACCTTAACGCGGTCTTTCTATCGTCCATCTTAAAATGAGGTGGCGTAATAAAATTATTCAAATTTTTTAAGTTTAAAATAAACCGTTTTTCACCATTAGGTTTATCTATTAAGAAATATGTTGAAAGAAATTGACCTTCGCAAGGATTACACAGTGAAACTGCACCCTTATTAATTAATTTCGTAATTTCCCTTTCACATGCATCCGATTCTACCTTGGACAATCGGGGCTCAATATTTTTTAAACTTGAATATGGTCTTTCCTCAAAGGGAATAACATAACCTTGTATACATACTAATATGAATGGGTCACTAGTAAGCTTTTTCCATTCTGACAAATATTTACGGACTCTTCCTGCGACTGTTACCTCTTCTAATTCTTTCGCAGATCCTTGGTTCGAGAGTTCCTTGGTAATTGTCCCTTCCGCTGAGTGTCCTGATGACTCGCTCCGGAGGAACGGCGCCAGTTTAACTTCACGCCTTGTTTGTATCCACTCTGTTTCGCACTTGTAGCTGCATAATTTCGATTTTTACCATGCCATTCCGTACCAAAATTCTTCTTCCTAGTTAAATCCTGGGAAGATTTCTCCATCGCCTTTGCTGCTTTCAGTTTTTCTGCCAATTGTTCCCCAAATAACGATGAATCAGCTTCGCTTTCGTCTACAATATGCTTTATTATGGGGTTCAGTCCGGGTATTATAAATGATCTTCTTGTCTTGGACATGCCGTGGTGTAGATCTGAAAGAATTCTACCAGCATCGCCTAACTTTTCTATAAATTTATATGTATCTATTGTCAAGTCCTTGCTTTTTTCTGCGACCAGGACCTCTGTTAGCGCCGCACCTATTGCGTTAATGCCCGTCCCCAATTAGTCTTGAGCATTAAGCTGATAACTGTCCTTCTTTATCGCCAACGACGACAAGACGGATTTTATTTCCGGGTTTAACTTGGGTGCTTTCGTTAAACGACAGTTCCCAATCGTTAGGTACTTCTCCTGTAACTCTTTCTTCTGCTCTTTTAGTCCAGTGAAATTAGACGGAAATCTGCCCAATCTTCGGAATAAATCCCAGCAAGCTAAATTTTGGTATGGGCCTTTATTTGGTCGTTTTAAACAATATGTCAAAAGTCCCCATCGATCCGAGTGCCGCTAAAAATTTTACAGAGGCTTGAAAAAAAAAATAACAGTTTTTCGTGAATATCTCGTTATCTAGCAGTTTTGCGACAAAAATAGGTCTCACACAATTTATAACCTAGGAAATTCTCTACAAAAAAGGTAGTATGAGTTTTTTTCGTAGGAGTAACCATTTTCATGTGTGCCGGGTTACCAAGTTTCAACCCCCATACTTTTGACAAGGGAAGATCCCGAACCCGGAAATTCAGAAAATTATGAAACTCTGTAAATATGTAGCGGAAGTCCTGCTGAGTACAACGCAATTTCGTTTGCTGCCCAAATTCACTCCAAGAGGGTGCAATTGACCCCTGAAAATTGTTTTATTTTGTATTATTACTCGCGAACTGAAGGAGATAGAAAAAAAGTGTTCAGGAAAAAGTTACTTCTCTTAATTAGGACTAAGATTTGGTAAATTATAGTTCTTACAGTTCTTACGGTGCGTGAGTTATAACACAAAATCTAAAAAAAACGGATTTTCAGGGGTCAATTTCACCCTGTTAGAGTGAATTTGGGCAGCAACAAAAATTGAGTAATACATACCTATATATCCTCTACTTATCCCCAAAGATTAAAGTTTAAATTTGTTCACTCGAAGGGGGTGAAATTGACCCCTGAAAATCCGGCTATTTTCCGATTTTGTGTTATAACTCACGAACCGTAAGAACTGTAAGAACTATAATTTACCAAATCTTAGTCCTAATTAAGAGAAGTAACTTTTTCCTGAACACTTTTTTTCTATCTCCTTCAGTTCGCGAGTAATAATACAAAATAAAACAATTTTCAGGGGTCAATTGCACACTCTTGGAGTGAATTTGGGCAGCAAACGAAATTGCGTTGTACTCAGCAGGACTTCCGCTACATATTTACAGAGTTTCATAATTTTCTGAATTTCCGGGTTCGGGATCTTCCCTTGTCAAAAGTATGGGGGTTGAAACTTGGTAACCCGGCGCACATGAAAATGGTTACTCCTACGAAAAAAACTCATACTACCTTTTTTGTAGAGAATTTCCTAGGTTATAAATTGTGTGAGACCTATTTTTGTCGCAAAACTGCTAGATAACGAGATATTAACGAAAAACTGTTATTTTTTTTTCAAGCCTCTGTAAAATTTTTAGCGGCACTCGGATCGATGGGGACTTTTGACATATTGTTTAAAACGACCAAATAAAGGCCCATACCAAAATTTAGCTTGCTGGGATTTATTCCGAAGATTGGGCAGATTTCCGTCTAATTTCACTGGACTAAAAGAGCAGAAGAAAGAGTTACAGGAGAAGTACCTAACGATTGGGAACTGTCGTTTAACGAAAGCACCCAAGTTAAACCCGGAAATAAAATCCGTCTTGTCGTCGTTGGCGATAAAGAAGGACAGTTATCAGCTTAATGCTCAAGACTAATTGGGGACGGGCATTAACGCAATAGGTGCGGCGCTAACAGAGGTCCTGGTCGCAGAAAAAAGCAAGGACTTGACAATAGATACATATAAATTTATAGAAAAGTTAGGCGATGCTGGTAGAATTCTTTCAGATCTACACCACGGCATGTCCAAGACAAGAAGATCATTTATAATACCCGGACTGAACCCCATAATAAAGCATATTGTAGACGAAAGCGAAGCTGATTCATCGTTATTTGGGGAACAATTGGCAGAAAAACTGAAAGCAGCAAAGGCGATGGAGAAATCTTCCCAGGATTTAACTAGGAAGAAGAATTTTGGTACGGAATGGGATGGTAAAAATCGAAATTATGCAGCTACAAGTGCGAAACAGAGTGGATACAAACAAGGCGTGAAGTTAAACTGGCGCCGTTCCTCCGGAGCGAGTCATCAGAAAGAGCGATTCTAGACACCAAACTAAGACGAAGATCAAGAGTAACGAAGTTGCGGTAAACAATCAAACTTTTGTTTCTTAACAATTTCGTTACTCTTGATCTTCGTCTTAGTTCGGTGTCTAGAATCATTCCTTCAATTTTTTTCCCACTTGTAGTCGAACACCTTATATATTATACGTAAATTATAAAGATATGAAAAAATTTCTTAGACAAAAGTTGTACTGTTTGGCAAAGTAAAATAATGCCAAAGAAAAAAGTTTTTTCTGAAGGTCAATTTTTGAGATTTCAAGGTCATGATGTTTTTTTTTAAGTGATCTTATACTTTCATTGTATATTGTTACAGAGCGTAAAAAGACAAATTCAACGATATATAAAAATGTATATTAACGATATACTACAATGGAGAAAAAGGAATTCCAAAAATAAAAAAACTTCAACTGCGATGAGACACGGTTTCCCGTTGTCCGATCGATTTCAAATTTTAGACACATTATTTTGTCTCCCAATGGCACAATCCCGGGGGGTGTCCCCGCCAAAAATCTCAAATTTATTTTTCGACAAGAGTAACTAAGGTCCACCCTAGTGTGTAATAATGTTTTTATACATTTAGGCAATAGGCGAAAACATGAATGAGAATGTAAAACAGAAAGTATTTTGTCGCCTTGAGAGTGACTGATATTAGTGTTCACAAAACAAGCAGCAAGTCTGTTCTGAAATTGTTTTAAGCTATCTTTTTCCTGCCACAGTTCATTATGATCATCATCACTTGATGTTTCATCTACGCAACAACCATCAAAATCATTACATATTTCATCAAAGCTATCATCGTTATTTTCATAATAATTTGTCTGCTGATGTGTATTTGCATCAATCTCTTGCAGATTGAATTGATCACCATTAGATGGAAAGATATTTGCAGTCGCGGATCACGAATGCATATGCCATCATAAATATTACAATACTTAATATTATAAACATTTTTCTGGAAGTATGAAAGTAAAGGTTATGTATGCAAATGCCAATAATTACTAAATTTATTTTGCTACTTTAAGGGGACATTCTACTCTCTCGGCCGAAAAATCGGCCACTTTTTCGGTGATGGTTTTTATAATGAAGTAAACACTTAATGTTTTCGAATTTCTGGGGGTATGTTTTACCACTCTTGAAATACAAGGAAAAATCTATGTTGTTTGTTTATTTCATTTGTTTACACAAATATTTCGCAGTGAGGTTGGCGGCATCAGAATTGCTGGCGGTTGAAATTTCGGACGACTGGATCATCGGAAATAAAAAAACCAAACATATTTTTAATTCGCAGGAGTATGGTTATCGCGCTTACCACGAAATAACAATTTTGGACCAAAATTATTAAAATGGCGGTCGATCAAAATTGAAAGTACCGAAAAGGGAATTTCTTTTCTGTTTAATAGATATTAAATGTGAGAAAATATTAAAAAATCTTAAGATATTTGTGCTAAGCGGGATAGCCACTAATGTGTAGAATAACATATTCAAATTTTGGATTAATTGGTCATGGAGTTTTTTTTTTATCACAACCGCCAACCAAGAAAATGTTTCGAGAAAAACGCATTTAAAGTTTTGAGAACCAGGCCGCTGACGCTACAAATACCTATAACATTGAAAATACATCGAATTTCGCTCCAAAACTTTAGGAGGATATTGTAGAAGGTGCATTCTTCCGAATTCAGCAGAAAAAAAATCGAATTTTTTGAGGCCGAGAGAGTAGAATGTCCCCTTAAGGCCCACTTCGACCAAATCCAGTTATCTTTAACCAATAGTTACAGGTTCAAGCGACAGTTACATATTTTAACTGACTGCTGGTTGGGTTTAACCGTTGCTTAAAGATAACTGAACTTAGTCGAAGTGGGCCTAAGGTGATAATAAATAACTTACGTGGTCTTTTATTTCTTCAATACACACAATTATCTCAAAAATGATTTCACACTATTTCTCATCTGCACTACAAAAGTGCATATATTAAATACTGAAAATGAAGTAATCAACGAAAAAAAACGTAACAAATTCGTATACAGCTCAATACCAATATGGCTGCCCGAAGATCGGGCCCCGAACGATCAGCATCTACAACAGGGCTCTCCAGCGTAGGGGAGCGTTTTAACCCATTATTAAATATTCAAGTTGACAAATAAGTCGCAATTTCCACAATTTCTGTCCCGCTGAATGTCGCTTTTGAAGCTATTTTCCAGATCATGTTGTTGAAACTTTCGTTTGTGTTTTGTGTATATTCGCCGATACATCGCGTGAGTAAATCCTCGTTGCTCGAGTCTTTATAAATTGGTGATATAGCTGTGAAATCATCATCGGGGAGTGCAGGTTTATGTTTGTAATTGTTTAATACCTTTTGGGCCCTTGCTTTTTGCCAGGTACACCACGTATCTGGTCCTTCCGGACAAAACTGTTGTTGCGGGCGGGCGTCTGTCGAGCACTTATGATATAAACTGGCCATAATCGCCTTCTTCATTCTTTCAACGCTTTCGTTATTATTTCTTATAGCGTTACCATAGTATTTGGATAATTCCACGATAACTTTGTCCGTCAATTTCCCTTTACCACCGAGTCCTTTAATATCTTTTTTAACGTTACGCAGTCGAGTGCCCATTCTTTTTTGCACCGTCTCCGGAAACTAATAAGCTTTTCGCATTGTCAGATCCACAAATTTCTTCTGTTATTGCCGAAGTAGTCGATAATTTAGCGATAGCCGCGGCGACGTTGTAACAACATTCTATTATCTAGTATTTTTCCTGGAAAATTGCAACAAGTAACTGTTAATACAATAAAAAACCCGAACGAAGACGATACCAATCCGCTAAATTACAGATTAATGTTATTCACATCTACACCATGTAAACTGCTAGAAAAATTTATCAACAAAAGAATAATTTGGTACCTCCGCGGCGTCAATTTCCTCTCACTCTTCCAAAATGGATTCAGGAAACACCGTTCGGCAGTAGACCACTAGGGTTTATACAGTAACCGACTTTTGAAAATACCGGTTTTCGAATTCCACTATTCCCAAAAAACCGGTCAAACAGGTTTTCGAATTTTCACCCCAAAAAATATTACCGTGCCTATATGCTTAAAGAAACTGTACAAAAACTCGCATAAATAAATCAGGAAATAAATTTTTTTAATTAAGTTAAACTATTAATGTATGTGTGACAAACGAGAAGGTTGCATTTTTAAACAATTAAAGCATAGTAAAAAAATGTTCAAAAATGCATATGAAGATTTCGATGGATTTACCTAAATCCTTACCGGAAACGGTAAGGGACACGTACTTTGCAGAAATGAATAAATTGATAATTATCATGATTTGCACTTATGTAAAGTGTTTATTATATCATAAAAGGTCCAAATTTTATGAAAAAATAGCAAAATAAGCACTTTTGAAATGTTTTCGTATTTTTAATGTGAATCCGGTAATCGGGAGAGGAATTTAACGCCTGTCACTATTTACCGTGCCCCTCGGTGCCCACTGGCTCCCTCTGTAACTGCTAAACCTAACCTTACTTTCGTTTCTCAGAACGAGTGAACAGAAATTTATATTTCCATATTTTACTTTCGTAATGAAAAGGTCATATTAAAATTACATAAAAACATCTCTCGTAGAGCAAAAAAATGTTTCGAACAGCTCAAAGTTGAAAGATATAACCTAACCGCAGGAACGCTATTCAAAAAAGGGCACGGGAATAGGGACAACGCATTTTTCAGGGCACGGTAATTGGGACAAAAACATGTATTTTTATTTAAATTAAAAAAATATAAAAAATTAACATTTTTAACCCGAAAAAAATGACTTAATAAAGAGAAAAGTTCAAAACACCAATATAAATTTTCACCAAGCAAAATTATAGTAAGAGAAGTCAGTAATTAATTTTTTTGTGAGCAAGTCGGCTTTAAAGCACGGTAATTGGGACATCTACCCTAACAGTTCCAATCAGAATTAATGAATTTTAAGCAACCGTGGTTTCACAATGTACATTCTCGTACAACGGTCTGACGAGAGAGAGTCTGTCTCTCTGAAGACAAAGGAGCTTCCGGAACGCCCGGCTCTCGCGCCAGACTCCTTCCGTCACGACTCCTGTATTTAGGCGCCACTTTCAAGTGTACTTAAAATTACTTCTTAACATTAACTACCTATAAAAATGTAATCCGCTCTAAATTAGACTACGGAGCTATTCTTTACGACTTAGCAAATCCATAAGGTAAGTTGAGGACAGTCGGCCCATCGAACATTAAATGGCTATTAAAACTAACCTTGATATTATTTATTTTATCAGAATAAACCTAATTTGTTCTGTAATAACTGGTCGATATTTGCTTTATGACAATATTTGCCGACAATCGAGTTGAGAACTAAAGTCATGACTTTTGGTCATCTATCCTAAGCTGCTAGGAGTGATGGCCCTCTCGTTAGCTTTGAAAGGAAGGCTTAATGTTGCCAAATACTACTACTACTATATTTTTTTTATACAAAAAATTAAACGAAAATTAACTTAGAAGTATATTTCATATACGGGTCTGTACACTACTGTTTTATAAAATAGGTTAAATGTAACCTAACCCAAACCTAACCTCAACTGGTTGGCCTCTGCAGTAGCAATTGGCCTGCACTTTAACGCGTTTTTACGCATAGAATTTGAAATATGGCGACCCTGCCAACTCTCCTACCGGGCCGACACACCTCAACTTGCCCTACATGTATGTACATATCTTGAATACCTTAAACTCTGTTCGTTCAACAGGTTTAAGATCGGCATTAGGAACCTACAGACCCAGCCCTATTATGAGCATCTTTGCTAAAGCGAACGAAGAACCTCTGTATATAAGAAGAAGAACACTCAGCTTTTCGTATGCAACAAAAATATCTCATACACCCTGCAAGTTAGTGTACCATAATGTCTTTTCTGATAAATATACCGACCTTTATAATAAGAGACAAACCATTCCGCAGCCGCAATAACAGTGACGAAACATTTATCTGAAAGACATTAATATAATTTCCCCCAACTACTTAGTGATCAGACAATTATTGGAAAGTCTTCCATGGTTAACTTTATCCCCAAAATAGACATCTCAATATATAAATATCAAAGGGGATGCAGAAATCCACTAATATGCCAAGAAACTTTCAATGATATCAATGAAAAATATGTCAATTATACAAGAATCTTCACAGACAGATTATGTACACACGAAGGAACTGGATGATCTATACTATGTATTTGTATCGGGAGTAAAGAAACTGTATATAGATTACATGATGTTTGTTCCATTTTCTTCTGCGAAGCCTTTACGACAAAAGAAACCTTAGAAACTAACCAGTCATCTAATGATTCCAAACATGCCATCTTCACCGACTCTATGAGCGGCATTAACAACCTTAGGAACTCGAAATCCTGCAAAACACAAGAGCCAATTATCGAATTCATAAGTAGACTGAATTCCGAAATTCTAACTGAAAATAAAGAAATTGTTTATCCGTGGGTCCCATCTCGAGTTGGAATCGCAGAAAATGATTACATACGTGGACGAAGCCGCAGAGGAAGCCCACACAAGGCCGATACCAAAACCTCCCAGTTTGTCAGAACGGTTTAAAAAAGTATGTGTCTATTTACATAAGAGAAATAAAGAATACTGTAGCATCAAATGAATTCGATCAAAAGCACAAGAACTTTTGCACGTTAGGAAGACTATACAGGACGTTTCACCTGACTTTGTCGCTTGAAATATTTCCGCTACTAGATTCAACATTGCATAAAAATGTTGCCCACAAAAGTTGCATATTTTTGTATGGGCCGGCGTATGGTAACAATAGTTTCATTCTTTTGGGAGGGGTTAATGATACACGAAGGTCAGCTGATAGGCACTTTGAAGACGAATTCAACGACTTGCAGCGATAAGTGCTTCAAGGTCACTAACGGTGGTGCAAACAAAATTTTCTGTCTAATTTTCCGTGGCACTGCGAAGTAATGATCTGTTTAATCGTCGACCTTGTAAGGTGCGTCCAGATCCGAGCCAAGCCCTGAACCGAACACACCTACTGCCAGTTTTCCACATCTGGGCCTATACTTTTAACTTTACTGTCGACTTCTGTCTGTATCGCGCTGGCACTTTACACTTTACGGGATTTTCAAGCGTACGCTTCGAAAGCTCTATCTATAGGACAGAGTTGGGCATAATCAATTACTAATAATGTAATGTTTAATCGATTTAAGAAGAATTGCAACTACAATGTAATTGATCAATTAATTACAAATTACCTTCTGTCATCGGTAATTGAACGATTAAACGAACTTACCTAAGTGAAGTTCTATCGTAATTGTATGAAGCGCCTCCTCCTTCAATCACCTCGTAGTACCTCCTACTTTATGCCATTGTCGCCACAAGGTTTACAGATAAAACTTAGAAACAAGCCTTGAACTCGGTCCCCGTTCCATGGTCCGTGCCGCTCCGTCCAAGCCCATCATTACTTCAAAGCCAAAGACAACTGCCGTATAAATAGGGTTAACTGCTAAGTTAAAAATGGGAATTATTTGGGCGGGACTGATCTTTCAGGAGGAGGCGCTTCATACAATTACGATAGAACTTCACTTAGGTAAGTTCGTTTAATCGTTCAATTGTATTACGCGCCTCCTCCTTCAATCACCTCGTAGATGTTTAAAGATATACGGCAGTAGGATTTATGTATAAATATCCCTATATATATATTTTTTATACTTAATATTTAAGAGAACAACCATCCTTACAACCTCCATACTCTTTACTTTAAACCTAAAATAGCCTCTGCAAAGCCACTACCATCACTTATTTTAACATTTCGGTCGTAAAACTTCGCGAAAGTGCTGGCTTATACGGTCTCTTCCACGAGATGAAGAGGTTCACCGCATCCCCTCGCAACTCCTTGGTCCTTAAGATATACGCCTCCACTGCTGAGGCTACACAAAGGGCAGGATCTTTATCGAACCTGGGCAATCTCAGAATAGGTTGTGGCCTATTACGACCCGAAGTTTTGATTCGGGCTGGAATCTTAATTTCCAGTATGCCGTCCTTTAACTGCGTGTTCCTGATGTCAATCTTTGCTAACGTCTGCATCCTGTGCCCCGTAGTCAGTGCCATTAAAGACACTACTTTCAGCGAAAGCTGTTCCAACGATATCTCTTGGTTTGGATGCCATTTAGAAACTAAATCGAGCACTACCTTGGGATTCCAAGTAGAATCATATTTCGGCTGCGATGGACGAAGATTGGAAACGCCCTTGCAAAACCTCCTCACCTGTTCATCCTGGCCCACTTCAGGCCCTATGATTAAGGCAACCGCCGATCTGGCCATATTAATTGACCCATATGACGCTCCTTTTTCAAACTCATCCGTCAAAAACTCCAACACGTCCGAAATTTGGGCCTCATAAACACTTGTATTTGTCAAACGACAAAACACCCACCATTTCTTCAGCGCCCCGTTGTACTGGCGTAGCGACGACTCCGTGAGCGACGTCATGGCAATCGTAACGGTTTCTTTACTCATTCCCCTTCGAGTGTATGCCTCCTTGATAACACTCCTGCCACCAGGGAAAGCTGAGAGGACAGCGGATGTGGCTCCCTATTGGAAGATGACAATAAATCACCGCTAGGCTTAAATATAAGCGGTTGCGACTGAAACATTGCCATAACCCGTGGATACCATGCCTGAGACGGCCATCTCGGTACCACCAGAATGCCTCTACACCCTTCTTCATTAATCTTTTTTAAAACCTTCGGGATAATCGCAAAGGGGGGAAACGCATAGAAAAAATAAGGATGCCATTCTATCGTGAACGCATCAATCGTTACGGATCCCGGATCTCTCTTCCACGAAACATACCTTGCACATTTGGAATTTGCCCTGCTTGCAAACAAATCGATTTCGGGCTTTCGAAACGTCCGACATATCGCTCTAAATGCTTCCGAACCCAACTCATACTCCGTTTCCGTCTCTAGTCGTCTCGACTCGAAATCCGCAAATGAATTATCTTGAGACCGGATGTAGGAGGCAAAAATCCAAATATTGCGACTTTCACACCACATCCATAACTCTTTAGCAATAGCACTCAATTTTCTATGCTGAATGCCACCCATACGATTTACATAAGAGATCGCCGTAGTATTATCTACTCTAAGCAAAATATCACAGTCTCTTAACTCTGTAGCAAAACACTTCAGCCCGAAGAACACCGCTAAAAGCTCTAACGCATTAATGTGCAACTGCTGATCGGTCTTATTCCAGAACCCATGAGCTCTCTCTCCTTTGCAGTATACGCCCCACCCCGTTCGGGACGCATCTGAAAAAATCTCTAACTGAAAACTAGACTTTCTAATGGGGTTAAACGCTGACATAATATTTGATTTCCACCAGGAAAAATTTTCCTGCATTCTCTCTGATATTCTAATAGAACCTTCCCAATCATTCTGATTGGCTCTAAGCGCTAGGAATTTCTCGCGCTCCAGGTCATTTAAATGTACCCAACCATATTTAGTTGCCAGACAACACGACCCCAGTGTCCCTACTAGAGAAGCAAATGTCCTTATCTTAACCACAGAACATCTTTCGAGCTGAGCAATTGACTTAACCACGATCTGCCTTTTCTTGTCCGGAAGTTCTATCCTCATTTCCTTAGAATTTAACATAAAACCTAGGAATTTACAGCACTGAGTTGGCTTCAACTGGCTTTTAGCCACGTTTATCACAAAACCTAACCTCTCCAACAACCAACGTGTCTGGATAACATTGTTCTTACACTGTTCCTCTGACTTACCAAACATGAGTATATCGTCTAAATAAATAACCGATTCCAACCCTAGTTCTCTCAACCATGTAACCACTGGCTTCATAATCTTAGTGAACACATAAGGAGCTGTGTTCAGACCGAAAGGCAGGCACCCATACTCAAACAGCTGACCATTAACTTTAAACCTAAGAAACTTTCGGCACGATTCTGCAATCGCCACAAGATGATATGCGTCTTGCAAATCAATAGTAGCCATATAGCAATTCTCCTGCAACAAGTCCCTAGCCGTTCGAATATCTTCGAGCTTGAAATGTTCTGTTTTTATGAATTCATTTAATTTTTTCAAATTTAATACCAGACGGCTAGATCCGTCTGGCTTGGTCACTAGAAACACATTCGGCACGAACTGTCCTTCCTCCTCCCGACACCTACGGATTGCTCCCTTAGCCAGTAACGTATTAACCTGCTCAGTGACCTGTTCTCTTTCGCCTTTTGTCCAAATACGTTCTTTTGAGGCCCATGTTTGAGTCACTTCATTAGAGAACGGAATTTCATAGCCGTCAACCCATTTCAGCACCGTCCCCTCCCCAAACATCTCCCTCCATATATGAGAAAACTCTCTTAACCTACCACCTATGGTACTCACCGCTACCACTACTTCTTGGCCGCAAAGCTCTGATCCTTGTTGGGAGTCGGTTTGCGGGCACTCGAGTCCTTCTGCTCTGACCCCCGTTTCTGGAAGCGAGCCTGGAAGTCCGATTTTCGCTGCCCTCCCCGTGTCCCTCGGTAATAATTCGATGGACGAGAAGGGCCCTTCGAGTTTTTTGCCCCCCTGCTCGAAGAAGAACTCTTCGCCACCAGCTTAAGATCTTTTGAAGACCGCTCCAACAGCTTTGCCGCCTTAAGGGTCTGATCCAAATCTTTCCCAAACAACCATTCGTCCAAAACCGTAGCATTTAACGATTCTTTCAAAGAGGCGTTAAGTTTGGATAAAATAAGAAGGCGTCTGGTTCGCGATTCATCGCGCTGAAGATCCACCAACAATCTACCAACATCACTTAGTGTTGAAATTAGAGCTCTTACTTTTTGACCCGTCGGGTACCCGGGTACCCGGACATTACCCGGGATAACTTCAAGCAATTGAATGTAGTATTGTCTGTGATTGTCTGTGGTATAGTCTGATGTTAGCCAAAAATGATCGAACAATACCATATTCAATGGCTTGAAGTTGTTTCGGGTAGACGGGTACCCGACGGGTCAAAAAGTAAGAGCTCTAGTTGAAATTAATGCCACCCTGTCTGGCATATCCCCTTTTAACAGGTTACTCAGCAGCGGCCCCATTGCTGCAAGACAAATTGAAACCTTCTGTTGCTTTTCGACAATCTTATTATCTCTTGTGATAATTGGTTCCAAAACCGTGGCCTTAATCTCTGCATTCAACTTTGGAGGTTCCATCGTTGTGCAATTCTCCAACGTTGGATACTTCTTTTGCAGTTCCTTTTTCTCCTCTTCCGGGAGCCCTTCCTTAAGAATGTCACCCCACCTGAGCATAATATCTTTATGCATGGGAGGCGCCAGAGGCCTCACCGAGTCCACCCGCTTTCCCAACGCCTTTAACACCTCCGGGTCTAGCGCCTGCTCTTCAGGCTCCTGTGCAACTGCTTCCACCACTTCGGGGACTGGTTGCTTCTCCACAACCTCTAATTCCTCCTCAGGAAAATGAAATCACAACATATTACAACTATAGATTACTGTGTATAACCAAATTGTTGAAAAATTACTATAAATAAGTAAATATATATTATGTACACATTTGTACATACATATACAATTATTTTGTAATATCAAGTGTTCGTTAATATAAATGTTTGGTTGTTATACCGATAAGGGTCTAGCTCAGCGAGTTGAATGATTTTTTAATATGTTGTCAGAATCATGGTTCTGATGGTGAGGTGGCCCCTAATTGAAAAAATGAACTTGACAAATAAAAGTTTCGACGTATGGTATTAAATATTTATTGCACTTTTTGTTATAATAATACGCAGAATAGATATAAATTATAATTTGTCAAGTGCCTGCTTGTGCTAGCTTTGGCATATTTAAGCGGATTAATAAAATGTCTTCTATAATGTCCGGCTTCATTGACGAACGGTGGGGGACAAGATAAACTTTAACGCCGAAAATAAGCGTTCCACACTTACTTCTGTTGGCGGAATTGCTAAAATTATTTCGGATAGTTCAAACAGTTTCGGCATTTTATCTTTATTTCACCAATAGTGCAAAATATTGGATGAATTTTTTAATCGGGGTTCTTTTAGGTATTCTTCTATTTCGTTGTCTAGGGTCTGACATGTATTATTATTATATGAAACATTAGAACGTGTGGCTTCTGCATTTTTTAGCAATTTCTCAAAGTCACCGTCTTCTAAAATATCAACTTCGTTCGGATTGTTAGAAATACTTAAAAGTCTATCATGTGTCTGAGGAAGGCAATGCTTGACATCTGTAATGATCGAATCTGTTAAAATAACATGGTAGCGGGGATCCATAAATATTCCGGATGAAACTGAAACGTTTTTAAATAGATTCAGTAATAATGTCCGTGGCAAATTCGTTTTCGGTTTTTCTTGTTTCGATGCTGCATCATTGCCATACTTCATGCAAGTCCCCGATTAGCAACTGTTCCCTTTGTAGTCGCTTTGTAGCCACACGCGCGGGTGTTAAAACTACAATTAAATCAAGAATTTTATTCCACATTATCGGTGATAGTTTAAGTGCAAAAAGTTCTGTAAAAATATATGCTTCCGCATTTTCAAAAAAATTCACAAACATTTGCCTCTTTTCTGCCTCCTGACTCGGCATCACCCCTTATGTTGTCAAATGTGATCATATTTTCATCAACTGATTTGACAGGGCTCTTTTGAGAATAAAGAGTTTGAAGTAAATAATTGTTAGAATACTTAGATACTACAAACCTTGCAGAATGCACTTGTAAAATTTTCAAGCTATGATTTATGTGTCTTTAAAATATTAGAATGATTGATTGATTCAGGTGATTGTAATTCTCCTGATGCGTGTGTAACGCGGTTAGCAGGTAAGCGTGGGACGCGGGTAATCGGCAGAGTTGGGCATTATTCGGCTAAATTTTTATTCGAATACGGATTCGAATAAATTTGTGCGAATAAATTTTTATTCGAATAATCTTCGAATAAAAAATTCGAATAAAATGACACTATTCGACAATAGCGAATAATTTTTTATTCGACTGAAAATTTATTCGAATAATTTCTTATTCGAATAATAATTTATTCGAGTCAACGGACGAATAAAATGATCACGTGATTTCGGCGATGTATCATGACACCACTGACTGACACCCATGAAACCTAATGTTTTAGGTTAAGTAACTCTTGTCATAGGTCGCACTTTGCAGGAAGATGTAAGACCGCGGTACTATATAGAGTGGCGTTTTGATTTATTTTAAATAAAATTTGCTCACGGCAATCCATTTAAACTAATGAAAAAATCAATCTCTTCGAATTATAAGCGTTGTTTGAAAAATAACGTGGCTTGTTACTTCCACAATTAGAGACATATGTATGTTGTGCCCTGGCAATGCCCAAGACACACGTAATACACAATCACATAATCTGATAATTCTTTATCCTAAATATCGCTTAAAACCGATGGCCGACGCCTCCAGAAGAGAATACTTCTTTAAGGCGGGATTTCCTCGGCTCGTTCAGACGTATACGCACACTTCCAAACACACACGTCCAAACGTATGTTGGACACAGTACAGACAGACTTCCATCGATAGATACCGGGTATCACATTTAAGGTCGTCGCCCATTACGCCGAAGCGAAGCGCAGCGACCAAAGCGAAATGCTCGTCGCCGCTGTTCTGTCATATGGGCGATGCGTGGTCGCTGCTGTTCTGTCATATGAGCGATGCGTGGTCGCCGCGCTTCGGCCTAGTGGGCGACGACCTTTATTCGTCGTTCATTCAGGTCGAATAACGAATAAATTCGTATCCGAATGAATCTGGCTAGAATAACGGTACAGATTTATTCGCGAATAACGAATAATTTTTCGTCGAATAAAACCGTCATTCGTTATTCGCGAATACATCTTGGGATTTATACGTATCCGTATTCGAATAAAAATTTAACCGAATAATGCCCAACTCTGGTAATCGGTACTTAAAATCGATCCCGCGAAAAAAAACTGCGCTCGTTACAGTATAAATTATTAATTGATTGGTTAAAGAATTTTAATTATGATCGTGGGTCAAAGATCTAGTCCTATACAGGCCCCGCACCAAGTGATGGTTAGGATACAGAAGGTTTGACGTTAAATAGACGTATACATGAGTGTAAGGTTCAAATGTGAATGGTTATCCTTTTATTCTCTTTTTACTATGCGTTAGAAAGGGTGAAGAGCCTAGGGGAATCCCAGAATATTGGCTAATGCCAGTTACCTCTGCATTCGCGATTTTTGAATAGAGCACATGAAATAAATTTTTCGTGAGATGACGCTCGCCAATCGATATTCTGATTACATAATTTAAGGCAAGAATGCGCAACTCAGCCACTATATCGGTCTATTCTTTACAATGTATGATTTTCGTCGCTTGCTTTTCGCTATGGTTCAATGGAATGCCTATTCTGTGCCTGGGAAAGGAAAATCACACTCACACACGATATTGATCATTATAAATAAGCAGTAGTAAATAGGGCTGTCCGGGTACTCGAATATTCGAGCAGCTTGAAATTCGGACCGAGCCGGGACTTGATTTTCAAGCCCAGCCGGGTACCCGTAAAATCCGGGTAGCTCGAATTTGTTTCGGGCGGCTTGAAAAATCCGGGTGTTCCGATTCGTTTCGGGCCCCTCGGAAAATCCGAGCGCCCCGACAGTCGAACTGCTCGAACTACATTCGAGGCGCTCGGATTTTCCGAGTCACCCGAAGCAATTCGGGCTACCCGGTTCTTCCGAGCGGCCCGAAACGAATCGGAATACCCGGATTTTTACACAATACTGGAAAAAACTGTTTACATTGCTTTTTCCAAAATTGGAAAAAAATTTCATTTCTGATATGTTCTTAAATGGTTAGCAAGTCTCCATTTTTCAAGAGTCTTCTTGTAAGTGGATTTCAATGGATGAAACACCCCTATATTTAAGGCTGCCGTCTCATCAGGCGTTGAATGTGTGCGTACGCTCACACAAGCTAGGAAAAGCGTATACGCACACGCGATGTAGTAAACAAACCGTTTCAACTTGCGTCGCGGAATCGGCAAGAAGGAAGCTTTTGCGGGTATAGTTGCCTCCAGTAGACATCCGTGCAGGCGGGTCTGGTGCGTTTGAACGCTAATAAGCACCGTACGTTGAAATAATAATGAATTTATAACTCGTGTACTGAGACAGACTCGAGAAATGACAGAATTATGCTTCAAGGATTCTCCGTCACCGGCGCTGATGGTATATTCGCGCCATGTACCATCAGAACCGGTGGAAGTCCAAGCTAGCCGATAAATGTAGGAAAGACATAATTGCCGATACGTATCGAGAGTCGTATCGCGCGGTTGCCGCATTCCCCCTATTACTATTTTGTCGTCAAGAAGGCTTGAATCAGAGATGGGCATCATTTAAATAAAAAGTTATTTAAATAACGTATCAAATAAAAGAGACTTTATTTATATTAGTCGTCGAATAAAAATAACCCAAAGTTATTTTACTAACTTTTATATTACTATTATTTATACTAACAAATTCTTCCCGTATTACACAAAACACCGCTTTTAATATATCACTACTTATTCCTTCTTCTGTACCCTTTTTCTTTGGTAATTCCCTAACAATTTCTCCTAACTGTTCTCCGGTAACCATTTCGAATTTTTCCATCTCTCCCTTATTGTCAATGACATAAATAATTCTATGCGCCTGAGTTTTGGGTGTAGTGGTTATGAACTTATACATCTCTTTTATTGTATTATTGCAATAAAGAGATGGTGGTCTCAAATTCCGTTTTTTGGTGTCTGTTGTAGTAGATAAATAGGAACAATTGTTACAGTAGGATTTTCTTGAGTGTTCATCTTCTGCTTCGGGAGATGAAGCGTTATTTCACTCTTTCCTGCTGTTGCGTCTTTCATTTCTTAGTATTGGTCTGTTGTGAATAAGGTGATGATGAATAACAGAACGGATATTATTCGAAATAACATGACTTTTCCTACGGATTTTTTCACTGGTTAGTCAATGGTGTTGAGAGCAGCAATGTTCTTAACTTGTGTATATGTATCAGGTCCGTGGGATTTTGCATAATAAAGTGCTGCAGCAGATAAATTCGGATAACTTGATAGGTTTATAGTCCCATCACTGGGATTAATAAATCGAAAATAAGGCCACATATTTTTGGTTCTCTTTTCTTTCTCATCCATCACAGTGCAGAACCCACGAATTTGAGTATTGAGCAAACAATCGATATTTCAGAAATATTATCTTTTTGATTAAAATCATTGAAGAGTTGACTAATTGGGTAAGGTAAAATTTGATTTAACCAAAAATTATAAGAATAATATCTTCTATGATTCATCATCACTAGATACAGTAGGGCACAAGCAAGGCTTTTTTTCCATCTCTCCCTTATTGTCAATGACATAAATAATTCTATGCGCCTGAGTTTTGGGTGTAGTGGTTATGAACTTATACATCTCTTTTATTGTATTATTGCAATAAAGAGATGGTGGTTTCAAATTCCGTTTTTTGGTGTCTGTTGTAGTAGATAAATAGGAACAATTGTTACAGTAGGATTTTCTTTAGTGTTCATCTTCTGCTTCGGGAGATGAAGCGTTATTTCACTGTTTCCTGCTGTTGCGTCTTTCATTTCTTTAACAGTTCTTATAAGCCAATCTATTTTTGCATCAAAATCTTTGGGTCCACCTATGGATCCTGTAGATCCCAGTCTATCTCTGCTGCCTCCTGCCGATAACGGTATTGGAATCAGTAATTTCAACTATTTTAGTGGCTTCTCCTTCAAATAAAACATCGTATTCATCGTTGGTCAAACAATTTTCAATAGGTTTAATTGACTCCCAATAAATATATCCTAATGTGGCAGAAAGACATTCTAAGAGTTCATAAGAACACGTTTCTCCTGTATAAAAAATGATTTTTTTAGTCTCTACATCAATTTTTGCATCTCCTTTCTCTACAGTTATAGAAAAATCTGATTGTCTCAATGCCCGATCATAAACATGGTTGTTAGCGACCAGACTCCCTCCGGACTCACACCCTCCAGTTGAAGAAACAGAACCAAATGTTGTAATGGAAACTTTCTCCGAATTGGTTTTTTTGTCCTTTTCTATTTTGATGCCTTTATAAAAGAAATATCCTTCTTCCACTAATGTTTTACATCCTCTTTGTCCGATATCTACTACTTCAGAGTATAATCCTGCATCATGAAAGGTGTTAAAAGTAAGGCCGCATCGAGAGATTAAATGTTGAACTTCAATCAAACACCTATAGAATTTTGTTTCTTCAAATGATTTGGGTTGTATCAGCTGTATGGTGCGTTTGCTAGTTGTTATATTGGGTTTCTTTTCTAGACAGGGGTTTATATCCACCAAGGAAACTTCTATTTGTTGAGTTTGATCCTTGTTGCAATCTAATGCTATAATAGCATTACAGTTTGGAATGATAAATGTAAGGAAGATTAATGTATGTTTCTATTCCATTTTGTGATTTATAAATCAGATTATTTCTAGAACTGTACTAGATAATTAAATATACATGTAACATTTCTAATCTAATAATGCTACAAATAATCCGATTTATACCGTGTTTAAATTTATTTTCATCTGTGTAAATTATTAGGTTAGAGTGAGCACGAGGAGGCTGGTGAGGTTATGATCGGCGTTGAGCCACACAGACACTGTTTTGCACAAAAGGAATGTGATGTCTTTATTTTTAAAAGCGTGTGCCAACGTATGGTCGTTGTGCGCACGTGAAAAACAATGGTTGAGCCCCCGTACACTTTATCGTACAGTAATCCACCGGTTCTCCGCGTGGACGCGTGAACACGCACACCGCGAATGCACAAACAATATTGTTCTACACGTGAGATGTGTCGCGAACTCCGCGTTGAGCTTACAGTTTGAGAGAGTGATTTGCACACTGAAATTGCTTGATGAGCACGCTTTTATGCAATGAACAAAATACGTGTTACGTTGCGCACGGTTGTGAACAGAGTCTCAAGATGGATGCGCATTTCCGCCTCGGCGTCTTCTCGAACATTCTCGAGCGTCGATCGAGAAGACGGACGCTGATTGGTCGATCGCGGATCGACCGCGACTTCCGCTGCCCAGGAGGTGCTGCGGTGATCGAGAGTGCGGCGGCGCAAAGAACTACTCATTCCCAAACATGCTCCCGCCATCAACAGCTGATTGGAGATGTTGATGATGAATCTGTAACAGACAAAATTGCCAATTTTGCAATTGGCCTGATTAGTGTTGTAGTGGCGGTCTTGAGCGTCACGACTCGGGTGAGTCCATCCTTCCCTGGATGCAAGGTGATGACCCTCGCAAGTGGCCACTTGCTTGGTGGAAATCGCTCATCTGTGATGAGCACCAGGGATCCGATCTTCAAGTCGTTGGTTGGATGATGCCATTTGGTGATGGATAGTTGTCTCTGCAAATAGTGGGATGACCACTGAGTCCAGAATTGTTGCGTCTTCTTTTGAATGAACTGCCATCTGGCTGATGGCAGAACTGATGAATTCTCCACAGACGGTTCCGGAAGAGCTGAAAGTGGTTGTCCAACAAGAAAGTGCGCTGGTGTAAGTGCTGTGATGTCATCTGGGTCATCACTGAGGGGCTCGAGCGGTCGTGAGTTGAGCATTGCTTCTATTTGTGTGAGAAGTGTGCTGAACTCCTCGCACCGGTGAGCTGGGTCCCTCCATGAAGAGTTTGTCGATGCGCATGGTCTATAATCAATTTAGACAGATGTGAGTGACGAGGTAAGATTGCAGGATGCTTACTTTCGTAGCTCGTGCAAACATTGTTGAGTCTGCCTCCAACTCTAATGACTCCATTCTCATCGATGAATGCGGTGAGTCGATTGAAGACATGAGCAGCTGGTAGGGTTGAGCCTGAGCTGAGCATCTTCATCTCGCTGGAGAAATAAAGCGCCTGCGTTGCTTTGATCCAGAAGATCCTGGCCCATTCTATATCGATGGGCGATAAGGTGAAGAGCGGCAGCGTGACTGGAGCCTTCTTCAACCTTGAAACAAATCTGGAACAAACTGATGTGATGCGAATGAGTTTGTTAAGAGATGAATATTTGTAGATGAGGTCCCAGTGATATTCAATCTTTTGAATATTGAGCAGCTTTGAAATGCCTGGACGAGCCTCTAGTGCACTCAAGTCTTCGTCTAGCATTGGTTGTGATGGCCATGTTTCACTGGGTTGCGCAAGCCATGGTGGTCCCGTCCACCAAAGCTTATGATGTTCAAGCTGCGATGTTGATAAGCCTCTTGATGCGCAATCCGCTGGGTTTGAAGTCCCTAGAACGTGTCTCCAATGTGCGCCTTGGGTGATCTCTTGAATTTGAGACACACGATTCCTTACGTAGTCCTTCCAGCGTGATGCGTGTGTTTTGATCCAGGTTAGTGTCACTTGTGAGTCCGTCCACAGATATGTTGTAGCAATGTTGAGCTTGAGCGTTGCTTGAACATAGTTGGTGAGCTTCGCCAGCATCAATGCTGCAGTAAGCTCGAGTCTCGGGATTGTGAGCTTCTTTAGTGGTGCTACCTTAGTGTTGGAGCACACCAATGTCGCGACCTTGTGAGTTGTGGACGGTGATGATACGGTAATGTAAATTACCGCTGCCATGGCGAGTTGTGAGGCATCAGAAAAGCCGTGTAGTTCCACTGTAGAGTTACTGAAGGTGTTGAACCACCTTGGACATGATAGCTTGCGCAAGCTTGTTAAATCTTCTCTGATGATGAGCCATTGTGACGTTACTTGGGAAGGCAGTGGATCATCCCAGTTGAGCTTGTGTAGCCACAACTCTTGCAATAGTGTTTTTGCTCGAATTATGACCGGCGCTAGAAAACCTAATGGATCAAATATTTGTGCTACTTCTGATAAGATGAGGCGTTTGGTGAGCCGTGAATTTGAGCTTGGTTTTGAAGTGAAAGAAAATTCATCGTTGATCACATTCCATTGAAGTCCGAGAATTTTGGTATTGCAGTCGTCGAGTGATATAATTGAGCCTTGGGCTCGTTGGGTTTGAGAAATTGCATCAAGCAACGGAGGAAAGGTTGAATGCCATTTGGCTAGTGGAAACCCTCCCGCGTTGCACAGATCTTTTAATTGGTGAGCAATTGTAATGAGCATCTCACCTGTGTCTGCACCTCCAAAGATGTCATCAACGTATCTGGCATGCGTGATTGATGGTACCGCCAGAGGAAAGCGATGACCTTCGTCTTCCGTCAATTGGAGTAAAGCTCTGACCGCCAGAAATGGAGCAGCCTTGGTCCCATATGTGACCGTTGTGAGCTTGTAGGGCACCTCCTTTGAATCGTCATCGATCCACAGTACTCGTTGAAGATCTTGATCATCCTCGTGAATCTTGACTTGACGATACATTTTCGTCACGTCTGTGGCAAAAATGTACTTGTGCTGGCGTATCCAAAGCAGCACGTCGGTGATGTTAAGGAGGAGATTTGCACCCGTATGCATCAAATCATTGACAGAATACCCAGTTGAAGTAGGGCTTGATCCATTGAAGACGACTCTCAACTTTGTCGTCTGGCTGTCAGGCTTCAATACTCCATGATGTGGAAGATAAAACACAGAGTGAGTATTAGGTGAAAGGGATGGTGCTCTTACCATGTGACGGAGCTCCTCGTACTCTTGCATGAAGCCTTGATAGAGGTTGCGATACTCGTCGTTCCTGTTGAGTTTGACGAGTGTACGCTTCAAGCAAGCGTGAGCTGCTTGATAAGAATTACCCAGCAGCTTTGGAGACTCCTTCAGAGGGATGCGCACGATGTATCGTCCTGTAGAATCACGAGTGTGTGTCGCTCGAAAGTGATCCTCACATTCTTGTTCTTCAGGTGTGAGCTTCATGGGTGTATCTGTTGGGAGCTCCTCTTGAATCCAAAATCGTGTCAGCATGTCTTGTAAGGAGTTGTCGACATGCTGCACGACTGCAGAATGGTGTGCTGTGACCGTGCGCCGGTCCACTGTAACTGGTCCAAGAATGAGCCACCCAAAAATGGACAGTTGTCCAATTGGCATTGAAGGATCACCCTTCTTGAGGGTGGGCTTGATCACTTGTCCATACACGTCTGCACCAATCACTATGTCTATCGGTCTTGATTTAAGAAAGTCTGGATCGGCCAGCGGAAGGCCATTCAAATGTGGCCATTCTTGGCGTGGCGGTTCCACCGATGGTAAACTTGACGTCAGTGCTCGCAGAACGTGTGCTTGAACGTGCACTGTTGACATATCGTAGTTGGAGCGCAGAGTTATTAGTGCGACTCCTTTGGTTTGAATAGATGAGTTACCCCCAATGCCAGTGATCGTGATGGATGCGTGGATGCGTTGAATTCTAAGCCTGTTGATGAGCTCTTCTGTGACAAATGTCAGTTCCGAGCCTGAATCTATCAATAACCTTACCGGCGAAGATGACACTGAAGTGATCAGCTGGGCGTTGGCTGTTGCCAACAAGGTAACTGAACAGTAGGGTGTGAGCACTGGCGATGATTGGTTGAGCCTCCTTCGTTCTGTTGAGCATGCTGTGTGAGTCTGCGTTGTGCGCTGTTGTGTGATTGATGTTGTTGATGGGACGACTGCACCGAGACTTCAATGGGTTGCGCCACTTGTTGAAGGTTCCTCTCCTGTGCGAGGTTTTGCAAAAGCAGTGGTGTGAGCAGACGGCTTTGTGAGGTGCAGCATCGTGTGGTGGCTGGCTGAGCACGTTTTGCACCGACGTGTGGAGTTGCAGTCCTCAGTGCGATGCCTTCCACAGCAATTCCGACACAATTTGTTGGTGGTGACAATTTTGCGCCTGTCCTCCACCGACAGCTCCCTGAACCTTGGACACATGATGATGTAATGGTCCTCTTTACAATAGTCACAAGGGTAGCTGTAGGGTGACGCAGATGGTTGTGCCTTCGGCCTGGATGCTGTGTGCGCAGCGCCTTTGCTAGGGTAATACCTGCTTGGTGGTGCAGCAGAAGGTTGAGCCTTCTTACCTTTCTGTAGCGCTGCTGCCTCCAGCCGTTCCAAAGCCACCACCTTGGCAGCAATGAAGGACTCCAACTGCGTCAATCGAGGGTACTCCTTGGATGCGCCCACCGAAGTCTCCCAGGCTTCTCTGGTGGACTTGTCCATCCAGCTGGTCGCCTGGTGCACTAGCAAGATGTTGCACATGTCCTCGACGGCGCCTAAAGTGGTGAGCGTTTTGTGCACCTTGCTGATTGTGGACACAATTTCGCCAAGCGCTTTTGCACTGCGCGTTGCGATCGGCGAGACGTTGAGCAGCTTGTCCAGCTGCTCTTCGATGAGCACACGCTTATTTGAGTACTTCTTGCTGAGTTCCTCCCAGCAAGATTGAAACGATGAGCCTGTGAGCGGGTAAGCGTTCACCAGCTCTGATGGCTCACCTTGGAGGCTGGACCGCAGGTAATGAAGCCGGTCTATCTCCATAAGCTGCTGGTCCTGGATGATTAATGAGGTGAACAACTCACTATAGGCCGGCCACTCCGTATATGCGCCAGAGAATGTGGGCAGGGAGATCTCCGGCAGCTTCGAGGCTCTTGACGTGGCGCTCGATGCAACCGCTGGACGCTGCTGTATCGCCCTCACGTCTTCTCGGAGGCGGTTGAGCCTAATTTTGGTGGTCAAATACACTTGAGCCTCCTGCACAGCCATATTTGCCTCGAAATATGGGTGGTTAATAAACTTGACCGGCCATGTCTCCTCAAAATGCGCGTGTTCGCGAGTGAACGCTAGGTGCAGCTCCTCAACATGGGCTGCGAGTAGCTCGACCTCGTCGATGGACGTAGTGTGCGCTTGCGAGGGCATGTGCGCCTGCAATGCCTGAAGGGAGTCGTAGCGGCCTATCTGGGTTTTGGCCTTGAAAACCAGCTGCGAGGGCAACGTTGATGGTGATGTTGCCCTCGGTGGTTTTTTATCCCCACTCGTCCCCAGAGCCTCGGTGGGAATTGTGAGCACAATCGGTGCTGGGGAGGGCGCCCTTGACGAACCCGCCGATTTGGCGACCTTTTGCTCGTCTTGGTCAGCCATCGCAAAACACGGGAGTTGAGCTTGTGAGCCCTCTACACTGAACTACAGCACTGTGGTGCACAATCACCGATCCGGCTCGAAGGACCAAACTGTAAATTATTAGGTTAGAGTGAGCACGAGGAGGCTGGTGAGGTTATGATCGGCGTTGAGCCACACAGACACTGTTTTGCACAAAAGGAATGTGATGTCTTTATTTTTAAAAGCGTGTGCCCACGTATGGTCGTTGTGCGCACGTGAAAAACAATGGTTGAGCCCCCGTACACTTTATCGTACAGTAATCCACCGGTTCTCCGCGTGGACGCGTGAACACGCACACCGTGAATGCACAAACAATATTGTTCTACACGTGAGATGTGTCGCGAACTCCGCGTTGAGCTTACAGTTTGAGAGAGTGATTTGCACACTGAAATTGCTTGATGAGCACGCTTTTATGCAATGAACAAAATACGTGTTACGTTGCGCACGGTTGTGAACAGAGTCTCAAGATGGATGCGCATTTCCGCCTCGGCGTCTTCTCGAACATTCTCGAGCGTCGATCGAGAAGACGGACGCTGATTGGTCGATCGCGGATTGACCGCGACTTCCGCTGCCCAGGAGGTGCTGCGGTGATCGAGAGTGCGGCGGCGCAAAGAACTACTCATTCCCAAACAATCTGGAAAATCTCAGCAGTATGTTACTGAAACGTTCATGCCGATACGATAGAAAATGTGAACGTTTCACATTCTATTAAAACAAACAAAATCGTTACATATTTTAATACATTTTTTTTATTAATAATATTCATTGATATATTACACATATATGCTAGAATGGATATATATGGATAGAATCCATGGCCCGCTGGTGCTCGCGACGAAGACAAGAGGACAGCGAGAAGAAAGCGATCGGACCGATCGCCTGTCAAGCTGTCACTTGATAATCAAACGCCATCGCGAGCAGACCGATATCGAGATACTCCTATATTACTTTCCTGTTATTATAAAGAGTTCCAGTTATATGTGCTATCATTCGTGTTATACATTAAAGCCCTACTATGTCTTCCCGAAAATATAACAATTTTTTTTTTGAAGAATTGTCGACAGAATTCTAATCTGAACGTAGAAACTAGTGTTTGTGATATGTCGGGTGATAACTCTTTCAACACAGTTCCTTTTGCCTTCCAAGAAGCTACACTGGCATCCATATCAATATTGGGATGACCAAAGCATTTCCAAAGCCCGGACAACTCAAGTCTCATTTGTGCTTGGTAGTCATTGACTACTTCTCTTGTAACCATGAGGAAAATGGTAGTCCGATTAAATTGCGATAGTCCTGCTGCTATTGTTTGAAAAAAACTTTTGTTGTTCTCTTGATCACGTAATATAGATGCTATAGTTAAAGAAGGGAGTGCTTTGAAAAAAGAATAAGAATCTTGTCCGTAGGTGTTCAAAAGCTCACATCCCTGCGTCAACATGTTCTCTACAGACTCCGCCAGATTCTCTCCGGGGTACTTGTCCGAACTCAGTAGAGAGTACAGATAAACACTAAACCAACTGTTTATGATATCTCTGAAAGCCACCCAATGACTGTAGGTAATCAGGTATAACAGGCCTGTATCCTGTACCAGTAAAAGATTACCATAAGCCTCTATGGTTAATGTCCCAACCATTACTTTCTGATGAAACTCAGTGTTGAAGCTTATTGTTTCTATACATGAATCTATAGCCACTTTGATTTTATACAACGAGATAAGAAAAGGACACAGGTCAACCTGTATCTTGGGCTCCACTCCCATATAATCTTTGATGGAGATGGACGTGGTTTTTGCAGCGATGCTTAGTGTTCTGGTTAAATTCTCAGGTTTGTAAGACTGATCTTCGAATCTCCTTCTATTATATAATGCCCAAGGTAAAAAATTGCGAGAGTGCTCAACATTTTTGTCGCCTATCCTCTCCAGCAGTTTACGATGTTCGGTTTTAATGGCGGCGGGATTTTTCTTGTTCTTAAACATACAATCTATCTCCGTGGTGGTCAGTGCCGATGATAAATGACGATCCTTCCTGAAGAGCGGAGGTCTTACGACTCTAACCGTGATCTCCTCGTCTGAGTCATACATAGTGGTTGGTCCTCGGATTTCTCAAATCTCCGCAGTTTCACCGGGAACCTTTCTGAAGTGTTAGAAGTTTTAGCCTTTCGTTTTTCTGAGTACCGTTCTCGCGATTCAGCTGCGGGGCCACGAGACACTCTGTCGACGGCCTCGATTTCCAGCGCTCTGGCTACAGCGGTCCTCAGCGACGTAAAACCGCCTAGTCGCAATTCTCGTTGCAGGAAAGGGTTCGACAACGCCGTAACGAATTGAGACGCGGCTAGTTTATCGCGAGTTTCCGTCGGGCAGTCTGCGAACGCGGACTGCGCCAAGCGTTCTATTTTGGCGGCGAGTGCGGTGATACTTTCGTCCCTCCGCTGTCTATAACTCTGGAAGAGTACATAATTCAGGTTGGACAGATGTTTCGCCCCGTAGCGGAACTCTAGCGCCGAAACCAGTTCCGCGAAACTTTCGCATTGGGTGGTGGAGAGCGACGTAAGGACGCTTCTCGCTGCACCCCCGAGAGACGCGACCAAGGCCGTAGCCTTCTTCTGGTCGTCCCAGCCATTCGCACGCGCGATCGTGTCGAACTGAATATTGTACTCCTCCCACTAACCTTTACCATCGAAAATCGTTGGCTTCACCGCGTATCCCAAACTGAGAATGCGGGGCTCCGACAAAGGGGTAGTAGCGGGTGCAGCGACGGGGGCAGAGGCTTGCACCGTCAAAACACAACTCTCAACACTACTTGCAGGGGCCAAAGAAACACTATTTACAGGGACCAAAGGAACACTATTTACAAGGGGTGCCGTCTCTCCTCCCCGAAGCCCCGCGCCGCCACCACCCGAACCGAAACCATTCTGTGAAGAAACGGCTACGACCTGGATCCGTTCCTCCAGACTTGTCATCCGGGCCTCGAAGGCCGCCTGTGTCCGTCGGTCCTCAGCGTCCTTTTCCCTCCTTCGAGCTTCGTCGTCCCTTCGTTGCTCCTGCAGCTGTCCAACGATGCTAAGCTGGAGACTGTTAAACAGTTCTTGCAGGGAGGCGTCGCCCGTTGGTCCCGGGGAAGGTCTCGCAGAGGCCGCGGAAGCGCGAGTGGGCATGCCGCTCCGAGCGGGCATCCCACTTCTGACACCATTGTTATATTTTCGGGAAGACATAGTAGGGCTTTAATGTATAACACGAATGATAGCACATATAACTGGAACTCTTTATAATAACAGGAAAGTAATATAGGAGTATCTCGATATCGGTCTGCTCGCGATGGCGTTTGATTATCAAGTGACAGCTTGACAGGCGATCGGTCCGATCGCTTTCTTCTCGCTGTCCTCTTGTCTTCGTCGCGAGCACCAGCGGGCCATGGATTCTATCCATCGGGTGCTCGCAACAATACATTGATTAATAATCATTGATATTGTTGCGCCGGGGCGTTTCTCGTATCGGCCACCCCGACGCAACGGTTAGAATAATGTCACACGTACACAGGTTCTCCGACCGTTTACTTTATTCTGGTGTATAATTATGTGGTCCGTACGTCCTAACGCTAGGACGTACGGTATCCGACTCTTTCTTGTCGGCCTCCTGATCGTCCTCTTGACGGAGGCCGACCGTCTTCTCTCTTCGGCTGCGAGCACCAGTAGGCTATGCACGGGCCTATACCCGGTGCTCGCAACAATATATAAAAATTTGCCCCCCTTGTCCCCCTCTTCTTCCACCCCAGCCGCCTCCGCGCCTTCCTACGCGCCTTCCTCCGCGGCCGCCTCCGCGCCTGTATGTTAGGCGCTTCAGTGCCTTTTTAATCTGGAACAGTAGGTAACATAAAAATTACATTTTCATAAAATTACATAACATAAAAAATATCGGACACAAACGAAATAATATTCACACCAGAGTTGGGCAAAATGTAATCTAATTACAAATTACAAATTACAAATTACAAATTACAAATTACAAATTACAAATTACAAATTACAAATTACAAATTACAAATTACAAATTACGATTAAAATGTAATTGCGTAATCGATTACACATTATTTTCTGTAATCGTTAATTTAGGTAGTTGACAAAATACTATGTGTTGAAAATAATGTGTAATCAATTCCACAAGTACACAAAATATTTTGTCAACTACCTAAATTAATGATTACAGAAAAAGGGTAATCAATTACACAAGTACACAAAATATTGTGATCAACTACATAAATTAACGATTACAGAAAATAATGTGTAATCAATTACGCAATTACGTTTTAATCGTAATTTGTAATTAGATTACATTTTACCCAACTCTGATTCACCACATATGTTATCACGGTCACATAAACCACATTCCACATAATTACTTTTTGTAATTCCGCCCTCATCTCGGGGTCCTCCCTCGCCGTCTCCGTCCTTGCCTCCTTTCCCTCCTTTGCCTCCTCTCGCTTAGCCTCATTGAGCGCTCCTTTCATCTGGAACTGAAATAATGAATGTATTATTTTATGACAAATAGTAAGATTGTATGAACATACAGGGCAATTCTCTCGCTAGAGTCCTCAAAGACAATGCCGCCTAATAAGCCGCGCCTCGCTGAGTTTCGTAGAAGTGACGAATTCCACGTTCTGCATTTCTCATCAGATTTTTACGAAAATGGCGTCAATCGATGTCGTGCCGATGAAAATGGCCCCAAGCTAACTTCGTTAAAAATAGTCCGATTTACATGACATTTGACACGATTTTGATCGGCAGAGCGCCAGGAATTCATTAGTATCACCGCCATATCGATTCGATGAAGAATAAAGATTTTTTTTACCATGCCGTAGTGAATATCGTATCGAGCGTCGAAGTCCACGAAACTCAGCGAGGCGCGGCTTATTGGCGGCATCGCCTTTGAAAACTCTGGCCAGAGAATCACTCTGTATAACAGTATACAATATAATACTTACGTTATTCATTCCATTTCTTATCCACGTCCGCGTGGTTTGCGTTCTTTCAACGGTCTGACTCTCTACGCAACGGACTGTTTGCGCCGTTGCCTGGTTTGTAGAGGCTTATTGGCGGCATCGCCTTTGAAGACTCTGGCCAGAGAATCACTCTGTATAACAGTATACAATATAATACTTACGTTATTCATTCCAGTTCTTGTCCACGTCCGCGTGGTTTGCGTTCTTTCAACGGTCTGACTCTCTACGCAACGGACTGTTTGCGCCGTTGCCTGGTTTGTAGAGGCTTATTGCATTTTTTTTGCATATAATGTGCTCTTAGGTACACCAAAAGTGTTCGCTGCTCTGCGCAACGTCATTCCATTTTCTATTGCATTCAATGCTTTAGTAAGAGATTCTTGACTATATTCTTTTCCCTTATAAGTCTTTGCTTTTTCTTTTGGCATATTTCTTCTAGATAAGTAATTCATGGAAATCAGTAAATGAAATTGAGTAAAAAGAATCGATTATTGAATGACTAATATTAAGGTTATATACAGGGTGTCCCAAAAATGTCGGACTTCCTTGAAAGGGGTTACTCAGGGGGTGATTTGAAACAACTTTTTCCTTAGCGAAAATATTGTCCGAAGCTTCGTTAAGGAGATATTAAGCAAAAACCCCGACCAATCAGAGCGCGCGCCTTCCGCCTGAGTTCCCGCGGTAGTGTTGGCTACGAGGTAGGCGACCGCGCTTGTGCTACGAACGTACGAACAAGCAAGTCGGCATGCATCGAAGGAAACCGCGTTACACATTTTTTTTTTTAAAGCAGAATCTTAAATAAGAATAATTTGAAGTGAGAGGACAAGAAGTACGTAAATTTCGTTTTTAAATAAGGCATAAACGAAAAGCTAACGTAACAGAAAATGTACGACAAGTGATCGTAATTCGTTATTGAGGTAAAAATCCGTAGTTTAACAACGGCCAACACAACTAAATTTAAAAAATAATATTAAGTGTATGAATAAATTCTTTCCGACTGGAATTTCTATCGCGGTGGTATTCAGAAGCTGCCAGAAAAACGGCAAAAGGTAATTAACAATAATGGAAATTATTTCGATGATCGAGTTGTTTTCATATTTTTTAAATCGAACCGTTATTGTACCCTAAAATCGGAAAGAATTTATTTTCACACCTAATAATCACCAATAAATTAAATAAAACTCACCCTTTCAGACATTCCTTTCCTTGCTTTCCTTCCCTTTTCGGAAACCTGTGTCACTGGGTCACTATACCGATCCTGGTTATCGGTGGACGAAAAGATTTATGGTTGGGTAGTGCCCAGTGCTCAGCTGATCACACTGCGTCCGGGTTAATGTACCGAATATTCACTTCACTGCACGGCTACTAACACTGATCACTGAATTTATTTTTCACGGAACGTGTTGTTCCTACGTTATAAAAATTGGTGGCTGCGAAAGGGGCCGATTACTGTTAATTACTGGGACGAGATTACTACTATTACCCGGCGAAAAGAAATTGCGTGGCAGACTGTCTCGGGCTGTGCAGTCCGCTGCTGTGACGATTGGTCGAGTCACCTATTTGGGCACACTTTTAAAGACGGGACACACGTATTTTGGTTATTGGCTGAAGTTGCCACATACATTGTCGCACCGCGCGACGAAGAGATCGAACGAAACACGAGATCGAGTGGGATAGAGCGATTTGACCAAGCGTAGCCTACGCTTTTGTTTTGACGATCGTCGGTCGGATCCGTATCTGATCGCTGCACAGCAGCGGACTGCACAGCCCGAGACAGTCTGCCACGAGTTTTCTTTTCGCCGGGTAATAGTAGTAATCTCGTCCCAGTAATTAACAGTAATTGGCCCCTTTCGCGGGCCACCAATTTTTATAACGTAGGAACAACACGTTCCGTGAAAAATAAATTCAGTGATCAGTGTTAGTAGCCGTGCAGTGAAGTGAATATTCGGTACATTGACCCTGCGATCAGCTGAGCACTGGACGCCGATGACCAGGATCGGTACAGTGCCCTACAGACACAGGTTTCCGAAAAGGGAAGGAAAGCAAGGAAAGGAATGTCCGAAAGGGTGAGTTTTATTTAATTTATTGGTGATTATTAGGTGTGAAAATAAATTCTTTCCGATTTTAGGGTACAATAACGGTTCGATTTAAAAAATATGAAAACAACTCGATCATCGAAATAATTTCCATTATTATTAATTACCTTTTGCCATTTTTCTGGCAGCTTCTGAATACCACCGCGATAGAAATTCCAGTCGGAAAGAATTTATTCATACACCTAATATTATTTTTTAAATTTAGTTGTGTTGGCCGTTGTTAAACTACGGATTTTTACCTCAATAACGAATTACGATCACTTGTCGTACATTTTCTGTTACGTTACCTTTTCGTTTATGCCTTATTTAAAAACGAAATTTACGTACTTCTTGTCCTCTCACTTCAAATTATTCTTATTTAAGATTCTGCTTTAAAAAAAAAATGTGTAACGCGGTTTCCTTCGATGCATGCCGACTTGCTTGTTCGTACGTTCGTAGCACAAGCGCGGTCGCCTACCTCGTAGCCAACGCTACCGCGGGAACTCAGGCGGAAGGCGCGCGCTCTGATTGGTCGGGGTTTTTGCTTAATATCTCCTTAACGAAGCTTCGGACAATATTTTCGCTAAGGAAAAAGTTGTTTCAAATCACCCCCTGAGTAACCCCTTTCAAGGAAGTCCGACATTTTTGGGACACCCTGTATAAAGAAATTTTTCGAATAAAATATTATCATTAACACAAGATAAAAATGTGAGGTATACTTACAGAAGGATAAGTACAATACAAAGTAATAATAAGGTGCTAAATAATTTATTGCATTATTGTGCCAACAATAACGCGTACTTATTTCGCAGTTTGCACAGGTGGTCAAGTTTCGCGAATAAAAAACTAATACGAACTTTAATTTTAACTTTTCAATCGAAAAATAATACTGCTAGGTACCATTTTTCTAAAAGTGTATACTAGACATTATTAATAATATTCGCTTCAGAAAAAGTAGAGACTAAGCTAATCAGCTAGGAGCAATACTAAAATGGTGTAAACCGGAGAGTTGAGGAAATTTTTTTTTTTTCGTGTGTTACAAGTTTACTAAGAAAAGTATGTATTAGAGCTGTTCAAGTACTCGAATATTCGGGTAGCTTGAAATCCGAACCAAGATGAACCGAGCGGCTTGAAAGAACCGGGCGGCTTGGATAGAACCAAGTAAGAAGACGGTAGTAATCCGTTTGAATGAGGATGGGAAATATTTCTGAAAGAGCGTATGAAATCACAGGAAATGAAATAAATTTATTTGCATTACACACATATTTCATACATAATGTACGCATACTGCATAGTATGTACATACTACACACACACACTATATTCATGCTATACATATACATTACTTATTATATACATGGATTATATAAGTATAGACAATAATAGACATACAATGAACTGTCGACCCTACACACATAGTAGATACTATGTACTAGTAGATTATATTACAGGAGGGGGGCATATCATACTGGTATTTGTTTGACCTTGCGATAACCTTGAAAAGTCCTGCAAAGGTCACGTGCCGCCGGCATTAGCTTTACCAGACGTACACCGCGGGGAGGTTGGTCGGTCGGACTTTGTACATCATGGTGGCTCTGAAAGGAGCCGATTTTGTGCCCCGTAGACCTGCTGCAACGAGATAAACACAACTGCAGGGACTGCTAGATAGTTAAAAGTCAATGGAGTTCGTAGATCTCAGATTAGTAAATTAATAAGGTTTCTTTATACTTACCAGTGTTATTGGCGCATATTCGCCGACAGAAAGCACATCTGTTTCACCCAGCGTTGCCAGGGATTGTTTGTGGCTAAACACCTACAGGAGTGGTGGTAATGCGTGCGCGAACTGACGCTAGCGCCAAGGCAGCCAAGTGGCCCCAACACGAAGCCAACCACGGCCAAGCAGCGTCGATAATGCCAACCACGGCCAAGCAGCGTCGATAATGCCAACCACGGCCAACCAGCGTTGACAATATATTTCCCGGCGACGCTGGTTCGCCGTAGTTGGCTTCGCGTTGGGGCCACTTGGCTGCCTTGGCGCTAGCGTCAGTTCACCCACACATTACCACCACTCCTGTAGGTGTATAGCCACAAACAATCCCTGGCAACGCTGGCTTCACCCTGTGTGACAGTAGGCACGAGCGCTTTTCCGTCACTACGTTGCCGGCACGCCCAAAATGTGATGTGCCACGTAGTCCAGTTTTGGGAATTTCGCCGCATTGTCCCTCCACCACTGCAGAATACACGTTTCTTTTAATACAAGTTTTTCTTCCATGTAATGTTGAATTTCGTTGTCAACAGTGTCGGTGGGTCTATCCACTTCGCTTCTTCCAATATCCTCAAAAAAATCCATCAATGTTCCAGACGTTCCTGGCGCTGGTCCTGTCATAGAAACAAAATATATAACGTACAACATTGAACACAGTATCACATAATTTTATTATTGTTTCACACTGTTAATTCCCCAAGGTTGAGATAAACTCGTTCAGGGTTTGTTAATTTTGCAACTGAGTGCCGACTACGAAGGACCACCCTCAATAGGGACAATGTTCGATCACTTTTCAAAACGTTTATTTTAACAAAACTTAAGTTAAAACAAGGTTAATAACGTGATTCCAAAGGAACTATGGAGTTCGTAATATAATCTAAGTGTCCTCGCTCGCACGAAAAGGAGTCTATCTGTTCACGAGGTTTTTCGAGTTCTCCTGGTCCGCTCGTCGCCGAGCTTCCTCCAAGTCTCTCAGCCCTCCTTCCTGGTCTGGAAAATGGGCCTTGCCCAATCAGCGTTCCGCGACTTGGTCACACCCTTCCATTGCGCCCTTAGCGTGCCTTCCTGGAGTGGAATGCGCTGGCGTTGTCCTCATCCGGTTGTTGGTATCGACTCGGCACTGCGTGGGAAAAACCCTCGGTCCCTGACGTCACCGGCAGCCCATTAGTTGGCAAAAACCGTTGAACGGTCGGACCCATGGTGTGCCTTCAGGAGCCCAATCCTTACGGTCTGGGATGTGTTAAAGGACTTCTCGGTCTATTACAATTAATGTTTCCGCATCCCTCTTGGAGATGCGGATGGGAACGAACTTTCTCTAAACAAATGTCACGACCAAGGTGGTCTGGCTAATCTACGACTAAACACACACTCACCTGACGTTTGGTTCGACTGTACATGCCCCCACCCACATCGCTTACGTCCGCGAGGTACTCGGTCGCAACCGAATACAGGACTCTGTGAGCCGCCAGTTTTTCGTCTGCCGACAATAGACGGTCTTTGGTGCGAGGGTCCAGAGTCATCGCGCGTATTAATGGCTCTGAATCGTTAATAAAATTAAATCTAATGTTCAGCTCTTGCAATAAATTTTGTCGGAACTGTGAGCTTATTCGTGTCCAGAGTTGGGCATTATCTAGATAAAAAATTATTTAAATAACGATCGAATAAATGATACTTTATCTTTATTCGTTATTCGAGGCTCGAATAATCGAAGTTATCTTTATTCGAAGAGCAACGAATAAATAATTTTATTGGATGAGAATTTATTCGACGAATAAAGATAATTTTTTTATTCGGTGGGAATTTATTCGACGAATGAAGATAATTTTTTTATTCGATGAAAATTTATTCGCCGAATAACGATAGATTTTTATTCGAAGGTTTTATTCGAATAAATGCGTCGAATAAATTTTTCATCCGTAGCATTTATCTTTTCGAAGCCTTCGAATAAAGCCACGAATAATTTTCGTCAGCGTCGAGCGTGTTTATTCAAGCCGCCGAGGGTCGAGCCCGGCCGAGCGGCGAGCGCCGAACACAAAGGACCGGCGGCTCGAATAAACACGCTCGACGCTGACGAAAGTTATTCGTGGTTTTATTCGAAGGCTTCGAAAAGATAAATGCTACGGATGAAAAATTTATTCGACGCATTTATTCGAATAAAACCTTCGAATAAAAAACTGTCGTTATTCGTCGAATAAATTTTCATCGAATAAAAAAATTATCTTCATTCGTCGAATAAATTCTCACCCAATAAAAAATTATCTTTATTCGACGAATAAATTCTCATCGAATAAAATTATTTATTCGGTGCTCCTCGAATAAAGATAACTTCGATTATTCGAGCCTCGAATAATGAATAAAAATTATTTACCTTTAGTTCGTTATTTGAGATTTTTATTTAGATAAACTTTTGCCCAGCTGTGTTCGTGTCGGCCGTTTCATTATTCCGTACTAATGAATAAAATCTAATGCTTAATCTTTTCCGTATGCCGTATATGGAAGGTATGTAACGGCACAGCGTTGGCTCGTTTTCCCGAGTCATTATCAACGTCGCCTCTTTAAAAATTCGCAATGAATCGCAATACTGTTATTTTGGACCACTCGCAATTTTTCACGCGATCCGGCATTCGTGGCTCACAGAGGACCGCATCAAGCGCGCGTCGTACCTCTAGTAAGCGACTGAGCATGTCGAACTGGGAGTTCCATCGCGTCTTCACGTTGGAAATTAACTTGAGGGGCTCCGAATTGGGAAATGGCTTCGTCTGTTCGACTTTCAGCTGTTCCGTTGCCGATGTTGAGCGATGAAAAAACCCTAGGATGAGTTTGCATCGTTTTATTATTTTGGTCAGATCGGCGGAATCGTCCGCGCAGTCCTTTATGACCAACTGACCCTCCTGTTTATTTACCTGCAGAGTATGAGCGTAGCAAGGGATACGCTCCCACGTATCGCACAATTTTATGGCCAATGTTCGAGGCGTTGTCGGTGGTGAAGTATAATGTGGATTTTGTGTTATCCAACCCCCACTCGCTCAAAGAGTTCTTTATCATCGCGTTTATGTTCTCGCTCGCTTGCGCTTCGGTCACGCAGAGGATGTGAAGCCTAAAGTTGTTTAATACAAATTTATCATTAACATAATGGACCGTCAGCGACACGTACTACTCCAGTGTCCGCGACGTCCAGCCGTCTGTCGTGAATGCAAACGTTCGTTTCTAATCCAAAACAGTTAAAAGATGTGTAAATATCTTAAATCGAGTCAGAAGTGTGTTTTAAATATGGCGAGGTTCACCAAGCTAATTTGTAAACAAATTCCGCATCTGCAAAACATATGAAAAATATGCAAAATGTGTAAAATCGAAAATATATTTTTAACATCTTATTAATGATGAAACATAATTCTGTCAAAGTCCCGCTTGTTTAAGTCATCGCAATAAAAACATGCATTTACATAAACTTCCGCATGTCTACATCATAATTGGGTTAGGTATATCTAACCGATTTCCTAACCTATCTGCTCGACGTACAATGTACAGACCATGGACCTAAAGGACGGTGCATAAACTAGATTTATATACGCGGGGGTGAAGATCTCCGCGGGGAGGGAAGGAATACTTTCAGCCATCTTGTATCGGCCGACTAGTGTTGCCATCTATATCGTGCCGCGGCAAAATTTAAAACTGCGCAATTGAATTTCATACATTTTAAGTTAACTGTGAATCGTATGACAATTTTATCTCTACGTGTTTTACAATGTTACAATGTTTTTAGAAATAGATATATCTATGAAATTTTGTATTGGAGGATGAATAATAACACAATATATTTAGTGACCAGAAAACAAAACAAGTTTATTAAAAAGTTTTCGTTTACTTTCTGCAGTATTATTTTTTTGTTTCGCAATATGGTGATGTCGTACTTTAATGTATTGTTGAATAATCATTATAATGTTTTTGGAAAACTTACAGGTTCCATGTCGAACCCAAACATAATGGTTACAAGATAAAATTATGATTTACCCAGGAAAAATCTTCCACTGAGATTAAATGACAAATCAGCAACTTCTGCTCCCTCTAATGACGGCGCGACATCTTCCAACCTCCTCCATCCTGTGGTTCCCATCTCTAGCACTTTGTCCTTTTTTCTCAAAAGATCTCTTAGGTCATCCCGAATGGCGGTATAAGAAGCAATCATATGCTGTATAGACCGCCCAGCCGAAGCAGTTGTAGTTCCCTCATCCAAATGGTCGAAAAATGCATCGCTAAACTTTCTCTTAGTTTTACCACTAAAACACGGTTGTGAGGTCATCTGGGTATAGTTTGACGTCAAAAGTCCTGTTTGATTGGCCTGAGCTAGTTTAGAGTAATAAACCTGTTGAACGGACAGAAAAGAAACCGGAGCACCTCTTGTATTAGCTTTCTGAAACACCGGTCCCAATTCCTCCCGAGTACTCCATGTTCCTTGATTTGTGATTTGACTTAAGGGGGGCAACCACTTCAGATGCTTCAAAAAATCAATTTTTTTTATTTCATAAATCATTAGCAAAATACCTTAAGAATATACCCTGAAAATTTCAAAACGATATTCGGATTCCTTCTAACGGTATGTATATAAATGATAAAGACTCTCCGCTCGACTCCCAAGCGCGCCCAGGTATCCACGAGCGCTGAGTCAGGTAGTCCCTTTTTATGACTCACCTGGTGACGTAGAGCATAGTACCTTTGCTTTGGGGTGGAATCGCTGATTAATCGGCAAGACACTTTATCATTTGATTAAACACATTTGAGTTTGAGTTTTTCGTTTGTGAAACTTTAAACGTGTTTTTATCGAAACGACATTTTTTCAATTTGCGGGAATCATAACTCAAAAACTAATTGATGGATCATCTTCAAATTTGGAACACGCTTACATAATATAATTTATTAAAACATGAACCTAAAGTTGGAAAGCTTAGATTGTTTAAAACATATTTATTATTGCAAAATGCCGGGAAACAAAATGCTGAAAATCGATCATTTTCTTTTCAAACACGTTCCAACAATAAATTCTCGATTTCTTTTCCAAATTTAAGTTCATGTTCTTAAAAAACATCTCAAGAATGTATCAAAATTTTTTGGACTAGTTCAGATGCTAATTCCGAGCTGCACGATTCCCGCAAGTCGACAACGACGATGAGGACACGCCAAGGGACACAGCGGATTACACCTTAATACAATGGATGAAACAACTTGAAAAAATTACCAGAGATATATGAAAACATGAAAAAATTATTGTTAGAGTTGCGGAAATTTCCGTTTTTTTTCGCAATAAAAAAATCCCAAAAATCATCTAATTTTCGGTCTCCTAAAGTGGTTGCCCCCTTAATAAATATAAGTCCTCCTTATAAGTCCCGAACATGCTGTGGTACACTATTTGTTTTGCGATAGAATCGGTGGCCTTATTTAGATTTATCGTCCATTTAATTGATTGAAAATATTTTGTAGAAGATCCAACATCCTTTTGGATGAAAGTTTTGTATACATTACTCCCGACTCTGTGATCAGGTTCAGTGAAGATATATGAAAATACTGCTGGTGGAGGAAACATCCTATGAGCTTGTCTTGTGATATCAATTACCTTTTTTAAAAAAAAAGGTACAAAAAAAAGCGCCAAGTATATAATCCCCCAAAAACAAACACATTTAAAAACATTGACAAAAAAAATTGCTTTACAAAACTAATGATATACACAAAATGCGCCAATTAAAACATTGGCTATTTATATAAAGAAAAAATATATTAAACAATATTAAGCAGATAAATTTAAAAACAAAAAAATATTTTAATACGAAAAAAATATTTACTCAAAATACTTTGCGCTGCGACCCGAATTGGTGTTACTAAACTGAATAAATATGTATATAAATTGCATTAATCTTTTTCTTTATTGTGCGTGCCGATGTGTGTATGTGAATGTATATGTTTTTGTATTTTAGTTTTTACGGGTGTTTTTTTTTTTAAATTAATACTTAGACAATTACCTTTTTTTTCGATTTCGCAGCGCCAAGTATTTTGAGTAAATATTTTTTCGTATTAAAATATTTTTTTGTTTTTAAATTTATCTGCTTAATATTGTTTAATATATTTTTTCTTTGTATAAATAGCCAATGTTTTAATTGGCGCATTTTGTGTATATCATTAGTTTTGTAAAGCAATTTTTTTTGTCAATGTTTTTAAATGTGTTTGTTTTTTGAGGGATTATATACTTGGCGCTTTTTTTGTACCTTTTTTTTTAAAAAAGGTAATTTGTGGGGATTTCACTCTTTTTGTAGTTTTATTGATGATAGTACTCTACAGTGCAAGAAGTACGCCATCATTTTCTTAATTCTTAATGCTACGCTAATTAGAAATTAGAAAAATTTACCTTATTTGACAAATTTCCAGAAACTTGTGCGAGACAAGATGCTTCTCTGTCTATCTAACCTTCTTTGGGCAACCTTCAAGCCAGTGCGTCCCCTTCATTTCTATCAGAGCCTGTGCGTCCCCTTTATTTCTCACCAAGCCCATGCGACCCCTTCACTTCTATAACCTTTATATAGAAACTTTAAATTAAAAATAGCTTACTGGTATAAAAATGTCTGGCAATTTAAATGCATTATTATTATTTTGTACATGCCTGGTATAATAGAAACTTGTGCGTTTGGAAATTGAGCTTTCTTGTCATTGTAAATATTTATAATAATCCTCCTTTGTCCAGCGTTAACTATCTGCAAGAGAAACGTTTCCCATTATATTAAAGTTACATTTTTCCGGCCATTAGGTTAATATTTTTCCTTATAATATTTCAGTTGCTTATGATACTTCAATTACTTATAATACTTCAGTTATAATATTTCAGTTGCTTACCTGTCCTCTTTTATTATTTTGGGTCGGGAAATTGGTGTTTAATTGTATTTACTTTTAAATTTTTTTCCTTAACCATTTTAATATTTTTTCTTTCACCTGACGTTTGCAATAACAAAGAGACAATCAAATCCGACAAAAAGTCGAAACACGCGGTATATATGAAAGTGGCGCCACACCAATGCTTTCGGCGCAGAACGGATGCGCAGCCGAAAGACCATTGGTGGTGGCATAGCCAATGAACGCCAACATGCGTAGAACCAGTCTAAACTCGTCGGTCGGCAGGTCTATTCTAACATGACTTGTAGTATAGAAGCTCAACAAAAAAATGTATTAAAAAAATTTAGCGACTTACCTTGTTAATTGAGACAATAATTCAATGTCCTATATGGAGTAAAAACTCGTGACATTGGAAAAATGTTGACTACTTACCTCATTTGACATTTGGCAGGTTATGATGGTTTGACACTACCTAGGTTACGTTTTCCTTGACAGATGTGCTGTCTGGCTGTCACGTGACAACAATTTGTTACGCGATAGGCCGGAACCTTCATCCAATGAACGACGTGCCAGAGACATTTCCTCTCCCTTCCATGTTCCCCTCTGGCCCACACTTGACGATGGAGAAAAATCTCTTAACATAAAATTCGGCAAATTGCAACTTTGCATCGGAATATCTCAGCTCATAAGGCACGTAGGAACAAAACGAAGACACTTTTCTGATGTAAATCAAACCCAAGCTATCCATTAAGACCATTCAAAACTTAATCGGATCTGCCGTTATTGAGATTCGGTAATCTCAGGGTTCTTCCAAAAACCGCTCGGCGTTATATAGCCACGAGTGACTCGCGCTGCGCATATACCTATATATACTTGGCGCGAGACACTACCGTGTCTCTTGATTGTCTCAGTTCTACAGGCTCTTTGTCCCTCATAAGCGATATAACACTATCTATGTCGGGAAAATGAGCAAAAGCTCTCTTAACCGCTGTGAACCATTTTGCAGAAAACTGTTTTTCAGACCGTATATAGCATAAAAGAGTGGTTAAAGGTCCTAAAGATTGTGCCATAGAGGCTCTTTTCTCGGGTGAGAAACTAATACCCTCACACAAAATATAGTGGCACCCATATATGCCATATTGGGTAACATTGACAACCCTTTCCTGATTTCCTCTTTTTATAAGTGGCATTTGATGATGACCAAGCCTGAGTTCCTTCCATCTCATCGCAAAGCCCGATAAGAAATTTAACAGAGGACCTGCTATCCCATACCAATTGTGGATGGGATCTTTATCGTACTTGTCAAAGGGTATACCAAGGGCCCCTTGCGTTCTCAAACACTATTTTGTGTATTGGATCTCTGGACTTTGTTATCTCATGACCAAGGTGGTTTATTTTGTAGTCGGTCCCTGCTATTCGTTCAGCTAATCTCCCTTGAGTTTGATTGTACTGTTGTCTCAAAACGTTATAGGCAGTAAATAAGACGTTGTGCACCTGATCTCCCAAGCTTAGATCAAATTTATACTCTGCAAGTTCGAAGTGTCCCAGAATGGCTTTATGAGAATTAGCAATAAAGCTCATTACTAGCATCTTCTTCCCAGTTTCTTGAGGCACCTGCACTTTTTTAGCTTCAGGTAATACTTGGTCGGGGTTGTTCGCATCCACTACAACTCTTTGAGGCTCAATTACTGCTGGCATTGGGACGTCATCTGACTCCATTGCACGTGGACCTGCCTCAGGCATTGTTTTCTGATTATCTTTTTGATTTGTTTTAGCAAAACTATAATGATAATATAGGGTCTGTTGTTACCAATTTCGTCAACCATAATACATTTTATCAGGTGAATTCTATGATTATACAATGCTATTTGCTTATTAGAATGATCTACAATACTTAAAAATAAATTATGTACATCTAGTTGATTTAATATTATGTTACAAATATAAGAAGCTGTTCTTATTTATTTTTTAATTAAATAGAAATTTATCATTTTCTCGCATAAGCGACAACCTTTATAATGTCGTGTGACGGATACCTTAAACTTCCACGATCTTTTAGTTGAATTAAATTATGTATGGTCTCATTTGTATCCGCTCTTAAACTATGGACACAGTTTGGACAATGTAAAATTATTGATAATTCTTTTATTTTGCTGCCAATAGACTGTCTTAAATTGCCTGCCATCGTCTCTTAATACCGGATCATGGTTTCTTCGATTGAACATTTTTTATGTGTATTCTGGAAGGAAAGGCAGCACTTGAGAATCATATCTAGAATTGGACGAATCTGGAAAACAGATCTTGCATTTCAGGTGTATAACTATAATTATCAGTAAAATGAATAGAGCTTCGAATATCCAAGAATCGTCCCATTGACACAATATCAGCGAATGAATTGACTCGTGTGTAAGTTGACCAATAATCCCTTGTAATGGCAACGAAATTACGCCCATAATTATACACTTAAAGGAACACTATCGAAATTCCCCGAAAAATTTTGTCATTTTCAAATGGCTGTATCTCCGCGAAAAATGGTCGCAAAAAATATTTAAAAAAAGCATTTTAACGCTTGAAGTCTCTAGTTTTTGAAACAATGACTCATTTTTTTTTCTTCGTCCATTATGATACTGTTTCATCAAGATGAAGCGCAGGAAACGAAGTTTCAGAAATTTTTGTCTAATTTGGACGTATGCACGGGCCAAAAATTTTTTTTTCAGATAAATCCAATGGAGGGCTGTTATAGAGCAAACATTTATCTTTAATTTCGTTTTTTTTTTTAGTTTTGTTGTATGATTTTTATTGGCCGAGTTATTCGCCATCAAAGCAAAAAAGGCACTTTTCACTTTGAACGCCTATAACTTGCGAACGCATGATCGTAGAAAAATTTTCATGAGTGTTTTGGAAAGCTAAGAAATTATCCTTTCAAAACTTTTAGTTGCCAATTTAGTGAGATTTTTTTGCATCGTATAAAATCCATTTTAAAATGATCAAAAAAATTACATATTTACCATTTTTTGGTAAGCATGATGCCACTTCAAGGAAAAGCAGAGAATCATTCAAGTGTCCACGTTTTTTGCGAGTTAAGACTACCCGTAAACACTGTGCAAAAGGCCGGACCAATCAGATTTTTGTCTCCGTATGTCCTCGATGGTCAAACATGCGATAATTTAAGAATACTTACCACCGTAACTGTTTGATAATGAGTATGTTATTATGATTTTAGTCCTCGTCACTATCTTCATTAATTACGGGTACTACTTCGTCTTGATGAAATATGTTGCTTAAAACTTCGGCAGGTCTGACAATTGTCGACAGGTACCGCACGTGCGACAGGTAGTAAATAATTGCTGCTACATGGGAACAGCACCCGATAGTACGGTTATCATTTGCGCATTCACAGCAATAACGCTTTATCCCCGAAATGCCAATTGAAATTGGTACATAGTCGATATAGCAACGGTATGTTTTACTATTGATATGACGCGACTTTACGTGGAATTTCACAATATTATTTTTTTGTTTCAAGCTAAGGATGTTAATATTATTATCGGCATCCATTATTTCAGCTAAATAGGAAACTGGCTGCGACAATTGATACGACCCGGTAAATAGGATTTTTAAATCGTTCTCCGTCATTTCAGGAAAATCTAAACAATCAGTTGCTGACATCTGCTTGAATGGAATTTTTCGTCTGTTCCAATGATATTTCTCAACTTCTATAGCCAATGTATTTTCATCCTGTTGAGATTTCATTCGTTGTATTATTTCATGGGAAAGTCCTACATCAGAATTTAAACGTTTTCCAAATCTACAAGCGATTTTACAAAATAATGCTACTTGAGGCAATGCCTCAAACTTCCCTCCTGGTTGAGATAGGGGGTTGAAACTTGGTGTACAATGTTTTCCTGTGCTACACTATTGAAAGGTGCATTGCCAGCTAAAATCGGTTCAAGGGCACTTTTGACCATTTTATCCTGCTATACCCTTTGGCGGAGGGCGTGTCCTAATTGCCTCAAATTCGCCAGGTACTGTCGCCGCAAACGTCGCCCAAGAATGTCCCAAACATGCTCAATGGGATTCAAATCTGGACTCACTGCTGGATGGTGAACAAGTACGAAGCGGTGTCCCATGCGTTGACGCAGAGGGAGTAAAACGGGGCGCAGAATCTCGTCCACGTACCGCGCGGCGGTCGACCCACCAGGTGGGAGGACAATTAATGGGGTACGTGAGTACCGTGATACCCCGGCCCAAGCCATAACCGATCCACCACTGAACGCGGTGACCGGCCTCGTATGGTTGGCATTATGGCGTTCACCACGGCGACGCCAGACCCGAACCCGTCGATCGTTCCCGTGGAGGCAAAATCGGGACTCGTCAGTAAAAGGGACATTTGTCCATTGCTGCTGACCCCAGTGCACATAGCAGCTAGCAGGGGGACCAAGCCGTCTTTGTTTGGCCGAAGTTCCCATTTAGTTAGCACCAAGTAGGTAGGAGGCGCTAGGTACATCACACACACATACCTAGGTGTATCAGTGAGCACGCACACAACCTTTCGACGTTGGTGAAATGTTACCATGACGACCGTCGTCATTTGTAAATGTTTGGCGCAGACACGAGGAAGTGTAACCCACGTGGATCAGTCATCACATAAGAGACCCCTGTCATTTCTAAAATAAAATTTAAAAGATTAAATTTTGGAATGACCAGAAATCCTTCAAATGGCGTCCTCACTTTCCCTGGTTTACCTTTTCTAAGGCCGTCTGACCATGGATCGTCGCGTCAGTGACGCGTATGCAGCAGATAGAAGGATATACAAAGAAATTGAATATATTTTATTTTCCTAAGAAAAGAAGAAATATTCAATTTCAATGTTTATCCTTCTATCTGCTGCATACGTGTCGCTGGCGCGACGATCCGTGGACAGGTTATAAAGTAAGCGGTGCATTACACGTATACACATACACATACGTCCCGATTCACACATTCACAGTTTAGTACGCACCTAGTAGGTAGGAGGCGCTACAAACACTGCATCAACTTTCGTAAGAGGGAAGCTTGGCCCCCCTGGCGGCTAGCATATGCCAAACGCTGCCGTTGATGCGTGGAAGTGAGCAACGGGACTCGCATTGGGCGCCTCGAATGCAACCCAACGTCCCTCAATCGATTCCTGACGGTCCTGCTAGAGATCGGACGTGGCGAATTGTGTCTGTGGTTCACAAATTGTCCCGCAATAACGCGCGAAGTGATGGTTGGCTCCCGAAGAGTATGTCTGGTAATCATCCTACCGTCCCGCGAACTTGTCGCACGTCTGCGTCCTTGCCCTGATCTGCGAGAGTACTGCCCAGCATTTCGACATCGAGCATAAAGGCGATTGACAACCGACGGACTTACACCAAATGAATTGCTAGTTAAAGCAGGGTTTGGAGGACTCCGGCGTGGCAGCACACCTACAGGAACAATGGCAATGTGTGCGTGAATTGACGCCAGCGCCAAGCCAGCCACGTGGCGACAACGCGAAACGAATGTGACGTCCCAGGTGGACAGGGGTGGTCCACTCCGGGTATTATTTTGTTAGTGTAGCGATCCGACTCTGGAACGTCTGCGGTGGGATCACCCGAGAGAAGAAAGAAGATGAAGGGTCACCACCCTAGAGAGGGAAAGAAAGAGCGTTTCGTCCCGGGTCCGCCAGTGGACTCGTCAGTAAGGCTTACCTGGCGGAACCCTGCCTTAGACACGCTGGGTATCAGGACTGGAACGGAACTTGTATATATACTAACCGGAGGGCGATGGAACACCAGCGAGAAGCCCTGGTGCCGGGTAGCCCTCTGGTGGTATGTCGATGAACACCTACCGGACCCCTACATTAGCACAGCATTAGCACCCTCTAGCGGGTTGGATAGGCACTATATTACTAATGGCGGGCATTTCAAAAGTTGTATTCAATGCATCCCTTACTTATGACTATATGTGCCGGTGATTATGAAAGTGGTGTTAGTCAAAAATTTAAAAAAAATTGAATTCATCACTTACTTTGTGTTATATTACAAAGTAAGTAATAAATTGAATTTTTTAAATTTTTGACTAACACCACTTTCAAATTATATTTCAAGAATTAAAAATTTTCAATTGTATACACGTATAAAATACAATATATTTATAAAATATTATATTACATTTTATTTGCGAAATATTGCATTACAATTTATTTGAGAAATATTACATTACCATTTATTTGGGAAATATTACATTACACTTTATTTGGGAAATATTACATTACACTTTATTTGGGAAATATGACATTACACTTTATTTGGGAAATATTACATTACAATTGGACTTAGTTATGCAGCAAGCAAGCAATCAACAATGTATTCATTGTTGGTTGGTTGCTTGCTGCAAAACTAGGTCCAATTTATTCGCAATTTATTATTCTTCTTTTACATTTTTTCGCGCTAATGGACATCGCTTCTTGTAATATATTACAGGCCGTTGGTTTACTTCTAATACATTTACCCCTAATTATGTTATTTGAATATTTACAAAAATTATTTATAATGTACGCCAAGACATAATCTACTATATAATTAATAAGTTCATTCTTATGACTACATACAAAACTAAAAATTACATGTGTTCGTAAATACATCTTAATGGTACGTCTAATATTATCTCCTATATTAAATTTATATAAAATTAATTTTGCAATATTATAAGTTTTATAAATACACTTTAAAAAATTTTCTGTAAATATAAAACGCCCTCCAGAACTTGTATTCTCAGTAGAAGATTTGAAAATGTGGGTGAAGCAACAGGGACAGTTAAATTTTTTTACTACTTTCTGCAATATGAAACGGCTTATACTATTCACAACAACTTTTGATATGGGCTTGTCTACTTTATTACCAAAATTGAAAATTTCTTTATGAATGTCCGGATTCTCTACTAAATTAAAAGTCTCTATGGGTCGCGGTGTTCCTAATTTTAATAAATCTTGTAGTTGCAATAACGAGGTGTTGAATGTCTCTTCACAATTAGCTGAAATGGAATGACTACCGGAAATATGTTGAATTAACAGGGATCTATATGATTCTTCAAATTGTGCAGAATTTAAATGATTTGCGCGGATCCTATGCTGACGAATTTGGGCAAAAAAAAATTTCTAAGCAATCCTGATTTAGTGATTTAGGGGAAAAAGAATCGATGCCATGAGAAAATAAAATATCGCGTATATTAATAAAACCTTCTACTGTTCGAATAAAGTTCTTTAGAGTTGGAGGGACCTTGCATTGTCGCGAACTTGCTACTACAAATGACATGCTTTCTAATTGACGTATACAATCTCTCCAAAAGGAGAGATGAGGAGAGTTTCGAGACACTGTTCCTCGTAAAATCTTTCCAATTGGAGGTTGCAGTGAATCGCCGTTTAAAGAATCGAATAGGGAATCAAAAATGTTTAAAATTTTCGCTGTTCCGGAAGCCTTACTCTCCATTTTGTATGTGCCGGTTATATCAGTTATATCTGAAAAAATAATTGTAGGTCAAATATCAACTTAAGTTATATTAATTACTATTCTGTAGTTCTAATCTTGATACGTACTATTTTTAGCCATAATTGTAATTGCTCCGGCCATGGAGTGACTAAAAACTTGAGTGGCATGCGACACTTTCATTTTTTTCCATTTTATCCTCAATTACGTGGCTTTCTGTTATTTTAGGTAAAATTCTGATGTCATTCGATGAGTCTATCTTATACGCCGTTAATATGTCGTCCCACGTTGCCTCCATAATTTCTTTGTCCTTATGCCACACGAGATTTTTTTTCAGGAGGTTGTTCCTAATTCCTTTAATTAGGTGCGGCACATCGTAGAGGGGAACTATCTCCTTATTTTTAATAATTATTCGCCGCTTTGGTTCCATTCCGTTTCTTAAATATATCCCTCTGGCATCATTTACCATCCCCTCTACGGCTGATTGGTTCGTGGACCCTTGATCGCAAATGGTAGCGATAATATTCAAACCTAAAAATATATTACAGGTTAATCATTGTATTCAAGATTATTTATAAATATACTTCTCTGACGTTTTGGTAAGGTGAATTCCTGGTCACAATGGTAGATAAGCCTATGTATCCTGACACACGCATCCATTACCTGTAATTGCTAGAAGGTTCTCGTGAGCGATACATCCAAGAATTCGGTCTGAGCTTATGATACATCAATTACATTGAATAAAAGCAATTACAGAAATATCAGTATCATAAATTGAAACCATGAATTCTTGGATTTCTTTCAATATAATACAAACGTTTTACGTACCATTTACATCATTTAACTTTTCTATTAAAATTTTTAGTAATCGTTGGATTTCTTCAGATTTCGTAGGACCTTTACTAAATTGATAACATATGGTCTGTTTCCATGGTTTTTTAATTCCTTTCAGCATAAACACTAATGCATGGTCCACAATCTGTCCCTTATTTAGCCCCTTTATCGTATCCTGCAACGCATTATACTCTATGCACGGAGTCAAAGCCATTTCATCAAATACTATAGAGCAGAATTTTTCTTTCGGTTTTAAAGATTTTATCGCGTTTTGAATATTTTTCATTACTACTTCATTAATGCCCTGTCCTATTGGAATTTTATTTAATAATCTGCTAATTGTATTTTTGGAAGGAAGGTTGAACCACTTTGACAAGAATCTATACGCGGAACCGGATGTTTTATATAGGGCTAAGCTCATTAGCGTTTCATCTACTGTATATCTACGACCTTTTGGTTTAATGTTTCTACGTTTAAGTTGCTGAATACAAAATTCGAATGATTCTTTCCGCAAGTCCGTTTTAGAAAAGTTAAAATCTCTCTCGGCTAAATGTAATCTACGTTTAAAATTCTGTGACCTTTTTTTATAAATTGAAACTTTACATTGTAACATTCTCCCTCTTTTGTATAAGCGTTTGGCTGTGGGTGTTAACTCCGTGGACTTGTGTAAGCCGACATTTCTTAATAATGTGTTACTGGAATCTAATTGTAAAAAAAATAATTATAGTTAAAAGATCAGATGTGATACAAAAATTGTGATATATAAATCAGTATAAAGATTAATATAAAAATTAATATCAAAATTCTCTTATCACACTTACGCGAGTTAGTTCTTGGAGGAACAGGAACTTCTTGTGGCACCGATTCTATATCCATATCCTCTGGTACATTCAATGATTCTTCTACAATATATTCTACTTCCATAGTTGATGTACTTGGTGTGGCTTCTGAGCATGGATTACCTAAAAATAATAATTCTTGAGAAGGGATAGCTGTCTGTTTTAGACACAGATTAGTTGATTTATCATGAATTGTAAAATGATTGCCACAGACACGATAAGTATTGTATACTCGCATAACATCCATATTGACTAACTTTTCATTGCCCACTACTTTCATCCATTGGTTGAAACGGTCCACATCTTTAGTTGGATTTGGAAATCGATGACGTGATGATTTTGTGCCATAGCATCCAGGTACACAACAATGAACACGAAATGCCATATCACAGCCTAAAATTAATTAAATAATGATTAAAATAACTACTAATTGCCTTCTTTTTTAACACTAGAACTGCCATTCCAGTCATTATGACTATTAGCTAGTAGAAGTCAACAGAATACATTATCATAACCAAGTACAACAAAATCCACAAAAAGACGTACATGCTATGCAAAAAAATGTGAAAATTAAACATCTAGGGTAGAACCCCCAATTACTGACACCTACCTAATTACTATCACCTCAAGCTATTTTACTGAAAATAGCGAATAAATAAACGTTGTAAAGTCATACACAAAAAGAATTATGTAATTCAACCTATAATCTATACGCTAGAAAATGCACCACTTAATATTTTTTTTTCATTAATTTCTATAAGACGATACAAAATTTTAATTTGATGACAACAGTGGAAATGGCGACTTCCTTACTAGTGAAAGAGAAAACAGGGCACTAACGAAAGGGCTATAATTACTATATTTAAATTATTTACATAATAAACAATAATTTTTTAGGACAATATAAGTATCATAGAAAGTCACAACGATCGTAATATAACGATTAATTAAGCCTTTTTAATTAATATATGGGTGATAGTGATTGGTACAAGCGTTTCAAACATTTTGGTATTACTGTCATAGCAGTAGTTGCTCATGTACATGAGACGACATAACCGTAAAATGAGTAATAAACAGTATTAGGTTAGCTGGCAGTAATTGGGATGTCAGTAATTCAGTCACACACGTTTTAGAGGTGTCAGTAATAGATCTCGAAATATGTTTTTTAGATTAATGAATTTATATATAAAAATAGAAATTCTGAGACCCACAAAATGTTTATCATGAAGTAAACATATTAAACCATAATAAAAAAAAATAAAAAAATTATACTTTTAGTCAATAAATACAGATACTATGCAATAATATTAGAGTCAGTCCTTAATGTGTCAGTAATTGGGGCTTCTACCCTACATGATGTGAAAATTGTAAAAAGGTATTTCTGTGAAAAATAGTAGAAATTTATGTGTGTAGTGCCGGTCAATATGACCGATATTGATAGCTTGTACTTAGGTAGATTAAATTTTTAGCGGTATAGTGTTAACAATATATAAAATACATGAACATACCTGTTGTATAAATAGTAAATGCAGCACACTACTAAACACAAGGGCGGCAAAAACGGTTAAAACTCCGAATTCCGAACTCGAAAACAGTTCACACGATGTGCACTCAACGATGTCCAGAAAAGGAGAGAGCGATGGAGAGTAAGCGTCCCCAAGCGTCCCGCAAAATTTCGGAAACAGGATATGAATAACGCTATGGGTGCCACCTACTACCGAATCCGAGAATTAATACTGCTTTCAGAGACCTCGTGCGGCCTGGATAGCTACTAAATCCGTGTTAACAGTCCTCCTATGCGAGTGGATCACCCCTGCAGGTGGACTCTGTGCCACGTAAAAGGTGCGCTTCGGCGGACTTTCTAATTTTCAGCCGGAGTCCACCGTCCACCGCTGCTATTGGTCAGAAGGAAACACCTACAGAGAGCGGTGGTAATATGTGCCTAAAGCCGGGTCCAGACCTGAATGAGTATACGTTGAGCAGGCTGAGCGCGCACGAATATTCTGATGTGGACGGGTGAAACGGTAGCCCCTGGCGCATGCTTCTACGTCTGAAAGGTTGAGCGTGAACGCATATGCTAGTGTGGACGGGTCATTCGTGGTGATTCGGCGCATGCGACCCGACTCGTGCATGCCGGCGAAGGCACATGGCCTGAGCCGACCGTTGTCGGTTTTCTTCCACAGATCAAAGGGAGTTTGAAGTGCATTGCGTTCAGCGTGGAAGATAGAGGCAGAATGTGATACTTTTCTAAAATCCTCGATGCCTCGGATTTTCATGATATTGAAATACATATATGGTAGTCAATATGAAATTAGGCAGGGTTAAGTCCTCATTTTTTGCAGATTCGAAATTGTTTAAAAAATACAAATCTTCAAAGTTTCCTGGTTTCGGTGATTTTTACGAAACTCCTACAGAAATTATTGAAGGCATAGACTAAATAAATTTAATCCATTGCTAATATTGACATAAACAGATAATCAAAAATTTAAAAATTACATTTTGAATAATAATAATGCAATTAACATATGATAGACTTTAAAGCTCTATTTTACTGAATAATTTGTCTGTCTTTTCTTCACTACCTCCTGCATTGTTCTTAATTCATACAGCCAGGCCGACTCGCTGTTGTGTTAAAAAATCACACGAGATTACTCCGGGGGGGGGGGGGGGGGGGGCAGCAATAAGCCTCGTGGAGGGACGCAGGTAGAAAATGTGTCCGCTGCACTGCGCGTGATCCCGCCTGTGACGTCTTCCGTTCGAATTGGAGACTGATCTCTTATCTCTTCAGTATAAGCACGTGCTACAATATCAAAACAAAAGTACGTACTGACATATGCGCTGCGAGAAACCGTGGGTCATAAAGAGAAAATATTACTATGAAGAGGTGAAAACGTTGCGTCTGCAACGAATGCAAGTCCGATTGGTCATAATATAATCTCCCCCCTACGCCTCACCCTTTCTCGCACTGCATACGCCTGTGCCTGATTTTGTTTTGATATTGGAGCGCGTGGTTACTCGAAAGATATGGGATCCGTCTTCAATTCGAGGAGAAGACGACGCAGGCGGGAACCAGGTGTAACGTTCTCGAACGAGACGTTGCCGTTAATTACAGGGGATTCCACAAGTAGAGCGGTTACTCGTAGAATAGTGGGATTGGTTCGGGTGGCGTGCGATAAAGAAATGAATTTCATGAAACTAGAGTCCTTCTTTTAACGATAAATAACAAAAATGGTTTATTCAAAAGAATTGATTTGGTTTGAACAAGTACGACGCGGTGTCGTGAAATGGTAACAGAACGAAAATGATCTCGTGACGACTCGTTGGTCGGTTAAACAGGATATTACTCGATTTTCGCTCGTGACGCTAAGTCGATAGAACAGGAAATTAACTAACCTATATATATATATATATATATCGCTCTGATCGGTAAGAGTTCGAAATATCGTTTCGAATGAAAGAAATAGCATTTAACGCTCGGTCGAAAAGAAATAGTAATAGACGCTTAGTCGAAATGAAATAGTAATAGACGCTTAGTCGAAAAGAAATAGAAATAGACGCTTAGTCGAAATGAAATAGTAATAGACGCTTAGTCAAAAGGAAATAGAAATATAACATAAATTTGACGCTAGGTCGGTATATATAAAGAATGACACTTTGGTCGATTTAGAATGTTTAAGTCAAGAGAATGAGAGGGTTCCTTCTCTCATGGTTCAATAGCTTCCAGTTGCCTATCAGCTTGCCCACGCTTTCTAGGATTGGTGCTAAGATGCTCCGTTAAAAGCCTCCTTAGTTGTAGATTCCACGTTGCTCAGGTGCTTTGTCAAGAACAGCCCAAGATGGTAGCCAAGGTGCCTAGTCGAGCGCCCCAGATGGTAGCCAGGTAGCTTGATTAGAGCGTACCCAGATGGTAGCCAAGGTGCCTATTTAAGCAGCCTTAGATGGTAGATTGTGAATGATATTGAATGTCTTTGGAAATCCAAGATGCCTGCTCAAGCGTCTTGGAGTGAAATTTGGCTTGGATGTGGAATTTTAAGCGTGGTGCCTATTCTAGCGCCTCGGAGTGAATGTTAGTTAGTTGGGTTGGTTCAAGTGGTGCGTACTTATGGTATCTCGAGGATCTCTGCTGATCTCTCTCTCCTTTCCTGCTGCTGGCGGCCCATATTTATACCTATTTGGTGAACCTAGCTCGGTCCAATCACACGTCGCACTTTGCGCGCACCAATTAGCTTTCGTATTTAGCTGACGCCAATCAGGCGTTACACTCGCGTTTCACTTGCCGTTCGGCCGATCGTGCGTCTCGCGCATGCGCACTTGATCCGCTCGCGGTCCGCACTCGGTTCACTCGCTGTGTTGAATGATACTGCGCATGCGTTCACTTCACTTAGTTTGTTCACTGACCACTCGGTTGCATTCGTCCATACTTGCATTCTCATACGTGCATTCATGTCTTATTACTAATACAATGGCTTAGGTATAGGATATGAAGAATATAGAATAATAAGGATATAGAATAATAAGAATTAATATAATAAAAGAAAGAATTTTTAATGGCGGCTCGTCGCAGGACGTTACACAGTATTGAGTGTGTAATAAAATTAATTAGTAAACATTAGAGGAGCACCTAGGCATCACAAGCAACACAGCTGCTGTTGATACCAGTTATTGTTACTCTGTGTGCATATGTAACGACGTCCTTAACAAATTTAGGGACCCCAAAAAAGGGTCAACGCCGCTAAAGATTTCGTTGGCTACAATCATCGCTCTGTTAATTGGGTCTACTGCATAGTGGTAATATTTTGGAAGACTCGGAAAGAAGAGCGGCCTAGTACGTATATGCCTCACTGGGGCATTATAGGAAACCAAACCAAGAAGATCGGGGCAATCTATATAACCATTGATAACCTTAAATAGAAAGATCATGTCCGCGATATGTCTACGGCCCTCCAGAGTGGCGATGTTAAACATACTCAATCCCGGTCGATAATCATGATCATCCCTATCCATTGGGCTGCCAAGAATACGCGAAGCGAACCTTAAGAATTTGTGCTGCACCCTTTCAATTGAATTAATGTACCTTGCGTGCCTTGGGCCCCAGATAACAGAGGCATATTCAACATGGGGCCTAACGAGGGCTACATATAACAGCCTTAGTGACTCCTTACTTTTTAAAGTCCCGACAAAATCTAGAGATAAAACCTAAGGCCCGCCAGTACACTGTGCATAGTGAGGTCTATAGTAAAAGCACGGCGTTATACAGACACCAAGATCCATAACTTCAGAGATATCATTCAGGGTAACATCATTTAGTTTATACGGGTACTTCACGCAAGACCTACTACGCGAGGCCCTAAGTACCACACATTTCGCAATATTTAGCCGCATGTTATTCGTTGAACACCATTGTCTTATCACTTTTGTCGATGATTTCCGAAGGAAAAATGTCTGCTGCATCGCGTGGAATAGTCAGATTTTCTCCTAGATCCTTAGTTTTGGAAATAAATTGAAAGATATGTTCAAAAATGGGTGCATTTCGGGCGTCATTTTCCCTTTGATCGTTGTTTAAACATATTCAAATGATCAGAATGCAATAATAACTTATATCATTGTATTCGGGAGGGTTCGTAGAATAATTTGACGCAACGAGCAACCGAATAACTATTACCGTTTCGACACAAAAGGGGTTCAAAGTTAAAAATGTGCAGTTTTTTTTCAAAATCGATTTTCTAAGAAAAAAAAAAAAAAAACTGAGGGTGATGGCGACAAACGGTTTGCGGATTTGTGTTCAGGGCGAAAAACTCTACAATAATCACCCAGTGGATATTGCGGAACAGAAAAAAGTTTCATTTTGTCGGACTGTGTTATTTTGTCCTCTATTTCCCACTCTTCGGTCACGAAACTGTTGCAAATTTTTAATTTTTTTTTTCGTGTTTCCATTACTTATTTGCTATAAGAAATGGAATAGAAACAACTTTTATAAAAAAATTATTGTAAACCGGCTTTTTAGGTCTTGTGTCATAAGACATCAACCCATTCGCGGGGTTGGCCACTGTCGGCAGCCCGCAAGATTTGTATTGCGGGTTGCTTCCTTTTGCCCCTTTATCGCGATTTTACTCCAGTATGAAATGCAGATTGATGAAATAAGGTTTTAGGGAATAATACTTCGGTTTTAACAACAAAAAAATTTATTCCTAATAACAAAAATATGTGTATACATCATCTATGTCTTTTGTGAAATGGGATAAAACATTCCAGGCAGAGGCCCGGCTTTCCTTCACAATCAGGACAAAATGTCGTTACAAATTTGTTTATATTTTTTTTATAACATAGTTGACACCTTTTCTGCGTTCGATTTCTGGTGTCGATCACTGAATCCGAACGGCACCAGCCAAAACAATAATGAAGAAGGATTTACTTACATAAATCAACCAAATCCAAACCAAAACCACAAAAATCGAGAAGTAGTCGAGCGTCGTTGAGGACGCGCATTGTGTCTTATGACATCAGCCGGCCGGCAGGGTCGCCCGGTTTGTGTCTTATGACATCAGCCGTGCGGAACGTGTTAAGGGAACTCCCCCTACAGTATCAGAGGGTAATTTCATTGATAGCTCTGAAAATCTAAAATGCCCTTCTACGGCTACCTGATTTCGCATCAGGTTCGTCTGTAAATCTACCACCCTCCTAGCAGTTCCTGATCTGAGACCAGGGGGTTCGTCTGTGAATTCTCCAACCTACTAGCAGCTCCTCGACTATACGCCGAGTTCGTCTGCAAATGTCATCCTAGTGCCACCCCGATTACGCATCAGGTTCGTCCGCACTCATAATTAACGAGCTCATAAATCATATTCTTTTGGAAATACCCCTCCCGCCGGCCTCGCGCGTTGCTCGCAGTCGCGGCTCGTAACAGAATTAGTGACAGCGATGAGATGTTACTATTTTAGGATCGCCGTAAAATTTGGGTTTTTAAATACGTTGAAATTACTCGTAATTGAGGACATTGCAGTAAGAGGGGTGCAACTCCATCTTTACCAACTTCGAGTAAACTGGAAAAACTGATTATAAAAATATTGCTTTGACATAACATTAAGAGGAGAACACTAATTTAAAAATATACATTTTTCGCACAATAAGTAGTAGTTATTGAGTTGATAAGTTTTTATTTCTATTTTTGGCGAATTCTTCAAGTCTGGAGCTGCACCTGTCTTGCACCAAAGAGTACAAAAATCGGTCGCTTTATGATAACTATGCAGAATAAGGAACACAATTTATTGATTTATTGTTGCTTTATTAATCAAATATGGAAGAAATACGTCGACCATTTGTTATAGATACCAAAAAATAACATTATTCTTGCGCCTGCTCGCCATCATTATCTGCTGAAATATCCTCATCTCCAGTCAACGCACATTTGTGAGCCTTATAAAAAGGCTGCTTAGTGTACACTAAATTCTGCGGCTCAACTGATGATTGTACATAGCGTCTCTCATCACTGGTTTAGTGCAAGAAGGAGGCCGATCCGGATCTGCATTCGTATTGCACAAACCGGTAATGGGTGCAAGTCCAGGATTTGCAATAAACTGTCCATTTGTTATCGGATTTGCATCAAACTTACGCCAAACGATGTAGATTGTTTTAACAAAAATTACACGTCATAACTCAAAAACTGTCCAAAGTGGAGTTGCACCCCTCTTGCTGCAAAGTCTTCAATTAAGTATTCAAAATACACTAGTCTTCTTTAGTCAAGTCAGTTAGTAACCTTCGAAATGACGAGGCCACAAGCGAACGTCTCTTCTAACGGCATTATGAGCCTGACAGTTTCAATTGCTAATTCAATGTCACTCTTGACGCATCGGACATGTATACAGAACATTACCGCGTCAAGTCCGACCTTCGAGGGTGAAAGTCCACCCTTGACGCGCCTTGCACAAAATGTGGAAGACGGGTTAACTTTGATCTCGGAGGGTACGGAAGCTGAGTATCTTGCAATTGTTCTAACGAAACTGATCGGTCCAGCACGCAGATGCACGTTGGAACATAAATTCAATTCTGTTAAGGCATTAGTCCATTCGCGCCGGGATAAAGTCTGTCATATTTCCAAGTGGAACTCGCGAAACTACGTATTGGCGAAGAAGAAAGTCTGCGACAATACGTCCAGAGGACTAGTCATCGCGTCTGTTGTGCGCGTGGAGCTATTCGGGAAAGATATCAGGATCACGCTGAGGACTTCGCCAAAGAAATGGAAGAGGACGTTAAGGAAAACTTCATTGATGGTTTACCGGATCGAATCTCCTGGAAAGTGTCGGCTCAGATTCAAGGCATCAAGACTCTTGAACAAGCTTACGATGCTGCGCTGCAGATAGACAGAAAATTAAGGAATCGACGACAGTCGCCCCGTAATGAATCACCCTCCAGGTGGTCTCGCCGAGACCGTTACGCTAAAGATTCTCGCTATCACGACCGTGAAGTGGCGTACCCACATTCTCCGAGTAGATACGACGGAAACAGGGAACGGTCTATGAGGACATCTGGTTCTGAAGGAAAACGAGAAGGACGAACACTCACCACGGCCTGGACCATGCGACAGAGGAGCCACTCGAAATCCCCTTTCAATCACTCCGACTTATCGAATGCGGATGATCGCGACAAACATTATTCTATTCTAAAAAATTCTGACAAAAATCGCAAACCAAGCTTATATTCTTGGCAGGGTGGTACGACCGGACATGTCGGAAAATCCGGTATTAAACATCCGTAGTCCGAGATATCGACGAGACTCGCGAGATTCGCGAGATTCGCCAAAGGACAGTCAGCTTCGAAGAGGAAGCCTCATCAAGGACGCACCTGCACCACGCATCAAAATCAAAGTACTGGAATTGGAATCAGGAACGAGAGAATTTTATTCTTATTAGATGGTGGAGTATCTGTTAATTTAGTAGTCATTAACTCTCTGAGAGAAGAAGCAACGAGAATCTCTCGGGAAGAAATCGGGTTAACTGGACTTACTTCAATTTGCACTTTAGGAACTACAATCCTTCATATCCACGATGCTCGCGCATTGTTCTATGTGGGAAAAGAGCTTGCAATAGAAGTAGACGGACTTATAGGAAGCTCGACAGGAGGAGGCCGAAATGTTCTACTACCATGGGACTTTGGTGTTAAAGAATAAACTAAACCGACCTCTGCGTTTTTCAAATTATCAAGACCCACCTCAAACAAAAGGACCACAGACGTTGACCAAACATCATATCGAACCTAGGACATCGCAACAGAATAGCCAACCCAAAGACTAAAGAAGGATATATACGACGTATCAAAACTCTACATAGAGGAAGCAGCTGTAACAAACAATAGAGGGAAGTGCCACGTTATGGTAACAAATACCAGCGAAGAAGCCCTAGGCACGGAAATAGAACCACAAATGATATCTTGACACAAAAGATAGAGCCCTATGATATCTTGAGTACCTCAGACGAAGATTCCTACCCAAGCTGCGGAACACCCATCAAAATTTAGGACCCAGGTGGATAGAATACAAGGAACTTTGCAAACTCCAGATTCAACACATTTGAATAGAGAGGAACTAGACCGTGCTACGGATTTAGTAACGGAATTTCCAGACCGATTTAATCTTCCTGGAGATAAACTATGGAAGGCCTCCGATTCTAAACGTACAATCTACACGACCGATGAAATTCAAGACTACATCCGAAAATGCCAAAGTTGTCAAGAACAAAAGTTACTCCGAGCGAAAACTCATCAGCCCATGTTGATCACTGACATACCTATGGGGGCATTTGATACAATTGCCTTGGATACAGTGGGGCCTTTACCAATTACACCCAGTTGAAAGGGACACGTTCTCACCATCCAAGATAATTTAACAAAATATTGCGGGGCTGTAGCAATACCTAACATTCGAGTTGCTACTATTTTGGATGCTTTTGCTAGGCATTTCATCGCGATTTACAGTACCTCCGTGGAATATTAACGGACATAGGAACTAGTTTCATCGATACACTGATGAACAACTCAACCTCGAGTTACAGTCCACAAACCAACGGATCTTCGGAACGAAGTCACATTGTACTCGCCGAATACCTGGAGCATTATATGGATAATTATGAAGACTGGGACTTATTAATACCGTTCGCAATTCTCTTACAATACATCCTTTCATGAAGTAACAAATTGCACCCCATTTGAATTAATGTCTGGAAATCATCTTTGGATCTGGAATTAATCTTTGGTCTCTTCTGCAACTGCTGAAAAATTAAAGTCATATGGAGACTACTTAATAGAATTAATAACACACATGACTCGAATCCGCAATATAGCCTCAGGTTCGAAAGGTTATTACGATGTTCGTGCAAAACCAGCAACGTTTAACGTAGGTGGTCCACATTACATTGGTCCGTACAAGATAGTAGACGTGACGGACCTGAATAACGCAGTATTACAAACACGTAACAAGTTAATCACAAAACACCAGGATAAACTAAAATATGCTTATTCTTCATCCACAGTTTGAAAACAACCATGATTTTCACATATTTCCTCCTGTTGCCTCTTACTGTCATTAGTGACAGTCCAATCATAACACCGCTCAAAGGGGATACCGGACTCTTCTACGATAAGTTAGCTGATATAAGGTCCTTTCAATCGCAATGGCCTTTACACATCTCTAGATATCAATAGATACGTCAGTTATACTCCATATGTGAAGCATCATATCATGGCAATGAATCAACTCTGCAATCGTCATGATTCTGTCAACTGCCTAAGCAAGGAATTAGGACCTCGATTAATCAAGAAGGAAGAAAACATCGTACATTACAGCAATGTATACGCACTGCAATAGGAGACACCTTACACCTTAAAACACCATCTCTATGACGTAGCGTTCCTTTTGGATTCATTCGGCACCCTCAGTAAAGTGTTGATCGGAACCTTATCACAAGAGGATGCAGAATATTACAACCGAGAATTAAACAAAGTTTACAAGGACCAACGCGAAATTACCCAAATATTGGCGAATCAGACACATATTATAAAAGGGGAATTCTCAATCATGCATGCAAGATAGGTCAATTTAATAAAAACATCTTCCCACTGACAAAGATGATGGTCGAGCATTCCGAAGTATTACGAGAGACACCATCGGACCTAAATAAACTACGTTTTGAAGCAGTTATTAGGGATTCCGTGAGTGAAATCGAAAGAGGTTTAAATGATTATAGCACCAACCTACCATTGCTAATAGACGTAATATTGTTAGCAAAGCAGGGTATTTTACACCCCGCTATTCTGTCACCAGAGTAGGTAACTATTGAGATCAGCTTATAGAATTAAACAAACCCTTTAACACCGGAAGAATTACTCACGGAACAAACTTAAATGTAATATTCACAAGAGGAAGGATACTCTTTGAGCTCACCATACCCCTTCTGGAGCAGAAAACTTACACTCTATATATCCTTGTCCATGGATACACAAACTTGGAACAAAAGAAGTAATTTCTTATATCTAGCCGCAAATTCAGTTCATTGCAGTATCATCAGATCATCAACAATATTTTACGCCAACCGAGGAATACTTGAAGACTTGCCGTTTTCACCACAGTAAATTTTTGGGACCAGCTACTTTACTATTACATCAAGCAGGTCGACAGCCAGCCTGTGAATCTACGTTGCCTTTGAACCCCACTTCAATGAATTGGAATATTTGTGAAATCAAGTTGACTGTACATTTAAAACCATACTGGCGGACTTTAAATGCACCAACTACCTAGCTTTACCTCATGCTAGAAATAAAAAAGGCACAAATTTATTGCAAAGGTAACACAAAATATCTCCGCCATTGGAATCTTCAAGCTGAAACCTGGATGCCAAGCAAAAATACATTCAGTACAACTGAAATCATGGGAAACGATCGAGGTCTCACATAATATCGAATGCTACCCCCCTGAATCTTACAACCTATCAATAATTATAACGGAAGTTACAGAGCATCACTTTGAAGCTCTGCAAATGAACGAGCAGAACGCTGCACATTGGGGTGATCTCCCAGCAGCATTATTACTTACTGAGATAGAACAACGGGCAAAGGGTTTAGCAACTCCATCAAACATCCATTCGGCAAGTACAAATCTTGACCTTTTTCTCCATCGAATGCTTAATACTAATACTGGTCATATTAAACATAATATTGACTATTCAACCTATGCCAAATCAGCAATAAACCAGAACCACATAAGGAGAGTAACGAAATAACAATAAATGTACCGAGTACATCTGAAAACCACAGACCAACCGCCACAATTTTCTACGGGGATGAAACCACACCCACGAGAACACCTCGGCTGGGACACTCATAGTTTCAGGGTGGGCCGCGGTAAGGATGGCTGTTCTATAAAAGCAGGGCATCAGATCCCTTAATTCAGTACAAATCCAGCTTCGCATATCGAAGAACATACCACGTAAACATCTCTAGACGAGGATACAAGGACCGTAGCGGTGCAAACAGGACACCACGGATCTTGGGGAACTATATACCGAGTGGGTACTGTAATACTCACACCGGGGCCGTACACCTACAATAATGGGGGATTCATCCGGAAGAACCGAAGCTGTTCGACTCGGAAGATCATATCCAAAACGGAAAGATGAGGACGATCACCTTGCGTGACTTGGGGCAGACCTCCCGCTGCATGATCACCCACATGGAGGACCTGACGACTCTCTGGGTCATTCTGGAGACGTTTGCGGAAGCAGCAAATCATGTACCGCGAGGTCAACACAATCCTTGAGTGTCTGCTATCGATGGACAGCATCAGGCCGGGACGACTTCCTTCGGGGATGGCTTCGGGACGAAATCAGCGAGGTGAGGGGAACAACCTGTACCATCTTCTTCGGTGACTACGGCATAATGGTGGACTTGGCGACGCAACTACGGTCCCTGTCGCTAGCTTCAGCGAACAACACTGATTGCGGAGGCGGCGATGGGGAGAAGAAAGGGCTGCCTTACGGAAATCAAGCAGGCAATGGATGCCGAGCGGATGTTGGACCGGCTACCTGGAGAACCTCCCCTGAACGTCATCGACCAGTGGCTGGAGATGAGCTACGTCGTGCCCAGTAACGACGTGGACAATTAAACCAATGGCCCCACCGTATAACAATAGCGATAAGTACACTACACCCGACAATTTTCTTTTACACTTTGTCTACGAAAGGTTTTGTGGGACGTATTTCCTTCCTTGGGTGAAAGCATCATGAGAATTGCGATGTTTCATCTTGGGGGGTATGAAGAATTTGTTCTATACATCGCATCTCAGTTTTTGGAGCTCGCGTCTGGGAAGGGAAAACGCCCCGAAAATATTTCGGTTATTGTATACAAGTAATGGGGAGCATGATCCCAACCAGCTGGATGGCGGCTATGAGTGCGAGAGTGACACGGCGACGACTTCTAAGATTGCCTTATATGGAAATTTTACTGAAACCCCACGCATTTGGGGACTATATAAACCCTAACGATTTCAACCTTTGGTGGCTCAGAGCTACACAGTCACGCGTAGAGTCACGGTGTGTCACGCTCGTACAGAGTTTGTTACATTCAACGAGATCGGGCTCAAGTTCCTTTTCGAATCACAAGTTAACCCTATCGAATCCGCGAGTTCGGTTAATATTCTATTCGGCATATTCTAATAGCCACTCTTAAGGTGTGATCTCCTAGCTGCGGCAGGTCGCAGCGACCGGCCAGGGTCCCACTACTGCAACGGAGGAACAGATGCATACTTTTCCATTGCGCTAATGGGACCCTGGCCGGTCGCAGATAGGATGTCCCGTCTTTCGGCCCCGCATTGCCAGTGCGTCAACACCGTGCAACATTGGCAACTTACACTTCTTATTAATTGATCGCGAGACTTAGATTTATGTTATAATTGATTATTTAATATACAGAAAGTGTTCACGTGTAAAATCGAGTAGATTCGTTAAACCCATCTTTTACCCAGCAATCCTTCAAATATTAGTAGCACATACAACTTTACCGCTCGAGTTGCATGAAACTTTAATTTACCGTTTCGCACGTTTCACCCATACAAGAAAATTTCTCCAACCCAGAGGCTCCCCAATTTCGTATCGGGTTCATCCACAAAACTTCAGACTTCTACGGCTCCTTGATTTCGCACCAGGTTCGTCCGTATTCAACAGCTCCCTGATTTTGCATCAGGTTCCTCTGCAAATATACCGCCTTCTTAAGGGGGGATCCTGGTGTAGATTACCGAAAATTAAGGAAATTTTGGGAATTTATTTTAAAGAAAATATTTATTACATCGCATTCGGAGCTATGCGGTTTTAATGCTTGTTGCTTAAACTATGTAAAAATATTTTTTTTTAGTTTTAAAAAAATTGTATAGCAGAAGTAGAACGGCATATGTACAGTGTCTCGGCGTCGAACGTCCGAATTGGCGGGTGCTCTTGTTCCGTTTGTACTCGTCTGAAATAAAAATACGGAAATATTTCTTACTCTTTATAAACACAGTTTGTCGATGGACCTTGAAAAGTGAAAAAAAGTTGAAAATTGACAAATTGGCAGCACTTGAAAATAAAACGCGATTTTTCGCTGGAAAATTCATTTTTGTTCATGCAATAAAAATGCTTTAAATTAATTAATTTATTTATGTTATATGCTCATCGACTAGTACGTGTAATAAACTATATGTGTGTAAAATTGCAACACGATTAGTCAAGTAGTTTTTGAGTTATTTGACCCGCCAATCGTAAGAAAGTAGTTTCGAGAAAAAACACGTTTAGTTTTCGGTACAGATAAGTAGAAAAGGAAGTGATTTTTGGATACTTACAGCTGTTTTCTGTTAGTCTGCTATTCCAGGCCCGTATAATATTCCTTCCGCTTTCTCGAACAACTCGTTTTGCTCGATTTGCAATTGTCTTCGAGCCATTCGAGCCTCTTTGCTGCTCCATAAACTGCGGCGCTCCTGCGCTCTCTTCGTCCGCTCGCCTTTGTAAGTGTCGGCGTACAACTTACACTGAGGTCCGATCGTTATTTCTAATGTTTCCATTATATTCAAAATAGCAGCATAACCTTCATTAAATATGCCAGCGGCTATATAGCTGGCGATTTCAATTATTTTTCGGCCCGAGTGCAAATGCTTTGGCGTTAGCATCTTTCTAATAGGTCGTGATTAGAAAGACTTTTGTAAATGGGGAAAATATTTTCCTCGACATCTGAATCAAGCGGAGGCGGGTGATTGAAATTTAGACCTGAGGCCTGAGCGACACGATTGTGCCAGCGCAGACCGAGCGAAGGGTCCCGACACAAAAGCCGCTGTGCGCGTGGCGCTCCCCTCAGCGCTCGTATACCTGCGCGCAAGAAATGGGCTGTGGGGCCCTTAAAACTTCGAATTTCCAATTGCAACTTAGGGAATATACTCTATGGAAGTAGTACTATACATTAAAGCCAAAAAAAAAAATCGATTTTTACACCAGGATCCCCCTTAACAGCTCCCTGGTCTCAGACCAGGTTCGTCTATGAATTCTCCAACGTCCTAGCAGTTCCTCGACTGTACGCCGAGTTCGTCTGCAAATGTCACCCTAGTGACACCCCGATTTCGCATCGAGTTCGTTCACGACGTTTCACAATCAGGTTCGTCCTCGTTTATAATAATCCTAGCGACTCCATGATTTTGCATCGGGTTCGTCCGCACCCCTAATTAACAAGCTCATAAACCATATTCCTTGGGAAATACTAGTTGTAATCGATGTAAGTTATGACGCTTGGTCGATATAATAGGACATAGATTTGATCGATATACGATTCGCAAAAAATTCAGGGACTTCCCGGAACATGCTGATTCAAAAAGACATCGAAAAGTCCTTTACCGTTTTGGCATCAGAGGCTTCATTTGCAAGATATTAATAATTGAATATTAGCGGTGGAACCTCCAGGCCGCGCAGTTTAAAGCCGATACAGCGTAGCACGCACGCACAAGCGGAAGACACGCGTAAATACAGATCCACATACACAGTAGAGCCGACCGTGCTAATCCATTTTCACGATTTGAATCAAAGGTCAGCGAAGTTGGCACCCCCAAATGCGAATATTTTTAAAAAGAACGGTGGGATTCGTTTGGCCACGATTTGTCCACGTTTGTCGAACAAAAATTTTCGTTTGTCCACCCGTCAACAAGAAGTTATGACCAAATTAAAAATTTGTCATCAGCACATCCCATGAACTACGAACATTTTTGATTTCGTTTTAAAGCGCAAACGTATTTAAAAATATATGCTATTTGTAACGAATGCGATGCCGCATTTAAAGCTCATTGCTTATATGAACTGGCACCTAGCACTGGTATTATATTACGAGTACACGCAGTTGATACGTCTGGAATACTTCATGAGAAGAAAAGAGCAATACAAAAAAATAGAATAGCAATTGGACAACAACTTCTGCATATTAAACCCAGAAATATGAAACTCTAAAAATATAAAATACTAGAAATATAAAACAAGTCTTACGTCTAACCTAAATATAAAGAACGAAATGGAATGAAAAATGGAATACGGAACTCGATAACTCACAGGAGGTTTGGATAGGGCCGAAAAAGGTGCCTCTGCGAGTTTTTGGGTGATTTATATTGTAATGTCACGGACCACGGAGAGTATCCTATCTCGCTCGGACCCGTCCGTGGCCGTTGATTGGCGCGGGTAGGATTCCAGTTTTGGAGTTACTCCGGGTCAAGGTCGGTTTGGCGCTAGCCTCCGATTGGCGCGGTTAAAAAAGACAAATTCTAAATACAAATGCGGACGTACAAAAATAAGCAAAACGCTTATTAATATTAAAGAAATTAGAATAATTAGGTTGCGATTATCGGTCGGTACAAAAGAATATAGTTGATCGTCTTGGGTTGCGACCCTTGATCGGTACAAAAGAATGCCTATTTGACCGATCGATTTGAAGTAATGTAACTTAAATAACTAATAGCGACGTCTTAGTCGATTGAAAGGAATTAGCTTATTGATAGTGACTTGTTTGGTCGATGTAGAAGAATAATAGAATCATATAGTAGCTTAGGTTTTAGGGATTGAATATGTTTAAGTTGAGATTCACTCTCAATTGTTTCTCCGTTTCATCAGGGCAGGTTTTGCCACCTGGAATAATCTCGCTCCCACGTTGCTCAGGAGTAATATTACTAACCTGAGAAGAATTATTAGTAACTTGGCTTCAACAAACTAAGGGGCCTACAAGGCGGCTTCCACGGCTGGAACGTTTCATCAAACCTGGCGACAAATGGCCTTGGTTGGAACGCTCAACAGAACCGAAGGGCCTACAAAGCGGCTTCCAAAGTTGGAGCTTTAGATTATGTTGGGATCGGCTATTAACCTTAAATGATCCTTGAATGGTTGATCGAATCTGAATTCTTGGAATTAAATGCATTCAATGAATTCTCGGGATTGAATGCCTCGAATGAATTCTCGGGATTGAATGCCTCGAATGAATTCTCGGGATTGAATGCCTCGAATGAATTCTCGGGATTGAATGCCTCGAATGAATCTCTCTGGGCTATCGTGCCCGTAACACATCACTCAATAAGCCTCCGGTCTAACTAAGAAAAACAAATTTTTTTTTTAATTCCACTTTATTCATCAATATACTCTCCTTCACGAGTGATACATTCATTATAACGCTTCAACAACTTTTTGATGCCCTTTATGTAAAACGATTTGTCTTTGCTCTCAAAATAAGCCTCAGTTTCGGCAATCACTTCTTCATTTGAACCAAATTTCTTTCCCTGGAGCATCTTTTTCATGTCTGCAAAAAGCCAGTAGTCGCTGGGGGCCAAATCTGGAGAGTACGGTGGGTGAGGAAGCAATTCAAAGCGTAATTCATAAAATTTAACCATTGTTTTCATCGACTTGTGACACGGGGCATTGTCCTGGTGAAACAGCACTTTTTTCTTTTGCATGTGGGGCCGTTTTTTTTTTATTTCTGCACTCAATCGATCCAATAATGCCATGTAATATTCACTATTGATAGTTTTGCCTTTCTCAAGATAGTCGATGAACAAAATTCCATGCGCGTCCCAAAATACGGATGCCAGAATCTTGCCAGCCGACATTTGAGTTTTTGGTCGCTTTGGACGACTTTCACCGGCTGCTGTCCACTCAGCTGACGATTTTTTTTATTCAGGCGTGTAGTGGTGGATTCATGTTTCATCCATTGTCACATACCGACGCAAGAAAACCTTTTTATTTCGCTTGAACAGCTTCAAACAGCGCTCTGAATCATCGACGCGTTGTTGTTTCTGGTCCGGTGTGAGCAAACGCGGCACCCACTTCGAAAGCAACTTGTGCATACCCAAATTTTCATGTAAAATTGTGAAGACACTACCTTCTGAGATCTTCAAGGTGTCAGCTATCTCACGCAACTTCATTCTACGGTCTTTTAAAACTATTTTGTGGCGATTTTGGGCGACCAGAGCGTTCAACATCATCGGTGCTTGTACGACCGCGTTTAAATTCAGCATACCAGTCAATAATAGTTGATTTCCCTGGTGCAGAGTCCCCATAACGCTTATCAAGCCACTGTTTGGCTCCAACAGTATTTTTCCCCATCAAAAAACAGTGTTTAATCAACACACGAAATTCCTTTCTATCCATTGTCTTGAAAATTAAAAAACTGGGGTCACTAAAACGACTGTAACCTCTAAACTAACGGTCAGAATGTCATGAAATTTTGACACATACTGTTTGAAGGTTAGTACTTACCGGACATCACGTGGGTCTATCAACAATGTTGCCATCTATGTGTCAGACCGGGGACTTATTGAGTGATGTGTTATTTATACATATTGGGAGCGCACCAATAGGAACGGAGTTCGACTATTACGCATCAGTAATCCTTCGCTCGCATGGTCCGCTCTCTAGTCGGCCTACAGAGCAGGGTTTGGAGGACTCCGGCGTGGCAGCACACCTACAGGAGCGGTGGCAATGTGTGCGTGAATTGACGCCAGCGCCAAGCCAGCCACGTGGCGACAACGCGAAACGAATGTGACGTCACAGGTGGACTCTGTGCCACGTAAAAGGTGCGCTTCGGCGGACTCCGGCGTGGCTATTCTAAATTTCAGCCGGTGTCCACCGTCCACCGCTGCTATTGGTCAGAAGGAAACACCTACAGGGAGCGGTGGTAATGTGTGCGTAAGACGCACGATGGGAGACGAACCGACAGCACGGCCAATCAGCTTCGCCGGGGAAATAGGTTGTCGACGCTGGTTGGCCGCGGTGTCACTCGCTTGGCGCTGGCGTCGGTTCGTCTCCAATCGTGGCGTCTCACGCACACATTACCACCGCTTCTGTAGGTGCTCCACCTCCATCACGTGACACTGCGATGAATTATGGCGGTAACATTCGAGAATATAAGATCCTTTACGTCCCTGTTTCTAATAAAATGAATTGAAATATATGTAACATCGGTGGCAGGTAACAGAAAACACAAAATAATAATGCAAACATTATGTATTTATGCATATACATAAATATATACATATTTTCTTATTGTCGTTATTTTCCTCGTCCGCCAAAAGATTTCCTAACAAATCTTCCGGGATTTCGGTATTATCATACATGCTGTTGTTGAATAACTGGATCATGTCATCAGTAATTTCATAATTAAAACAACTGGCATTCTGATTTGACATGTCCAGTTTTATTCTGGTAAGAGCAGCTACAGTTGTACTTTCATTTATGCTTCTTTGTTCTGAACTTTCTCCATACTTCATGTTGTCCATATGTCTTTGGCTGTCTGCATGGTGTTGTAAATTATACCCCACAAAATTACTTTTTTTATAAAAAGGTACAAAAAAGAGGGCCAAGTATATAACCCATTCAAAAAGAATCGCATTTAAAAACATTGTCGTAAATTAATATAAATTTATTAATGTGCTATATTTTTTAACTTTACAAAAGTAATGATATACTATAATTGCGCCAATTATCATAATGACTATTAATACAAAGACAAAATGTATTAAATAATATTAAGCAGATATATTTTTATACAAATAAATATTTTAATACGAATAAATATTTTATTCAAAATACTTGGCGCTGCTCTCCGAATTGATGTTGCTAAACTGAATAGATATGTATAAATTGCATTAAAATCTTTTTCTTTCTTTCTTGTCTCAGTGGTGTCTTGTCTTGTTTTATATTTATTAACCAAGACAATTAACATTTTTTTCGGAGAGCAGCGGATAACGAAATTCAAAAATGAAAATATTAATATACAATAAAATCATTTCTTCAGTTTAGATATACAACATATAACGTACTATACATATATAAATAAATTTCCTATTTTCAATCACACATTTCGATTGAAATTCCAATCTTCGATTGATAGTGAGCCCAGAAACAATAATTGTTGTAAGTGCTCATCACTTAAACAATTTCTAGCTTCGGTCATGATTCTGCCCGCTTTAGAAAGCAATCGTTCGGATGGCACGGACGTCGCAATCTGCTAAATATTTTACAGCTAATTTGCTCACCACTGAATCTGTTTGATTCCAAAATTTAATAGGCGAATCGTCTATTTCAATTGATGCCTGATTTATATAGTACCGTAATTCTTCAGGCATTTTATTAGGATTATAATTCCTAATTTCTTTTGATTTGCTTAAACTTACTAAATTTGTATGAAGCGTCTAAAAATCAGTTGTTGGTTCTTTCATACCTACTTTCAGGAGTTTGTGTTTCGTTCGTTAAATTACTTATAGCTGTGCTGTTCACAGCCTTTGTTATTTTATTTGTTGTATGAGAACAGGTAACTTTGTCATTAAAATGAATTCGTTTAAATCTGGGATCTAAAATGCTCGCTATGGCTAACGTAGTAGATACCTGTTTAATATAATTGATTTTTTTTTGGAATTGATCTAATAACAATTGTTTTAGATGCTGTCCAATGTTTCTTTCAGGTGTCAGCAATTGCAATTTTGTTCACAAAGTATTTACCATGGGTATCACTTTGCTACCGATGACGTCTGATTCCCCAGACATAATTTTAGTGGCATCGTCAAATGGTTTTAAAGGTTCAATAAACTCTTTAATTGTTTGCAGCTCTGATGCTGATAGCTTTGAAGGAGCCGTGGGGCACTACAAAACTATTGTTTCTATTTTATCTTCTAATTCTATAAATCTAGCAATCATATTGAATTCCATCTCGTATATACAGATTGAATTAATTTATAATTAGAAACACATCGCAATTGATCTGCAGCGACTACAGATTTTTTAAAGTAGGTTGTAATGGCTTTAACTTTTTTTATATACTGCTTACAGAAACATCTGATTCTATAATATTCGAAGGAATTAAATTTAATGTATGTGCAAAGCTCTTTCGATAGTTCAGAGCAAGAAATCACTGACAACTTAAACTCAACAGCAACCGGGGCGTGGCAGTTACCCACGGTCGATAAGGTAGAGACCGCGCAAATATAGGGATTCACGTGCTGTTAGCAACTAAAGCGCTTTAGTCGAGCCCCCAGACCTCGACAAGGTAGCACAACCTGGGGGGTACGACCCCCGAAGGGGAAGGGACGCTCAACTAAGAGTTCGTAAATAGCAATTTGTCAGGACTTACGCGAGAGATTCCGAAACATCCTCCCCCCCCTTAAAAAGTATTTTTAAGGTTGATCCTCCACGGCGGCAGGTTGTAAGGCTGCGCAAACCGGCGCTAGCTGGCCATCCTCTTCGGAGCTCGAGTCCCAACTGAGCACGGAGACGTCGAGAAGCTCCTTATGTACAGCTTTACCAGTAGCTCCCACTCCGAAGGCTCTTGGAGAAGGGACTGGTGGGACGTGGAGAGGGGTAGACGTCGGACCGGAATGCGATGACTCACCAATAGATAGGCGTCTAAGCATCGCGGTTGGTATGGCCTTGATGGTCTTGGGGCATTTCTCCTTGGCTTCCTGCTGACCAAGCTCTAAGAATAGCTTTAGCGATACACGCTTATCATCACCAAATGCATCTTCGATTGCTTTTTTAATATTAGCCCGACTGTCAGAAACTGCTACTATGATGCTATTTTTATTTATTTTCCAATCTTCTATTATCTTTAGCAACCATGTCGCGAGATACTGAGACGTATGTCTTTCGTCTAATTCGGTGACACCAACAGTCATAGGAAAAAAAAACCGTCTTGCCCCTACCGCGAGGTAAAACGGGGTACCGAAAATGAGGCAACGACGGTTTGCCTAGGTATTTTCACAATCGATACAAATGTAAATTTCCTCGGAATTATTTTCGTCAACTCCTGCACGGAAATTGTGAGACCAATGTCCACAAAGTTGGCATGCAACCCAACCCTCTGTTGATTGCAGGTATGAATCGTTACAATACAAACATTTGCTGCCATCTTCTGCTGATTTTGTAGAGTTTTCTATTTTTTGCGACGTGGGGTTCCTGAACAACAAATCACTGCACAAACAATAATGTTCTGTAGCAACTTTTAACTCCACTTTTCCGAAAATACTGACGTGGACACCATGGACCAGAAGAACAGTGCATGAGCTAGACTTACAACAGAAGAACAGTTCCACATGATCTTGACTGCATTGATAAGTAGCAATGTGTGGCACATATTTTGTTTCACAAATGTCTGCTGTGACGTCCCAGCACCACCATGGGTCCGCGCCTGGTTAGTCTTCGCCAGCGCCGCTAGATGTCTAATCTTCTCACAAGTCCCTAACTCTAATCTCGTTCGTATATATACAAGTTCCAAGTTTATTCTTCTTAGTTCCCGTGTGTCTGGGGCAGGGGCAGGGGCAGGGGCCGTCAGCTGTAGCCCTACTGATGAGTCTGGCTGACGGTTCCAAGACGAAACACAAATCTTTCTTTTCCTCCTCGATCTTCAAAATGCCAATCCACCTGCCCTGCACAGTACAGTAAATACTCGTTAGGAGCCCGTCGAACGGGGCTGGCGGCGGGCTCCTAACGCGACTGGACACTATTCCGCGCGAGTGAGAAAACCAATGAGCGAGCGAGAGGAAACGAAAGCCGACGGCAACTTCGTGTCGACTCGTTCGTTTCCTCTCGCTCGCTCATTGGGTTTTCTCACTCTCGTCCGAAGGATTCCATGAAATGGTGGGGATAGTCGCCGGGCTCCTAACGCGTGGTAGAAACGGGCTCCAAACGAGGATTTACTGTACTCCAAAAAGCGTGACCGGCCTGAGGGATTACGGTTACGCCGGAGGCGACGGGGCAAGATCCCTTTACGTTCCGGAAATCACACACCATCGGTTTCGGACGTAACACTGCATATAATTTTGTGACCGATTCTATGCAAATAAGTAATCCTAGAAATCCTATTTTCCTTAGGGATCTAGTCAGCTTTTGTTCATTTTCAAGAGTTAGATTTAGTATGTACGTCTTACAATCGGATAATTTTTTTGTATATATGCCAGGAAATATATTGTCGACGCTGCTTGGCCGTGGTTGGCATTATCGACGCTGCTTGGCCGTGGTTGGCATTATCGACGCTGCTTAGCCGTGGTTAGCTTCGCGTTGGGGCCACTTGGCGCTAGCGTCAGTTCACGCCCACGTTACCACCACTCCTGTAGGTGTATAGCCACAAACAATCCCTGGCAACGCTGGTTCCGGGTCCGTTCTGTGCCGGCATGCCATTGGTAAGAATAAGAGGGGCGTAGAGGAGTCCTCGAGGAGTCCTTGAATTTCTTTTAATTTATCTGATGCTCGAATACTTCTTCTAATAAGATTCACTATGGATTTTATCTTATCAATGATAGTTGTAAATTCCATAAAGTTATTGAGTACATCAGGAAGGAGGTGAGCAACAACATGAGCAATACAGACGAGGTGTGTATCTTTACCAATTAATTCGATGCAAGCTCTTTAAATAGCGGCCTCGCCATCAGATATTATTGCTGTCAGTTTTTCTTTAGCGAGATTAAATTCTTCTAATAATTCTTGCCAAGATTTTTTAAGATAGTCGGCGGTATGACGCTCGTGAAGTGGAATGCATCCAAGGCAGCCACTTTTCATCTTAGAGAAATTCTTTAGGTAATGAATTGCTACACGTAAGTAGCTCTGTTCGGAGCAATCAGTCCAATTGTCACATGTCACACAATAAAAATCTACATCTTGGAGATCTTTAATGAAAGTCTGTTTCATAATATCATATCGAGATTCGAGTTTTCTAGTCATAGTTTTTTTTCGAAGGAGCCTTATAGAGGGGTGCCAAAACTTTAAGTAGTGTTAAAAAACCTTTATGTTCTACCATAGAAATAGGAAGTAAATCTTTGCGTATTATAAACAAAATTGCATTCGTAATTTTATCCGACATAGAAGCTCCTTTTGTAGAATTGGAAAATAAATATATATTATATGTGAATACGTTTATAAAAATGATTAAAGAAATTATTATTAGTTTTTATTTTATTAGTTTTATACGGACCTTTGAAAGAATTTACTCTTAACATCTTGTATTGACCTTTTTACTCCTACTTTACTGACTTTGGTGTTGCTGCTGATGCTACTTTTTGAAGGCATTTGAAAAAATAACGGATGTTGGGTCTTCAAATGTTTCAACATGTTCGTAGTGTTCCCACATGATTTGTATTATTTCTTACAATACATGCATCTAAGTAAATTTTTATCTATAATTTTTTCAACATGATTCCATATTATGCTTGATTGAATTTTATATCTGGAAATAACATAATGACAATCAATTTTCTTAAAGATCACAAGATTCATTTATAGAATATGAGAATGTTCTTTGATTTTTGTGAAGTTGAACTGCAACTGGGCTGAATAACATCTGCATCTGGGTTAAGAAATAGTAAGTTGATTAAAAATTATCAATATAATTTGGCCCCAAAGACTATGCATTATAAGTCTGAAGAAAATGTTTGTATTGGAAATGCAGCGGCGTAGGGTTAATATTTCGGTCTCCATGGCTTCTAATCATCCCCAAAAAATTTTCAAGTGAGTCCTCATTTATATTCCGGGGGAAAAAAACTTTTAAACTCCATTTGTTGCGGGCCCCGCCATAATCGTTGAAATCCATTTAATGTGAATTTGAACTTTTTCAGCGACGGCACCGTTTTACCCTTTCTCGTTTGTTTATCTACAAATCAAATGTTATTCGCCATACAATGACTGGCCTCCTTCCAAGAGGTCGAATGACAGCTACTGCCGGTCACTTCGCTTCGTAGAGCGTTCTTCGTGGATTTTATATCGTCTTTTCTGCCATTAAGGGAATCAAATGCATCATTCAAAAATTTAATAACCTCAGATGTGGCTACACCTTCCTTAATTGGCATGCTTCTCATCCCTGCGATAGTCCGCACTGTACCTGTTGAAATCATGATTTTTTTCGCGCGATTGTTGCACGAAAAAATCAGGATTGCCACTTTAAATAACCGTCATTTCGTTTTAAATTAATATTTCGGAACATTCTCTCCGTCAACCTGAAGATACATTAATATACTATCGAAATCTTTTTTGTTTATTGATTTTAAATAATCCGGTTCCAAATGGCAGAGCTCACCGCAAAACCAAATTTTTAAAAATGCTTCTTGGATGTCGGTTGTTACTTTATTATAAACGTAAATATTTTCTACGAAAAAATTACCAAATGCTCTTTAAATGTTGCTCTTTTAAGGGCAAAAAGTTCTGTAAGAATATATGCTTCCGCTTTTTCAAAAAAAAAAATTCACAAACATTCGCCTCCTTTCGGCCGCCTGACTAGGTATAACCCCTTGAAAAGAGTTGAGTAAAATTAAATCTTAGTCTACTAAACATGGACACCCCCGCCGCGCCATTGTTCGTTTCGGTCAATGTCATGTCTTATATTTTGCTCGAGTGTGATGGCATAGTTTTGTGGAAGAGGATAGGGACACTCTGTTTATACTTATAGAAAAATCTGTTCTCTTTCGGGCATATAGATTTTGTTTCTTTCAAGAGATTGCTTATGCAGCAAGCATACCTCTGTCCCTGATCACAGACTGTGGCCACAGGGTTGAATCCGCATATGGTGATAGCTCGTACAAGTTCTGTAACGCATCGCACTAACTGTATCCCACTAGTACTGGATTTACAAAAATTATATGATAATGGTGTCACGTCCCGGGTGAGGTCTTTAGGGCTGTGGCATAGATGGGGTAATATTTTAGGGAATGCAGGCACGAATGCCAGATTCCTGGCACTGCGGAAAGTAGGAATTCAGGCGCGAATGCAGGATTCGTGGCACTGAATGTTTGAGGGAACGCAGGCGCGAATGCCAGATTCGTGGCACTGCGGAGAGTATGAATTCAGGCGCGAATGCAAGATTCGTGGCACTGAATGTTCGAAGGGATGTAGGCGCGAATGCCAGATTCATGGCACTGCGGAGAGTAGGAATTCAGGCGCGAATGCAAGATTCGTAGCATGTGGAACCGCTCCGGCGGATGGACATGCCTCGGATTGGGAATTGCGCATATCGTCACCTTCGGGTACGGCGCGGTCTCTGGTGGGAAACGGCGTGCATATGGTCGTGTCAATTACCCTTAAGTCGCTGCAGTTGTTCGGCAGGATGGCAGCACCCGTATCCGAGACTGCTCCGCCGCCGATGTTCGATCGCCCGCTGGCTTCATCTAACGGTGGGATCATTGCCTGTAACAGGGAATTGCCCATAATCCCTCCATGGAATGCGTCGTGGTCTCTATTGGGATTCGGCGTGCTAAGTTCCAATTGGCTGATGTCGGATGTATCAAATTCGCAGATTAAATTGCGGGAGACTTGATTTATTTCCCAATCACCGCTGTTCGGGATGATTGCCGCCCGGCAAAACGATGACCACCTAGCCCCTTCGGTGTAGACACTTTTGCTGATATAGGAGCCATTCGACGTACTCACAACCAATTGAGGCAGGGTATCAGCACCAGATTCTGCGCCGTCGCCGATATTCGATTCCACGCTCTCCACGGCATTGGGTGGGATTGCCTGGGATTGGGAATTTCGCATATCGTCACCTTCTGGTACGGCGCGGTCTCTGGTGGGCGTTTCCGCGCTCCTTCCAGCTTCTAGTAAGGTCATTCTTCTTCGCTGCTCCTTTACATTCAACAGCATGTTCATCATAATCTGGAGTAACATGTCCACCTGCGACATCGTCGAAGTCTGCAACTCTCCTAATACAGCGTTCGAACTATCCTTTTGTTCCATTTCACCACACACAGTCCCAAAGTCGTTTGGATAAGTTTTGAAAATGATGTACGCACATCATCCTGTAAGAGGATAGGGAATATTACCGCGACTTCGCACGAACTCAGGACGTGGATCGCCTAACCTTAGATTCGTTCGTTGATGGTCTTCCACCTCACGTAAGGACAATACTATTACAACATAATTTTGAAACGCTCGAAGAAGCTTTCGAGGCAGCCGTACTCGTGGATAAGAAGATTGACAGGGATCGTCGAAGGTTTTCCGAACAAAAGGCTCCTAAACTAGTATGTCAAATTTGTAATAAGACAGGACACGACGCACTGTCCTGAAGAGGCAATAAAAAATTAAACTCCCAACCGTCCGAACGATATCCCCAAAACCGAGTTGCGGGATATATAAAGCGTGAAATCCTGGAACCGCTTTGCAAAACAGATCTCCTAGCGATTGATGTAATTCATTGACATGAATAAATCTTTTGTTGCATGAAATTCCTGTTTCTATCCAAATATTTACTCTACTTTTTAAGTGATGCATATTTCCCAGCATTATAATGAGAATATCAGTATCGGAGCATATAATTAGAATATTTGCGTCACAATCAATATTGCAAGTGTGAGCCAGAATCTGCATAGCCTACCTACTCTGGGAAAAAATAAACTTTCTCCCAAGTCGACTGTCTGCTACGCTCTTCTGAAACTCGGCCGAAAAGATCACTTAATTCCCAAACCTGTACTAACCAATGCACAGCACAAAAACAATAAATTAATCCAGAAAATTTCATCGCTGCAATCGGCTGTTTAGAGCGCGTAAGCCACGTGCTGCGCTTTTCATCAACGTCTGCCAAGGTCTTCACCTCCACTTTGAGGTCTGCCATTTTGCATATCGTTCGTTAAATGCGGAAACAATAAGTATATGAAATTTCAAAACTGCAAGAATTGGATTATATTCATCGAAATCTTGGGCCTTATCGTAATTGCGCTAACGAATGATCCGTGCGTCCTTTCGTTTTGTCACTTTGCCTGTTCCACTATTGGGAGTAGAACATTAGTATGCGACACTAGCGGTCGGTACGCAAACTAATAGTAAAGGGCGACGCAAGTATACCATTTATTGCTACTACATATTGACAAACACTTCAAAACTCGGAAAAAAAATGGAATTTTCAGAGTATCGACGAACTGTGTGCAAAAAAAGTGTTGTGTAGCAAATTGTAACTCTACAATGAAGAGTAATCTTAATTTAAGTTTTCATAATGTGCCAAAAAGTGGAGCAAGTAAAATTGCAAGAAAACATTTATTTGTAAATTTAGAAATGATTGATAAACGAGCAGAATGGTTAAGAAAATTCAATATCTTGTGTGTGTGGGTTAGAAGTTAACGCACTCGTTTGCAAACATAGCGCATATATATTCTTCATCTCTTCTCTTTCATCACTTATACCGCATACAATTATCATTCCTGAATTTACGATATTCTGCCCTTGGATGATATTTCTCGATGATATTGTCAACATTTTGTACTATTAGAAAACTTTGAAATATACTTTTATTCTACCCAGACAACACACGTCACCTATAAGGCTTCTTTAAGACGATTTAAAAAGGTATACTTGCGTCGTCCATATTTGTTATGCACACTAGCGCCACCGTTCCCGCGGTGGTAGATTCCTTTGCCAATACGTATTAGTGGGCAACGAACTGTGCAAGAGTTTACCTCTTCTAAATCTTCTGGTCTTTTCTCGTATTTTGTCGGACCAGTTTTCCTTCCAGATGTTCGTATCGTCATCATCATGTAACTCGTCCAATTCTTTCCGAGTTTTCCTCATTCTTTGTCGTTCGATAGCCACATTTGACGTTGATATGTAAGCCTCAACAACTAAACTTATTCACACTGGCTCCCGTAATAAGTACCCACAGCTTCTTGACTCGATATTTCAACAGTGTTGAGCATATCAACGCTCATTTTCCTCGTGATCTCTACAATATTAAATTCTGGATGTTTATCCATGACTGTAACGATTTGACGTTGCAGATCACTGATCCGTCGATTGGTCTTATTCACATATTCGACAATGTACGCTGCACAAGAATACTCCTCGGTGATGAATTGGAGATCAGTGTTTGATTGAAGAATATTGAAGATGAATGGATGAAATGGATTGTGCTACTTTTCAGCAGGTTGTCGTCAAGAGAAGACTCGTGGGCGAGTAATGTCAGCTCTGAGAATGTCTAACAAGGGGACCTTCAGGTTTGGGAATTTCTGAAAATTTTGATACTGAAGGTCTTGAAGGTAGATGAAGGTCTTCACTCGGACATTAATCTCTCAAAGCATTTTCAGCCAAATTCGAGAAAATCGGCTTTGAAAAATTCTGAGTTCCCTTATATACAGGGTGTTTCTCTACCAATGGTCAATACTCTAGGGGTGATTATACAGGCAAAAATAATACGAAAGTCAAGAGTGGCGAAATTGAGGTAAAGGCTTCGTTTTCGAGAAATTTGACTTTGCATTTCACCTAAATTCGCCTAAATTGAGGGGCACGCGCCAAGTATGTGGTATTTCCTTTATCCGCAAGAACCAACCCCCCCCCCCCTTTAGGTGCTAAAAACATCGCGGTTTCGTCCATGTTAAATATTCTTCGCAGATTATCAAATACTTGAAGGTCGTCTTTTAATAAATTTCGAACTTCAAGAAACCACTTGCGGACAAATGCTTTGGTAACCGCTGCCCTTGTCTTGCTCAAGTACCCGGCCTTCTTCATTGAGAGAATGGGATGTCGCCTCATAAAGTCCTCAGATCCTTTACGACCTGGAGTTTTATTTGTAAACGTTGTTTTAACATTCTCAGTCTCCACTAACTTTTTCACAGAGCTTAGCAGGCTCTCTTCAGAATTGGGAAATCCCATTCTACTTGCACTTAACACCCAATCTACTAACATTTTTCTATTGTTGGGCCTAAAATCGATTCTGGACCTATTCGGTTAGAAGTTCTTGGTGCTTCTCCTTTTAGTTTGTGTCTTAAAGTCGCACGTGGTACTCCATATATTTCCTTGGCTTTCAACACTTACATCCAATTTTCTATCGCACTCAAAGCACATCACACTTTTGTTGGAGAATAACAAAATAATTTTCGATTCCAGTAACACGTTCCTTATTTAACATGGCTGCAATTCCAGAGTTTGTATTATGAACGAAATAAATTAATACATTAGTAGTTAATTAATATATATTATAGAGATATCTGAATATCTATTGTGCATACAATGGAAAAATTGATCAGTCTTATATAACAGCTTTAGCTATTAGATTTGAAAAAGCATGATGGCAGAAAATACAACAATATTTTTGTTTCCGCCGAAGGGCAGGAAAGAAAAATGCCGGCTCTGGGGTGGGTCGATGGAAAGGAACAGTCAGCAACGACCAGTCGTCGGACACAGACACAGTTTATTCCACGTGGTCACCCACTGACCACGGACGTCACAATCACGACTATACAATAGTCACACAAAACGCGTGGGCGGATGCGAATAAGGTTCGCGCACAGAGCCAAACTCTGTGGTGTTCGTCGCGCAATGGGCGCAAAAGAAGGCAGCTTTCAAAACGTGGTAGGACGTGCGATGCTGTCAACCGACTAACGGTTGCCGGGCGAGCGCTCCAAAACGATCGGTGTCGTAAATCACAACAATGCCAACGGCCTCAGCTGACTCGTCAGCTGTTGAGGACGAGTCACCGGGCACTCGTTTAAACCGGTGACGCGACGCGCTTCTTACGGCCGCAACAATTTTAATAAATTTTCCATTTTTGGCCATTGGGTGGCCACAACTGTATTATTACTGCGAACATCTCGGGGACTAAGGCCGAGCGACGGTAACATGTATAGGAAAAAGTTGTTCAAAATGTGGAGTTTTACATGTAGGGTGAATGATATATAGTTTATTGATCTTGACATTCGGAACGCCTGAGCGTGCCTCGCCGGTATACGTGACCGTGTGCCCGCGAGTAAGGCTAGCTTATGGAGGAGGGACGCGAAGCCTAATTGAGGGACGGGGGCCCCCACCCAGGGCAACCCAGGGGTGCCTGGAGGTGATTGGTTGCATTGCTGCGCATGCTCTGTACCGCTAACTATGAAAAACTATTAAACACAAATTAATGGAAATGTCTAAGTTAATACTAAAAAGTGATTATTTATGAATTTGAATTTTAAATATAATGAAAATTGACGAGAAATATGCATCTTCATTATTAGAATATATAAAATGAATTAAAACAGAGATACTGATTGAAAATAATTTATTATTTGTATGAAATTAAACATTACACATTAACGATACATACTTAATACTATACTTATTATTAATACATGTAATTTGATACATTTCTTTCACTCACCCCTAAAAAGTGTCATTTTATTTAAAAAATGTCCGTGGCTATTAGATTTAGGTATCCTACTTAACCCAATATAGTGTAGTCTTATTTTAATATATTTTTTTATTATGGCACGTGTTAAATAAACTATATGGTTTTCCATGAATGTCTGGTCATGTGTATGTTCTTGTAAAATTTTAAATACATCAGTATTAATAAACTCTCCTAGTACTGCATTTGATAAATGGGATTGAATCGATTGCTGGCTAAACATCGCGTCTGAATGGATGGCACACCGAATTTCACTGTCGCGCTTGCGGCAAATCGCAAGGACTTGGGCTGACGCCTGTATTAACCTTCCACGGTTTTTCACATTAATTAAATTATTTCTTCCAATATTACTGGCAGTTAGTTCGTACACGAGGGCACAAAGCACTTCATTGAATTAAGTTTAAATTATACTTATTATATTGGCAACTAACTATTTAGTTATCAAAACGCTTAAGAACACTATGGATGCTATCAGAACTCAAGACGCTATGGCAACGGTACATACATATGGTAGTACTGCGCTTGCGCCGGACAGCGGCCAATGAAAATGAGGCACCCCTTACCTCGTCCCCGTCCCGCATCGTCCCTCGTCCGCGTCCCCCCCGCAGTGGTAGTTAGCTCCCTTGGATGGTCCCCACCGTCGCTACACAGCGCCCGGGCACACCTGCCTTCAAAGGGCACCGCCAGCACGCAGAGTCTCTGCCTACATACAACATATCTAAATTTTGGTATTATCGCCGAACTCTCCAACGTTTAATGTGAAGCCGGCCATCCGTAGGATGAACCAGCTGTGCTACCTCGCCACCAAAGGGCCATACGCCACGGCTCTACAATCCAGCTATACCATGCCGCTAAAAGGAGAATGGAAAAATCCATGAGTGGCGCAGAGCGTTTGCTGCGGATGAGTCCTTTCGTTACTCTGGATACCTCCGTCTCCAGCCCCCTACGCATGCATGGGGAACCTTGGGCAGGCGGACTCATCGGTGAACAATCCGCATTTCCTACAACCATTTTCTAACATCTTTTCCATACTCATACTGTCCAATGTTCTGTTTAATAATGGAGCAAATTGGTATTTATGTATGCCAACACTGAATGAGCTTTTACAAAATGCTTGATATGTTTTAAGCCAATGTGCTTTTAAACTTCGAAAAACACACATCTAAAGGCTGCATAATGTGCGTAGCATTTGGATGCAAGGCTACAAGAACTATTTTATGGTCCGAACAGAACTTGTTCAGTGTAATGTCATATGTGAACTATGTCCATCAATATATAGAATTACAGGACGTTTTATTTTGTTTTTTGTCAGCCGCGGCCCAAAAACATTTCCAGTATGTTCATAAAAGTTTTAGGAAATCATCCATCCATTTTCGGAAAATCCAAATGCAAAATCAGGTGGTGCCATTTCTGCAGCACTGTCCGGTAAAGATTTTCCAGCAAAGAGGGCAAATGTAGGAGCAAGATTGCCAGCAGCATTGGCTGTGACTACAACAGTTATATTGGCTCTTTCGTTATTACCAACTATGTTATACTAGTTTTTAGCCTATCTGCGCCAGGCATTACTATCCTGTATGTATAATAAGACGCCTAAGGTAAGCACAATTTTTTTTGGAAACTCCCCAGAAACAATTTTCCCTGCAAAATATCAAATTTTACAACTTTTGGGTGCCAGATGGTTGCCTGCCTAATTGGTCACCTGAAGGGCATTTCGAGGGGTCTAACAAGGAAAGATCCCAAACCCGGAAATTCAAAAAATTCTGAAACTTTGTGAATATGTAGGGAATTTCCTCCTGATTACAAGGCAATTTTTGTTTGCTGCCCAAATTCACTCTGAGGGGTGTAATTGACCCCTGGAAATTCGGTTATTTTCCGATTTCGTGTTATAACTCGTGAGCTGTAAAATAATTTTTTTATCAAATGATAGATCTAATTAAAAGAAGTAACTTTTGTCTTGAAACTTTATTTCTGTCTCTTACAGTTCGCGAGTTATATAGAACGAATCTAGAGAGCCACTAAACAGATCGATGCCACTAAAATGCTTAATGGCAGCACTCATGGCACGATTTATGGGGTCGACCGAGTAGTGACGATACCGAGGTAGTCTCGGGTCGAATAGAGGCCTGGGTCGCAAGTCCCTCTGCGGCGCGTTAAAGGAAACAGAGGCAACCAAATCTGGACACTCAAAACGACCATTAAGGACCTTAAACAAGAACATCATATCCGCGCTTAGTCTACGATCAGCGAGTGTGGCCATGTTCAAGGAACCCATTAAAGGGCCGTAATCATGGTCAGTACGATCCATGAGATCACCTAAAATGCGAGCAGCAAACCTCAAAAACTTGCGTTCAACCCTTTCGATCATAGTAATATATTTCCTGTGCTTCGGACTGCAGATGACTGACGCGTATTCAACATGCGGTCTCACAAGAGCAACATACAAAAGCTTAAGTGCCTCAACATTCCTAAAATGTCTCGCGAATCTAGAAATGAATCCACATGAAGGCAGAACAAACTCCACATGAAGTTTTTGAAGCCCTGTTACATTCCCAGAAAATTGCAGACGGATGCTTCCAACAAGTCGGAGCAACTTGCCACACTTGCTTCCGAAGTCTGAAGTAAACACAAAATTATGGTGAGAATGATTCTGTTTCATTCGTGCGGGGTTCGACCCATTTCAATTTGCGAAATGCACACGGGAGTGCGAAAATTAGAAAACGTGAAAATTTACCAATTTCCTGCTACATCTGATGTTGGAAATGGTGCCCTGCGCAGTCCAAACATTTCTGAACCCGCTCCTGCATATTTTGGGACACCTTATTGTAATATATCCTGGGTAATGCCAGCTATCTCTTGTCGTATGCAGGGATCGGCGGGCTTCGGCTATGCGCAAGCTACGCTAAACACGTACAGAAGCGGTGGTAATGTGTGCGTGAATTGACGCCAGCGCGAAGGCAGCCAAGTGGCGACAACGCGAAGTGAATGTGACGTCACGAATGTACAGCCGCCAGCGGCAAAGACGCCAAGGGCGCGTGCAGATACTACTAGGGTAGAAGCCCCAATTACTGACACATTAAGGACTGACTCTAATATTATTGCATAGTATCTGTATTTATTGACTAAAAGTATAAGTTTTTTATTTTATTTATTATGGTTTAATATGTTTACTTCATGAAAAAAATTTTGTGGATCTTAGAATTTCTATTTCTATATATAAATTCATTAATCTAAAAAAACATATATCGAGATCTATTATTGACACCTTTAAAACGTGTGTGACTGAGTTACTGCACCCCAATTACTGCCAGCTAACCTAATACTGTTTATCTCATTTTACGGTTATGTCGTCTCATGTACATGAGCAACTACTGCTATGACAGTAATACCAAAATGCTCGAAACGCTTGTACCAATCACTGTCACCTAAATATTAATTAAAAAGGTTTAATTAATCGTTATATTACGATCGTTGTGACTTTCCACGATACTTATATTGTACTAAAAAATTATTATTTATTATGTAAATAATTTAAATATAGTAATTATAGCACTTTCTTTAGTGCCCTGTTTTCTGTTTCACTACTAAGGAAGTCGCCACTTCCACTGTTGTCATCAAATTAAAATTTTGTATCGTCTTATAGAAATTAATGAAAAAAAAATTAAGTGGTGCCTTTTCTAGCGTATAGATTATAGGTTGAATTACATAATTCTTTTTGTGTATGACTTTACAACGTTTATTTATTCGTTATTTTAAGTAAAATAGCTTAAGGTGACAGTAATTGGGTAGGTGTCAGTAATTAGGGGTTCTACCCTACTGCGTTTTTGTAGACGCCACGTGCGACTGTGAATAGTGAACATTTTTAGTAGTTTTTCATTCTGTGAAGTGTAATTGAAATTTTGCAACATAATTTCTATATACTTTATGTATAATTTGTATATACGAAATACAGGAATACGTTTTATCAGCTTACACGTATCGTATTCCTTCAATTTACCATTATTAGTGCATAAATACATAATGTTTTCATTATTATTTTGTGTTTTCTGTTACCTGCCACCAATCTTACATATATTTCAATTCATTTTATTAGAAGCAGGGACGTAAAGGACCTTATATTCTTGAATATTACCGCCATAATTGGTCGCAGTCCAGTCACAGCGATGGAAGGGGAAATACCTACAGAAGCGGTGGCACTGCGTACGTGAGACGTCACGATTGGAGACGAACCGACGCCAGCGCCAAGCGAGTGACGTCGCGGCCAACCAGCGTCGACAACATATGTCCCGGTGACGCTGGTTGGCCGTGGTTCAGCGTCTCTTCCCATCGTGGCGTCTCACGCACCCATTACCACCGCTCCCTGTAGGTGTTTCCCCCTCCAATAGCTTCGATGGGCCACAGTGAGCTCCGGCTACATAGCCCAAAGCCGCCGAAGCTATGCTGGCTACAAGCTCACCCTGCTTAGTGACGTAAAAACATGTAACGTCACATTCGCTTCGCGTTGTCGCCACTTGGCTGCCTTCGCGCTGGCGTCGATTCACGCGCAAATTACCACCGCTCCTGTACCATGGACCTGAAGGACAGTGCATGAGCCATGGACCTGAAGGACAGTGCATAAGCTAGGCTTATGGACGCGGGGGTTGAAGCGAAAGACGGAAGGGGAATCGAACTGTATCAGCTATCTTGTTATGATATACTAGTGGTGCCATCTATGTCATACCGTGGTAAACTTTGAAACTTTACACTTGTATTACACAGGTTTCATAAATTGATCAATGTTTTTATAAATAATACAGATTTATACGAATTGTAATACATAGGGTGAATAAAAATACGTTATATTTAATTGCCAGAAAATAGTAACAGTTTATTATAATATTGTCTCCTACTCAATACATTTGGAATATTTTCAGAAATATAATGGCATCGTACGTTTACATAAAATTGTATAACACATTTTATAATGTGTATCCTATGATTATCAAGGGGTGATTGATTATTGCAATGTTCTATTATGTTTGTAAATAAATTATGTACATTCAGTCGACGCAAAACTGTAGCCTGTATATACGCAAAATTATTTAACTCGCCTTTAATGCTATAAAATTTCATCACTTTTTCGCAAACGCGGCAGATTAAAATGACATCATCCGAGGGATGAATTAGACTCCCTCGATTTTTTTTGTATAATCAAATTATGGATTTTGCCCGGGTTCTTTTCGTACAAGGCATTAATGCACTCGGAACATTGTATGCGTTTGGATAATTTCTTCACAACCCAGCCACCTATATACACAACAATTCTGTCCGTAAACACCGAATACACACGTGTATCCTCCACTCTCGACGCTGAGTAGTTATGTAATTCTATTATTTGTTGACATTGTTCAAATTCATTGAATTCTGTTCGGAATGTTTCTAAGTTACGGTGGAACATATTTTGATCTGTCGACGAATTAATAATTTGTATTGATGTTGCCGATGAGTAGTGCAAAATGGGAATATTGTACAGTGCTGTACAGTTCCCGTTGTTTAAACTCTTTACCTCATTATGCAGCAGTAATTTCTTGAACGCTCCTTTAAATTGTCGTGCTGTTGGGTTATTATTCGTTCTGCCAAAGCTTCTGATGCAACAGAAGAACAATTCCACGTGATCTTGGCTACATTGATAAGTTGCAATATGTTTCACATATTCTGTTTTACAAATGTCTGCATATAATTTTATGACTGATTCTATGCATATCAGTAATCCCAGAAATCCTATTTTCCTTGGGGATTGTGTAAGTTTTTGCCCATTTTCCATCGTTAGATTTAATATGTATGTCTTACATTCAGATAATTTTTTTTCTATATCCAAATAATTCTCCGGATTAATTGGCCTTTTATATTTTTGCTGGCGCAAATTTCGTGAATTCAAAATATCGAATAAATCATTCAATAAGCTAATAAATTCTTCAGTTGCACGTGAATCACGGAATTGAGTCAATTGTAAGTCTGTCCGACATATACATATAGCATGACTTACAGACGAGCTTAACACTTGCACTGCATATTTCACTTTCATTTTATTTTTATGGTATTCAATATGTCTCTTATTTAATTTATTACCCAAGTGCAGGCCTTCTTGATCTTGCAGATCGTGTAGTGCAACTATATATTTCCATTCTACACGTTCTTTTGTAGGATTTAGAATACATTTATAATCACCCAATGTGTTACGAATTAGTTTTAATAGGTGACAGGGGTCTAACATGAAGTACACCGGCTCTGTGGTCATTGGATGTGGGAAATGGGTCTGTAAAGATTGTGGATTTGTAAAATTGCACCCAAGTGCTTTCGCCATTGTAATATTACTTCCAGCACCATCACATGTTAAGCAAACAACATTCACGCCAGTTTCATGCAATAATTTTAAGCATTGTTGCACCAGATTGCATTTTTGATCTCCATTTATGGATTGTATTAAAAAATACCCCACTGGTATTTTCCATGCTCTATTTAAACCAACAAGCAAAAATACTAAAGCTTCCTTCGCAATATTCTCTGTATCGCATTCAAACACCTTTCCTACATCTACCACCCCAGAATGGCCTGTACCGGTAAATTCAATTTGTTGACGAATAGCCATCTCGTCAATAACTAAGGTTGCGTATAAACCGTCCTGTATAGACTTATTGTATTCCGTTATATGCCTAATGGCTTCGTTGTTAAACCCAGGCTCCCCATCAATCGATCTGTACCACTTGTATAGAGTCTTAGGGTGTGGTATACACGAATTGAACTTTTCCCGTACATATGAGTATGCCCGAGGAGAATAATAGTGCAGTGTCAAAGCAAATAACCTCAATTCAGGAGAATACATGCGTGCAACAGGCTGCGTAGCGGATTTCTTCTTCAAGCGTTGGCAAAATTCGATATTAAAATTAGATATACCTCTGAGTGCCTCAACGTGTTCACTTTGTAATAAATTCTTCTTCTCCAACGAGTGTAAAATTGTTTCCATGCTTGCACATTTTTTACTCATTCTTTTGTATTTTTGTTTTAGCAATTTCAGTTGATTCTGATATGACCTCTTCATATTTGCTGCGTACCGACGCAATTGTTCCTTCCTTGGTGAAAAGAATAATCTCTTTGGTGATATACATGTGGATTTATCGACACATGACATTTTGACTTGTACTGATTCATCTATTTCTTGTAATGTCTGTAACTGTAACCAATAATGCATATTTATTATGGTTCGCTTATCAATTGGTATTCCATATATATGCAATACAGAACACAGACTTACACATTCAGTTTTTGATGGAGATTTAAGTTTCGCCACTTTATTCAATGGTTCATCCATGGAAATACTATCCATAGAATGTTTTTTTGATACACATTCCACTGGTTTATCAAATATATATGAGTTATTAATTACCTTTTTATTTGGTAACTAAAAAGAAAAATAATATTTTTGTAAGATGAGTCTCCTATTTCAAATGAAATATTGTGTAGTGTGAAAATGTATTATAGCTACAGAACCGTACAGAAAAAGATGAACTCTCTTCGTTTGGAACTCCTGTATAAGTGTCTCTTCTTTCCCCTGTATCTTCTGGGATTTGTACCTTTAAGTATAAATAACCAACATCAAATTATTTTACAAGATAAAAATATAATGATGTAAAATACTCATAATGAAATATTACATACATAAGGTATAGCATGTGATTTCAATCTTCTGTATACTAAGGAGCTTGTATCGAAATCGTCACTTCTAAAATGGACTGAACATACCACTCCTTGTTTAGGTAGGGACAATTCGTTTACCTCCAAACTAGTTAGCCACAATTGACGTCTTGATTGATTCTTTGGAAGCCTGAGAAATCAATAATAAAAGGAATTGCTTTTTCATAGAATATCTTTGTATAAAACCGTTCCTTTTTTATACTTACGTATGGAAAGTAATTTTCACCGTTTCTTCTAAAACCTCTTGTGTGCGATTTTTCATAGACGATCTATTCATACACCCTTTTACTATGCACATCGGCATTTTTAATTTCAGCTACCACCACACCTAATAACAATTAATATTTCTATCACAATTTTTATGCTTCAAATATACGTAGTACTCTCACTATTTTACTTGGGGTTTTAATACTACTTACGTAATCTCGAAATTGTAGTAATTAAAATAATATAATATATATATATATATCTCGTGGAATCAAGGATGCAGCACAACGTAAGTAATCCGCAAGCGTCCGTAGGTGAATTGAAAAGAATGAAGCGTCTTTTCCCACAATAGCGTCCCTTGAGTCTTGACCATCAAGCCACGCTACTTCTAATACTCAAACTGGGCTATAGAGTGCAGTACTAGTATATCATAACAAGATGGCTGACACAGGCGATTCCCCTCGCGTCTTTCGAGTAACCCCCCCGCAACTAGGCACTTTCCTTCAGGTCCATGGCATGAGCTAGACTTATAGACGCGGGGGTGTAAGCGAAAGACGCAAGGGGAATCAAGCTGTTTCAGCCATCTTGTTATGATATACTAGTGGTGCCATCTATGTCATACCGTGGTAAACTTTGAAACTTTACACTTGCATTACTCAGGTTTCATAAATTGATCAATGTTTTTATAAATAATACATATTTATAAGAATTGTAATACATAGGGTGAATGAAAATACGTTATATTTAATTGCCAGAAAATAGCAATAGTTTATTATAATATTGTCTCCTACTCAATACATTTGGAATATTTTTAGAAATATAATGGCATCGTACATTTACATAAAATTGTATAATACATTTTATAATATGTATCCTATGATTATCGAGGGGTGATTGGTTATTACAATGTTCTATTAGGTTTGTAAATAAACTATGTATATTCAGTCGACACAAAACTGTGGCCTGTATAAACGCAAAATTATTCAACTCGCCTTTAATACTATAAAATTTCATCACTTTTTCGCATATGCGGTAGATTGAAATGACATCATCCGATGGATGAATTAAACTCCCTCGATTTTTTGTATGATCAAGTTGTGTATTTCTCCAGGGTTCTTTTCGTATAAGACATTAGTGCACTCGGAACATTGTATGTGTTTGGTTAATTTCTTCACAATCCAGCCATCTATATATACAACAATTCTGTCCGTAAACACCGAATATACACGTGTATCCTCCACACTCGTCGCTGAGTAGTTGTGTAGTTCTATCACTTGTTGACATTGTTCAAATTCATTGAATTCTGTTTCGAATGTTTCTACGTTCTGGTGGAACATATTTTGGTCTGTCGACGAATTAATAATAAGTATCGATGTTGCCGATGAATAGTGCAAAATGGGAATATTGTACAGTGCTGTACAATTCCCGTTGTTTAAACTCTTCACCTCATTATGCAGCAGTAATTTCTTAAACGCTCCTTTAAATTGTCGTGCTGTTGGGTTATTATTTGTTCTACCAAAGCTTCTGATGCAACAGAAGAACAATTTCACGTGATCCTGGCTGCATCGATAAGTAGCAATATGTGAAACATATTCTGTTTTACAAATGTCTGCATATAATTTTGTAATTGATTCAATGCATATAAGTAGTCCTAGAAATCCTATTTTCCTTGTATCGAAATCGTCACTCCTGAAATGGACTGAACATATTACTGCTTGTTTAGGTAGGGACAACTCGTTTACCTCCAAACTTGTTAGCCACAATTGGCGTCTTAATTCATTCTTTGGAAGCCTAAGAAATCAATAGTAAAAGGTATTGCTCTTTCATAAAATATTTTTGTATAAAACCATTCCTTTTTTATACTTTACGTATGGAAAGTAATTTTCATAGTTTCTTCTAAAACCTCTTGTGTGCGACTCTTCATTGATGATCTATTCATACACCCTTTTACTACGCAGATCGGCATTTTTAATTTCGGCTACCACCACACCTAATAACAATTAATATTTCTATCACAATTTTGAATATTCCAAATATACCAAGCACTCTCACTATTTTACTTGGGGTTTTAATACTACTTACGTAATTTCGAAATTGTAGTAATTAAAATAATATCTCTTGTGGAATCAAGGATGCAGCACCACGTAATTAATCCACAAGCGTCCGTAAGCGAATTGAAGCGTGAAGCGTCACTTTTCCCACAACAGCGTCCATTCAGTTTTGAGCATCAAGCCACGCTACTTCTAATACTCAAGCTGGGCTATAGAGTGCACTACTAGTATATAATAACAAGATGGCTACACAGGCGATTCCCCTTCCGTCTTACGAGTAAACCCCCCGCAACTAGGCACTGTCCTTCAGGTCCATGTCCTGTACGTGTTACCCTCTCCTCAGCGTAGCCTGCGCATAGCCGAAGCCCGCCGATGCCTGGTCGTATGCAGTTCTCCAGGTGTCGTCAATTGTACGAGGATTGTTCTCGTACACTCGTCCCTTCAGGAAACCCCACAAGAAAAAATCTGGTGGCGTCAAACCTGGAGATCTTGGTGGCCAACGGTTTCCGGAAATTACTCGGTCATCGAAGCAACTTTCAATTTCCCGTAATGATGCTATGGCAGTATGAGCTGATGCTCCGTCGTGTTGGTAGTATCCGGTTGTCAATTCGTCATCTGTCAATTCATTGGCGAATCTGTTGAATATTGATAGATATACTGCCGTGTTAACTGTTGTTTCATAAAATATGGGGCCGATGATTCGTCTGCCGGACACGGCACACCACACTCCAGTTTTCTGAGAATGCAACGGCGCTTCAAAACTTCATATGGGTTTTGTTCTGCCCATAAACGCGTATTTCGCGAATTCATGTAGCTACTTAAATGAAACCACGCTTCATCGGTAAACCAGGTAACTTCCAAAATACTTGGACGTTCTTGAACCAAACGTTGAAACCACACACAAAAATCCACACGTCTTCTGTAGTCTGTTGGAAGCAGTTCTTGCAGTTTAGACACACGATAAGGGTGGAGCTTCGCACGTTTCGCAGCTTTTTGACACGTCGAGTACGGAAGTTCGATTCCTTGCTGAAGTCGTCTTAACGATTTCGATGGTGATGCGACTAATCGTCTTCGCACATCCTGTACCGTATGGTCGGACATCTTCTTCCCACCTCCATGTTTATTCTTCACACTCCCTGCGGTCTCAAATTTATTTACCAATCTAAGAATTGTTGTCGTGTCCGGTGCTCTTATTCCAGCGCAAGTCTCACGAAATGCTGCTTGACACTCCGGTGCTGAACCTTTCACGTAATACGTACGCACAAGAAACACACGTTGTTGAGTTGTATAGTACATGTTTACTTCTAGCTTTCCCAGAATGTGTAGGTACTATGTTTGTGACGTTGTCATTTCTGGCGCCAAGGGAGTAAGTTCCCTGATTGGTAGTTTTCTTGTTAAAAATGTTCGAGGGGTTAAAGAAACGGATGAAGAGAAGTGGTAAGAAGAATGAGTGAAATGCCGGAAAAGTCGCGAACAGGAATGACCTGAAGGTCGTTTATAATTTTATGGTTTTTTGGAGGTGCGTACGTTACGGGCGGACGTCTGCCATGCAGATGTGTACAGGGTGGCGCACTGTCCGGTTGATCGGAAGCATTTAGCATGTAGAGGAGTGGGGGTAGATCCCCCATCATTATACCCCCAACCGACCGTCGAACCAATCAACGCCAAGATGAAAATTTGCCGACGCCAGCGCCAACTAGTGAGACCGCGGCTAACTATCGCTGGGGAATCTGTTGTCGACGCTGATTGGCCGCGGTCTCTCTCGTCGACAACCGATTTCCCAGCGACGCTGGTTAGCCGCGGTCTCACTAGTTGGCGCTGGCGTCGGCTGCTTTTAAGTATTTTCCTCTCCAAGTCACAATGTTCGGTCTTTCAATCAACGCTTTTCTAACACCGCTGCATTTCTTCCATTTAAATCCCATAGTTTTGAGTAATTCTCGTAGTGTGTGTATTTTCCACGGAAAATCAATTTCTTCACGGATGGCAGCTAATAGTTTCGGGCCGCTCGGTATTTTCTTCACAATACAAATATTGTTTGTTATTATTTTGTTCTCCTGAGAACAGTTGTAATCGTGTTTGGTTGCGGAACGATTACCGGTGGGACGGAGAAGGGATAGGTTGCCGACTCAGTCGGTAAGGCAGGGTTCGGCGAATGAGCAGAGCTGTGGTGAGAATAAATAATGGTGTTTATTCACTATTGTGTTTTGTCAATTGTCTTTGTACATTAATTCCGAGCGCGGCGGAAGAGCTTTCGACGAGTCGTAGGAGCGGCGGCGGCGAGGTTTCGACGGGTCGTAGGAGCGGGGATTCGGTGTGGAGAACGTTCTGCTCTGGACGGCCTTATAGGGCACGTCCTTGCGAGAGTCGTATTGCGGAGGCTCGAAGTGCAGTAGGTCTCCGGCCTAATGGGCGCAGAGATACCTCTTCGACGTGGCTAGGGCGCAAGATTTCTCTTGGTCTATATCGGAACGAGGCTGGTAATGGCACAGCAGGGTGATAGGCCGCTGCTGACACACCTCACGGATGTCCAAAAATAGAGAGCGTCTTGAACGTACGGTACGGCTGCGTGAGCGGCTAATGCGTGCGGGACAAGAGCTGGCAATCTCGCTCGCCGCGGTCTTTATATCCGCAGGCCGCGAATCTTCACTCGCGAGAGACCTCGCGGGGCCGCGGCCATCAAGCGGTCGCGGCGCGAACTAAGGCCTTTGTTTTCGGTTCTGAGCGTCCGTACTGCGCGTTACGTGACTTCGTCACACAGTGAAATTTTTTTCTACACTTCTTGATCGTTTTCTCCCAGGCGATGGTAGAGTCCCTTTTTTAGGATCATTCGATTTTTCTTTTCAAATTCTGGTGATGGTTGACTGCGAGAAACCAGTATATTCTGCAGCACGAGCGTTTGGCATGTGTAGGGGAAGAAGAAGTTTCATTTGTAATGCTTCCTCTGTGCATTTTTCTGATATTCTTTTTACCATTGTTACGCGCCGCCAGGAAATTCCCTACCGGAATTCGGACTACCATCGTAGGGAGGGGGGAACGCATGCGCGCGATGACGCGGTGACGTCAAACCAGTCAACGCCAAGTGTAAGCAATCCTTGGAGAGTGGACGCTAGGTTTAAGGGTTTTAATTGTTCGAAACGGTGGAGGGAAAGCATTTCTAAATTTTTGGTGATTGCGGAAAGGGACTTCCCAGTGAGGTCTGTGTTCGTAACACAGAAGGACTTTAGACATCCTGCTAGGGCCAACACCTTAAAGAGTTCAGGATCCACGGGGCGTGGTGCCCCGGGTTCCATTTCCCTCAAAGCCGGCGGTCTTATAGTTACAGCGGTCATGTCCAATGACTCCGAACCAGGAGAGTTCTTGATGGCAATAGCTATTACCTGAGGTTTTAAATTTTTAGCCAAGTGTTCTTCGATAATACTTAGGCTCTTCAAATAAGCGCCAATCCTCATCGTCAACCAATAAAAAGAATTCGCGGTTATTCATTTTCTTTCCCACGCGTTCGGCCAGCGCCAATTATTAAGGTCAATGTGCCTAATACTGTGGTAGAAGGCAAGGATACCTTGGCGCCATCGTCTGGAGACCATTTCCAGGCGACTACGATCAGCGAATGGCAGGTATTTTTCGCAATACATTCCGTCGGTAGCGGAATTTTGTCGTTTAAATCGACTCCCGGAAATGGGTTTACAGGTGGCAGTGGTGGAATAAGCCTGACGCTATGCCAAGGGCCCGCCATGATAACCCTTAACATCCTCTTATGGCAAACGACGCCGGTGTCTGCCGCAACTAGGGCTTGCTTCACTCCCTCCATGGAGTTGAAGGTCACGAAAGCCTGGTTTCTCGAGGGTTTCCGTAACACCACCACATGCTCGACTCCATACGGCCGAAATATCTCGAGCAGTTTCTCCTTCTTAGTCTAAGGGGCTAAACGTCTGACGAATAATCGCCGTTCAATCGGTCTCCGTAGGTGTTGACTGGTTGATGTCATTTCGTTAATGCACTGCAGCAAGATCAGAATTATAACATAACAAAATCATTATCAAAGAAGGAAGAGGACATTAGAAGAATGCGTTAGGTTCATCGTAATTAACAACAATTTCTGGCAAGGGTGTTCCCATAGTCCTTAGACTGTCAGGGTTTGCTGTTATATATAGTTCCGTATTTCTAGCAATTTATCATTGCCCTCTGAATTGGCAACAGTGGTTGGTTTTCCGAAATAGTAGATTCTTGCAACGGTATTGCTCCCGGTTGACTGGCTGAAGCCTCCTCGGTTTCGTGTTTCGAGCCTCGCTTCCTCAGGAACCGTATCTTGCATAAGGTCTTCGATGGATTCCAGAAATAGTAGATCATCAATCCTATTATGATTAAGTGCTGTTATTGTTCCACGTGTAACGTTCTCGAACGAGACGTTGTCGTTAATTACAGGGGATTCTACAAGTAGAGCGGTTACTCGTAGAATGGTGGGATTGGTTCGGGTGGCGTGCGATAAAGAAATGAATTTCATGAAACTAGAGTCCTTCTTTTAACAATAAATAACAGAAATGGTTTATTCAAAAGAATTGGTTTGAACAAGTACGACGCGGTGTCGTGAGATTGTAACGGAACGAAAATGATTACGTGACGACTCGTTGGTCGGTTAAACAGAATATTATTCGATTTTCGCTCGTGACGCTAAGTCGATAGAACAGAGAATTAACTAACCTATATATATATATATATCGCTCCGATCGGTAAGAGTTCGAAATAACGCTTCGAACGAAAGAAAATAGCATTTAACGCTCGGTCGAAAAGAAATAGTAATAGACGCTTAGTCGAAAAGAAATAGTAATAGAGATATGATATAAATTTGACGCTAGGTCGGTATATATAAAGAATGACACTTTGGTCGATTTAGAATGTTTAAGGCAGGATACCACCTTTGACTGCGATTTTGGAGGCGTTTTTCATGATTTTTTTTTGCATACAAAGAATGCGCAGAAACAAAATCGGGTTTAGTCATTTATTAATGTAATTTTAATCTGTAATTACAAAGTTTTTGAAAATGAAAAAGTAAAAAATTATCTCGTGTAGGTGGCGCCAAAATACATTCCTTTGGAGGAACACCGTTAGACGGCGTGTCAAATTCCGCTCTGTACGTGGCTCCTAGAAAAAAAACCAAAGAATGTACCTATTAACAACAATATTTTTTAATGCTGTACGTAGGGATTTTACGAAATTTCGATTTTTAAGAAAATGGCGGTCATTTTAACAAAAAGGTCAATTTTTTAGGGTAAAAAAGTTTATAAAATTGTGCACTACTCCTTCAGCATCTATATCCTCTTCATTGGTAAGCTTGCGAGCAGAAATACCACTTCTTCTAGCCTCTCGAGCAGCTTCAGTCATCGAATCCTCCGCTCTCTGAATACGATAATTATCGGCTTGTACACAAAAAGTATAGCACCCTTGACTTATAGGAAGTTTGCATAATGTCCATAATGCTGTGTAACCCATCGTTAAAATTACATACTGCAATATCAGCAGCAATGTCAACGATTTTTTTGCCACTGGACATAGATTTAGGAGCGAGAGCCCACAGAACAGAATTGAAGCACTCGTTGCTGTTCTGTGTAAACCCACCCAAGCACCGAGATAATAGTTCATCGCGGCTCAATTCTTCATAAATGGGTTTAACAGCATTGAAAACTTCATCTTTCATTGCTGGTTTGTGTTGATAATTATCGAGTTCGTTGCGAGCTTTAGCCTGTTTCCATAAGCACCAGGAATTTTCGCCATCTGGACATCTATCGTGCTGCGGTTTGTCGTCCGTAGAAATCTTATGATAAAGCGTGGCCCAGTCACAAAATCGATGAAACGATAACCAAAAGTTGCGTCCACATTGATATGATATTCATCTTCACTCTGTTTCAGTTTCGTTGCAGATGTACTGACACTCTCACTTTCTCCTTCTAACACGTATCGATTCTGCGGCTTCTTTTTGCTGTTTCTCGGTTTCGAACCACGCCTATTTTCTGCTTTTGTCCCTTTTCTCTGCTCTACTTTGGTTTTCCCCATGATGAACAATGCATAAACCAAGCAACACCAAGTATCGTTATGAACTATGCTTGAGGTCGTTTTAGAAGGAACCTGTCGCCGACAAGTTCAGACTTGTTCCGCGCATGTTGGCGCTCATTGGTGCCGAAACAAGCTATTATTGGCTCAAGCTAAAAGGGCTCGTAATGTGGTCGGTAATTTGTATATGAGACAGACAGTGAGCGCGCGCTTGGCAGCCCGAGAAACGCGCCGAGAGCGCTCTGCTCCAAATCGGTTTTTACACAAGAAAAAGGTTTCGGCCACCTTTCTAATGAATGAATTTCGATTCTATACACTTGAAAGAGTACTTTAAGAACAAAAAAAATTTCAATTTTTTTAAAGTCCAAAGGTGGTATCCTGCCTTAAGTCAAGATAATGAGAGGGTTCCTTCTCTCCGGTTTCGATAGCTTCCAGTTGCCTATCAGCTTGCCCACGCTTTCTAGGATTGGTGCTAAGGTGCTCCGTTAAAAGCCTCCTTAGTTGTAGATTCCACGTTGCTCAGGTGCTTTGTCAAGAACAGCCTAAGATGGTAGCTGAGGTGCCTAGTTGAGCGCCCCAGATGGTAGCCAGGTAGCTTGATTAGAGCTTACCCAGATGGTAGCCAAGGTGCCTGCTTAAGCAGCCTTAGATGGTAGATTGTGAATGATATTGAATGTCTTTGGAAATCCAAGATGCCGGTTCAAGCGTCTTGGTGTGAAATTTGGCTTGGATGTGGAATTTTAAGCGTGGTGCCTATTCTAGCGCCTCGGAGTGAATGTTAGTTAGTTGGGTTGCTTTAAGTGGTGCGTACTTATGATATCTTGAGGATCTCTCAATGGTATCTCGAGGATCTCTGCTTTCCTGCTGCTGGCGGGCCCAGATTTATACTCATTTGGTGCACCTAGCTCGGTCCAATGACATGTCGCACTTTGCGCGCACCAATTAGCTTTCGTATTTAGCTGACGCCAATCAGGCGTTACACTCGCGTTTCACTTGCGGTTCGACCGATCGTGCGTTTCGCGCATGCGCACTTGATCCGCTCGCGGTCCGCACTCGGTTCACTCGCTGTGTTGAATGACTTTGCGCATGCGTTCACTTCACTTGGTTTGTTCACTGACCACTAGGTTGCATTCGTCCATACTTGCATTCTCCATACGTGCATTCATGTCTTACTACTAATACAATTGTTTTGGGTATATGATATAGTATAATATAGAATAATAAGAATTAATATAATAAAAGAAGAAAATTTTTATGGCGACTCGTCGCGGAACGTTACACACGGCGGCGCGGGATCCACTGCCGCTCAGCGTAACACAACCGCTTAACACGCGTGGCTACCACTGTCGGGACCGCGCGTTTTGCCAAACTATTTCGCTTCTGTATTGAAAACAAAACGTGACTTACCACTTTTGTCGATGCTTTCCCAAGGAAAAATATCAGCTGCATCGCGTGGAATGGTCAGATTTTCTCCTAGACCCTTAGTTTTGGAAATAAATTGAATGATATCTTCAAAAATGGTTGCATTTCGGGTATCCTTTTCCCTTTGATCGTTGTTTAAACATATTCAAATGTTCATAATGCAATAATAACTTATATCGTTGTATTCGGGATGATTCATAGAATAATTTGACGCAACGAGCAACCGAATAACTATTACCGTTTCGACACAAAAGATGTTCAAAGTTGAAAATTTGCATTTTTTTTTCAAAATCGATTTTCTCAAACACTGAGGGTGAGGGCGACAAACGGTTTGCGGATTCGTGCTCAGGGCGAAAAACTACAAGAATCACCCAGGGGATATTGTGGAACAGAAAAAAAAGTTTCATTTTGTTGGACTGTGTAATCAAATTTTGAATTTGACTTCTAATAACCAATTTCCTCAGTGGATTCAATCTTCTAAGGAATGGCACTAGAGATTGTACAATGCGCTTCCTTTTGCGACGATCCCTTATCGATCAGTAATGAAAGTTTTTTATTTTCAAGCTCCAATATATTTTTCTCGAAGTCTGCTATTTTCGACGCTTTCTTTTTTCCCTCTTACACAAGCATTTTGTGAATGCGTGCGAGAAGTATCCTCCAACAGAGCTTGTTCAATTTCGGGGGTTTGTGGTTCCACAACTCTATGGGTTTGAGGTTCCAAAACTTCAGGGGTCTAGTTATGTGAGGGTGGTTCAATCAGATCAACATCTTGATTCTGAGACGATCCAGGCATTACTGCTATTACTGACAGATCTGCGTCGGCCATAGTATCGCCTGCTTTCTTCTCCGTTTCATCGGAGTTCGGTGTTTCATTATTAAAATTGCTGTGTGTTCTTTTCTGTATCATGGTGTCTTTTAAAAATAAGAGCTTTTTAAAACACACCCATTTCCCACTATAGGTGCTCATAGGTGGACTGCCAGGATCTCCTGAACGAGGCTTCATTACTTTTTTCAGCTCTCTCTGAATTTTTTCATAGCGAATGGAATTTGAGGGTTGACGATTAGCGTAATCCTGGTAGTAAGGATTCGCTGATTGGGAATAACCATTATTCTGATGAATGTAAGCTTCCAATCCGCATTCTTTTAGTGGCAATAGCATTTGTTCAACATTATTCCCATAACTACAGTCGCGTCGATATTTAAGTTGACGTTGTAAATTTTAATACATAAAAGGGAACTAATTCTATTACAGATAAGTTTAAATTTTAAAGTTTTTTTTTATTATAAACATATTTCCTAGTTCTTAACAAACACAATAACATAAATGAATTAATTTCGTATCACTATAATAATATAAACAATAGAAATGTTGTAATTTACTTGGGTCGGAAATTAAGTTGTCACTTACAAGTACGCACATTTTATCTAATTTAAATACATAACTAGTATGAGGTTTGGTAGCCTTTGGCTTTTATGACCTCCAACAATCGATTCTGCATACTGCAGATCAATTTGTTTAATACAGAAGGTGCAATTTCACGCCATTTTTGTTGTAATGCGGTTGCTAATTGGCACTTAGTATATCTTTGATTTTGCGGTATAAGACGGTCTAATTCTTCCCATAAATGTTCTATAGGGTTTAAGTCTGGACTTTGAGGTGGTCAGGACAATAAAGGAATGTTTTGTTCCTGCAAAAATTGTTTTGCGACTTTAGATGTATGCTTTGGGTCGTTGTCCTGTTGAAATATATATTCCTTATTTGGTCCCAAATTTTGGATCGTGGGTAATAAATTTTCCCGCAGTATTTCGACATACCTTACACCAGTTAGTATGCCCTCGATAACAGTTAAATTTCCGACTTGTTCATGATTAAAACAGCCCCAAACCATTATGGAGCCACCGCCGTGTTTAACGGTAGGAGTCACTAAGTTTGGTTTGAAGGCTTGGCCCTCTTTTCTCCACACATAGGTACTTTCGCTTTCTATTTGATTTTAACTCAAACTTGAATTCGTCGCAACCCTTCTAACGCAACCCCGAGCTCCACTGATTAATATATTTAATCTGTCACAAAAATCACCAACCGATTCCTCTTTTTGCATGCGAATATTTTCTATTTCATGTTGATAGTAAGGATAGTTTTTACCTGGTGCGAATCTACCTTTAAGGTGTTTAATTACTTCATTAACCGTATTAAATGTTTTTCCATAAGTACTATCGCAGGCTGGACCCTTCAATTTGCCTAATACCGATTTTAGAAATGAGCCCTCTAATGCAGGAGGCCCTTATGTTGCGCTATTTTGTACATCCCGTACAAAACTCGCGTAACTTGGTCAGGACTTTCTGTCTCGTTGGGAATTCTTTTCTGCCGTAGAATTCCAAAATGGTGCGTCGACTTAATTCCTTCTTTTCATCATCAATTTTGGTCGTTGTACTACGTCGATGCCTCTTTTTCGGGGACGAAAATGGTTTGCTTGGTCCATCTTCGTTGCCGGCTGTTGGTAATGTTCCTTCTGCACAACAACCTGCGACATTTTTAAAGTCAATAAACACAAATCGAATTATACGTAAAAAAATTGTTATTATAATCATTATATTAGAAAGCTTGAATAGTTTTGCCGTTGTTCGTAAAATGTTAGGATGCAGGAATGCCGACGTTTGATGGACGTGCGGTGTAAATGACTTCCTTCCCCTTGTGGTGTGTAACTGGGTTACTTATTGTCGTTTTATTTCAAGTCTTTCGCCACAAACGGCTCTCACAAGCAAAATTCTGCCGCACGGAGCCTCTGGTCAGTTAACAATATGGCGGACTAGCCAACAAGACGAGCGCATGTTCGCCGGCGTCGGCTCGTTCCTCCGTCTCTCCGAACCGCCACCAGAGGCGCTGGGATTAAGTGGCGCAAATAATCTGTACAGCCGTACATAATAGACTGCATCGTGCGAAATCACTGGGCTGTACTTCCGAAAACCGGTCAAACCCAATTTGACTGAAATTCCGCAAATAACTTCATTTTACCTAAAAACAATGTTTGCGAGAAGCGTTTTCTGCGACTCGAAAGTTAAGGTCCGAATTTTGCGAAAAATGTATTTTACCATTTTAGTGTCACTCCCTGCAATTTTGAAAACTTCCATCTTTCGATTCGACTGAAATTCGGAAAATAGGTTTCTTTTACTAAAAAACAATATTTGCAGGAAAGATTTTCACTTTGGTCACCACTTTTCAACTTGTTCCGGATATTAGTATTGGTTGGGGCTAGATTAGGGCGGGGGGCGCGTAAAGCATGGTAGCGAACCGATGTGAGTTCGGTATTTATTTGTTTTAATAGTTTTGACCATTATACAGTATACTACACTCCGCGTCAAAATTAAGGGAACACTATACTTTCCCGAAAATTTTGGTCATTTTCAAATGGCTGTATCTCTGCGAAAAATGGTCGCAAAAAATATTTAAAAAACGCATTTTAAAGCTTGAAGTTTCTAGTTTTTGAATCAAGTACTCGATTTTTTTTCTTCGTCCATTATGATACTGTTTTATCAAGATGAAGCGCAGGAAACAAAGTTTCAGAAATTTTTGCCAAGTTTGGAGGTATGCACGGGCTAAAAAAATTTTTTTCAGATAAATCCAATGGAGGGCTCTTATAGAGCAAACATTTCTCTTTAATTTCATTTTTTTTATTTTGTTGTATGATTTTTATTGACCGAGTTATTCGCTATCAAAGCAAAAAAGGAACTTTCTACTTTGAACGCCTATAACATGCGAACGCATGATCGTAGAACATTGTTCATGAGTGTTTTGGAAAGCAAAGACAGTTTCCTTTCAGAACCTTTAGTTGCCAATTCAATGAGATTTTTTTTTTACCGTATTAAATTCATTTTAAAATGATCCCAAAAATTGCATATTTACCATTTTCTAGAAAACATGATGCCACTTCAAGGAAAATCATGGAATCATTCAAGTGTCCACGTTTTTTCTGAGGTGAAACTACCCCTTAAACACTGTGCAAAAGGCCGGACCGATCAGATTTTTTTTCCGTATGTCCTCGATGGTCAAACATGCGATACGGTCTGAAAAATTGAAGGATCACCTGTTTTACGTTATGTTTCTCTGTAAAACCCTTTCTTTTGTTCTCGCGGCTCTTGAACACTTGTTGCACGTTTTTTTTTTTTGTTAGTTCAATGTCATTTTAGTAAAAAGAAAAGATTTCAAAAATTTAAAAAAAAAATTTTACCCAAACTCTTCGCAATGACGAAAACTGTACTTCAATAACTGGCATTAGCACCATCTAAAGCGCGCCACGAGTTGGCGCATGCGCGGTCGGATTTACACTTCATTGTATGTGCGTCAGCATGGAGAGATGAGACCCTGCGGTTCGTCACTCCCGCAGTATTTTTTGACTCCAAACTCACTCTCCGATGCGTGTGTGTATGAGGGCACGTGCGTGCGTTGTGTATGGCTGTGTGTATTTGTGTGTGGTCTAATAATGTGTGTTGCCACCTCTCCGCATGATGACTTCCCTCAATCGGTTGCGCATGTTAATACAGTTACGAATTTTCTGTTGGGGAATTCTCTGCCAAATTTGGCGGAGGGCGTGTGCTAATTGTCCCAAATTCGCCAGGTTCGGGTACTGTTGTCGCAAACGTCGCCCAAGAATGTCCCAAACATGTTCAATCGGATTCAGATCTGGGCTCACTGCTGGATGGCCAAGAACTGATATCCGATTTTGCCGCAGAAATCGTAGCGTATGGCGTGCCGTATGCGCCCTTGCATTATCCTGCATAAGGACGAAGCGGTTCCCCATACGTTGACGCAGGGGGAGTACAGCGGGGCGCAGAATCTCGTCCACGTACCGCGCAGAGGTCAACCCACCAGGTGGGAGCACAATTAATGGGGTACGTGAGTACCGCGTTACCCCGGCCCAAACCATAAGCGATCCACCATGGAACGCAACAACCGGCCTTGTATGGTTGCCATTATGGCGTTCACCACGACGACGCCAGACCCGAACCCGTCGATCATTCCCGTGGAGGCAAAATCGGGATTCGTCAGTAAAAAGTACATTTGCCCATTGTCGCTGGCCCCAGTGCACGTAATGGCGAGCGTATGCCAAACGCTGCCGTTGATGTGTGCGAGTGAGCAACGGGACTCGCACTGGACGCCTTGAACGCAAGCCAACGTCGTTCAATCGACGTCTGATGGTACTGCTGGAGATCGGACGTGGCGGATTATGTCTGCGGTTCATAAATTGTCCCGCAATAACGCGTGCAGTGACGATTGGCTCCCGAAGAGCATGTCGCGTAATCCGTCTATCCTCTCGAGAACTTGTTGCACGTCTGCGCCCTTGCCCTGTTCTGCGAGAGTACATTCCAGTCTCTCGAAATCGAGCATACAGACGGTTGACAACCGACGGACTAACACCAAAGGAATTGGCAACGTGTCGCTGGCTGTGGCCCTCTTCCAACAGAGTAATAAGCCGAGCGACTTCGAACTCAGTTAGGTGACGCCGGGGCATAACTCGATGCAAAAAAAGAAGTTCGCTAAAAGTCGAATTTAAAGTCGCAAGTTGTAGCGTGAGTAGCTGTGGCGCGGCGTCTCGTCTTGCTGCGTTGGCGCATGCGCAGTGAGGCGTAGGTCCGACCGCGCTTGCGCCAACTCGTGGCGCGCTTTAGATGGTGCTAATGCCAGTTATTGAAGTACAGTTTTCGTCATTGCGAAGAGTTTGGGTAAATTTTTTTTTTTAAATTTTTTAAATCTTTTCTTTTTACTAAAATGACGTTGAACTAACAAAAAAAAACGTGCAACAAGTGTTCAAGAGCCGCGAGAACAAAAGAAAGGGTTTTACAGAGAAACATAACGTAAAACAGGTGATCCTTCAATTTTTCAGACCGTATCGCATGTTTGACCATCGAGGACATACGGAAAAAAAAATCTGATCGGTCCGGCCTTTTGCACAGTGTTTAAGGGGTAGTTTCACCTCAGAAAAAACGTGGACACTTGAATGATTCCATGATTTTCCTTGAAGTGGCATCATGTTTTCTAGAAAATGGTAAATATGCAATTTTTGGGATCATTTTAAAATGAATTTAATACGGTAAAAAAAAAATCTCATTGAATTGGCAACTAAAGGTTCTGAAAGGAAACTGTCTTTGCTTTCCAAAACACTCATGAACAATGTTCTACGATCATGCGTTCGCATGTTATAGGCGTTCAAAGTAGAAAGTTCCTTTTTTGCTTTGATAGCGAATAACTCGGTCAATAAAAATCATACAACAAAATAAAAAAAACGAAATTAAAGAGAAATGTTTGCTCTATAAGAGCCCTCCATTGGATTTATCTGAAAAAAATTTTTTTAGCCCGTGCATACCTCCAAACTTGGCAAAAATTTCTGAAACTTTGTTTCCTGCGCTTCATCTTGATAAAACAGTATCATAATGGACGAAGAAAAAAAATCGAGTACTTGATTCAAAAACTAGAAACTTCAAGCTTTAAAATGCGTTTTTTAAATATTTTTTGCGACCATTTTTCGCAGAGATACAGCCATTTGAAAATGACCAAAATTTTCGGGAAAGTATAGTGTTCCCTTAATTTTGACGCGGAGTGTATATTGCGTCGGTAAGGTAGAGAATGACATCGAAATGATAAAAAAAAAATTCTCAACTTTGGAGTCGCAAAAAATCCTTCTCGTAAACATCGTCTTTATGCAAAATAAAACTATCTTCAAAATTATAGCTAAATCGGGTTTGACCGGTTTTCGGAAGTTTCGCCAATCACTGTATACACTGTTCAACGTATCCAAGGCTTTCAAAAAACAATTGAAGTTATAAGGGAGAAAACCGATTGGTAACCGAGGTGATTGGTCTTCGAGGTGATCCTATCTGATTTCGAAGTTAAAAATGGTATCAATCGATTCGTCTTGGCGAGATCTTTCCAACGGTGTATAGCATACGCTGTAGGCTCGTGGGTCACTAATCCCTTCTGCAGCTTAACGTTGTCCTTAGTAGCCCGTCTATCAATATTTTCAGCAGTTAATTTTTTTGATAATTCTTGTAAAAATAACTTTCTCCTCATTTTTTACGAATGTCTATGTTCCCGTGTAGGATACTTAGTATGCCATACAACAAAAGCATTGTATGCGGCGATGTCGATACAGTGCATAAATAGTGATAATGGCCAACGGCGGGTGCAACGCTTACAAGAGCCTACCCTTATCTAAAACATCTACCCCACTTGTGGAATTATAATATTTTATTATTCCCGGTTTGAACTTTTCTGCTGCTGTAGATATACTGCGTTCGCGGCGTAGTGTAGAAAGTAGTACAACGCACTTTCGCGGTTTCGGGATGTAAGACACTAAACTTATTGTTTCCGTACATGAGAAATGAGAAGAATATACACATCGATCTTGTATTTGTGTCAATATTTTTTGTAAGTTTTCCAACCAAAAAAATTTCGTTTTCTAATAGATATTCCGCCAAACTTATGTCCGTGAACAAATTATCTGTTGTTACACAACGGCCAGAGTTTCTCAAAAAATCTGTCATCATTTCATTGACGACACGTTGACGTTGTTGCTGTTCTGGGGCCTTTCCTTGTATCCCCAGGTATACTTGCATGTTGCAGCAATAAAAAGTTTTTCAGTCGCAATGAGTCCATATTTTGATGCCATATTTTCCTGGTTTGCTTGGCATATAGACTTTGAACGAGCAACGGCCGCGAAATGTGACTAGTTGTCCATCGGACGCACCCAACGGCTGTTGCATCGTACGAGCCCTTGCAGTTTTGTGCAAACATATTTGTAATACCCCTCAGGGGTGCCAATTTATCCTTTGATTTTCTTTCTTCTCGTGTGGCGGAATCGTCAAAACGAATACACCTGAGTAAAATGTAAATGTAAATGTAAGTGTGGATGTATGTGAAGATGTAAGCGAAAGCCATCCAAAACCGAACGACAAGGATAATAAATAAATATAATAATAATAATAACATACCTTAGTGTACGATATAGTATTAAAAATGAACGGATAAACTCGCTGTCTGAATTAACGTTATATGTAGGTTTATTTCTATAGCAGGCAAATGAAAGTCGGACGGTGTTCCTCGTTTCGAGGTCTGGAATAGACTGTCTCTCCGTCCCATGGAAAGTCCACCCTTGTCCTTTAGGAAAACTCCTAAAGTCCTCGATGCTAATTTATGGTCTTTATGGCGTCGCGCTAGTCGAGGCCTTCGTCGTTGCACTCGTCACGGTCGCCACATCTGGTTAGGCTCATCCGTGCAGCCCCTCTTGACATGGTACCTCAATGTTTCTAACATTAGTATATCTATGAAGCGATCACGCGACATTGTTGCCGTATAAAATTGTCGAGAAAATGCATCGCTTGTCTTCCACAAGTCCTGCTTGCGTTCACATGATTCTCTGAACCGTCCAATAAGTAGGAGAAGCTCAAAAAATGCATCAAGTTCTATACGGTCCACTGGCTTCGATGAACCATGACGCTGTTTTATAATCTCCGTTACCATTTTCATGGGCAAGGAATTGAAACGCAGAACTCACATCATTACTTAAAACATTTGTCGCGCAGGTTACGCGCATTTTTAGAACATGGTTGCTAGTATTTAAATATTGTTCATTAAGCTGTGGTGTGAGTATAAATTCTAAATTTTTTTTTACTAGTTAGTAATTCGCATAGACACGAAGCTTTCACTACATTAGTTCCCAACATATATTTTCTTACGAATGAATCAGGTATTATGAAACATTTGTTAGTTAAATCGCCGAAAAACCAATGTTTACGGGATTCATCAGAAGGATGCAAAATAAAATTGCATATTTGGGAGTATTTGGTGGCGTTGGTTCCCAGTGTTTTCCACATACCCTGATTTGCAGCTCCCATGTCCGAAGTTACTGAGTGAACGCGAAGACCTATTTGTTCTACTTTTTTAATTATGTCTATAATCAGTTCACTCCGGATTTTTCCACTCAAACTTTTATTGGTGAAGTGGTATGCAACAACTTCCTTCCACCTATTGGCTATCCCTGCCAACATTAGCACTATAGCCTGACAAGTATATCGGTTTGTATCCCGGGGGAAAGTGACATTACCCAAAAAAACTACAGTTTGAATTATTAAAGCAATCACCTGATGTGATAGAAATTTCGTCTAAAAAGAGAGAACATTCTTTTTCGATATCCTTAAAATGAGCACTTTAACTCGTAAAAATTGCAGCACTTCATCAATTATTCCGGGTTCGAACTTTAAATGTTCTAGTCTGCGTGACAAGGTACGTTCATAAGGCATTGGGTACCTCTGATGTAACAGTTATTTGTAACCCGGACTACCACAATTGAATTTTAATTTGAATGACTTCAGTAATGTTGCACTGCACCATTTTGGGATTCTTTTACATTGCTCTGTAATAGAGGTGTTCAAGTACTTGAATATTCGGGTAGCTTGAAATCCGAACCAAGCTGAAACCCGGTTTTCGAACCGAGCCGAGTACCCGAATGAACCGAGCGGCTTGAAAGAACCGAGCGGTTTGAAAGAACCGAGCGGCTTGAAAGAACCGAGCGGCTTGAAAGAACCGAGCGGCTTGAAAGAACCGAGCGGCTTGAAAGAACCGAGCGGCTTGGATAGAACCAAGTAGCTTGAATTTTTCAAGCGGGCGGCTCGAACAGAACCAGAAGCAAACTTGAATTATTTCAAGCAGGCCGAAAGAACCGAGCGGCCCGAAAGAACAGAGGCACACAGTGGGCCGGATTCACTTATTTGACGCCATTTTGGTATTTTTTTTAAGATATCGGAATGAAATTGACACCGAAAAAATAGGATAAAATTATTCCTTTCTAATGATGTATAATTTAATATTTTTGACATTTATTTATTTATTATTCTTTTTTTTAACTTAATTGTGAAATTTTTTTATGAAAACTATTCATTCGGTACTTTATTGAATGCCCTTTTCAGTGGTTTGAATCGAATGTTCGCGAAAGTTTTCGTTTCCAAGTTATAAGGAAAAGTCGAAAAATAAAGGAATGCAGCCAGCCAAATATCGTTTTGTTTAAATTGAAGGCCAATTTATTGCGCTAAACATCATCTTCTATTAGTAATTAATGTAAATAATCTATTAAAAAATAATTCTGATAACAGTCAGGAAAATTGCGACATTTTTTAAAATTGACAAGGAATATCTTTCAAGTCCCAACGAGTCCCGTATTTTAGCAAAATGGAATCTTTTCAGTGCACCTTCCTCTATTGGTCAATCAATCATGCAAAATTCACTTCCCACTTCGTCCCATTTCTCAAAATATTTCGGTTTGTAGTCATCAGCGTCGCATCGTTTTCTTCACTGCGTGCACCTCTTTTATACTCGAGAATTGGCGGGCTGGCGCATGCGCAGTGCGTCGCCATTTATTATTTCGCATTTTACTCGCTTAATACATTTTGTTTTGTTTCGTGCTTTCGTCAGTATTTCTAATTAATTATTTCTAATATTTCTATAATATTTGGTTCTCTAATATTTGTGTAAATCATAAATTGAAGGGTTGGATGCAATAAGGGGACTAGCGCTCGAAACTGTGAAAAAGAATTGTCCAATCGCTAAGAAAAATTGGAAAATTAAATGTTGTTAAACTGTATTTTAAAAAATATAGTCTTGTAAAGCTCGTCACGGCACATATTTCTTCTATTTACAGTTTTTTTTTAACGAATCATTAGTATTCGAGATAAAAATTATAAACAAAAAAAATTTCTTCCACCAAAGTCAATATCTTTTTAAACATAAATTGCGATAACTTGAGTAAATATTAACGGATCGTTATGAGACTTGAAACATAAAACTCAGAAAACTCTAGCGAAGCCGTAAAATGTATGCACAAAACCCTTATGTTAAAAAAATGTAGTAATATTTAATTAAAAAGTAACACTGGACATAACCCATGTTTTTCAACGTTCGCCGTTAAAAAGTATCGAGGCAATTTTGACGTACATGTAACTTGCAGCGACAAAGTTTTTCCTTAATATAGAACGAAGATTTTCACAAATTTTCATACTGATTAATAAATAATTGTAGAAGATATTGTGATATATATAAATTCCGCGCGGCACCAACAGCCAACGCGAGTGCTAAGACTGTCAAATAGCGCATTATACGCGGCTGCTAAACAATTTATAAATGCTTTATTTTAGTATTTACAATTCAGAGTAACGAATACACATGCTAAGCGTCTACATTCGTTAATAAGTATTAAGTATCACTGCTAATTTCAGGTTACGAACTTACCGGCAACAATACAACAAAGTGGCTACTGTATGTTTCCACTTCTCGCTTCAGCCTGCTTTCACGTGGTTTTCCTTTGAGCTGTGATGTTTGTAGGCAAACAGCTGAAAAACTCACGATTTCACTACTACTATTTTCGTTTAGTCCACATTTAATTACGTGTCCTGCTCGAAGTACACGTTCACCTTCTATAAAATTCCGCTGGGCAGGATTTGAACCTGCCCAATCACATATATGTAGGCGCTGGGCGCTCGGAGAAGACGGCCTATGGTGCGGAGTGGCCCATAGGTGGCGTCGGGTAGATAGGATGTCGGAACTAATTAGAGTCGGCGTAGCCGTGGTGGTTAACGCTGCTGATCAGCACGCGGGCGGCCCGGGTTCGATTCCCGGCGCCGCAATAGCTCTCTTTTTGCGGCTCCTACATATACTTTGCATAGAAAGGAAACATTTTCGCAAATAACTACAATATCGCATATACAACACATGTATCTTGTACCCATATGCCCCGCCCCCATGTCAGATCCCAATAGAGCACTATTGAAAACACATGCAAAAAAGCTCTGTCCAGTTGTTGCCCACCATTCTGCATTCTCCAATTACGAACAGCATCTCTATAAGCTAGTTTCAGTGGAGGAAAAAGTGCAACATCCAGCGGTTGCATTAGATGCGTTGCATTTGGAAACAATGCTACCAGCTCTATCTAGAGCAGCGCTGTCAAGCGTAGGGGCCTCTCACGCGCCTGCTTCCCCTTCCAATCTTTCTCTCGCACAGCGCGCCTTCCGTTGTTAAGGAGACCGCGCGGCGCTAAGAAGGCTGCCATGGCGGGCTAGCGGCTTCGCGGTTAGCGTCGCGCGGTATCCCTGGCAACACGGACGAGAGTGGGAGAATGCCAAGCTCCCGCGGGAGCGAACTTGGACAGCGCTGATCTAGAGACTGGCCACGCCAAGTATTTGACGTCCAGGCCGCGGACATCTAGGTAAATGTCTAGATGTTACGTTTTATCTTCACGTTATTAAAATGTCCGCGATATGAGTAATGGAATGTATGAACACAGCATTTTAGCTGTGTATATGTAGTTGTGTCATCTTAAGCGCAGTTGGAAACCACCTTTATGTACTTGCAGCTCATTTTGATTTCACATCTTTTTTTATATTGTATATATTCTTCCATTTTTTTGTGATTTATATTATTATCTTCTATATTTTGTGACTTATTTGTTTCATGTACTTGGCGTAATTTTTTTACTTTTTTTAAAGTTTTTTATGGGGATCTCATTAACCGAATGAAAATCACTCAACTCTTTAGTCAGACGAGAACTATGTCCGTCGACATACAGGACTGCAGGAAAGTCTGTATGATTATTAACACACCAATCATAAAAGATGTTAGTGATATACATGAAAAATGTTTCGCTAGTCATCCAGCCTGAATGATTTGCTCGCAGCAAGTATTGAAGTCCCCTTCTTAGCGTTTTCCACGGCTTTTTCCACATCAGAGACTTTATTATACCGAGAATAACAAATAATTTATTATAAATTAATATTTATATCAGCTTATTGCTTATCTCGGTTCATGAAAATAATGTTTTTATGCTTACCCATTCATTATCGCAAATAGGGTTATGTATATGAAATGAGAATGATATTTCCGGTAACAGAATTAAACGGGTTGATAGTTTCAAAATAATTAATATCTTACCTTATTTTGTTGCTCATGCTCCTCCTAAGCTCCAGGAACCTTTTTCTTTCACTAAAAATAATTTATTTTTCGTCACACATGCTAATAAAAGATACGTAGTTTGTAGACAATATGGGGAACGATACTCGAGATATACCGAGAATCTGAATGAGCCACTTTTCATTCATTTTTAGTTTCTAAATGCACTTTATAAATCACTTTGAAATTCACGATGTATGTAGATAAAGACTTAAATATTAATTTTCAATTTTATTTTTTACACAATATTGTCCAAAAACCTTATAAAAATCTCAATATTAATTTAAGTTATCGACGACTGGGCACCTATCAGTGACTGGGTCAACTACCTTACACCAAAATCTGTAGGGCAGAGGCTTGCAGGTTGCCACTGCTTGCAGGTTGCCACCCCTGCTGTATTTCGACTTTCTAGCAGTATCATAACCTCAACTCTGACTCACATCGACGTTAAAAAAGTATTTGTCACTATTTATTAACCTCTGGAGCGGACAGACGCAATAACACTGTGTTTGCTGAGCAAAGTGTGATATAGTGTTTGTCAAGAAATTGAATTATTGTAATTGTGTGTTTTCCCTGTGCTCGTAAATTGAACATTTTCATCGACAATTCAAGGTAACTATTCGTACTGTGTTGTTTTTTTTTTTATCTAATTTACATATGCCAAACAGATTTCCAAACATATCATGAATTGACAATTATTAACAATTTTTTCTCAAATTTTCCAAAAATGCGTCGGAATGCAAGTTGCCATCTTTATGATTTGTTTGAAGAAAATGCCTGAAAGACTCAATAGACACAACTCTATCAAGTGCCACGAATGCAAAACAGCCGTTCACGCGAAATGTGCCGATATGCGCTACAGTGTTTACACTTGCCCGAATTGTGATTCCGATGACGTTTTCGAATGATTCCATACCCTTTTACAAATTGATTTTTCATGGCAATTCCACTAATTTTTTCATGTTTACAGCCACTGACTGCAAATAAAATTTAACAAATTTTAAAATGTTTTCTGAATCAGGTTTTTTACTGGAGTTTTTTTTTTACACTTTCAGCCATTTTTCTAGGGGTGGCAACCTGCAAGCCAAAATTTAAAGCAGTCAATTTTAGATACTTTCGAGAATTTGCAGTACAATTTTTATTTTTCGAGAGTTTACATGATTTCTAGCTCAGGATTGTAACTCTACACTTCCTCTTTCCAACTTATACCATAAATCAACAATACGTTAATTTTATGACGAGTTATGATAAAAAAAGCTAAGGGGTGGCAACCTGCAAGCCTCTCCCCTACAACATTTCTTTCAGAGCAGTAGTTCCACCTTAAAGGTCGGTTTATACAGCCACCGTGTCTGTGCCGTGACGAGCCGAGCTCCGGACGAGTGCAGAGCGTGCCGCGGCCGGGGCTCGGACGAGTTCTGGACGAGCCCGAGATCAACATGTCGTGACGTACCCGCCGCAGCGTTGCCAGATTTCTGAACTGATAATGTTCTGTCATTAGCTTCAGCTTGCTCAGAAGGGAAGATCCCGAGGTGTAACTGTGACTCTTCAATGAACTTTTGCAGTCTGATAGGGCTTCACATACTGAAGGTACTGATACATGGTTTATGATATTGTATGAGATATTGAATGTTAAATGAATTTTGAAAGAAAGGAGGGGCCTCCTCTGTGTGAATTCGTCGGTGGAGGAGGAATACTCTCCTCCTTGATGAAGTAGTGTAGGCAAATGAACATCTGGTTCCCAAAAACTAGCCTGGTTGATCGGCCAAAGCGTTTCGCCAGGGTCGCGGTTTATGACCGTATTGTCCCGCTAGTCGACGGTTAACAACGGTACGCGCGGGTCCGAAGTCATCTTATAGTACACTAAGGGCCAGAATCGGCTTCCCTTCGGAAATTTGGCAACGTTGCATGTCGGGTCCCCCTATGTCGAAGAACCACTGAGTTATGCCTAGTGACAATGGTGACAATTTCACAAGTTATTATTTAGTTTGCTAAAATGAATTTTGCTTGATAAAAAATTACACGTAAGAGGATGATGGGCTCGATTCCTCATCTATTTGGCAAAGAAGTAGCATGTATCGTAGGTAGAAAGTGAGGACCATCGATATTGCTCCTTCGTAAGAAATAACTATACTCGGGGCCAGATATATTGGCCGGTGAATTCGTTTTCGCGAGCAACGATCGAGGAGAAATCAACCACCACCATATGACGATCGTGGATTTGTCAGTTGGAGTTTCGCGGCCCCCGAAGGGTATGTTGGGGTAACGGGAACGCTGCTCGGCTCCGCCTGAACCTAGCTGTTTGGCTGTTATTTATTCTTAGCGTAATAGTTGTGTGCGTTACGAAGCTATGCGTTTACCAATATGAGATGAAGCTATCGAGAAGGAATCAATGTTCTGACCAATAAAGCTCCTGAATTTTTTCGGAGCTAACGCACACCTATTCTGGTGTGTGTATTTCTACGCTGACAGCTCGGTTTGACCTACACGACAGAAGCTTGGCACTATCCCCACCACTTCTGGCTCACTCTTGTTCTGTGAAGGCGAGAGCGAGATGGAACGAGAGTGAGTCAGAAAACGTTGAGAAAAGGAGCACCGAGGCAGGCAAACGGTGTGGTGGGAGAATACCCCTCACGAAACTCACCGGCCAATATATCTGGCCCCGAGTATAGCCTCTTCGCGCCAATTCGCTGCACGGGAATGACGGAGAGCATGCGGTAGACAGGGATGGTGCTAAACAAGGACAGAGCTTTATGTGCAAGCGAGAGGGTCTTATGCGGCCCGCGGCTACCTGGGGGTCGCGGCGGCCAAAACGCCTTCCCTCGCCTTCCCTTGCTGGAACACCGATATAGGGATTTCGTGCGTTTACCTAGACTTCGGCCTGGCAGTCTAAAAACTTTCTACCTACGATACATGCTACTTCGTTGTCAAATAGATGAGGAATCGAGCCCATCATCCTCTTACGTGTAATGTTTTATCAAGCAAAATCCATTTTAGCAAACTAAATAATAACTTGTAAAATTGTCACCATTGTCACTAGGCATAACTCAGCGGTTCTTCGACATAGGGGGACCCGACATGCAACGTTGCCAAATTTCCGAAGGGAAGCCGATTATGTCCTTTAGTGTACATACTTACTACCCACCGGCAGAGCAATATACGGATCAACTCAGGGCAAAGAAGGTGGAAAACCTTGCCTGATTGCCTTTCCGAAAATCTGGCAAGCAAATATTTTACGACGAAGGCATAGAAAAACAAGTAATTGCCGGTCGTAAACGATCAACGAATTTACTCTTCACTCTGAGCCCGCTTTCGTCCCGTAAGATGGAACATCTTCCCTCATATATATTTTATATTTTCTTTCATTATATAAATATCCCGTTAGTTGTACTGACACTTTAGAGTTAATTTGTTTGAATATTCTGTTATTTCCTGCACATGTAACAAATAAACTTCTGTACCTACCTCAGACAGATTGCTAACCGTTCTCTCGATTATATCGACTGCTTCCAGTTTGTATCGTTCTTGGTTATGACAAGTTTGATTTTATCCAGTAGGGCATCAAACGTATTTCTCGACATCTTGAAGTAATTGTAAAATTTGGCCTCGTGCTCAATTAGGGTTTTAAATATTTGAAATTCCGACGTCATTGCGGGGCGGGGTAATGTTGACTTCTGCCCTTCGGTCGTAATTCACTTGACACTGTCTCCATTGCCTTAGTGGCTTTTAAGGCATCGCTCAACTTATTGCTAAATAGATATTCATCCGCCTGCGTATCAACCAACGTCTCCTTTAAGACTGGATTTATGTTAGCTAATATCAGGTTCCTCCTAATGGTCGTCTCATTATGTTGTAAATCGATCAACAGGCTACCTATATCGTCCAGACATTCTAAGATTGCTATGGCCTCTTCTGTACTTTCCCTCTTAAGGGGTCATGCCTAGTTGGCAGGCGAAAAAGAACGTGATTTTCGGGAATTTTTTGTGGAAAATTGAATGTATATTTTTTACAACTATTCGCTTATTTTTAAAGTACATATCTTGAGCAATTCTCAGTAATTTTCTTATTGGAAAATATTGAAAAATGAAGGAATAACAGCCACTCTCGCGGAAGCCGTTTTTATAAAGGCGCTGCGCGGTGAGCACGATTTCTCCGAGCCGGATCGTCTGAAATCACAAAGCGAAGAAGATTCTGTTAATATACGAGTTTATCTAGTTCGTGAAGGAAGGATTTTAAAAAAAAATTATTTCGGACAAAATGGCGGCCGTTTAACGCAAAATCATGATTTTTCGAGGTCTGAATTGTTCGTTTTTCGTGAATTAAAAACTAGAGTTTTCATCGAAAACAAAAATCCTTCGTTCACGAACTGCTCCTTGGTATGCAAAAGAAGCCTGAGAAAGTTTTGTGCTCACCGCTCGTGACTTTTCTAAGAAATGTGATTTCGAGTAAAACGTGTTTAAAGTTGAGGTCAAGTTTACACCAAAAGAAAATGATAATTTCTCAACTTACACAGAATCATCGATTCCAGGCCCATAAAGCAAGTCTTCTGCTGCAGAAGCTGCCTCCAAGAGATGAATTTGCTCTTGTCTACGACACATTCTGGCCTCTCGTGTAGTCTCTTGCGCGCGGTCCTCGGCAGTGGTGATCCAGACCTTGTCCTCTTTCGTCACAAATTGATGGGCATTTTTGCCACTATGGACTCCCATAACCTCCATTATTTGCAAAAGAGCTATTGAACCTTCATTAAAAACGCAGGCTGATATATGTGCTGCCATTTCGACGGTTATCAAACCACTGGGAATAATTTTTGGGCTAATCTTCCATATAAGTTAATTGATTATAACCATGGACCAGCGGCGCTGGCCGTGATGGACACACCGGTGACCACCTTTTTCTCCCGGTACACCGCTCGCTGCTGGGACCCGAAGGAGAGAGAGGAGAGAAAAAGATATATGACGTATCATTGGGCAATATAAGTGTTTAAACAGGAACAAACAATAAACAACAATATAACCATGGACCTAAAGGACGGTGCATAAACTAGACATATGGACGCGGGGGGTGAAGATCTCCGCGGGGAGGGAAGGAATACTTTCAGCGATCTTGTACCGGTCAACTAGTGTTGCCATCTATATCATGCCGTGGCAAAATTTAAAACTGCGCAATTGAATGAATTTCATACATTTTAAGTTAACCGTGAATCGTATGACAATTTTATCTCTACGTGTTTTACAAAGTCACAATGTTTTTATAAATAGATACGTCTCTGAAATTTTGATATGGAGGATCAATAATAACGCAATATATTTTGTGACCAGAAAACAAAACAAGTTTATTAAAAAGTGGGGTAATTCCGGCCATGATTTTTCTTTATAAAATAGATAGGAAAACTGCTAAATTAATAGAAAATTGTATTATTTGTTATTTTAAAATTAATTAGTACATATATCACAAGTGTATTCTTCAGGGGTATCGCATCCTGAACATTCTTCATGGGCCCATTGACCACATACTGTGCACCGGAACCACATTTCATCACCTTTTCCGAATTCTTTGCAAAAGGAGCAAATATCGTGCTGTACTTTTTCGTCACAAAATTCTTTTATATGTACGTGGCATCTACGTCAGGAAAAGCAAACAATGTTAAAAGCTGGCTGGAATTACCCCTTACTTTTGGCCGGTATTACCCCACACCTCATGTTCAGATATTTGAAATAATACACTGAATTGAATTTACATATCACCAAAAACCAAATGTGAGTTTAAAAGTAGAAACATTCCTCTATTTAATGAGATTAATATTAATGATTCATATCTATTCCATGTACTAACTTACCTTGCTTAACAATCGACCACTGTTATAAGATTACGGCGCGAAATGAATACTCCCGGATTTGTTTGAAACAAAAGACTGCTATCGTCATGGAAACCATGAATATTATCGCCGAATCATTGACAGGAGGCAGAACAATACAGAGTCAAGTTATGCGGTTTTTATTTAAAGAAATTGAAGTGGCCGGAATTACCCCGCTTTCCCCTACATTAAACTTCCACGATCTTTTATTTGAATTAAATTATGTATGATCTCATTTGTATCCGCTCTCAAAGTATGGGCACAGTTTGGACAATGTAAAATTATTGATCATTTTTTTACGACCCATCCTGCTGTGTATACAATTATTCTATCTGTAAATTGTGAATATATATATCCATGTATGCCAGTTGGTATTGAATATGAATGATATTCTGTTATTGTGCATGAATCTTCAAATTCCTTCTATTCTGTTCGAATTTCTTCGGAGTTAATATATATAGTTTCGTTTGTCGTAGAATTTATTATTGTATCAGACGTTGCTGACAAATAGTATAATATAGGAATGTTATATACAGCTGAACAATTGGCCGAATCTAAACTTTCAACTTCATTATGAAGTAATAATTTTTTAAAAGCTGCTTTAAATTGTGAAGCAGTAGGATTGTTGTTACATCTGCCGAAACTTCTAAGGCAACGGAAGAATATGCAACACTTGCTTTGTTGCACATATATCTTTATGTAAACGTTTTAAGGAATTTATGCAAATTAACAAACCTAAAAATCCTATTTTTCTCTGCGATTCGATTATTTTTTTACCATCTTTAAGTGAAAGCTGGGAAATATATTTTTCGCAGTTTAGTTTTTTTATTATGTCAGCATAATTCTTTGAACTAATGGGTTCGTTAAAATGTTTTTGTCGGATATTCCTCGAATTGAATATGTCAAATAGATCGTTTAGAATTTTTTTAACTCTTTTAACTGTAAATCAGTGCGGCACATATAGATGGCTTTACTGACGGATGAACTTAACACTTGTACCGCATATTTAACTTTCATTTTTTTATGATTGTAGTGTATGTGTTGTTTGTTTAATTTATTTCCTAAACGTAAACCTTCTTCTTAACGAAGTTCTTGTAAATTCACAATGTATTTCCACTGTATTTTTTGTTTGGTTGGGATTCAATATACATTTGTAATCTCCCAGTGTATTCCGAATAAATTTCATCAAATGGCAAAGATCAAGCGTAAAATATATTGGTTGCTCAGTTATTGGAATAATAAAGTGTGTCTGTAAAGAGTTTCAATTGGAAAAATTACATCCAAGTGCTTTCACCATTGCAATATTACTTGCTGCACCGCCACACAGTGGGCTGAAACGGCTTCAAGTGCGAAAAAAATATTATTATGCCTCTAGCAGTATTATTGATTAAGTAATGAAATGTATTTGAATGATAGATATATACACGATATTAGGAGGGCAAAAAAAAAATATAAAGTTGTAATTTTGTTTATTTATAAAAAGTAATTTTAACTTATATTTTTTTGCAATGTATAACTGTGTACAAGAATGATCATTTTAAATCTAATAAACCCAGGTTTGATGTAAATTATAATTTAAAAATGTATAAGCTTAAAAACGTGCTCATGTCACGGGATCGCAACTTTCTTATGTAAGGAAAAACTGATTGATTGACTGATCCTTTATTCGTGTCGTCCCTGCCCTTTTATACAATCCGGTTGCCATGCACCACAGGTGGGTACACCTGGCGGGGGGGGACATACCTGTAGTGGGGTTATCACGCGCATGACACTCCCCTTGTTAGATTAAATTTGTTCCTCAAATTTTACAACTCGTTTCTTACGTCTAATGTCCAGTGGGGTGATTGGTCTTACAAGTGTTGCAATTGGTTGTAGGGGTTCGCGTATAAAGAGTACAATAGGGTTACTATCTGGTGGTTGTGTCTGATTGTGTGTAGAACGAGTTTGATTATTGAATGTGGGGCTGAGTATGCGAAAACCAATAGTTTTTGGAATAAGTCCAGAAATACAGGTAAATAAGCCAGTTCGTTAAACAGATAAATTAGGACAAGGGTTGAACTGATGTACGAGATCCACTGTAGGGCGGTCCACCCGACTGATGTCCATGATCGGATGCGATGTTCGGTTTGTACTGATGCTTAGCACATCGTCCAGTTTGTCGAGGGTCGTTCCGTAGGCTTGAACGGCCTCCTCCGCGTACTGGGGCGGCAGATCGCGAAGCTGTTGGTAGATGGAATCGCGTTCGCTGATAGTGTAACCGATGTTGACAGGTTTGTATCTGGTATCGACAGTATAGGTGACGTTACTGCCTCCAATTTTCATAAGCGTAGCATCTCCAATTAGAGTACAGTCCTCCGAACTGGAGATGATCGCTGGGTTGGTCAGCTTTAGCGTAGAGTAGTCTCTGCAGAGCGTTTGTAATACGATCGGCTTTTCCGGAACTACTAAATAAAGATCAGGCGTGGTTAATTGTTTATACAAAAGTTCTTTTATGCGAAAGGACCGTGCGTTGTGTGCCTTGTCGAGTAGTATGTACTTGTCTCTGTGCATCATCACCAGGGTAATGGACGTGAAGAAATCTCCAGTCTTCTGCGATATAGGGTGAATCCGTTTGGTTGCCCGGTCGTCCTTCTCGAGTGCAGGCACATCTATTTTGTAAATGAGCTGTTTCTTGAGGCTTCCAATGGTGAGTTTGGAGATCTGGATCAATAGGTTGTAAATCGATTCGTTCAGGACGAGTGGGTATCGTGTTCTCGCCTCTTCTTCTATAACCTGCATACTGTGAATAACGTCTTTAGGTGGTAATACGTCTGGGTGTACCATACCTTTATGTCCCATAGCGATGGCCGTTTTCAGAGTCCCGATGTCGCGGACTACTTCATCCAAGAGTGCAGAGAGCACAATCAAAATTGGCTGTTAAGGTGGATCCTAACGTTAAGGTACATTCCTTAATTGATCGGCACTGGTGTTGTACATCTTCATGAGTTCCGTCTGCAGCTCCCTCCTCCCGATGCCACGTAGTATGATGCTTTGGTTGCGGATAGCACTGGCCAATTTGTTCTCGTTCGAAAAAATCTTGTCAAGATTTTTGTTGATCATCTCGAGGTCGTCAGAGTCGACAGTTCCGAAGAGGGACTAGCTGATGTGACCGATGAAGTCGAACGCACCTCTACGTCGCCGTCGACGTTGGTTGTCCTCTAGGTGGATGAGGGCTGCCAATTGATTTTCGTCCTGGAGACCTCGCTGTAGTTGTTGCGAGAGTGCCGCTATTTCGTGGATGTTGTCATCGGTTGTCATCTTCACGCTCAACAATTTTCGTCCCATTCATTCTGTCTATCGCTCATGCAAGTCTTAACGAGATCTTTCACTACTGCGTGAGCTCGTTCCAATCCTCCATTCGATTGTGGATGGAACGCGGTGGTACGGACGTGTCGGATTTGAAACTCGCGTTCGAACTGTTGCATTAGTCCGCAAATGAAGTTGCTTCCCTGATCGGTTGAAATATGTTTAGGTGACCAGAAGATGTAAATGTAATGGATCAATAGATTTTCGATGATTGTCTCTGCGCGTGTGTTGCGAAGTGGGATGAGTATCAAGTATTTTGCTAGCATATCCTGAATGGAAAGAATATACTCATTTTTGCTGTGTGTTTTTCTAAGTGTGCCGAAAATGTCCATGGCTATTTTCTCTGTAGAATCGAAGGTGTGATCATTCAACTGTATCCTCATATTTTGTATTTTGACGCAGTCCGTCCAATATTTCGTGAATGAAAGTGTTTAAATTATTAACCCATTGCTCTTCGTTGAAATCTCCTAGTCTAGATCTGCTAAGCTGGATCCAGTCAGGTGGGGTCATCTCTTTAATCGTTATTCCTTCACTGTCGGCTGTGAGAATCCAATTCCTGAATCATCATAAAGGGTATTCTGACTGGTTTCTGGTTCTACCGAGGATTCACTCGGAATCTGTTGGGGTGAATGTTCTTGATCTCGAATGAGTTCGTCTCGATAGAGCATCGGCGGCGATGTTTTCCTTTCCCTTTACATATTTAATTTCATATTCATATTCTTCGAGCTTCAGCCTCCATCTCGCCAGGCGTGAAGATGGGTCTTTTACGTTAAACAACCAAACTAGTGCTTTGTGATCAGTGAGGATTGTACACTTCCTTCCTAATAGGTATTGCCTTAATCTCTTTACTGCCCATACAATCGCAAGTAGTTCCTTTTCCGTAGTGGTATAATTTGTTTCAGCGACAGTATGGCTCCTATTCCTTCATTGGAAGCATCGATTGTAAGAGTAAACGGTTGTACGAAGTCTGGTCGCTTTAATATTGGTTCTTCAAGTAATTTACCTTTAAGAATGTCAAACGCAGTTTGCTGTTTATCTGTCCAATGAAATGTTACGTCGTTTTCGGTCAATTCTGTTAGTGGCTTGGGAATTTTAGCAAAGTTTCGGATGAATTTTCTGTAATAACCCGTAAGGACAAGAAGAGCGTAGGGGCCCCTCACGCGCCTGCTTCCCATTCCAACCTTTCTCTCTAGCAGCGTGACTTGTTGTCAAGGAAACCTCGCGACGCTAAAAAGGAGACCGCGACAGTTCCGTAGACAAGGAAGCTCAGACGCCACGCGCGATGCCGACCAACGGAATGTACCAAACATAACCGTAAAGGCCAGTCCAGACTGACAGACATTGTTTGTAGATGTTCTACATACATTGTAAGCCGACACCTAGACGATTTTGCCAGATAATGTATCTAGACTGCAAACGCATGTACGTAGTGTGTACGGATTGTCTGCGGCGACATGTCCACAGACAATTGTTTGTTAGTCTGGACTGACTTTTAGTGACGCGCGCGACAGCAGCAAGCCAATGACTATCATTTCCCACGAATACTTTCTTATCAATCTTTTATTTATTTATAAATAATCCTCAGAAGTAACAGTTCAAAATCTGCAATCTTATCTTACTATCTTACTATCTTACTATCTTACTATCTTACTTCTTACTATTATAATAAAGCTACAGCGTTTGTTTGTATGTACACAAAAATCTCAAAAAGTACTGAACCAATCATCACGAAATATTAACTACAGCATCCTTGAACAACAAGAACGAACATAGGCTATGTTTAATCACGTAAAATATAATTAATCTGTGTAATTTATTATTATGTACATAAAGAAGTCATAACTCGGCCGGCTGCGATGGACACTACGCGCCGCGACCGCCAGGCGGCGAATCGGGCTGAGCGCTTCTCGCAGGTGGAATACAGCAGTCATGCCTATAAGAGAGCCGGGCAGATTGTGTACCGTCACTCTCGCGTACCACCACTTTCCGATAACGGACGTTTATATTTTCGGCTTACCGGGTTAATTAACATAAACATGCCAAAACAAAACCTTTCTAGGGCATCCGCCGGTGCTAGACGTTCGTTCTTCTTATTTAAGAAGTAACGAAAATAGCGAGCAGCATCAAAATAGACTGTAAAAAAATGAGAACAAGCTTTTTTTTCAAAATACTTAATTTCGTTGCAACTAGGGATATTCGATTCACTTTAAAAGATCGATTTTCGGAATCGTTTCTGAATCGAATCATGACAATCGATTGTGTTAAAAACCCGAAACTAAAAAATCGATTTTGCAAGAATCGATCTAAAAATCGTAAAAAAATATTAAGTTTTTAATATATGTATATTAAATAAAATAGCAGCTAATAAATTTGAATTTTAGTTTATTGAAAGACATCCGGGCCTCACAATAACGAGCCCATGAACTCGGGTACATTTTCAAAGTCAAAGTAAACTCACTTGATATAATATATACTTTATTACAATAAAAAAGTTAAAAAAGTTAACTGTATTTTGCAGATAATAGGTACACACATTGGTACTCATGTTGGCGGTCTATTTAAAATAAATAAAATATATTCATTCGTAAAACGATCCCACGTAAACTTGAGATAAACAAATCTTCTGTTTAAACCGAAACTTTATACAATAAACTTTATAAAATAAAAAATAAAATAAAATGGCACTTATTGCAATGTAACCAAAAACATTTTAGTTGATACTTTATGCAATAAACTTTATACAATAAACTTTATACAATAAACTTTATACAATAAACTTTATAAAATAAACTTTATAAAATAAAAAATAAAATAAAATGGCGCTTATTGCAATGTAAACAAAAACATTTTAATGAAAAAGTGAGCCGACTAAAATTATCGAAGTAGTTATGGTCCCTAATCGCAAGTAATTTAGATTTTAGAGAACATCAGTGTTTTATGAAATTATTCTAATTTCAATTGCCATTCTTTTATTGATAGTGAGTTTAAAAATAATAAATGCTGCAAATGAATGGACGATAGTTTGCTTCCGTTGTCTGTTAAAATATTACCAGCCTTTGAAAATAATCTGTCGGAAGGCACTGACGTTGCAACAATTGCCAAATATTTTTTGCAATAATGCTGAGAGTCGGATATATTCTTTCGCATTGCTTCAACCAATAATTCATAGGATTTTCCTTGTGATCTAGCAGTGGTTGAGCCAAGTAATACTTCAAATCAGTTGGCATCTCATCTTCATGCGATTCCTCGGCATTCACAGTTTTACGTTTAAGATTATCGTGAAAAGACCATAAGTCATCGTCATCATCATCATTATCATCATGTTTTCTGAGTATTCTGGAATTAGTTTCAGTAACTACATCATTCTTCTTCTCATCAATTTGTCTCATCCACTTAGCAATGCGATTGATCGCACTCGAACAAGCTAAATTTTGGTTAAAATGTATTTTCTTGAATCGGGGATCTAGGATCGTCGAAACCGCCATCATAGCATTACTTTCTATTTGTCCGAATCTTGACGACATGGACTGTTGGAGACGATCAATTAAAGAAAGTGCACCTGGCGATTTCAGCCTCCCGCGAATTGATTGCATTTTGTTTTTCAAACAATTGATCAAGGGAATTATTTTGCTGGCCGTAACGTAACGTTCCCCACAAAGTTCCTTCGTCTCCTTTTTCTAGTGGACTTAATACGTCTATTATTTCATTTGCCAGTTGCAATTCAATTGCAGACAACATTTTAATAGGTGAATCCGGCATATGCAATAAAACCGATCCAACTTCTGTAGAGATTAAAATAAACCGTTGTAGCATTGCGAAGGTTGAATTCCAACGTGTACTAATGCTTTGGATTAATTTAAGGTCAGTGAGCTTTCGTAATTCATCCATAGCAATAACAGAATGTTTAAAAGTGGTTATAATTTTTTTAACCTTTGTGCATAAAGTTATTGCATCTGGAAAGTCCATTGTGTCCTGGGCGACTAAATTTATCGAATAAGCGAAGCAAGAAATGTGTTTAGTAGCGCCAAATGTATCTTTAACTGCTTTCTTAATATTCGATCCGTTATCAGTTACGAAAACAACTTTTTGATCACTGATGTGCCACTCCTCTATTATATTTTTCAACCATTTTTCTATGACATCAGAGGTGTGTCGCTCTGTTAATTCAGTTACACCAATCGTCGTAGATTTCAATTCTTTCTCAAATACATAATGTGCAGTCATCCCCAAATAACTAACTGTGTTGAGCGCATCGGTCCAGATATCAGCAGTTATCAAAAAGTAATCAATTGTTTCTAATTTCTGTTTTTCACATGTTGATAGGTAATCGTATTTTTCTTCCATGCTTTTGGTAATCGATTTTCTTCCCGGTACAAGGTATAATGGAACAATTGTCTTCATAAGATTCTTGAAACCTTCGTTATCCACGGTCTGCAACGGTAGGTTATCTTTGGCGATCAAAAACAGAATGGCATTTGTGATTTCTCCGGCCCTTGCACCTCCTTCTAAAAAGATATGCATTTTTGTACACGGGTTTGATAAAATCTAAGTTTTTGTTATTCTTAAAGGAAAAACTTTTATGATTATTTATTACATACAGTTTATTTTCATATATTACCTTCAAATGATTTTATTCGCTTAAACGTGCTGTCAATCCTTGGTTCCAGAACAGAACCATTCGGATCACAAAATCTGTTTTGTACTTCCAATAGAGACAGTGCTGATGAAGAAGTAGAACTTTGCCAAAAGTGTCAAATCAGATTCGGATAGGTCTGTGTGGAAATGTGGATGTTGATGCCCGTAATGGCATTGATGCCAATTTTATTTGGGAATTTAAGTTTTGAGTTTTATTATTATCGACTGCACAATTCTAAAAATAAACAACAGGAGTAAACAACTAATATGATAAAATAATTAAGCCATGTATGTCATTAATATAAAATATTGGTTTACCGAATTATTTGCTTTTTCGCTATTAGAAGTGTTGTCATTGGCAATTCTACTTTCTAATAAATACACTTTTACTTCTTTATTTCCTGCATGATTTCGCTGTAAGTGATTTTTTAAATTAGTTGTGCCACCACCTTTTCCGCCAGATTTTACTTCTCTATTACATATTTTGCATATTGCACTATCTCCAGATTTTATGAAAAATCTCCAAACAACAGAAGTTTTTATTTTAGGCACTGAAAAAGTATTTTACATTTCAATATTTCTGTCAAAAGATTGCAAATCATTAAACAAAAACTATTTTCTTTTTGAAACTTAAAGTGTTTCAAGGAATTTAAAAAAAAAAGATTAAAAGAGTTTAAGAGAGATTATGTTCTAAATTTTGAAGTAGTTCAGACACTAAATATATACTAAGTATACCCACTTTTGTGCTGTTTTTCCTATTACATCCAAATCCACCACCAGTCAAAATTCAAATTATAATTTTTTCAAGGATAGGAAATGTTAACATGCTGCGAGGAAAAGGGAAAACATTCAGTGCAAAGCATTCATGATATGAAAACATAATCGTGAAATATCAAGGTATTGCAATGTGGATCGAACAATAATATTTGTGCAATAAATGATTATAATTAATACGTACCAATTTCTGTAAGTATGTTGAACATAATCTTCATTCAAACGTTGACACGAAGATTTTCAATATTTATATGCCACGTGCCAACACGCAGAACTGCGCAGAGAAGAAAGAAAAATCGGTTCTCGATTCTTAGTGTAAAGAATCGATTCTCAGAAAAATCGAACATCGGAGAATCGATTTAAAAGATCGATCTTTTAACCAAAAGAATCGATTTTTTGAAGAATCGAATCGGAATCGAACATCCCTAGTTGCAACATATTGTAATTTTAATAACCATGAATCAGTCACGCTAATAATTCGGGCGAAGCCGACACGGGGCATGCTAGTTCATATATATATGTAGATATCAGAACGATCTTATCATCGTAGGAGCACAAACTCCCAACCAACTCGTCAATCAAATAAAAAAAAATCCAGGAAGATATGCAGTGCCTATTAAATAAGCATAAAAAATAATAAAAAGCTTAAGTACTAAAGCATAAAGAAGAATAAGAAGCATAAGAAATAATAAAAAGCATAAGCATTGCTTGCATTTTACATACTACATGCACTTTACTAGAGAAGTAAATATTGATGCATCAAACTTCATGCATAATTCACTTATTCGGACTTGATTGCATTGCAAAAATAATAAAAAAATCCAATACAAAATATTTTCATTTCTTGTCTTGAATTATTTCAGGAATATCAATAGTTAATTCTGTGGTCGCAACTCGCAAATCACTTATCAAAGAAATTTTACTCAATGAATTACGTTTATTGGATTTAATTAATTTCATAGTCGAAAAACTACTTTCACATATATAAGTCGAATCCAAAGCCTCGCAATTCTGGATATTTTTCTGTAGGTAACAATTTGAGAAAGTCTTCCTGTGTTTCTTGCTTCAACAAAACCAGGGGATCTTCTTGTAAATCACATAATTCTAATTGAAGATCTGGGTTTTGATCCTCAACTGTAACAGTTAATGGATTTGTATATAATAGAATATCAGTTTTTAAATTTTGAAAATCTGTAAATCTACTATTAAATTCTTTTAAGATGTCTCATATATTTTGCCGAAATGGGGAGAACTGTACATTAGAAAATTCGTTCTTAATTTCCTTGCAACGAGGAAAATGTAACAGATCTTCTTTTTCAAAATGCGTCGCGAACAATTCTAGTTTTCGACGGAAGTCATTTATATGTCTGAATAAGTGAGCAATATTTTTTCCCCTACCTTGTAGTTTAGTATTTAAATCATTAAGGTGGCACGTCATATCAGTTAGAAATGCCAACCCACACAGAAATTCATGGGTTTCTAATTCTGATACAATATCTGTCGCAACACTTGTAATCTCAGATATGAGAAACATAACTAATTCTTTGCGAATTACAAAGAAACGTTCTAAAGTTTTACCGGCGCTTAGCCAACGAGTTTCCGCGTGCAGTGACAAATCATTACACGTGGCACCTTTATCCTTTAAAAATAATTTTAATTTTGGATGATTCAACTAGCGGTTACCTCCTCTAACAAGGAATTTAGAATTTAGGCGAAGCCAACCACGGCCAACCAGTGTCGACAATCTATTTCCCGGCTACGCTGCACGGTGGGGTATTTGGCCTCAAAATCTGGCCAAAATTCTAGATACTTTAGAATTTGTTCAAACTTGGTATATAAGGGTTTTTGGGGTCGCTGAATTTGAATCTGATGTCAAAACTTCAAAATTCAAAATGACAGCTCCAATATAGCGTCAATAATTGCAGAAAATTGACCAAAATTATTTTTTGTTGTTCAATGAAAAACAGAAATACTTTATTGATCTCAAAAAATATAGTTGTGTTACAATAAAATAATTCGAGATCAATCAGATGATGATGTCCACGGCTCCTCGTCGGAAGACACCTCAGCTACGTCCTCTTCATCATGGGAACATGAATCTTGCGTGTCCAAGGGCCTGTCCGAGTCACCAAGAAGCATTTCTATGGTTTCTTTGAGGAAGGGATTACTTTTGTTTCGTGGTATGGGTCTCATACCTGTTAACACGGGATCTGAGCTAAGCAGTAATCTATTGAGTACGTCGAAATTACAAGATTTCCTCGAAACCTTCCTCGCGTAATTTTGTCTGAATAAACGGAAGTGTTTATTACGCGCTTCAGCAGCCTCCTCAGACAGTTGGCCGATTTTTCAATAACTGTTGGACCGTGAATGAGTATCTTGTGAACAGTAGGAGTCATTGGATACCAGGGATATAATTGAATGTATAGTTTTGCGGTATCCATGGTATATGAACTAAACTTTTTTATATTAATTTTGAAACCACTAGATATTGTCTCCAAAATTACTCTGAAGCGGTAGATTAGTTCCGAGTCAACACCTGTGATTTCCGCTGCTAACTCCGAATCTATGAAGAATCTTCTGCTAGAATTTCCATCGTTTGTGTTCCCAAACCCAGGTTTAGGAACATCGACAATTAATCCCATTCTTTCTCTAAAGGCTTTTTGTATATTGAGTTTTCGTTCTTTGGCAATTGCTTTGTGACTCTCAGATCTCAGTTGCCATTTTTTGACGGGCAACTTGTGCGAAAGATGTAACAAAGTTTCAAATAGTCTTATTCTCGCATGTAACACTGATAAGCCAAATTTTAATGTTTCTGGGTTAATTTCCTTCGTTTTACACAAGTCATTAAAATTCTTAGACGTTGCTCCACAGATGTAGCATTTCATGGTAGACGTTGTCTCTGTAGCAGCATTACAAATTTTGCCATCGATCATTGTAAATAACATCACATGCTTAACAGTAAGGTTTTTACCTGCTACAGAAACTCTACTTTTTTGCAATGATCTAATTTTATCTTCAATCTATTGTATTTCTTTTGTGATCAGGTCAGTGGATTCTTTAATAAATTGAATGCGAATAGGTCTGCAGTATCGCGGCGATGAAGGTGTTGGATTCTGCCAAAGAAGTTTTTTATTATCTGAACCATAAGTCAGTTGTACTGGCACACACGAGCTTTGAAATATGTTTGCGTCAGAGTCCGAGACATTGTCAAATCTTTGTTTGAACTGTGCCTGTTGCGACCCATCGCATCCCCATTTATACACGAGTGTTAATGTACTCATATCTTCTTCACAATCAGTAAGCATTTCAACAACTTCTCGGAGATGTAATAAAAGTCTAGATGCGGTATGGTCTAGTAAATCCTGCAAATTGATTTCTGCAGAACTTGCTGTTACACTGTATGCATCGGAATTCGGGTAGCAATTTGTTTTTTCCTTTTGTAAGACAGTATAGCAAGGATAAAACTTTTTGTTGCCATTCCGTATGATTTCATACTGTCTTCTACACTGAGAAAAAAATGTGCTGAATTCAAAAAAAAATTATTTGAACGAAGTAAATGATTTATCTGAATAGTCGCAATGCAATATTTCTTCGAAACAAGGAACCAAAATTTTTTAAGAAAAATAAATATTTATTTGAAACTAGTGACTTTTTATTCAATTTTGGTAACCGCTTTACTTAATCTGAATGAATATTATGGTAAGTTAAATAAACAAAACTTAAAGAATCATAAATATATTGTTGAAGGAGGTAAATGTTTCATTAAATGAAGTAAATATTTGCTTGTATACAGTTTCTATGTTATTGAAATGAAAAAAGCAAAACTGACTTCAAAACATTCATGTTTTAAAGAAAAAAAATATTAATATGTATAAAGTAATATTCTATTAAAGAAGATAATTATTTATTTCCACGAAATAAATATTATTCCAAATTAAAGATATTAGATTTATAGTCAAACCTTTCAACATTACATTCAAGCAAATATTTATTTAAAAAAAAAGAAACACTTTTCTTAAAGGCAAGTAATATTTTTTATGCTGAATTCAGATGTTGTAAATATTCACTTGTTTTTAGCAATTAGGTTTCTCCTTTAAGAAAACGGAGTCCTACATTGAAATTCCCACTTCTGCAATTAAACAAATGTCGAATACTGCGAAATAAATATTTTCTCAAGACTAAAACTAATTTTTGTTGACAAATAACAGTATAGAAAATAATTACTTAGGTTTAGCAAACACATTTTCCATTCCAGTAAGGTATATTTTGAATTAAAATATCTGTTTCTTCAATTTAAAAATAATGTATTTTCGTACAAGAAGTATATTTTTAAAAATATATAATTTTTTTCATTCATGAATCATGATTTAATAAATAATTACTTTCTTTTAGGAAATATTTTTTTGTAAATAAACGAGAACTTGCGTTGCGATTTTCATTTCTGTAATTAATCATACATTTACCTTTATGTAATAAGATTTTCCTTGAGTTCCTTGACTTCTAGAAAATATTAACCTATTTTTAGTAAATGTATGTTTCTTTGTATTAAATCTAAATGTACATTCTTTCAATTGAAGAATTTCGTGTTTGAATATATTAAATGTTCGTTAAAAAGCATTAATCAATGTTTATGAGGAAATAATGTTTCAAAACTAGTTACTTCTCTGTAAATAATACTTTTTTAAATGAACGAAAGGAAATTTTATAATAAAAATATCATATAGTTGTGTCAGCAATACAGTTTATTTCAATGGATGTAGTAGAACAGTCAGTATACTACATATAAAAGGTAGTGGAGTACGCGTATTACATATTTTTTTATATAATTTTTGTGATCAGACATCGATGGTAATTACAAACGTAGTGCTTAAACAGTCATATTACCACACATGTATATATAAGTGAATGAAAGAAATGAAGAAGAAATTGAATGTCAGTGTAGTGACACTCCTTGTCTGTATAATATAAAATATTTTTAGTTTTTAATTTTCATTCATTCATTCAAATATACTGACATATCATTTTTGTATTTGATAGTTGTACATTTTTAATTATTTAATAAAGTTAAAATATCGACCGTAAGAATTTTTAAAATTATAATATATGATATCGGCGCACAGTTTCGGTCATTTAAAGGAACAAAAGCTCATTTGCAACTATAAAAGAATCAGTTTCCGACGTTTCGGTCAATGTTTTAGACCTTTATCAAGGAAAGTTAAAAATTAGAAAATTATACTGCGTATGCTTTTGCGTAACGCACGCTGATAGACGCGTGCGGCGTACGAGTCGGTTGGACGGTGACTGAGGTAAACAGTATACACCAGGACATCTAGAGGGGAAGGCAACGTATGGTCCTAACAATGTCCCAACGAAACCGTTGAATATTTTGAAATAAGATTAAACGTACGAAAGTCCGAGACCTCACCAAGACACCGCAAAGTTAACAAAATTAATCATTTATGTGGTAAAATAATCTATCACTCAAACGTTACATACCATTGAAACAGTATGTATGTATTGATGCTCGAAACATAGACGTTATGGAAAATCGGAATTTCTAATAGAAAAAAAATTGCGTCATATCGGCCTTATTGTTTCAATAAGGTTGCGTAGTAATCCTGTATTTTAGGTGTTTCATACCTCAGATTTACGCTAGGTTGTTTAATCATGTGCAATGTTTCTAAAAGAATTCTCTGATTTAATTTAGTTTCTCTATCAACGACTTTGACATTGTCGTAGTCAAATCTATGATCGAACTCTAAAGAGTGCCTTGTTAATGCAGTGTGTTGGAGGGGAGGTAAGAAAATATTCCTCTTATGTTCACTGATACGTTTCTCCAAAAGTCTAGACGTCTGTCCAATGTACACATGCCTACACCCCATGCAAGGGATAGAGTACACAATATTCGAATTTTTGAGCAATGATATTTTGTCTTTGATCGGAGGAAATAAACGTTTAGTGTAAAATGGTAAATTAAAAATGGTATGAATTCCTACTTTCCTGAAGATTCTTCTTATATCATTTGAAATGCTATTGACAAAAGGTATAACCACTGTATTTCTCCAGCTAATTGGTCCAGTTTTTTTAGCTTTTTCTTCTTTACGCTTTTCAACTAATAACGGATGGTAAATCTCGAAAATGCGTTCCCTTATAATAGCCGAGACCATTTCTCCAGGGTAACCATTACGTTTCAGCGTGTCTTTAACAAGAAGCAAATTAGCTTGTCGAAATTCAGGGTCAGCAAGTAAAACAGCACGATCTATTAATCCCTTTATCAACCCTACTTTGTGCTGCATGGGATGAGCAGAGAAAAAATTGATGTATCTCCCCGACCAACTTGGTTTATGATACCAGTTCGTAATGAGTTTATTGTTAGACCTAATGACGGTTGTGTCAAGAAAACTCAGACAACAATCCTTCTCAATCTCACAGGTGAATTGTAATCTAGTGTGAAAACTGTTAAAAGTGTCCAACAATGTTTGTAGATTCTCTAGATTGATGCAGATGATAATGTCATCAACGTATCTTTTATAGAAAGAAAGTTGAAATGGTACCTTTGAGAGGGAAACAGTCTCCAACCTTTCCATTACTATATTGGCAATGACCGGAGAAATTGGGGAGCCCATTGCCGTTCCAAAAACTTGCTTGTAGAAGATCCCATTAAACAAAAAGATGTTAGCTTCCAAAACAAATTTAACAGCTTGGAGGAATCCATCTTTTATAGTTGCAAATGAGCTTTTGTTCCTTTAAATGACCGAAACTGTGCGCCGATATCATATATTATAATTTTTAATTATTGTGAAGAAAATTAGTTATAAAACGAAAATTGTAAAAAGTGAATATTTTTAATTGTACCCTTACTTTTCAAGTACAATATAAAAAACAAGTGCTTGTTGAGATCACTTTTACAAACACTTTTACCATATAAAATCGGAAGAAATATAACATTTTGAATCAGACATAGTATGAACGTTATAAATCTTATAATCCACAAGATTTGTTTGTTTAACTAATCCCCATTCTTTGGTTTCTGAAACTTCGAATGCGTCAAGATGCAGGCAGTGTTCCACAATATTAACTTTACAATATAGAAAAAAAACGTCACTAAAACTACTAATTATTAAATATTTTATCTTAACAAACGAAATATTGAATATATTATAACTTATATTAAGAATATTGTCTGATTCATAACGGGTGCCATTCACTCTTACCCAAGAGTAACAATTATAGTTCGAACAATTCTCAAAAGGTAAAATATTTTTTAAACTCGAAAATTCTGTTATAGCACTTACAATTAGTATATGCAATGCAGGACCATGAGAAAGATCGTTCCGAAGCTCTTTATTGAGCACTAAGCGGTGACAAAACTGTAACTGGTGCTTCAACGCTAAACTGTAAGAAGGATTTTTTCGACTTGTTATTACTTTACTCGTTTCTTTGATTTGTTTGTGCTTCGCCTCAAAACGCATGCTTGACATATGTTTTATAGGACCGAACAAACGCATGATTCTCGGATAATGCAAAAGGTTATGATGTTTAAATTTATGAGTACATTTGAATATTTTTTTATGTAATGTAAGGTATTTCATATATAAATTTTGAAACGTATTAATTATATCTTCATTTATATTGTCCAGCATTATTATACAAACAATTTTGCGAAGAATTAAATATAATTTCCAAACTTTATTGTTATTACTTACAAGATCACCAATAAATAAATTAAAATTTTTAACTAAACAAAGCATTTCTGAAGCTGTTAATATTATATTTTCGTTTTTTATGCATTCTAATGATAATGGCGGTGGTATATTTGTATCGGTTGAAACATAACTAAAACAACTCATCCTTTGATTTAAAACATCTATATCAAACAAATTTTCTTCATTTATAAGCATATTCAAAATTTTTCCCATATCATATCTACATATCCCCTCTAATACATCATGCATTGGATCACACGAAAAGTTTTGGACAACGTGAAAATTAGGTATAATGTTAAAAACACATTCTTCTTGAACTCCAAAAGTTTTTTCGACCATATGCTGAGAATAATTTTCTTTAGTTCTTAAAATGTTTACTTGTTCATTGATTTGTTTTTTTAATTCAACGTTTGGCATCGTACAAATCCTGCAAGGGTAAGAAGCGTTAAAACTTCTTGTATAACCCAAAATTGTATTTAATCCTAAATTGTCACCAATAATATTAGTAAGAATAAAAAAAATCTTTTTTTCATTTCCATCAATATTGATAACAATTCCAGTATTCTGCAAATCAATAATTTCTTTTATAATACATGTAAACATTTTTGAGTTTCCAAAAGTCTTATGATCTTTATAATTATGTAACTGAAATAAAAATATGTTTTCTAATTTACTAGAATATTCTTTAGGTAAAATTGGAATGGTGCAGTATACTGCGCCAATTTTGTTGATTGATTTGTGCGATCCAAGAGGATTATTTATTTCCAAGTCATCAAAATAAATAACTAAAGGTAAAGTTATTGTATTTTGATTAAATGATATTGATTTCCAAAAATCACCTTGTATAACCGTATCGATAAGTCCACTGTTTCTACATTTCTCAATATATGTTGAAATTACAAAAAAAACTTGTGGAAGTTCCAGAAATTGTTTCAATACTAATTTCATGGGTACAATACTTAATGTACACTGACGAATTGAAAAACATCTCTTTCCTTTTGCTTTACCATATTTCAAAAACGAGTTAATCACAACCTTCTTGGGAGGGAAAAAACAGTTAATTTCTTTCAAATATTTAAAGGTCAAATGTTCAGTTCGGAATACTTTGAAACCATTTTTTATTATATCAAGCATAATGTGTAACTCATTCATATTCTGGAATGCCTGTTTTAAATCATCCAAACAATTATTAATGTATAATGAGCACACGTTTACAATAATTTTATGCACCAATTTTCTATTCAAAGTGCCGAAGGCATACAAATGTGTAACAAAGCACAAAGCAGAATGTACAACTTTATTTTTAAAAGTATTAATGCAGAATTGTTTACCATGAAAAGTTTGCGATAATGAAGTAATAGAATCGTTGGAAGGTATTAACTGTAATTCTACAGTATCATTGTGTAGATTTGGTAGATTTCTGGGCAGTCTTGCTGTTTTACAAGACACTTTTTCTATTTGTGACCCTTCACCACTATGCTTGTTCTTTATATGCTTGATTAAGGAATGAACATTAGCAAATTTATCAAAACAATCTTTGAAGTTGCACTGTACTTCATAATAAATTTGTGTTTTATGTTTTAAGTTAACGTGAATTACTAAAGACTCTATGGACAAGAATGAACAATTGGCACAAAAAAAACAAGAGAACATTTCGATGTGAATATAGAAAAATCTGATAATTGTAGTTATTGAATAATAATTACAGAAATAACTTAAATATGGAGTTTATAATATATTTCGCAAATAGTACGGTAACCAATACAGTTATTGATCCCCTAACAATGATTGACCCCTTTCTTAAAAAAGTTATAACAGTATTAATAAATATATGCTTCTTTTAAATGATACAGAATATATACAATATACATACAGGATATTTATAGTATATATACTGCACTATGTAAAAAAATCAATATTTCTTAATATTTATTACTTTCTTAGGAAAGGAGTCAATCATTAGTTGGAGGTCAATAACTATATACCCTAAATAGTTATCTGATATATAATAGCAAATGACTACAATTATCATTTAATGAGATCAGCAATAAAATATTATAAATTTAAAATGATTACAAAAGAAAGTCTTTTCTTCGGTTTTGCTTACTTTCAATCAATAAACAATTATAATAGGGAGAAGACATCAAATTATACTACTAGAGTTGAATTCATTTGTCTAGGCCGCTCAAAGTCGCCCTTTTCCTCTCTTACTTTTGAGTAAACGGCCCTTACTCTGTCGACCGTAACACTGTGTGACCTACTATGGTCAAGAATCAAAAAACTGAAATGTATTTAAAAAAAGTTGTCTACTTAAAAATACGACAGAAAAAGTGCGACCTTGAGTGGCTTTGCCAAATGAATCCAGCTATAAGTAACAAAATTAAAAAGACTTATCGTCGTCCAAATATAAAGTTCAGCACTCTGCAGATTCAATATACCCTAATGTCTATTGCGTTTCTGCATCATCGACCCCAGGTTGTTCACTTGAGACTTGTGTTCCCTTTGCAGAATTTTTCTCCTTTAGTTTATGCAAAACATGCTGAATGGATACTATATCTTTATCAAAAGGTGTGTCAAACTGATAAATCCCTTTCTGTATTAATAGCCATATATGTTCACTAGCAAAGGGATATTCCAATTGAAAAACATGGAAGATTTTGAAGCAAATATCTATGCCTCGTATAGCCTCTGAGACTTTGTAAAGCACTTCATCCATGCAAATATAAATATCTTCAATATTTTCAATAGAGCCTACAATCAGGATATAAGGTTGTATTGTGAGTTTTAAAGTGCTTGCTCTTTCCTGCACTTCCTTCTGAATTCTGGCAACATCACCAGGAATCTGAAAATAGTTAAACAAGATACATAGATACTCTGAATGAACAAAATTAAAAAATTTTAAAATTACAAATTATTTCGAACAAGAAGTCGTTAGTAACTTGAAACTAACACAATAAAGTATGAAAAAATTAATATAATCAAGAGGGTTAAATATAGTATACTTTTATAAAAAAAAAAATAAAAGAAGTAAAACGTTTACAATTAAAATTATACTAACTGTTGCGAATTTTACAATACTATCTTTGGATACACCAATAGAAGGTTTAAAAGCTTTCTTATTTAACTTCTTCATCTGTTTAGATGGATACAAATGAGCTACCAGCAACAAACTGATCACAACTTTAGTATCTGTAATATATAACTTGTATTTAAATATATATTTGACATTTGTATAATTGATGCATAGTAATACAATTTTAAATATTCACCATCCTTAAGCTCTCTTGAACACATTTGTTCCATATACATATTGGCAGTTTCATCCTTTGATGAAATATTTGAATATTCTTTTAAATTTTCAAAAAATTCAAACCAAGCTTTTTTATCTAAATTAATATTGGATAGATTTAACTCTTGATAATCTATATCAATCAATTCGAATCCTTGAGGATGATCGTACAATTTCCAATCACCAAGGATTCTTGCTAAATTTGAATCTTTTGCTTTTCGCACTTCTTGCATTCGAAGTTTTGAAGTAACAGTCCAGTGCTCTCGAACAAGTTTCCATGGAGCTCGGTTAGCTAACAGCCATTTATTACTCTCTTTTGTAATTTCATCGCATAAACTTTCTGTAAAATTTGTAAGAAATTTGTATTTGTTAAAATTTGTAAAATGTGCAAAGGATATTACTTTTTATTTTCATTAAGATGTAGGAGGACAGGGAGGAGAGGAACATTCAGATGAAAATTAACTACCAGTAATTTCTCAATGTCAAAAAAACTATAACAATATATATTATCAAAATTTTTATCTACAAAATTATTGATACTAAATTTTTAGTGAAATGTCCTCCACCTTCCTCGAAACCCAAATGGAAATATATACTCATTTACACATAATTATTGGCTCACCCGCCTGAAAACTTGCATCTTCCCTGGCTTCTGCAACCAATTTAGTCTGAAGTTTTTTATTCAGAAATTTTTTATTTCTGTAACAGCTAACCAATTTCCCGCGAGCTGGTATAGACTGATTTGTAGGTGAATTTCTTTTTAAAACGGGCGGTATATAGTAAGTTGTCAACACTTCAGTTGGAAATAACTCAATAATTGTTTTAGCAATTAATTCTGCTAATCCATTGTCCATTCTATTAAAAAAATGCAAATAAAAATGTAGATATCTTAGAGATTATAAAATTATTTTAAAATATCGCAAAACAAAAGAGTTCTACAGTCTTACATAAATATACATAGATAGACCCTTTATATGAAATGTATTACAAAATAATTAAGTTACTAAACACGCTACCTTATAGATCTGTCTTCCATAGAAGTAACTATGATATCGCATAATTTACTTCGTTGCTTGTCATTGAATACAGTTGTTTGTTTGTATGATGCGATAATCCTTCTGCCCGTTTCAGAATTATGTAAAAGACCTTTTAATTGTTCAAGCGTTATCATAGAGGAATTATTTTTATACTGAGGAACAACATTCAATATTGCTGATGAATTTTCATTGTTTACTTTTTGACAATTAATTTCTTTTTCAGGAAACTCAAGATTGTTGCAATATTTCTATAAACAGAATTATTGAAAGTTAATTTTATATAGTAATAGTCACTTATTATTTTGTGTAATCATAACGTACATTTTTAAAATGTTTACACCAGTAATCGATAAAGATTGCCCGATCTCCAATGATTGGAATCAAACTCGATATAAGATTTTCGTTGAGTTTTTTTATCACGTTAATTGTTATCTTATTTTCTGAAATAGAACAAATAAAACTGTAAAATAATCGTACAGTTTTTTAAAATTACAGGGAATAAAAACCATTATCAATTTACATATCACGTAATTTCAACAAAACTTTGATTATATTAATTTTTTTCTTATTAACACATTCCGTGCCACGTGGATCGCATACGCCCCACGTTGAACTTTCCACTCATGCCGTGTGGTCTTATATCCCCCACGATATAATAAATGCGTTATACACGTTACGCAGATGTCTGCACATGATTTTAAAAGAAATCTTATTCAAAGATTCTCATTTCGTAGCAAAAATATCAAATGGCTTGAATCGAAAATGTAGCGTGGGGCGTATGCGACCCACGTGGCGTGGAACGTGTTAACATTTTTGTCTAATTTTCTTTTCGCTAACAATAAATATAAAAAGTAACTTACCTTCAAAGGATTCCATCAAATGTTCAAGTTCGAGGGATAACAAAATCTTCCTCACCTCATCATCAGCCATAATTTTAAACTGTTTTACACAATTTGCGAATCACACGAGTCGCGTGATATTTTGAAACAAATGAACGTACTACAGATATTACTACGCGTCGAAGTCAGACGAAGCGTCTGGATGGTGGACAAAGGCAGTCGAAAAATGTAACTCAGTAAAGCTGGCCGTTCCAATATGCCGCAGTCGTCAGCCGCACATTGGAACGGCCAGCTTTACTGCGTTACATTTTTCGACTGCCTTTGTCCACCATCCAGGCGCTTCGTCTGACTTCGACGCGTAGTAATGTCTATAGTACGTTCATTTGTTTCAAAATGTTGCCACTGACTCCAGTAGCGTAGCGTACGCAAACTTCCGGTGGACTTCCGGTTTCATGATTTGACCACTATCATATCACCTCACGTCGTTATTTATCACTGTATTACTTAAAAATAAATTGATTAGAATTTCGACCGTATATATGAGATAATTCAAAATTCAATTAGTTTCGGCGCACTGGTTCGGTCAATTTAAAAAAAAGAAAATTAATATAAAGGCTGTTTTGCGATTTTTTTTTAATATATTTCCGACGTTTCGGTCATTGATTGTGACCCTTATCAAGGAAAGAAGAATAGAAAAGAAAAATGCGTTTGCCTTTAGGTGAGAATTTTTCGCTTAGCCAAAGACGTGCGTCGAGCGCGTCAGCTAGAACACGACTGAGGTAAACAGCAAAAGCAAACCAGGAGACTCTAGAGGTTGAATATAATACGGTACCGACTAAATTCGAAAATTTCTGAAAGAAACGGTATCTCAAACCTCTCCAACACACAGTCGACACCAATGATGTAATAGACTGTATTACTTATACAATAATTCGTCGTAATAGTCCCGACGAACGGGGCTGGCGGCGGGACAACAAAGCGATTAAACGCGATGCGGAAACTATTCGTAGCCGACGACAACTTCGTGTCGATTCTTTTGTTCTCTCTCGCACGTTCTCGGATTCTCTCACTCTCGACTGAAGGATTCCAAGAAATGGTGAGGATAGTGAGCGGGACTATTACGCATGATAAAAACGGGACAATAACGACGAATTACTGTAAATAATAATGCGAGACAACATACATGAACGTGGTCAAATTGTTGAGACCAATAATACACCAAGTTTTTTTCCCTTACATCATGTTTTTAGCTTTGACATAAAAGATTTATAAAATTAATTCCATTTAAACTAAATATTCTTATATGTATTTTGAATAAATATATTTTTACTTTTAATAGATGAAATTGCAAAAATGAGTGTTTCTTTTTTCATTTACCGACGACATACGAAGAGTATGTATGAAGGAAAATATTTTACTTACGTATATTTAACGAGGGGAAAAAACATGTTTTATTATTAAATTGTAGTTCACCTCTTATACTTTATAATTCTTATATATCGTTTATATACCACTAAATAATAAACGAAGAAAAAACAGAAATGCGTTTGGAAAAAGTGGACCTTCCTGTGGAACTTTCCTTCGGGAGTCTAGAGAATTCACGACTTTCAAGACGTGAAGTCGGGACAGTCTAAACCGCCAAAGATTGTTATGTTCGAAGTAATTTTCTGTTGCTATATAGTAAAAAATATTTTTTTATTTTGTATAATTATTAGTTCATTTGGAATCACAGATTTTCTTAAACCGAATACATATTTCTTAAACAAGTAATATAAAAACAATAAATTCGTTTAATTGAGGTCCATAACTATTATCTCAGTTTAAATGACTGATTTGTTTATTTTAAAAACATGGTTCTCTTTATGACATAAGACAATATGTGGTAATGTTAAACAATGCCTACTTCGATGCAAATAATACATTTTCTTAAATCAAACACATATTTCTTTAAAAAATAGCATAAGGGCAAGGAATTCATTTAACAAATTGAAAGAAATATTTTTCATTCAAAATGTATTATTTATTTGCATTAAAAAAATATTTCTCTACAAAAACTAAAAAATATATTTTTTAATTCAAATGTACGGTTCCTTGATTTTTAGCATACGATTTTCTACATCAAGAAAATAATTTTTAGTTTTGTTGCATAATTATAAGTACATTAATTTTTCGATTTCAGTAAATATTCTCTAATTCTTAGAAATAGTTTCACTCTTAGAAGTACATATTTTTTTATTTCAAAATATTCATTTTTACTGATTGGTTTTCCTGAGTCAAATAACTATTTTTTACATTGACGAAACTTGTAATTGTAACCGAAATAAATATTTATTTACATTAGATTACTAATATTAAGAACATGCGTTTTCTTAATATAAGTAAATGATTTATCATAATCCAAAACATACTGCTTATTTTAAGCAAATGTTTACGTAACTTCAGTAAAGTTCTTTTAAATAAATGCAGTACTCAAATTCAAGTAAATATATCTGTACTCTAAAATTAATTTACTTACATTAAAAATATGGTTTCTTCGGCCAAATAAGTTGATTCAAATAAATTGGTTTGCTTGAATTAAGCACATTTTTCTCTCAGTGTAGATAATCCAGCTTCGACAAACATAGACAAAGCTTGTACAGGTGTCATTTGTACTGGTATTTCTTCTAGGTTACTAGAATATGCCTTCCTGTATTTTGTTGCTCGTTTAGGAGATTTAATAATATCTTTTATAATACGTGAAGCATCTGTTTTTCCTTCAGCTCGCAACTTCATCTGTGTAACAAAGGTTAACTCTTCTGTATCTATAGTCCTACGAAGTTCTTCAGTCTTGCGTCTTTTGCTTCGTTCACTTGAATCCTCGAATGTTTTAATTGGCCGACCGCGACCTAATGGCTTTATTACTGTAGGTAATATTTCAAATGTACCTTCTAGCCAAGTATCATTATTTTTCAAAAATATATTTTCTTTATAATGTGATTTTATCCACCTCTGCTTGATCTCAGTTTTTATATGAGATATTTTATGCTTTAAGTTTTTTTTATGTTCTTCCGAATAATTATCGCAATTCAGTAGACAATTTTCAGCATAATCCATTTTTTGCTTAAAATCATTCTCATCACATCGTTGCATGATGTTATAAAATTGCCGTCGAGTCATAATTTTAACTCCTGATGACCCTATAAGAAGAAAAAAAACCACTTATGAATATTATAAACGAAACTCCTAAACAATTTTTATAAAATATCATTTTATTCCGAAAATTATTGTACTGTTGCATACCACAATCCCTCCCGTATACCGCCATAAAAAATAGAACTCGGACATTCCCGGAAATATAACAAAATCGGTCTTATTACGTGGAAATTGAAAGAAAAATCAAGTAGATTTCGAACGAATAATTGGAAACTATTAATATATACTTAAAATATGTCGCACATACCTGCTTCTGTATAATCCATTCTTCACCACTTTCCAATGTTTCGTGAAAACAAAAAATTGACTTATGGCCAGCTTTTTTATTCAAATACCCTTCTGCAGCACTTATATATGAACTAAACTAATTAACTTAATGAACGCAGGATAAATATATAACACACACTAAATATAAACTATACAAAATGAAACTTAAACTGAATAAATTGAAAGAAAAACTAGAATATAACCTATAAGTACGTAAGAAATGTTTTGAATATTTTGCTGTGTAGTCTCTGGTGGCACAGTTTCGACTGAATGCAGCCAGAAAGTAGAGGACTTACAAGGGGACCTTCAGGACTGGCAAACTCAGAAATTGTTTATACTTAGTATACGTGAAGGTCTTCACTCGGACTTTCATTTCCCAAAGCAGTAAGGCGCGCTTCCCATCCAAATTCGAGAAAATCGACTTTGAAAAATGTGGAGTTACCTTATATATATTTAATAGAAGCCGATGACCAATGAGCAGCGTGGGTCAGTGCGTAGCGCTCCCGACTAGCAAACATGAGGTCGTCAGTTCAAATCTCACTACTGGCACTACTTTTTTTTTTTTTATTAATTTGCATGCCTACACCTTTCACATGCAAAGTTTATAAAATTCATGCTAATTAACAGATATGTAAACATCTGTTATATGTATGGGTGTACGGTGTATACCGGTGCTCCACCTCCCAGGAGATGGACATCACTTTCAATTAAAAACACACATCTTATTTAAAATTGTCTCTTGCTTGAAAAATCGTACTTTTTATTGCACATATTCATTTTTAAATAGGAATATTTACAATAAATTAGATTTTTCGTCCAAAAATAAAACACGTAGAGTAGAAAATAGAACTTGGAAACGAGATAGTGGCGAACGGCGGTTAGCATACCCACAAGGGTCGCGTACATCGTGGCACGAAAGGCACATAAGTGCGTCAACCGGGGGTGTTCCAGTGACCTACCCTTGATCTCGAACGTACGGTTCACATTTACCCGTTTTGATTTTATTACTCTACGCGGCGTACCTGGATGGCGCTTTACAATTAGCCGACTGTCGACTCGTTACTGTTCGACGTTTTGCCCTTTTTGCCCCCTTTTATAATGTTTCGCCAAGCTCTTTCTTGCAAGCTACCTAAATTATCGAAAATACATATGTACAGATATATACAATACTTACATCTAATATTTATTTTTTTATTTTATTTATTTATTGTAATATATACATGTTACAAACTATGAGTATCAAAACGCAAAAAAAATATTATATAAAAACTCTGGCGCTTTACGCGTCAACTATTTGTGTCACACGAGCCACAGTGATACGCCTCGTAAAAACAGACAAAGCACAGCGTTACACGGCATCTAGCACACCGTATGAACGCCGAATTCTTACATGCGCAAGCTATTTTCAATATATCCAGAGCAAAGCATACATCATTCACATTATTAAATAGTTCCCTATTGTCACACAGTTTTGCAGCAAACCACGCGTATTGTAGCATATTGGAAAATATTGGGGAGGATATCTGGTGGTGCACTATTGAATGGATTTTGATACAATCTTCGCGGGAATTAACTTCGCGTCCTTGTTCGATCAAGTAGGCGCAATTTTGAATCCGCTTTATTAAAATTTTTACTTGCCTATAAAAATACACGTCGCAAGGTTGAACCAAAGGGGTGCATTTCGGCGGTATAATTTTGACGGTGCATGTCGGTAGACCATGCTCATCTTGAAAAATTTCGCAGTACATTTCCTGGTTCGTTTGCCCTCCCCAAGAATCTATTAGTAAAAGGAACTTTTTCTCCCCTACATATGGTTTTAACGTGCTCGTTAAATAATCCTCATATAGTCCCTTCGTTAATTTTCCCGACTTCGACGATGTGACGACGGTGTTTCGATATTTTTTTACATATCCGTTCACCCGTTTTTGAACCTGGGGACCAAAGGAACCTGTTGTTTCTTGGAGGCACACGAAGACGCGGGGTAACAATTTCCCAGACAAAGTTAGGCTGTATTGGGCTGTATATGAATGCGTTACCTTGTTCATGTTTTGCCTTTGAACATGGACCACCTTTGATCCTCGGTTTGCGAAAGTTCTGTCAAAAGTAGACTGGTATTGACATCCTAAAAAATATTTTAAAAAATAGACTATATTACTTATTCAAAAGTCTATACTTTGATTAATTATAAAAAGTAATAAAATTTGTTAAATACCTGTTTGGTCCGTAGTGATCACAAAATTTCGATCGAAAGTCGGTATTAAAGCACGCGTCTGGACGCGGAAATTTTCTGCCGAGTTCAACGTTTCCTCCATTGTTGCGTTGTCTTTTTCTGACACAAATTTCGTAATTTTTCTTTGTCGAATTCGATGGTTCCGTTTAAATCGCTCAACCCACGATGCAGAAGCTTTAAAACCGAAACCATCGAATTGACTTGCAGCAGACAAACCCCATTGCTGCAAGTTCCTTGACGTAACTTGTTGGTTGGATTGTCGAGCTTCAGTGAAGCGATCGTAGGTCCACGAATCGATGATCCCATATTTCTCAATGGCGGATCCACCACTTTTAATTTGATCTTCCCATCTCTTCAGGGCTCTCATATTACTTAAGCGGGAGCATCCTTTTTTGTGCAAATTTTTTAGGCTCCAACCAGGATGAGCTTTAGCTATATTACAGACTTTTATTTTATAAGCTAATGGAGGATTGTTTTGGATATTTATCTTCTTTTCCTCCGGCTCATACTGGGATTCGTCGGGAGAATCCGATCCTCCAACTTCTTCGAAATTGTTTTCGTCATCGTCTTCATTTGCCATAATTAACTCGTCATCTGTGACAAACTTCTTATCAGACAGAATTTCCATTGTATATTTATAAAGATCTTCTGCGAGTAGCATAGATTCTTCACTAATTACCGCAGAAGATTTTTCTGCTATAAGTCCATCTTGTGAAAGGAGGTGCTCGTAATACACAAGAGCATCTTTTAACCGGAATCTGTCAACTTCCTGGCAGCAGTATCCTCCAACAGCATCTTCCCGTACCGTCGAAGGGTCAGGCATATCAACGGATTCGATATCTGACATGATGCCGCCTTTTGCACACCGTACACTCACAACAAACCGTATCGTACACCCACAACAAACCGTAACGTACACCGTTTACTTATGGCGAAATTTTGATGAACCGAATTCTGCGTGTCACTGCTGCGAAAGCTCATTAGCTAGTGAACTGCGATTTTTAACACCTATTGGTTCCATAGGACATCGTTTCTGCCCCACCAAAGTGGGGTTTTTCCCTAATTGTAAATGTTTAAGGCCCGGCTAGTTGTATAAAGCAGGTAGCTTGCAAGAAAGAGCTTGGCGAAACATTATAAAAGGGGGCAAAAAGGGCAAAACGTCGAACAGTAACGAGTCGACAGTCGGCTAATTGTAAAGCGCCATCCAGGTACGCCGCGTAGAGTAATAAAATCAAAACGGGTAAATGTGAACCGTACGTTCGAGATCAAGGGTAGGTCACTGGAACACCCCCGGTTGACGCACTTATGTGCCTTTCGTGCCACGATGTACGCGACCCTTGTGGGTATGCTAACCGCCGTTCGCCACTATCTCGTTTCCAAGTTCTATTTTCTACTCTACGTGTTTTATTTTTGGACGAAAAATCTAATTTATTGTAAATATTCCTATTTAAAAATGAATATGTGCAATAAAAAGTACGATTTTTCAAGCAAGAGACAATTTTAAATAAGATGTGTGTTTTTAATTGAAAGTGATGTCCATCTCCTGGGAGGTGGAGCACCGGTATACACCGTACACCCACACATATAACAGATGTTTACATATCTGTTAATTAGCATGAATTTTATAAACTTTGCATGTGAAAGGTGTAGGCATGCAAATTAATAAAAAAAAAAAATAGTGCCAGTAGTGAGATTTGAACTGACGACCTCATGCTTGCTAGTCGGGAGCGCTACGCACTGATTTTTTTTTTTTTTTTTTTTTTTTAAATTTTTATTCATAATAGTACAAAGAATACAATATCTCTCGTACAAGTGTAGTGAATAGGCTACTTGTCATACAAAAATGTTGTACAGATGATTGACAGATCGTATGGACGACGCTCGCAATCAGTTATGATATCATTGGTATTATAAAATATATCTTAATTCTTATTTTCCCTTTCTCTCAGGGAGGATAATAAAGTTACAGGCGGCCTCCGGAAAAACGAACGGGATCGTTCTACAAAAACCGGAGTATTCAATTTTTCAGGCCTCTCTTTTTCGGACTGCATACTTATCTAATATGCACTTTCACACTCTCATTACACACGCACATTCAGCCCACACATTCTCACACTATACAACTAATTATTTACAACTATATACATATTTACAGTTCTTGTTTGCCTTATTCAATAGGTAACTAGTAAAAGCTATGTCGCTGATGTTCGGGAATTTTGATTATATCGCTCTAAACGATTCTTTGTGGATATTTTTAAGTATTGTTTGTAATTGTGGACTCCCTCCACCAGTATTTTTTGGTGTTCATATAATATTTGTCGGTCAAGTCAACTTTAGGTATATCCATTATATATACCTTGTCTATATTTGAATTTAAACAATCTATATCTGCATCATACATGATTCTTTTGTCTGAGGACCTTCTTTTTACATGATAGATAGTTGGAATATTGTTTCTGTCCGTTATTCTATTTGTTTTATCCAAGAATGTGAACGCTTCGGGGGGGACATTACCTGATAATAAGGAGCTTTTATAATATTCGTCGTTAGGGTAAACGGAGCCCCTAATCAGACCATTGTTCCTGATAAAGGAGATATTAGCGAAGTAATCCCTAACTAATTTAATTATATGACAATCTATCCTTGAGATCCCTGCTGTGTCATACAGTTTCTTGCAACTTTCGTAATGTTTATAGTTTGATCTGTCACTTCTGTAAACCCGTGTATCGGGAGCGCTACGCACTGACCCACGCTGCTCATTGGTCATCGGCTTCTATCAAATATATATAAGGTAACTCCACATTTTTCAAAGTCGATTTTCTCGAATTTGGATGGGAAGCGCGCCTTACTGCTTTGGGAAATGAAAGTCCGAGTGAAGACCTTCACGTATACTAAGTATAAACAATTTCTGAGTTTGCCAGTCCTGAAGGTCCCCTTGTTAGTCAAAGCTTTATCTACAGCATAGCATAAACATCTCATATGTCTATAATCTAAACAGTTCCTTTGAAGAGTTTCTTAGCACCTCACGGAGGCCCGGCGAGCGCGACCGTATAGGCGTACGTGAAACGCTGCAACTTTCGATTGTCATTTCTAGCTAAATTAGCTATAAAACTACCATCCGGACGAATCCGGAACCAATTTTTTTTGCATTGTGATCACAAATCTTTATCAAATATAATGACACCAAGAAAAGCATCCGGACGCACCCGGAAGTATAACAAAATCGTTAATGAATTCTTATAATCGTAAAGAAAATTTACTGAACTCTCGATTATCTTCAAACGTTAATAACTATACAAATATATATGATGAAAAACTAAAACCTGTTTGAAAGTGCAGTATATACTTACCTGAAAAGCTTCCATAATAGAAGAATTCACACACTTTCCTTACAACATGTAAAAATCACTAATGAGCTAACGATGTTTCTGAGGATGGTTAAGAAAGAACTGCGTGCTCTAAAATCTCCTAACTTTCGATGAAGCCCGTTGCTTCATGAGTGCACAAATGAAAAAAACAATATTGCTACTTTGTTCCTCACATATTCAACTGCCACGAGCAGCAAAAATTTTACGACTTACGCGAAATTTTTGAAATCGACTTTTGGCCAGCTTTTGTGGCCAAATACCCCACTGTGCGCTGGTTAGCCGTGGTTGGCTTCGCGTTGGGGCCACATGGCTGGCTTGGCGCTAGCGTCAGTTCACGCATACATTATCACAACTCCTGTAGGTGTTGCGCTGCGCTTAATCCCTGTGAACCCTGGTTATGAACAATGTGGGCGTGACAATTTCCTTTTATCAAATCTGGAATGAGTTCTATCATATTTGTATATAAAGCAGAGACCAGAAATAACAGTTATTTTTTAAATTTTTTCGAAAAAAATCATTGAGATAAAGTTAATTTTTATTTAAATAGAAGTCAGTCTTCATAAAATACTGCATAAATTTTCCGAAAAATCAAGTGATTAAAAAATATTAAGATTTATCTCTTTTGGTTATGAATAACAATTATCGATGACGGATATCGATTTTGGTCACTAATAACCATTATTGGCGACCGAATTATTTTTTGGTCACTAATAATCATTATTGACGTCGGAAATATTTTTTGGTCACTAATAACTGTTATAGACGACGGAAATTGTTTTCGGTTACGAATAACCATTATTGACGACGGAAATTGTTTCCGGTTACGAATAACCATTATCGATGACCAGAATTTTTTTTTTTGGTTACGAATAACCGTTATCGTTGACGAGAAGTTTTTTTGGTTACGGTATAACCAATATCTATTGTAGGATTTTTTTTTTGGTTACGGTATAACCAATATATTTTGCGGGAATTTTTTTTGGTTACGGCATAACCAATATATCTTGCGGGAATTTTTTTTTGGTTACTGTATAACCAATATATATTGCGGGAATTTTTTTTCGGTTACAGTATAACTATTGAACTATAGAATATCTGGAATGCGAACTGTGGGTATTAGGAGCCGCGGCGCACTGTTGAAAAAATATGTTTCACTCTTACACACACGCCTATACCTGCCTATACTCAAATTTACTACAGGATAGAAGTACATTTACTACAGAATGGTGTATAATACAGGATAGACACCCATTAAATGCCACTATCTCTCTTGGCCTGGCCAGTCCGGGGTTTGCCGTACCGTGTTTGCATTCCAGATATTTTATAGTTCAATGAGTATAACCAAACTCGATTGCTGGAATTCTGTTTTGGTTTCCAGTAACCAATGTGCTCTTAGGCACACCAAAAGTGCTCGCTGCTCTGCGCAACGTCATTCCACTTTTTATTCCATTCAATGCTTTAATAACAGATTCTTGACTATACTGTTTTTCCTTTTAAGTCTTTCTCTTTTCTTTTGGCATATTTCTTCTATATAAGTAATTTATGGAAATCAGTAAATGAAATTGTGTAAAGGAATAGATTATCGAATGACTAATTTTAAGGTTATATGTCATAAAAATCTTTCAAATTAAATATTATCGTTAAAACAAGATAAAAAAGGGGAAGTATACTTACAGAAGGATAAGTACAATACAAAGTAATAAGTACTACAGTCCTAAATAACTATTGTATTATTCCGTCAACAATAACGCGTAAGATAAGTCGCAGTTTGCATAGATGGTCTGCGTGGTCAGGCTTCGGGCCGTTCCGGGAATTCACTGTACCGATAGATAGACACGCGAATAAAAAACTAATACGACCATAAATTTTAATAATTCATTCAGAAAATAATACTACAAAGCAACATTTTCCTAAAAATGTATTAGTTGTACCAATATACTAAACATTATTTATAATATTCGCTTAAGAAAAAGTAGAGACTGTTTAGCAAATCAGCTAACGGCAATACTAAAATGGTGTAAACCGGTCAGTTCAAGAAAATTTATTTTTATTACGAGTTTTACGAGTTTACTAAGAAAAATATGTATATGAATATATTTAATTAAATATTTGTGTAATTGAATAAAATAGTTTTTTTATGGATAAAGCATATATTAAATGTAATAATCAGCATTATTTACACTAGTGTCCAGGTATTGGGACGTGTCCAGAGATTGGGACATTTACCTTATCTGTAGTGATCGTGTAGATTTGATTGTGTTTAATATCAAATTCTTTTAAAACATTTTCCATTTCTTGTTTTAAATTATCGGCTGTATGTCTTTCGTGCAGCTCTTTCATCGCCAACGTGTATATTATAATTTCGTTATTATGGACCAATTGAATATTTACTCCAAGTATGGTGTCACGTCCCGGGTGAAGGTCTTTGGGGACAATGACATGTGGGGATATTATTCGAAGGGAATTCAGGCGCGAATGCAAGATTCGTGGCACTGAATGTGAGTAGGATGCAGGCGCGAATGCCAGATTCGTGGCGCTGCGGAGAGTAGGATTCAGGCGCGAATACGTGATTCGTGGCACTGAATGTTCGAAAGGATGCAGGCGCGAATGCCAGATTCGTGGCACTGCGGAGAGTAGGATGCAGGCGCGAATGCCAGATTCGTGGCGCTGCGGAGAGTAGGATGCAGGCGCGAATGCCAGATTCGTGGCGCTGCGGAGGGTAGGATTCAGGCGCGAATACGTGATTCGTGGCACTGAATGTTCGGAAGGATGCAGGCGCGAATGCCAGATTCGTGGCGCTGCGGAGAGTAGGATGCAGGCGCGAATGCCAGATTCGTGGCACTGCGGAGAGTAGGAATTCAGGCGCGAATGCCAGATTCGTGGCGCTGAATGATCGGAGGGATGCAGGCGCGAATGCCAGATTCGTGGCGCTGCGGAGATTAGGAATTTTAGGCGCGAATACGTGATTCGTGGCACTATGGTGTGTAGGATTTAGGCGCGAATGCCAGATTCGTAGCACTGAACGACCAGGGAAGGTTTAGATAGTTATGGTCCCTGTGGTGACACCCGTTAGAGCACTTTGTTTTGGTTTCACAAATTGGATTTACCGTTGCATAGGCGAAAGAAGTTATACGTAATAATTCCGAGAAACTCGTCTGAACGTGCGGCTATACACAGGCCATGCAAAAGTATGTTAGTAAACACGGCAAGCGCTCTCGCGTTCGCGAACTAGAATCAGCTGTTTCGTTACCTTGTTCGTTTGGTTTTTTAGATCTCTCGTAACCAATGGGTAAATACAAATAATTTGAGGCGTGATTGAAACAAAGCGGTTTATTGGCTTTGCTGAAGCGTTAAATTATAATAATGCTGGTCTTTGAGTATTTGGTACATAACATTTATATAAAGATTTATGACATTTATAATATATATATATGAACATGAAACATGTGAATATTAGCGATAAAGGCTTAGAATGTATACGAAATGTGACTAGTAATAATAATTAGTAAAAGCAATGAGAATAAGATGATAAAGCAAAACAATACGTTAATAAAGCAATAAGTAGAAGCAGAGAATAAGATAATAGAGCAATAAACATAAGCAATAATAAAATAGAAATATATTAGGTAATATGAATGGAGATGATATACACTAATGAAATAGGTAGTTGTAATCGCTTACGATTGATGTCGTCGATAATAGAACTGAGTCTAACACTTTAAAAATGCGCGACTTGTCAACTATGACTCTCCTTCACGAGAAGTTCCCGTAGAAGAAGCTCTCTGGCCGTTTTGGGCCTTGTATTTATACTATTGTCGGGATTGTTAGGGGTGAAGAGTGTGCGCGGTATGCACCTTGACTGATCTTTGAAGATGCGTCGCAATTACTTATTAATAGAGTCGGTGTTTAGGGGTTTTATGTGGCCTTGTCTTGTACTGGTAATGGGTGAAGGGTATGTGCGGTGTGTTCCATGGCACGTAGGCCAAATCTGCGTCGCGGTAATGATCACGTGTTGATCATGAGGGTAAATATGCGTCGCATTTACATTATAAATAGATTTAGTTTTCAGGTGTTTTTACACATAGGCTTTCGAAGCGGAATACTCAACCCATTTGATGGAGTTTAGGAGGTCGTATCGGAAAGGGGTAAACGTGGTACTGACTTCTTTGGTCATAGAGAGGGCATGAGACATAGTCTCGATTTAAGAGAGGGTTTTAAAGACGAGGGATTTGTTTGAGGTAGATTTGGAGGGAAGTGGTCATGCCACGTAAGTCGAAGAGGGGATTTGGAGGTCGTCGCTGACCATCTTGAGATGGGGACCGCTAAGGTACATCGTCAAGGCGATCAGTGATTATGGATTGACCGTTTCGAGATGGGGACCGCTAAGGTACATCGTCCAAACGGTCAGGAATCTGGATTGACCGTTTAGAGATAGGGACCACTAAGGTATATCGTCCAAACGATCGGTAGGGTTTGAAAGAGGGGGTAAGGCTTGAGTATGAGGGCCTTTGATGGAGTTGTGGATTGATTTGTGAAGAAGTGGTGTTAAAATACCGCGCGAAAAATAGTGGGACGTCACACCTCCCCCCTTATATGAAGAAATTATTATTTCTTAACATAAGTGGCGGGTGGCTTGGAATGAAAAATTTTGAGCGAAAAATAGTGGGACATCACACCTCCCCCCTTATATGAAGAAATTTTTATATTTCTTAGCATAAGGATCGGGTGTTTTGAAACAAAAATAAAACTTGATTCAATGAAATTAAAGAAAATACTTGGGGTTAAATAATAAAAAAAACAAAAGAAATTAAAGAAATACGTGGCCAAAAGGGCTAAAGTAATAATGATTATAGAAAAAAAGGGGATTATTTACAAGGATTATTTACAAGGATTAGGAAAGGAATCGGTGTAGGGTATAGGATTGGGGAAGGTTCGGGAAGTATTTACAAGGAAGGTAAAGGAAGGAAGGATTAGGAGTTAGAAGGGGGGGGGTAGGAATATTCGAGGTATTGGAGCGAGGGATCGTCCAGGATGAACGCGAGGTCGTAACCATCTTGATAGTGGTCATTGAACCACCTCAGAAATTCGGGTGTCAGTTCCGAAATATCCGGAATTCGGAAGGCTGACCCCGTATCCAGGATTTCCACGTCACCTGGGTAAGGAGGGAGGATGGAGGGAATTAGGGAGGTGGAGGTTTGGGAAGAAAAAGGGTATGAATAGGGAATGGAATGGGCGAGTGGCTCCATCATCCCAATATTCACGGGAGGGTTGTTTTGGGGCCTTGGAGTTGTGGCCTCTTGGAGGTCGTCGTTGTCTTTTGGCGAAGGCGGGGGGGAGTCGTCGAGGGTGATGACTTCCGGGTTTTCTGCTTCTGCCTCCCTGATGATGACCGAGGAAACGACCCTTGGGAGGAGGGGCGAAATGCTTCGGCCCTCCCTGGTCGTCTCTCGGCGCATCCACCGCAGGTGAGATAGGCGCCTGGCCTTTCCTCCCCCCTTTTGTCCAGGCCTGGGTACCTTGCCTTTTCCCCATCGGTTGGGCATGTTTGTTTATTGTTTGATATCGTTTCTAGATAAAGAAATTAGAGTATTAACACATGAGTTGTTAGTAATGATCAGCCGGGGTTTTCGCGTACGCGACCAAGGCGCGCTTTGTTTGCGTGTATTATTCGGGTTTTGCCCTTCCATGATATCTTCAGGTTTTGTGAGGGAATAACCTCTATTATTGTGTGCGGACCGGAGTATTGGTCCCCGAATTTTCCTTTACGTGGTTCTATAAGTACGAAAACGGAGTCGCCTGGTTGGAAGGTCTGTTTGTTTATGTGTTGGTCATAATATTTTTTGTAACGAAGTTTAGATTCTTTTAATTTTTCTGCAGCGGCAGTTTGCAGTTCTTGTACCTTCGCGTTTAGCCTTGAGAGGTAATGATTATAAGTTTCGTTTTCAAAATCTTCGGGCATCCTTGTTCGGCTGGGTACCCGAGCTATTTTCCCGAACACTAACTCGTGCGGTGTGTAACCAGTGCCTTCGTGGACGCTGGTATTATAACAGAACGCGGCCAAGTCTGTCCATTCGTCCCAGTCACTGTGTTTACTTATAAACATTTTCAAATATTCTGTTAGGACGAGGTGCGATCGCTCTAGAGAACCGTTAGTCTGTGGGTGAAAGGCTGTGGTTCTAAATTGTTCGATTTTAAACTTTTTCGCGATAGCTTTCATGAATTTACTAGTGAAGTTTGCTCCTTGGTCGGTGAGGATGGCTCTGGGAGCTCCGAATTGACAGATAAATTTCTTTATAAACGCATCTGCGACTTTTATTGATGTAGTTTGTTTAAGGGGTACGCACACGAAGTATTTTGTTAGTAAGTCTTGCATTGTTAGTATATAGGTGTTCCCTTCTCTAGTGGTAGGTAGTGGTCCTACGATGTCCAATGCAATCTTGTCGAAGGCTTGTCCAGGCGTGTCAGTTAGAATCATAGGTTGCCTGGTTTTAACACGGACGAGTTTCTTTCGCTGACAGTCCTCGCATGTTCTAATATAGTCTTCCACGTCTTTCTTCATCCCTTTCCAAAAATAATGATGACGAATTCGATTGTATGTTTTCGTTACTCCCTTGTGTCCGGCTAATGCGGATGCGTGATTTTCGGTAATAATATTTTGTCTTTTGGATTCTTCGGGAATTTGAACTAGTTGTAAACATATAGTGACACTGATGTCCTCTTCGTTGACGGCTTCGAGGATACCCGTAATGACATTTTGCCAGCTTAATTGATCCAAGTTCGATGTTTTGGCTATACTGAAGGATGGTATTTGAAGCTCGTGTACCGTATATTTAAGGTAGGAAAGGGCTTTGCCCCATGTAGTCATAGTTAGTGGTGTATTTTGTGTTTCTTTAACAACCAGTCCTATAAAGATTTGCCCTTTTTTGTGAGTTACGTGGGCCCTACCCAATGGGAGATCGCCAGGTATTGTCAGGATTCCCGTTTCCAGCAATTCCTTTGCTCCGTTGTCGCAAGGTTTTCCATCCACGCTTAGAAAGAAAACGAGCGTTTCTTTTCGTAGGGATAATGGGTCGCGACTGATTAGTGGCGTTATTCGGATATTTCGTTCGGGATCTGCTTCGTATGCCGCGTCCAAAGAATCGTTTAGTCCAATTATCGAAGATTCTGAGTCTGATTCATCCGATGCGTTGGAATCCACTTCGGAGTCAAGGTCGTTCTCTTCCTGCGGCGTTGGCGATTGTGGAGGTGAAATAATAGGTTCGTCCGCTAATTCCTTTTCGTCTTCCTGCGGCGTTGGCGATTGTGGAGGTGAAATAATAGGGGCGTCCGCTAATTCCGTTTCTTCTTCCTGACTTACTTCATCTTCTTCGCTACTCATCGGTTCCGGCGGGTTTTCTGCACTGGTCAACTTTTGGCGCACCTTTCTGGGCGGCTGTACTCTGGTAGGTTTTGTTCTTGGGCGAGTTTTATACGTGGGTCTAGTTGATGGCGTGGTGAGTCGGGGCCTCCCGGGACCTCGTTTAGCCGGGGGTTGATAGTCGTCATCAGCTTCCTCTCGTGGTCGTACTGGATATGCCTCCACTGTGGGAGGATTGCGGGATAATGCATCGGCAAGCTTGTTACTCTTGCCTGGTTGATAGCGAATTTCGTATTCATATTCAGCTAATTTCAGCCGCCACCTAACGAGACGCGACGTAGGGTCCTTTACCTTGTGTAGCCAAATCAATGGTTGATGGTCAGTAAATAAAATGAATTTCCGTCCATATAGGTAGGGTCGAAAGTATCTGACGCAATATACAATGGCTAAAAGTTCTTTCTCTATTGTTGAGTAGTTCGTTTCTGCTTTATTCAGAACACGGGAGGCGTACGCGATCGGTAATTCCTTTTCGTTGGCAGTCTGACTCAATATTCCTCCTATAGCGAATTCGGAAGCGTCGGTGGTAACATGGAATTCCAGGTCAAAATTTGGATATTGCAGGATAGGTTCTTTCTGTAATGCTAACTTTAAGTGGTCAAAAGCCGTCTTCTGGGACGGTCCCCACTCGAATATTGTGTCCCTTTTTAATAGTTGGGTTAACGGACGAGCTATTTTGGAAAAGTCCGGGATGAACCTCCTATAATATCCGGTTAGTCCAAGGAATTGTTTAATTCCTTTTGGTGTATTTGGTGCCGGGTAGTTTCGGACGGCTTCAATTTTCCCTAGATCGGGTTTTACCCCTTGCTCGGTAATTATGTGACCTAAGTACGCGACTTCCTTGTGTAGGAACTTACATTTGGAAGGTTGGAGTTTGAGCTTCGCTTCTCGCAAACGGTGAGCAAGTTTCTTAAATTTAATTAAGTGCTCAGTAAGGGAACTTGCGTAAAGGACGATGTCGTCCAAATATACGAACATTTCGGTGCCCTGGAGTCCAGTAAGGGTATGATCCATTAGACGTTGGAAGGTAGCTGGTGCATTACAGAGTCCGAATGGCATCCTTTTAAATTCATAGTGTCCATGTGGCGTGGAAAAAGCTGTTTTATGTGCGTCTTCAGGTTTCATAGGTATTTGGTGAAATCCCGAAGCAAGATCGAACACGGAAAAGTATTTGGCTCCCCCCAATTGGTCCAATATTTCGTTGATATTAGGAATTGGGTAAGCGTCGGGAACGGTCTTTTTGTTTAGGTCCCTAAAATCGAGTACCATTCGCCATAGGATTTCTCCATCGGGTCCTGGTTTCTTAGACACAATCCAGATTGGTGAATTGTAAGGTGATAATGAAGGCTTTATAATTTCTTGGTCTAATAATTTTTGTACTTGCTTATCGATTTCTTTCTTATGTACTGGAGGGAAGCGATATTGTTTAGTATTGATAGGCACTGGGTCCGTGGTCTGGATTCCATGCTGGATAGCATTCGTATGACCCAACTTCTCATTTGGTAAATGGAAAAGATCATGGTATTTATTTAAAATTCCTTGGACATGGAGCTTTTCCTCCGGATTCATATGTTCCGCTGAATTTAGCTCGAGCACTTGTTCCATCCTTGTTGAGGATTTTTCAGAAATTGTTGATACTTCCTCACCCGACGCCACAGCAAGAGACTCCTGGGATTCTAGGGGAAGGGTTGTTTCGGCATAATGCCTTGGGGATGAGAGCGAGTGTATCTCTGAATGATGGATCAATGGGTCCTGGGGATGAAGGGGCTTGATTTTTGTTAAGGTTGGGATAGGAGTGACGCATTTAGTCGTCTTAGTCTCTGTTGGTCGTCTTTGTTTGGGTTCTGGAGTCACAATTTCGAATTCTTCCAATTCAATAGTAGGTATAGTGATCGTTATGTCCGTTTCGTTAGAATTTATTATTTGTAAGTATGCTTTGCCGTCTTGATTACGGACAAGAGCATTACCAGCGTGAATCCCAGCGCCTAAATCTAATCTTGGTAAATATCCTTCCTTTATGTCTGAGTTTGATATGTTTATAAAAGAAACAGTTTTTGACCTAGCGGGTAGCACGACTTGACCACTGTTTACAAACGGAATGGAATTTCCGTTGAACTCCAACTGTTTTTTCGAATAATGTATTGAAGCATCTTGTTCCATAAAGAATTCAGTTCCTAATATACCGTGTGGTTTAATCGGGAAATCGTTTTCAACTACGTGGAACGTAACGTCGTTACCTAATAAGGTTATTTTTATTGTCCCGAGGGTGGAAACGAGGTCTTTAGCGATGCCTCTAAGTTGTACCTGTTTGTTTACGTCTATATTTTGAGATCGTTTTACGGTGTGAATTTTCAATAAGTTTACTTCAGAACCGGTGTCAATCATTAGTTCCGGAGTTCTTTCGAAGTCTGGAGATCGGATAATTACGGACGGGGTTTCGCCAACTGTATTTAACCATGCGGTGGCGATCCTAGTTTTGGCATTCCCGATTCCGCTTGTGTCGTTATTGGACGCGCTCCTGCCTGGCCCGTTCCACGGTACGCCTCCATAGTTGGCCGTGGGGGCAGAGCGTTTCCCGAGTCTCGCTCTTGGAAGGTTCCAGGGTTCCTTTCGTTACGATTGAATAAACGTTTCCTACATTCTGAAATTAAATGTCCGGGATTTTTGCAATACGCGCAGATGCGCAATTCCGTGGGTCTAGAAGGAGGAGGTCGAGTTTTGTCCCAGTAGGGGATTATAGGATTTGGGGCTTGATTACCATATCCTGTTACTCGGTTTTGAGGATATCGTTCGGTCGGTCGATAGTTCAAACCTTGGTAGCTCCTACAGGATAGTGCGTCGTGCCCTGTCTTATTGCAAACCTGGCATACGAGTTTTGGTGCTTTCTGTTCTGAAAACCTTCGGTGGTCCCTGTCCATTTTCTTATCCACGAGTACGGCTGCCTCGAAGGCTTCTTCAAGTGTTTCGAAATTATGTTGTAATAACATTGTTCTTACGTGAGGCGGAAGACCATCTATGAACGAGTCCAAGGTTAGGCGATCCACGTCCATGGTTTGTGCGAAGTCGTCGCGATATTCTCTATTCTCTTCCAAGATGGCGAACCGGAGGTCTTTAACGCGTGAAATGTATGCCAACATATGTTCGTTGGTTCCTTTTATAATATTCGCGAGTTCCCCTCGGTAGTGGTCCGATGTCTCGGCAGGGGAGAAAGTGCGTTTAAGCTGTTTAATTAAGTCGTTTACGGTTTCGAAGACCCGATCCTCAACCGCCAAGTACGCGTGATCTTGTAGCTTGTTTATCAACAACCTCGCTAGTTGGGGTTCGGCTTGCGAGGGAACCAGAGCCTTAGCCCTATTGCAAGCTCTCGCGAATTGTAAAACGGACATGTTATGGCCGTTAAATTTTGGGACGGTTTCTATCGCGTCCTTTAATCTGATCTGGGGTAATGGTTCCTGGTCCGGAACATGGTCACGAGTCAGCGTATCAGGCTCTTTGTTATATCTTAGCACGGGTTTTCTATCAAAACGGGAGGAACCCGGCGTGGCAAATTTATTCGCGGATGGTGGGGGTGTAGGAGATTTTTCCATTGTCTGTAGTATAAGTTTTACTTGTTCGGCGAGACCTTCCAACGTGACGCCGTCAGATTTGGTAACTACGCCCGAATTCATTTTGGGTTTGACAAATTTCGTGTGTAAATTTTCGATTACTGCTCCTTGTTGCTTTAGTGTTTTGATTTGCCCTAATAATTCGGTAGTCGCGGTGTCTATAGGGTTCATGGAAGGGCCCGCGCCTTGGTTTATTGCGTAAGGCTCATCAGTTTCGTCGTAATCGGACATGTTAAAATCGTTTGACTCTATTTGTTCAAAAAATGATCGGTTAATTTTTTTTTGGCGTCCGGTAGCCGCTTTGCAAACTTAGGGAGTTCTATCCCTAGAACCAATAATTATCAATCCGTAATGGTTCCTGTTTAAGAGGAGAAAACGTTCGGTGCACTCGGAGCAACTACTTAGGGGACGCGTTTGGAATAGGGGGTTTTTGCAACGAGAGCACTTTGGGAATATGTTATGTACAGAATAATAATGTTCCTGATTGATTTCGTTCACTTCAATCGGGTCCAGGTCGAAGCAGTGAAGGCAAATATTACAGCCTCCCGTGGTCGTTGCTACACCGCCCGAAACACAGGTCAGTTCCCTGGTATATGCCAATTGGTTCACAAATTGGCGGTACAGGTTTGGTAGATGTTGCAGTTGAAATCTGCTACACATACTAGGTGTAGGGATGTAGAGGGTAACGTGCGTACAGAGGATCAATTTTTTAGTTAACGGTATTCAAGCGTCCCACCTCTCTAGTATACAAAGTTATATTGCTACATTAGCCGTTACTTAGAATTCGGGATGTTCTATGCTCGTTTGGTTATTGAATTCTCGGTGGCTCTCACTAGCTAGGAGATACCAATCCGAACACACTACACAACTGCTCACGGGGCAGATTTGAAACAGAGCGGAATTGCACCACGAGCAATTGGGAGACACCGCCGGGGTCTGATAATAATGGATTTGATATAAAATTTCCACACTTGTTAGATCTTGTTCATAGCAACTCGAACAAATGTCGTCTCCTTCATAAGTTGTAGCTATTTTCCCGGAGACACAGATCAACCACCGCATATGTGCCGTTAAAATTTGTAATCTGCGGCTGCGGTAATTTAATGTGCCACGATGTGGGTATTTAATGCACATTTTTAATAGGCCTTTGTGGGTGCCGTATAATAGAGAATTTATTTCTATTAACAAAGAACGAATCCCACCGCTGTCACCAAAATTATGTCACGTCCCGGGTGAAGGTCTTTGGGGACAATGACATGTGGGGATATTATTCGAAGGGAATTCAGGCGCGAATGCAAGATTCGTGGCACTGAATGTGAGTAGGATGCAGGCGCGAATGCCAGATTCGTGGCGCTGCGGAGAGTAGGATTCAGGCGCGAATACGTGATTCGTGGCACTGAATGTTCGAAAGGATGCAGGCGCGAATGCCAGATTCGTGGCACTGCGGAGAGTAGGATGCAGGCGCGAATGCCAGATTCGTGGCGCTGCGGAGAGTAGGATGCAGGCGCGAATGCCAGATTCGTGGCGCTGCGGAGGGTAGGATTCAGGCGCGAATACGTGATTCGTGGCACTGAATGTTCGGAAGGATGCAGGCGCGAATGCCAGATTCGTGGCGCTGCGGAGAGTAGGATGCAGGCGCGAATGCCAGATTCGTGGCACTGCGGAGAGTAGGAATTCAGGCGCGAATGCAAGATTCGTGGCACTGAATGTGAGTAGGATGCAGGCGCGAATGCCAGATTCGTGGCGCTGCGGAGAGTAGGATTCAGGCGCGAATACGTGATTCGTGGCACTGAATGTTCGAAAGGATGCAGGCGCGAATGCCAGATTCGTGGCACTGCGGAGAGTAGGATGCAGGCGCGAATGCCAGATTCGTGGCGCTGCGGAGAGTAGGATGCAGGCGCGAATGCCAGATTCGTGGCGCTGCGGAGGGTAGGATTCAGGCGCGAATACGTGATTCGTGGCACTGAATGTTCGGAAGGATGCAGGCGCGAATGCCAGATTCGTGGCGCTGCGGAGAGTAGGATGCAGGCGCGAATGCCAGATTCGTGGCACTGCGGAGAGTAGGAATTCAGGCGCGAATGCCAGATTCGTGGCGCTGAATGATCGGAGGGATGCAGGCGCGAATGCCAGATTCGTGGCGCTGCGGAGATTAGGAATTTTAGGCGCGAATACGTGATTCGTGGCACTATGGTGTGTAGGATTTAGGCGCGAATGCCAGATTCGTAGCACTGAACGACCAGGGAAGGTTTAGATAGTTATGGTCCCTGTGGTGACACCCGTTAGAGCACTTTGTTTTGGTTTCACAAATTGGATTTACCGTTGCATAGGCGAAAGAAGTTATACGTAATAATTCCGAGAAACTCGTCTGAACGTGCGGCTATACACAGGCCATGCAAAAGTATGTTAGTAAACACGGCAAGCGCTCTCGCGTTCGCGAACTAGAATCAGCTGTTTCGTTACCTTGTTCGTTTGGTTTTTTAGATCTCTCGTAACCAATGGGTAAATACAAATAATTTGAGGCGTGATTGAAACAAAGCGGTTTATTGGCTTTGCTGAAGCGTTAAATTATAATAATGCTGGTCTTTGAGTATTTGGTACATAACATTTATATAAAGATTTATGACATTTATAATATATATATATGAACATGAAACATGTGAATATTAGCGATAAAGGCTTAGAATGTATACGAAATGTGACTAGTAATAATAATTAGTAAAAGCAATGAGAATAAGATGATAAAGCAAAACAATACGTTAATAAAGCAATAAGTAGAAGCAGAGAATAAGATAATAGAGCAATAAACATAAGCAATAATAAAATAGAAATATATTAGGTAATATGAATGGAGATGATATACACTAATGAAATAGGTAGTTGTAATCGCTTACGATTGATGTCGTCGATAATAGAACTGAGTCTAACACTTTAAAAATGCGCGACTTGTCAACTATGACTCTCCTTCACGAGAAGTTCCCGTAGAAGAAGCTCTCTGGCCGTTTTGGGCCTTGTATTTATACTATTGTCGGGATTGTTAGGGGTGAAGAGTGTGCGCGGTATGCACCTTGACTGATCTTTGAAGATGCGTCGCAATTACTTATTAATAGAGTCGGTGTTTAGGGGTTTTATGTGGCCTTGTCTTGTACTGGTAATGGGTGAAGGGTATGTGCGGTGTGTTCCATGGCACGTAGGCCAAATCTGCGTCGCGGTAATGATCACGTGTTGATCATGAGGGTAAATATGCGTCGCATTTACATTATAAATAGATTTAGTTTTCAGGTGTTTTTACACATAGGCTTTCGAAGCGGAATACTCAACCCATTTGATGGAGTTTAGGAGGTCGTATCGGAAAGGGGTAAACGTGGTACTGACTTCTTTGGTCATAGAGAGGGCATGAGACATAGTCTCGATTTAAGAGAGGGTTTTAAAGACGAGGGATTTGTTTGAGGTAGATTTGGAGGGAAGTGGTCATGCCACGTAAGTCGAAGAGGGGATTTGGAGGTCGTCGCTGACCATCTTGAGATGGGGACCGCTAAGGTACATCGTCAAGGCGATCAGTGATTATGGATTGACCGTTTCGAGATGGGGACCGCTAAGGTACATCGTCCAAACGGTCAGGAATCTGGATTGACCGTTTAGAGATAGGGACCACTAAGGTATATCGTCCAAACGATCGGTAGGGTTTGAAAGAGGGGGTAAGGCTTGAGTATGAGGGCCTTTGATGGAGTTGTGGATTGATTTGTGAAGAAGTGGTGTTAAAATACCGCGCGAAAAATAGTGGGACGTCACAATGGCTCGATCATGACGCGTCGCTGTATCGATTTTTAACGAAATCAATCGTCCCTTACACGACCTTTTGATCACGTTTTTCCAAATGTCATATATTTCAGTGACATATTCCATTATGTTGTTCGAACTGATCACTGGGATATTTATGTAAGGTAATAATTTGCTGACACTGATAAATGTGATAAAATATGAAATATATATTAAAAGAGAACAATGTGGTTAATACAAAGACTGTTCAGGTCGAACGTTGCGGCGGAACTGCCGGCTTCGACGCCGATCGTCGACGACGTTCGGCAATGCGTCACTCACCACGCACGCACGCATACACACGCGCCGTGACAACAAACGCCACGCGGTCTCGCCTCAAACGCACATGCCGACGAATCGCACGGCCACATCTCTTAAAACCTACATTTAAGCCTTTGAATATTTGCTCCGTAAGAATTTTAAATGCCTTGGAATCAAATAATGTAAATGGTTGGGATTCTTTGGTAACCAAATCAACGCAGGCATTTGTCACTTCTTCTGCGGACAGTTTAACGGAAAATGATTTTTTCTTGTCGCGAATATTGTCTTCTTTCGGTGCTTCGTCAAATTTCTCCCTTTCTTCTATATATATATATATATATATATATATATATATATATATATATATATATAAGCACCATTTAGATATATATATATATATATATATATATATATATATATATCTAAATGGTGCTTAACAATGTGCCTTTTCAAATTCGTGAGATGCGATCCTTCAAATTTCAGTTTACATGTTTTGCATGTACTCTCATTTTTGTCGTTATCAAAACGAAAAAATTCCCGTACGAAGATATTTCTCTTTCGACCCATGATGCTAACAAGGACACAAAGTTTAAAATAAACTAAAGCAATGATAAAGTAAAATTAAACTAATAAACTAATAATACCTTAATAATTTATTATCGTTTCAATTTATTCTTAAATGCCCTGGAAGCAACAGTTTATTGTCATTCCAGTTATTTACTCAAACTGAAATAATCGTAGATACACATTGTTAGGCATTGGCTGACGAGCCGCAAACGTCAGCCAATAGAACGGATGCTCACGGTCATTAAAGGCGCCCATTTCAAATCAACTAAAATGATTTGATTCGGATTGAATAAATTAATAAGAAAATTACATTACAATTTTTTTACACTGTCATTGGAAACTAAACTCTCTCAGGATGACGATAAACCAAGAAATCTTTGCAGAATTGTAGATGTATTCTTTATATTTGATTTAGACTTGTGCTGTTTTGTATCCTGGTGCTGTTTTACCTGAAAATAGGAATATAAGACCCGCCACCAATAACAAGACACCAACCACACATGTGCACAAACACTACAAAATTTAACTGAAACTTTAAACAATTTAATAGACCCAGAACTCCCAGTATCACCAACCTGTCCAATGCCAGCAATAGTAAAACTAATATTGCAAATTTTACATTTTGCATTGAATTGAGATTATATTTGACATATTGTTTTAATTGAATTAAAAATACATGTTTTTGTCCCAATTACGGTACCCTGAAAAGTGCGTTGTCTGTATTACGGTGCCATTTTTTGAATAACGTTCCCACGGTTAGGTTATGTCTTCGAACTTTGAACTGTTCAAAACATTTTTTTCTCTACGAGAGGTGTTTGTATGTAATTTAATATTACGTTTTCATTACAAAACAAAATATGCAAATATTAAGCTTGTTCTTATAACTAAAGCCAGCATTGAATGTTTTGATTACTTTTATGGAACGTTACTTAAAAATAATTGTATAATATTGAAGAAAGTCATTGAAAATTGATAGGAAAGTAATTACATAATTTTTATTAAATCTTTTATTTTATATGCATGAATTCAAATGGGGTGGAATTTGGTGGATCTCGCCCTCAGGTACAGGTGTCATTAAATAAAGCTACTGAAAATTGATAGCACAGTAAATTACATAATCTTTATTGAATTTTTTATTTTATTTAACATTTATAAATTCAAAAGGGAGGGTCTTTGATGGGGGGTGTTGGCTCCCAGGTGCAAGTGCCGTACTATTTGTTGCACGTCTCCTTTGTTTTGTTTTCTGAGATTCTTTTTTGACAACAGTCTTCGCAACTCTTATTAATTTTTTCAGTTCCTTCTACTTTTCTATCTCTTGCTTCTTCTCTTCTTTTTCTCTACGCCATCTTAGACCCTCTTCCGATGTTAAGACTGATGGCAATTTTATTTTGTTTGGTCGTTTATTTTTTGCGGAAGCATTTTCTTTGGGCCAAAATATGAAGTCCTTAAATTGGAAAGGTATTTTAGCGTTTTCCTTGCTGGTACAATTTTCCTTACCTTCTTCACAATATGAAGGCAAACCACTATTTCCTATTGCACTATAGTGCTGAATATCTTCCAATACTTTAGGCTTATCTGTACATATCTTTCTTTCATTGCTGATACTAGGGGTAAAAATTTTGTTTGTTTCTTTGGTATTTGTATTAAAAGTATTCAGCACATGAAGTGAGTTGCATTTGGTGGCAAAACTGTCAATACTATGCCATGCGTGTGGCAAAACTCGCTTAGCGGCTGCGTCAAGTGCGACACATGCCCATCCACAAATTAAATTATAGGTAATTCGTAATTCATTTTTACGATCCACGGCCAAAATGTTATTGCAACATATTCATAGAAAAGCATGGCAGGCATCCATCCTTTGTCTGAGGTACCAGCACAAAAGTCCGATGGTAAATTGGCATAGATGTTACTGGGGACTCTCTTATAATTATAGACTACCATCGTTGGGGCTAACTGCCCTGCCGCATTACCCGTGACGAGAACTGTTAAATTTTCTTTCTCGTTATTCTCTACTATTTTATATATATTTTTGAACCATTTTTTGCGAGCACACGGCCTCCTTTAGGATTAATAACAATGACGTTTCGTCGCTGTTGAATACCCTGCACGCATCAATATTTGCTGGATTTTCCTTCTTTAAATAATTGTCAATATCTTTGAACCAGGATTTAACATTTTCTTCAGACACTAAAGCTCTGGAGATTGAAACATTTTCACACATTCTTAACTTCAATTCGGGATGTCGACGAAGAAATGCTTCATACCAGTGCCGACCTGGTGGACTATTGATGAAGGGACTTGGCATGTTTGAGTTTTTGATAAAAACAGCCACACTGTTTAATAAATGTTCCTTTGTCACGGGACTTCCATTGCCTGACATAAATAAAATCCAATGCACAATTCGATTTTCTTCATCCCCACTTATTACCGTTGCAGGTCCTGGTTTATTACTCTTGTATTTCTTTATTATCTTACTATGGATCGTTGTCCGTGGAATATTATACAGTCTGCTGGCAGAGTTTATGGGAGTTCCCGACCTTACATCTTCCAAAGCTTTCGCCAGTGCGTCTTCATTATACGCCTTACGTTTCTTTGCAATTTTACTCATTTCGATAGTTACTGAGATAAAGGATATTTATAAAGTAATTTGTTAAATAAATATTGCATAAATATTTATTAATTTATACTTACAGTGTCTACGTGTATCAATATTCTCACAGTTTCTCGCATCAAAAATGTCTCGTATTCAAAGCTCCCGTGATTCTGTTCACACCAGTTCACAATGTGGCGGGAAATAGGTTGTCGAAGACGAATAGTTATTCGGAACGCGCTACCGGGATACACAGGATAGGGCATTACCGAATGAATTTAGACTTGGGACACTTATGTGGTAGAGATTCTCTTTATTGGCAGCCAACTGGCTGTAACGTATGCAAAACGTCGCACGTGGTACGCGAACAAAGGACTCTCCTTTGTAAGGCCTCAATGGTGGCCTTCGCGTCTCGTAGTCTGGATGTTACTGCCTCCACGCATTCTCTCGCCTCCAGGCGCTGCTTCCGGCGCCCTGGTTTCGAGGCTTCAATACGCGTGGACGGTGGCGCCTCCTGACGGCGCAGTGGCGGGGTCGCCACATCCACCCCCCCCCCCCCAGAGGCCTCCGATGAAAGAGGGGGAATCGAGAAAGAAACCCTTCTACCGTCCTTTATACTCTGGGTCGCCCGAGCCAGAATCGCCGGGCGCTTGCGTGCTGGGGAAAATGGTAGCGCCTGTGGGCGCAAAATTGAGGTAGAATGCGGAACTGGCATCCTCTCCAACTGTGGTTCCCGCAGAGGAACAGGCTGCGGTTCCGGCGACGAAGCAGGCTGCGGAGCGGGCAGCAAAACAGGCTGCGGAACAGGCAGCGAGGCAGGCCGCGGAGCAGGCAGCAAAACAGGCAGCACAACAGGCTGCGGATCAGGCAGCACAACAGGCTGCGGATCAGGCCGCGAAGCAGGCTGCGGAGCGGGCAGCAAAACAGGCTGCGGATCCGGCAGCGACGAAGCTTCCGGAGCAGCGTCCAATTCCGAGTCAGGGAACGACGTCGGCGGGGCCACCCGCGACGACCGTTGAGAGGGCCGCAGTGGCGGCCGAGTGAGCCGTGGCAGCTGAGAAGTGGGCTGCGACGATCGCGGAGCAGGCCGCGGCGACAGCAAGGCTGGCTGCGGCGGCGGCGGGGCAGGCCACGATGGCAGCTGGGCAGGCAGCAACGGCGGCAGAGGAGGCCGCGACAACGGCGGCGCAAACTGCGACAACGGCAGCGAAGGCCACAACGGCAGCCGAGCAGGCTGCAACGACAGCGGGGCAGGCTGCGATGGCAGCGGAGCAGGCTGCGATGGCAGCAGAACAGGCCGCGATGGCGGCAGGGCACTCCAGGATGACGAGCCCCCCACTTCAGAGTCACCCTCCGCAATATGTGCCGGCTTCAGAACCTCCGTTGACACGGACCTCTCCTCGCCGTTCACGCGGATGATGAAAACCTTGCTGTTAACACGGCGGACCACCTCGTACGGGCCAGCATACGGCGGCTCCAATGGGCAGCGCACCGAGTCCACGCGCTTGAAGACGTGGGTACACGTAGCTAGGCTGCTGAAAGTAAACAGAGCCGACCTAGAATGGTTACTTGTCGGCATGGGACACACAGTCCTCATGTGCACAGCGAGCCGCTCAGCAATCCCCTGCGGGTTCGCAGGGATGTCCCTGGTCACGAAAAACTCCCCCGGCACACGAAGCGTAGTTCCAAACAACATCTCGGCAGGAGATGCTTGAAGGTCTTGCTTGAACGCCGTACGGAGACCCAAAAGTACGAGGGGCAATGACCGAGGCCAGGGAACCATCGGATTACACATTAACGCTGCCTTTAAAGCTCGATGCCATCGCTCCACCATCCCATTGGACTGTGGATGATACGCCATCGTGCGAATCCTATTCGCACCAATGGCCCTTGTCAAGGCAGCAAACAGCGCCGACTCAAATTGAGCTCCTTGGTCGGTCGTGATGGTGAGCGGGGTCCCGAACTGGCACACCCAATTATTTAGGAAGGCGGTGGCAACCGTGCCCGCTTGCATGTCCGCGAGTGGCACGGCCACTGGCCAACGCGAGGATCGGTCCAGAATAGTCAGGCAATATCTTAAGTCCCCTACCTGAGGTAAAACGATCAAGTCTATATGCACGTGATTAAAACGATTGTCCGGTACCACTATGCTGTCCGGAAGGAGTTTATTGTGGCGGTGGACCTTCGCCTTCTGACACGGCACACACTCACGCGACCAACGCAACGCATCACTTCCGATCGCCGGCCAGACGAATTTCTTCCTGAGGCACCGAGACGTAACACGACCACTAGGATGCGACAGTCCATGAATTACGTCGAATGCAGTCCTGCGGAGGGACCGGGGCAGGTACGGCCGAACCACGCCGTCCTTGACGCCGCGCCAGACGTCCTCCTCTTCAATGGACAGCAACTGGAGGTTCAGCGATGAGTCCTCACACACGGAGACCAGCTCATCGTCCGACTCCTGGGCCGCCCTGATGACAGCTGCGCTCAGCTGGGTGGGCATTGTTATCGCTGCAATGCGCGACAGCGCATCCGCCACTACGTTGTCTTCGCCCTTTATATGGCGAATGTCAGTGGTGAATTGGGAGATGAAGTCCAGGTGCCGCTGCTGTCGAGGGCTAGCCCGATCAGCTCGCTGCGCAAAGGCGAATGTGAGCGGTAAGTGGTCAGTGCGCACAGCAAATGGACGTCCATCCAATATGTGCTTGAAGAACTTCACCGCTGAGTAAATGGCAAGTAACTCGCGGTCATAAGTGCTGTAGCGCACCTCAGGACCCTGCAGCTTACGGGAGAAAAAACCCAGCGGGGCACACTCACCGTCTGCACCCTGCTCGAGGACTACCCCAATGGCGACATCGGAGGCGTCAGTTGTTAATGTCAGCTGAGCCGACGGCAATACAAAGGCGGTACGAACCGCACAGGAAATACTGTCCTTACACCCTTGAAAGGCCTCCTCGGCCATGGGGGTCCATGCAATCCGCGTTTGGTCGCGCTTCTTCGCCCCCTTCATATACAACGTGAGCGGAGCTTGGATCTCCGCTGCCCTTGGAATACAGCGGCGGTAGTAATTGAGCATCCCAAGGAACCGGCGCAACTCGGAGACCGTGGACGGCTTCGGAAAGGCTGTGATGGCCTGGGCTCGAGCCTTCGGGGGCCGATATCCATCCCGGTTCACTACATACCCGAGATACGTTACCTCGGTCAACCCGAGACGACACTTGGCGGGGTTGATCGTCAAGTTGTGCTTTCGCAAAATGTCGAAAACAGTCGTGAGGTGCCTCTCATGCTCCTCGTGCGAACCAGAGGCCACGATTAGATCATCCAAGTAGCAGCGCACGGTCCATGTGCCGCTGGAGCGTCTGCGCAGCGTTCTTGAGACCCGGCGGCATGCCCACGAACTCGAATAAGCCGAATGGAGTAGCAATGGCCGTCTTCGCAATGTCCTCAGCTGCAACAGGAATCTGGTGGTAGGCTCGCTTCAAATCTATAACCGAAAAGACCTCCGCTCCCTGCAGGCACTGAAAAATGTCTTCCGGACACGGAAGAGGGTAGCGATCCGCCTGGGTACAGGCGTTGAGCCGACGGAAATCACCAGTAACTCTCCAGTTCTCCACCCCAATCACCTCACTCTCCTCCGCGAGCTCCGCGGGGAGGGGCTCCATCCCAGGAGGGAGAAACTCCTGCTTGAGAGGTGGAGGCTCCTGCTTGGGTACCATATGCAGCGAGCTCGACCACTGGCTGGACGACACTCGCACGACCCCCTGCTGAAGCAGGAGGTTAAAATGCGCTCTGGCCGCTTCGAGCTTGGCTCCCGACAAACGACGAGGACGCTCGTAAACCGGCGGACCGGTTGTCACGATCCGGTGCGAGACGGTGGTAGCAGAGTCGGGTGCCACCATCATCTTAGGGCGTGTGAGGTCGCCGTACCTCTGCATGAGGCTCACGTACGCGGCGCCCTCCGGGGCAATGTCACGGCCAATCGGTACGGTCACGGACACACTGCCCGCGTCAACCAAGCACACGGTACCACGCGAACCTATTTTTGTCAGCGGGTCCAATAACGCGCATTGCTTAATGTCTATTAATAAACCGTAGTGTAATAAAAAGTCCGCACCAATAATCGCGGATCGCGTGTCTGCGATAATAAATGGCCAGCGAAACTCGCGGCGTAAACCAAGGTTCAAGGATAAATGTTTCTGACCATACGTCTTAATTATAGAGCCGTTCGCAGCACTCAAATCAAAGTCAGTAGGCTGCAATCGTCCGCCGCACATGCGTCGAGGTAACAACGACACAATTGCACCGGAGTCCACTAGGAAATCCACTCCCGACTTGCGGTCCCGAACCTGGAGGCGGCACTCCAGCAGCCGTGGTTGCCGGGTAGTGTCCCTGCCGGCACTCGGCTCATCTGCCGACAGGGCCTCTAGTTTAAAGGAGCCTGCGATAAAGTTGATGCCACGTAGTTGCATGGCCGCTCACAGCGATGCGCCTTGACTCCGTACCTGTGATGGAAATAACACATCCCCGCGGTCGCTGGGGATGCAGATCGGGGGCGCGAGCGGGACCAACCCATCCTGCCAGCGGAACGGTCGAGCAGCCTCGTCGTCGCCGCCAATAAGTCGCGATTGAGGGCAATCAGCTGCCCCAACGACGTCCGGATCTCGATCAGGTCCTTTTCAACGGACGAAACCTCACCCAGCGGTGACGGTGAAGACCTTGCTGGCCCTGGGTGAGCAGCCATCACACCGGCGACGCTCGGTACCTCCATCAGTTCCTCAGCCGCCACTGCGAGCTCGTCCAGGACAGGCTCTCTGAAGATCTTCAAAAACCGTTGGGTACTAGCGGGAAGCAGCGCCAGCCACTTCACCCGAAGGACATCTTCAGAGGCGCGATCGCCCGCCAGAGTGCGCATTTGGCGCAGGAGCTGCGACGGCTTCTTATCCTCCAGCTGCATTTCATTTAATAATTTCGCCAACTGGCGATCCGACGAGTCCGAGAACCTCGAGGTAATGTGGGTTTTTAAATACAGGTATTTCCCCTCCTCAGGTGGGCGTCGAACGTCATCCGAGACGTCAAGCAGCGACTCGGGGTCTAAAGCGCCAACGACGAGGTGGTATCTATTTTCGTCTGAAAGCACATTGTGAGTCCTGAACAGGGACTCGACCTGAAAAAACCACAGATCAGCGTTCGTCTTCCAGAACGGCGGCAGCCGGCAGTTATGCACTGCCTCCACGTCCGAGAAAGCAGTCCCAAGACGCTGATTGGCCCGCTGCGCAGCGGAAACCGGCTGGGCTCCCGGCGAGGAAGCGGAAGTGGGGAGTTGACCCAACGAGGCCGATTCAGCGCCATCTTTTTGAGCGCCTTTGTCAGGCGAATGAGTCAGGTGCATGCTGCCCACGTCTCAGCTTATCGGGCTGGTAGAAAAACAACGGACGATAATTGTCCAAGACACTGAAATCGCAAGCCTCACGATATTCACGTGGTCACGCAATGTTCAACCGCGCACTCGATGCCGATTTGCACGTGCAATTATTGTCCCACGCACGCACGATGCCGAGTTGCACGCGCGATTATTGCCCCACGCACGCACGATGCCAAGTTGCACGCGCGATATATGTCCAAGAACGTGAGGTTCACGAGCACGCGATACAGGTCCGATCACACGATATTCATTATCACACGCTGATCAAAAAAAGAAAACTCTTGCGAAATCCCTCGCGGGGGGAAAGATTTAACTCGTGAGCTACGAAAATGCACGGCGCACACGCTCTGCACGGAAATCCCGAACAAAGGGCCACGTGCACAAGGTCCCAAGACCAGAACAATCACGTCGGGGTCACCACTATTCGGAACGCGCTACTGGGATACACAGGATAGGGCATTACCGAATGAATTTAGACTTGGGACACTTATGTGGTAGAGATTCTCTTTATTGGCAGCCAACTGGCTGTAACGTATGCAAAACGTCGCACGTGGTACGCGAACAAAGGACTCTCCTTTGTAAGGCCTCAATGGTGGCCTTCGCGTCTCGTAGTCTGGATGTTACTGCCTCCACGCATTCTCTCGCCTCCAGGCGCTGCTTCCGGCGCCCTGGTTTCGAGGCTTCAATACGCGTGGACGGTGGCGCCTCCTGACGGCGCAGTGGCGGGGTCGCCACAGAGTCTCCGGGTGGAGGAGAAACACGCCACGCATGCGCATGAAGACGCCGTGACGTCAAACCAATCAACGCCAAGATAGGTATTGGCTCCGAACCAATCGACGTCAAGGTTGGTTCCCCCTCCACCCGGGGACTCTTCGCAACTATTTTCTGCCGACGCTGGTTCACACATTCTCAGAAGCGGAAATAAGGTTAGATTTAGCAGTTGCAGAGGGAGCCAGTGGGCAGCGAGGGGCGCGGTAAATAGGGACAAGCGTTAAATGCCTGTCCCTATTACTGGCTTCACTTTAAAAAATACGAAAACGTTTCAAAAAGTGCTCAAAATTTTGTTATTTTTTTCATAAAATTGCAACCTTTTATGATATAATTAACACTTTACATAAATGTAAATCATGATAATTATCAATTTATTCACGTTTGTAAAATACGTGTTCCTTACCGGAAACGGAAGGATAATTTGGTTAAATCCATCGAAATATTCATATTCATTTTTTAATTTCTTTTTACTATGGTTTAATTGTTTAAAAATGCAACCCTGTCGTTCGCAACACATACATTAATAGTTCAACTTAATTAAAAAAATGTATTTCCTTATTTACTTATGCGAGTTTTTTTGTACGGCTTCTTTAACCGGTTAACTGTCAATGTATCATATATGATCAAACAAAAATCTGGCCAATTCTGTCAATGTATCATATATGATCAAATGGAATAACTTTTTTGTTTTCCAACCGATTTGAATGAAACTTGGTATGTAATGGTTTTTGGGGTCGCTGAATCTGAATTTGGCATTGGAATTGAAAAATTCAATATGGCAGACTCAAAATGGCCGAACCAAAATGACTAGCGAATTGTTGGGATTTGTATAAATTATTCGTACTGTATTCTATTCCCTAAGTAAACTCTTACTCCCGTAGTATTTCACGACCCCAGAGTCTACCGTGGCATTTTTTTTTTCAAAATTGTATAGATGTAAAAAAATCAAAATTTATCTGCAGTGGATCCCTACTTATATACTTTCCTGACCATTTTTACATGCGAGATATATGTTAGTGGCTGTTTGCCACCTAGCGGTGACTTTTAGTACTAAGCCGAAACTTGCAGATAAAAAAAAGCACTTGCGGTGGAATTTATGGATGAAGAATTCAGGTATAAAATTATTCGAAACTTTTTCGTAGAAAATAAAAAAACTAAAAAATTAAACCCCTAAACCCTTATTTTTCAGGGGTTGGGGGTGGCATTGAGAAAAGTAACTGCTGCAATCGAATTATAGACAAGAAAACTTCACAAATAAAAAATTTTTAAATAAAAAAGGGTTTAATAAAGAATTGACAAACTCACCCCTAAATTCTATTTTTTTAGGGGTTGGGGGTGTCAGATGAAAAAAATTACCCCCGGAATCGGTTCAGCGACTCAAAAAACCCCTGTATACCAAATTTTGTGTGATTCACTTAATTATTCGATGGTACCAGTTTGGGCACGAATAATGAAAATGACCGTGCCAGTTAACCGGTTAAGGGGACTAGGCAGTCAGAAACTCGATTTTTTTTGTTGCATTTTTCGAAAGTACCACCCTTCCCGATTATAATGCCGTTTGGTTTATGTTAAAATTCGCAAAATTGAGGATTTTATAGCCGAAAAGGTCGAGCGCGCCATAAACCGTTTCTGCGCGCACGCAGGTAGACTAGATTCCTCTTTCGAAACTTTAAGCGCGTTTTTCTCGAAATCATATTTCCTCTTCGTTTTGCAGTGATTGGAGAAAAATGGAGGTATCAGTCGATTTGAAAAAAATTCAGCATATATGAAACCTGTCTAGTTACGACCAGGGCCTACTCATAAGTCTGTAAAAACTCCTGGTTTGTAAAAATAAAAATAGAATGGCTCTTTTCCCTGGCGAAAAATGACGTTTCTTTAAAATTTGCCGTTTTGCAGCCACCATTTTTATAATTTTGATTTTTTTTCTTATTCAATAGCTCCAGGGCAGAATAGGGGCCAGGGCAAAGTATAAATTTCAGAGGATATTTCACAATTAAATTTCTTACGACCAGAATCACTGAAAAATTACAGCGGCTCCAAAAAAAAAAAAAAAAACGCCTACATGTCAGACGACTGTAGAGCTTTCATACATATGTATATAATATTCAAATCATTTCTTTTTTACTGTTTATAGTATTAATAAACATTACCCAAACGTACTAGTCACAATTTGTGTTCATCTCCTTGTAATTAATTCGCAAGGAATACTTGATTTTCGAGCGATCTGACTGCCTAGTCCCCTTAAGTATAAATGCACCGTAATAGGGACAGGGCACCGTAATAGGGACACGTACCCTGGTGTGGTGCGGCGTGCGGTGAAATTTGGAATTAATGAAATAGGTTATGTACAATAATATTGCGTTACGTTTCACGTAATATCATTAATTGTGAAATAAAGTATTTTCGCGTACTTTATTGTTATACAAAAGTATAGAGTACATTTACCTATAATAACGTAAGGTACTTTATTTTAAAGTACGGGTGGCAACCCTATTCTCGCTGGTCCCCGAGATTGGTAAATGGACTTCAACTGCGTCCACACATCGCGCGGCGTAATACAACCCTTTACCTGATTTAATTCGGATGGGCTTATGGATGATATCCGATTTGGCCTTCCAATTTTCCGAGTCCCATTTTTCTGCTGCTAGCTTGGACTCGTTGTCGCCGTCCACGAGATCGGGTCTGGTCTTTGAGTCGCCGACGTATTCTCACTCGTCGTTCTTTACCAGGATCGCTTCCACCCGTATCTTTCACGTGTCGCAATTATCGCGGTTGAGCAGTTCGACAGTCGACACGAGGCGAGTTCAACGTCGCCATCTTTTTCACGTTCACTACCGACTCGCGTTTTTCGCACTATTTTTAACACTGTTGTCACGTCCTGGGTAATGAAAGCCTTGTAGAAAAAGGCGGGAATATTTGAATGACAATCTCAACAGTTCGTCACTGAGGGTAGCTCGTCAGGTCGAATACACCGCCTCTAACGCCCACCACCCAATCATTAATCTAGGCCTGACTAACTTCTTAACCGAGGGAGGGAGTTGTTAACCTTTAGAGGGCCGGGCTGGCCACTACAGTGGCCACTGAAAATTTAAAATTTGAACTTGTTTCTAAGGGTTTTTGATATCGCTAATCACGATTCTATGGTCAGAGTATCGAAATTTTACTCAGAAACAGTGTTGCCAACCTAAACAAGCCTAAATGAATAACAGCAGTTACATTCATATATTATTCTTTCCTTTGGCGTTATCCGGGGCTAACAACGTGGACGTAGAAAGTTTTGTAGCTCTTTTTTTGTTTTTTGGGTTTTTGGGTTTTTTGTGTTATTTTTGGATTTGTTATTTTAGTTTTCTGATTTCACTATTTATTATGTGAGTTGCACGACTGCAGTTCGCATAATAAATAGTAAAGTCACATCTAATTTGAGCTGCTTTTTGGATATTTCACTTAGTGCGGCTGATGATGTTCAGGGCCCAGAAGTTACAGATCCCGAGGATAATGTAGGAGATGGAACTGCCTCGTCAAAATGTTCCAAGGCACCATCTTCCTCTTTATCTTCATGCCTCCGCTTTGGTGTCGGCGTAGACTTATCTGTGGTAGTACGAGCCGTCACCATTTCAAATTTGGGATGCATGCGCGTAAGGTGAAATCTTAAATTCGTGGTATTGCCACATCCCTTCACCTCTTGCTGACAAATTATGCATTAACCTCCCGTAGATGTTTTTGCGAAGTATTTCCAAACTACGCTTTTTGGGGGCACTAAAATAGACAATTAAATAAGATAGACAACTGGTTAAATATATTAGGCAGAGACTCTACAACTACTGTATATTATACCATGAATACTGAAAATTATGAAGAAAATGTTTATGTGTGGATAAAAGGATCATAGAAAATTTGTATGCATACTGTTATGTGATGTAATAACAGCTACGACACCAATGAATTTGGAAAAATTATGTTACCAACAACAATGCTGAAACGTGCAAGTAAAATCTGTTTAAATCAATATAAAGCATGCGTGTGCGACAGGAAAACTGATAAGAAGTTCATGATTATAAAATTAAATAAATAATATGTGATACTGACCTTTTAATAAAAATTCCGCGTGAACTGCACGTAAGTACTACGTGCATACAAAATTCAATCTATCGTTGTATGTTCAGGCCTCAGGGTTTGTTTGAGTGTATCAAACATTTTACATTTCACCGTACACACACCAGAGTTACGATAGAGTTGTACATAGCCAACTGCATCATCGCCGTAGCTTACTCTTGAAGACCTATACAGAGAAATAATACAGTAAGAGTACATAACCTCTTAGGTATTTAATTTCTTTCAAACATATTTCTAGCTTGCAATTGTCTAGTAAAACAATATACTTACACAGAAGTTTTAACATTTCTGTATTCGGCAGAACAGAAGTCTGGATTTGTAGCGAAATAGCTAACCACCATAATAGCGTCCAATGTTGGTAAATTTGTGCTGTCACCTTTAACGAAGTTCTTTTCCATTGCCAATAATATACCTACTTTCATTACTTTCCTTACCTAAGAAATCGAGTAATAAGTACTCGTAAACGATATTTTTTAATATAAACTTGTATGAGCAAATGCGCGAAGTGTCACTCGTCGCTATATATAAATCGCTGTTTACTGTACAATGACGTCACGCGCCGTGATTGGCGTTTGAGATCACATGACTCACAACTTAAAAATGTCAATTTTATTTATTAAATTTTGGTAAAACGAATAAGTGTTTTATTAATATTTCTAGCATTTTAGGCTTTTCATTAATAAATCTGTAGATTTCACTACTTTTCCTTTTTTTTTTCAAATACTGGCAACTCCCCAATTATGTCGGTACTAAAACCCGGTTCTCAATTAAACGTACTCAATCATTTTCGTAAAATTGAGTCATGAGGTAAATTTAGTTTCCACAGAATAAAATGATATGCTTTCGGCGAATAAAAATATAAAGTTAAAGCAAAAATTTTCGTTTGTCCACCCTTCAAAAAAAAGTTATGAACAAAAAAAAATTTTCACCAGCACCCCCATGAAAACTTTTTAATGATTTGACAGTGGGAAATGATTGTCCATCGTTTGTCCACGTATGTCCAACCAAAAATTTCGTTTGTCCACCCTCCAGAATCGAATTATTAATAAAAATAGCCAAGAAGTACGATACGGTTAAAACGACCACGTATAAGTCCGATTTTTTATTAATTAAACAATGCATTTCGTTAGTGTAGATGTAGAAGGTGTTTGTCCACCCCAAGATTTCGTTTGTCCACCCTTCAGAACGGAATTATTATTAGAAAATCGTACTTATACGTGGTCGTTTTAACCGTATGGTACTTCTTGGCTATTTTTATTAATAATTCGATTCTGGAGGGTGGACAAACGAAATTTTTGGTTGGACAAACGTGGACAAACGATGGACAAACATTTCCCACTGTCAAATCATTAAAAAGTTTCCATGGGGGTGTTGGTGAAACATTTTTTTTTTTGTTCATAACTTTTTTTTGAAGGGTGGACAAACGAAAATTTTTGTTGGACAAACGTGGACAACCGATGAAGAAACGAATGCCGTTGAGTTTTTCCGAAAATTCGAATTTGGGGGTGCTATCTGCACAGACCTGGGAAATTCCTATAACACGCAATGGTTGGATCAAATGTCAATGTCTTTAAATCGACTATAGCGCAAGCGCAGTACAAATATTGCAAGATGAGTTTGAAAAAGTGGTCGGCATGTAACAACCGCAATCAGATGCGCTGTCCACACTATTTAATTTACTTATTACGTTTCTACTTCTCTTTAATATTTTAGAAATTTTTGCTATAGATTACTTTTCCTTAAATAATTTTAAAGCTCTATGCACTTCACATGAACTTAATTTTTTCCCACGACCCATTATTTATTGGTGTGTTGCAACTGCACAAATTAAACTGTTTATATTAAATAATTTTCAGTGGAGACTTTACACGGCACTCGATGTTAACGCTTCTTGTGTACGTTTACAACTGAGAAGTGTAACGTTCTCAAACGAGACTGTGCCGTTTGTTACAGGCGATTCCACAAGTAGAGCGGTTTACCTGTGAAATTATGGGATTGGTTCGGGTGGCGTGCGATTAAGAAATGAATTTCAAGATACTAGAGTCCTTCTTTTAACAATAATTAACAAAATAGTTTATTCAAGAAAAGGCTTTTGACGCTAGGTCGAAGTAGAACATATAATACGACACGGAGTCGTGTGAACTTTGACGATATGATATTTGCGTAACGACGTATAAGTCGTTAATAAAGGATATTCCTTTGACTTTGGTTTCGACGCTAGATCGGAATTAAAGAATAACGTTTGATTTCGGTCTCTACGCTAAACCGGTAATTAAATATAGTATAATAGTACGATACTAAATCGTAAATTGAACATAAAGTCTCGACGCTAAGTCGATATAACGGTTTGATACAATGATGACGCTTGGTCGATTTGGAATGTTAAGTTGATACTTGGAGAGGGTTCCTTCTCTCGGATTTGTTGTAGCTTCCAGTTGCCTATCAGCTGGCCCACGCTTTCTAGGATGGAAGCCGAGGGGCTAGTTAAAGCGACCTCGGATGGTAGCCAGGTAGCCGGTTATGGCGTCCCCAGATGGAAGTAGAATTGGATGATGATTCCCTCTCCTGAACTAGTAGTAGCTTCTGGTGCCTATAAGCTAGCCCACGCTTTTTAGGAGGGAAGTTGAGGGGCTAGTGAAAGCGACCTCTGGATGGAAGTTGAGGGGCTAGCTAAAGCGACCTCTGGATGGAAGTTGAGGGGCTAGTTAAAGCGACCTCGGATTGATGTTGAGGGGCTAGTGAAAGCGACCTCGAAGGAAGTTGAGGGGCTAGTGAAAGCGACCTCGAAGGAAGTTGAGGGGCTAGTGAAAGCGACCTCTGGATGGAAGTTGAGGGGCTAGGTAAAGCGACCTCGGATAGGTGTTGAGGGGCTAGTTAAACCGACCTCGGAAAGATGTTGAGGGGCTAGTTAAAGCGACCTCGGAAAGGTGTTGAATGTAAGAAGTTGAGGGGCTAGTTAAAGCGACCTCGGTTAGATGTTGAGGGGCTAGTTAAAGCGACCTCGGAAAGGTGTTGAATGTAGGAAGTTGAGGGGCTAGTTAAAGTGACCTCGGTTAGATGTTGAGGGGCTAGTGAAAGCGACCTCGATGGAAGGTGAGGGGCTAGCTAAAGCGACCTCGTATGGAAGTTGAGGGGCTAGCTAAAGCGACCTTGGATAGGTGTTGAGGGGCTAGTTAAAGCGACCTCGGAAAGATGTTGAGGGGCTAGTTAAAGCGACCTCGGAATGGTTGAATGTTGGAAATTGAATGTTGGTAGTCAGGACGTTGAATATATATAGACTTGTTGAGAGACTTCTATAAGCGGCGTGCTTATGGTTCGGTAGCAGAACCCAGTCTGAGTCTCCGCTGCTGGCAGGCTCGTATTTATACAGTTTGGCGATACCTTGCTCTCGCCAATCACTAGCTGTCGATCTCGCGCACCAATTAGAATTAGCATCCGGTTCCCGCCGGTTCGCGCACTGCACTCGGTTTATTCGGCGTCCGGTTTATCGCGCGGGCTGCGCACGCGCGCTTGAGTCGTTCACAGCACTGAGTTCGCAGGCGGTTATGCGCATGCGTTGCGAATGTCCTTAATACTAATATTACAATTTAGATATATAGAATGAAAATAGTAATTGGTATAAAGAATAAAGGAAAAATCTGCGTCGGTTGGTAGCGGTACGTTACAGAAGTGAAAATACCTCGCATGTCCTATAATTTTGCCTCGCGTGAGGACAACAATGTTTACGTTTTCCTTCGTACTATTTCTTCGAAACGGATACTACGTATAATCTTCGGTATATTTACAGTTATTGGTATGTAGAATATACCTGATTTACTAAAATGCACATTTTCTTCAGCTACTATATCAAAACGTAAAGAAACGTAAGGTATCCTATGTTTTTGTCCCTGACTGTACGTGGCTTGCATGTCCGTTGACGAATAAAATTATGGGAGATATCACTTTTTTGTTAATTAAATAGGGATACAAAAACATTTTTTATATATTCAATAAATAATTCAGCAGTCATCCAACCACGTGGAGTCACTCCTATACACCAAGTATTAGAAACAGATTGTCCCACTGCAGCAGGCGGTCTTTGGTATGGGCAGACAACCATAGGAGGTGTAACTATTCCACTAGCACCAAAGGTGAATAATACAGTCAAGTTAAGTTTGGCATTTCCTTTGTCAATTTCATATACGTTACAGGTACCCCGAGGAGTTATTACTTATTTCAACGTTTCGTCACTATTAAATATTCTTGTAGGATCACTTAAAGTGTCCCAATAGTTTTCTTGTTTTAAATAGGTTGAGATTTGACAAAACTACTTGCGGATATCGCTTTCACTTCTGATTGTCTTTCAGTGAGACAGGGATGTGTTTTTAAAAAAGCTTTATACCACCCATTGCCTGATAGATTATTCGTAAAAGCGGTCTTTGGTTCCTTGTTGCCATCTAAGTAGGTTTCAATACTCATTTGTAGATCCTCTTTTCTTCTAGGAAACCCCTGGCGATGACTAAGATCCAATTTACTAAAGCTTTTTCTTCTTCAATTGTCAGACTAGAAGCAGGCCTTAGTGCTTTAGTGAATTTTGAACTTAATCTAAATATTAATGTAGATCTGAGTATTCCATATATGGCAGATGCTTTGTGTTTTGACATCCCATTATTCACAGCATCAATAGCTTTCTTAAGGGGGTATACCCGTTTGAACCCTCGGAAAATGTGTACATTTTGTGGATTTTTTACAAGTCCACGGTTTCATGCAGATTTCCCGTTTTTTTTTACTATTTTTACATAGTATTATGAACTACTTCAAAAAAAAAGTTTGAGTTAAAAAACTATTGTTTTTCGGAAGTTATGGGTACATATCCGAAAGTCTCTCGATTTTAGACGGCTAAACGGCGGCCCTGAAAACAGCTGTATGTCGTGTCTGAAATCAAAAAGAATAAAATCTTCTTATAAAGTATGTCAATAGCTATCGCCCAACGGGGCGGATTTTGAAAATTTTGAAAAATAAAGAAATGGTGAGAGATCAAAGGTAAAGTTAGATTTTTCTGAGAGAAAAATCCACCTTTTTTCTTGATAAATAATAAACGGGGAATGGGAATAAAAAAAGCCCTCGTTGGACGATGTGGAATCTTATTACGATCCTGCATGCAAAGTTGGAAGTGAATTGGTTGAACGTAGCGCGAGTTTTTAGGCCCACCGTAATGAAAAATGTTCCATTCAAAGGCCTATAACTTCGTCAATTTTTACATCGGACTTGATTTATAATATTCCTAAAACACCAATCTACGAAAATATGTAAAAAAATAAAAAATCCGATTTTTCACACTGTCAAACGGGTATACCCCCTTAATATTATCACAAGAATATATTTTATTATATTTATCTCCTTTCTCTATATTCGGCATCTTTGACTAGAATGATAATTGCAACTAACCTAATAATCCAACAGTTTGCTAAAATATTTTACAAAATCCAACTCATTGCAGAGTAAATATTTTTTAATTTGCAATAATTATATTTAAATTATTTATCAATTTATTTTATCATGACAGATTGTGTAATTATATTAATGTAGGAAAGTCGGGGTTCCACCGAATTGGCAATCAAACACAGCAGTGATAAAGAATAAACAGTAATATAAAAGAACAAAGGGATACAGATACAGAATCAACGCGATCGTGCTCTACGCGTGCTATTCTACGACCCCCGATCCGCCCGGCCGCCGAGAACCGCTTGCATTCGACCGTCTTCGCCGAACCTTGGTCTCCGCCGATCTCCGTCGTCCGTGCGACTTTGTATCGCCTTTCGGCCAATACTACCATTCCTACATTAATACTAATATTAATATTAATACCAATATCACTAACTAATAACAAATTGCACACAAATCACTGTAAAAGTACTACCATAACCTTAAATTAGTTATTGCCCCCTCCTCGGTCAATCACTATGAAGTAGGAAGATTTTTGTGACATTTCTTGACCCCTCTTATATATTTGAAAATACAGACATTTTTGAGTGAAATAACTTTATCTCCCAAACTTTGGACCATATTTTATACATATATAATGATTATATGTACAGTTACAGTTCTTATTAATTGAAAATATGAAAAAATCATTGGCTATAACGTTACGATTTTTAGATCAAATTCCATCGATTTCATAAGAATGGTAGCCGCGTGATATTTCCGATTTATCTATACATTTACAACATGTGGATCGTAATAAAATACAATTGTATTTGGAACAAAAATATCTGGGCAGTACAACCTAAACGTAGAGTTGCCATAATTGCCAAGTATTGATACGGGACGTTTAAGTGCTAAATAAATAAAACTAGAAAAAAGTGGGTAGGTAATGGTTTATTTTTAGGGTTGCCATAATTGCCAAGCATTGATACGTGCTAAATAAATAAAACATGGAAAAAGTGGGTAGGAATGGTTTTACTCTGTGAGTACTAGTGAAATACGGACACGGGAACAGTGAAATACGGGGCGTATGGCAACCCTACCTAAACGGTATGTAATTTAATAGAACAGGAACAGATTATTGTCGTGCTAGTGGTTAGAACTCTCGATTAGATCTGTCGCTTGTCGCACCGTTCCACCGAAACGCCGGCGCTAGTCCGAATCTCATTGGCCCGTTTGTCATAACGTACACTTTCAAAAAGTAAAAAAATTACGCCAAGTACATGAAACAAATAAATCACAAAAAAAATAAAAGATAATAATATAAATCACAAAAAAAATAGAAGAAAATATATATCACAAAAAATAGAAGATAATAATATAAATCCCCCCAAAAATAGAAGAAAATATACAATATAAAAAAAGATGTGAAATCAAAATGAGCTGCAAGTACATAAAGGTGCTTTCCAACTGCCCTTAAGATGACACAACTACATAGACACAGCTAAAATGCTGTGTTCCTACATTCCATTACTCATATCGCGGACATTTTAATTATCCCATCAAAAAGAATCCCAATTAATACCATTGTCGTAAATTAATTAATAGCTTTACAAAATTAATATACAAAATTGCGCCAATTATAACAATGGCTATTTATAAAAAGAAAAATGTATTAAATAATATTTTTTTTTTTTTTTTTTTTTATAAATTAGGCATTTATCAGGCACTCAGTCCTATTGGACCATTGTGCCCGAGCCCTTGCGGGCAGTCCTAATTTAGAGGGCTTGCCGCTAGTCCGGCCTCTCGTGCGAACTCGAGAAGCCCGCTCACGGTCATGTCCTCCAGGTTCGCCGTGCGGACAGCAGCTCCCAGCAATAGCTGTCTCTGGTCTGCCATGCCCTCGCACTGCGTCATAAGGTGAAGCGGCGTTTCGTCGTCCACCCCGCACCACTGGCACCTTGGTCCCTGCACGATCCCAAGGCGCGCCAGGTGCTTCCTCGTGTACCAGTGTCCTGTGACCACCCCCCGAGCAGTCGCAACTGCGACCTATCCAGGCGGCTGAGTGCCGCCCCTATCTTTTTCGAAGGCCGCTTCAGCAGAGCCTTCGCGTGTCCCATCTTTTGGGTCCGCTCCCAGAGTTGTTCGAGTTGCTGTCTGATCCAGCACCTCGTCCACTCCTTCACAGTCCCCATGGAGACACCTAAGGTGCAGGACGGGTCCCGATTCGGTTTACGTGCCCCTTCTCGGGCCCTGTCGTTTGCCCCTTCGTTTCCCTTGATTCCGGCGTGCCCCGGAACCCATAGTAGACTGACACGGTTGTTATTAGCCAATTGCGTCAGTGTGTCCACGCAGTCTAGTACCAGACTGGATCTCACCACTGTATTGTATAGGGATCCAAGTGCGGCCCGACTGTCGCTACAGATATAGATGTGCTTGCCCTCATAGCCCCTGTCCAGATTCAATCTGGCACAGGTCCTGATAGCCTGCACCTCCGCCTGAAAAACCGATACGTGTGGGCCCAGGGCGATGGATCTTTCTACCCTGGGACTCTCCCCCCCATATCCCGGCTCCGCTTCCGGTTTTGGTTTTGGAGCCATCTGTATACCAGGTGAGCCCCCCCGGAGAGAGTAACTCCTTCTTGCTCTCCTCTCAGTCCTTCCTGCTTGGGAAGTGAACGACGAAGTTGTGTTTGAAGCGGTAGGCTGGGTCACATTGGTCTCCCCCGCAGTCCAGGGCCTCATGCGAGTCCCTTATGTCCTGTAGGATCGCCGCGTGCTCGTTCCTCGCGCCTTTCTATCTTCCCGCGAAGTGTATCCTCAGGGCAGCCTTCCTAGCCCCGGCTTCCGCCGCCAAATGCGGTGGCGCCAGGTCCAGCAAGACTCCCATCGCCAGGGCAGGCGTGGTGGGGAACGCACCCGTCATCCCCAGCAGTGCCAAGCGATACACCTTGCTCAATGTCCTCCTGTGGGTGTCCCTCCTCATGGAGGTCCACCATACCACTGAGGCGTATATCAGTTGGGGTTCCAGGATGGCTGTATAGATCCATTTGACCACCCATGGTTTTAACCCCCATGTGCTGCCGAACATCCTTCTGCAGGCCCAGTAGATAACGAGCGCCTTCTGGGTCTGCTTCTCGATGTGGCTTTTCCACGTGAGCTTCTTATCCAGGGTCACTCCCAGATATTTCACCTCCGAGGAGGTGTGGAGCTCCGCTCCGAAGATTGAGGGGGCCTTAAACTTTAGGTTCCGCTTCCTCGTGAACAGTACCATCTCCGTCTTGCCCGGATTTACCCTTAGGTTTTGGTTTTGGCACCATTCCTGAACCAGTGTGAGCGCCTTCTGCATTCTCCTGGCCATGCACGTCGGGTTCGTGCCTCTGACTGCGATCACTATGTCGTCAGCATAGCCCTGTACTATTACACCTTCTTCTCCGAGCCCTCGCAGTAGCTCGTCCACCACCAGGGTCCACAGCAGTGGGGAGAGAACTCCCCCCTGCGGGCAGCCCCTGTCGGCCCGAGCCCTTATAGTGGTCCCTTCCCAGCTGGCCATCACGGCTCTAGTCCGCAGCATGTTGCGGATCCACCTTCTGATCGAGTCTTCGACCTTGAAGCTGTCTAGGGCCCTGCTTATGGCATCTAAGGATGTGTTGTCAAACGCTCCTTCGATGTCCAAGAATACGCTCAGGACCGACTGTTTCCGCTCCAGGGCCCCTCCTACCACCCCTACCAGGTGGTGGGGCGCCGTCTCCACGGATCTGCCGGCCTGATACGCGTGTTGGGAGATTTGTACTGGTCTTTCCACCAGCGCATGTTCCCTGATGTGTCTATCCACCAGCCTTTCTAGCGTCTTCAGAAGGAAGGACGTCAGGCAGATAGGCCTGAAGGATTTGGCAGAGTCGTAGTCCTTCTTCCCAGGTTTGGGTATGAATACGACTCTAGCCGTTCTCCATGTTTTGGGTATATACCCCAGGGCAAGACAGGATTTAAAGATAAGGTCTAGTCGTTTTATCAGGTCCTCTCCACCTTCCTGTAGAAGAGCGGGGAAGATCCCGTCTACTGCCGGACTCTTAAATCTTTTAAAAGAGTTTATGGCCCATCTGATCCTGTCTCGGTTTATCACTCTCGAGGCCATCCCCCAGTCCTTCGGTCCCTCTTTCTCAGGTTCCAGCTCTTCTGTCGGCTGCCCCTGCTGAAAGAGTCCCGAGCCCGGGAAGTGGACCTCTGTCAGGTGTTCTAGAATTTGTTGCCGGTCCTCTAGATACCTCCCGTCCGGGAGTCTGAGTCCGTTCAATTTTTCAGAAGGCCCGGATGCGAAGACCTTTCGAAGCCTGGCCACTAGTGGTAGGGCCTCGGTTTCTTGGCAGAAATCCCTCCAGGTCTTCCTTTTTGATGCTCTGATGAGCTTCTTGTAGGATCTATGGGCTTCCCTGTAGTTTTCCCATTCGATCCTCGTGTTCAGCCTCATGGCTCTGTTTAGCATCTTCCGGGCTCTGGTCCTGTGCCTACTCAGCTCCTGGTTCCACCAGGGTACCCGTCTGCTGCTCTTCCTTTGCTTTGCCGGGCATGACGTTTCATACGCTTGGGTAATCGCAGCCTGCAGTTCCTCAACCGCCTGCTCGATCCCCCCACCCGTTTTCGGGCGTCCGCAGTCCCCCCCGAGCCTTCTTCCTAGCTCCTCTTTGTAGAGTTGCCAGTCGGTGGCCTTGGGGTTCCTGTAGACTCCCGTGGGTTCGTGGTTCGCGTCTCCCGCCAGTCTGAATTCGATTAGCCTGTGGTCTGAGAGAGTTACCTCTTCCGCCACTTGCCAATCCTTAATAGCCCGGGCCACCTTCTTGGAGCCTAGTGTGATATCGATTACCTCCTGCCTTCTGGTGGTAACGAATGGGGGCTTGAAGCCTCGATTTAGGATCTCCAGTTCCGTAGTCCAGAGGTATTCAAGTAAGCTCGTCCCTCTCTTGTTGATATCGGTGCTGCCCCATATGATGTGATGGGCATTGGCGTCGCATCCCACCACCAGTTGCAGCCCCCTGTTTTTACATGCCTCCACCAGTACTCTGAGTTCCCTCGTTGGGGGGGGGGGGGGGGGGGGACTCCTTAGAGTCGTATGGTAGGTATGCTGAGCAGACCACGATCTTTTCCGTGTTCCCACCCATTTTTAGCTCTATTAGGACAGCTGTTAGGTCCCTAGTGCAGAATTCTCCCAGCCTCAAGGCGTTTAGTCTTTTACTCGCGTAGACGCACGCTCTTGGGCCGGGGTCACCGGGCCCGTGTATTACCGTGCCCAGTTTCGCGTTCAGTCCTCCTACTCGACCCCTGATTAGCCAGGGTTCCTGTATGAGTACTATATCTGTCTGCTGCCCCACTATGCGGCGGTCGAGTAAGTCCGTCGCCGCTTTGCAGTGCTGCAGATTAATCTGCGAGATGCTGATGCATCCTGCAGTCATTTTGGCTGCAGTATTGCCCGCTCTCGCTCGTGCTCCGGGGGAGATAGTGTGTCCCGTGTTGCGGTCCACTTTCCTATTTTCCCCTTCGCTTTACCGTGGTGGTCTTGCTCGCCACCCCGGCATTCTTCAGGAACTGGTACCTCAGTAACCCAGGTGTTTAAACGGTTGCCTAGTGGAGGCGGGGTGGATCGCTGGGACTGGCCAGAGAAGAGATGCACTCCAAAGAATGGTTGACGGCACGTTTATTGGCCGAAGGGGCGTCGTGGTAACAAACAGTATACAGCACGCAGCGATATAACACGAACAAACAGTACTCACACTACACGCAATTGTCACAAAACAGAAATATGTACACACTATGTACAGGGCGCTGGGCGCAATGGCTCGAAGGGCCGTGTTGAAAGGGTTCCAAAAACCGGTGGGTCGCTGGGCGACAAAGATTCCGCGTAATCGTGCGTGCGAGAGCTTGTCGTGTAGTTCGAAGGTGTTCGAGGAACTAACTGTCGGATTCCGGGAAGCCAACGTTCGTACCGTGCAAAAACGGGTGACGCGCGTAACCGTCTTGACGAACGGTGCGTCACCGTGTTGACACGCTCTCGCACGCACATTTAAATCCGCGCACCAGCTGAGCGGTGAATCTCGGCTGCAACACCAGGTTTGGCGGTCCTTTGGCCTCCTCCCTGGGTCCCCGAGGGCCCAGCCCTACCCAGCCCCTCGGCCTTCAGGGGTCTCCCCCTCTTCCCGCGGGTGGGCATGTCTGCCTTCTTCGTGGGGGGTCGGTCCCTCCCCCCTGTGGGTGCGCCTGAGGTCTCCACCCCGGTCGGCACCCTCGTGGGTCCTTCCCTTCCCTCCACTGCCCTACTTTGAGGTTGGTCCTGAGGGGCCGGATCGGCGCCGGCGCAAGGTATTTCCCTAGCGCTCGAGGCCTCCCCCGCTCCCTCTGGCCCGTCCCCTCCTTTGACCTGGGGTGCCGCTACCGCCGCCCCTTGCGCCGCTCCCGGTTTCCCGTCCCCCACGCCGGTCCGAGCCGGGAACTCCCTAAGGAGCGCCCTGCCCAGCCCCACGTGGACGACGAAGCCCCGTTTGCTAAACGCCTCGTGCGACTTCGCGTCCACCCACAGAATCAGATGCACGGATCGTTCCGCCTCCCTTCTGCCCCACACCCTCCATAGTTGGGTGCGGAGGTCCGGGTTTTGGCGGCCGATCCGTTGCAATATGACTTCCGTCTTCTCCGGGGGTCCGGAGATGACGGTCGCCATCTTTCGAAGCCTGGGTAGGCACGCTCTCTCCATTACCTGAAGAGATGCGCCCTCCCAGGGCTTCAAGTTGGTTGCGCTTCTTTGAGCCATTGTTTGGCCGCGGCGTCCGTGCAGGTTATCCAGAGGATGCCCTGCACGAATCTACACTCTTCGAAGCGGGGGACCGCCATATCCTTTGGAATGGCATCCATCGCTTCCCCGAGCCCTCTCATCACCAGATCCCCCTGCGCCATCTTCCTACCTCCCACCAGCGCCTCCTTGAAGCTAGAGGGCTCTGGGAATATTTTCCCCTTTCTTTTTGCAGGGTGTTCGGGGGTCGAACCGTCGGTCTGTCGGGCCCTTTTCTGGCCCTTGCCCGCGGTCTCCCCTTCCTTTCCACCCTGCTTTGCGGCGGGGTCTGTTTGCCCGTCATGCGGGCCCACCTCCCCCTGCGCTACCTTTTCGGAGGTCGGCGCTCCCGCTTGGGTCGCCTCCAAAGTGGTCCCGAGTAAAGCCACTTTGGCTTTCCGGGCCCTCCTTTTTGCCGCCCCGCTGCGGGTCGCCTTCCTCTTTCCTGTCGGTGAGTTAGGTGTCGCTTCGGCGTTGTCACCGTTGCCCTCGCCCGTCCCCCGTGTAGTAGCGTCCGTCACCGACAGCCCGGTTTTGATCGCCGCGGCTAGTGCCGCGTCGGTCTCCGCCAGTCCCTCTATGGTGGCTTCTGCCGTATGTACGGGAGATGTTCCCTCTTTCGAGGGCCCTTCTCCCGCCGTGTTTTCTTTTGTGTTTTTATCGTTTTGTTCCATATGAAATCCCACGAGTGTGCAGGAAATATACGGTCCACCCCCACAGAGCCTGCTATGTGGGGTAAGGCTGATACAATGGGGGGTCGCCTGGTACCCCAAGGGCATCGTTCGAGGCACCGTACCCCGGTACCATTCATCCCTCGGCACGATAGCTTCCACCTTGGATTGGGGAGTTGGTCCACGACAGGGCCTTCGCTTACCACGCGGGGTTGTTAGGCCCCGGGGTTCACTTATAACACCCGCTGGCCGTCACCCTCCACGGTGATCCAGTCCGCGGCGGTCGGAGGAGCCGCTTCACGTTCCGGTCGTTCTCCTATGCGCCACCTGGAGACGCGCTCGGTTGGTGCTCAACCTAGATCGATTAAATAATATTAAGCAGATATATTTTTATAGAAATAAATATTTCAATACCAATAAATATTTTATTCAAAATACTTGGCGCAAAACATTTGGTCTTATTCACAGACACGTGTATCAATGGGCAGAATGCCTCTGATTTTTCGTATAAGTTTCTATTCAATAGATCAAAAGTAATGAAGCTTAAACTGTAAATTACGTTTCACCCTGTAACTACCCTAGTAGTAGGGGTATCGGGTTGAAACTTGGCAGAAATAGTTTTCTTAGAGGAATCTATCGATTGCTGCAAACAAAGTTCAATTTGGTTTGGGGGCACTTTTCACTATGCTTATCCGGCTACACCCTTTAGAAAATATTGCAGGCGTGATGAGATATTAATGAAATAAGTTTCAGGTTAGGTTGGAATAGCCCGGCGACGAGTAAATGATAGCGGTAGCGACAGTCAACATATACAGGGTGTCTTTTCTGTACTTGGCGTCGAGACGCTACCGCGTCTCTAGATAAGGAATGCCAGTGGTAGGAGAATGCCTTCGCACACATATCCGTTCCGTGTCAGTTCCGTTCCGGCGTGCCAGTGGTAAGAAGAACGCCCTCTACGCCCCTCTTCTTCTTTCCAATGGCACACTGACACGGAACTGACACGGAACTGACAAATGTGTTTAGACCTTAACAGTGGTATAAGAAATCGCGGGAGAACAACCGGCAGCCGCGACATTATTGTCCTCGCCTAATTTGTTCGCGAAACACGGCCCTACCTGGTGTTCGAAACGAACCTGAGTCGCTTGCGCCGCAACAGAAAGTTTTATTTGATATATTCCTAAACAATGTAAGTCTCAACCTTTGAAAACCGTTGCAAACGATACAATGTTTTTGCCGCGTATCAGTCACAACTAAAAAAGAAACGATATTACGACGTGAAAACGAATCTACATATAAGAAAAGTTTCCTTTATCGATTATTTTTAACTATTTCAAGAAAAGCACTTATAGTAAAGAACACTTTTCATGTTACCAAATAATGGTACGCATAATTATTTCATTTTCGGCATTTTTTCATAATGATTTTGTAAAAGGTATGTTTGTGCTTATAAGGAACTAGCATGCCCCGTGTCGGCTTCGCCCGAATTATTAGCGTAACTGATTCATGGTTATTAACAGGGGGTAGAAACTCCAGCAGAAGTTACGGGTCCCTATTTTGGCGACATCTAAATTAGTAGGGATTCTGCTTGGAACTAAAATTCAATATGGCGACCCAATGTCGGGAAAATTAAAATTCGTTCGGAATCTGCGTATTGCAATGTAGAATAAGAGATATATTTGTTGACATATTAAGAAGATTTGGATATGAAATTCAGGTGTTAGAGAGAAATATTTAATTAAATTTGCCATAATTGAATGTAATTAAATATTTCTCATTCGCCTGAAGTTTCTTACCTAAACCTTCCCCATTTTTTCAATTATTATTGGCAGAATTGGACATTATTTTGCCAACAATAATTTATAATGCCAACAAATGTATCTCTTACTCTACATTTTGTATAATATACTTAATTGTAAAAATGCAAGCAGCGGCAAGGGATAGTTAGTGGCACAGATTTTTCTTTTTAACATGTTTCTTTATTTTCTTTTCCTACAATTTTTCGAATGTTGATTATGACTACCTGAATGTAGCCCTCTCAACATTCTATTCATATTTTTACCCCAACACATGATATACTCTAGAGCAATAGTTTTTGCAATAGCCTCAGATAAAGGCTGAAAATGCTCTGTACAAGTTTTGAATGAAAAATCTAAAATTACTGACAATGGCAGCACCAAGTTTTTAGAACATCTTTTTTAAAACAATAGTTCGCGATATTGGCCTCGAGGTTATTATACGCCTCTTCAACTAAGGTCGGGGCCAGATATATTGGCCGGTGAGTTTCGTGAGGGTATTCTCCCACCACACCGTTTGCCTGCCTCGGTGCTCCTTTTCTCAACGTTTTCTGACTCACTCTCGTTCCATCTCGCTCTCGCCTTCACAGAACAAGAGTGAGCCAGAAGTGGTGGGGATAGTGCCAAGCTTCTGTCGTGTAGGTCAAACCGAGCTGTCAGCGTAGAAATACATACATCAGAATAGGTGTGCGTTAGCTCCGAAAAAATTCAGGAGCTTTATTGGTCAGAACATTGATTCCTTCTCGATAGCTTCATCTCGTATTGGCAAACGCATAGCTTCGTAACGCACACAACTATTACGCTAAGAATAAATAACAGCCAAACAGCTAGGTTCAGGGGGAGCCGAGCAGCGTTCCCGTTACCCCACCAAACCCTTCGGGGGCCGCGAAACTCCAACTGACAAATCCACGATCGTCATATGGTGGTGGTTGATTTCTCCTCGATCGTTGCTCGCGAAAACGAATTCACCGGCCAATATATCTGGCCCCGACCTTAGTGCGTTAAAATTGGTAAAATTACACATATCAGACACACACATGCAACAACATTTAAATCGGATGTCTGTGCATAATTTGTGTAATATTGTTGACGTGTCCATGCAAGTACCAGTGGCGGTAGAGTTATCGTGGGAAATAATATATTGGTTACTGTGTTCTGCTTCTGTAAAACCACAGATATTTTCTGAATTTTGAGCCATCATGGCAAAATTGTGCAGTGAAAAGAGAGCTTCCGCTTCGTCCTCTTCACAATTTCCTTTCACAGTTTTCGCCGCAGTTAAATTGTTAATGAGAAGTGATTTAAAGGATATTTCAAAATGCTGCGGCGTAGGGTTATTATTTCTGCCTCCGTGGCTCCTAATCATCCCAAAAAAAATTTCTAGCGGGTCCTGATTAATAAACCGCGGTGAAAAACGTTTGAATTCCATTTGTTGCAGGGGCCGCCACAATCTTTGAAATCCCTTTAACGTGAAATTAAAATTTCTCAGTGACGGCACACTTTTAGGTCTTCTCGTTTTCTTGTCAACAAATTGGATATTATTTTCCATACAATGACTGGCCTCTTTCCAAAAGGTGGAGTGACAGCTATTGCCAGTCACTTCATTTCAGAGGGCGTTTTTTGTTGATCTTTGGTCTTGCTTTCTACCATTGACGGAATCGAATGCATCATTGAAGAATTTAATTACTTCAGATGTGGTTACACCTTCCATAATCGGCATACTTTGCATCCCTGCAATAGTCCGCACTGCACCTGTAAATAGGTTGAATTGTTTTTCGTTTCATGTGAAATAGAAATGTAATGCACAGGAAGAAAATACAAACCTTTGATACAAGTTAAATGTCTTATGAACGATGATACTGTCCGACTTAAAATCTGAACAGCCAGATTGACCTTCATTTTTCTGATTTTATGTTTTCTCACATGCCCATCATGCAGTTTCGGCATTTGTTTTTTTTATATTATTTATACCATTAGTGTCGATATCATACGCCAATTCTATCATGTCCCAGGACGCAAAATATCGACGTTTTGGGTCAATCTCTCTCATATTATCAGCTTTCTCGTTAATTTCTTTCAGAAATTCCGGTGTGAGAAGAAACTGCTTTATAGCTTCCAAATTTTTATTTTTACTTGTTTTCCCATGTGGGAAAAGAACTTCTAAGTCTTTCGTCAAGAGATTATTTCGTATCCCCTTAATCAAATGTGGAGGATCAAAAAGGGGAATGATAACTTGTCGTGATAGTTCAATTTTCCCAGCTGAAAATAATTGTGTTGCTTAATTCGCTATAAAAGATATTGTACAATAACAGAAATTTTCTGCGAGTGGGAACGAGAGAAAAATGTCATGAACATGGGCTCATGGACATTTTTCTCTTATATTTTGCTCGTGGAGTGTGATGATATAGTTTTGCGGAGGAGGGTAGGGACACACTGTTTATACTTACAAAAAATCTGTTCTCTTTAAGGCATATAGCTTTTGTTTCTTTTAATAGATTACTGATACAGGAAACATTTGTCTGTCCCTGATCGCACACTGTGGCGACCAGCTTGAATCCACATTTTGTCACAGCTCGTACTAATTCTTTAATGCATCGTATTAATTGAATAGCACTGGTAGCTGCTTTACAAAAATTGTAAGATAAAGGAATCTTCCAATTTGTGTGAATTCCTCTCAACATAAATACAAAAGCATGGTCGGCAAACTTACTCGTTCTACCATTGCCCCAATCTTCGAATCCTATGATTCTATCTTCGCGTCGAGAATAAGAAAGTTGTGCTTGCAAGGAAACTTCATCCCATAGCAGGAAGCATACCTTCTCCTTCTTAGACATATTGGACCCCTGTTTTTTCAGGTGATCAAAAATCAATTGGTTTACACCAGCTTTTAAAGGGATTTTGTGTAAAAAGTTCTGTAATGAACGTGGGCTGGGCAGAACAAAAATTCTACTAAGAAGTCTATAACATTGTACAGACTGTTTCAAAATAGCTAGTGCGAAAACTTTGTCATCTAAAGTGAATCGTCTACCCTATAAAACAAATTGTAAATATACAAATAGCAAATTTAATTAAATAAAGAATTATAATTATATCGCATTATTATGTACAATATTATATTTTCAAAAATTAATGACACCGACATGATGGGTGACAATTTTCACTTACATTAGCTTTTTCGTGTACGTTCCGAATCTGCATTTCTAGAAATGTTAGTTGTGTTTTATTTTTAATATAATTGATGTTGCTAAACTGAATAAATATGTATAAATTGCATTAAAATCTTTTTCTTTCTTTCTTGTCTCAGTGATGTCTTGTCTTGTTTTATATTTATTAACCAAGACAATTAACATTTTTTTCGGAAAGCAGCGCCAAGTATTTTGAATAAAATATTTATTCGTATTAAAATATTTATTTGTATAAAAATATATCTGCTTAATATTATTTAATACATTTTGTCTTTGTATAAATAGTCATTGTGATAATTGGCGCAATTATAGTATATCATTACCTTTGTAAAGTTAAAAAATATAGCACCTTAATAAATTTATATTAATTTACGACAATGTTTTTAAATGCGATTCTTTTTGAATATACTTGGCGCTCTTTTTTGTACCTTTTTTTTAAAAAAGGTAATTTTGTGGGGATTTCACACATTTTGTAGTTTTATTGATGACCAATTATCTAATTGGCCCAATTGGCTTATTTATTTACTATCATTTTTTGTAAGAACAAAATATAAAGATCTTTAGCGCCTCTGGGCCATTGCCTTTTTTTAATTTGCACGTCATCAGCTTCAATCCAACTACTAGTCATTCCTTCTTCTTTACATATGCTGGTGTAATGCCCATCCTCAATACATGAACCACTATGAAATATAGCATTCATAACTTTATATGATTGTCTAGCTATCAATACTTTGGTTGTGGGAATAGTACATATATTAAATTTACGTATTGCTTTGACTATTTTATTACCTTGCAATGAAAATAATAGTAAACGATTAATAACTATATCTTTCGTCAATATTAATTCATTCTTAAACATAATATAATTTCCTGTACACTGTTCACATGATCCGTTATCTGATTCATGCCAATGTGATGAAAATCATACCAAATATCATGTAAATCGGACTACTTTTACACAAGCAATTTGTATTCCTAATGTAAAAGTAGTCCGATTTACATGACATTTGGTATAATTTTCATCAGAAAAACATAAGGAATCTATTGGTGTAACTTCCATTTCGATACGATAAAGAATAAAGAATTTTTTAATACGCTGAAATGAATATAGTTTTCACCTTCAACTGCGGGGGGTAGACCACGATTTGCTGGGGTCGACCGAGGATTTCATACCTGTTTCAGAAAAAAATAATTCTTTATTCTTTCTCGTATCGATATGGAAATGATGCCGATGGATTCCATATGTTTTTCCGATGAAAATCATACCAAATTTCTTGTAAATCGGACTATTATTAACGAAGTTAGCTTGAGGTTATGGAAATTAATTTTTCATGGAATTTCCTTCATTATTTTCCGAATTATACGTCGTTCTTGGTTTCAGTTTCATCGGCGAAACATAAGGAATCAATTGGCGTCGTTTTCGCAAAGATCTGATGAGAAATGCGGAAGTTGAAGATTTCTCACTTCTTAATAGGCACTCCCAACCCCTTCGAGGGTCGAAAGCCCCAAAATTCGGTGGGGCACTGCGGGGGCTTGACCTCGCCACGGGGTACCAGGACGCATCCATTGTCGGGCGGAGCTCCAGAATCATCCTGTAGAAACTCTAAATTAAAAATGGCTTACTGGTATAAAAATATCTGGCAATTTAAATGCAATTTGTTACAATATATTATTATTTTGTACATGCCTGGTATAAATTTCTAGAAACTTGTGCGAAAGAAGATATTTCTCTGTCGAACCTTCTCCGGGCAACTTCCAAGTCTGTGCGTCCCCTTTGTTTCTAGAAGCTCTGCATAAAAATGTATTAAAAAATTTTGGCGACTTACCTTGTTAATTGGGACAATAATTCAGTGTCCTATATGGTGTAAAAACCCGTGACAATTGAAAAATGTTGACTACTTACTTTGACACTTGGCAGGTTATGATGGTTTGACACTAGCTGGGTTACGTTTACCTTGACAGATGTGCTCTCTGTCTGGCTGTCACGCGACAACAAATCGTGTTTGTTACGCGATTGGCCGAAAGTGCCGAAACCTTCATCGAACGAACAACGTGCATATTGGAGACATTTCCTCTCCCTTTCATGTTCCCCTCTTGCCCACACTTGACGATGGAGAAAATCTCTTAACATAAAATTCGGCAAATTGCAACTTTGCATCGAAATATCTCAGCTTATAAGGCACGTAGGAACAAAACGAAGACACTTTTCTTATGTAAATCAAACCGAAGCTATCCATTAAGAACATTCAAAACTTAATCGGATCAGCCGTTATTGAGATTCGGTAATCTCAGGGTTCTTCCAAAAACCGCTCGGCGTTATATAGCCACGGGAGTGTCTCTTGATAACAAAAAAAAGGAATATTTTCTTGTAAAGTATAATATGCCTCCTTCATAAAGTTGTCAATATTGGAAAAATTTGCAATACTTGAAATGCAGGCACAGCAAGCTTTGTGTTTGATTTTCTGGATAATTTTCTTTAAAATTTTCGAATTATCCAGAGAAGTATCTGTATTATCGCATTCAGTATCATTGAACAACATATACTGTTCATTTTCAACCTTCTCATTTTCTTCTACTGCAATGTTATGCGCAGATAAGGCGAAATCACGAAGTGAGAAAAGCACTTCACAATTGTCCGATTTACAATTACCTTTTACTGTTTTTGCAGATGTTAAACTATTTATCAATAAAGATTTGAATGAGGCTTCAAACTGTCTGCACGTGGGATTTATATTTCTTCTTCCATGACTTCTCACCATTCTGAAGAAATTTTCTATGCTGTCCTGGTTAACATGTCCCGGAATTCTTTGAAACCTTTCTCCTGTAATATCTGCCACAAATTCTGAAAGCCGTTCAGAGTTCGAATCCAATTTCGCAGAGAAGGAATGGATTTTGCTCTTTTTGTCATACGATCCACGAATTGCAGATTATTTTGCAGGCACGCAGCAGCCTCCTTCCAGAAAAGCATGTGCACACTTGTATCGTTAACTTCCCTTCCCAGATCGTTTCTGTCCCTTTTATTCTGGTGTTTGCTGCCATTTACAGAATCGAATAAGTTGTTTAAAAATTGTACAACCACTGCTGTACTGATGCCGTCGGTAATTGGTACCGATTTGGGGCCGTGGACGGTTGTTATTGAGCCTGTAAAGAATTTTTAATTATTTCAGTCCTATAATCTAATTGTACAAAGAGGTTTTTTTTACAAAATATACAAACCGTTGATACAAGTTAAAAACCGAATGAAGCCAGCCACTGTTGAGCTAAGCGTTTGTGCTGCTACATTTACGCGCATTTTTCTTATTTTGGGATGTTTAATGTGCCCATCATGCACTTTTGTCAGCTGCTTACGTGTCGTATACATGCTTGTGTTATCAATATCGTATACCAATTCTAGGGTGCTCCATGACGCAAAATATTTTTCTTCTTCCTTCAAAAAGGGAACTTGCCGATTTTTCTTAAGTTCTTCAAGTTCATTCCTTAATAAAATCATTTGTAATTACAAGTTTTTTAATCTTCCTGTAGTGTTCCTTTGCATTACTTTCTTCATTCATTTCATTTGGGAAAATGATTTTTATATCCTTGCTCAGAAAATTATTCCTCGTGCCTTTCAGTAAATGAGGGGGGTCATATAGTGGAATTATGTGTTGCCCAGATGTTGCCACTGAAAAAATTCATTCTATTACATGCTTATAAAAGGAATGAAGTAAAAAAAACATGTAAATACTTACTGAATTGCTTCCCTTCTGCTAAACAGATTGCTTCACTTTCGGCAAGAAAGTTATTAATACAGGCAACATTTGTTGCACCTTGGTCACAGACCGTTGCAACAATCTCAAAACCTGCTGCCGTCACAGCCTCTACAATTTCAATGATGCACCGCCGCAATTGCTTAGCACTTGTGCATGATTTAGCAAAATTGTAAGATAACGAAATCATCCATTTCCTTTGAATTCCTTGTAATGTAAAAACCAATACATGGTCTGCAAATTTATTAGACCTGGCATTGCCCCAGTCTTCAAAGCCAATTATCTTATCCCCCTTTTCGTCATAATAGACTTGGGAGTCTAGGGACATTTCGTCCCACATCAGGTAACACACCTTTTGAATATCACTCATGCCTTCGCCTTGGTTTTTCAGGTGGTTTATGATGATTTGATTGACTCCGGGTTTCAGATGGATACGACATAAAAATGTTCGTAAGGAGCGCGAGGTTGGTAAAATGAAAATTCTACTTAGTAGCCTATAGGCCTGAGCAGACTGTTTAAAAATAGCTAAGGCTAACACGTAGTCATCTATAGTAAATCGTCTAGCCTGTGTCGCATAACAAAGATAATAAATATAAAATATATATGTAGAGAATTATTTATACGTATTATAGTAAAAATTGGATTATACAATTTCATTTTGCAATTATTATATGTTTAATTTGCAATGAATTAGTAAACAAAATATACAATGTAACATAATAAAACAATCTAAAATAAATTGTAAGAAAATTAAAACTGTATTATTAAGGATTAGGTATTGTTAAATTGAAAAAGTTGTATTCATTCATTGGTGTCTTTACCCTAAGCATAGAAAAGTTTTAGTGAAACCTACATGATGATCTACATTCAGTACTTGCCTTAACTTTTTTATGAATATTACGAATCTGCATTTCTATGAATGTTAACTGATCTTTAGGTAAACTCTGTAGTTCTTTCATTTGAACACCCTTCGCGAACTTCTCAGCAAGGCGTATCTTCTTCTGAACGAACCCAATTTTCGAATATATTTCGACTGGCGTTTTTTTTAGATCTGACGCTATTTTATACAAATTTAAAGCCACTGGAGTCAACTTATTTTTACGGGTGATTGACCCAAGAAGTGGTCGCTTTGTTTTTGGTGTTGAGCATGAAACAGTTCGTCCACCTTCTTCAGTAGAATCTTTTTTACTACTGCTGGGTTGACTTAAAGTGTTTGTGTCATCAATGACCATTGCAATATCCTGTTCAACATTAACACTGACAACTTTTTCAAGTCCGTTATTTAGATATTGCAAGTTCTCAGATTCTACTGCACTTTTTCCAGCTGAGTTGTCCTTCAACTCAGTACCTATTTATTGAAGGATCCGACATATTTGTACACAATAATAATGTCGGAACAGCATCATTTCGTAATCTCTGACGAACATATGTAGTAAGACTATAAGCATCCTCTGAAAAGTGCAATTGGCAAACTCGGTAGTTCCGCAATTCTGTTGCTGTCAGACCATTAAGGTGCGGATTTTTAATAATCTCTTGCCATGCTTTACTAAGCCTTTCATCTTTTGGAAAGGCATATCTCAAAATGTACTTTTTTGGAGTCGCAGCTCGGTACGCAACATCGCCAATGCACTTTTCCATTTGGAACTTTTCCTGTAACAATCATTTTATTAGTTATTCTGATTTGCTTATTAAAGATTTTCTTAATATAAACTAATATCTAAAATATAACCTCCAAAGATATTACAACATTTTTTACCTGCAGTATCTAAAGCCCTTTTTCTGGATGGATTTTTCTCCAATTCGACACTTATTTTCACTCGAAAAATTCTTTAAACTTCTAACATCAACTCTACGAAATTCTCAGAAATGCTCTGAAACACGTATGAATAACGAGGACGCGAGGACGCTTGGGGACGCTCGAAATATTTGACTGTATTTGGGATGCCGCTCGTGTACGATACACACTCATACAACTCCAGCCAAACATCAGCGCACTCTAGAATATTGTTACAGTAAGAACGGAACATGAACAATAACTAATAACCAGTAACAATAATACAAGCTCTAATATTCAGTAATGAGGGTATCGGTATGTCTGTACGCAATGGCGGCTGACTCTCGAATGACAGCTTGACAGGCGATCAATCCGATCGCCTTCTTCTCTGTCTTCTTGTCTTTGTCGCGAGCACCAGCGGGCCATGGAATTCCATTCATAGGGTGCGCGCAACACTGCTCCCCCCTCCGGAGGAGCGGTCGTCCCGACCACTGTAGCTTCTGTGTGTCCTACAGCCGTACCCTGGTCCGGAAGAGTGGAAAAGACACTGCGTGGCCTCTTCCGTCCGTCGCCTCGGCATTTGCCTTCCCGCCCAAGGGGAAAACCACCCAAAAACCCTGGGCAAGGCGTGGGTACGTGGACCTTCCCGAAAATCCTCGGCATCTCTACCCTCCACTTGCATCTTCGGACTTGTGTGCTTCTTTCTTGAGAGAGGTTTCCTCTTCTTCGACGACGCATCTTCTTCTGGGGTAGAGACGGGCGGGGGTTCTGTCGTCTGGCTGTCGGAACTTGAAGTTTGTTTTGGAATATCGCCTCGTCTCGTGTGTGGTCTTCTTGTTTGCTTCTATAATTCCTGGTGTCCCCCGTTGTCCGGTCCTCGTTCCGGTCCCTCGTTGTCCGGTCCTCGTTCTGGTCCCTCATTGTCCAGCCCTCGTTCCGGTCCTCCGTTGGATCCTCGGTGACTTCTGGTATTGGGGTCGTGTCGTCTCGACGTCGCACGCCGAATCGCTGGCTCGTTCGCCTGGTGTCTCTGTTTCTCTCGATCCGGTTTTCCCTTGTGAAGAAACGTTACGACATTAGCACTGGCGTATCCGTAGGCCGTCCATTCGGGCCGCACGAACCGGTAGCCAGAAAGGATGGCCGAGCGCGCAAGCAGAGGGTCGCAACTAGTCCTGTGCGTCGCAATGCCCCTGTGATCGATTATGTATCCTAGAAATTCTATTTCTTTAGCACCAAGTACACACTTGGTGGTATTTAATCTGAGGTGAAAACTCTTTAGCCTATCACAAACGGTTCTCAGATGTCTCGCATGCTCCTCCTCCGAGCTGGACGCAATTAATATATCATCAATATAGACAAATACAAAATCCAGATCCCCCAAAGCACGATCAACATATCTTTGAAACGTTTGGCTTGCATTTCGCAATCCGTAAGTCATGAACATAAATTCAAAAAGACCAAACGGCGTTATTACTGCGGTTTTTTCTATGTCTTCGGGTGCCATTGGGATCTGGTTGTATGCGCGTTGTAAGTCCAGAGTGGAAAAAATTGTTTTTCCCGACAAGTTGGTTGCACAGTCGTACAAATGCGGGATTGGGTAACGATCAGGGATTGTTAATGCATTAACCCGTCTAAAATCTCCCGCAATCCTCCACGTACCGTCTTTCTTTAAAACCATGTGTATGGGACTTGCCCATGGACTGGAGGAAGGGCGGCAAATCCCCGCCTCCATCAGTGCTCTAAATTCAGCTTTAGCAGCTTTTAATTTGTCCGGGCTAAGGCGCCTAGGACGCTCGGACACAGGAGGACCTTTAGTACAGATGTGGTGAAAAACTTCAGCGTTGCTCGGAGGGTTCAAACATGAATTTCCCGTTATCTCGGGAAACTCGGTAAGGATATGAGCGAATATCGAGACATCATTGATCGATCGCGGCGTTGCAAAATCCGCTAACCTCAAAATTGCCGATGCAAAAATACCCGTCGATGAATCGATAAGCCGTCGTCTGCGAAGGTCAACCGATAACCCGTAATGCGCCAACAAATCTGCGGCAATTATTGCATACGGTACCGCTGCTATTGTAAAATTCCAGCGAATCGGCCGTCTAAGACCAAGATCGAGGGATTTAAGTGACTCACCGAACGTATCGATCTGCGTATTATTCGCGGCGAGCAGTTTATAACTACTCGGCTCACCACGAATTTTCTGGAGCGCAGGAGTCAAAGAAATATCTGCCCCCGTGTCAATTAAAAAAATCTGTCCAGACGCCCGATCGCGGATGTGAAGACATTTTGATTCTATTCGTCTCCCTTCGCCCGCCTCCGCGACGAAGGGTCGCCCTGGTTTTCCGACTTCCAGATACTATAACGACTACACCAATCTCTACATGACTTAGGATTTTTAGGGTATTTCCTATGCGCCCAGCATAACTTTTCTTTATCATACTCCGTAGATTTGCTACGATTTCGGCTTGACCGCGAAACAGAACGATCCCTTCTAAAACCACGACCTTGTTCAACGCGTTGTTGCCTCTTCGACAATGTTTCGGTTGCTACCGCTAGTTTTTTTAACTCACTACATAATTCCGACAATGTCGTACCCGAATCGTCCTGGAATTTCGCGGCCGCCGCCACTACTGCCTCAGGAGGGGCAGAGTTGTCGGCAATTTTATCTGCGATATCTGCTAATTTATTTAAATCGTCTATAGCGCTAGCCGCCAATATCGCTCGTGTGTTTGCCGACAAATGATCTAAAAATATCGATCTTATAATTGACTCATCACACTTCCCATCGTTGAGGCCACGGAGACGATTCAAGATTAAGGAAGGCTTTCCTGCAGTAATTACTTGGCCCTTTAACAATTTTCTGAGATTTGACTCAGAAGACGCACCGAAAGTAGCAATTATTCGCTTTTTTATCCGTAAAAACAAGTCTGCCGGACGCGGATTCATAGTAATTAAATCTTTAATGGCCGCTACCACTTCGAAATCCAGCGCGTTTACGACAATGTCCGCTTTAGTATTGTCGACAGTAATGCGGGCTGTGCGCAAAGAAGCCTCAACCTGAACAAACCATAGTTCGGGATCCTCTTTGAAAAATTGAGGGATTTTCGGAACCCTATAATGGTCAATCCGCGCCTGATCGTTGGTCTCATTTTGAGTCTCGTTTTGAGTCTCTAGACTCGATTGTCCCGCGGTAACCGACATTTTACGAAAATTTAGTAATAATGATAATATATAATAAACTACGCTAATGCGCACGATTATTACTATTGCTAAAATATATGTTATTAACATATGCTGAACAGTTAATAAAGGTAGTAAAATTCGATATATATACAGGGTGTCCGCGCGTAGAGTGAACAGCTCGATTACTCCTAAACTATTGGAGATAAAAATATAAAAAAAATATGTAATTAAATGGTTGGATGGGGCTGCTAGATTAGCCGCGACGGATTTTTTTTTCGATTATTATTTTAAAAGATACGATGGTCAAGTTCGGTTCTTCAAATGGCACTAACTTTTTTGAAGTCCTGGGTTGATAGTGCGTTCCAATACGAATTCAATAAGCTTTAATGTATACACTTGATTTCCACTGGTTTTTGAGATATTGCGCTTGCAAATTTGCTGATTTTCACTTGAAAAAAACCTCTGGAATAGCAAGGACCGGGGACGGTCGTGCTGGCCCCACGGGTGGCATTGCCTGTTGTAACAGATACCTACCTGCCAAAGGTCTACGCAGACCCAGGCTGGACAATTCTTTTCCGTCAGAAATGCTACTTAGGTAGGTACATCTGCGGTATCGAGAACCGCACCGTTACTTTTATTTCGCACTTGCTTCTACGCTCGGATGGCCGGTTATTTTGGGAGGGGTGCAAGTTCGATTGGTTAGGTTAGGAGGTGTGAAAGTTGCTAGACTAAATTTCAACCATAGGGAGCAGATTGTATTAGAACCAATCGGATTTGCATCCCTCACAAACGGCTGCTCTCTTGAAGAGGCCCTCTTCACAGCAATGCCCACCTTCAATCGCACGGAATACGTTAACGCATGCTATTGTTTTGATATTGAAGCTCGTGTTTATACTCGAGAGGACCACGCGTCGACAGCGGGCTACCCCTTTTCTTCCTGTGTCTCCCCACGAGGAGTATTGCCGGTGGATTGTAGGAGCGTGGATGTCTGGATACCAGTTATTGAATTCAGGAGACGATAGAAACATTTTATTACAAAACACACATGTACTATAATTAAAGTAAATCGTATTCCTCTCGGGCAGGAGTACTGATAATGATCGAACTTGCGCCCCACTTCGCGCAGACCGATTACGCGGAGGATAGTCGGGTGTCACACACTGCACAAATGATACAGGGTAATTCTGGAGCAACGCCCGTCAAGGAGATGCGGCCTGGTACCCCGTGACGAGGACAGTCCTTCGCAGTGCCTCGCCCGATTTTTATGGCTTTTTCCGGAAAAAGGTACGAATCCTGGGCCGAACGTAACGAATTGAAGGGTTTCGACCCTCGAAGGGTTTGGAATATCATTAAGAAGTGAAAAATGTACAGGATTTCAAATGTTTGCTTCTTTTCTTCATCGTATCGAGAAGGAAGTAACGCCAATGGATTCCTTATGCTTTTCCGATGAAACTGACACCAAGAACGACGTAATTCGGAAAATAATGAAGGAAATGAACAATTCATTTCCATAACCTCAAGCTAATTTCGTTAATATTAGGCCGATTTACGTGAAATTTTGTATGATTTTCATCGGAAAAACATAAGGAATCCATTGGTGCCACTTTCATATCGATGCATTAAAGAATGAAGCATTTCTTACTATGCTGAAATTAATATTTCACATTTTCACCCTCGACTGCGGGGGCTCGACCCCAAATTCGTTACGTTCGGCCCAGGATTCGTACCTTTTTCCGGAAAAAGCCATAAAATTCGATGAGCACGGCGAGGTGTTGTCCTCGCCACGGGGTGACGGGCGTAGCTCCAGAATTATCTGTTTAAGACATAAACTAATTCTTTATTCTTTATCGTATGGATATGGGAGTGTCGCCGATGGATTCCTTGGAGTTTTCCGATGAAAATCATTACAAATGTCGTGTAAATCGGGCAACTTTTGCATATGGAATACAAATAGCTTGTGTCAAAGTAATCCGATTAGCGTGATATTTGGTATGATTTTCATCAGAAAAACATAAGGAATCCATTGGCGTCACTTCCCTTTCGACACGATGAAAAAAAGAATTTCTTAATACGCTGTAATGGATATTTCACCCTCGACTGCGGAGACTCGACCCCAATTCGTTACGTTGGGCCCAGGATTCGTACCTTTTTCCGGAAAAAGCCATAAAATTCGATGGGCACTGCGAGGTGTTGTCCTCGCCACGGGGTGACGGGCGTACCTCCAGAATTACCCTGTATCTGTTTTGGAAATAAACTAATTCTTTATTCTTTATCGTATGGATATGGGAGTGTCGCCAATGGATTCCTTATGTTTTTCTGATGAAAGTCATACCAAATATCACGCTAATCGGATTACTTTGACACAAGCTATTTGTATTCCATATGCAAAAGTTGTCGGATTTACACGACATTTGTAATGATTTCCATCGGAAAACTCCAAGGAATCCATCGGCGACACTCCCATATCCATACGATAAAGAATAAAGAATTAGTTTATATCTTAAACAGATAATTCTGGAGCTACGCCCGTCACCCCGTGGCGAGAACAACACCTCGCTGTGCTCATCGAATTTTATGGCTTTTTCCGGAAAAAGGTACGAATCCTGGGCCGAACGTAACGAATTGAGGTCGACCCACCGCAGTTGAGGGTGAAAATGTGAAATATTAATTTCAGCGTAGTAAGAAATGCTTCATTCTTTAATGCATCGATATGAAAGTGGCACCAATGGATTCCTTATGTTTTTCCGATGAAAATCGTATCAAATTTCACGTAAATCTGACTATTATTAACAAAATTAGCTTGAGGTTATGGAAATGAATTGTTCATTTACATCATTATTTTCCGAATTACGTCGTTCTTGGTGTCAGTTTTATCGGAAAAACATAAGGAATCCATTGGCGTCACTTCCCTCTCGATACGATGAAGAATGGAAGCAAACATTTGAAATCCTGTACATTTTTCACTTCTTAATGATATTCCAAACCCTTCGAGGGTCGAAACCCTTCAATTCGCTACGTTCGGCCCAGGATTCGTACCTTTTTCCGGAAAAAGCCATAAAATTCGATGGGCACTGCGGGGTGTTGTCCTCGCCACGGGGTGACGGGCGTACCTCCAGAATTCCCCTGTATCTGTTTAGGAAATAAACTAATTCTTTATTCTTTATCGTATCGATATGATAGTGGCACCACTGGATTCCTTATGTTTTTCCGATGAAAATCATAGCAAATTTCACGTAAATCGGCCTATTATTAACGAAATTAGCTTGAGGTTATGGAAATGAATTGTTCATTTGGTTCATTATTTTCCGAATTACGTCGTTCTTGGTGTCAGTTTTATCGGAAAAGCATAAGGAATCCATTGGCGTCACTTCCTTTTCGATACGATGATGAAAAGAAGCAAACATTTGAAATCCTGTACATTTTTCACTTCTTAATGATATTCCAAACCCTTCGAGGGTCGAAACCCTTCAATTCGTTACGTTGGGCCCAGGATTCGTACCTTTTTCCGGAAAAAGCCATAAAAATCGGGCGAGGCACTGCGAAGGCTGTCCTCGCCACGGGGTACCAGGCCGCATCTCCTTGACGGGCGTTGCTCCAGAATTACCCTGTATCATTTGTGCAGTGTGTGACACCCGACTATCCTCCGCGTAATCGGTCTGCGCGAAGTTGGGCGTAAGTTCGATCAATATCAGTACTCCTGCCCGAGAGGAATACGATTTACTTTAATTGTAGTACATGTGTGTTTTGTAATAAAATGTTTCTATCGTCTCCTGAATTCAATAACTGGTATCCAGACATCCACGCTCCTACAATCCACCGGCAATACTCCTCGTGGGGAGACACAGGAAGAAAAGGGGTAGCCCGCTGTCGACGCGTGGTCCTCTCGAGTATAAACACGAGCTTCAATATCAAAACAATAGCATGCGTTAACGTATTCCGTGCGATTGAAGGTGGGCATTGCTGTGAAGAGGGCCTCTTCAAGAGAGCAGCCGTTTGTGAGGGATGCAAATCCGATTGGTTCTAATACAATCTGCTCCCTATGGTTGAAATTTAGTCTAGCAACTTTCACACCTCCTAACCTAACCAATCGAACTTGCACCCCTCCCAAAATAACCGGCCATCCGAGCGTAGAAGCAAGTGCGAAATAAAAGTAACGGTGCGGTTCTCGATACCGCAGATGTACCTACCTAAGTAGCATTTCTGACGGAAAAGAATTGTCCAGCCTGGGTCTGCGTAGACCTTTGGCAGGTAGGTATCTGTTACAACAGGCAATGCCACCCGTGGGGCCAGCACGACCGTCCCCGGTCCTTGCTATTCCAGAGGTTTTTTTCAAGTGAAAATCAGCAAATTTGCAAGCGCAATATCTCAAAAACCAGTGGAAATCAAGTGTATACATTAAAGCTTATTGAATTCGTATTGGAACGCACTATCAACCCAGGACTTCAAAAAAGTTAGTGCCATTTGAAGAACCGAACTTGACCATCGTATCTTTTAAAATAATAATCGAAAAAAAAATCCGTCGCGGCTAATCTAGCAGCCCCATCCAACCATTTAATTACATATTTTTTTTATATTTTTATCTCCAATAGTTTAGGAGTAATCGAGCTGTTCACTCTACGCGCGGACACCCTGTATATATATATATATATATATATATATATATATATATATATATATACACTTTGTACAAACTAAGCCTAATCTCTGTAGTTATCAATCTCACTATATACACGGTTTGCCCTTGCGAGACTGCCAGAGAAAGAAAAGAAAATACTACACAAAAAAAATATATAGCGCGACGCAAGCAAGCCACGAGATACAGCCAGCGCTGTTGCCAACACCTCGCCGTCCTCGGAACGGTTCCACGAAATGTGCGATTCCTAGAATCCACTAACGAAACTGGCAACGCCGAAATTTCGAAACGAATGCGCACGCGAATTCGGGCTATACGAAAATCGGTAAGCGATAACTTTGGCACCAAACCAATAAATGCAACGCTACTAAATATAACGACCTCGCTTACCAAAAATCCCACGATGACTCTCTATCATCTGGATAACACTATTAACATGGAGAAACTGCACGTGCCGTGCCCGGAACTGCGCCTCGGCGATGCGGTTGAAAAGTCCCACAAGCTCAGCAATGAATAGGTGAGGCTAGACGAAGTCCTCGTCTGCGCAGCCACGAACTCAGCAATCTCGCCGTGCCAGCGTCGGCAGAACACCAGAGGGTCCAGATATCCTCGTCCAATGCCGACCACGTGCCAATCGATCACGTCGGGGTCACCAATGTGGGGAATTTAGAAGGATGCCATCAAGTCAGGTTCCTCCTCCTTGTCGGCCCACTGCCGGATTCTCTATCGAATAAATGAATGCGTATGCAAGGCTTCGGGTCTAGTAATTTATTATAGATATGCCGGCCCCACAATGTCCGGGTACCGACACACAATGAGCTAGCTAACAACCTCGTCTGGACTCAAGACAAAACTCTGTCTTAGTAGACTTCTGCCTAGCAGATGAGATCTCCAGTGAGAACAACTGGTCAGTTGCATAGACGCAACCTGGTCGGATCGGTTAACCTCAAAAGGTATTTTATATGGTCGAACAGCGACCACGCTTTACTAGAACTCGCAACCCGACTCGTGTGCCACATGGCGACACTCGGCTCACGCCACCGATCCCCACTCCCGAGCGGATCTCGGAGAGGGGATACCGCACTATTGAAATATTACTGGTCCATCTGGGACTCGCTGGAAATTCATGAAGGTTTGCTTTTCAGAAAATGGGAATCCCACTTCTGACACCATTGTTACGATTTCCGCTCGACATAATAAGATTTTATTTCAGAACAGTAAGAACGGAACATGAACAATAACTAATAACCAGTAACAATAATACAAGCTCTAATATTCAGTAATCAGGGTATCGGTATGTCTGTACGCAATGGCGGCTGACTCGAATGACAGCTTGATAGGCGATCAATCCGATCGCCTTCTTCTCGCTGTCTTCTTGTCTTTATCGCGAGCACCAGCGGGCCATGGAATTCCATCCATAGGGTGCTCGCAACAATATGAAACCTGTTTTATTCCGCTACAAACACTGTTCCGGAAGTGTCTATCCCAGTTTCCACCCACTGAGTGACGGTACACGATCTGCCCGGCTCTCTTATAGGCATGACTGCTGTATTCCACCTGCGAGAAGCGCTCGGCCCGATTCGCCGCCTGGCGGTCGCGGCGCGTAGTATCCATCGCAGCCGGCCGAGTCATGACTTCTTTATGTACATAATACTAATTTACACAGATTAATTATATTTTACGTGATTAAACATAGCCTATGTCCGTTCTTGTTGTTCAAGGATGCTGTAGTTAAAATTTCGTGATGATTGGTTCAGTACTTTTTGAGATTTTTGTGTACATACAAACAAACGCTGTAGCTTTATTATAATATATATAATATATATATAGTAAGAAAGATAATCTCCCATAATACTGGCGATCTGAATTTCTGTAAAATCGATTGCCGAACCGCCTTGGAACCGGTATAGAACCGAAAAATAACGGTTCTAGAAGTCAGAATATCAGTTCCTTATAACAATTATTCAGAATATCGGTTCTCCATAAAGCTGGGTTTACATTAGTCCAGTCCAGTGCAGCACTGGATTGGAACTGGAATAATGTAAACAGTGTGTTCATTCCAGTACAGTGCTGTCATCCCAGGAGGTTTCGACTGGATCGACCTTGTTTACCCCCTTCATCGAGAACGCAACATTCCAGTGTTACCGGAATCGTCTAGACCAGGCATCGGAATTAAGTGAACGCGGCGGCCGATTTTCAGAAGCAACGCCTCCTTTCTCCCGCCGCGCGTCTTGGCCCCCGCGGCGGCCCAGCAGCTTGGAGCGCCTCAGGCCCGTACCACGTGAACCGCGCGTGGTGTATTAGGACGACATTGTATCAATAGGTTTCCACATCGGCCCAGAGAGCACGATTGTCGATGCGTTTTTGTTTTGTCAACGCGCCACGCTGGTTCATGTGGTACGGGCCTGAGGCGCTCCAAGCACTTAGGCCGCCGCGGGGGCCAAGACGCGCGGCGGGAGAAAGGAGGCGTTGCTTCTGAAAATCGGCCGCCGCGTTCACTTAATTCCGATGCCTGGTCTAGACGGCTCATAAGACTGGAATAATGTAGACATCGACCGATTTCCAGTCGAACCACTGACTGGATCCAGCGACTGGACCAATGTAAACCCAGCTTTAACTGTTTCAAGAACCGAAACCGATATCATAACTGTTTTCAACCCCTGCCCTATATGCCCTACTTACCTGCGCGTATATGCCGCTGCGCTGGCGCTTGTCACGCGAAACCCTTATTCGCTGTTTCGAATTTTTATTTGGAATAAAAATTTATCCGTTTGTCCTGAATAATTTCATTCTTTTCAAAATTTTTATTCGAAATAAAAATTTATTCGTTATTCTCGAATAACTTCAATTTATTCGAAATTTTTATTCGAATAATGCTCAATTCTGGGCACAGTGCCTAACTGCGAATCAGAGCGTGCCAATCAGATAACTGAAATAATACTCTGCAGGAGTTCATAGACATGAATGCCAGTATTAACAGTCCAATCAATACCAATTGTTTAGTGCGGCCGGAACATGAAATGGTACATCTCTCCTTCACGTGCGTTTCTTCCGAAATGACCTTACTTACAGCAAGGTATAGCTCTACTACCTTAATTTTATTATCTTGCTTAAAGGTCTTTGTTGCTCTTGTGTTTCTCCGATTTTTCATCACATGAGAGCAGGGCTCTCCAAGGTCCCGTACGCGTACACTCGGGGTTCTCCCACTCTCGTCCGCCTTGTCAGGGATACCGCGCGACGCTAAAGAGGCGACCATGCCAGACAAGCGTCTTCGTCGTCGAGCGAGCTCGGACGCCTCATAAAGGCGGGATCTCCTAGCTGCGACTGTCGCTGGAGAGCCCTGCTTGAGAGGTTGCTAATTCTTGGTACAATGCTGCAGTAGCATAATTTACAAGGATACATTTTTTCCCATTTGCTATTGTACAATACTTTAAAGCCTTCCCTGCTGTCGTATTACGCTATGCTTCGTCTCGTTTTGAACACGGGGGTTTCACTCAGGATTGCCACATCTCCGGTTTTTGACCGGAGGCTCAGGGTCCTATATTATGATAAGGTGGCAACCCTAAGTAGTTTATAATAAAAAAATATTGAGGTTACAATCGAATTCATTACAATTTGAAATTATTTAAGAAATAAATGTTTTAAAGAAATAATTGTAAAAGAGCCTCTAAAAAAACCCCAAAAAACCAATTCAATTTTTCAACGCCAACCAAGTTGAAAAAAGACAGATTTCCGGAATTTGGTGTTAGAAAAGCCAAATTCGAGACGAGTTAAGCCAACGTTACCGAATGTTACTGAGAAAGCACACACATATGTACCTTCACGTGGTATGCCTTGGATCAGGCATCGGAATTAAGCGAACGCGGCGGCCGATTTTCAGAAGCAACGCCTCCTTTCTCCCGCCGCGCGTCTTGGCCCCCGCGGCGGCCCAGCAGCTTGGAGCGCCTCAGGCCCGTACCACGTGAACCGCGCGTGGCGTATTAGGGCGACATTGTATCAATAGGTTTCCACATCGGCCCAGAGAGCACGATTGTCGATGCGTTTTTATTTTGTCAACGCGCCACGCGCGGTTCATATGGTACGGGCCTGAGACGCTCCAAGCACTTAGGCCGCCGCGGGGGCCAAGACGCGCGGCGGGAGAAAGGAGGCGTTGCTTCTGAAAATCGGCCGCCGCGTTCACTTAATTCCGATGCCTGCCTTGGGTGATGCCAACACCGGCGGTACAGTATATTCACTTCGTTCAGGGCTGCCACGCAATCGCTGAAGCCACAGCGGAACTTTTTGCGAACTATTTGGTTATGATTAATACACTCGTTAGGGTACAAACAAATATTTGTTTCATATTTTCGGTGCCAAAAAGAGATGCCTCAACGGTAACCATGAAATTTTCTCACAGGATCGTCTAAAATCCGAAATCCAAAAAATTTCGTAAAATTTATGGGTCATTCCATACGAAGTCGGACACTTTTCGAAGTAACATTTCTGATTTACATGAAACTTGGATATGTTGTAGTCTTTAGGGATATATAAACATATCTCGAAGGATTTTTCAAAATGTCAAAAATGGTGGATCTTACAGGTCTTTGAAATATAGTGTTAACATTTTCAAAAAATTATAACTGTTGAACTAGCAAACTGATCAAAATGAGCTTTTGGGTGCTTACAACGAAGTACCTAATTGTGCGCGAAAGTTCCCTCAACCCTTTGAGGGATTACTCTCGGTGCACAATCAAAGATAAAATAAATTGCCGTACACAGGTTGGTGGTTGGATCGAGTGTCGCTTTAATGGCCGCCGTACAGCACGTGGTGGCACAGATTTGCACAATTGTGTTTCGCTTAACACAGCGGTTAAGACGATAGTCTCACAAGACTAAGCACGCGATCAGACGCGAATCAACACGATTTATAACAAAACGCGTAAATCCGCACGCGAACACTCGCGTGCGAGTACAAAAGGTTAAAACCGAAGCACAGGCACACACGTGCACAATAGTCCAGTGACCAACGGTAACGAGAGCGCGTGAACGGAAGCGCAACGCATTAACGCGAAGAAGAAGGCCCTCGGCCAAATTCGCGAGCCACCGGTCGGGTTCGGCCGCCCCCCTGGCCAATCCCGCGACCCGAGCTACTCGGTCCACCCGAATCACGGAATCGACGAGAGCAGGCAACCAGTCCCATCGTTGGCCCGCGCAGTTTAAAATTAGAAAGTGCAAATAAGTACAAGGCTTAATTACTAAGATCAGAACACAGAAAATATTTACACAGTGGACTTCGGGACTCGTCCCGAACATGCCGCCCGCCTCGTCCGAGGTCACGACGACGAAACAAGAAAATATACATAAGTGTAATACATAAGAAAAGATACATAAGAATAAGAATAATACACAAGCACCCCGGAGTTCGGTGAGTCCGAGGACACGTGATCGGAACAAGAAAATATCACGAGTACATAAGAACCGCGGAGTTCGGTAAGTCCGAGGACACGTGATCGGAACAAGAAAAGATCACAAATACATAAGACCGCGAAGTGTTTTTCCCGCACGCGAACCCTCGCGTGAGGCCCGGCCAGGGCATGGCTCGAGCGGCACCCCTGCCGCCCGCCGTGACGAGCAGCATATCGAACCGTGGTCCTGGGCCCTCAGGGATGTGGGAGGTCGTTGACGTCCTTAGACGAGTCAGCTGATGCCCCGTCGGGTAACGGGCACAAAGTTCCGATGGAGCATATCGCCGTCTTGGTAGCGGTACGGATGGTGACAACGCGCACCAGACCATCTTTGCGTGGGTGGACCTCCAGAATCCTGGCCAGCGGCCATTTCGTCGGGGGGAGCAGTTGGTCCCTGACCAGCACCAGCATCCCGACCTTCCAATTGGCCTTACGCCTACGCCATTTTGGAAGTTGCTGCAATTGATGCAGATATTCGTTCGTCCACCTGTGCCAGAAATGATCACGTAAATTAGACAGCAGTTTCCATCTTGTCAATCCGTGAACCGGTAAGGCAGAGGAACACGGTTCAGGGATGGAGACCAATGGTACTCCTACAAGGAAATGTCCTGGAGTCAGAGGAGACAAATCAGACGGGTCGTCGGATAAGGACGTAAGGGGCCTTGAATTGAGGCAAGCCTCGATTTGACACGTCAGTGTCGAAAGTTCTTCATAAGTCAAAGTGGTGTCTCCGATGATACGTCGCAAGTGGTACTTCGCAGACTTCGCCGCAGCCTCCCACAAACCTCCGAAATGAGGGGAGTACGGAGGAATGAACGACCAATGTGTCCCATCCATAGCAATGATCGCGGAGACCTCCTTAAAGAAGTCCGAGGCTCCCCGGAAAAGGCTCCTTAGCTCCTTATCAGCTCCTCGAAACGTGGTAGCATTGTCGCTGAGAAGATCTGCACAATGTCCTCGTCGTGCGACGAATCTGCGAAAAGACGCTATAAAAGTGGTCGAAGAAATGTCCGACACGACCTCAATATGAATTGCCTTGGTGCACAGGCACACAAAAATAGCGAGATAGCCCTTGTAGGCCTTGTGACCCCGTCCCTTGGTGGTTCGCACCAGGATGGGGCCAGCATAATCCACCCCACTCCTCAGAAATGGTTTAGACGGTTGTATACGTGCTGCAGGAAGTTGTCCTAACTGCTGTTGACCCGTAACGGCGCGGAATCTTAAGCAACGAAGACAGTTCCGTAATACCCGTTTAATCAAATTCCGATTTTGGGGGATCCAAAATCTTTGTCCTAGAAAGGAGCGTGTTAGGGTGAAACCCCCATGCAACGTAGCCAGATGAGCGTTATCCACAAGTAAGAACGCCAATGTAGACCATCGGCTGATTATGACGGGATGCTTGAAGTCATCCGGCAATTCAGCCTGGCCGAGTCTGCCACCAACATGGAGTCCATGTCGGTCTAAAAATGGTCTAAGTGAAGACAAGGGGGAAGACATCTTGACGGGTCTTCCCATTCGCAGATCATCCAGTTCTGCTTGAAAAGTATCCAGCTGACTGAGGTGACAGAGCTGGACTCGGGCCTCAGACAACTCGGTCGAGTGAAGAAACCCTGATCGCCGTTGATCAGGATCAGCTGTTCGCACATTAAAAACAAACCGACGAACCAGCGCAGTAATGCGTAGTAAACGCGTGAACGAGGAGTATCGTAAGAAAAGTTCGTTCTGGCGTGCATCCTGCACAATATTCAAAATCACCGAACTCTTCTGCTCGGGCGCTTCCGTCCCGTTGAGATCCAACTTGGATTCCGGCCAGTCCGATGGGCTGCGTATCAACTATTGAGGTCCTTGCCACCACAGATCGGACGTCTGGAGGTCCTGCAGCTCTAAACCTCGCGTTGCTAGATCCGCGGGGTTGTCTGCCGACCGAACGTGTCGCCAGGAAGTCTCCGGCAGGAGTCGCTGGATCTCCGCCACTCGATGCGCGACGAATGGCTTCCAACGGGTCGCATGAGATCGCGTCCAAGCAATCACGACAGTGGAGCCGGTCCACACGACAACAGTCGCACCAGAGAGACTCAGCTCCGAAACTGTTTGCTTCAATAACCTGGCAAGAAACAAAGCACCACATAATTCAAGACGAGGTACACTTACTACCTTGACAGGTGCCACCTTAGTCCGAGTGACTAACAGGTTCGAACACGTAAGCCCCGTGTTCGGGTCGTGCACTCGTAAATAGACCGAGGCACAATATGCCCGTTCGGACGCATCGCAGAATCCGTGGAATCCCACCTGGGTTTCCGTCGGATGGTAGTAGATCCACCTCGGAAGGTGAACGTTGCCTAAGTTGCTTAGGCTCGCTCGAAATAACGTCCACGAGTCAGACAGACTCGTCGGAAGCGGGTCGTCCCAGTCCAGTCCTGCCAACCAGAGATCCTGCATCAGAATCTTTCCCCTGATCAGAACCGGTGCAGCCCAACCCATGGGATCAAAAAGGCGTGCCAGCTCAGAAAGCACCCTCCTCTTCGTCCAGCAATGTTCATCAGGAAATGGTTGCAAGGACGGTGGTCGAATGGACAGAGTGTCCGATGAAGGGGTCCAGATCAGACCCAAGGCTCCGTGTATTTCAGGTTCCTGGAACAGCTTCGTCTTCTCCGTCTCCGATGGGTCCAACAACGAATGGCTGGTGGCCCACTTGCTCAGCTGGAAACCTCCAGCCTTCAAGATCTCAATGGTCTGCTTTTGAACTTCTCGTGCGCGGTCCAGATCACTGCCTCCAGCCAGGAGGTCGTCCACATAGGAGTGCTGTAACAGAACCTGAGCACCGAGGGGATACCGCTCGCCCTCGTCTACTGCGAGCTGTTGCAACACGCGTAAGGCCAAATACGGCGCCGGAGCCGTTCCATACGTCACCGTGACCAACCGATAGGTCTCCATAGGCCCATCGGGTTTCGGGCGCCACAGAATTCGCTGCCAATCCCGGTCATCCGGGTGCACCTGAATTTGTCGGAACATTTTGACAATGTCTGTTGAAAAAGCGAACTGAAACAGGCGCCATTTCGTCAAAACGCTCCACAGCGTTGACTGTAATTTCGGTCCAGACATCAAGAGGTCGTTCAAAGACCTTCCCGAAGACGTCGTACAAGACGCATTAAAAACGACGCGAATCTTGGTGTCATCACCCTCTCCCTTCCACACCGCATGGTGGGGAAGGTAATAATGGGGACGAACGGCACCCAGTTCCCCAGACACCATTTCCATATGTCCAAGGAGCTCGTATTCTCGCAAGAATTCAGCATACTTGCTGCGGAGTTGCTCGTCCCTTTGATGACGCCTCTCATTGCTGAGCAGAGTGCGCAAAGCAGCCGGCCTGGATGCTCCCAATTGTCCGGAAGAGTCCTGGCGGAATGGTAGGCGTACCAGATATCGGCCTGTCTGGTCCCGCTGATGAGTATTCCGGAACAAGCTCTCGCACCGGGTATCCTCCGGGTCTCCAAGAGTGGAATCCGAAAGCTCCTCCAGCTCCCAAAAGCGGCGTAGATCGTAATCGAGAGTATCCTCGACCCGTGTATGGAGTACCCTATTCGTCCTTGGCGGAACTGCTGCATCCTCAGCGGACGCTGGGCCGAACACAACCCAACCAAAGGGCGTATTTGTAGCGGAGGGCGTGCCTCTGGGTCCCTGACGCGTTTCTCCCATTAGGGCGTAGCAGACATCTGCACCCAGCAGGATATCGACCTTCGTTGGAGTGAAACAATCCCCATCGGCAAGTCTAAGTTCCCGGAGATGGGTCCAATCATCTCTCGAAGCCAGTCGCGAGGGAGTCGGAGGTATCACCTCCCGGGTGACCAGCGCATTCACGGGAAGACTGAAGGACGGGTCGCTGTCCGAGGTCAAGACCGCCTCGACCTCATACTTCGCCACTCCGACGCTCCTACCCTGGAATCCAGAAAGCGTGACATGCGTGGATCTTCGCTTCAGGCGAAGAGCCTGCGCCACCCATTCACTAACGAAGGACACGTCGGCGCCTTGATCCAGGAGCGCTCGCACCGAAATCGAATGGCCATTGGGGGCTGCCAGCCGCACTCGAGTCGTCGCCAACAAGACCAGACGTTTAGCAGAAATGGAATTCACCGACGCTGAGGTCGTAGAAACCCCTTGAGGAGGGACACTACCTGACTCCTCAATCTCACCAGGCATGAACGCCTCGTGCAAGAGAGTATGGTGCTCCTTACTGCACAGCAGACATCGGAAGGACGAAGGGCAGTCCGCCACGAAGTGCCCAGCATTCAAACAAGAAAGACAGACTCCTACCTTCATCGCCTGTGCCTTACGATCCCGTGCGTGCATTCCCTTAAACTGCGAACAGTAGTTTAGATTGTGCGCGCCATGACACAAAGGGCACTGGCGCATCGGTTTTCGCCCCTTTGAAGGCGCATTCGCCTTAACTGGCAACGCAGTACGCGTCCGTGTAGTCGGCGATTTCGATCTCCCAATCTTCTCCCGTTGATTGGAGGACGTCGCTGCTTCCGACTTCTGAGAGGCGTATAGAGCGTGGACACGCGTTTCGAAAAAGTTTTCGACGGTAGCGTAGCTTGGACAGGCTGAGCGGTCAGTGAAGGTGACTTCCCAAGCCAATCGAGAGGCTGGATCCAGTTTTTCGGTGAAGAGAAACACAAACCAGTCGTCCCATTCTGCCACGGGTTTACCTAAAGCCGACAGCGACTCTCCCGCCTGAGCGAAGTCGTCGAGGAGACGCTTGAGATCCGAAGAACGTCCCTTAGCTACCGGTTCGGAATTCACCAGGCGACGCATGTGCCCAGCGGTGAGAATATGTTTATTCTCATAACGTTTCATGAGATTACTCCAAGCTCCGTCGTAGCCGGCCTCCGTAGTGGGAGTCCTTTCCAACATTTTAGCGGCTTCGCCCTTCAGACTGGACTTCAGATACTCGAGTTCCCGCACCTTGGAAAGCCGCTTCGACTCGTGAATCAACGATCGGAAGCGGTCGCGGAAGCTCTCCCACGTCAGAATGTCGCCCGAAAATGTCGGCAAAGGGATTCGAGGAAGTGTAGAGTCTTCGTCCTAATCCGCTTTGACCGACGCTTTGCCTTTCTCCGTGACGGACTGTTTGGCAGACGGACACAGCTCGTTCAGCCAATCCTTCAAAACAACCATGTGTTGAAGAAACGTTTCCTCCACATCGGCATACTGATCCTGTTTAATATAATCAGAATCGGCGGCATCGGGTCGTTGTATCAGACGACGATGACCAATCTCGAATGCTGTCCAAAGCGCCTTCAGTCTATCCTTTCGGATCTCCAGCACCGAAGCGGTGACCTTGTCCTTGCCCATCTTCCGAATGTTCGACAAGAACCGATCAATTCGGCCCGCGGTATCTACCTGTTCGCGAATAATGGCGTCCATGGCTTCCATTCCTTACACAGAACGAGACTCGCGAACAGCGCCACGAAACTTTATCTCTCCGCGACCACTCGCTGATAAACGCGAGTACCTCGCACCGAGCGTTCTCAGAAAAACGAACGACGTCACACGGAATGTTCCAGAACGCGCACGAACATCGGCACACACCGATTAGAGGCGCGACGAAAGACTCGCACACTTCCGGTTGCGAGAATCACGTTCACCGAACGTGCACGAACACAAAAAGCAGAACGTTCTCAAAACGCGAACAGCTTCACACAGAGCGTTCTCGGAAAACCGCGAGCTCCTCCACGCGATTTCCACAGGCTTTCGTCACAGAGACGAGAAACACGCACGCCGAACGTTCCCGAACGCATGCGAGCACCGGTCCACACCGGTTAGATTCGCGAACAGCGCGTCGAGAATATCGGACACTTCCGGAGACGAAAGTCACGCTCGCCGAATGTTTTCCAACGAACGCGAGCACCTCGCACCGAACGATCTCGAACAAGACGAGCACCGTCGCGAACAGTCGAACACTCGAATCCAACCCAATCCAATCACCACTCCGGCTCGAAGGTCCAGAAAATGTGCGCGAAAGTTCCCTAAACCCTTTGAGGGATTGCTCCCGGTGCACAATCAAAGATAAAATAAATTGCCGTACACAGGTTGGTGGTTGCATCGAGTGTCGCTTTAATGGCCGCCGTACAGCACGTGGTGGCACAGATTTGCACAATTGTGTTTCGCTTAACACAGCGGTTAAGACGATAGTCTCACAAGACTAAACACGCGATCAGACGCGAATCAACACGATTTATAACAAAACTCGTAAATCCGCACGCGAACACTCGCGTGCGAGTACAAAAGGTTAAAACCGAAGCATAGGCACACACGTGCACAATAGTCCAGTGACCAACGGTAACGAGAGCGCGTGAACGGAAGCGCAACGCATTAACGCGAAGAAGAAGGCCCTCGGCCAAATTCGCGAACCACCGGTCGGGTTCGGCCGCCCCCCTCGCCGATCCCGCGACCCGAGCTACTCGGTCCACCCGAATCACGGAATCGACGAGAGCAGGCAACCAGTCCCATCGTTGGCCCGCGCAGTTTAAAATTAGAAAGTGCAAATAAGTACAAGGCTTAATTACTAAGATCAGAACACAGAAAATATTTACACAGTGGAGTTCGGGACTCGTCCCGAACACTAATAAAAATTATTTCACTAAAAAAAAACAAACAAATTTTCAACCATTTATTTTGCAATTGTTCTAAACAAATGCCATGTTTTAATAGCAGGGAACTATTTAAAATTTTGATAAAAAATGAGGGTATAGTCTAATTTAGCCTCTTTACGGAACCGTTTTCAGAAATACGGACACTTTAAAATTGGCTAAATAAAAATTAATTGAATGTGACGCTGCGTCGCCCATCACCGGGTCGACTGGCTGATCCGTGCGTACTGCAATATTGAACTATCTATTTCTTTCATTCCTAACCTTGCGTGGCCTTGAAAGTCATAGTATACCATACGGTTGAATTTGTCTTGACAGTCACTTTCATATCGGGTAATCAAATATGTAGCATTCCATTTAAAAAACTGGAGGTCGCCAAAGGTATGCACATTAGCTTACATACTGTACGAACATCTTCCATCTTAAAAAGGACTGGATCTAAGAGCTCATTTAGCTCCTTCAAGTTAATTATGAGCCTGTTTGAGCCACCAGGTTTTGGCAGGAGGAACACATTGGAAATAAATTTACCATCGACTGGTTCATAAGGCTTTATTGCACCTCTCCGCAATAAACGATCTATTTCCTTTCTAATTTCCAGAGATTCCCTCTGGGACCAGCTGCGCGAAGGAGGTGGCGATGACTGAGTGACCTTGGATGTGAATGGCAACTTATAACCCCGAATGCATTCCAAGACGAAGCTGTCTGAAGTGATTGCCATCCATTGCTTTGTAAAAAGTTTTAGTCTACCCGCCACCTTAGTTACCTCTAACGGGTTTTCTGCTTCGAGTTCTTTTGTCCGTTGGGTGCTGGACGATAGGTTTTCCGCGCTTGCTTCGTAGATGTGAAGCGATTGCGTGGTACTGGCTGCGATGGTTTCGGTACAAAACCCATCCTTGAACCCGTCTGCACCATTGGCCTCAGTGCTGACGGGTATTTCGAGTTTTCCTGGTTGTAGCTCGGTGGGTGCTTTTTCAACGGTTGTTGAGACCTCATTCCTTGTCCTACTTTGTCGACCGACCTAGCCTCTTTCAACTTTTCGCCGAGCTTCGCTCCAAATAGGAATTCGTCTGCAACAGTTTTCTCCAGCACCGATGCCACCTGCTTGTTTATGTTGGGTATAATACATGATTTTCGGGCCACTGTTTGTCCCCTGTACACCTGTGCAAGGAGCTGGGATGTCTCCCTTCAATTGTCTTTCTTACAAGGGGACACTAAGGTCGACGGGAAACGGATTTTCCTGAACCTTGCAGTATTTGAAGATGTCGCCTCCGAAGTTAATTTGGCAAAGCAGTAGGGCGCGCTTCTCAGGATTTTCCGAGAAAATTGCATTTGAAAATCGAATTATTTTCGCAATTAGCTTTCTTCGAGTTTCAGTTTATTTTTTTTTTTTTTACTTTCCCTTTTTTACTTACATGCTAGTATGACACGAGCCAGGGTCATATTCATCATAAAAGCATGGAAAACAATAATTTTTGCGGCACCTAGCACACACTATAAACGATTTTCAAATGCCATTTTCTCGGAAAATCTTGAGAAGCGCGCCCTACTGCTTTGCCAAATTAACTTCGGAGGCGACATCTTCAAATACTGCAAGGTTCAGGAAAATCCGTTTCCCGTCGACCTTAGTGTCCCCTTGTTAGATCGATATCTTCTCTCCTTTGAGTAAGTAAAGGATCAATGACTTTACCCAAAGCCGATAAGGCAGAAGCCGCTAAATTCTGAGTCTTGTAGAAATATTTGACCCTCTTCAGAGAGCTGTCATTTAACGATGCTGCGACCTCAGGGTTCAGCGTCGGTGCTTCCAAGAAGCAGGCACCCTTCTTCACATGCTTCTTTAAGAGGGTCTCTTTCACCTCTTTCTTCTGACCCTCCTTGAGCCAGACAGCCCACCGCAACGAAATATGAGGCTAGAACGTTAACTCACCTTCTTTTGATTCCGGAGATTCACCAATTATTGACAAAATCTCCTCGTCTAAGGATATCTCAGCTACATCAATGGGTTGTGGCTGCTCCAAAGGGGTGGTGTTCGAAGTAGAGGCCTCATTCGGCCTCCCCACCACGGTAACAGATGTTACTACTGGGAGCGCACGAGTTCTGCTTGAGACGGGTGCTGTATTTATCTTCTCCTGGATCCGAGGCCCTGTAGGAGGCAAAAGGGACCCTACTTAGGGTCCGCTATTGTAGATATACTTCGGCCTTGTCTTACCTCTCGCGTAAGCTCAACCGTACATTTTTTGCCGATCATCGACTTATCTCACGTATAAGTTCGATCGCAATATCCTTACGCCACCGTGTTGTCTCGCAGAACCTCAACGTTTACAGGAAAAATGTAGGCATTACCCATCCAAACTCACGTGTATAGCTCGATAAATCCAGCGGTCGAGACATATTTTCGTCTGTAATTATTTCCCTGTCTGAAATTGCACCTTCATTATCGGAAACAGAAGGGCGCGTAGATGCCACGCGATCCGTCCTCCTTTTTTAACTTTCTTTCCAGCTTTTTTAATCTCCTCAACAGCCTATCATCCTTATCGCCCCTCGTGGACTTCTCCTTGTGTTTACCCATTTCTTTCTGGTAAACACACCGATATTTTATCCTTAAATAATCTTAATAATCGAAAGAAAAAACTTGATCGAAGAAACTCACGACGTGACTGCTGCGGCACGAAAAAACGTTATGACGAGTCGAGGCGCCGCACAGTGGGCCAAACGGGCGATCTAGCTGGACAAAATTCGAAATGAAGGACTTTGTTATGTCTATCTGTTGTTATAGTTATATTTGCATGAAATATGAATAATAATCCATTTTTTTTATAAAAATTTGCCTTTTTTTTAATATAAATCATATTTTAATGATTAAAGTAAAAGAGTAAAATAAGAATTCGCACGGGAAATATACACTTTTAAACACACATATTTGTACACATAATAATTTATTAAAAAAATAAAATTGTAACATGTTCACCATTAATAAAACGAGTTATTCACTGCCAGAACTGTTACACGATTCATCTTCTGTTGACGAACTACTGCATTCTTCCGGAGGGTCTTTTAAAAGATGTTTCATTGCAGATGTTAGTGTCTTCTTTTTAGTCGGATATTTTGTTCTGAAGTGTGCTATGTAGGGATCTGATGTTATGAGTAGCATGTGGATTAAATCTGTTATATTGTTTTCTCTAGATGATTTTCTTGCGTTGTTTTCCCTAAATTTTCGACATTCTTTATGTCTTGCTTCTAGAGCCTCTTCGGACAGTTGTCCAATGGGTATCAAAGCTGAGTTTATTATTTCCGATGCATGAAATAATAATTTGTGGACCGAAATAGGCATATAGTAGGGGGAGTTCCCCTAGTGCCGGACACTTAAGGTTTTCCTTAAATAAGAAGAAAAAAATAATATTTTAATCTTTATATTCTACGTTATTTATAAGTACACAACAAAACATTCAATATTATCATTATAGTTGTTGGGAAGGTCCGGATTAGAAATAATTCCTCTTTCATCTTAGGAAACACTATATATGTATTTAACAGTTATAATATAATATAAGGTGTACATTCACTTCGTTTGTACTTTACACGTGCTCTCCTTTCACCATCTTAGCTTATTCTACTCTCTCATCTCACAAACGCCAGTGTCTTGCTGACCCACGCACAGATGGCGCACCACACTCAGCCCGCGTAATATAAATGTAATATATTCAACAATAGTTAACTTAAATTACGGTTAAACTTGATTATGCGATTTGGAGAAATCATTAAGTGGCACCTAGTACCGGACACAGTAAATATTACTGACGCAACTCAACACAGTTTCAATATAGTTTACAGTGATCACAAATATAATGCTCCGAACATTCGGAAATATCAGCACAAGCCTCGTGTGCCCATTTTTGGCAGCTTGAACACTGAATTGTTTTGGAAAATCTACCTAATTTACACTGTAAAGTAATTTCTTTACCAGATTTTATACATTTTATTTTATCAAACAAAGTACTTTTTGGAATACCATATCTTGAACATGCCTCTCTTAGGCTAATTTCTTTTGCCCGAATTTTCTGAAGTGCAGGTTTCAAATTATTTTCATCCCATGAACCTTTTTTCCTGCTATTCATGATGGTTACGTGTATCTTTTAAACACTGAAACCGAAATAATAAACAGTAATACAAATAGGAACACACAAGATTCAGGTTTATACTGTCCGGTAATAGGGGACAACGTTCTGTCCGGAACCAGGGGACAGTGAACAGATTGAAAAAACATTTTTTTTTGTGGAAACCAGTGCACTGTTTACACAAAACACAGAGGTAATTAAAAAAATACTTACCAAAAGATACAATAACGCAACTCACACGTCTTTTAGCCAGGAATATTGGTATATATAATAATCTAAACTTTACACGATTCACCGGATTCCCGTCACACCAAACAATCAATTAATTTATTTAGGATTTATTTAGGAACTGGACCATGTCGACACGTGATCGTTATTTATTTTATCCCCTCTACGGTTTACGCGAAAGAATAGCTAAATAGCGTTTGAACTGTCACAGATATAGCTAATGTCCGGTATTAGGTGCCGTCCGGCGTTAAGGGAACTCCCCCTACCAGGGACAAAGCTGGACATAAAGAGCAGCAGTTTCTTTTGCATATGTACTAAAAGCGTCTATCTTAATTTCGTATCCACTTGAAATTGTGGATAAAAGGACACTAAATCGTGTAATTAATGTTTCGTTAACCCCTGTTATGTTTGCTGAAACACTTGGATTTGCGAAGAATCGTCTAGCGGTGTTTCCATCGTTTGTATTTCCGCTTCCTTGTTTTGGACGATCTACTATTAGACCCATTCGAAGTCGAAATTGTTCTTGAATTTCTCTTTTCCTTCTATTTACAATTTCCTTGGCATCCTCACCCCTAGCTTGCCATTTTTGAAAAACAATTTTGTATCCAATATGGAGTAAACACTCATAGCTCCGAATCCATGTATGTAATACGGATAATCCAAATTTATATGTTGTAATGTCTGCATTTTCTGCTGCTTCTTCTGAGGTTACAAAATTCATCTTTTTTGGTGTGGCTCCACATATATAACACGTCTGGGACGAGGTTCCGGTTAGATCATTACAAATTTTTGTATCCACCATTATCATAAATAACTGATGTTTTATTTTTATTTCGCGATCCTTGATCTTGACTATAGTTGGCGTGAGGATGTTAATTTGGTTTTCCATGTTCGTTGTTTCTGCTGCTATTAGTTCTACAGATTCTTTCGCAAATGTTAATTTAATTGGTCTACAATATCGTGTAGAAGATGGCTGCGGATTTTGCCATACTATGTCCGTTCCATTTGACAATCTCAGTGGTACCATAGATATTACAAATAAATTATTATCCTGTTGGTACATATTTTCTTCTTCACTGAATTTTTGTTTATATGTAGAATGCCCTGAACTGCCATCGCAACCCCATTTGTAAATTAGCGTCAACATCGTATCAGCATCAATATGACGCACTATATCAGGGCTCTCCAGCGTAGGGGCCCCTCACGCGCCTGCTTCCCCTTCCAATCTTCCTCTGGCGCAGCGTGCCTTCCGTTGTCAAGGACACCGCGCGACGCTACGAAGGCTGCCATGACGGGCTAGCCGGGCTAGCGTCTTCGCGGTTAGCGTCGCGCGGTATCCCTGACAACGCGGACGAGAGTGGGAGAACCCCAAGCGCACGCGTGCGGTACATTGGAGAGTAGGGTGGAGTGAAAATATACGGATTTTTTTTTTTTTAGATTTCGGAAATGGAATAGCTCCCAAAAGTTGCCTTATTATACAACTAAACAAATGCGTGAAAGATCGGTTTTCTACATTTAAGTTTTGAGGTGCCCCGAAGGTCTTCAAAATTCAGAAATTTTGAGTTTTTCTTCTCTTCTTTATTTTTTTTTCATTTCATTACAAATAAGAAAATAAAGCTGGAATAGTCGTTACACCATAACATAAACCTGAAAATGAAAAAAAAACAGATTTGCTTCCCCTGGCCTAGATTTAAGAGATATCACAAAGGCCACAAACTTCAAGGCATTTTACAACAAATTTGTGGAAAAAGTAATTTAGTTGCTTTTGTATGCTTTTATTAAGATATATTTAGAAGTGTTTTTTTAAATATTACAAAAAAACGAATGTTAAAATTACATCGTATAATCTCTCTTTGTTTCGTACGATGGCATATTTTTGCGAGATAAAAGCCTGCCTCTTATAAAGCCATCGCGTTTCTCATGCCCGCAGACTGCTCCTGAAGCCTCTGTCACTAGCTTGATGCATCGTTCAACTGCTTGGGTGTGACATGGGAATAGAGTTATGTTGTCTCCTATTTCAAACCCAAATTCAACAATGCCTCTTAATTTTTCAGCAGATAAATTTCGAGTCAAAGGTGGTTCAGTGACCTGAGACTCTTGCCAAGCAATGATTTCCGTATAATCCGAGGCCTCAAAATTGAAAGGAGGTATTTTGAAATTTCGAATACCAGTTATTTCTTGAGATCTTGCTTTTAAAATACGACGGAAGCCTAGTTCTCTAATATTCTTCTTTTCATCTGCAAGCATAGCTATAAGAATATTTTCAGGATGACCAAAATATCCATTTTTTTGGATTACGGGATCAATTATCCTTTTCAAGTCATTGCTAAGATATCGGCTATAATTAATGGTTGACCACAAATGTTTTGCTCCTTTTGTGCAAAAAGGATTGCACTTAATTTCAAACCACATCCGGCCGTATACTTTCATCACAAAAGTTGCCAGAGTTTTCAATTTTTCACACGGATGAATCTTAGCTGCGTATAAACGTAAGATTCTATTTGATGTTGTGATCCATCTAGAATGATTTACTGGACCTGGATCCCTATTTGATAAATCGGAAGAGAATATTCCTGTCGAAATTGCTGTCATTATATCAAGCAGATATTTTTGGTCTGTACTGAGATTTTGGTTAGTTATTTTAGGAATTGTCGTAGATATAATTTCAAATTCAACTGTAGGGAGTTTTTCGCATCGTTGGAGTTCAGTTCCTATTTGACCTGAGAAACAACGGGGCCCTGATGTTTGGCCATCTAAGTGCAGCATTAAATGGCGCAGAGGTAACTCGTTTGCGTGAAGTTGGCACACCAACCATTGCAACGGTCTGTTAAGATTACATTCTAAAAGCCGAATGACACCTCCTTTGGGGCCCGTGTTTACAGCAGTTCCATCACAGCCAACAACAGATAAGAAACTTACGTCAACGGATTTGCTATTTAAATAATTAATTATGGAAATTTTTATGTTTTGCGCCGACCCTGATTGACAAGTTACATGGCCAAAATAATTATCGCCCGGTTCAGACACGAGAACATAGTGTTCCTCAATTTGTATTTTTCGGTAGTACTTAGACCCTTTCTTTTCCACTGTCATTGTTTTATCTCTTCTTCCATCGAAATAGAGACCAAGAATGGGCTCCGTTCCCTCGTCTTGTTTTAATTCAGATCGCATTTTTGTTCGTTCGCGTCGAACCTTAGAACGATCTACTACAAAACGTTTATCATCTGACGTTACAACTCCAAAATCTTGTAGCACAGCAGACGCTATAATTGCAGCAGACCTATCAGAGATTCCAGTACGGTCGCAAGCGAGAGCAAGGGAAGGGAGATTAACTCGCATCTGTTTAGATGGTGGTTCCAGAGTATCATCTTGCAGTGTCAGAGCTTTTTCTGGTGGACCTAAGCGAGATATTTGCGTTAACTCTCGGTCTATTGAATCTGACACATTGGTGATCCGATTTCTAACTGATGTGAGCCCATGGCTACAAGAAGGTTGCTGAAAAACCACGTCTCGCTGGGCGAGTGATAAGTCTCTCTCCTTTCTCTCTATTCTATCACTGTCTCTTTTGGTTGTGACTAAATCAATGGACCCAATTATCATATGTCTCTCTGTTCTTTGATCAATTAGAAAAGCTATTTCCCGTTTCGGAACTCGACGATTTTTTTCACAGGTACACATACTGTCCTCAATATTTTTACATTTACAGCTACAAATGTCAAACAGTCTTTTTGAATTTTCTTGGAATATTTTAATTTTTTTTTTATAATTTTCATTGCCCTGGCGTTTCTTGTATGGCTTCATTAAGTTTCTATACTTATCGTGGTAGGCCCTAATCATTTGTAGAACCCTTTTATGGATTACTACTGGGATAGATGCTTTCTCCCAAATTTGACGAATTTCGACGGCAACTCTTTCTGATATTTCTAATACCGTAGGTTCTTTCGATGTTCTTTCTGGTTTAAATTCCTGTTTGATAAAAAGGTAATATTTCATAACATCATGGTAAGTAGGTAGTTTGTTAGGCCACAACTCTTTTGGGGGGCCAAATATGGGGCAATTAGTCTCTTTCCTCGTCTTTATTTGAGCCATACTGTAGTTATAACGAACTAGCTTAAAGTACCCGGCGTTGTTGAGGGCTTCTTATGTTGATCTATTGCTGTATTCCACCTGCGAGAAGCGCTCGGCCCGGCCGCCGCCTGGCGATCACGTCGCGTACTATCCATTGCAAGCCGGCCGAGACATGACTTCTTTATGTACATACAATTTTTTACACAGATTAATTATATTTTACATGATAAAACATAGCCTATATCCGTTCTTGCTGTTCAAGGATACTGTAGTTAAAAATTTGTAATGATTGGTTCAGTACTTTTTGAGATTTTTGTGAGCATACAAACGAACGCTGTAGTTTTATTATAATAGTATAAGTATATATATACAGTATATAGTATATATAAGTATAGTATATATATATATATATATATATATATATATATATATATATAAAGTATGACAGTATGATAACAAAGATAAAAAGATAGGAAACTATTAAATCGGAATGAATGCTGTGGTAGTAAAGCTGTCATAGTGTGAGTACTGACCTTGTCTGTCTGATAGTATGTGTGAAGGAATGTTCGGAAATAGTGGATAGAAGTTATTTCACGGTCATAGTGGATTTCTAATGGAAGTACAGCCATCTTAGGCCAATTGTGGTGAACGTCACAAATATACGTTTTTTTTTTTGAGAAATATTCCGATTTTCATCACGGTGGGGGCACCTCAAAACGTTAAGTGAAACAAGAAATACTTTTAGGAGCACTTAATGATCCCACTCCCCATATTTCCCCAGGTATTCCAAACCATTTATCGAAAATTAATATTTTCACTCCAGCCTATTGGAGAGCCCTGCACTATATTATTTATTAAAACACATCATGATATGTACAATGACTATACATAAGTTAAAAAAAAGACTCGAATAACTTACAAAAGGGCAAGGGTTTTTAAATTTCATGATCAGAGATACGTGACACACCCTGTATAAAGAAAACCAATAATGGATATATAAAAAGTTCCGGTACATCAAAATATAGCTCCACGAACCTTAGGGATACCTGGTTATAAGGTAGGCTCCAATAAATTGAAATACTTTACCTGAGTTAATCCGTCCCAAGGCCGTCAGTATTTTATTACGATGTAGGGAAATTCCGAATTAGGGTAATTCCGGGAGACGCAGTCGGGCTGGAGAGTTCGGTCGAAACAGTTGATTTCTAAAGAATTAATTGTTCTGAACCTTAACACATTTTTACATATACACAGATGTAGAGTCTGAATATAGCAACTCGACCAACTCTCCAGCCCGACCTAAACAATAATGATCTATCCTTCAAATTAACACACATTATAATAGACGCTAGACGTAAAGAATACAATACGTAGTAGAGGTTTGAGTATAATATACATGTGTAATAGGTAATAGAGAGCTTCTGAGTTCTAAACCAAAGAAAAATAAGTAATAACTTTTCTGAAAACATGGGATACCATATCTATAATTGTAAAATACACAAAAGAGCTAGTTTGGACCGTTTAGCCCCATCAGAGACCATTCCGAGGTTTTGGAACGTTCAACCCATGCACGGCAAAGCACGCTAGCGCTTCATAAAAAGCGAAATATCTTCCGAATCGGCGCCTATCGGCAAAAGTTTATAATCAGGTCTTATAGGCAATGAATCACAGAATACAATGAGATAAGGAAGAAAGAGGACACTCGTGGACATCATTTTGTATGTTTAGATAAAGTTGAAATGCTTTGCCATGGTTCGCACATTTCTTCTGTTACTTTCGGGTATTAAGAAAAAATATTTCCAATAAAGTAACGAAATATTTGCTTATCACATCTTAAAATACATACCTTACGGAACAATATCCAAGAGAGAATATAAAAAAATTCTAACAACCGTGTATGAAATACAGTTTTGTTCATGGTGCTGCATTCGGGGCTATGTCAGTTCGCAAACCATACCCGCGGAACGGGCATCTTTGCAGAGGTACCACGGCCATTAAGCGTTACTAAATAAATTTTTTTATGTGTTTTCGGTCGCTCCAAACCTTTTCTAACAACTTGGAATAAAAATTAAAACATTTTTTAACGGTCGCCAAAATGACTTTTGTCCAGCTAGATCGCCCGTTTGGCCCACTGTGCGCCGGAGGGCGCCAGGCCCGCGAGGGATTTTAGGTTATAACTCCGAAACCGTGACTGTTAGTAGGTAGAATAAATGCTACTACAAATTTTCGTCTTATTTTTGCCTGCATGATCACACCCCAGAGTATTGACCATACGTAGAGGAACACCCTGTATGTAGAAGAAATTCGTCACAAACCCGATTATCAATTTTTGCCCTTTTCTACCCCCCAAATCGAGGTACAAAGTTGAAACTTGCCACAAATTGTTTTTTTTAATTTATAAGGTATCGAATGACTCATCGCGAGTCGAATTCGATTTAGGGGCAGATTTGACGATCTTAACTGGCTATACCCTTCGCCCAATGAAATTCTTTTGTATCTTTAACCACCTTAAAACAATTGTCAGGCTCAGTTAGGTGGGTCACCATCTATAGGGTGTCCTGCAACTCGTGGTGCAAGTCGAAAGGTGGTTACTGCACATGAAAAGAGAAGTTGAAAATGTAGTTGTAGAATAACTTACATATTCCTATTTAGGCGTTCGTTTTCGGAGAAAATAGCATTGGATATTCGTCACGAATATGTGCATTGTGCACCTGATGCAGAACACACAAAATACGGTAGGGCTTTTTTTCAAACGAGTATGGATTCCACATATTTCCTGTCAATTCTTGATCAGGTGCACTTGTATTTAACGGATATTCAACGTTATTTTCGGAGGAAATGAAATCTCCAATATAAAAATGTTATTCCGCATTCACTATTTCTTTTATCATGTAGAATCGCCACCTTTTGGGTTGTGCCATCAGTTACAACACACCCTGTATTATCATAGGTGAGCAACGGTTATCTTAATTTTGATAAAATTTCAGCTTCTTTTCCTCCTATTTTATACCAATATTTAATTGAAAATACACTTATCCATTCTATGAAAACTTATCCTTTAACCCCATAAGTATCATCTGTGACCCACTTCAGATAATGTGTGTCAATTGTTTAAGGGGGGAGCCCTATTTAGGACGCTAGAAATAAGGTGATTCTTGGGAATTTTTTTTTTTAAGAAACTGTTAAGCCGTTCTTTTCCAAACTTTCAGGGTATTTTAGTCCACATTCAATCAATAAAAATTAATTTTTCCATTACAAAGTGGTCGGAAGAAATAGAGATATATGAACATGTTCGTAATGTCTCGCCACCGGAGTTGAAAATTGGCGATTGTAATTGTGGCCCCAATTCTTCCCTGAAATAAAAAAACCAAGGATTTTCTTATTTCTAGTATAATTACATCGTCGCTGAACCTAAAAACCCCCAAAAAGTTAAAAATTGGCAAAATGGTGGGACTTAAAAAATAAAGTTACGATTCTGCCCAAAAATTCTCGAATTATTTATGGAAAAAGAATTGTTCAATTTAATTTATTTATAAGAGTTTTTGATCCATCGACGATAGTTGGTAATTGTTTAGCTGTATGCACCGGGACGAGTCAATTAAACCAATAGTTTTTCTTCTATTTGATCCGCCAAGTTGACAAAAGTGGTTTTGAGGAAATCGCGTTTAAAGTTTTCGGTACAAAAAAGTAACAGATGCTAATCTGCTATTCCAGGCCCCTACCGCAAACCCTCCGCTTCCTCGTTGAACTCATTTTCTTCAATTTGGCGAAGTCTGCGAGCTGTTCGAGCGTCTTTAGTGCTGCTTAAGCTGCGGCGCTCCTGCCTCCTAATTCGCTGGGCGTCGTAGTTTTCAGCAAATAATTTACACTGATCTCCAATATTTATTTCCAACGTCTGCATTATTTTTAAAATAGTATAGTAGCCTTCGTTGAAAACACTGGCAGCAATGAAAGCGGCGATTTCAACGACTTTTCTCCCCGAATTCAAATGCTTCGGTGCTAGGCGCCAGATGGTAGAATCAAAACTTTCATTGGCGTTTTGTGTGTGTCCGCCTAGACACCTATTTAGAAGGTCTTCCTTCGAAAGATCTTCATATATTGGTGTTAAATGTTTTTCAACATCTGGGTGAAGTGGAGGGGGATATTTGAAATCTTTCGGGTTGCCTGCTGCCTGGGCGACGCGCCACTTGCACCAGCTATCGGCTCCCACTGGACAATTATCATGCTTTAGCTTTTTGTTGGTAGAGCATAAATGATGCAGTGTTGCCATTATACCTTTTTTCATTTCGCTAACACTATCAACATTTCGTCTTATTGCCAAGCCATAATATTTTGTTAATTTTTTTATTAACACATCGGTCAACTTCCCCTTACGGATTTAAATCTAAAATTGCCTTGTACGTTTTGGAGTCCCCATCGCCAATGTAGTTGCCATATTTTACATTAAATTTCTCCTCGGACCTTGAAAACAGTTCCCGTATAGAGTCGACCTCCATTTTCCCTGCGGAACCAGAATGGTTTGCCAAGCATTCTTCTTCGCGCTCTTCATACCATTCAAGATACTCGTCAGTATCCATTTTGCCATTCCAAAACGTACAGGCTTGGCAGTAGCCTCCTTTTACAGTTAAATCTATTACTTTCCCACTGTAATGTCCTATGAGCGTTGTTACACCGTACAGCGAAGTAAAGCCACGTTTCTTCCACGACCCATCACCAGATATCTTTAAATTTGTCGGACACCTTCCATGTTTCACATTTTCCATTTGTTCTTCAGCAACTGATTTCTGGCACATAAAATCAAACACCAAACTCGCCGTACGGTGCATATGTTGTACAACCAGATCGTACGAAGTTTTTTGTATTCCCTGCCCGATGTCCACGAATCCACAATAGGTATATATTTATGCCTTCCCGGCCGATGCCTAAGTGTCTCATAGCGAATACAATTCTCCGATTGATTTCATAACCGGTATGAATCATAGGCCCTGAGTTGATTTCTCTGCGCACCACAAGTGCATTCAACAATGATTTCGAAGCCAAGGCCACGATTTTCGGATCTATGAAACTTTATGTTCTGCTTGCACTGCTTGCAAACCAGCAACTCCGCGAGCACACCAAAAACACTTAAAAATTCCACAATTTTATAATGCGTCGAAGTGTACGCAATGTCGTGGCGGCTACTCGCACTAGCTAATTTTTTTGCTGTGGAACTCTGTCCTATTACACCCCCCTCTGTACTTAAGAACTGATTCCCATGAAATCTTCTCTTCGGCGGTTTTGCTGCACGACCGGTAGTTCCTTTTTCGCCTTTTGGATACATACTTGTATTAGCGTTTGAAGACGTCTTCACAGACCAAAATTCGGAGCTTAACTGATCGTTGGCAATTATCTCCAAGAAACGCAGCATTGTTGAAAATCCCGTTATGCACGAAACGAATTGTTTTACTACAGGCTGTATAAACATTAACATTGAGTAATATATGCTCAGGTAAACAGCTACCGTAATATTGTACGGCGGACTCAGAGCCGGGCATGCCGCGCGCCGGTGTACCTGCGTGACGCGCTGTTGTTCCATCCACAGTACCTTCATAATTACTTCGAATTTCGGCCTGTAACTGTAGGAACATATTTTCTATGGGCATTACTATTGATTGAAGCAACAAAAAAAAATCGATTTTTTCATTTTGATAAATAGGGCTCTCCCCTTAATTACACGTTTAAGCTGCGTCAGGTACTTACTTACGCATTACTTATTTCAATCGCAGGTTCGAAGATCTTTGAAGATCCCTGGACGTCGGAAGGAGAAGGAGAAGCTGCCAAGTGGTATCACAGCAGACTACAGTGCCTCCTTTTTCGCGTACTTGGATCGCGATCTGTTGGAGAATTCTCAGAATTCGTCGAATTCAGGGCAGAGTATGCGTACTGGCAATAATTGGATAAACAAGACGCCAGACGGATTGACGCAGAGTGACTCCTCGGAAACGTCCCTAACTTCGTTGACAATCACGAGCGCGACGTCATCGGTGTCACAAAACGTTAGAGGCCAATTGGGAAAGAATTTGCCGCCTTTGCCACCGAAACCACCTAAGCGAGGTATTCTCAAGGGACCACGATCGAGCAGCGGCGGCGCGGCGAACGTACTTTCCGAGGAAAACGCATTGTCAAACGGCGACGAAGCGAATTACCAGGAGGCCAGTAATTTACTAGTGAGAAATACGCTTCAGAATGAGGTGATTGCCTACCAAAACGTACCCACGCATTTACCTGGATTCGGCAGCGTTATATATAAAGAAGAAGCTTACAGTGAAGAAGAAATGCAGATCGGTCAAAGCTCGTGGCAAATTTCACCCCAACGGTCAACGCAACAGAATCAAAATCAACATCAGCAGCATCCTCATCATCACCACCACCACCAACAGAGTGACGCAAAATTACTGCAGGTTAGTTGATGGTACACGTTTCGTAATGGTAACTCTGCAGTAGGGGAATACTTGTCAAATTCTTTTGTGTATTCGAATATTCGGACAGTCCAACTACCTACTGGAATATTCATCGAATAAAATTAGAAATTTGTATTCAAATATTATAATACCTATGCCAACATTGTAAAATGATCTTCTTCAAATACATACGAAATGATCGGAAAGGGATTTGCTGTAACTATTTGACTGAGGACGAGCATGATCGTGTTCCTTACTTCTTTTACTGAAATTGCGACGAGTTGCTTGAATAATAAATGTTACTCTCTACTTGTTCTTCTATATGTTTGTACAGGTATTTGTTGATTTTAATGTTAGTTTTAGAAAAAGTAACTTGACGACTTGAAGTTAGGTACTCGTAATGAAATATTAGCTGTACGAAAAAGTGTATGAAGCAAAAATTGCAGGATTTCCAGGATGACATATGTTACAAAAATTATTATTTTTTCTACATTGTTTACACATAAAGTCTTGAAGGTCAACTTGATTTTTTAAACGAAACACCCTATATTTCTTTGTAATAAATTAAAAGAGCATTAAAAACTGTGTAAATAAGTGTTAAGGGATAATAGGTCTAAAGTGGGTATTTACTGAGATACTTACAGTGAAAGTTTTATTGTAAAAAGTGTAATAATTAATAATTGTATTGACTGGTTTGGGAACATTGGAAGAAATCAGTAAACAAATGAAGTGTGATAAATAATGCAAACATCGCAGAAACAAAACATGAGTAAAACAAAAAAAAACACGCAGAAACATATTTCTCTAATGTAAATTCGATTTCAAATAGAATCAAATAGTGACCCAAAAATGAGGCCTGTTTTAGCCCCTTTTTGGGCCCACGATTTTGGAACTGAATTTTGTGCCAAATGATAGCTTATGATGAGACATCAATCACGACAAATTTTCAAGTTGAGGTGACGATTAGTTTCTGAGATATGGGAGGTGAAAGAAGTGCAAATTCGTTAACGCGTCAGCCCATACGCTTCGATGTACGGACTTCTATGTCAGTCGGATAATTTAAACAATTATTTTCAAGGGTTTTGCTGACTGCTAACAACGAATTTGAACTTAGATTTTCAAAACTCACGAAAAAAAAAATCAAAATCAAGAAATATAAATGACACTGTGTGTGGGTGATTTTTTTAATATATCGTCCACCATATTGAATCGGCCATTGTGAGTTTAGCTGACCGCTAACAATGAATTTGAACTTAGATTTTCAAAATTCAAAATGGCCGAATGGTTTCATTGGCTTGGTGAAGACATAAGGTGCGATATTTAATCCAAATGGGAGGCAATTAAATTTAAAGAGGTTCCCTTGGAAGCTAAATCGTGAGAACTTCCTACTCGCTTCTGCAATCGATATTAGATAATATGCATCTTCAAGATTTAAGGTACTCACGAAGCAACCTTGAACCATTAGATCTATGGCAGATCTTAAGTCCTCCAATATAAAATGCTCAGTTTTTATGAACTTATTCAATTTCTTAACGTTTAAAATAACCGACTGGAACCGCCCGGCTTTTGAATAAGAAAAATCCCTGAGACGAATTGACCCGCCGTATGCTCACACTTTCTAATCACTCACTCCCTTCCGAGATAACTGATTTAGAATCTTCCGAATCTGATTGAGTTCATCAGTGGACCAATGAGCTTCCTTGGGTAACCCGTTCTGACGAGGCGGACTTACAAACGGATTCTTATACCCTAATACCCATTGCAAAATAACGGTATCCTCTGTAATTTTCTTCCAGGCCTCATACAACCATCTCAATTTGCCTGCCGGAAGACTTACCGAATCTATCGTCTCCTCGACGTCTTCTGATCTCGCCTCTACGATGTATTCGTGCTCGGTTTGTGGCAGAGATGGGCAAAAAATTATTTCAAATAAAAAATTGTGTTCGACTAAAAGACGAAAATTTTATTCGAGACTCATGAATAAGACTAACCCGAGTCAATTTTTAATCGAAGCGCTCATGATTGAAATCATGGGGATCCAATCGTCAGTCATGATTGAACTACTTCAATCATGGGGATTCAATCGTCGGCCATGATTGAAGTAGGTCAATCATGGGGATTCAATCGTCGGCCATGATTGAACTACGTCAATCATGGGCGCTTCGATTAAAAATTGACTTGGGTTAGTCTTATTCGTGACGAATAAAACTAAAGTATCTTTTATTTGATACGTCATTTAAATAATTTGTTATTTAAATAACGCCCATTTCTGGTTTGTGGTAGGCTGAGTTCCGAAAACTGAATGGATTCTCGTGCTCGCCCGTCGCTCTGAATTGTGTCCTTGATGATAAAGGACGGGTCGGGCCCTTCCCGTTTTTTGAAAATTTTGTCAGTGGTCGGGAAGGTTGTTTTAAGTCCTTGCTCGTTCGTTTCAACGATTTCGCTGTCTTGATATGGCCCTCTAATTCTTGTCCAAATAGTTTTTCATCTATGGTCGTCGTATTTAGGGCTTCCCTCACATTGACGTTCAAATTCGACAGAACCAGCGACTTCCTTAGTTAGCGACTCTTCGTGTTGGAGATCCACGCGCAGTCCGCCCGCATCACATAAGCTTTTGCAGGAATCGGTGGATGACGTAATTGCTACGCTTTAGGGAACCTCGGGAAAAGAGAGCAACAGCGTCGGGAATCGAACCCGAGCCGGCCGCATCACATAAGCTTTTGTAGGAATCGGTAGATGACGTAATTGCTACGCTTTAGGGAACCTCGGGAAAAGAGAGCAACAGCGTCGGGAATCGAACCCGAGCCGCCCGCGTACTCATCAGCAGCATTAAGGGGGGTCACTCAAGTGAAAATGAACTACCAGTAATTTTACAGATAAAAATTTGAAAATATTTATATCCATATTATTTTTTACGCTGAAACGAATTATGTAAGAATTAATACAGTGACATTTTTTTTTTCAAAAATTTAAAAAACAAAATTTCGAAAAAATTATTCGATTGTAAAATCCATACCCTTATTTCTGTAGAATTGTATACAAAGACTGCAAAAAAATTTCAGCTCGAAAACTTCATTTTTGTCCGAATTATAAAGTTTTTATGTTTTGGGATAGTAACTAACACGCTCGTGCTCCGGACGTTGGACCTTTCTCTTCTTGCAATGCCTGTTCTCTTCGTGATTGTGCAGTTCGTATAATTTTTCTTGCACGTTTGTATCTTTCTGAGGCTTTCTGTTTATACCTTTCAGGGTACCCTGCCCTTTACCCCCTAAAGTAATACCTTCCGTACGCTCCTGTTTTACCAAATCGGTCAAAGCTCTCCATAATCTTTTGCCAACGTGGTTCACACACTCTTTTTTTTCGATTTATAACTTTATAACTCGGACAAAAATGAAGTTTTCGAGCTGAAATTTTTTTTGCAGTCTTTGTATACAATTCTACAGAAATAGGGGTATGGATTTTACAATCGAATAATTTTTTCGAAATTTTTTTTTTTTAATTTTTGAAAAAAAAATGTCACTGTATTAATTCTTACATAATTCATTTCAGCGTAAAAAATAATATGGATATAAATATTTTCAAATTTTTATCTGCAAAATTACTGGTAGTTCATTTTCACTTGAGTGACCCCCCTTAACCGCAACGGCTACGGCGACTCTCCATGGTAAGGCTGTTCGAGTACTCGAATATTCAAGTAGCTTGAAGTTCGGACCGAGCCGAGACTCGGTTTCCGAGCCGAGCCGAGTACCCGTAAAAACCGAGTAGCTCGAAAGAATCGATCGGCTCGATAAAACCGAGTAGCCCGAATTTTTTCGAGCGGCTCGAAAGAACCGGGCAGCCCAAATGAACCGAGAAGCTCGAATTTTTTCGAGCGGCTCGAATATACTTGGAGCAGATCGAAATTTTCGAGCAGACCGACTGTGTCGACTAGCTTGAAGCTTGAAGCTTGAACGTTTCGGGCAATACGAATGTTTCGAAAATTGTAGGTTACGTTTGTCTACTGGAATGTAAATAATGGTTCTCAATAGGTAATGTGAATTATTAAAATGTAAGCTGTAAATGGAAATATTCTGCAACTTTTGAAAATAAGTACTAAATTCAAATCTTTATTTTTTTCCATCTTTTTCGTGTATTTATAAATGTATTCATACACTTCTCTTTATGTTATCTTTCTTCTCTTCTAACTTTTTATTTTTTCTTACTTTTTTACCTTCTTCGTATGGGTTTTACTTCTGTCGCGCCATTGTTAACACAGGGCGTTACCAATCGTGAATTAATTCTTTGTAATTACGCTTATTTATATTTATTTAATTATTTATTCATTTATTTATTTATGAGCGGGTAACGCCCTGTGTTAACAATGGCGCGGCAGAAGTATAAAACCCATACGAAGAAGGTAAAAAAGTAAGAAAAAAGAAAAAAGTTAGAAGAAAAGGAAGATAACATAAAGAGAAGTGTATGAATGCGTTTATAAATATACGAAAAAGATGAAAAAAAGAAAGATTTGAATTTAGTACTTATTTTCAAAAGTTACAGAATATTTCCATTTACAGCTTACATTTTAATTATTCACATTACCTATTGAGAACAATTATTTACATTCCAGTAGATAAACGTAACCTAAAATTATCGAAACATTCGTATTGCCCGAAACGTTCAAGCTTCAAGCTTCAAGCTACTCGACACAGTCGGTCTGCTCGAAAATTTCGATCTGCTCCAAGTATATTCGAGCCGCTCGAAAAAATTCGAGCTTCTCGGTTCTTTCGGGCCACTCGAAAAAATTCGAGCTACTCGGTTTTACCGAGCCGCTCGGTTCTTTCGAGCCACTCGGTTTTTACGGGTACTCGGCTCGGCTCGGCTCGCTTTTTTCGAGTACTCGCACAGCCTTACTCCATGGTCCCTTAGTCCGGGCCTCCTCTTATGGCATGGAGGTTCCTGATCCCACACTTTCTAATACAGGTAGACTATTTGACCCTTTGTCAATTAACAAACTTGATATTCCCCTCCCATAGCTGAGAGACATGAAGCCAATTTCTTTTGTTTGGAGACCATGCGAGCATCTCTATTGATAGCATGATAGCCCCTTCTGGTAAGGAGGTCTTTACCTCTGGGTTTAGAATGGATGGATTAATTTCCTTACAGTTCTCCGGAACTGGATATTTTTCAATAAGGCTGTCTGTTCTTCCTTAGGAAGTCCTTTTTTTACAGATGTCCATCCAACGTATAGAAATATCTTTGTGGATAGCTGGTCCCACAGGTATTTCAGGCTCTAAACGTTTTCCTAACGCTTCCAAAATATTTTCCGCTAATTCTCCGGGCGCTCCTGCCTGGTTCTTGTCGGAATTAGGTTCTACCGCTACAATAGAAGCCTCCTCCGTTGTTTCTTTCTGCTGCCCCGCAGGCACCCCTTCAGAGAAGTCGCTCAGATTCCCATCCCTGTTATCCACGCAGCCTTCCAAGTTTTCTTTACTGCTTGTGGATGAAGTATCTGAGCCCGATGACGAATCACCTGCATTAATATACACAAAATTCAGAACATTCTTTTTTGATTCATGAAATTTATGGGCCAGCAGCTAACGAGGCCCGGACTCTTGTCCAAGTCTGAATCTGCTTCCTTTGTTCCGAAAACATAACCTTACTTACGGTATCGCGAACGATGTCTTTTCTTGTATTTCTTTAAACTTGTTTCCAGTCGTCTTGGCCGCTTCTCCAGTCGATTTTCCTCTTCCGAATCGTATCTCCCGTTTCTTTTTCGACTCATTTTCTTTAATTTTATAGTGGCACTCTTCACACAAAAAATGGGTTTGTGGCCCTTTCCGCACAAAGCAAAGGAAGGGAATCCCCGTAGATGGCGGGGCGGGCGGGGGGGGGGGGGGGCGGGACTTTTAACCAGTGGCGCTAACTGCATAGAGTAAATCTACTACCAGTGATCTTGAGGAAGAGGCGCGACATACAATTACTACTGCATTTGGATACACAACACTTGTCTGGCATCTGTAAAGGAATATCAAAAACATAGCGGAGAGTAGGGTAAAATGGAACGCTTAACTTTGGAGGGTGATAACATAAAATCGGAACTAAAAAGGACACGGAACTTCAACAGGAGTCTTAAGTCGACCTTAGACTATAAGAAAGTCAAAGCCTTTGTGAAGAAAAATATTTGGCAACAAAGGAAAATGAGATTTACCGGAGGTATTGAAATCTTCGCCTCGCTCAAGTGTTAGGGTAAAGCGGAACACCCAATTGAAGACCATGTAAACGTACAAAGTCTTTATTTTTATGATTTAAAAAGTATTCATTTATGTAAAAAACTATAAATATATGTTTTAGGTATAACTATTACAAATAAAATATAACATAAATATATATTATGCACATAAGAAAAAATATTTTACGAGATAACATAAAAATTAGTGAAAATAATCAAATATACATGGATTTTTACTTGAATAATGAAATACAACACGTGAATGGAGAATTTTTTAGTTTTCAGTGCATTTTAAATAAAATTGTTCAACTTAAAATTTTTTTGTATCTTTTTTTTATTATTTACTTTTTAGTGTTTAAGTTTTAATTTGTGGTTATATGCTGATTTCATGCCGATTGAATTGATTTGGTTTGTGGTTACAAGCTGATTTTAAGTCGTTTGGATTTGTGGTTATGGGGTATATTTATTGATGACTAAATGGGCAATTTTGTCACCCCTCCCGGTTTTTTTTTCCATAATTTTGTATTGTCATTATAACTACGTACGCCTTCAAAGTTTCAAGATAATTCGATTGGTGGAAGTGGGTTAAATACATGTTCCGTTTTACCCCACGCAAAAGTGTTCCGCTTTACCCCACATGCGGTAATTTAGTAAATATTTAATATTTACACTTCAGCGTGAGGTAAAGAACTGTTTAAAACGTCAAAATATAGCGTACGGACTATAGAATCCAACGGTGTTCTATGAATAAATTCTTTCCAATTTTGGGGTACATTAACAGTTCGATTTAAAAAAATATGAAAACAACTCAATCATCGAAATAATTTCCGTTATTGTTAATTACCTTTTGCCATTTTTCTGGCAGCTTATGAATACCACCGCGATAGAAATTTGGTAGCTTTGTACTTATTATGTAAATCCAGTCGGAAAGAATTTATTCATACACCTAATATTATTTTTTAATTTTAGTTGTGTTGGCCGTTATTAAACTACGGATTTTTATTTCAATAACGAATTACGATCACTTGTCGTACATTTTCTGTTACATTACCTTTTCGTTTATGCCTTATTTAAAAACGAAATTTACGTACTTCTTGTCCTTGCACTTCAAATAATTCTTATTTAAGATTCTGCTTTAAAAAAAAACTGTGTAACGCGGTTTCCTTCGATGTATGCCGACTTGCTTGTTCGTACGTTCGTAGTACAAGCGCAGTCGCCTACCGCGTTGCCAACGCTACCGCGGGAGCTCGGGCGGAAGGCGCGCGCTCTGATTGGCCGGGTTTTTTTTTGTTAATATCTCCTTAACGAAGCTTCGGACAATATTTTCGCTAAGGAAAAAGTTGTTTCAAATCACCCCCTGAGTCACCCCTGTCAAGGAAATCCGACATTTTTGGGACACCCTGTATATCTCCCACTCTCGTCCGCGTTGTCAGGGATACCGCGTGACGCTAACCGCGAAGACGCTAGCTCGGCAAGCCCGTCATGGCAGCCTTCGTAGCGCCGCGCGGCTCCTTGACAACGGAAGCAGTGTTCACGGGAAATTCCCTCCGTAGCACGATACTCGCATCGTAGGGAGGGGGAACGTATGCGCGCGATGACGCAGTGACGTCAAACCAATCAACGCCAAGACGGGAAAGGATGGGAAACGAAAGGGCGCCACCGTTAAGTGGCGGTTATTACGAATCGGTAATTATGTGTGAAGCACGCGGGTATATCTGATGTTGATGAGATGTAAAAGAAAACACAAAATAGTAATAGAAATATATATTTATGCACCTACACACATAACATTCGTACACAAAATGTACATAAATTATACATAAATTATATTACAAAATATATACATAAAATATAAAACTTAAAGTACGAAACATAATATTACAGTTAAAGTATACTATAATGTACAATGGCAAATACACGGAAAGAGGCAAATTTCTTTATTGTCTTCTGTACGATCACAACTTCCCGCGAATTCGAAAAATATAAACTTCCCCTCATCCGCGAGATGACCGCAGTTCTGCTCAACAAATTAATGGCGAGAGAACGGTTTAGGTAATTGAATGAGGTATTGATGAAATAGTGTTTAACAAGGTTTATTAATCTGTACTACTGCGTGCCGCTATGGCTCGAGCTCGAATGTTCCGGCGGGCGTGTTGCGACCGGCTCGCGCGTACCGTCGTTCAATTGTTTTTCGCAGCTTGGCCCGGTCAACGCCAAAATCGCCTTATATGGTCATGTCTTCTACGCTGTCGACGTGGAGGTTCTCACTCCTCACCTTCCGTACAACGGTTCTCATTCGCGAGGCGCGACATCTTCTAATAACCGAGAAAACAATGAATTCTTTACTCCCACCATGACACTCGCGTTATCAACGCTCAGACCAACGATATTGCTTATAGGCAGTGTTCACGGGAATGGGCCTGATAGCTGTGAGCTACCCTCTGTTGCGCATGCCCGCGACGAGCTGTGACGTCAAACCAATCAACGCCAAGCTGGTAAACAAAGCCAGCCACTGGCGTCGATTCGGTTCGTTTACCAGCTTGGCGTTGATTGGTTTGACGTCACAGCTCGTCGCCGGCATGCGCAACAGAGGGTAGCTCACAGCTATCAGGCCCTTTCCCGTGAACACTGCTTATAGGCACATTATATTTCTTTAAAGAATTTAAAAGACACTTGTGTAAATTTGCGGCTGTACATTCCTTAATTCCGATTAAATCTAATAAGTATGTATGTATTTTTTCTCTGTGCACGTATCGAATTAAAAAACATACAATTTTCGTATCCGAGATATCTGTAGTTTCATCTACTAAAATAGAAAAGAATTTGCCCTTCAATAATTCTGTAGCCTCTAAAATAACCGCTTTACTTAGAACATTTTTGACGATTCCGGAGATTTTTGTTGGTTGGGGAGACATGTGTTGCACTACACCGGCATTTGGTATTCTGCTCTGTAACATTTTAGTGTAGTGGTTGTAAGAATAAAATGACCTATTGTGCTCTACGATTTCAAGACAAATCTTCAGTTCTAGCACCTTTACGCTATCTCCAAAGTTTCTGTTTTTGTGAAGTGGTTCTGTTCTATGGTTCATGTTCGTGTTATGTTTTAGACTCTGTGCATGTCTTTGCAGTTCACTTTTGCCCGCGCGAACATTTATGCAGCACGCTGCGCATCTGGCTTTGTACGAATCCGCAGCTTCTTGAAGCCAGGATTGAAACTGTGGGTCCTGTAGCCAAGATTTGCAGAATGCTTGCTTCTTTGTTTTCTGTGCAGGGGGGCGCATGAAGCTGCGAGCACTGCCTATTCATACAATACTAATTATTATTCATAAACTATTAAAAAACAATTTCAATAAAATAATCATTGAAAAAAGAAAGTAAAAAGGAACGTTAAATTAAAGATATATCTTACTTGAATCAGTCTCTGTATCACTGCTTGTAGTAGCTGCATGGCTGGGTCCAGCAACACTGGTATCAATGCCTGTATAGTACATCAATCCATTATTAGTACATTTTTATATCATAATAATACATACTACAAAATTTTAAAAGAAGAAAGTAATGGACATAATGTTTAGCATATCCTTGTTAAAAAGGTTACTTTAATTTTTTAAGAAATGATCCTTCTTAAAATTATACTAATGTAAAGGTATTAAATATTTGTCTTACCTGATACCTTTCTCATGCTGCAACTTGAATAAATCACAGAAAAGCTCTAATAAAGGGCAAAATTCACAAAACTCGCGTGGCGTTTACAAAGTACAATTCGAAAGCGTGGCGTCACGAAGCGTAATGCTAATGGCGTCCAATCACGTCACTCGCTCGGCTTGATTTGATGGTGGCGCCGTTTCGTTTCCATCCTTTCCCGTCTTGGCGTTGATTGTTTTGACGTCACCGCGTCATCGCGCGCATGCGTTCCCCCTCCCTACGATGCGAGTATCGTGCTACGGAGGGAATTTCCCGTGAACACTGAACGGAAGGCACGCTGCGCCGGAGGAAGATTGGGGCGCGTGAGGGGCCCCTATGCTGGAGAGCCCAGTTGTATGCAGTGCGATGGGAAGAAAGTGGGGGATCGGGCATCGGTAACCGTGTATCATTTCGAGTGTTAAACAGAAAATATGTTTTGTGATGGCTTTTGCATCACATTTTAACCCTGGTTTGATTCCAGATATTAATTTTTTTAATTTTAATTCGATTTTTATAATTTTGAGTTTTCAAACTTGTATTGCTGTAATAAAAATATATAAATAAAAATATACTTCAATTATTATTATTTTAATGCGTTCACTGTTTAGAAGAATAAGAAGTGTTCAGTGTACTTTATACATGAAAAGAAAAAGTTTAATTCAAGTGAATTAATTAATCGTTTATTCTTGTACATATAAAATTAAAACTATTTTTTATTCGTTGCGAAACAATATCATTTTTGTAAATACTCTTCTAATTTTCTTAGTTTCTTGCCTTTTCTGTGTTTCATAATAATTTACTCTTATCCTTAAATATTTAAATATGATTTGTTTTAGTATTAATATTCTATGTTGATGAGGATCATCTGAATGTTTAATTGGCAAAAGGGAATCTGGTATATTTTGTACAATACTGTTGTATAATTTTTTAAATATATCTTTTCTGGATTTTTAAAAAGCCCTAAATTTTTTTTCAACTAGTTCACAAATTTTAATTATGTCTAAACATGGGTTAATTAAGTTTCCTGTTTTTCCTCGCCAATAAATTTGAATAATTTTGGTCGGAAGTTAATAGCACAGGACACACATAACATCTGGTTTTTTTAAAAAAATTGATCTTGTTACAAAACCTGCAAGATATACAACCACATTATCTATATACTTTTTATTTGTTCCTTTGCCATAAAAATCTTCATGATCCGATAAATTATTATATAGTCCACCTAAATTAACATCATTGTTTAAAGAGTTGAAAGTTTCTGGTTTTTCCGGTAATATATGTAAAATGTTTGTATCATCTAATGATACGCAGTTGGCAGTGGCAGATTCCTTAACATCAGCATGCACCAATAGCTTCTTGAAAATATTAACAAATTGATAGCGGGTTGGGTTGTTAGTGCAGCCTCCTTTGCTCCTGACAGCACTAAAGAAGTTTTCCAGATGGTTTTGGGACAATTTATATCAGGGCTCTCCAACGACCCGCACGCGTGCGGTTGGGGTTCCCCCACTCTCGTCCGCGTTGTCAGGGATACCGCGCGACGCTAAAGAGGCGACCATGACAGACCAGCATCTCCGTCGTCGAGCCCGTGCGAGCGAGCGTGTATTAGTGACACACGGTGACACACGCCGCCACAGCTAAAGATTGGAAGGGGAAGCAGGCGCGTGAGGGGCCCCTACGCTGGAGAGCCCTGATTTATATGTTAGCAAGTAACCATTGAATGTTTGGAGGTGAATATTTTATAGTCTCAAAATATTTTGTATTGAAATTATAGTGCCTAGAAATCCAGTCTTTCTTCGAGACTTTATCACTAGCGTACCATCTTCTGTTTTTAAAGTTTTTATATATTCAACAATATAATTAACTCTTTTTGTAACATCAGTTATATTATCATGATCTATTCCATTTTTAGATTTATTTTTATTATAGTGCTCGCGCGAATTTGAAAGATCGAAAGCTTCGTTAATAATAGAACAAAATTTTGCTGTCCCTTCAACATTTTCCATTTCAAGAAGGTGCTCATCATCTCTCAAATATCGCAAAGCGATGCTAACCCTCTCGCTCAAAGTTTAAGTGGCTAAACGTACATTCATTATATTTTGTTGAAAATTAATGTGTTCTCTTCGGATTTTCGTGCCTGGATGAACTCCACCTTGTTCTTGAAAATCAACTAGATGTTCTAAAAACATCCATGAAATTAAATTATTATTGGCATCGTACATATCTTGTTTAGCTAAAGTATTTCGAATTAATTAGGACATGACTACCATCACAAATTATATATATTGGTTTTTTGGATATAGGATGTGTTACGTCCCTACTGCCTATCAGGGGGGCGCGATTTTGCGGGAGTTTATATTTCCGATCCGCTTTCGAGCTAGTCCCGGGACTTTACGCTCTGGGATAGTTGAGAGTGATAAGTGGTTGGATTAAGATGCATTTTATTGGTTGTTTACCTTAACTTTCGGTTGAGGGCTGGTCCAAAGGAATTAACCTCCACTCGATGGGACTGGTGGAAATTCCGTGGATCTCGGGCGCCTGATTCAACTTGGGGGTTGCCCAATCGCCGCAGTTTATCACCAGGCTGTGGGTGGTCGGGGTGCAAGTGGTGACTCCTAATATTTTAAGATTATCAGCCGGTGCACTCGCGTACGCCGCCGCTAAACGGCGTAACTGGACGCGCCGTCCCGCACGGTGGTTCCGTGGCATTCGTCCTTTAGAGATTATTAATTACTTATTTGATCAATAAATCACTCTTCAACTTCCACGCCAGGCGCTACCGCGGGCAACGTTCTGCTCTTCGGTGGCACCATCGGGGAAGGGGAGCGTGATTTTTAGGTATTCGTAACATTTATTGACTAGATCTCAAGCTACGCTCAATTTCTGATTAAACCTTGGGCAACGTTCTGCTCGTAGGTATAACCGTCAATCGGCGCGACCCATGATCTGTCACTATATTTGGTATAGATTTTAACATGATCGCGTTGCTCGTGTTTTACGCTTAATTTCGGATTAAACCTTGGGCAACGTTCTGCTCGTAGGTAAAACCGTCAATTAACGCAACCCACGAACTGTCAATGCACATTTTTGTTCACTTTGCAAAATAAAAGACGAATGCACGGTTAAGGAGATGGGTAGTTAGGAAAAGGAAACACTTCACTCACTGATTTGAACAATTAACAATAATCACCTTTATTTCCCCTCAGGGGTGAATACAGCACTTTTAGAGTTCTAGCTCAGGTAATGAAACGGTTATACGGTAGTTACACTACAATGATTTAAACTGTAATGAGGCAATTAATACAATGAGCTCTGCGGGTGGTCAGTCCCTTTTTATAGGGCACTTGGTCACTCCTTCCCTAGGATTTGTCACATGACAAATCATAGGTGGGAGGACCTCATCCCACAGCTTCTGCCTGGGATCGCGCAGAAAGAATCTTCCCATCGTTCTTATCTGCGAATCAGGTTACTTAGTTCGTCACGTACTTTCTGCACCCTTTAGGTGTGTTTTCTCGCGACTAATACGCGTCATTCTATTTAATTCCCAGTGGTGACGATAGTAAGATTCTTATATTATTTCGCATTTCATACTTCTACGCTATTGGTTATAATGCGCTCTGTACGATCGGCTTCGTACAGTTTACTTACTAAGGGTTGAAGTTAAATATGTTTGGGTTAGTATCGGTGATCGATTTGCGTGGAATAACGGGAGGGCAATCTTCTGGCGAGGATCAGGGGCACAGCTCTGCTAAGGTGTTGCTTCCACTGGCGGATGGGGCCTCTGACCCATCAGCTGGTGTCCACTGGTTTCCTTAGTGTGAGTGCGGCTGGCTAGCTGGTGTGCGGCTGGCTGGCCGCTACCTCCTTGATGCTGGCTCTCCTGTTCGCTGTTGCAGTCCGTGTTCACTTCGCTCGATCTCTTCTTATCGTAGTTTATAAGATAATGCCTTATCGGTTGTACTTTGGATAATGTTTTATATACGTTTTTCATACGAGGTGGTTATAATACCTCTGAGTACGAAGTAGTAAATATTGTATGTTTAAAGGGTTAATATAGTTGTAGACTCCACGTCGCGGGACGTGACAGGATGATAAAAGCGTGCCTCTATTGGATTATCATCTGAAATTTTTGCTCCTAGTTCTTTGCACATATTACAATTTGATTGTAATCCGTCAAAAGTTGTAGATGTAACTTCAACTCCTGTCTCATTAAGTTCTGATAGGATTTTAATGACAATATCAGCTTTGTCTTTTCCACTTACAGCATTGACAAAATAATAAGACAAAAGTATTTTCCAATTGCCATTTACACATACCAACATAAGAACAAGTACATTTTCTGCTTTTGGAGGGGAATCACAATCAACGCCTTTTCCAATGTCGATATATCCATACTCTTCTCCATTTATAACATCGACATGTCTTTTTACTTTCATTTCATCCATTACAAAATTACATAATATAGAGACATTTCTATTAAATTGTACCTGGGATTGAACTCTTCTTTTTTACAGCTTAAATGCTTGCTTTATTTATTCCAGACGAGCACATCATTTTTTAATACCATTTGCTAATAGTCATAGGGTGTGGTAAGCACTTTAGAAAAGTATTTCGAACATAGTTATAAGCTTTTGGTGAATAAAATTGGAGAGTAGTCGCAAATGATCTTAAGGCAGGGTGGAATGGAACTTTTGAGTTTGCATAGGAGTCTTTTAAAAATATAATAAGCATGAGGGGGTACAGATCCCTAGAATGAAAATATACATCTACTGTAAGGATAATAATAACAATAATAATAATAATAATAATAATAATAATAATAATAATAATAATAATAATAATAATCTTTATTAATATCCATATAATAATAATATAAACATAAATAAATCTTACAAACATTACGTACAATGATTGTGTATAAAATAAAATATAAATATGAACCAATTGCATTAAGGTGGTCGATATAACTTACATTCCAAAAATGAAAATCAGATATATCTACTGACATGTGAATCATTCCATTCTAGCACTCTCACTTTGGTAAACTTGTCGAAGAACTGGGACCTCGCCGATTTCGATGAGCTTCAGATATGTTGCAAAACTCGACATTTTGAGTAACTTTTTCGTTTGAAAAAATTGGCGGTCGGCCTTAGTTTCCGAAATATTCGCAGGAAAACTTTCGCTATTATACAATCGTACTCTACGTATACGTGCAAGCCCGCGAGAGTGTGTGCAGCCAGTGTTCACGGGAAATTCCCTGCGTCGTAGGATACTCTCGTCGCAGGGAGGGGGACCGCATGCGCGCGATGACGCGGTGACGTCAAACCAAACAACGCCAAGACGGGAAAGGATGGGAAACGAAACGGCGTCACCATTAAGTCAAGCCGAGCGAGTGACGTGACGCCGTTTCGTTTCCCATCCTTTACCGTCTTGGCGTTGATTGGTTCGACGTCACCGCGTCATCGCGCGCATGCGTTCCCCGTCCCTGCGACGAGAGTATCCTACTAGAGCTCTGCAACGGGCGGGTATACCGTGGGTCAACCCGCCCGTTACCCGATCGTTTTTCGACTCACCCGGCCCGCCCGGCCCGCGTCGGGCAAGACAGGTTAGCGGTTCATTTTTACCCGCCCATCAAGCCCGAAACTGTTGCCAGCCGTGCGACGTATCCGACCTGTCCGTGTCCGTATTTGCGCCTTTCCTCTATTCATCGGGGTCAGCTGCATTTTTTATATACTGTATTTCTAAATTGTCTGATATGTTTCTACTATAATGTTGTTGTTTGTAAAAAACATAAATTAAATCTAAATTTTTTAATTTCTTACATTTATTTGTATTTTAACTTGTGTTATTTACATATGGTTGATAAGTATAATACACATTAATAATAAATAAGTTGTCAAGGTTTGACTCTCCATTCGAGGGTAATAATAAGTCAGAGTGAAAATCGAGTGAAGTGCGGGAAATGTCTCGGTAAAGAGCGGGCACGGACGGATCGGGCGTTTCGGGCGGGTATGGGCGGGCTGGACAGCCGCGGGTTCTTCGGGCTTTTGACGATTCAAGTGCGGGCGGGTCGGGTACACCGAGAAACAGTCGTGGGCCGGGCGGGCCAAACCCGCCCGTTGCAGAGCTCTATATCCTACTACGCAGGGAATTTCCCGTGAACACTGTGTGCAGCACCACGCTGTCGGCGGTTGTCTTCTGGTTGTATAAACACTGCGCAGCAACCTACAGCATGCGTATCTAACGGGTGTTGTGTAAAACTTCGGTTGATTCTTTTCGACGCAACGCATTCCAGTTTCCAACTTGTCCCGGGTATTAGTATTGGTTTGGGTTAGATTGGGGGGGGGGGGGGGGGGGCCGCTCGCGGGCGCGTAAAGCATGGTAGCGAACCGATATGAGTCGGGGTGTTGACGGCAGTGATGGGTTTACTACGTTACATTGAATTTACTACGTGACACGCGTAAAAAATGTAAATAATTGTATAAAATGTATAAAATGTCAAAAATTCATATACAAACTATTAACCTCTACCAATCTACCATCCCTTCCCTCTTATTTCACTCCCTTGACACTCTGTGACAAAGTTTTACCTGGGCAATAGCAGGTGCTTTAAGCTAGTTATAAATAATTTGAAATTTTTTAATAAAGTTCATAAATTTGGTGAGCAAAAGATACCCAAATTTGTACATACATATATCAACTTATCAACATGGATTCTGAAGGAATTGATAAGGCTTTGGCAAATTATTTCTTTGGATGTAATATTTCATTTAGTGTTATTGAATCTAAACATTTTAAGAACTTTGTTCATAAATTAAACCCGAATTATAAAATTCCAACTAGAAAGACGTTGTCAAATAATTTACTGAATGCAAAATTTCAAGATTATAAAAAATCAATAACCAGTGTGGAATCTAAAGATTCAGTTTTACTTTTAGATGGTTGGAAAAATTCATCATCCAACAATAAATATGTAGTTGCGATTCTGAATTTAAGTGATAACAGGTACATTTATCTTGATGCCTGGAATTTCAGTTGTATCAGAGAAACTGGTGAAGCATTAAGAGAAGTTGTTAATCAATGTATGATAATGGCGCAAGAACAATTTAATTTAAATATATATGCAGTAATAACAGACAATGCCTCAAATATGATGTCCATGGGAAGAACAATCGAGATGTATGGCACATGACTTGTAGTAGCCACAGTGCGAATTTATTATGCAAATCATTATTAGATAAGGATTTTGCTGCTAAAGTGAACAATTTATTAAAAGAGTTTAAGTCTCCAGCTCTGGAATCCCAGGTATTAGCTCTTGGTGGTCAGAGAATGATCTTAGCTGCTGAGATTCGTTGGTGCAGCTATCGAGACACCTTTAGAAGATGTCTTAGGAATTTGGAACCTATGCGTCTTGTTGCTAATGCAGAGAATAGCAATATAAAAGATGAAATAAGAACTTTGATTTCCAATCCTACATTTGAAATGAAGCTTTTTGATAATATACTAATACTCGATCCAATTTGTGAAGCTACTGAAATGTGGTTCAAATTAGATGTTCCTACAGATAATGAAAATTATAAGAGAATGATTTGCGAACGAATCGAAAAGGCTGTAAACTGCTATGGACTCGCTGCCAATTTCTTAAATCCGAGCTTTCAGGGTAGAAGGTTTTTAATAAATGCTAAGTATGCAAATATTCTTCATGATTTTCTACAAACTACTTTAACAGAAAATGGCCTTGTTCAACTTGAACATTATAAAAATAAGACTGGATCATTTGAAGTTTTATTTTCAAGAAATTACGATTCATGTAATACTTTTTGGAGAGCACCGAGGTATTTTTATCCAGAACTTAGCAATCTGGCATTAAAATTAAACAATTTATGTTCATCTACTGGACAATTAGAAAGATTATTCTCCAAATGGGCTTACGTTCATCCTTTGGAAAGGAATAGTTTACGAGAAGACAGATCCGCACAGTTAGTGGGTTTGTATTATGAATTGCAATTAAAAGATAACCGAAGTATAATGCTACAATTAGATAACGAAGATGTAGATTAAATTATGTAAATACTATGTAATATTACTTTTGAACTTTTGCATTGAAAACGAAATAAGTATATTTCTAACAATACAACACAGAATTTTATATTTCATGCTTAAGTTAAATTCGTTTTATTAATAAATCAAAATCTAATGATTTAAAAATTGATATAAAAACTAAAAACCGTCATTGAAATATTAAGAGTTTATTAAGGAAAAGTATGCGTATACATTATAAAAATACAAACTTTATTTTATTTATTACAACATTTGGTACGTAAGTAATATTACTTATATAAACTAGGCAGAACAGATAGTATCACAGTTTTGAGATCAATTATAATTGTTGTAATTCTTAAATAAGAGCAAATATTCAGTTGTAGTTTTACGAGTACATTAATTTTACTATTGATCGCATTTCTTAAAATTTTTGTATTTACTCGCTGATCTTTAACAAATAAAATAATTCTAACATTTTATCGTTATTTTTTAAATTACTTTTTTCAAACAACTTTGATTCAGAATTATCACTATATGCAGGAATACTAAGAATTTTCAGAGCCATTTTGGCTAAATCTGAATGTAATTTTAAAACCGACTTCCAGAATACTTTCCATGATACATATTCTTTTTTTAGTAAAGTAGCAAATATTCCTTTATTATCTAGGAATTCGAAAAAACTTGTCATTCCTGCTTCATTTAAATGCTCAATTAAAAATAGCATTGTTTCTTGTTCATATTGTTTGAATTGCTTTCCCCGATATGCAGGATGCAAAAAGTTTGCTACCAGCACGAACTGTTTATAAATTAGCTGAGCATTTTCTTCTATTATAGTTTTGAATACTGGATTGTTTTCATCAGTTTCCATACTTTTCCAATCTTCAATCGCATCTGCAGTCACATAATTAATATTTCTTTTTTCAATAATGTTACAAATATGCTTGGAAACGTTTACAAGTTCGCCTAGATCTTTTTCAAAAGTTGCATTGAGTAAAATTAAAGTGCAATTATTAGAAAAAGTAGTTCGATTTTCTATTAAAAGTTGACGCATTATTTTTAAGTTTTTGAAACAAGATAAGGTTGCTTTGTAATAACTGCACAAATCTTGGTCATCTATGAAATCAACTTTTACATGCTAAAATTATATCTTTTTCAATAATTTTACAATCATCTAATAACAGTTGAAAATTCTTAAAAATGTCAGACTTAGTTAAACTTTTAATTAATAACCCCAATTGTTTTGATAAATCAACAAAAAAAGCAAAAACCAGTATCTAAGGTTTTTACATAAGTATCACAAACTATAGCATGAACATCAGCATTGTATTTTTCTTTTGCTAAAGAAATTGATAGGACAATAAAAGATTCTATATCGTTAATGGATTCTTCAGAATTTACAGTAATAAATTCTCATGTTCATTGACTATTGCACTCAAAAATTGTTTATCATTTGTCGTTTTATAAATTAATAATGTTCCCGAAGTCTCAAATCGCGGAATACTATTTAAATGTTATTTATACACGTTAGGTAAAAGTTCTGACAATTCTTCAGCAGTTGGAAGTTTATATGACGGTCGTAACTGATTTACTAAGTTCTTTAAATACTTAGATTTTGTATACTCAAATCCAACATTCAAAACAACTAATAATTCTAGTAAAGATTCGTTTATCTTAATTATTTCATCCTTACTGATGCTATCAATAAAATTTTTCAACTTTTTCATTTTTGACGATCTTCTAGTTATTGCAAGCTCGGTGTTATTACTGTTATTACAAACTTGGTCATTTTCTTTATTGAAAATTGAAAACACAGATTCAATTTGTGTATTGCTTTCTGTGATATTAGGTTGACTAATCTCCAATTCATTATTATTTAATATGTCATCGTTCTTTGTAGAATCATTGCTATCACATTCTTTACGTTTATGTTGCAGTTGGTTATTATTACTTTCAATGTCTTTACATATATTTCTGTAAAATAAAATAATATAAAATATTAGTAAAAACAATGTATTTAACCCTCTAGGGACGAGTGGGACTCCAGAGTCCCATTCAGATTAACACATTTTTATTTACGTTCCATCAATAAGATCGAGATTTGATAGGTATAGTGACCTTTAGTAGGCAGAGAAGAATCTGTTGTACCATCAGAACCCGAAATGAAACTTTTTTTGTTATAAACAAATTAAAAAAAAAATTAAAAAGAAAAAAATTAACGAGTAGCTTCCAAATCCGAAGTATAAAATAGACTATTTTAACCCTCAAAAAAATTCTACGTTTAGTTTAAAACATCCCCGTCCCTAGAGGGTTAAATATATATATGTAACAGTAGTAAATATAGATAAAACATGATTATTTAAGCATAAGTGAATTAAATATTATAATGCATAATAATAAAATACACTAAATTACCTATGTGATTGTAATCTTTGTACAGATGTGTTGCATATCTCATGATTGCAAACTAAACACAATGCAGTTCTTTTATCTTTCCCATTGATTCTGCGAATTTGATACTGGAATTTTAATGCGTTCCAGGCATTATGTTCTGGTCGTCCACTTTTTCTCATATTGCAATGCAGGTTATGTCGTTCCAAAGTCTCCAACGGTTTTTCAAATAATGTGATTTTATACATAAAATACATGATGTAGTAAAGTTAAGCCATTTACTACGTCTTATTCTACGCGTAGAAAATTCACTTTTCTACGCTAGGTAAAATACGGACCCACCACTGGTTGACGGACATCCGCAAGTTTCTGGTTCAAATCTCTAACCCAAACCAATACTAGTACCCAGGACAAGTTGGAAACTGGAATGCGTTGCGTTGGAATAAATTAAACCGTTGTAATTGAACCCTTTAGTTTACCCGGTATATACGTCGTCTGCCGGTCACAGCGAGGTATATGGAGAAACAGTAGACAAGCGGCGGACCCGCACTGACGGATACGCTGCCACGGTGGCGTACATATATATGCAAAATTCAATGTAGTAGTAGCAAAAGTTTTTCCTCAATATCTCTGAAACTAAGGGCGACCGCCAAAAAGTTTAAAGGGAAATGTTGTTCAGAATAATGACCTTGACAACATATCTGAAGCTCATCGAAATCGGCGAGGTCCCAGTTCTTCGACAAGTTTACCCTCACTTTAAGTATACCGTGTACTTCTTCACCTACAAAATTTCGATGTTTTTTTCCCAATTTTTTTACACGTTTCTTCCAGCGTTACAATCTCATCTGTAAACTTTTATTTTTTTCGAAGGCTTGTTATTTCTGCTTTTGCATGATGTAATATTTCTTTATCATCAAAAGTGCAGCTTGAATAAGAATATATATATGTAGGATTCGGAAAAAAGGAAGCCTCGACGCGGGACTCGAACCCGCGATCTTTAGATTCTACGCGCTCTGATCAGCCGCCTTAAGGTAGACTTTCCAAGCCGCGATCGGCGGCGGCGGCCGGCGGCGGCGGCGGCGGGCGGGCGCGGCCAGCGGCCAAATTTTAAGCACCGCTCTTATGGAGAAGCATGCATCCGTTTTCTTGGCCGCGTTTTCGAGCGGCCGCGGCCGCGCGTCTGCTACAGCAGCAACCTGGGCTACTCGAGACCCAACACAATGCGATGAGTGTCTGTTTTCCGCCATGATGGCGGAATCTACTAGCCGCGCGGCTAGCCACGGCGGCAAATAGCTTGACTTCTCAAAACGGAGTCCTAGCCGCGGCCGCGCGGCGATCCAGCGGCACAGTGGGACAAAATATTTCTTGTAAGCAAATAATATGAGGTCCTGAAGAAGGGAAAAATATCGTGGTGGCTACTTCTGATCTGTGTGTAAACACGTGTCAAAGTTTGCATTTTTTTTTCTTGTGGAAAATTTTGAATCGAGACTTTTAAATTTTGATGATATAAAAGACCTAAATTTTCGGGAAACGAAATGAGTAGTATCGTTTTTGGTAAGCAATAGCAAATAATTAGTTAGGTTATTTTCCATATGAAACCCATTGAAGATATATCAGCAATTATCGGCTTTTTAGTTACCCTCCGGGAACTTCCGAGCAAATTTATTTTTTGTTTTATAATCAACATATATGTAGCTTTGCAACTGCGAAAACAAGATTTGGCAATATTTACCAATCATGGAGTAATTACCTGTATTCTATGTCGCACAGTGAGGCTGAATCCCAAGAAATAGGGGAAAATTCAAAAACATCATATTTTTCGCACTGAAACTGCCGAATATAATTAAGGAAGTTCATAAAAAAAGTATTAATATACAACTCATACGAAGGATTGACGTTATTTAAAAAAATAATGTCAATAATTACAATAAAACTAGAACAATTTGATAAATGTACCTACATACTATGGAAAGTGCAGAAATATTTGCAAACTTGTATCCATGTTATCCTATATACCAAATACTGTTTACAAAGTGTTAATACATTCCTACGAAATTATGCAATATTGGGGCAATCTTCCAATCGGCTAATTGTGTGAAGGGCCTCAAGATGCCAGAAATAAAGGTTTTAAAAAGTAAAGAAAAGATTGTACGCTCAAAATATTCTCATTGCAATACAAACGAAGGTGTTTTAAACTTTTTATCGATTTCTTCAGATCCAGTACTAGTGTTTTATAAATAAGTTTCATAAGATTCGACATTTTGATTGGAAAAAGTGGAATGTTGAATTTTTTCTCTATTCTTGGGATTGACGCCCACTGTGCGTTGGGACAAAAACGGGATCGGAGCCAAGCGAGAATTCATTCGTTGTTTTCGACCGATAATTTCATATTTTCCCAAGACCGTTTCGACAACATCTGTTTGCCAGCATTTCTAAAGGGCAGTCAAGAACGTAGTGCCGTCTTTAATAATTTTAGGCATTCTTCACTCTAACAATGAGTTAATCCGTATATTGCTCTGTCCGTGGGTTCGGACCCGGACGTAGGTACTGCTATTAACCGCCACGCCGACTCGCGGGACAATATGGTCATAAACCGCGACTCTGGCGAGACGCTTTGGTCGATCAGCCTGATTAACTTTTTGGAATCAGATGTGGCATTTTCCTCCACGAACAAAATAAGAAGATGTTCATAGGTTAGATCGAAAAATGTTTCCCCAACAATGGAGTAGGAAACGAAATGACTCTGAAGAAGTATCAGTACGTCTCGCGGTGAGACACAGGAAGAAACTGGGTAGTCGGCCGACTGCGCGTGTTCCCGCCTGCATCATCCTCCCTACAAAATTTGAGAGAAAGCACTTATCTCTCGAGTATAAACACGCGTTGGAATATCAAAACAGAAGCACGCGCGAACGTATTCGGTACGAGAGAAGGTGGGCCATAGGAAGGAGATATTACTGGGCAGAGGTGAAAAGCTGCTGTTTCAAAGGAATGCAGGACTGATTGGTTATAATATAATTTCCTCCCTATGGCTTACCTTCTCTCGCAACCAATACGTCAGCGCGTGCTTTTGTTTTAATCTTCCAACGCGTGTTTATACCCAAGAGATAAGGGATCCGTCTTTAATTTGAAAGGAGGACGATGTAGGCGGGACCACACGCAGGCAGCGGACTGCTACCCCTTTTCTTCCAGTGTCTTTCCGCGAGGTGTATTGATGGTGGGCTTGGTGGATAATACTTCTTAATTGCTAAATAAAAACTGAACGGGCTGACTTATGTCCCTAGGACGGTGAAATAGGGTTCGACGAAACGACCGCCGTTGTTTGTCATTTACCTACCTCGTTGGAGGCCTCGGTACTTATATGTATACAGTTAGTGTAAAAAGTATTTGTACAGCGACCAATTTAAAGTAAAACTTTGTATATCCATGTCAGTAATACATTTTAACAGAAAAAGATGATTAATAAATATTCTTAAATGTTTATAGAATAGATCTTGTATAAACAAATTTTTATTCCCTTTAACATTTACAAAAATATCAATAAAAGCAGATAAACGTGCAGAAATAGACCCGCAGTAAATATTCGTACAGTTAAATAAAGGATCAATAAACTATGGAAATAAAATAAATATTTAATGTTTTAATAATTTGTGGGATTGCCTTTTGATTTTATAATAGCTTCGAGGCTTCTTGGTATGGGATTTATTTAGTTGGATGTTATAGCAGGTTGTATTTGTATTTTACTCTACTACTACATACAGGGTGATTCTCCAGCGCCGCCCGTCCTTTGACACATCTCTATAGATGCCGCATGGTACCCGGTGACGAGGACAACACCTCGCAGTGCCTCACCGAATTTTATGGCTTTCGACCCTCGGAAGGGTTCGAATATCATTAAAAAGTCAGAAATGTCCAGGATTTCCGCATTTCCCACCAGATCTTTGCGAAAACGACGTCACTGGATTCCTTATGTTTCACCGATGAAACTGACACCACGAACGACGTAATTCCGACCATATGAAGGAAATTCCATGAAAATTTAATTTATATCATTTCAAGTTGTCTTCGTTAATAATAGTCCGATTTACATGAAATTTCGTATGATTTTTATCGGAGAAACATCAGGAATCCATTAGTGTCACTTCCATATCGATACGATAAAGAATAAAAAATTATTTTATTTCGGAAACAGGTATGAATCCTCGGCCGTAGACCCTTTCAAGTACGCTCGAACCAAAGTGGGACCCTCAACGCTGCGCGGCCGGAGTCTGGCCGCCGCCGCGGGCCACCGGCCGCGCCCGCTCGCCGCCGCCGCCGGCCGCCGCCGCCGGTCGCGGCTTGGAAAGTCTACCTTTAGCCTACTCGGCTACCGCCGACTTCCCTCTCTTGGGTATTCCGTATCCGCCTCTTATGTTATGGAGGTTCCTGATCCCCACATATACGTATTAGATAAAATAATAATACAAATACAAAACGTATTATCCTATATAATAAGACGTTTAAGGTGGATGCCTGGCGAAGACAGGCTAAAAAACTAGATTTACATATATTACCTTTTAGTGCCTGATGTTTCATTTTGTAAACAAGTATCAGAATAACTTTTTTCTTCTGCAAAATTTTCTTGTCCATTTAGAAAATTAAACTTACTAATTGTTGAGCGTTAGCTCGTTGCCGGGCCACCTACGACGCACAAGGGCGTCTTGTATTGTCCAAAACTGTCATCTGGCAGACACGTAGTCTGTTAGCCCGCGCCTCAATGACTTGGGACTGTTGGAGACCCATAAATTTAGTTCAGACCGTAAACACCGAGATTAACTCAAGTGAAGACCAAGACCAAGGGTCTGCGAACCACCGGAAAATAAACTGACAGCGTCGCGATCACCAGTTCACCGACACACCAATACTATAATCAAGATTTCTCTCGGTCACAGTTTTCCTTCACCCACTCCCAAACCGTTTGTGACCAATAAGAGGCCTGATTTTCATACCACTGCGCTAATGTAACTCCACCCCTAAGGAACTCTTGCGAGATAGACGATCCAGCGAGGTTAGTCAAAAACCAAGCCCCGCACGGGCAACATAGAGCGACTCATATTATCTTTTGTACACACATTGAAACAGTCAACAAAATACAGTTCACGATTATTTTAGTATATGCTGTGTCACAGTTATTGCATCAACCTCTATCTTTTTATTGTAAATTCAAGTGAATTCTTGTGGTCGTAAGACACCACAGAGAAAGTGACATTGCGCTGTCGGAGATTTACGCCCTCCATACACAGGCGACGCATAGCTCATAACACTAATATTGATTTTACTTGCGTACATTTTGTATATTTTAGTAGATAATACTTACACTTCATTGTGCTTAAAACTTGAGAAAACTGTTGCACATGATCCTTCTTTTATTCTTACATATTTACATAAACCAGCAAAATAAAAACATTCAGGATCAAAATGCAAACTGCAAACGTAAGAATATTTATTTTTTACCGTTAAATTAAAATTAGTTTTAAATATTTTCTCCCAGTTCTCTTTTGATCTTTTATTTGCAGGAATTATACAATAATTTAAAAAAATAAAGCATTAAAGTACAAAAGTTAACCTTCAAACGTTTAAACATTTTTTACTTACTTATGAAACGTTATATTACGAGCTGTAAAATTTTCGCTTCGTAAACTACAATTGGGAACGCAACAAATTTTTGGCATATTCTCGGGTACTCACACATTACGCGTCAAATAGCAATAGTTAAATAGTCCGTATTTTGGTGGTAACCATAACCTCTCGGGTACTTAGGTGTAAGAATCAAAACAATGGAGGAGACGGATAGTGTATTAGAGAAGAATGTATTTCGCCAAATCGGTACAGCGTGTCTCGACTCGAAACCTGTGCTAAATCACTAGAAAGCAACGTAATTTACGTTACGTAACATACGTGTATAAAATGTCCAGTGGACCTGCCCCGGCAATATAAGACCCTAATAAACCTTGAAAAAGATGTGGGAACTTCCCTACTACGCTCTATATTGCCGAGGCAGGTCCACTGGACATTTTATACAGGACATTTTAATATTATACACGTATGTCAGATAACGTAAATTACGTTGCTTTCTAGTGATTTACCCATCACTGCCTGTGCTGACTGTTCTTTCCGACCGGGAAGTCCCCGCGACGACGCCATCCGAATTCCCTATGGCCCCAGCCAATCCGTGGCGGGCCTGGCATCACGCGCTCCGGACCCGGCGTCGTCTGCTCGCTTTTTTGTGAACATTTGCACGCGGCTGCGCCTCGTTCGTCGAACGGCGTCGGATTTTCTAACATAGGGTTGTATCTAGAGACGCGGCAGCGTCTCGACGCCAAGTACAGGAAAGACACCCTGTATATGTCGACTGTCGCTACCGCTATCATTTACTCGAGAAACGGCTAATCCAACCTAACCTGAAACTTATTTCATTAATATCTCATCACGCCTGCGATATTTTCTAAATTTAAAGGCATTTTTCTTATGTAAACCGCATATAAGCTTTCGAATATGTAGTAAAGTTATTATATGGTTTATTAACATCAAATCGCAATACGTCGTGACGGTTCGGTCGTCAATTCTCTAGTCCCCCGTCGACGCTCGACGCCACGCCGCTTGACCGTTGCGCTTTTGTTCCTCGGCCCACCTTTCCGTCTTATGGGGCCTTTGCAACGGCAGAGTTCGGCATACGATGACCCCACACATAACGCTCCCCTTCATTCGGCCTTCCTGATGTTTAAGTCGTCCTCGATCTTACTACTCCTCGGTTGTTCTGTCCTATAATCTGCGCGAATAACGTCAAGAATTAGTGCATCCTTTCCTTTTCTCACTTGTAGATAGATAACTGTATAGCCCGAATTCTCGCCCCGACAGAGTGATCAGTTCCATCGTTAATAGCAAGAACTCGCGATACAGTCGTTATCCGATTGACTTCTTAGGACTAGATAAAGTGTTAAGTAGACCACAATAACATCAGTCTTGTCGAATTTCCCCTTTCTCTATGGATATTTACATGATAACAACCCCCGGATACCCTTAATTCAAAATCAACCCGGTCGCCAGCCTCGCCAGGGGCCACATACAACTGAGCGGGCGACCGTCGCCAACTCAGCCAGATGCTTGCCTGACTCCACGACTGCCTTGGTCCCAGCCTCGCGCCTCAAGGTCTCTACCCATACAGATTGACCAAATCTGTACCAGAGCACCCCGGACTACGGCCACATTGATGACAACATTAGTCATCCCAGAGGTCCCAGCCTTGCCGTCAGATCTCCATCCACATGATTCCGACCAAGAATCATGCCAGAGCATCCACGACTACGCGACTGTGCAGAGGAAGAAGCCCAGGACCCTCGGCCATCGATCCTCTCCGGTTGCTTTCCACCATCAGCCCTTGTCCGTAGGTGGCATCGCTCGGATTTCTGATCCAGGTCCATCCGGTCATTCTCGAATTCACTCATAATCGAGGCCTGAACTTCCTTAACCGGTCCGCCATTGTAACGAGCCCCTTAGCTTCCGTGCCAGCTATTTCTGAAACGACTAGTCAATGAACAACAGTATCAACTCACCTGCATAATTCTATTCCATAGCATCAAAAGTGATCCACTTTCGGATACTATCCACCGCCACGACGCTTTTCTGTCTTCGGGCCTTCTTCATTTCCCGAAGGTCCTCCACCTCGTAGCGGTCGTTAGGCAGCTTTGCAGTCACCTTAAATGGCCCTTTCGCCTTGGCTAACAGTTTCCTGCTCTGGCCCGTTGCCGCCGGATTTGTAGCCACCATGACTACATCCCCCACCTGGTAGACTGGCGCTTTGAATCTTCGAGCATCGAAGCGAGCCTTTTGGGTTTCTTGTTCAGCATCCGTTGCCTTCTTGGCCTCCTTACGTAACTTTGTTAAATCTATCTCGTCTAAAGTTTTTTGAATACTCTCTAGCAACACAGCATCAGCAGCACTCCTAGGTATATAGCCCAAAAGCAATTGCGCTGGACTTCGTCGCGTTATGCGATTCACGGTACAATTTATAGCCGCTTGCACCTTCTTTACATTCAAATCCCATTGATCTTCAGGATCACCCGCAGACGTGGCAGCTAGTGAACTGATCACCACACGATTTACTCGTTCGCACTGTCCATTTGCTCTTGGTGTTGCCACTGCATTTAGTATGTGCTTGATGCCATAATCCCGGCAGAAAGCTTCAAATCGATAGGAAGTAAAGGCAGTACCCCGGTCGCTAATTATCCTCGACGGAACACCAAAGATGGCAAATAGTTGCTCGAGAGCCCTTAAAACCCATTTTGTCTTGGTATCTCGCACAGGCTCGAGGACGCAGAACTTAGTAAAACCATCTACTATTGCCAAAATCTGGGTGTTCTTATGTTTACTCTTTATATACTGACCTTGGTGGTCCAAGTGCACCGTATGAAAGGGAATCGCGACCTTTTCGATCGGATGCAAATAACCAGGCTTACGATTTGAGGGAGCCTTGTAGTACAGACACCTTAAACATGCCTTGACATATTTTGATATGAATTTCCTCATTCCCTTAAACCAGTAACTCTGCTTAACCCTTGCTAATGTTTTCTCTAAGGCAAAGTGCCCTTGATCATCGTGGCACATCTTTACTATATTCCATCGACATGCCCGAGGGACGACCCATCTGTTACCCTCTTCCGTTCTACGAAACAGCACCCCGTTTCTCAAGTCATATTTATCGAAATACTGGTTGACATCAGGCCTAACCTCCCCAGATTCTATAATTTCTTTTATAAGAACAATGGATTCGTCTTGCAGCTGTGCCCCCTTTATCCACTCAGACTCTGTAATGTCCACCGCCAGGCACTCGACTTCTCAACAGGGTCTCAACAGGGTTTCGACTCAAATAGTCGACATGCTTAACTCGAACACCTGGACGATAGACAACCTCAAAATCATAATCTTGGAGATATACCCACCATCTCGCAACTCTCGGTTGTATATCCTTCTTTGCTGCTGTTGCACGGATCGCACTGCAATCGGTAACCACTGTAAATTTTATACCTAGCAAGTACACGCGATAAACCCTTAACGCGGTAACGACAGCAAGTGTTTCTAAGTCATATGAGTGATATTTTTCTTCCTCAGCTGTTGTTTTCCGGCTATAATACGACACTACTCGTTTTTCATTATTTTCCATTTGAATTAACATTGCCCCTAATCCAACTGAGCTTGCATCCGTATGCACCTCAGTTGGTAGATTAGGATTATAAATTGCCAACACAGGTCGAGTACATAAAACGTCTTTTATTTCCTTCACGGCCTTGGTATGCTCAGGACCCCAGATCCAAGATATATTTTTTCTTAGTAAATTAGTAAGCGGCGCTACCTTTTGGGCATAATTTTTAACGAATTTTCGGAAATAACCGGCAAGTCCTAAGAATTGACGTACCTCCGTAACATTTCTCGGTTCTGGTGCCTTTTGAATTGCCCCGGTCTTATACTGTCCCGGTCGAACTCCTTCCGCGGATATTTCTCTACCAAGATATTCGATCCTTTCCGCAAAAAAATCGCATTTAGTTAAATTTAATATCAAATTATATTTGTCCATCTGTAATAGAACTGCTTCTAGTTGTCTAAAACCTTCTTCAACATCGTCAGTAGCAATAAGTATATCGTCAATGTAAACGTGCGCTAAATCGCGAAAGATCCTGTCCATTTCTCTTTGATAGACCGCTGGCGCGTTCATCAACCCGAACGGCATCCTTAAAAACTCATACTGCCCGTCAGGCGTTATAAACGCCGTCTTCTCAACAGATTCCCGACTCATTGGGATTTGATAAAATCCTGACTTAAGATCCAATGACGTATAGAACCTTTTACCTTTTAATTGGTCTATCTGGTCGTCGATCAATGGTAAGGGATATTTTTGGCGTTTTGTAATTTTGTTGAGTGCCCGATAATCCACGCACAAGCGTAGCTCCCCATTCTTTTTATTTATTAACAAAATAGGACTTGCAAACGGCGACCTACTCTCTTGAATGATACTGCTGAATATGAGTTCTGCTATGATTTTTTTTACCTTCTGACGTTCCGACAAGGATAATCTATACGGTCGATGGTAAACCGGTTCCTCGCTAATCAGTTCAATTTCCATTTCGGCATCTTTCATTTTCCCTAACTCATCTATTTTAAGGGCTATGCATTTACGATATTTGTTCAATAATTTAACTAGCCTCGCACGATTTTCCTTACTTAGCGTAGAGCAACGAATATCTGTATCCTCTATGGGTTTTACGCCCTCCGATTTTGATTCCGCCGACACCGTTACTAAGTTAATTGAGTCTACTTTTTGTATACTGCGTTTCAAGGCAGGATTTAATTCCGTTGATTTCCGTGTAAGTTGCACCCCGGAAACGTCCGCAATCGCTATCGCATCTGCATCAACTAATACATTACGGCCTACTAGTATTTCGCGCGATAGCTGTTCGTCTGCGACTATAAGGAAGTTCGTATTAAAAGCTATGTCGTCAATAGTGATCGACACTTCGGTTGAAGCTATCGGGGCAACGGACGAGTTATTGAAGCCGGCCAGGATCATGTTTGTTGGAGAAAATTCTAGCGCTAGTGATCTTGCGACGCCCTCCCGAATTAGAGAACTATCACTACCCAAATCCACTGTACATTGTTTCTTTATACCGTTAATAGTACATGTTTTGAGTGGTCTTTTAATGCTTTTATCATCGTTTTCGTCCTCTAAAGATTGAAGCGACTGATCAATCATTAGACAGGACTTTTTCACTGTCTCCTTCTCCTTTCTTTTCGAATAACAGCGTTCCTCTGTATGTCCAGTTTTATGACAATACCCGCAAGTTATCCTATTTCCGTCTTTCTTTCCGTCTCTATTTTCCTCCTTCTTTCCACTGTTCTGGGCAGTTTCGCCTAATATGACCCGTTTTTCCACAGCTATAACAACTATTCGTTTTCTCACGATCGCTATGCTTGTTATTCGTAGTTTCACGCCGCGTAAACCGCTTTACATTTTTTGAATCTTTAGTTTTGCTGTCGGACGTATCAAATATACCTAACAAGTTATTTAGGTCTGCCAATGATTTACACCGAGATGTCAAGATGGTGGCGCGTATGCGATCATCGTGAATCCCCTCTGCGACAAAAACTGCTAATTTTTCTTCCGATAGGTCTAATTTTAGTCTATTCAATTTCCCCACCTTCAGAAAACAATACGTCTTAAGATCTTGATCGGGGGTACTGTTATATAGAACGGCTTCTTTCAGCAATTTACCGAACCCCAATTCCCCTGTAAATTGTCTAAAAATCATTCGCGAAAAGACTTCCCAGGTTAAGGGGGGGGGGGGGGGGGGTTGGTAACTCATCATACCATATTTTAGTATTTCCACGCAGTTTGCATACCGCAAAAAAGAGCTTAGTCTTGTCTTCCCAATTATACACAGTTGCACAGTTATTGATCTTTTCTAACCAGTCGTCTACATCGAATTTACTTGCTTCTGAATCGAATTCTGGCAAAAATTTAGCGCTTAAAAAATGATTAGAAGTCCTCGAACCTGACTGCATGACACTTGACAAGGTCTCCGCCAATTGGGCGAAACCAGCACTCAAAACAGTTGCGGTCCTTGGTGTTGAATGGCGTGATTGCGACGAGCTCCCGCGATGTCGAGATGAGGAACGCCGACGCTTCGAGGGACGCTCTCTTGATCCCCGATGTCGTTTACGCGACCTCCTATGCGTTCTGGACGATGTTTCGCCTTCCATCTTGCTCTCAATTCGCCAACCAAAGTCTCCTTTTTCTATTTTATATAAGATTGATATAGCAGTATAAAATCACTATAGAGAAAATCCTTGTTGTACTTTCGCACTACACTCGCGAATTCCAATAGCGCGCGCGTGTATCCCACTTCTGAATTCTGTAGTAAAGTTATTATATGGTTTATTAACATCAAATCGCAATACGTCGTGACGTTTCATTTATTGTTTCATACGTTATTTATGTAGCCGTACATTCATCTTTAAGTAAATTCACATGTAAATTAGGACTTGGTCATTGACATGAAAGTTGACAGATTCTAATAACGTGAGGTTATACTACAGATATCATTAAACTCGTAAATTTTACAATAAAAATACATGGATCCGTGCAGTAACTTACTCAAATTAACTAGAAATATATACAGAATTATAAAATAAAAAGAAAATATTCATTTTCTTTCATTATTGTAGCAGAAAATCGTGGTCGGAAATAGGTACCGTCAAAGACCGGTCTGTACCAGTTTTCGGAAATTTTACAAGTGGTGTTGTTAGACCTAACTAAAGTACTCAAGTAATTTTTTAATTATTAAATTTTGAGTACATTTGATTGGTACTCACAATTGAGTACAAAAAGTACTAACATAAATATATTTTCTTTAGAAAATAACAATGGTGAAAACAAAGAAAAAGGAGCAGAAGAATATGTAAAATAAAATCTGGAGTACCCATATGTAAGGTCAGCCGTGGAGGAAATAATAGAAAACATAAAAGAATATCTTAAACAGATTATAAATTGTTTAATTTTCATAAAATGTTAATAAAAACAGTTTGTTATACTCATGAACACAAATTTAATAAACAAAATGATGCATTTACAATGGGGGAAACTGCTGGTCAATAATGGGGACGTGAGACGGTCGGTAGATGGTACAAGTTGGTAAATGAAGGGGACATCAGGTCCAATATAATTTTCACCATAATTTTTGTGTAAATAGTCAAATATCACTCTAAAACTAATTTGATTAAGAAACTAGAGACTTAAAAAAATACAATGATCCATACTTTACTCAAACATTATCGTATATTAGTAAAAAAATTACTATTTCGAACCAGTGCACACTCTTAAACGGTCGCTAATGCGGACATTTACCTTAGTGTTCCTTGTCAGGGTACATTAATCAGATTTCAAAGGATCATTTCTATTGTTTTTACTGGTCTTCTATGCAAATGGAATGGTATAAAACGTTAATTAGAACGTGCAAGAGAATATAAATAGACACGACTGGAAATTAGTGAAAACAATAGAAAAACTAAATGGTGACAAGAAACACATTCTTATACTAAATTATTATAAAAGGTGAAAATGGTCGAGCCACCAGGAACGGTGGAAATCCACGCTAGCCGATAAACGTAGGAAAGACATGCAGGGCGATTCTGGAGCGACGCCTGCCAAAGAGATGCCGCCTGGTACCCCGTGTCGGGGCCAACACCCTGCTGCAGTGCCTCATCGAATTTTATGGCTTTCGAACCTCAAAGGGCTTGGAATACAATAAAAAGTGAGAAATGTCCACGATTTCCGCATTTCTCATAGGATCTCTGCGAAAACGACGTCAATCGATTCCTTATGTTTTTCCGATGAAGATCGTACCAAATTTAATGCACATTGGATTATTTTTAACGAAACTAGCGTGAAATTATATAAATCAATTTTTCATCTAATTTCCTTCATTATGGTCCGAATTACGTCGTTCTTAGTGTTAGTTTCATCGGCGAAACATAAGGAATCGATTGGCCTCGTGGGCATTTCTCAGTTCTTAATAGGTACTCCAACCTCTTCGAGGGTCGAAAGTCATAAAATTCGGTGATGCACTGCGGGGGGTTGTCGGCGCCACGGGGTGCCAGGCGGCATCTCTTTGATTCCAGTCGCTCCAGGATCACCCTGTATCCAATTGAAATGAAAACATTATACTTTTTACAATATTTAAAAATATTTATTTTTTGCTTTTATGCAGGATATTAAAAATAAAAATTAATATTTTTTTCTCCTCCGCGGCCTCTATAGGGACCTCTTCCTCCTCCTCCACCTCCCCAGCCTCTATAGGGGGCTCTTCCTCCCCCTCCTCCTCCCCAGCCTCTATAGGGGGCTCTTCCGCCCCGCCCTCTGTGCGCACCCCTTCCTCCTCCCCGGGCCCTAACCGCCGGTGTTCCACGGCCGCGGGAGTGAGTTATTTTTTTCACTAACTTCTGCAACTGAAACAGTAACATAAAAATTAAGACATTTCTTAAAACGGAATAACATTCTGAAAATTGCAACGTTTCGCACAAAGTGGTTTAGTAGGAAGTAAGCCATAGAACCACATACTTACTTCTTTTATTTGCCTCTCCAGCCCTTGCGTCGTCGTTTCCGGGGGAGGGGGGAGGGGGCTGCATCCCTCCCATCCTCCCTTTCCGCTGCCACCTCCGCCACCACCTCCGCCACCACCTCCGCCCCATTCGGCTGCGGGTCCGCATTTATGTTATTGAGCGCAATTTCCATCTGAAAATGAAACAAAATATATAAAAAAAAATTCACGTTAAAGGATTTTATTTAACTTCATCAAAAATGCACTGAAAACCAAAAAAATAATTATTTTCTTGTACTACAATTACCTTTAAGGTCTGCGCACACATATCCGTTTCGTCTCAGTTCCGTGTCAGTGTGCCAGTGGTAAGAAGAAGAGACCCTCTACGCCCCTCTTCTTCTTACCAATGGCACACTGACACGGAACTGAGACGGAACGGATATATTTACGCAGACCTTTATACGGTAGAAACTATCACGACGGAGCGCCGACGGGCGAGCAGGACTTTGAAAAAGGTTATTACAATGTACGCGCGTTACGCGATTCCGTGACGCTAAGCGGCCCACGTGCTGTTCTTCGTAACGCACGTGGTTATGTCGTCCCGACGAAAATGGCCCATTTGAAAAATCTATTTCCTTAAAAATATCCCGATTAAAAGAGGCGCGACTTATTCGCGGCATCGCCTTTGAGAACTCTAGCGCGAGAATCACCCTGTTTAATAGAATAATACTATTTTAATACTTACAGTTTGCATATTGTCCATTTTTTCCGAGTTGCTTCTGATACGAGCGAAGCTAGGACTGTGGAGGACTGAACACGGGACCGGGATTCCCGGAATGTCTCTGATGCACACATTGTCACTTGGCGTCGATTGGTTGAAGCCAAAACCTAGCTTGGCGCCGATTGGTTTGGCCCAACAGCTAGCTTGGCGCCGATTGGTTTGACATCCCGGCGTCATCACGCGCACCAGTGACAAACTTGTGTGGCAGGGACTTTTCTGCCAAGTGGTAACCCGAGACTGATTTTTCTCAGTCAAGAAAGTCCCTTTGTCGTCGCTGACGAAAAGTCCGTAAATGTAAATTCAGACGAGCGATGCGGCGTCGTTGCGATTTCGCACCGGTACATACGTATGTGTATAGAGAGATTCACACGTGTCGCAATTTTTTGCGGCAGATTGTCTTATCGCACTGCCGGCAAAATTGATTGGCGTGTAAATCTCTCTCTTTACACATATGTGCCGCTGCGAGATCGCAACGGCGCCTCATCGCTCGTGTGCATTGACCCTTAAAGGCGGGAACTCCTAGCTGCCGATCGGAGAAGTATGCATCTGTTTCTCCCTAGCGCTACTGGGGTCGCTGCGACCTGTCGCAGCGACCGGCAGGCAGGAGATTCCGCCTAAAGGCCGGTCGCAGCGACCGGCAGCGTGGTATCGTTGTTCTCCCCGCTGATTGGTTCGCGGCTCTTCGGTCCACCAGCGCGGTGAATACTCCGACCAATCCGCTAATTCTGTCACTAGCGCACGTAATGATCTGAAGCATTCAGATTTGGACGCAAATTATAAACCAATGCGCGTCGATTTTGCCATTCATCATATAAGATGATAAGATCTATCGAAAGTCTCTCGGAATTGAAACGTGTTGCAATTCAAGGGTCGGATGCAATAAGGGGATTATGTACCTAGCGCTCGAAAATGGGAAAAAGTATTGTCCAAACGCTGGAAAAGATTGGAAAATTAAATGTTGTTAAACTGTATTTTAAAAAATATAGTGTTGTAAAGCTCGTCACGACACACATTTTTTCTATTCACAGTTTGTTTATCGAATCATTACCATTCGAGCTAAAAATTATAAACGAAAAAATTTTCATCGTCCAAAATCATTATTTCTTTAAACATAAATTGCGATAACTTGAGTAAATATTAAGGGATCGTTATGAGACTTGAAACATAAAACTCAGAAAACTCTAGCGAAGCCGCAAAATGTATGCACAAAACCCTTATGTTAACAAATGTAATAATATTTCATTAAAAGGTAATACTGGATATAACCCATGTTTTTCAACGTTCGCCGTTAAAAAGAATCGAGGCAATTTTGAGGTACATATAACTTGCAGCGACAAAGTTTTTCCTTAATATACAAGGAAGATTTTCACCAATTTTCACACTGATTAATAAATAATTGTAGAAGTTATAACGATATATATAATTCTCCCACGGCGCCAACTGTCAACGCGAATGCTAAGACTGCTAAATAGCCCATTACACGCGGCTGTTGACTATTGTTGGCGCGGGAGATTTATATATATCGTCATATCTTCTACAATTATTTATTAATCAGTGTGAAAATTTATGAAAATCTTCCTTGTATATTAAGGAAATACTTTGTCGCTGCAAGTTATATGTACCTCAAAATTGCCTCGATACTTTTTAACGGCGAACGTTGAAAAACATGGGTTATGTCCAGTATTACCTTTTAATGAAATATTATTACATTTATTAACATAAGGGTTTTGTGCATACATTTTACGGCTTCGCTAGAGTTTTCTGAGTTTTATGCTTCAAGTCTCATAACGATCCGTTAATATTTACTCAAGTTATCGCAATTTATGTTTAAAAAGATATTGACTTTGGTCGAAGAAAATTTTTTGTTTATAATTTTTATCTCGAATACTAGTGATTCGACAGAAAAACTGCAAATAGAAAAAATGTGTGCCGTGATGACCTTTACAATACCATATTTTTTAAAATCCAGTTTAACAAAATTTAATTTTCCAATTTTTCTTAGCGTTTGGACAATACTTTTTCGCATTCTCGAGCGCTAGTTCCCCTTATTGCATCCGAGCCCTCATTAAGGTCGGTTTATACAGCGACCGAGCCGAGCCTTCCGAGCCTTCCGAGCCTTCCGAGCCTCTATAGTATGCTTATGGACGGCGCCGGCAAGTTTCCGTCGAGCTCGGTGGAAGCTCGGAGGCCCCCCGCTGGTCCCGGGCTCGGAGGCCACTCGTTGAGACGGCTAGAAGGACGGACCGAGTCCGTGCCCTGTCGAAGTGCAACGCTGCTGGATTTTATGCTCCCAACACGTAGGGTAAATGCGAGAGACGCGGTCGATCTACCTACTGGCGATTAGTAAGGCAAATAAATACAAAAGTGAATAAATAAACTAAATAAAAAAAATAATAATAAAAATAAAAAAAAAATCCTAACTCAACCATCTCACCTTTCTGCAGCGACAGATGCTCTTCTCGTTAGCTTTCAGAGGAAGAGTTAATATGGCCAAATACTGCATTGTCCCTCAATATCTCTACTATCTTATTATCCAAAATATTAAACGAAAATAAACTTAGACGTATATTTTAAAATACGATTCTGTACACCACTGAGAAAAGAGGTTAAATGTAACCTCAATTTATCTTTTATAGCCTATAAATAAAAAAAAACACAGAAGGAAGCGAAATGACGCTATTCATTCAATTGTTTGGCTTCTAGAGAAGTAATTGGTCTGCACTTTAACGTGATTTTCCGTATAGAGTCTAAAATATGGCGACTCGACCAACTCTCCGGCACGACCGCGTCTCCAGGATTTACCCTAGAGGAGTCATACCTGACAAGCGAAGGTACCGAGGTGTAGCTTCATGACTTTATTGCCTGCGCCTTTTTAGCTGGTCGAAAACGAGTGACTGATCAGTTCTGAACAAATCTTCGACCAGTGAAGACCTTTGAGTTCTATCATTCGAAATGTCTTATTCATTTCCTATGGAGCACTTAGCAATAATGGCAATTTTATTGGAAGAACCTCAAAACAGAAGAAGGCAAAGAAGATGGAGTGTCCACCCTCTGTGGAAAAACAGAAGCCAGCAAGGAGAATTTCAAATGTACAATACGCTAATTGACCACGAGGACAAATTTCACAATTATTTTAAGATGTCCAGAAATACGTTTGATGCCCTACTGAATAAAATCACACTACTAATAAGCAGAACCGATACAAACTGGAAGCGGTCGATATCACCGAGAGAACGGTTAGCAATCTGTCTGAGGTAGGTACAGAAGTTTATTTGTTACATGTGCAGGAAATAACAGAAAATAATAATAATAAACGTACACAAAACGCAGAATACAAATATGCAGGGTGTCCGCGGGAACAGTAAACAGCTGGATATTTCCTAACGTATTCAGAATAGAAAGAAATGTTTATATGCAATTGCATGGTTGACGGGAGCTAATTTACTAGCCGCAACAAATTTTTTCTTACATTATTATTTTAAAAGATACGATGGTCAAGCTTGGTTTTTTTAAATACAACTATATATGTTTTTAGAAATCAATTGATAGTGCGTTTCAAGACAGATTCAATAACCTGTAATGTATACACATTATTTCAAATAGTTTTCGACATTGCGTTTGCAAATTTACTCTTTTTGACTGGAAAAGAACGCGCCCGAATAGGAAGCACCGAGGGTGGTCTTGTTTACGCCACGGGTGGCACGCGCTAGACATTGCCTCTTGAAACAGATACCCACCAATAGTCTATGCCAGAAGTGGCAGCCCCAAAGGCTAGACAATAAGAAAAATGCCACCAATATAGCAATTAATAAGTATTATCCAACATCACTACGTTTCGTGGAGGGACACGGGTACATTACAGGTTATTGAATCTGTCTTGAAACGTATAGATCGACCGCGTCTCTCGCATTTACCCTACGTGTTGGGAGCATAAAATCCAGCAGCGTTGCACTTCGACAGGGCACGGACTCGGTCCGTCCTTCTAGCCGTCTCAACGAGTGGCCTCCGAGCCCGGGCCCAGCGGGGGGCCTCCGAGCTTCCACCGAGCTCGACGGAAACTTGCCGGCGCCGTCCATAAGCATACTATAGAGGCTCGGAAGGCTCGGAAGGCTCGGAAGGCTCGGCTCGGTCGCTGTATAAACCGACCTTTATTATACATTTACATTTTGATTCTGTGAAAGTAGGATTTCTTTATTATTAAGCGTCCAGTATAGTATTTTAGCGCCCCCTTCGACTAGCGCCCTTCTCCGTCGGCCCTGCTTACCAGAAATTTGTATAGATGCGTGGTTACATTGTAACGCGGACGCCACCACGTGCCACTGTTGAGATCGAAACAAATGCCTGCGATACTCTCGAATTCTTTCCAACCACGTACCTCGAAAGTCAGTCATTGTTCACAGACCGCTCTGGTGAGATCGTGCGCGTTCGTTTACGGTTTGTGAAGTAATTGTGAGAGTTATATTACTTACCGTTTTGCGATTTCATTGTGGTCATTTGTGAAAAATGCCTAGAAAAGCGCTGATACACTCCGGCGTTATTCTGGACGTGTTGCAGAAGTGTAAAAAGTGTGAAGTGTTCGATGAGGAATATAAATTGAAGTGCCGCACGGATAAAGTGTGGGAAGAAGCGTCTTTAAAAATTTGTGATAAGTTGTCACCAAACACCCTGAATTTCTACGTGAGGAACAATCGGTGGAATTTGCTGACAAATTTGAAGAAACATTTCCAAATTCCAATGGAAGCAGAAGAAGAAGAGGAGGACGAAGCAATGATGGATAGCATTGATGTTTCTAACGTAAGTACTACTAGTCAAGATTTCGTGCCTGACAATAAGGCGAATAAAAAATATATTAAACTGCCGCCACTTTATTTTGATCTCGCATTGTCTGAGGAGCAATGGAAATCTATTGCTCCTGTATCGAAAGTGTATAAAGAAAAGGGCACTCGTGGAAAGTCCTATAAAATACTTAGTCCCGGTTGGACTGATACTATTTGTAAAGCTTGTTTTTTAAAAACCAAAATTCCGTGCGCATATACGTTTATATATGGTAAAGTTTTCGATTCTCCGGATGCGGGGACATATTTGAAAATATACGGCACTTGTAATGAATGCGGTGCCGAATTTAAAGCTCATTGCTTGCATAAACCGGCTTCTGGCACTGGTATTGTGTTAAGAGTGCACACAGTCGATGCTTCGGGAATACCGCATGATAAGAAAAGGGCGGTAAAAGGAAATAATAGGGTAGCAATTGGGCTAGAACTTTTAAATATTAAACCCAGACAATGGAGAAATCATGCGGTATCTGATTTAGCCTACGACGATCCCGAACCACCTTATGTTGCGCGACAATGTACGTTAAGAAAAATCAGAGAAGAAGCCATCGTACGCGAATTAGGAATAAATAAAAATCTTGACCCTATCGATTCGTTATGTGAGTTGAAATATATGGGGCAATACTCGGGGTATATTAAACAGATCTCAAAGGATCATTTCTATTGTTTTTACTGGTCTCCCATGCAAATGGAATTGTATAAAACGTTAATTAAAACGTGTAGGAAAATAGAAATAGACGCGACTGGAAAATTAGTGAAAACGATAGAAAAACTAAATGGTGACAAGAAACATATATTCTTGTACCAAATAATTATAAAAGGTGCAAATGGTATACAACCAGTATTTCAAATACTTTCAGAAAAGCACGATACCAATTTAATTACATACTGGTTGAGGGAGATCGTAAGACACGGGGCACCTGTGCCTCCAGAAGTTGATTCTGATTATTCACTGGCGCTTTTGAATGCAACTAGCTTAGCATTCAATGAACGTTGCTTAAAAAATTACATTTCCGATTGCTATCGATGGATTAGTGGCGAAATTTTGCAACATCCACTTCAGTGTTTCATCAGAATTGATATTGCCCATTTAATAAAAATTATTTGTAGCAAGGATGTATTTCATAGAAAGCAGCCTAAGATTAAAGACTTCTTTGTGCGATGCGCGGGGCTAATGTCATCGTGCGATAATGTGGAAGATTTTAAAACACTGCTGAGCTCAATATTTATTGTCGCTTACAGCGAGTACGATGGCAAAGATTCTGATGGAAATGAAGTAATTTGTGAGCAGAAACGATCATATTTATTCGAAAGAATAAAGTCGTTCACCTTTACGAGCGACGAGAATGACAAGGAATACGATGAGTTAAATGAAATGTTAAATGAAAATGAAAATGAAAATATAGTTGCATTTATAAATAGTATCAGAGATGCGGCTGAACAAATTGCAAAAGACAGTGCAGAGACAGATAGATATAATGCATTTTATTGTCCAGAACTAGTCACATATCTAGTTAAATTGTCAAAACATTTTCCTCTCTGGACACAGGTGATGAGGGGATATTTCCCTCTGTCATCGAATGTAGCGACATCCTCTAGATGTGAGGCATATTTTAAAGATCTTAAGCATTCAGATTTAGGTGCAAATTATAAACCAATGCGCGTCGATAAATTTATCATTCACCACATAAAATCTGTCGAAAATATCTCGAAATTGGAACGTGCTGCAATTAAACGCACGAACGAGAAAATTGCACTGCTGCAAACTGAGGTAAGACAGGAAAAAGAAAGAAAAATCGATTCGCGTGATTTTAGCCAAAATGCGCAAAACGCTACCCATACTTTTGATTACTTAACGGAAGAGGAAAATTGGAAAGGCTTAAATATTGAAGCCAAACCAAATAAATTAAAAGATTTACAAGTTTCAGACGATGAAAATAAAGATAATGTAAAAACAAACGCGGATGTACAAAAAAACAGTACGCTAAATATAATAGAGAAGCCCTTAATCGAAAACAAAAAGAATACTCCTAGAGGGAAATATTTAACTTCATGCCCAGACATTCACCTCACGTATGACAGGCCATTAAGGAAAAGAAAAAATGAAATATTAAGAAATGGAAATAACTGCAATTTAGTTAATCGTAATGGCGAAAAAATATATATTAAAAATACGTGTGCATTCGACTCATTGGTTGAAGTATTAACCAGTGCGTATTGCAATTATAGTAAATTTAAAAACTGGATCGATGAAAATTCAGATAACATATTTTTTATGTTGGTAAAAAAATACGCTATGGAGAATATTAACAACTCCGTGTATGAAGAGCGAGGAGCTATTTTAAGTACAATATTTGATAATCGCAATAATATTGTAGATTGTACTACAAATGCCAATTGCCTATTTACAAAACTGGTGACAGACGTTTGCAGTGTCGAAGAAAATAGAATCTGCGACAAATGTAAAGTAAATTCTAGAAAATTGTTTGTAGTAGATATGATTAATACACACACAACCGAAGATTTTAAACAGAATTTTCTTAATTTTGTTGCCCAATACTTCAGTACACAAACAGGCACGTGTAAAACATGTAAATCAGATATGTAATTAAAGAGAGAACCAAAGTCATATGTGTTCATAGACACCGAAATCTTTTTACAACTAAATGAAATAGATGAAATAGTTTCAAATTGAAGATGCAATATACGTTTTAAGTGGCATCGTATGTCATACCCCAGGACATTATACAGCTTATTGCCGTAACACAGCAGGAATATGGACACTACACAATGACATTTGTCAAAAATTGCGTACAATTACAAATCCACAAACGGTAAAAGTATTTCCGACAACAATGATATTTATAAAAATATAAAAATTCTGTTAAAAATTTAATTCAACGGAATATATGATAACGATACTTTACAATAGTAAAACTATTGAATCGGTCCGGTGTCGCACCGCGCTGTAAAGTGCGGTACCACTGGCTCTGTCAGTGGTCACAAGTGCCAGCCATGGCACTTGTACTCGCGGATCATACGATCACGCGAGTCGATCGACGTCGGCGTAATTTTGCCAAGAAAATGACGAAAGCAATAATAAATTTGACCGGTCCGGCGTCGCACCGCTCTGTAAAGTGCGGTACCACTGGCTCTGTCAGTGGTCACAAGTGCCAGCCATGGCACTTGTACTCGCGGATCATACGATCACGCGAGTCGATCGACGCCGGCGTAATTTTCTCAAGAAAGTGACGAAGGAAATGATAAATTTAATTCACAAAATTAAGTCGATACTGAAGGGTGGACAAACGAAATCTTGGGGTGGACAAACGTCTTCTACATCTAGACTAACGAAAACCGTCGTTGGACAAACGATTCCATCGTTTAATTAATAAAAAATCGTACTTATACGTGGTCGATTCAGGCGTACCTTTTTCATTTTCGCGATTTTTATTAATAATTCGGTTTTGGAGGGTGGACAAACGAAATTTGTGGTTGGACAAACGTGGACAAACGATGGACAATCATTTCCCACTGTCAAATTATTAAAAAGTTTTTATGAGGTTTTTATGTGGTAGGGATTTTCCTTCCCCACTTCGTCAACAGGGAGAGGGTTCCTCCTCCGCCGACGAATTCACAGAGCTGGGGTCCCCTCTTCTCGAAAAACGGTGTTTCCAAAATTTTTGTTTCATAATTATATCAAAACAGCAATTACTTTCATATCATTTTCTCTTCTTTATACAATAAAGTGAAATATATAAAATAGTTGAAAGCAGAAACCTTGAAGGTACTGTACGAACTCTCGTTATCGTTATACCTGGTTCTGAAGGGGTATTCTTTAATGCATTGGCATACATTTATATTCATAATATATGATTTGTTGAGACGAAGTAAAGAAGTTGGAACATAAGGTCATTTAATGTCGTATGGGGTTGTAAATTACATATCGAGGCCTCCAAGAAGTCAGGTACATAAACGACAAACGGTGGTCGTCTCGTTGAACCTTATTTCACAGTGCTAGGGACACAATTCAGCTTGTTCACTTGTTATAGTACCTAAATATGCGAGATGTGACAAAAATGATACCAACATAGCAATTAAAAAGTATTATCCAACATCAATACGCCTCGCGAAAGGGTAGAAGGGAGGTAGTCCGCTCACTGTGCGGGATGCCGCTTGCTTCGTCCTCCCGATAAATTCGAGACCGATCTCTTATCTCTCGAGTATAAACACGCAAGGCATAGGGAGGAGATTATATTATGACCAATCGGTCCTGCATTCCTTTGAAACGGCAACTTTCCACCGCTGCACCGTAATATCTCCTCCCTATGGCACACGTTCTCTTGCACCGAATACGTCAGCGCGTGCGTTTGTTTTGATATTCCAACGCGTGTTTATATTCGAGAGATAAGAGATCGATCTCGAATTTGTAGGGAGGACAAAGCAGACGGCACCACGCGCAGTCAGCGGTCCACCCATTATCTTCCTGCGGCTCTCCGCGAGGCGTACTGGTCTTTCTGCAGAATAATTTCGATTCCTACCCCATTGTCAGGGAAACATTCTTTGATCTAACATAAGAACATCTTCTTCTTTTGGTAATTGTGCGGACCATAAAATTAATTTTCGTCACGGTCAACGTTCCGACCATACTTATTCTTTTATACTGTAGCGAAACACGGTTTATTGCCTGTCGAACGTAGAGGAATTAGCTTGTAGCAATTGGGGATTAAGCCTAAAAATTGTTCAGCTGTTCTGAAAGTTACTTGGCAGATATTTCCTAATTACTTTATATCGTGTAGGGGGCCAAAGGTCTAGTGTAATAAAGCTGTAGTAAACCGTGACCCGCTAACAATCCGTTTAGGGCATCACTCACCACGCTACATCATGGAACTTCGCGCGTGTGTCAAACATAAACACGTGTTTACACACAGATCAGAAGTAAGCGTCATGATATTTTTACCTTTTTTAGGTGCTCATATTAGTACTCTACAGGTAACATATAAAAATACATACTCCCATATCTGTTGAAATCTGACTTATTTCTTTATTTCTTGGGATTCTGTCCCACTGTGGCAATGGGTCGCAGTGCGACTGGTCGCTAGACTCCCTCCGGAGGGAGTCAAGCGACCGGTGGTCGCAGTGCCCAGCCTGCGACTAGGTATAATGGGAAACAGACCCTATCGCATTGTGTTGCCTCTCGAGTAGCCTAGGCTGGTACTCAAACAGACTCGCGTCAGGCTCCTATGTCTGGCGCATACCCGACGATCGCAGACGCTTGTAGGAGAACAGATGAATGCTTTCCCATTGAACCAGTATACTGCGACCAGTCGCAGGTAGGAGATCCCGCCTTAAGGGTGCAAAGGTTGAAGGATGTTGTCGAGAAATGCGCGGATGACTAGTATCGATGAAAATTATCGGAAAATGTACATATGACTATTTAGCTATTGAAAAACACGATGACTATTTAATCTAATTTTCCCAACTGAATTAAAAATCCATGCACCAGAGGGTTAATTGAAAATGATTATGTGCTCGATTTTGCCAATCCATCAGAACCACATGGTGCACATGTTGTAGAGTACATTATGCCTGCAGAAGAAGAAGAAGAAGACAGTTTTGACCCTGCAGAATGAACTGTTGATGATGAAGGTGGAAAAGTTGACTTAAGTTATAAGAGAAAAGCTGTAACGTTTTGGAAAAGCGGAAAAAAGCACGTCGAACGCTTACCAGTGTACAGAAAAATGATCGCATGGTTAAATCTTTGCGGCAGCTATACAGGTGGGAATAGTGTTCCTGATTTCTCGATATTTTCGGCATCTCGAGAAATGAGAAATCAGATTATATTTCTCGAGAATTCTCAAAAAATTAAAAAAATATTGCAAAATTTATTTATTTTTGTAATAATGTTGATAATATTTATCTAAATTTTTATTCGGGCCTAGCTTACACAAAACTTGTGTAAATGAAAAAACAGATATTAAATATAATTGATAAATTTATTTATCTAATATAAAATGTGATCAAAGTGAAACATTACAGTTTTGTTTGAAAATAGTTTTTTAAAAAGTACAATGCGTCTAACGTCGCATCAGCCAATCTACTTCTTTTGTTGGTGACAAAATCCGTGGCTGTAGAAAAATTTATTTCATTTTGTGTAGATGTTGGTTTAATTGTATATAGAGCATCCAAAAGTTTTAGTAATTGGATGTCCTTTTCCCAGTGGACTCAAAAATATGGAATTCCTTTGCCACAGTCCGGAATTTATCGTCTCCTTGTTTGACACTAAATTCTTGGAGGGTATCTGCGATTGATAACTCCAATTGTTTTTTTTAAAGGTAATTCATCAGTTTCAGGATCTGTAAGGTTTTCAATATTTTCAGGAGAATCGTGGTTATTGTTATATTTTCCGAAAAGTCTACTTAGAATTTGTTTTGCCGTTTTATACATGTCTGTTTTGGATGTTAAGTGGAAAAATGCGTCCTTTGAATCTTTTTGAAGAGATTCTGGATTTTGCAAATATTTTATAAGGGATACAATAGCGTTATCTCTTCTTTTCGAGGTTTCTTGCTTAATTGCAACAAGAAACTCTTTACTTAATTCACTATTGACTTTTTCCAAATTTTTAAATAAGAATTTAAGAGCACCTTCAGCACTTAATAATGTGGAATCTTCTCGACTGCGATTTTCCATTGTTATTCTTATGGGTTCTAATGTGGCTAATAAGATTTCAGCAATTTTAATATATTCATCGTTCCACATGTAATCTAAATTCATTTCAGCCAGTGCTTTTTTAATCGAATTGTTTACTCGCATAAATCGCCTAATCATAGCCTCCACGATGTTCCACCTGGTCTTACAATTCAAAATAAACTTTAACTGTGTATTTTCTTCTTAAACACTTTTACAATTTTTCGTATTGCTGTGATTGTTTCTTCGATGGTTGGTCGCAACTGAACAGTCAAGGTTTCTACTGTTTCAACATCAGAATCGGAATTGGTTGAATCATTATTTTCATTTTGTGAGGATTAGGGTGGCTCTGATTTTCGATTTTTGAATTTTCTTCGGGGCACCCTCCAGAATAGTTCCAAATAATTAAAAAAAAATCTGTGTAAAGTTTCAGCTCGATCGGATAACGAGAAAGGGTGCCCCTGGGCCGTTAAACATTTAAATCATTATTTAACAGCTCGCGAAGTCGATTTTATATATATAAGGTCTTCTAAGTTATTGATTAAATAAAAAAATATGTCAAACAAAAGTTGTAGATCCGGACAAGGAGCATCTTTTTTCGTGTATTACTATTTTTCGTGCGACAAACGGTTTTCGAAAAAAATCCGAAAAACTAAAAAAAAAAAAACTTTTTTCAAATTTTGAAAGTTTAAATGCTTCTAGAACGCTTTTTATTTATGAAGGTGAACCAACAAATGGAATTTTTATTTTCGACGACTATTTTTTAAACGTTTAAGGGGGGGGGGGGCATATACCGAAATATGCAAACAGGATAAAAAAAAATTTTCTTCTTATTTTCAGTGTTTGATATGTGATGAATGTTTCCTGAAAAGTTGGGGTCGAAATTCGCAAAAATATCGGAGATATAGACCTCAGATATGAGGTATTCAAATACATTTTACCCGAAATCATGACAGGGTGCCCCTAAGAAAATCTTGAAAAAATTTTTTACCAAGAGTAAATAAGAGCCACCCTAGTGAGGATCCATTGCCATCATCCGAGTGAAGAGATTGCGTCTCATCAGTATTTTTTTTTACGTAAAGCAGGCTTCGGAATTCAGTGAACGGGGTGGCCGATTTTCAGAAGCAACGCCTCCTTTCTCCCGCCGCGCGTCTTGGCCCCCGCGGCGGCCTAAGTGCTTGGAGCGCCTCAGGCCCGTACCATATGAACCGCGCGTGGCGCGTTGACAAAACAAAAACGCATCGACAATCGTGCTCTCTGGGCCGATGTGGAAACCTATTGATACAATGTCGCCTTAATACGCCACGCGCGGTTCACGTGGTACGGGCCTGAGGCGCTCCAAGCTGCTTGGCCGCCGCGGGGGCCAAGACGCGCGGCGGGAGAAAGGAGGCGTTGCTTCTGAAAATCGGCCGGCCGCGTTCACTTAATTGGGGAGTTGCCAGAATTTGAAAAAAAAAAAAAAGGGAAAAGTAGTGAAATCTACAGATTTATTAATGAAAAGCCTAAAATGATAGAAATATTAATAAAACACATTCGTTTTAACAAAATTTAATAAAAAAAATGACGTTTTTAAGTTGTGAGTCATGTGATCTCAAACGCCAATCACGGCGCGTGACGTCATTGTGCAGTAAACAGCGATTTATATATAGCGACGAGTGACACTTCGCGCATTTGCTCATACAAGTTTATATTAAAAAATATCGTTTACGAGTACTTATTACTCGATTTCTTAGGTAAGGAAAGTATTAGGCACTCACTCATTGCAACATGTTCCAATCAATTACCAATATCTGACACACAATCTAATATAACCTCAATGAAATGAAATAATAATAAATGATAGTTAATAATAAGTTAGTTACTTACATTGAAATGGTCTTCACAAAAACATAAATTAGATTTTGAAGACAACTGATAGTTTATTCTCGCAAGATTTAGCCACTTATTGCGAATATTTGTTTCCAGCGGAACATGAATAAATAACTTCTTCGGTGTACGTATTGAAGTGTTCTCACAACAGGGAACAGCACAGTATTGATAATAATTTTTATTATCCATTATTTTTGTGAGAAAAATTCGCTCCTTACTGTCCCTAACCACAACTTTCGTTGTTTACTGCACGTTGACGTCACAAATGGTCACGTGACCATGCAGTGCGTTTTCGCGGCAATTTTTTTATTTCAAATAAAAATTACAATTTTTTCATGTTAGAGGTGTAGCAAAAAATTAATATTTTTTTTACAAGCATATTTTATCATAATGAACAGTTTTAAACACTTTTAAAAATTTTGTCAACTCCCCAATTCCGAAGCTTGACGTAAAGTATTTTTAAAACGGCTAAATGTATCCCATGATTATAACAAAACTGTTGGTATGCCGGAGAGAGTCGTCCAAACTTTTGGATAACAGACGCTCCATCACTCATAACAGCTAGAACGACTTGTTTTAGTGAAAGACTAAAAGAATTCAGTTTTACATCAATTAATTCCAAACTTCTTTCAGATGTACAGCTTCCATAAATCGGTATTAATCCGAGATTAACAGATTCCTTGCTACTATAATACATATGTATATCGATATATCTCTTGTTATTTACACTAGTCCATTCGTCAATAGATATGCTGAACTTTTGGTCGTTCAATTTAAGTGTATTTATGTTTTTTTAATTAATTCTCCTTTTTTCTGTGTATAAAAATCCATCATTAAATCCTTTAACCGCTATACTTTGTCTTATGAATTCACTTTTTGATATTTGATTAAGGGGGTATACCCGTTTGAACCCTCGGAAAATGTGTACATTTGGTGGATTTTTTTACACGTCAACGGTTTAATGCAGATTTCCCGTTTTTTTACTATCTTTACATAGTATTATGAACTACTCAAAAAAAAAGTTTCAGTTAAAAAACTATTGTTTTTGGGAAGTTATGCATACACATCCGAAAGTCTTTCGATTTTAGACGGCTAAACGGTGGCCCTGAAAACAGCTGTATGTCGTGTCTGAAATCAAAAACAATACAATTTTCTTATAAAGTATGCCAATAGCTATCGTCCAACGAAGCCGATTTTGAAAATTTTGAAAAATAAAGAAATGGTGAGAGATCAAAGGTAAAGTTAGATTTTTCTAAGAGAAAAATCCACATATTTTCTTTATAAAGAATAAACGGGAAATCGGAATAAAAAAAGCCTTCGTTGGACGATGCGGAATCTTATTATGATTCTGCATGCAAAATTAGAAGTGAATTGGTTGAACGTAGCGCGAGTTTTTAGGGCCACCGTAATGGAAAATGTAGTTGCGCTGCGATCGGTCGAGCCGCCGCCCCGTGCTACCTGTGTTGCTTCACTCAAATGCCTATAACTTCGTCAATTTTCCGAATTTTTACATCGGACTTGTTTTATAATATTTCTAAAACATCAATCTATGAAAATATGTAAAAAAAGACCACCGTATTGAAAAATGTAGTTCCGCTGCGATCGGTCGAGCCACCGCGCTGCGCTGCTCCGTGTACCTGGGTTGTTCCATTCAAATGCTTATAACTTCGTCAATCTTCCGAATTTTTACATCGGACTTGATTTATAATATTCCTAAAACATCAATCTATGAAAATATGTAAAAAATAAAAATCCGTTTTTTCACACTGTCAAACGGGTATACCCCCTTAAATGAAAAGCGATCAACAGCTGCCAATTTCGATATTATTTCTGACGAAGTTGGTCGTGTAATAAATTTATTAATAGTTTCATTGTTGTCTGAACATCGGAATCGTTTGAGTGATTTAAAATCAACACTGCTGGTACTTGGCTCATCCATATTTTCCACTTTTTTCAAACCGCGAATACCTTCAAGATGCCTTCGAAGACCTATAGTCGCCGATCCTTTGCATAAAAGCTGTTTTTCACAAAGATGGCAGGTGGCAGTTTCGTTGTTCTTACTTTTTCGAAAGTATTCCCAACAGTCCTTATAAGTTTTATTCATATTGAGAGGCTAAATTTGACACAAAACGTGCACAGACGAACACAAGAATCTTCCTCTTTAGAAATCAAACGTAGACTGACTGTTTATCGCGCGGGGCCAGTGAGTCACCAGTACGGCGATCATCTATTCTTTCTGAAATCTGATTGCTGCCGTCCGAACATTGTGTTACATTGTATCGTGCACCGAACGCAAAAGCACCAAACGCAGTAAGGCCGTCGCGCATTTTAGTGAAGCGCGGCGCCACGAAGAGAAAAGTTTATAAACAATTGCGCAATTCTTCACATGTATTGTTAACATTTATTACAAATGTTTATATGTTCAGGATCAACTAGTAACACACAATTTGAACTAACTGAAAATTTATTTCTGAAAACAAACGGGATTTATAATAATTTTCCTACACTTAAGTTTCTCGAGAAGTACTGCAATTTCTCGAGAAATGAGAAATAAGAGAGTATAAAATTTCTCGAGAAATTCTCGCGAAAGAATTCTCGAGAAGGAACACTAGGTGGGGAGCGAGTGTAGAGACAGGTGGATCAAATGCAGATAAATTTGCATTTATTGCGGAATATGTAGGTACTGCAAAAGTTTGAAGAAGCTTGTGACAGAAGATCTATTGTTCATGACATGAATTTAAGATTGTGGGCCTTGGACGCAACAAAACCAAGTGGACCTACCCCAATTCGTGGCAGGTAAATCGTGGGTTTGGAGCTTTAAGACTGCGCATAGAATTGTGTTCCGCAAGATAACAACATTTAGGACGCAACTTACGTTTGAAGATATTGACAACATCAAAAATATTGCAGAATCGTTTGTTTCTCGCGTAAAGTCTAACATCCAAGCTGTCGCAGCTGAAGAAATTTATAATGCAGACGAGAGTGGCTTCAACCTTGAAATACATTCTGGGCGAACATTTGCGAAATTAGGAGTGAAAACGGTAGAAGGGACGATTCAATTCGGTATCTTCTACAACACATGGCTACACTATAATGCCTATTATATCAGCAAGCGGGCGACTTCTTTCACCACTATACATAGTTTTGAAGGAGTCTACAGGAACACTTGGTTGGATAGTGCAAAGAACTCTATTCCGTTCGGTTAATATTTACATCGGAGCTTCAATGTCAGGAAAACTCACGTTTGAACATTTTAAAACTTGCTTTAGCGAAGTGTATCTACCGAATACTGGCCATAGAAGCATGCTCCTACTCGACTCGTGGACGGGACACTGCCCAAATGAGTTACAGCAGTTGATTCCACAAGACAAGGAACTAACTTTTTCAATGATTCCAAAAAAAAAAAAAAAAAAAACGACGGGCATCATTCAGCCTTTAGATGTGTTTGGATTCCGGATTTGGAAAAATTTCGTGCGGACATTTTCGGATAATGTGATTCTCCAAGAGAGAGATGTCAATTTGCACTTACGCAATGAAATAATTAAATTGCAGTCCCTAACCCACAGCCAGTTTTCTTCGCCTAGATTCAAAAACGTTTTTCAATATGCTTGGTTTAAAAGCGGATATCTAGAAACGCATCGCAGCGAATTTCGAAATCCTGTAGATTTCTGTTACTCCAGGAATGAAAAGCTTATACCCATATGTAGTATTTGTGGGGGGCCGGCTGTTATGCGATGTGCATGGTGTGGCACGTATTTTTGTTTTAATCATTTCTATGAAGAATATCATTATTGTACCAATTACAAACCGTAATTTTCAATGTATCTATCGTTTTCTATTAGTATAATTCTTCTAATGTATAATCAAACAATACAACATGTACAAAAAAGACTGCAAATGTTTAAATATTGCTGTAAACAACCACTTCATTCATGAAAACTGCTATAATGTTGTAATTAAATTTAATATTAATAAGTTTAATGTAATATTATAATATTTAACTGTAATCCTACTAATATAATAAATGCGAACGTGTGTTTGGATGTTTGTATGTTTGTTACTCAATCACGTCGCAACTACGCAACGGATCTTTCTGAAATTTTGGATACACGTAGTCTAGGACCGGGAATAACATATAGGACACTTTTCATCCCGATTTTTTTAACTGATCTGGACCAAATATTGCGTAATTACTCTCTAAACCCTGTGGAACATATAGGCTACCATGAAATCTGGACATCCCTTCCCTTCCCCCTTATTTCACCCCCTTGACACTCTGTGGCAATCAAAGTTTTACGCGGGCAATGCCGGGTACATTAAGTTAGTATTATATATAACGAGAGAATGGTTGCTATACAATGTTCCCAAACAATTGATTACACCACCACAATCCCCCGATATTAATCCTATAGAAAATTTATGGCACCTGTTGGATATAGAAGTAAGGAAAAGAAAAATATCTAATAAGACTGATTTACAACGAGTGATTCTAGAAGAGTGGCCAAGACTGTCAAGGGAAATAACACAGAAACTGGTAGAATCTATGCCAAGAAGACTACAAGCAATTATTGAAGCAAAAGGGATGCATACAAAATATTAATCATAATGTAGAACGTAAATAATCATAAGCTTTCTACCATAATTGTAAGTGTACAAATACTTTTTGGACTTCCAAATTCTTGTTTTTACGGCATTATTTTTTTTAAACATATTATGAAAAATTGTTAATTTGCACATTACCTCTGTACATAGTACACTATTAATTGAAACAGTTTTTGTTAGTGTGTCACGTGTTCGTTTAAAGTTATTGCAAAGAAACTACGTGTACAAATACTTTTTTGACTCACTGTACATATGCATTATGCAAATCGGAAGGTTCGAAAAGGTTATCTGCATCAATGCGATTCTGCGTCATTTTAATGATTACATATATACTTTGCAAAGTCATTGTAAATCTTCACGCATTATTTATTTATCGTGTGGTTTCCAAAATAGCCTAATCATGTAAGTAACTATTAATAAAAAAATATAATTATTTACATAGTTATGAACAGAAGGTAATTATTTACAAAAGGACAGTCCACACCGGTTTTGATGACCTTGGAATATGTTGTCGGGGGCATGATTCTGAACAACATTTTCCTATACATGTTGTCATCGCTTGGCTTTAGTTTTCGACATATTCGCAAAAAACTGTGATTGTAATTGTGCAGCACATCGCCGGTTAGAACTAAATTAATAGATTGACCGTGGTGGTAACGTTGAGAGAGTTGATAGTCGGAAATTTTTTCTATGATGAATCATGGTTCTGGATATAATATCCTGGAGGTAATTGAATTTTTCGACCTCTTCCTACCATTTAAATTAATGGTTCGTCAAAACAAAAACAAGTATAGCTACGGTTGCTCCTCGTGGTATATATTAATAACCCATCTGTTAAAACTGTTACCACGACTAACGACAATACTCTGATCGTTGAAAACATCGGTTAATACATTTTCAACTGCCACAAGATAGTTTCCACAATCGAGGTTGTAAGTTGTAAGTGTTGAACTCGCAACCCGAAGAGAGCGTGTTAAGCCGTTAAGGGGATGTTCCGGTCTAGAGCCCATAAAAATAGGTGATCTTTAGGACGTAATTAAAGGAAAACTACTACGTATAATTTAATGAGGCTTTTTGCATTGTATTAAGGATGTCTTGAATTATAGAAATATGTATTTTTTTTACATATAATTAATTATTGCAGACGGCACTTGGGGGGTTCGTTAAAGTCGAGGCGTCAAAAATGTATCCAAAACGGTGGAACCTGTAGCACCTCAATCATTCGTCTGAAATAAAATACAATGCCAGATTATTAAAGGGCATGAAACTCGATAGTGGACATACCGTATCAAATTACAAACAATGACATTTTTTGAGAAAATAACGACACTTGAAGTGTGAAATCATTTTTTCCCTAAACTTTTCGTCCTTCCAACGCCTTTAAAAATTACAAACTTTCAAAAATTTTAAAATGTTAGTAGTTTCTCCATTAAGCAGAAGTAAATTCTTCAAAATAAAAAAATTTTCAGTCGAATCGGATAATAAGCTTTTCGAGATATTGGTTCCACCGATTTTAAGAACACTGTTTCGAGAAAAACGCGTCCAAAGTTTTACGTGAGCACCGAGTGTTACCCATGCATTTGCCGCTACTCAAATGCCTGTAACTTCGGGAATTTTGCGAATTTCAAAAAATCCTTTTAAACACGTATTCTTAAAAGGTTGAACATTCGAAAAATGAAATAAGAAAAAATCGATTTGTACCTGACGTCGCCGAATGACCATCGCAAAATCCAAGGTAGTCTGCAACCGTAGTCAGTGTACCAATTGCAGCTCCTATCGATCCGAACAGCAACGTGCCCAAACCAGTCGCACCCAGCGATTGCATGAGGGCGAAAAGGGAACCAGCTGTTACTGCACCGAGAGTCGATTGCCAGTACGCGGCGAAAGAACCAGCAGCAACGCCTCCCAGGCCGAAACCAATGAATGGTAGAAACGCCGCACCAGCAATTCCTCCGATGGCAACGCCAGCGAGAAGATATGCCCGCAATACACTTAGATTCGCTTCGCTGGGAACTGGTTTGCCGCAGATCGGGCACCGATCGGGATAGGGGAGCATGCCGTAGGCTTTGGACTTTAATCCAGCGGGAGCGCGAACGGTTGGTCTGGACGTTCGGCAACTACTGCGGTAGCGCGAGAAAAATCTACTGAACCCACAGTGTTGAGTCATCGTTGACGCCAGGAATGAATGGCGATCGGTCACGTGACGTGTCATGATGGGAAATCAAGCAACCGCTTATCTGAGTAATCGGACGCGATAAGCTGAAGGCCAAGGAATTACGCATCCATTGTTAGACCAGCAACGTAAATTTACGCGAAATATCCCTAATATCAGACGGGGGAAAAAATCCATAAGGCGGTCGTAAATGGTGATTAACCCTTCGGTGGGCGCGCCCGCGGCAGTTAGCCGCAAATTTTACATTTCGTATTGTACCATATGTAGTGTTCAAACTGGATCCATGTCCAATTCAGGATTCTTCCAGTGGACATTTTTGCATCATGCTACGTACTTGTCCGGTTCAAATTCAGTTTGGAAGTGTCTCTAATTGAATGAAAACGAAAGTATACTGCGTATCCTGCCGGCGAGCGCCCGTGTACTCACTACTCACAAGTTTTCCATGTGTCCACCTCCGATTGCTTTGATTTTTGGATATGTTTTAGAGGACAGAAAAATAAGATATAGGTGTTTTTTTATTTTGGCCTGTTTGCATGTTTAGGGGGTGAAGCTACCCCTCACAGGTTTTCAGGTGTTCGTCTCCGATTGTTCTGGTTTTTGGATATGTTTTAGAGGACAGAAAAATAAGATATAGGTGTTTTTTTATTTTGGCCTGTTTGCATGTTTAGGGGGTGAAACTACCCCTCAATGGTTTTCGGGTGTTCGTCTCCGATTGTTCTGGTTTTTGGATATGTTTTAGAGGACAGAAAAATAAGATATAGGTGTTTTTTTATTTTGGCCTGTTTGCATGTTTAGGGGGTGAAACTACCCCTCAAAGGTTTTCGGGTGTTCGTCTCCGTTGTTCTGGTTTTTGGATATGTTTTAGAGGACAGACAAATAAGATGTAGGTGTTTGTTAAGCAACTAATGTAATTTCGATTTTCTTCTGTGAGACCTAAAATTGTCTAAATTTAGAAGTAAAACAACGAGAACTCCGATTGCGGTGTACATGCCGCAACGCGCCCACTCATACAAGTCTGAAGAGCACGCCCACCGAAGGGTTAAATGAAATGTATTGAGAAACAAAGAATACAGTGAGTCAAAAAAGTATTTGTACACCTAGTTTTTTTGCAATAACCTTATACAAATAAGTGATACACTAACAAAAACTATTCCCATTAATACTGTACTATGTACAGAGGTAATGTACAAATTAACAACTTTTCATAATAGGTTACAAAAAAATAATGCCATAAAAACAAGAACTTGGAAGTCAAAAAAGTATTTGTACACTTACAATTATGGTAGAAAGCTTATGATTATTTACGTTGTACATTATGATTAATATTTTGTATGCATCCCTTTTGCTTCAATAATTGCTTGTAGTCTTCTTGGCATAGATTCTACCAGTTTCTGTGTTATTTCCCTTGACCAGCGCCGGTCAGGCTACCGTTTTCAGGGCATGGGCAGCCGCATTTGCCCGGGGCAAACGCTGCGAGCAAAGCTCGGGGCAGTGACGTCAGCTATCGTTAGAGCGGAGTGGGGAGGAATGGTTGTGGCGGGAGTACAGGCTCGTAGATGCGTAGGGAGGCGACGGTCCTTGTTCATCCTAGGCATCTGTACCGTATTGCCCGGGGAGGCGTGGCTTGCGCGCCGCCAGCAAGTGTTTGCCCCGGGCTGTCTGACCAGTTGCCCTACGCGGCAACTCCTGAACGGCGCTGCCCTTGACAGTCTTGGCCACTCTTCTAGAATCACTCGTTGTAAATCAGTCTTATTAGATATTTTTCTTTTCCTTACTTCTATATCCAACAGGTGCCATAAATTTTCTATAGGATTAATATCGGGGGATTGTGGTGGTGTAATCAATTGTTTGGGAACATTGTATAGCAACCATTCTCTCGTTTTTTTAGCGGTATGCTTTGGGTCGTTGTCTTGTTGGAAATAGTAAGTTCCACTTAGGCCCAATTTAACTGTACTTTCTTTTAAATTATCACGCAACACCTCGATATACTTCATGGTATTCATTATTCCCTCGATAAATGCAATATTTCCAACACCACTGTACGCCATACAGCCCCATATCATCACGTGTCCACCGCCGTGCTTAACAGTTGGTATAAGATTCTTTTGTTGAAGTTCAGTATTGGCTTTTCTCCAGACGAATTTCTTCCCATCTGAGCCAAAAATATTGAACTTACTTTCGTCTGAGCAGATAACTCGTTTCCAAAATTCGATTGGTTTATTTACGTAGGTTTTAGCGAAACCTAGCCGTTTTTCTCTATTCGCATTATTGATGAATGGTTTCTTTCTCGCAGCTCTGCCATATATTTCAGCAGAATGCAAAACATTTCTAATAGTTTGGGGACACACATTCTTCCCTGATATTGACGCGACATCATTGCATAGTGTTCGAGCACTTACAAATGGATATTTTGTAGCTTCTTTAATAATACTCCGACGCTCTCTAATTGTAAGTATCTTCGGCCGACCTGACCGTGGCTTATTGTCTGTAGTTTTTATTTTCTCGTACTTTTTAACAATATACTGCACTGTTGTAAATTTTAGATTTAAAGTTTTGCCAATTTTTCTATAACTTTTTCCACGTTTTCGAAGAAAAATAACACGGTCTCGCACGGATGCGGGTATTTCACTTTTCGTCGCTGTCATGGCTTCTGTATGAAGTTCGAAGACGCACTACCACCGTAAGCAGACCAAGACCACTATGTAAACAAACACTTATTTACGTTTTGATCGGTGTCGCGACGGTGCATGCTTATTTTCAGGATTTACCAGTAGAATCATAAGTGTACAAATACTTTTTGGACCTCCAAATTGTTGTTTTTACGGCCTTATTTTTTTTAAACGTATTATGAAAAATTGTTAATTTGCACATTACCTCTGTACATAGTATGTTAGTGTGTCACGTGTTTGTATAAAGTTATTGCAAAGAAACTACGTAGTACAAATACTTTTTTGACTGACTGTATACAATAAAACTTTATAACACTGTGTAGGCGACGCGGTGTTTACGTCTTGCGTGGCAGCGCGGTGTTTACGTCTTGCGAGGCTACGCGTGAGCCTTTCGACGCTCGCTTGGGCGTAGAGCGTGGCAACGCCGCCGAAGCGTAGAGCAGTCGGTGCTTGCTCTGACAAGTAAACATTCACTTATAAGTAATGGAGTTTCCCGATTTGGAACGTATATTTTGAAAGTACTCCTGGTAACTAAGAAATCCTGAAAATTATATCTGCAATGGGCCTATTTTACTCATGTTATCAATAACATTCAATATAGCCTCAAGGCGTATGCGAAAAATGGCAAAATCCTCTTATTTAAGAATATTTTGGTAGAACCTGGCATCTGTACGTTTTTTGCGATGCTGAAAAAAATTCCTAAGGTAGTTTTAATAAAAAATCGGTTTTTTTGGAGGTAACTCAAGGAAAGGCCGAAGAATTTTTTAAATATTTTTTTCGGATTACTCGTACCAATTTACTTCAAAATCCATTTTGACCTGTTTTTAACTCTCAGGGGCTACATCTTGGCCCATAGGACCAGATACCAATTCATAACCAGTTTAAGTTAGGTTGAAAAACAGTCTCTGACTGAACCTCGCCTTTGCGTTTCTGTTTTCTTTCTTTCTTTTCTTGCTTATATACTTGTGTTGTGCAATAAAGACGCTTAAGAATAATAATAATAATAATTTCCACTAACCGAAAAATTTCATGTTGTTAAAAAGTTGAGTTGTACGTATCTCCAAAAAACCGATTTTTTATTAAGAGAACAACCTTTGGATTTTTTTTTACACAAACAATAACGTCGTATTTGGATTCAGCACCACAAAAAACATACAGATGCCAGGTTTTACCCAATTATTCTTAAATAAGAGGATTTTGCCGTTTTTCGCATACGCCTTGAAGCTATATTGAATGTTATTGATAACATGAGTAAAATAGGTCCATTGCAGATATAATTTTCAGGATTTCTTAGTTACTATAAGTACTTTCAAAATATATGTTCCAAATCGGGAAACTCCATTCCTTATAAGTGAATGTTTACTTGTGAGAGTCAGTTCTTTGTTACCGAGCCAGGCTCGAGGAGGTTAATCACTATTGTAACCATGTAACCATGTCTATCTTATAAATATATATAAATATCCTTTTACCACACGTGTTACCACAACTGTAAACACGATTACTGACAAATAGGCCTTTATTACTAAATAACATTTATTAGTCTTTAAGAACGATACCATATATCCTCCACACTAATAACTTTCTCGCAATTCGAAATGTCAAAGTAATCAATCGTAACATCTTTTAGATTCGGATCTAATCCAACTCTGTGTTACTTTGAGAATTGCATTACCCTGATAAATTGCGAAAATTATTATATAAACTTCAAAAAAGTAAATAAATTACGCCAAGTACACGATCATAAAAAAATAGAAGCTAATAATACAAATAAATCACAAAAAATTAGAAGAAAATATACAATATAAAAAAATATGTGAAATCAAAATGTGCTGCAAGTACATAAAGGTGCTTTCCAAATGCGCTTAAGATGACACAACTACATATACACAGCTAAAATGCTGTGTTCATACATTCCATTACTCATATCGCGGTCATTTTAATAATTTGTGCAGATAAAATGTAACATCTAGACATTTGCCTAGATGTCCGCGGCCTGGAAGTCAAATACTTGGCGTGGCCAGGCAAGGTCAATCTGTCGATGAATATGCATTATTTAAAAATGCAAAATAATGAAAGTGTACTCATATTTTTAGAATTTTAAATTGACAAATAATCTGAAAGCTTGTGAGAGGAAAGGTATCGGTGTCGATGAATGATCTTGGAATTATTTTAAAACGCAATATAATGAAAATGTACTCATATTGTCAGAGTTTTAAATTGACAAATTATCTGAAAGCCTGTGAGAGGGATGGTATGGGTATTGCTGATCTGAGAATACCTTGCCTGGCCACGCCAAGTATTTGACTTCCAGGCCGCGGACATCTAGGCAAATGTCTAGATGTTACATTTTATCTGCACAAATTATTAAAATGACCGCGGTATGAGTAATGGAATGTATGAACACAGCATTTTAGCTGTGTATATGTAGTTGTGTCATCTTAAGGGGGCCATCTCAGCGGGCCTTGAATGTGTGCGTACGCTCACACAAGCTAGGAAAAGCGTGTACGTATACGCGAAACCTTTTCAACCGTTATTCGTCCTGGAATCGGCAAGAATTAAGTTTTTGCGGGGATAGTTGCCTCCAGTAGACATCAGTGCAGGGTGGAACGGTGCGTTTGAATGCTAATAAGCATCGCACGTTGAGATAATAATGAATTTATGACTCGAAAACTGACAGAATGAGGCTTCAAGGCTTCTCCGTTGGTGGCGCCACTGGTATAGTCGAGCCACGTAGCACCAGCGTGACGTGACGCAGGGCCGACGCGAGGTTAGCTGGCGCCTGTATGCAAGAAAATTTTTGGCGCCCCCAAATTTTTGCACCTGTTTGCACGGGATGCAATAAAAAAAGAAATATATTTACATTTTGTTTATGTGGGAGTTGGATTCCTTTATTATAAGCGTGTGATATAGTTTTTTAGCACCACTTTCGGCTGGCGCCCTTATGCGGCGTATAACTTGCACAGTGGTTTCGCCGACCCTGCGGTATGCGCGATGTAGTAAACAAACCGTTTTAACCATCTTTCGTCCTGGAATCGGCACGAAGAAAGTTTTTGCGGGTATAGTTGCCTCCAGTAGACATCAGTGCAGGGTGGAACGGTGCGTTTGAATGCTAATAAGCACCGTACGTTGAAATAATAATGAATTTATGAATCGTGTACTCAGGACAGCCCGAAAAATGACAGAATGAAGCTTCAAGGTTCCTCCGTCACCGGCGCTGATGGTATATTCGTGTCATGTACCACCAGAACCGGTGGAAGTCCAAGCTAGCCGATAAATGTAGGAAATACATAGTTGCCGATACGTATCGAGAGTCAGATCGCGCTGTTGCCGCATTTCCCCTATTACCATTTTGTTGTCAAGAAGGCTTGAATGAATCACGGCGAAGCGGCTGGAGAACAGAGATGGGCAAAGATAATATCTGGATAATCTCAAATAAAAGATACTTTATGTTTATCCGTTATGAACCAACGTGAATTCATTCGACGACGAAAGATAATTTTTTTATTCGAAGAAGAATAATTTGTTTATTCGATCTTTAACCGTAGTTTATTCGACTTTTATTTGAAGGCTTCAAACAACTTTCGGCAGCGTGTTTACCCGAACCGGCGCGATCTCTCTTTGAGCCTGAAGACTTGGGCTGTTCGGCAGCAGCTTCTGATTTCGGTTCGAGAGGCATACAGTGTTGCTTGCGGTGGATTATGTATTAATAAATTGTAAAACGTGACGTTTTCACTATTTATTAACATACTGCTGAGATTGTCCAGATTAAAATGAGTTCAAGCACGGTATAAATCGGATTATTTCTAGAACTGTGCTTGGTAATTAAATATACGGCAACTGTACTCTTTGTTGACAGTGTACCAATAGTTGACACTTTTATTTTCAGTCACAAATAATAAGCTTTTTATTAAAAAAATGTTTTTGACCAATACGCTGTTTGTACAGCGTGATTCTCTTGCTAGAGTCCTAAAGACAATGCCGTGAATATGCCGCGCCTCGCTGAGTTTCGTGGAAGTGACGAATTTCACGTTCTACATTTCGCATCAGATTTTTGCGAAAATGGCTTCAACCGATTCCGTCGTCCCGATGAAAGTGGCCCCAAGCTAACATCGTTAAAAATAGTCCGATTTACATGACATTTGACACGATTTTAATCGGGAGTACGCCAGGAATTTACATTGTATCCCTTACGTATCCTACTGGACCTCGCCTTCCAAGGCGGCGAGCGATGCCCAGTGTCCTTACAGAAATGCGAAGTTCAGAAGGGATATTGATACGCAAATTAGTATTGTTTCATAAATTATTGAAATAAACTATCAAATTAAAAAGACTTTATCTTTATTTGTCGTCGAGTAAAAATAACCCAGAGTTAGTTTTATTTGAAACGCCACGGATGAATCAGTTCATTCGACGGGAATTCATTCGTCGGCCACAAATAATTTTTTTAATCGAAGGCCTTCATTCTTGAGGTCCCCCGAAGCTCGAGCCGAGCGACATTGTATCGCTCACCCGTCTAAGGTAAAAGTACCAGTAGCGGAACGTTTTGGAGACCCATTTTTATTCTTTCATGAATTAAAAATTCAATACAGTGTTTACTTATAAATTATGAATTCTACGTGGTAGCCCATAGTTTTACGAACAAAATGAAAAAAAAAAATTTTGATTTTGGGACAAAAAAAAATTATAATCAAGAAAATACGTAAAGGTTCGAATGCACCTATACCGGAACGGCTTGCAGGTCGCGTGAACCTCTGTTCCGCGACGATTGTCCCAGTAGTGGAACGGTAACAAAAATTTAAATTGACAGAAAATAATTTAAATCGGACTACTTTGAACGAAACGGGCTTTCAATTCTGCAAATAAATGTTATGTGTAATCTGATAGTTCAAATTGTATCAAGTTTGGTATATATCCATCTTTCCTTCTTACACTCCCGGACCTCTCTATCTTTCATTATTGCTACGTTCAGCGAGGTTCTGACGCTGGACGTAGCTCTCGTGCCGTATTGCTTCAAGACTTCTCGATAGAAAGAGATAACTCTGTGGCAACAGCGCGGCAGAGACAAAGAGAACAGACGATGTGGCAACTATGCGTCAAAAGTTCGTCTACCCAGAGTACCTGGAGATGTCATCTCTGTACAAGTTCTTTTTATCGACCGCAGTAGTTTCATTAGGGTCCGTTTGTTTACTGGAGACGCTTCGATCGATTCGGACCATAACAAAAATGAGACGGCCCCCTTAAGCGCATTTGGAAAGCACCTTTATGTACTTGCAGCACATTTTGATTTCACATCTTTTTTATATTGTATATTTTCTTCTATGTTTTTGTGATTTATTTTTATTATTAGCTTCTATTTTTTTATGATCGTGTACTTGGCGTAATTTTTTTACTTTTTTGAAGTTTTTTTATGTGGATCTCACTTCTTTTTACAAAGATAATTTGCACAGGGAATGACTTCAGATAATTTTTAATATTATAAATTACAAAGGTTCACCATCAACAGCCACGAACAGCCGTATCACAGGACAGAATTAAGGATAAATTCTACGCAAATTTAACAACTACGAAAAATAAACCATGTACATCGCATTGCTGGTCTATATTTATTATAAATGTAGTACTTTGTGTATAGTACAATGGTGCGCGAAGCAGCTTATCGACGTGCGTTACGAAAAGTAGCACGTTTCAATTTTCTTACGAAAAGTAGCACGTTTTGGTTTGCCACGAAAAGAAGCACGTTCCATCGTTTCGGACGAATATTAGCACGTTTGGTCTTCTGCCGCGAAGACTAACACATTTGACTGCCTCGCCACGAAGAATAGCACATTTCGTACTGTTGCGACGAAAACTAGCACGTTATACTGTTTCGCCGCGAATAATAGCACGTTTGGGAATTTATGGCGAAAACTAACATATTATCCGGTTTGGCCACGAAGAATAGCTCGTTTTGGATTATACTGCAGACTGCAGAAACTATCGCGTTTCAGCGCGTGGGCAGTTTAAAAGAATTCAACTGTTGAAAATATTGTTTAATAAATAATAATTCCGTTTACCTAATCTCCAAAAGACAACACATATGAAAATTTTAATCTACATAATTTAAGTAAGGGAGGGTGCGGGAATTGCGAACGCGGGGTAAATGCGAACATGCTACTTTTCGTGGCAAACCGCTCTAACGTGCTAGTTTTCGCAGCGAAAGACGAAACATGTTATTTTTCGTGGCAAACCGCTCAAACGTGCTAGTTTTCGTAGCGAAAACCGAAACGTGATAGTTTTCGTAGCGAAAATCGAAACGTGATAGTTTTCGTGGCAAACCGCTCAAACGTGCTAGTTTTCGCAGCGAAAGACGAAACATGCTATTTTTCGTGGCAAACCGCTCAAATGTGCTAGTTTTCGCAGCGAAAACCGAAACGTGATAGTTTTCGTGAGAACGAAGGCAAACGTACTACTTTTCGTAAGAAAATTGAAACGTGCTACTTTTCGTAACGCACGTCGTTATGTAATTGCAATTGTAATTAGGCAAACTGATTACAATGAAAATTAAAATTACTTTTAGCAGTTTTACTAGTTACAGTAATAAAATATAATTTATTTACAAAATTTATAATTCTTTATGGAAACAAGAAACACTAATTAAATTAATGCTTTATCGAAGGTGTCCATTAGGGTGGCTCTTATTTACTCTTGGTAAAATTTTTTTTCAAGATTTTCTTCGGGGCATCCTCCAGAATAGGTCCAAATAATTAAAAAAAAATCTGTGTAAAATTTCAGCTCGATCGGATAACGGGAAAGGGTGCCCCTGGGCCGTTAAACATTTAAATCATTATTTAACAGCTCGCGAAGTCGATTATTGTTAATTATATAGTTGTGGCCACCCCGCGGTCGAGGCGCGAACCGCGCTTCGGTCTGTCGCAATAACGTACATAACCTATATATACATTATATTATATATGGTTTTTCGGTGAAGGGGAGCGAGCTTTTTAAAAATATTTCTTAGCGAGCACCTAGGGGCCAAGAGGAACCTACACACCAAATTTCATGGTCATTGGATCAGTGGTTCCAGAGAAATCGTGATTATCAGTGGTATTTGATTTGAATTTTATACATATATATATATATATATATATATATATATATATATATGTATATACAGGGTGTCCCAAAAATGTCGCGTTTCCTTGAAAGGGGTGACTCAGGGGGTGATTTGAAACAACTTTTTCCTTAGCGAAAATATTGTCCGAAGCTTCGTTAAGGAGATATTAAGCAAAAACCCCGACCAATCAGAGCGCGCGCCTTCCGCCTGAGTTCCCGCGGTAGCGTTGGCTACGAGGTAGGCGACCGCGCTTGTGCTACGAACGTACGAACAAGCAAGTCGGCATGCATCGAAGGAAACCGCGTTACACATTTTTTTTTTAAAGCAGAATCTTAAATAAGAATAATTTGAAGTGAGAGGACAAGAAGTACGTAAATTTCGTTTTTAAATAAGGCATAAACGAAAAGCTAACGTAACAGAAAATGTACGACAAGTGATCGTAATTCGTTATTGAGGTAAAAATCCGTAGTTTAAGAACGGCCAACAGAACTAAATTTAAAAAATAATATTAGGTGTATGAATAAATTCTTTCCGACTGGAATTTCTATCGCGGTGGTATTCAGAAGCTGCCAGAAAAATGGCAAAAGGTAATGAACAATAATGGAAATTATTGCGATGATCGAGTTGTTTTCATATTTTTTAAATCGAACTGTTATTGTACCCTAAAATCGGAAAGAATTTATTTTCACACCTAATAATCACCAATAAATTAAAGAAAACTCACCCTTTCGGACATTCCTTTCCTTGCTTTCCTTCCCTTTCCGGAAACCTGTGTCACTGGGTCACTGTACCGATCCTGGTTATCGGTGGACGAAAAGATTTATGGTTGGGTAGCGCCCAGTGCTCAGCTGATCACACTGCGTCGGGTTAATGTACCGAATATTCACTTCACTGCACGGCTACTAACACTGATCACTGAATTTATTTTTCACGGAACGTGTTGTTCCTACGTTATAAAAATTGGTGGCTGCGAAAGGGGCCGATTACTGTTAATTACTGGGACGAGATTACTACTATTACCCGGCGAAAAGAAAACTCGTGGCAGACTGTCTCGGGCTGTGCAGTCCGCTGCTGTGACGATTGGTCGAGTCACCTATTTGGGCACACTTTTAAAGACGGGGCACACGTATTTTGGTTGTTGGCTGAAGTTGCCACATACATTGTCACGCCGCGCGACGAAGAGATCGAACGAAACACGAGATCGAGTGGGATAGAGCGATTTGACCAAGCGTAGCCTACGCTTTTGTTTTGACGATCGTCGGTCGGATCCGTATCTGATCGCTGCACAGCAGCGGACTGCACAGCCCGAGACAGTCTGCCACGAGTTTTCTTTTCGCCGGGTAATACAGTAATGCCTCGTTAGAATCACGACGATCGGGGCTGGCAGCGTGATACTAACGCGATGCGGACACCATTCGTAGCCGACGACAACTTCGTGTCGACTCTTTTGTTCTCTCGCACGTTCTCGGATTCTCTCACTCTCGACTGAAGGATTCCAAGAAATGGTGGGGATAGTGAGCGTGATTATAACGCATGGTAAAAACGTGACACTAACGACGAATTACTGTAGTAGTAATCTCGTCCCAGTAATTAACAGTAATCGGCCCCTTTCGCGGCCACCAATTTTTATAACGTAGGAACAACACGTTCCGTGAAAAATAAATTCAGTGATCAGTGTTAGTAGCCGTGCAATGAAGTGAATATTCGGTACATTGACCCTGCGATCAGCTGAGCACTGGACGCCGATGACCAGGATCGGTACAGTGGCCTAGTGACACAGGTTTCCGAAAAGGGAAGGAAAGCAAGGAAAGGAATGTCCGAAAGGGTGAGTTTTCTTTAATTTATTGGTGATTATTAGGTGTGAAAATAAATTCTTTCCGATTTTAGGGTACAATAACAGTTCGATTTAAAAAATATGAAAACAACTCGATCATCGCAATAATTTCCATTATTGTTCATTACCTCTTGCCATTTTTCTGGCGGCTTCTGAATACCACCGCGATAGAAATTCCAGTCGGAAAGAATTTATTCATACACCTAATATTATTTTTTAAATTTAGTTGTGTTGGCCGTTTTTAAACTACGGATTTTTACCTCAATAACGAATTACGATCACTTGTCGTACATTTTCTGTTACGTTAGCTTTTCGTTTATGCCTTATTTAAAAACGAAATTTACGTACTTCTTGTCCTCTCACTTCAAATTATTCTTATTTAAGATTCTGCTTTAAAAAAAAAAATGTGTAACGCGGTTTCCTTCGATGCATGCCGACTTGCTTGTTCGTACGTTCGTAGCACAAGCGCGGTCGCCTACCTCGTAGCCAACGCTACCGCGGGAACTCAGGCGGAAGGCGCGCGCTCTGATTGGTCGGGGTTTTTGCTTAATATCTCCTTAACGAAGCTTCGGACAATATTTTCGCTAAGGAAAAAGTTGTTTCAAATCACCCCCTGAGTCACCCCTTTCAAGGAAACGCGACATTTTTGGGACACCCTGGATATATAATAGTATCTTATCAGCTTTTGGTATCGATCGCAATATGTGCAGAATATATAATAATTTTCGCAATTTATCAGCGCAATGCAATTCTCAAAGCAATCACAGAGTTGGATTAGATCCGAATCTAAAAGATGTTACGACTGATTATTTTGACACTTCGAATTGCGAGAAAGTTATTAGTGTGGAGGATATATGGTATCGTTCTTAAAGACTAATAAATGTTATTTAGTAATAAAGGCCATTTGTTCCGTCTTACGGGAACAAAAGGGGGCTCAGAGCGAGGCGGAAATTCAAAGATCTTTATTACCCGGCAATTGTTTACCTTCAACGCGTTTCGGGGAACATTTGCCTGTCAGATGTCTAATAGGCGGCAATCGACATCGTGCCATTTTTTTGGACACCTTGACCGTCCTTGCTCTGAGAAAATCCGTTGATTGCTCTGGCAGCTGGTGGTATACGGTAACTTCAAACCGGCACATACCGTCGACCACCGCTGCCTCGCGCGACAATACGGTCATAAACCGCGACCCTAGCGAGACGCTCCAGCCGATCAACTTGGCGAGGTTTGGTAGTCAGTTGTCGGGTTTTTCCTCCGCTACGTCACCAAGAGGGAGAAGGTTCCTCCTCCACCACCGAAATCGCAGAGGGAAGGTTCCTCCTCTTCAAGGAAAGCGGGACCAATCAGACATTTTTGGCACCTCCCAAATTCCGATGCCTTGTCTACCTTTGACATCGAAAAGGTGGACAAGACAGAATTCAATCAGCGCTCTACAAGCAAGGTTCATCTGCTTGATCAGGTCATCGTACGAACGATGATAATTCTCAAGTTCTGATCATCGCACGGATCAGAGTCTATTCCAATCGTACTTTTAAAACAGTCACTTAATATTAATTTGGCAAGTGATACGATCGACCGGCTACACGCGTTCTGCAAGGTGAATCGGGCCTTACAACCCCGAAAGAAAGACTCGAATTTTCACGCGAGTGTCGGTGCGAACACTATTTGTGAGTAATCGTGTTTACAGTGTTATGAAGTTTTATTGTATATTCTTTTTTTCTCAATACATTTCATTTAATCACAATTTACGACCACCTTATGGACTTTTTCCCCGTCTGAAATTAAGGAGATTCGCGTAAATTTACATCGCTGGTCTAACAATCGATGCGTAATTCCTTGATTTCCTTGGCCTTCAGCTTATCGCGTCCGATTACTCAGATAAGCGGTTGCTTGATTTCCTACCATGACACGTCACGTGACCGATCGCCATTCATTCCTGGCGTCAACGATGACTCAACACTGTGGGTTCAGTAGATTTTTCTCGCGCTGCCGCAGTAGTTGCCGAACGTCCAGACCAACCGTTCGCGCTCCCGCTCGATTAAAGTCCAAAGCCTACGACATGCTCCCCTATCCCGATCGGTGCCCGATCTGCGGCAAACCAGTTCCCAGCGAAGCGAATCTAAGAGTATTGCGGGCATATCTTCTCGCTGGCGTTGCCATCGGAGGAATTGCTGGTGCGGCGTTTCTACCATTCATTGGTTTCGGCCTGGGAGGCGTTGCTGCTGGTTCTTTCGCCGCGTACTGGCAATCGACTCTCGGTGCAGTAACAGCTGGTTCCGCTTTCGCCCTTCTGCAATCTCTGGGTGCGACTGGTTTGGGCACGTTGCTGTTCGGATCGATAGGAGTTGCAATTGGTATACTGACTACGTATGCAGACTACTTTGGATTTTGCGGTGGTCATTCGGTGACTACCGTCGCGAAGTCAGGCCCTGGCACCTTTTCTCATCGCTAAGTATAAAAGGTTTGTCTCTACTAATCTTTGATCTGTTTAGATATTGCAGTAGTAAACCGTTACCGTTTTTCATTAAAATTACATCTATGGAATTGTGTAGGTAAGTATTATCGATACAGTGAAATAAATTACAAATAACGTTCCGATTTCTCTTCTTTTAGACGATCGCCGTCCGTTCTTCAGTCGGATCTGTTCGACTTACTTGCTACTGAAGCAAATAGTTAAAAACCTTTAAAGACCCGGTCGATCGTATCAATTTTCTCCTGTCCCTCGGTGATGCGTTTAAGGAGAGGTTCCGGTCTAAAAATCGATTTTTTCTTATTTCATTTTTCGAATGTTCAACCCTTTAAGAATACGTGTTTAAAAGGATTTTTTGAAATTTGGCTCTGCCCGGCTCTCTTATAGGCATAACTGCTGTATTCCACCTGCGAGAACCTCATCGCAGCCGGCCGAGTCATGACTTCTTTATGTACATAATAATAAATTACACAGATTAATTATATTTTACGTGATTAAACATAGCCTATGTCCGTTCTTGTTGTTCAAGGATGCTGTACTTAAAATTTCGTGATGATTGTTCAGTACTTTTTGAGATTTTTGTATACATACAAACAAACGCTGTAGCTTTATTATAATAGTAATGTGGGGTTGTTTAATAAAGTGTGTTGACTCGATATATATATATATATATCAAAATAATAAAACAGTTTATTGATAAATAGATGTAATGATAAGTAAACTTAGAACTAAAGCGTGATCAACTAGAACACCTTCCCGCAATACGGACGACACGAACCGCTCTCCACCAAGTCTCTACCTAATCTAGTCTTTTCGCACCGCTGGCCCGACGGTTCCCAATTTCCCCGCATCCCCGCGCCAGACTCCTTGGAAAAGCCACACAGTGCGTAGGGCACTTGACTTCCAGGAACGCTGACGCCTTGCATCCAATCAATTCGTCCGCACTCAGCCTATCGCTCGACTGCCCCGGCAATCTCCGAAACAGTTCTTACAATAAACGAAAAGGCTTCAATAGTCATCGCATTCATCCGCTAACCTTAACGGAAATGTCCATCCACACCACACTCGCCCATCCTGACTGGACATATGACCTCACATGTCACTTTCACTTTCCTCACTCGAAGAAACGTCACTGATATTTGAAATCCACGGCTTGAGATTATCAGCAGACGTGGACGTCTGCTGCGGCCCTTCACCATCACCCACTTTCCTTACAATATATCTGTCATTGCGCAACACTTTAACAATTTCATACGGGCCCAAGTATTTTGCCGCGAACTTCATTCCCGGTCCTATCTGCGTCCTCTTTACAGCCACTAAGTGGTCCCCACGGTAACGATGCGCTTCTTTCCTTTTCTTATTATAGTTTTTAGCATTCTCCTGTTGTATCTTCAATATATTTGATCGTGCATGCTCCCGCAACTTGTCGCGATCTTCTCGAAATACAGTTATCCACTCCGTCTCTATCATTTCCCGAATTTCTGGGTCGTCTTTAACTCTCATCCTCGTCCCAAACAGTACATCAAAAGGAGTCGTACCCGTACTCCTACTTGGGGTTGCATTCATACATTGCTGCGCTATACTTACATATTTGTGCCACTCTGCTGGTTTAGGCGCCGATAATTTTGTGATCACCGGTATTAGCGTCCTGTTAATTCTTTCCACCTGTCCATTGCCCCTAGGTATACCTGTCGTTGTAAGGACATGTTCAATATTCTCCTCCTTACAATATTCACGGAACTCATGCGACGTGAACGCCGTTCCTCGGTCGGACACGATCCTCCTCGGATTTCCGAAAATCAACGCCTGATTCTTTAACTTTTCACGACCTCAGCAGTACCCGTTGATCTAGTAGGGTACAACCAAACAAATTTGGAAAATGCATCCACCACGACGAATATATGGTGGTATTTCTTCTTCGTCGATGGGAGTGGGCCCAAATGGTCCACATGGTAAACATCAAGCGGGACGCTTCCCTTATTTATTGGGTGCAGCCAACCGTCCTGTTTACCCCGCTTCTTTTCGGCTAATATACAACTCAAACAGTTTCGAAGCACCTTTTCAACTTTACCGCGCATGTTAGCAAACCAATAGTCTCTTTTTACAAGCGATTCAGTTTTTCCCACAGAAAAATGCCCATTTTCATGTACGCGTTTCACTATCTGTGACTGCATCACTTTCGGCACCACAAGTTTCACGTCGTCTGCATCCACTTTAAACAATAACCCGTTTTTCATAACGTAACCCTCATACTCATCCCGCTCGGCTAACGCCATAATCCCTTTCAGGTTACAATCCTCGCGCTGCGCTTTACCGATTCTCGCACACATACTCTCTTCGCTCTCATCTACAACCATACTTGACGGAAGAGGGTTCCGACTTAACGCGTCCACATGCGTCATATTCTTACCTGGTCTATGTTCAACAACGTATTGAAAGTCTGCTAGAAACATGACCCATCTCGCCACTCTCACACAAAAGTCCTTCTTCTTCATGGTCAAACAAAACGCCTGGCAATCCGTGACAATTTTAAAGCTAATGCCCAGCAAGTACACACGGAATTTTCGCAACGCCTTTACGATCGCGAGTACCTCGAGCTCATAACTTGAATATCGCGATTCGGCCGCTGTTGCCTTACCGCTCGCGTAATATACAGGGTGTAACTTATCGCCGTTTTCCTCTCGTTGCAATAAAATTGCGCCATACCCGTGCATCGAGGCATCGGTGTGAAGCTCAGTGTTACGACCGACACACGCGCGAAAGATCGTCTTTCCTCTTGGGGTTGTAAGGCCCAAGAGACTCCGTGGTACGCGGTGTTGATCGCCTTATCACCCGCCAAATTAATTTTGGATGACTGTTTAAAATTGAATGAACGAAAAGAAACTTGCTGGTCCGTATGATGACCAGACAAGAGTACGAATGTCTTTGATCGATGGTCTTAGTCACGAATGCTTGACTAGATCAAACACGCTAGTCCGTACGATGACTAGAATACGAGAGCTGTTGACTCAGAATCTTAGTCACGAATGCTTGATTAGATCACGTGAAGTCGACTGTATCGTTGACTGTATCAGTAGAGTGCTGAAGAGTTGAAACGAGAGATGAATGCGTTCGCTCGAGAGACGATTGAATTCTCTTCCGTTTTTCCTTTTCGCGTCGAAGGTAGACAAGACATCAGACTTTCGGGAGGTGTCAATTGCTGATTGGTTAGCTTTTCCTCGAAGAGGAGGAACCTTCCTTCCGCGATTTCGGTGGTGGAAGAGGAAGGCCTCTCCTTCTTGGTGACGTAGTGGAGGAAAAACCAGCCATCTGGTTTACAAACTTAGCTAGGCTGCTCGGTCGGAGCGTTCAGTCAGGGTTACGGTTTATGACTGTATTGTTCCGTGGGTCAGCGGTGGACGACGATATGTACCGGTCCGAGGTAACCGTGTACCCTCGCTGACAGAGCAATTTAACGGATTATCTCAGGACGAAGGTAGTCGAAAATATAAGAAAAAATGGCACGATGTCGATTGCCTCTTAGTCATCTGGCAGGCAAATGGTTCCCAACGAACGCTTCGAGAACAAACAATTGCCCACCGTAAAGATATTGAATTTTCGCCTCGCCCTGAGCCCGCTTTTGTTCTTTAAGACGAAACACTCAGTCTCTGCATTCGATCTGTATAAACTTAACACCGGCTTTGTACTTAGAATTTTCTTCAACTGTTCGAACGCAAATCTTTCTCTCTCGTCAAATACAAATTCTGCATCGGCTCTTAGCAAATCCGACAACGGTCGCGCTATTGAAGAATAACTTGGGATAAATTTACGAAAGTATCCGGTTAACCCCAAAAAACTCTGGACCTGCTTTATAGTTTTCGGCTGAGGAAACTTCATAACAGCCTCACTCTTTCGCTCCGACGGACGTATGGTTCCCTTTTCGACTATGTACCCCAAAAATTCTATTCTAGTCTGTAAAAAGCTACATTTCTGCCAATTAATATTTAATCCGAACCGCTCCGCAACACTCAACACCCTTTTGAGATTTTCCAACCCAACCTCGCGATCTGAGGAGAGTATTATCAAATCGTCCATATAAGTTAAGACAATCTTCGCATTAATTAGTTCTCTGAATACCGCGTTTATGAATTTCTGAAAAACTGCAGGTGAATTGCACAATCCGAAGGGCATGTACAAAAACTCGTATTGCCCATCAGGCACTATGAACGCTGTGTACTTCCTACTCCCCGGTTCGACAGGTACGTGAAAGAATCCATTTTTAAGATCAAGTGTACTAAAAATACTAGCGCCCTGCAACGCATCTATCTGATCGTCAATGAATGGGAGAGGGTATCGGTCTTTAATGATCAGTAAATTTACTTTTCGGAAATCTATGCAAAGTCTAGTGCCTTTTTTCTTTTTGACCAGCACTACTGGACTCGCATACTCGGAAAGAGATGGTCGTATAATTCCGTCGCGAAGCCACTCACTAATATGCCTATTTACCTCATCTTTCTCAGAGGGAGATAAATGTCTAGCTCGTTGATAAACTGGCTTGTCCTCTCTAAGAACTAGATTCATCGTCACATCCACCTCACAGTCTTTTTTTGGTGTGTAATCATCAATCATTCTTATTATGGCTCTTCTATCTTCATCGCATGCTATATTTGACAAATCTATTTCGTTAACCTCATGAATGCAATTGATCTTGTAAATATCCGGTATAGTATCTGCTCTAGGCCCTTGCGGCTTGCGTATTGTAATTTTTCCCCCGGTAATGATCACATCTACAGTGTCTAAGAAATCTGTCCCTATTAAAAGCCCGTGTCTCAGCGTATCCGACACCACGCAAATCCTGATTGGATAACAATCACCGTCTACTTCCATCTCCGTTCGAAACTCGCCTAACGTTTCATTATCATCCGACCCGACTCCGCGGAATTTAATTTCACGCTGTAGTAATTTTGGCGATCCTATCTTAACATATTGATCCGCACGCATCAATGTGAGATCGCTCCCAGTGTCAATCAACGCCGCTATCGTTTTGTCGCCTAAGCCCACGTCTTTATAATACTTACTCCGCGCAGATCGAGAAACATCACATGTATCCTTTACAACCGCGGCTTTTTTCGGACACCTCGCCGCAATGTGCCCAAACTCTCTACATTCAAAACATCTCATACCCTTACCTTTCACAGGGCACACACCACTCCAATGATCTTTCGCGCCACAGAAAAAACATCTCTTAACGTCTCTAGATGGCTCTTCACTTCGAAATCGCGCAAACCTGCTATCCGTCTTCGGCTGATACCCACTGGTTGATCGGTAGCTACTGCCTGGCTGCTGTCCACCAGCTGACCGGTAGCCACTGCTTGGCTGCTGTCCGCTGCTTGGCCGGTAACCGCTGCTTGGCTGCTGCCCGCTGCCTGGCCGGTAACCGCTGCTTGGCTGCTGCCCGCTGCCTGGCCGGTAACCGCTGCTTGGCTGCTGCAGTAGTCTTCCCCGCACTGACACCTTTTCAAACGCTTTTAAGAGCGAATCCCTAGTCCGGTGTCCTTGTACATTCGCCTGGTCCCGCAAAGATGAATCGGGGATCCCAGCGATGAGATAATCTAACATTTCGTCGTCATCCATATAGAGACGATTGGCCATGATGATCTTCTCGTGAAAATACTCGGAGAATGATTCGTCACGTCTCCAACTACGCTCCTGGAATCGGTCCCTGATCACCATCTTACTTGATTGTAGGTAGAACATACGGCTCAACTCGCCCATCAGGCCGTCGACCGTCATACGAAGATATTCGCTTCTCGAATGGAACCACTCCAGCGCCTTTCCCTTAAGACGCTGTACAATTATCGCTTTTGCCACATCCTCGGTTAAACTATACGTCGTTCTCAAAAATTGTACCCTTTCGGCCCACACTTCATATAATTCGCTGCTTCCATCGTAGTACCCCAACAAATCCGCGATCGCCTTCATCTTAAGATGCGATGACACTACCGTCGGACTCTGGGGCGTCGCCGCCGTTAAAAGTTGTGGCGTCACTGCCATTGAAAGTTGCGGCGTCGCTGTCATTGGAATTTCCGGCACTGCCGAAACCCCATCCACCGGTCCTCTCCCCGCTGGTTCCGCAGGATGGCTAAGACTTGCATTCTGCAGCTTTAGCTGCTCAATCTCCCGACGAGCCAGCTCCAACTCTTTCTCTGCCACAGCTACTTCCCTGCGAGACACGATGATTTCCCGCTGCATCACCAAAATACTCTCCGCTGTCATGTTCGCCACATTCGCCTCGTGTCCCGTTTCTTCCACGTGATGCACGGTATCATCCGTATCCGAAGATCTCATCCACTCACCCTCTGGATCAGCTTCCATTAATCTGTTTATCAACTCGGCTTTCACTCCCGAGGTGTTCAAGCCCAAACGACGCAATTTATCCTTCAACTCAACCACCGAAAAGTCACTCGCGCTTCTGTCCGTAATACCCATCTTACTGTTACTCTTAACACCAGTCTCACTTCCCACAAAATGTCACCCAACCAACTCAGGTCAACTCAACTCAACACAATAATAGTTTCCACAAAACACACTTTAACCCCGATCCGCTATTGTTCCCACTCTATACAACACAACACTGTCTTCCAACACACACGCGACTTGCTTAATCCCGACTGGCTTAATCCCGACTTGCTTTATCCCGACTTGCTTAATCCCGACTTGCTTTATCCCGACTTGCTTTATCCCGACTTGCTTTATCCCGGCTGAGCCCCCAATTGTGGGGTTGTTTAATAAAAACTGTTGACTCGATATATATATATATATATATATATATATATATATATATATATATATCAAAATAATAAAACAGTTTATTGATAAATAGATGTAATGATAAGTAAACTTAGAACTAAAGCGTGATCAACTAGAACACCTTCCCGCAATACGGACGACACGAACCGCTCTCCACCAAGTCTCTACCTAATCTAGTCTTTTCGCACCGCTGACCCGACGGTCCCCAATTTCCCCGCATCCCCGCGCCAGACTCCTTGGAAAAGCCACACAGTGCGTAGGGCACTTGACTTCCAGGAACGCTGACGCCTTGCATCCCATCAATTCGTCCGCACTCAGCCTATCGCTCGACTGCCCCGGCAATCTCCGAAACAGTTCTTACAATAAACGAAAAGGCTTCAATAGTCATCGCATTCATCCGCTAACCTTAACGGAAATGTCCATCCACACCACAGTAAGATTGTACACAATTCATGTTAATGTAAAAGATGACGGCAGTGATAATAACACTTCTCCTACAGAATTTAGTTTCTTCAGCTGAAGAATTAGGCATTTCTCTAAATCCTGAATTTATTTTAATTGATTTTGAGGTCCCCGCAATGAACGCAATTAAAGCAATATTTCCCAATACAAAACTGAAAGACTGTTTCTTTTATCTTTGCCAAACTATATATCGCAAAATACAGATAAATGGCTTAACACGAAGATATGGAACGGATGAAACGTTTAGTTCTGCAGTTAGGCATATTCTATGCCTAGCATTCCTAGAAACGTCGGAAATTCCAGATGCCTTTAACCCGGGAGTAGGCGCATGTTGGTCTTTTCGACCGATGATTTCATATGTTTTGAAACATGATCCATAGCGTTCGACTGTTTACTTTTTTCGGGAAACTATTCTCATTTGAAGGAGGTCTCGATTAGTTATTTATTTCATTGACAGTTAATTATATTTATTTACTTTATATTTTATTTTATATTTTATACTGTATTTTCTTTCATTTATTATTATTTATTTCGTTAACAGATTAATATTTATTTTCTCATAAAAATGAAAATTATTTATGTATAACGATTCTGAAATAAGTAAAATACAATGTTATGCATTATTTATATTATATTAGTCATTTTATTAAGTTATTTCTCATTACATTATCATCGGTCGAAATGACCGACGCGCGCCTACTAACGTAAGTTATTTGGCGCGCCCACTACTCCCTTAATGAAATAAAATCTCAGCTTCTGGTTGAATGTAATAATATTTTTCAGTGGTTTGATAAACCACTTTGGTTTGATAAATATTATGTAAATGGCACGATGGCAGGGTGACACGACGTGACTCTACGCGTGACTCTACGCGTGACTGTATAGCTTTGAACCAAAGAGGGTTGAAACCAAAGGGTTTATATAGTCCCAAAATGAGTGGGGATTCGTTAGGAATCTCCATATAAGGAAATCCTAGGCGTCGTCGTCGTATCACTCTCGTTCCCATGGTCACGATCCAGCTGGCCGAGATCACGGCTCCCCGCATTAGTGGTATGTGATAACCGAAAGGCTTTTAGGGCGTTTTCCCTTCGCAGACGCGAGCTCGAAAAAAACGGTTGAGAGCGGCATATGAGAAAATTCCACATACGTAACATTTGGAACAACGATTTCATGTCGAAATTTATAAAAACCATTTGCCTACAAATTTCTATCACGCAAAAATACAATTTCAAAATTTTATTCCGAAAGATTTATTCTTCACGATTAAAATGAAAAAAAAAAAGAAAATTAACCCAAATGCTGTTGATAGCTTTCCAGATAAAAATTCATAAGTACTGTCGTTTGCTGAGATGATGCTGGCAGAAATGTGGTGGTCCGATTGGTCTATCCCCATAAGCCCACGTTCTCTAACACAATCTTAGAGGTAAGGCACACGTATTGTCGCTATTGGCCGACGCGACAACGTCGACGACTACAAAGTAAGCGAACGGGACACAAGCCGTGGGAGCCAATGCGAGCAAAGTAACCCCCTTGCCCCTTGTATCGTCCACGTTCCTTCTTCTTAACAAACGACAGTACCTACAGCATCTTTTCACGGACATAGGCAGAAATCGCACAATTCAATGTCCTATATTTTATAACCAAGTTCAAAACCCCTTAAACAATGAGATAAACCTTTCCATAATTTCACTTGATTCACTCTTCACAATAATATTGTATTCTGATCAAATTCTCTAAAAATGTGATCGATTTATCGTGAAGTGACTTGTAGGTGAAGGAATTTGTTTTATCGAGCCGATGAAAGAGACACTGTTGCGATTGAAAATAGAAAGAGACTTCCGATCTGCTACACAACGTGACAACGTCGCACGAAGTACGTAGCGGGCATTGGGTCTTTCCCGAACCACGCGCGCAGCCGACGGCCCCGCCCAGGCGCCGCACAGTGGGTTGAAATCCCAGAAACACGGCGAAAATATGAAGGCAATCTTTGATATTTACAAAAATGAGTATTCTTGTGTTTTCGAGGTCGCTGATTACGAATCTGAAGTAAAAATGACAAAAAACAAAATGGCGGCTCCAATATGGCGGATGCGTATGCCAAAAAAATATCAGATTTGGTCTAAACTTGGTATTCTAGGGTCTTCGAGGTCGCTGAGTACGAATCTGCAGTCAAAGTGGCAAAAACAAAATGGCGGATCCAATATGGCGGACATGTATGCCAAATAAATATCAGAGTTGGTCTAAACTTGGTATTCTAGAGTTTTCGAGGTCGCTAAGTACGAATTTGAAGTCAAAGTGGTAAAAAACAAAATGGCGGATCCAATACGCCAAAATTCTTTTGTATTTCGATGTTTCTCCGATTTTTAGGGTCTCATACCACACACAATATAAAAAGAATTAAACATTTAGTTAACTTCCAAGTCCGATCAAGCATTGTTGTTTGCACAGTTATCATCTCTGATTATCAAAGAACTAAGATTAACTTTCAGATTTTGCTCGTTTTTGCTCCAATCCCTAAAATTACAATTTATTCAAAAATGGTCTAAACTTGGTATTCTAGAGTTTTCGAGATCGCTGAGTACGAATTTGAAGTCAAAGTGGCAAAAATCATAATGGCGGATCCAATATGGCGGACACGTATGCCAAATAAATATCAGATTTGGTCTAAACTTGGTATTCTGGAGTTTTCGAGATCGCTGAGTACGAAACTCATTTAAAAGAGCCACCACTGCCGCCGTGGAAACTTGTGTTAATTAAATATCTTAACCGATTACCTGGCAATGTATCATATATGATTAAAAAATATCTGGCAAATTCTGCCAAATCTGCCAATTCTGTATCATATATGATCAAATGGAATAACTTTGAGATTCACTTAATTTTTCGATGTTGCCAGTTTGGGCTTGAATCATAAAAAAAGCCGTGCCAGTTAACCGGTTAATCAAAAACGATTATTTTAAAGTAAATAAAACCAAAGATTGCTCTTTTAACCTTATTTAATACATTTTTCTAAATATGCAATAACACAATTTGTGAAACAGTTCTACTTGTACGATAAGTGCAACACCTTTTTATTTTTTATGATACGGCAATGCAGTCATCATGTTAATGATAATGTAAACTAAGTAGTATCACTACTATCATATTCATCATCAGATTGGATCGGTGTAGTTTGATCATCACAATTTATAACTGGAGGCAATAATAAGTTTAATGCTTCTTTGGGTAGAGATCGACGATTTTTTTGTGGTAATCGTCTCTTGCTGGTTATTATGGGATCTGAACTTAATAAAAAGATAATCGTTTTTGATTAACCGGTTAACTGGCACGGCTTTTTTTATGATTCAAGCCCAAACTGGCAACATCGAAAAATTAAGTGAATCTCAAAGTTATTCCATTTGATCATATATGATACAGAATTGGCAGATTTGGCAGAATTTGCCAGATATTTTTTAATCATATATGATACATTGCCAGGTAATCGGTTAAGATATTTAATTAACACAAGTTTCCACGGCGGCAGTGGTGGCTCTTTTAAATGAGTTTCGTACTCAGCGATCTCGAAAACTCCAGAATACCAAGTTTAGACCAAATCTGATATTTATTTGGCATACGTGTCCGCCATATTGGATCCGCCATTATGATTTTTGCCACTTTGACTTCAAATTCGTACTCAGCGATCTCGAAAACTCTAGAATACCAAGTTTAGACCATTTTTGAATAAATTGTAATTTTAGGGATTGGAGCAAAAACGAGCAAAATCTGAAAGTTAATCTTAGTTCTTTGATAATCAGAGATGATAACTGTGCAAACAACAATGCTTGATCGGACTTGGAAGTTAACTAAATGTTTAATTCTTTTTATATTGTGTGTGGTATGAGACCCTAAAAATCGGAGAAACATCGAAATACAAAAGAATTTTGGCGTATTGGATCCGCCATTTTGTTTTTTACCACTTTGACTTCAAATTCGTACTTAGCGACCTCGAAAACTCTAGAATACCAAGTTTAGACCAACTCTGATATTTATTTGGCATACATGTCCGCCATATTGGATCCGCCATTTTGTTTTTGCCACTTTGACTGCAGATTCGTACTCAGCGACCTCGAAGACCCTAGAATACCAAGTTTAGACCAAATCTGATATTTTTTTGGCATACGCATCCGCCATATTGGAGCCGCCATTTTGTTTTTTGTCATTTTTACTTCAGATTCGTAATCAGCGACCTCGAAAACACAAGAATACTCATTTTTGTAAATATCAAAGATTGCCTTCATATTTTCGCCGTGTTTCTGGGATTTCAACCCACTGTGCGCCGTCTTTAGAAAATCAGACAATAGATCAGTTCGCATTCTTTCTTCGGGGGTAATTCACGCGTTGGGAATATCCTGGCTGGAGACCGCAAAGGATTAAATAATCAGAAAGTAAACAATAGTTTGTCACAATTTGCACATAGTATTATTACAGCTTCTCTTTCTATCTTATACATATAATCCAGAGTTGGGCATAATCAATTACATTTGTAATTGATTATGTAATCAATTACTTTCATTGCAATTACAGAGTAATTCCGATTAAAAAGTAATTGCAATTACATGTAATGCATTTAGCAATTACATTATAATTTGCAATTACATGTAATTTTAATTACAATGTAATTGATCTGCACAATTACAATTACAATTGTAATTTTGTAGAGCAATTACAGTGTAATCCCAATTACAATTGTAATTGTACAGAGAAATTACATTGTAATCACAATTACAATTGTAATTGTGCACAGCAATTACATTGTAATTGTTAGATGTAACTGTGGGGCAATTACAATTACAATTGTAATTGTGCACAGCAATTACATTGTAATTGTCAGATGTAACTGTGGGGCAATTACAATTACAATTGTAATTGTGCAAAACAATTACAATTACGATTACAATTAGCGAATACTTGTTGCTGCGAAGACAATAGCATTTTTTAAAGGTTTGTTATAGATGCCGACATCTTAGTCAGTCATGACTTCGTGAAACTGGTTTAAAAATAGTAATTTCAGTAAAGGATCATAAATTGTAAACAAATTAAAAGCATTTATGATACCGCCTATAATAATAAAGTAATAACAAAAAATGAGAAACAGAACAATTTCTTTAGAAAGAAATATTAAATTTTGTATTTGTTAATATCTTGCTCTTAAAAATAATAATATACCTACTTTATATCATTCGAGGAATTTTCTTTCATTCCATTCAAACTTCATACTGAATGAACGCACGACCGGATACGGTCAACCGGTCCCTAGAAATACTATTTTGATGGTACGTGATTTTCGGAATCAGGGGACCATTTTACATAAGAAAAAGATAGTGACATCTGCTGCGCAAATTTTTTTTATTTATTTTGTAAACTGGTGTAATCGGTGGTCGGCTTTAGTTTTTGAGATATTCATAAAAATATTTTGATATTTATTCGGAATCAGGTACATCTGTGTTGATCGTTTCCGAGATATCGGTATAGGAGTGAGGTGAGATCGTAATCATGATTCATGGGCGTGCAAAAACTTACAAGCAGAGGTTTCTAGGTGTCCGCCACCGATTGCTTCGATTTTTGAACATGTTTTAGAGGCCGAAATACTAACAAATACATTTTTTTTTACCCGTTTGTATATTTAGGGGATAAACCACTCCTCCAAATTCATAAGAAGAGGCACAAAAGTTCCTATTGTTAGTTTCAAGAATATTGTAACACAGTGTTGAATAAAACTTGATATAAATTTAATTTGCGCTATAACTTGCTGTACGCATGATGTTTTTGTCGTCAGTTACATTTGTACCTTTTCTTATGAACTTTGAGGTGTGGTTTCACTCCCTAAATATGCAAACGGAGTAAAATAAAAAGCATACTTGTTATTTTTCAGTCCTCTAAAACATATCCAAAAACCAAAGTAATCGGAGGCGGACACCTAAAAACCTCTCCTTGTCACTATCTTTCGTGTTCCACAGTATTGAACCCTCTTCGTAAAAATTAATTAAGGTGAAGGTCTCGTCCTTCGACCGTCCCTTTCGGTCTGTCTCGCGATAGCACTTTCAGACTACGATGCTGGTTCGTATTTCGGAAGCAACTGTCGGATAGTAATATTACTATGTGTTCACTCGACAGCAATCTACAACGCGTCCAGCGTCTGAGAGTTAAAGGCTCCCACAGACCAACGCGAATATTCGCGGCGGCAGCGGATCCAACGCTGTTCAGCAGTTTTTTATACGTGGCGGCTTCTGGGCAGCCGCGTCTGATCCGCGTTGGATCCGCTGCCGCCGCGAATATTTCGCCGCGATGGATTCGCAGCACTTTACTAAACGCGGCGGCTTCTGAGTTTGTTCACATCAACGCGAAACATTTCCGCATAGGTTTGGGTGTTGCCTTTAAAAGTCGTTCTCCGATAGTCACTCTCGGACGTAGTGTCCACTTGTGAGAAATACTATCAAGAACTGCACGCGCGAGTTTTACTCTCAAGTGAACACCTACTTATAAACTATATAAAGGAAGTGGTTCAATCTCCTAGACACATTGAATAAAAGATATGTATTATGTAAGTAATGTCTTTTTAAGATTGTCGGTTTGTTCAATTGTAACTACGATCAAATAGTTACAATTTAATAACTATGGAATTGTTTTGCACAATTGCAATTGCAATGTAATTGCGCTGCAAAATTTCGATTACAAGTGCAATGTAATTACTCTCCAATGTAGTTATCCTGCACAATTACAATGTAATTGTCCTGACATTTACAATTACAATTTTAATTACAGTGTATTTGTCCCGCACAATTACAATTACAATTACGATGTAATTGTCCTCCACAATTACAAATGCAATTACAATTACAATGTAATTGTCCCGCACAATTACAATTACGATGTATTTGTCCTCCACAATTACAAATGCAATTACAATTACAATGTAATTGTCCTGCACAATTACAATTACAATTACAATGTAATTGTCTTGCACAATTACAATTACGAACTATATAATTGTAATTGATCAAGACAATTACATGTGACAATTACAATTGTAATTGTGGTCAACAAAATTAACGATTACGGAAAGTAATCTGTAATTGAATTACACAATTACATTTCAATCGTAATTTGTAATTTGTAATTAGATTACATTTTGCCCAACTCTGATATAATCCCATTAATGATAATTATGCGGTTAGTGTCTTATACATTAACATATTATAATAAATAAATAAATACATATTGTTGTACTTCTATTGGACCAAGTTACTTGGAATTTAAAATGATTTTAAAGAGAGACACCTTCTGTATTAGTGTAAACATAAGTGTAAATGTAAGCAGGTATTATCCTTTATATTCGTATATTTATTTCAGCGCTGTCCCGCGTAGGGGCCCCTCACGCGCTTTTTTCCCCCTCCAATATTTCTTTCGCGCAGCGTGCCTTCCGTTGTCAAGGAGACCGCGCGACCATACGAAGACTGCCATGACGGTCTAGGCAGGCTAGCGGTCTGTCATGATCAGCGTTGTGGGGAAATGGGTTACGCTATCGAACTATTCGTAGTGGTGGGGAAGTTATACACGCCACGCATGCGCGTGATGACGCTGTGACGTCAAACCAATCAACGCCAAGATGGGAGACGATGGAAAACGAACCGACGACAGCGCCAAGCCAAGTGTGGCTACGGCCAACCAGCGTTGCCGGGAAATCGGTTGTCGACGCTGGTTCGCTGCGGCCTCACTTGGCTTGGCTTGGCTTGGCTTGGCTTGGCGCTGGCGTCGGTTCGTTTTCCCTCGTCTCCCATCTTGGCGTTTATTGGTTTGACGTCACGGCGTCATCACGCGCATGCGTGGCGTGTATAACTTTCCCCATTACTACGAATAGTTTGATACCGTAACCCATTTCCCCACAACGCTGGTCACGATCGCCTCTTTAGTGTCGCGCGGTGTCCCTGACAACGCGGACGAGAGTGGGAGAACCCCGAGTGTACTATTACTGCGCGGAAAGAAGACACCTGGCGGACGGTCACGAGCGATGCAGTCCGCCGCTGTGGCGATTTGTTTTTGTCACCGATTGGTGCACACTCATAAAGACAGGGCACATGTATTTTTGTTATTGGCGGAATTGGCCACATCTACTTATTACAATGTAACAGAAGGAGGTTCAGGCGGAGCTAACGGCGGACTCCACCGCCCGCCAGGAGTCTTATTTCCGCGCAGTAATAGTACGCGTACAAGACTTTGGACAGCGCTGGTTTATTTACTGGTTTCCTTACCATAGCAGAAATCTAACATTAATTTATGTTATTCCAGGTGGTAACTAGCGCAAGTCCGTCGGCAGATTCGTTAACAGACACGACAAATTCGAGTTTTGCCACGCCACCGTTCAGTATGTCGCCTGTTGGGGAATCCCAAGGTTTCTCGAGGTGGCGATCCTCAGCATCCTTCGAAGATCAGGGTGTCGACCTTCAACTACCCGAAATCATTCCGTTGGAGCTTCCTGAACCTCGGGAGCTGACAATTTACCGGCAACCACCGCCGCGGAACGATTTCGGGTTTTCGCTACGACGAGCTGTGATTGTCGAACGAACAGCGAACGGTGTTATGCAGATGAGACAGGTGATCTTCGCCGAACCTGGCTCGATGATACAACACAGTAATGACACTGGTTTGTTGCCTGGAGATAGATTAATCGAAGTTAATGGGATCAACGTTGATGATAAATCCCGCGAGGAAATCATCGACCTGATCAAGAGTTCTGCCAATAGCGTCACCGTAAAGGTAAGCTTAATAATAATGCCGTGCCGAACATGTGTGTTTCAAATTTTATGAATGTTTTGTGCCCAGCAATTACGAAGTATTTAATAAAAATTCAATACAAACACAGAAACTTAAACGAAATACAGTTGTACGTATAATAGTAGTTATTTCTTACAACTGTGCTAGACAATTATGTGGAGACTGTTCAGGCTATAATGCTACTTCAAGGGAGGATTGCGCGTAAGATATAGGTTTAGCAGTTTGGAAAGTGTCTTGAGTATTGAGTGCAAGTCCACGATGAGACAAAAATATCGTGTCTCACATGGGACTTTAATCTCATGAGACAATTATTACACTACTGGACAAATTTTAACGTTATCTCTCATCAACTCGCATCTCACGTGAAAGTTTTGTCCGGCTGAAGCATGTTTGAACTGTTTATTGTTTCCACGATGCAATCCAAATATCTTGTGGTAGCGAATTTGTTCTCGTGGTGGATTCTTTTTAACTTGGTTCTTTCTGTGGAAGAGTTGTTCTTGTTTTTATTTGGAGTTTAAGATATGTCATGTAAAGTACAAAGGAAGCACCAGCTTGTGCTTATTGAATTCTTTCGCAAAAAAATAAAAAAGCGACATAAATGTTGGGTCCGACATGGGATTAAAAAGAGATACAATTACGGTATTATAACAAACTTGCTCGAATATTTAAAAAGAGAAGAAGAGAAATGCTATACAATTTTTTTAAGACTGTCTGCCGATGATTTCAATTATATACTTGATAAAATAAAAATCACTGTACAGAAAAAAAAACAAGTTAATGCGAAATGCAATTCCAGTATCTTGCTGTGAGTCTCCGTCTCTTGGCTACAGGTAAGAATTATTTTTGGCCGTTGCAGCAATATATTATACGGTAGATCAGGCCTGCCCTTTAGGGTGCAAATACCTCCTCATGTTCTGGGACCCGGGCAATAACCGAGCACGGAACTGTTACCTTGCTAACCGTTGCGTGACCGGGAGGGGCTGCCGTCTTGGCGACCATTGGTGTTATCTCTACACTTGAAATCGAGTCGCATGTCCACCGTTGCACTCTTCACCGACTCGTTCTGTCGAGAACAATCTATGATCGCGATAGGGACGAATCGTAAGAATTCGACCGCGTTCTGCAACGGTTCGCCGTGACCGTAGTACGAACGGGTAAATTTCGCGTACATATCGTACAGGAGCGCGTATTTAGATTTATCGAAATGTAGGTTCAGGTCGTCGTACGGCTATGCCTTGGAATTCAGAAACAATCGTACGTTCGTGAGTTTGCACGCGTAGAATCTGCTCGCGCTTTTCTCGAGATTATTCTTTCGATCGGTTTGTATAGCGAATATCACGTATCGTGGTTTCCCGATCTGCGACGAGGCTTTCACGGTCCACGTGTGTTTCGCAGTCGTTTCCAGCAACGGATACTCGTACAGGTCCCATGATCGGAAACCCATCGCGATCGGTGGATCACTTTCCAGGAGACGTAGCATCGACAATTTCTTCATCTCTTCTAACACGACGTGCGGCATACGCCATTGTATCTTGTTGATCTTGAGTTTCGGTATTATCGCATGGGTGATGGAGGCTCCGTACATCGCGTTCGTATCAACTCGCGCGCGAATCAGGACCAACTCGTGTCGCGCGTTCATCACGATGCGTCTGTAATCTTCGCAGAATCCCAGTAACGCGTTCATGGGCATGCAGAAATTGAACGCCGCGCTATTAAAAATGTCTTTATCGTATGCGATGGTATGGTCCCAACCGGCGTTCATCAGCGCTTTGCTTCTGTTGACGGACAACGACGCGTAATGTGTCAGCGTGGTGGTGACTCCCGGATTTCTGGAACGATCGATCTCCACTTCGTCCAGTTCGTAGCGAACCTCGTCGAACATGAACGGGGCGCAGTTATTGCCCAGAAAAACTCTCGTACTAGCTTTTACGTCCGCGGCAGTCGTCGGGGCGGTCATCAAAGAGGCGTGACCTTCGACGTACGATCTTGTTGCTGAATGGGTATTCTTATCTCTGCGTTATTGTCGAACGTCGTGTTGGCGTACGGATTGTAAGCGTGCACCTCGATCTTCGTGATACGATCATCGAAAGTCGGCGTACTCGTCACGTACAGTATGGTAGACATCGTGTTAGGCCCGTGTATGTAAGTGGTATGTTAGTATGTTACGACGAATCACAGGGATCGTAGGAAACGCGCGTTTCGATGAGTCAACGAAGTTCCTCGTTTTCTTCTTCCCGTTCGCGTTCCGCTCCCGGTCTTTATTAGTACACCCGTTGTTCTGCCCTCCTTAGTTAAACTGTCCTATCTAGTATTTTTTCATTTTTTGAGATATGTTGAAATATTTTAAGTAGCACACGTCTTTTACCTTTTAAGTAATGTTAGAAAACTCTAAGTGCTTCGTAAAGATTTATAAACAGTCTAATGTATTTAACCTAACTTCTTTCCAAATGGTTAAAATATCCTATCTAAAACAATTAATTAATTGGTACGTTAATAATACATTACCTACCGGTACACCTATTACAAAAAAAATATATTAGGCTGTTACGAAATAATGACAACATGTTTTAATTTGAATAAAGGAAAATAAGGACGGTACAAAGTAAATGATAAAACTTCAGTTTTCTCGGTTGTTTCCAAATGCTAGATAGGACATTTTAACTAAAGAGGGCAGTGTTGTTGTTGGTGGTGGTGGTTGTGGTGGTGTTTCGCTTTGACGATGACGCGCGACAGAGACGAGAGGAGTAGCATCAGCAGCGACGGTGAACGATGAGTCGTACGTGTGATCGAACACCAACATGCTATGCACTCACGTGCGCGTGGTCGCGCTATATTATTGCGCGAACGCCCTTGCACATGCCCGGTCGCGACGATGGTTCAGGCGTTCCGGCGGTGCCTCGGCGACGACTTTGACGAGGTTTTATGGAAGTAGGGATAGCGGAGTAGTGCAACCATAGACATATATAGAGGGAGCGTAAGCTGAGCGGGTTTAGCAAGGTTCGCGGTAAGGGGAGCGATACGAGTAAATCGGGTAACGCAGTGGTTTATGCATGCCGAACGCATCCGAGGCTAACCGACGAGCCTAGTATCTGAACCTCTGCTTTTTCCCCTCCAATCCTACGTTCCCCTCGCTGATAGTCCCAGCTTCTGCTCCGTCAATATATGTTTATGAGTGCAACTGCCCTTGAACGGTCGAGTTCGGTCGTAAAGAAATGCCTAGTGCAATGTGGTCTCCGAGTTCATAGCCGCAGAAGTTCCACGGAGGCGTTGGTAGACGACACAAGATTGCTCTCGGTCTATATTGGGAAAGAAGCTGGTAACGGCGCAGTAATGGCGATGGCCGATTCTGGCACACTTCGGGAGTCAAAAAGGCTTCTTCTCGTTGTACGGTCAGGTAGCTTATTAGGCGCCTGGGTGCACGGAACGTAGCCCCGACTGGGCTCGCGGCAGCGTTTATACACTTGTCGTCGCTTATCTTCGCCAGCGAGTCGCTCGCGGGGCCCGTGGCCGCCTAGCGGTCGCGGCTCGAACTAGCCTTATTGTCATAACGGCGCGCTTCCGCGCGGCGTGTGACGTCGCTACGTCACATTATATCCCGGGGGTTTATCGTTGCTGTACGCACCGATAGTGACGTTAGACGTTACCTCTTTGATCACGTTAACGGTTATAATGTTTACGGATTCGTCGGACTCGTGCCAGGTTCTCGGTGTCAAAACGTGCGTCGCCGAGAATCCCAACAACGATCCCACGTTGTTCGGTTTCGTGAAGTCCACGACGAACGAGCAGTACAGCTCGCTTTCCATGGTGTTGTTGTTTGCTCGTAGCACTAGTGGATACTTATCATCGTCGTCGTCGTTGTCGGTGTTATTAGCTGCATCGTGGTTTTTGCGATTCCGAGGATGCTGATCGAGCAGTCGACGCCTCAAGTGCTTGGCGATAGCGTCTAATTCGTAGGAACCGTGGGGAATCGTAATGTATTCGCGAGCGACGTCCACGCTGTTGTTGTCGGTGTCGTAGTCGGCAACGAAGTAGAATGTATCGTTGCTCGCGTCGATGTTCGGTATCGTGTGAATCGTCTCCAAGTTGGCGAGTCCTAGTTCGTACTGTCCGTCGCTCAAATCTAACGGTGGAAAATAATTAACCGTGAGCACGCTGCTACGACCTGTTAATGTGAGTGTGAGCGACATTGTACTACCACCGCTGTCGGTTATGCTAGGGAGACAGAGAGAGAAAGTGACTCGGACGTACGATTGCTCGTTATTTTATCTTGGGTAGTGTCGAGGCCAAAATTCTAACCCTCGGGCGATAGAAGCACGCCGGTCCACTTTGAATTTTCGCGGTTCCGAGAATGCGCGTGAAGGTACTGCGCATTATTCTCGGAAGTGGACTTTCGATCATTACAACTATATGTTTACGATAGGTGTTTGCGCGATGGTCATGCAGGTTTCGACTTGCATCTTCTGCGCGTAATGCCTCCCTATGTTTTGTCTACAGACCGAGAGAAAGAGAGAGAGATTGATTGAGATTGAGCACGCACATTCCAAGTGTCGCCAACATGGTTATCCATATTGGCAATAGATCCATTTAACGATGTAACCGTTCGCCGAAAAACCAATACCTAAATTCCTTGCGTGTCGCCAAGATGGCTACCCACGATATCCTGATTTCCCGTGCAGTCCCCTTTTTCAAATTCCGAGTATAGGAGACGGAAAAAGGAAAGCCACGGCGCCGGGAATCGAACCCGGGCCGCCCGCGTGCTGATCAGCAGCGTTAGCCACACCGGCTACGCCGACTCTCCACGCTTCCTATCTTCCGAACTCCTCATAAATGCACGCCACCTATGTGTTAAAGCCACACACTAGGCCGTTGCCTAAATGCCGGTATGCCTACTACACGAGTGTCGCCAAGATGGCTCCTTATGATATTAGATTTCCCAGACAACCCCTTTTCCAAATTCCTTAGGCTGCTCGCCTACCTTACCTTCTACCCCTTCAGTAGGAACCAAGTTAAATACCGGTCCCAAACAGAGGTACAGTAATTCGTCGTTATTGTCCCGTTTTTACCATGCGTAATAGTCCCGCTCACTATCCCCACCATTTCTTGGAATCCTTCAGTCGAGAGTGAGAGAATCTAAGAACGTGCGAGAGAACAAAAGAGTCGACACGAAGTTGTCGTCGGCTACGAATGGTGTCCGCATCGCGTTGTTGTCCCGCCGCCAGCCCCGTTCGTCGGGACTATTACGACGAATTACTGTATAGGGCAGTCCTAAACCTCAGACCAGCAGGGTTACAACGTCGTTCTGTAGAAACACTGTAAAGACTCATAAAACTGTACCGGTTATATCAATAAAGACATTAGTAGTTTCCAATTCGAAGTTACCTCGACGACATATGCTCCCGAAAGAAAACTGCAACGTGAAGTGTTACGATAATGCAAACATTACCATGACAATGTGACAGCTGGCACAAATTGCAAATATATCAATTAGAAAACTGATGTGATCATGTATCTCCGCTGACCAAGTATCCCACCTTTCCCCTATACCAGGGCTCTCCAGCGCAGGGGCCCCTCACACGCCTGCTTCCCCCTGCAATCTTCCTCTGGCGCAGCGTGCCTTCCGTTGTCAAGGAGACCGCGCGACGCTACGAAGGCTGCCATGACGGGCTAGCCGGGTTAGCGTCTTCGCGGTTAGCGTCGCGGGGTATCCCTGACAACGCGCACGAGAGTGGGAGAACCCCAAGCTCCCGCGGAAGCGACCTTGAAGAGCCCTGCCCTATACCGTTTCTGGAGGACTATACCATATCTGCTGGAAAAAAATTGTGGATAAAATAATTTTTGTTACGAAAATTAAATTTCCGCCGCCCTCTTTTTTCAGACATTTTTATAGTGTTAGTTATTGATCTTACCTTGTGAGTGCCACTCATAAGTAGATCCGAGGTCTCTTGCCTCGGCTCCTGCTTTGATTCGCTCACTCTTATTCTATTCCATTCATTTCTTTTCGTCAAATGATGTGGGCGATGCCCTAGCTAATGGTAAAATTAATGAAATGCTAAATAATCCAGCTTTCCTCTGTACAAGTACGCGAGCGAGCCCTACTAGTGTTCCAGTAGAAAGGAAATATTGCATTAAGTTCTCATTACACCCTATTCGTTTGAAATTCTGTTTATGCTCAACTCTTTCAATTATTAATTTATACTACTACAGCAACTATGGATGTAAGTGTAAAAAAATACACTTATGCTTGACCGATGTCTAGTATTTTGTTTCTTTCCCACGAAAGTTCCAGACTGATTGAAAAAACATTATTCATTCTGCATACTTACTTTATTCTCCATCACGAAATTTACTACACGATTTTTTCTTCGTTAAATATGTTGTTAAGTATCTACAAAAATCTAAGAGACACATGTTTCGTTATTTTTGCCCAATCTACATTTAAGGGGTCAATTTTCATGAATCGTTTTTTATGCCATACGTGCGTCTACCTTTATGATTCTTTTCGTAGCTTATGTAGTTACTTTTTCGTCATACATAAATATTTTTTATTTAGTTTTAAATTAATTTTTTGGTGCGTTTATTTCGCCCGCAATAAACGTATGTTTAACAATTATGTCTCGTAGATGATTGGAGCTCTCAGGGTGGACGAAACTAAAAAATCAAGAAGATTCGTAATCAATATATTTGCCGTTATCGTCAGGGCCGAATGAAATCATTTATGTTAAACAGTAGCAAAATGGCGAATGCTTGATTTGACGCCCGCAATTTCATTATTTTTTCGGTCATTTTTCAATAAAAAAGGATGATAGACAGCATAACAATATAAATTTACTTCTGGCTCCAGCTACTAATATGTGGGCTATCGTGTAAAAATTTCAGAGCAATCGGCCAAGCAGTTTTTGAGATTTTATTTGCGCCAGGTGCAGAAAGTACGTTTCGAGAAAAACGCGTTTAAAGTTGTCAGGGACTCGGAATACCTACTCGCGGCGAGGGGTGTACATAAAGGACTGTAAAATAGGGTGGAGTCAAAAAACTTTTTTTCGATGATCAAATTCTAATACTGCGGAAAAGTTGTCTACTTGGCCCAATAAAACGTGTAAAAAAAATCAGCTCGATCGGATAATTTCTTCTGTGTGCACCAAAGGCCTTAACTTTCAAAATTTTAGTACAAAACTTAAGAAAGTGCAACTTTCTTCAGCTGGTGGATTCTACCTTTTTTTTTTTACCCAGGACTATATTTGTTGCGTAAATGAAGCAAAGAAACACCCGTGGCTGGTTTCGGAACGATAGGAATGGCCTGTCGGCACTGTAAACTATAAAAAAATGCAGCTCTTCGCTCACTTTCCTAACGGAACAAGTGGCCCAGAACCCACCACGCGGAGGTAGCTGTACGTCGGGCTCCTTGTTTTTTGTATTTTATATATTTTTTTGTTTTTTAAATAATTTTATTGTTTTTTTTATGTATTTTGTATTTTTTTTTGTGTTTTTATATTTTAAATTTTGTACTAAAATTTTGAAAGTTAAGGCCTTTGGTGCACACAGAAGAAATTATCCGATTGAGCTGAAATTTTTTACACGTTTTATTGGGCCAAGTAGACAACTTTAACGCACTATTAGAATATTTGATCATCGAAAAAAAGTTTTTTCACTCCACCCTACTGTACAAACCACAATACTTGAAATTTCTCTTCCAAAATTTAACAGTACATTCTCAAATATATATACCTATATTTTCGAAAAATGAAACAAAATCGTTTTTTTCATGGTGCCACAAAAGAATGCTCCCTTAAAGGGTGTTCTGCCATTATAAACGCCAAATATCGAACGAATCACGTATATTTTAGAAGCTGGTTCACCTCTTAAAAATCAGATTGGGCAAAAATAAAAATATACGTGTTTCCCAGATTTTTGTAGATACGTAAAAACATATTTAAAAGAGAAAAAATCGGAGCTGGACACCTTAATAGTATTCCTTGTTAGTATTGTCGTGATAGTGGAAGTGTTCACAGTTGAGCTATTCCACGTCAAAACGGATAGGTGAAAAATTTAGTTTCACCGATTCTCTTCAAAATTACAGCATTTGTCGACAACCTTGCAAAAACAAAGCATACTGGAATTTTAAAGGCCTATGTCAAATAGTTTTCGAAATATTTAATGTTAAAGTTTTAAAAATTGAAACATAATCGGCTGACGCGTCATCAGTTAAACTGTAATATCTCGGTCATTTTTAAAGATAATGCCTCCGTCTTGGGCTCATTTTAAAGCTGAAGGAATGCTTTCTCAACCCGTATATAGAATATTTTGTTTATTGTTAATAAACTTAACAGTAATCGATGTCAAAGTTTCAAATCGCGATTTGACGTCGTTCCCACCCACGATCCGGCTTGAAAAAAATACCATTCGATTCGTTCAGCCTTCAGCTAATAAATGCGTTTTTCAAAAAAGTGGAGAGATTTCGGGAACAGTCAGCAAAAAAATAAAACTTACGACAGTGCACACCGCTTGGAACTGCACGGATCCCGTGGTCAGTCCGCACGCACGCGTTTTCAAAACAATCGCCTAGCGTAGGAAAGTATTTATGTACGATGCAATAAAACAAACTTTTCGTTCAGTGTTTTCAGCATTCTCGAGAAAAATAATAGGAATATCTGCTCACTATTGCTAATCTTTTATATGGTGAGCAGATATTCCTATTATTTTTCTCGAGAATGCTGAAAACACTGAACGAAAAGTTTGTTTTATTGCATCGTACATAAATACTTTCCTACGCTAGGCGATTGTTTTGAAAACGCGTGCGTGCGGACTGACCACGGGATCCGTGCAGTTCCAAGCGGTGTGCACTGTCGTAAGTTTTATTTTTTTGCTGACTGTTCCCGAAATCTCTCCACTTTTTTGAAAAACGCATTTATTAGCTGAAGGCTGAACGAATCGAATGGTATTTTTTTCAAGCCGGATCGTGGGTGGGAACGACGTCAAATCGCGATTTGAAACTTTGACATCGATTACTGTTAAGTTTATTAACAATAAACAAAATATTCTATATACGGGTTGAGAAAGCATTCCTTCAGCTTTAAAATGAGCCCAAGACGGAGGCATTATCTTTAAAAATGACCGAGATATTACAGTTTAACTGATGACGCGTCAGCCGATTATGTTTCAATTTTTAAAACTTTAACATTAAATATTTCGAAAACTATTTGACATAGGCCTTTAAAATTCCAGTATGCTTTGTTTTTGCAAGGTTGTCGACAAATGCTGTAATTTTGAAGAGAATCGGTGAAACTAAATTTTTCACCTATCCGTTTTGACGTGGAATAGCTCAGATGTGGGTTAGGTCGGGTAGGAAGGTGTGTTACAGAACAGCAAAGTTGCTGTTCCCGACCGATGTTGGTTGGTTCATTGCCATTGGTGTACCTAATATAGCAGGATCATGAGTCATAGTCCATAAGGAAACTATAATTGAACCGGGACTGTCGTATGAAAATAACCTTCTACGTAGAAACCTAACTGATCTGCCATTGTTTCTCAAAACTGTCTAAGATCCAGGCTAACATCGTGGAGCAAAAAGGTCAAATCCCTCTGAATTGAATAGTCTTCTTGGAATCATGTGGTTGATCCATTTTTCGCAATGCTATGTATGTACTTATGTAGCTACGATAAGAACCTCCGCCAACCGAACTCCGGTTACTCTACGACCATGGGCGCGCGGGGGAAGGCGGAGGGCAAAAGGGGCAGTTGCCCCTGCCTGTTGAAAAAAATCGCTCATTTTTAAAAACTGATCTTTATTAAGGGCACACCTAGGTCAAATCGCGCGAAAACATAGGTGACTTTTATGATTTTTCTAGAAAAAAGTATACAATGTATGGGTCTAAAACTTTTTGCACTTTATTTTGCTATAAATGTACAGTATAAAACAATTTTTTTATTTCATTTTTACCCACTCCTACCTCTGATATGCATTTCCTGCTGCATCGTTGTAAAAAACTGGCCTGGACTATCGCCACGATAACTTTAGACAGGATCATCCAAAATCAAAAACACAAAGATATTCCTTAATTATACATGTGCAGTTATCGCGCTACCCTCAGACAGTGCTAAGAAACCACTGGGCGATGATTGCTATATGTTTAAACGATAGGGTCCCGAAACATGGGTTTTTTCGCACAAAAATGTTTCGTAAAAAAAAATGGAGTGTATGAAAATTCGCTATAGAGGGTAGTGCGGAAGCCAGTGTAATTACGAGTAGAATCCCGTTTCAGTTTTTAGATTCGGTCAAGAATTGCATATTTTATCGTGGCAATAGTGCGTGAAAAATTGTTTGGAGAAAAACGCACTTAAAGTTTGACGCCGAGTGCGTTCGTCTAGTGACGGAGACTTTCCCGTAAGCGCCCTATTTTCCATGTGTTAATTCGATTAAAACGAAAATTAATTCTTTTTTTTAGATCAATAAATGTATTATTAATTAAAAGAATCACATTTCTATCTATTATATCTGCGTCACAATCCATCTTCAAAAAACACCCATTTTTAAAGCTGTCACACTGTTGATCCCCCTGAATTGCCTGTACAATTTGTACCGTTAGGAATTTCGTTCTAAAATTTTACCTGGTCATTCTTGAGATGTTGTGGGATGAAAATGTGCGAAATTTTTTTTTATGGTTTGACCGGGGGGTGCCCTTAAGTTTAAACTACAAAGTGACCATTTTTAAATTTCTGATCTGAATGATATGATTCGTCGATGTCATCGTCAGGGTTGTTTTTTCATTACTATATTTATCGTTCATGTCACCCCAAATTTGCCACCCCCCTCTGGAAAAAAGTTTGCGGATGTCCTTCTCTACGACTCCACTATCTGAACTGGGGTTTGTCGGTTTTTAAAAACCGGGTATAGAAACCGGTTTTTTTTTATAAATTTGTAAAATTCAAAATCCGGTTTTTAAATTTAAAAAAAAAACGGTTTTATATACTGGAATTAATATGTAAAAAGGACTTTATTATTTAATTAAAAACGTTATAATTTTGACTTGAAATCGCCTCGGACACAAACATATTGTAGTAGGTAACAGTTCACTGTAAAACAACTCTTCATGGGGTTCATATTTTCGAAAGAAAAATACTAAATGAAATAAAGATGTATAATTTATATTTTGTACGAATTTTAGTTATTTTAATTTTTTCATTTATTTGGTTTTGTATAAATAGAGTATATTTTATTTTGTTATACTTTTGTAATTCCATAAATATTAAAAAAAAAAACTGAACATTTTTAAAATAAGTACAAATGTTTATTTTGTATTTTAACTATATTTTTTTGTGAAAATTCGATAACCGGTGTAACCGGTTTTTTGTGGGAATAGTGGAATTCGAAAACCGGTTTTTTCAAAAGTCGGTTTTTGTATAAACCCTAATCTGAACGCTTTGTTATTTGAAAATTCTATTATATGCATATCATACTTTTCTGTAGAATTTAGTACAAAACCAATGGAATTATTCACATAGCATCCTAACGTCGCCAGAAGAGAGGAAATCTTTCATAGAAATTTGATTAACAATCGATGATGCCGCTGGAAGAACTATCCTAATAGTTCTTGAAATTCAAACCGAGTAAAACTCGTTTTATCGGGCTGAGCCAAGTACTCGGTTGGATAATCGAGGAAAATACTTGGATAAATAATACTTCAAATACAGTCGAATCTCGATAACTTGAAAACCTCTATACGAAGAAAATTATCATCATTCCCATCCGCCCCGCTGTAAACACCTCTACAACTCAAAATAAAACTTCCTTAACTCAAATTATATTTTGCATATTAAATTATGTATTTCATCTCTACAACTCGAATTTAGAACTCTGACCTCTACAAGTTGAAGTTTACTTCTGCATATGAGTTACGAAATTTCGTAGAAAGATCTCAAAATATCGAGGAAATTTTTTTTCTGCATTATTCACGATTAAAAATGCTATCGATTTACAATACACTAAAAGATTAGAACAAAGCAAAATCACTTTTTTTTTTAATATATAATAAAGAGTAATATTTCGAGTATAAAATGTGTCTTATAATTATTTATATATATAGGTATATATCTTGTACATATACGTTGTAGGTATATTTGATTATAGGTATAAAATAAAGAATTGACCTTTAAAACTTGAATTTGTCTAGCTTTACAGCTTCACAAGTCGAAAAATTAACAGTCGTACAAAGTCTCTATAAGTCGAATTTTCGTTTGTTGAACCTCTCTCTTTCTCGAAAACTCGATAAGCAAAAAACTCTATAATTCGAAGATTTTTTCCCTTCCCTTGAGATTCGAGTTATCGAGGTTCGACTATACCTTGAATATTCAAACAACCTTGAAAAAATCGATCTGTTCGAATGATTTGAATGGTTTGCTTGCATACAAGCTAAGTACTTGATTTCAAATGAATAACTTCAATTTTTTCGGACTACTCGATTGATCTCGAGTTACTCAAAAATTCGAATACTAGGGTAAAGGACCCAATTACTGCCACCTACCCAACTACTCTCACACTAAGCTGTTTTACTTAAAATAACGACTAAATCTTGTGAAATGATACATAAAAAAAATTTAGCATACAATTGAAACTGTTATTTATACGATACAAAAAACAGCACTTCATTTTTTCTTCGTTAATTTGGATAAAACGATGAAAAATTTTAAGCGGATATTAGGAGAGTGAAAACGATTACTTCCTTACTAGCGAAAGGGAAAACAAGACGTTAAA